>CM070875.1:204038711-206438711 GCA_036365515.1 Torymus aiolomorphi | reverse complement strand
TCACGAGTATTTTCATGTTGGGGGAGCCCCAAAGAACCGAAAAAACCTTATGTGGTATGTTACCGACTCGTGATCTCTCTCTCTTTCTCTCTCTCTCTCTCCAACAATTGCGACATTTTGGACTATTGGTTTATTAAACAGAGATGATTGAGTAAAACATTCCCTCGCCGCAGCATATAAGAAAAATGGATGTTGCGTAGGTCGCAAGCACGACATATAAAGGTATGACCGGGGCCGCTTTTGGGCTCTCCGAAAATCGATATGGTCGATAGTGGAGAGACTCCGTGGCGAACAAGAGCCGAGGCTTGATCGTGGACGGTTGGCCACAGAGGCAATTGTTTTATTAAACAAGATTTCCATAGAGAAAAACAAATTAGAAAATAACAAGCGCGCAGCGTTGGAGAGGGAGAGAGAGGGAGACCAGCGAGAAGGGCAGTTGCCGTTTCGGCTTCTTGGAGTGAACATCAGCGAGAGCTTTTTGAAAGCTCTTTTATCTTGTTCAATCAGTTGTAATTCGCTTTTAATAGCATTTTGTCAACATTAAAACTAATAAATTGTTATTGATTGTATAAGTTTCGCCTTTTGAAATTTAGTTGTAGTAAAATCTTAGTCACGAAGCCGACTGCTTCATGCAGTCGGGAACATGGTAGGTGTGCCCTCAAAAAAAATTTTTTCCGTTTTTGTACCCCAGTTGTTGTCTGTACAGTCCGCGGATTTGCACATATATTTAAATATCTCTCCTGTTGTATTTAATGTAGAGAACTTGCACTTTTCTATTTCAAACTAAATAGTTCAAAATTATTTTAAACTCCTGTGTATATAGTAACACCAAGATTTGAAAGCACTGTCATATTGTTTTAGTGTTTTTGTATATATGACTATGCCAAAGTCGTTTCTTCAACTCAAAAGCTTCTTAGATAATTTTGCTACTCCCAATGTGAGGGTTGATATAGAGGATGTATTTTGATAAAAGAAGATGTCGTCGCGCGAAAAGTCGTAAGAAAAAAAAACAACTTGGAAGTTACAGGCGAAGAAAAGCCAGTTTGCGTCCTCCCAGACGAAGAAAAGCCAGTTTGCGCCCTCCCAGACGAAGAAATTTTCGCCGTCCCTGGACGAAAAATTCCAACTGACGACATTTCGCGCGAGAAAAAATCCAATTCTGTTAGTGAAAATACTTTTACGTACGCGTATTGATTAATAATGCTGTATATTATGCTTGTAAATTTTAATTATCACAATACAATTACTATTGATACTGTTAATAAGCGGTTCTAGGAATCCCGAATCAGTGTACTGATAATTCCAGTTTTTTTTATCTATTGTCTTTGAACATTTGTCAAAAGCATACTGCAATAAGTCGTTCATAAATGATAGTGCTCGCGTAATTATACATTTATTATGCTATACTTGCACAGAAAAACTCTTAGGAACGCCGAACGCAGTAGCCCCGACCGGTGGCACTACTGCGTCAAACGCTTGGAAGGCTGCGCTACGGGTCTGAAGCTTGGATCTGTTGCTCTTTTTTCAGATATATCTGAAAGCGCAATAAACCTGCTATTGCGAGTACCTTATAATTCATGAACGGCGTTCTAGTGCTTTTTACATATGTTCAAAGCCAATGACAAACCAGGAACTGTCAGTACGTACATTGATTCAAGATTCCTATAGTACCGCTTATTAATAATATTAAGAGTAATTTTATTATGATAATTAAAATTTACAAGCGTAATACAACATTATTAATAAATACGTGTACGCAAAAGTTTTTTCACTAACAGAATTGAATTTTTTTCTTGCGCGAAATGTCGACAGGTGGAATTTTTCATCCAGGGACGGCGCAAACTAGCTTTTTTTCGTATGAAAAAAAGACATGTTTTTGGCTTTTCTTCGCCTGTCACTTCCAAGTTAGCTTTTCTTCGTACCGGGCGACGATGTAAGCAAATTGTAGTTTTAAAGATTAAGAATTCAAATGATAATAAATTGTTAAACTGTGGAAAGCACATCTGTATTTTCTATAAATGATCTACACTATAACTCCTTCAGCTTTATTATCTACAATATTTTGTAACGCTATAAAATCAAAGTAAGGTGTTCCCCCTGCTCTCTCAGCTCGTCAATGCCCCTTTAACACTTTTTTATCCGCAATGTTATTTTTATTAGAAATTAATAAAAAAAAATTCAATATTACATTCTAACTATTTAATGAAGTAATGTTTCAAATGTGAAATACAATTTTTTTTAAATAGAAACGATGTCAATTAAAAAATATAAAGGATCGTAAAAATGATGTAAACTAATGTGAACGATTGTAAAGAATTGTAAAACAGTAAAAGAAATCATGTGAAAAATGATATCAAATATTGTAAAGAATGGCAAAAATGGTGAAAACTATCATGAAACATTGTCAAATACTGTAAAAAATCGAAATCATGTAATGTAACGTTAAATAAGGTATAATTCTTTTAAAAGAATATAAAAATCACTTAATCAATACTCCCTTTAAACAATGATGACTGGATGTTGTGAAGCATTTGAAGATTGAATTGGAAAATCCGATAACCACTAAATAACTTTAAATAAGGTAAAATTCTCTTAAAAGAATCTAAAAATCGCTTAATCCTCTCTTTAAACAATAATGGCCAGATGTTGTGAAGCACTCGAAGATTGAATTGGAAAATCCGATAACCACTATCACCTAGGTGCCGTGCCGAGATTTTTTCAGTGCATTTAGCATTTATACTATATTTATACTGCAAAGTGAAGAGCGGTATGCATTCTCGCATAGAGTCAGAGAATATAGAATATATTATCTTTACGCATAGAAGGTTGGATCGGGGGTTTCGGTGAAGCCGAGTTAAGCGTTAGTTCCGTACCCCATGAGGCAGGCGGCGCTACGTTCGGGGTACGCGCGAGATTCAAATAGCATTAGTAAGGAATCAACTTGAACCGTAAATCTTGGTCATTTATTTGGATAAAGTTACTAAATATTTAGTTTATAATTTTTTATTAATATTTTTAAGTAAATATATACTTAATTTATAGATGGACGTTACATCTTTGAAAACTAGACAAATTATGTGGAATTTAATAAATTCGTTAAACGATACATATTGAATTAACTATCACACATTTTAATGAAAATTAAAGTTAGATAAAATGTTCTACAAAAGTTGTTATGAGTTTTAAAATAATTAGAACTTTAACGAACAAGATTTTAGCAACTAGTTTTATGATAATACTCCTAAAACATCAGCAGTATTTAAATAAAATTAGTTGCCAAAATCTTGTTAGTCTAAAGTCCAATTATTTTATAACTTGAATGAAAATGTTAATAAAAAAATTAAAACAATTATAAGTAAGCTTAAAGTATTTAGAAATATTATAATTTTTTATGCAGCATATTGGTAAGTATTTTTTTATTTGAATGCGTGCACAAAGTGTAGATGTTAGTATATAAAAGAGTAATATATTTATAAAAAAGATACAATTCATTTCAAATAAAATTGATTTTATAAAAGAATCTTACTTTTCTAATGATATCATAAAACCACGGTCATATACACAGGTCCGGAAACTCAGCGCGCGGAGCGTGTACGCTTAGTGAAGCACGATTTTATAGTTCTCCGCCAAGCCACCAGCGCTGCTAGGCTAGCGACCACTGAGTGACGCGCATGCGCACTTTATATCTTACCGCGTGCGTACTGCGTAACTATTTGAATTAGGAGTTGGGAGAGATGGTAAAATAAGCGCGCACGCTGCAGTGGTCGTCTAGTTGCCAACACTTCGAGTGGTCGTCGCGCACACTAAAATTGACTTCGCTAAGGTTACTTCCCCCACCACCAAAAATATCGCTGAGTTTCCGGACCTGTGTATACGACCGTGCATAAAACTAAATGCATTAGTTATGCATATATACAATATAAAAACGGCGGGAGAACAGCAACAGAAATTATAGAAAAGCGCGGCGGCGCGAAAACAACAATCAGTGTTTGTTTTGTTTTCATTCCGCGAGTAGCGGCCGATCCATGCAGATGTGCCGTATATAGTTTTTACTTGAAGTGCATTTATCATTCAGTTTTATAAGTTCAGAAGTAGTAAGTTTTATTATTAGTGAAAGTAGTATTATTATTAAGTTTTATATTTTTGCATATACTTTGTAAAAATGCCTCGGGTCGTGTGTGCATACAAGTCGTGTAGAAACACGTCTTTTAAACATCAACATCTGACGTTTCACAGGTTTCCGACTCAAAATACTCCCCGGTAGGTATTTTATCGTGAATATATTAGCGGACGTGAATTTCTGAAAACCATTAAGTCAAAAGTTTTTTGTTTACTATCTGTTAAGTAGATAACATGAACGTAGATTTATTAATCATGTAAATATACACATATATTCAAAGTTAAATTTTATAAAGTAGTACAATTTTAATTGGGATTCTTTTTAATATTTATCGTTCAATGTTGTGCCAAAATATCATCTAAACGTTATCACACATTGAGTGAAAATTATTATTACAATATTTTGAAAAGCAACATACTCAATTCTAATAACAAACTTTTTATGTTGTACTTTATTATTTATTTTGATTTTCATTCTCAATATATTATAATATATTATAATTATGTAAATAGTTAAGAAGTGTATAATAGAAAGTTGAGTGAATGATTTTAATAAAAACAAAGATTCTGATTTCCCCTTTAGGTAAGGAAATAACAACTAAACCTCAGTAGGAAAATCAAAAAATAACACAGAAAATTTTTTTCCTGATTTCATTTCCCACATTATCATAATAAAAAATAACATTTCGTACATTAATTTTTTTACACGAAATTTTATTCTATATCCCCTATACATTAGCCGTAAGTAATCATAGTTGTTTGTAATTTTTAGAGTATGGTGATTTGCTTTGGTGATTGCAACTAGTAAATTTTCAGATTTTTATTGTTTAAAAGTTTTCAACAATACTTTGCGATGTATTTGCATGATTATTTAAATATACTTTTGATATATTTCTTTTACATTAAATAAATGAAATGACCACTTTTTACAAAATATAACCAATCAATAAAATATATAAAGATGTGTAATCAAATTTCTGTTGAATAGTATCTATTATACACTAAGAGTGTAAAATATGATGTTATATTGTATTAAAATAATTTTTTATATTACTTATTATTGATTGGTTTAATATATAAGCTGTTTTTGCGGTTAGAGGTTTTGCTTTGTGTGCTCATCCCTAGTAGAAAAAAATATGTTTCGAGTGGCTTTTTTGTAAATCGCATTGTACGCTAAACTATATGCACTTTTATTTTTCCTTTGATTGTAAAATTATTAACTTTTTTAGGCGGTGTACATCATAAGAATGGTCATTTTTAAATAAGTTTAATCAATCTAAATTGGCTTTTGGTCGCTTAAAAATATTTGCAAACGTTATATATATATATATCTGTGTGTCATATCGACGCCCGGTACGAAGAAAAGCACAATTTAGGCCTGTATAAAATACCGTTCGAAACGAGTGCGGAAGTTGATTATTTACTTCATGTGACTTTTCGTTGAAAAACGTCACATGAAGTAAATCATCACCCTCCGCACCAGTGTCGAAATGTACTAATAAATTATTCGCATATCGTTTGACATTTTTAAAATTCATTTTTATAATTTTTATTATTCATTAAAATGATGGTCTTAACGTATTATCAACATCGTATGAATAATGTAGTCTGTATCAATATAAGTAAAATTGCTATAAGGGTACAAAATATTTAAAAGTTTAAATCGTGATGTTAATATTATAAAAATAAAAAATAATAAAACAGATTTATAACGGCTAAAATGGTCAATTCAGTTTGATTTAACTCAGCAAAAATTTCATTAAAAATCATAGCGATGTGAAGTATTATATATTTAATACTATACATATAGTTTACGAGTGGTTACGTCGTTCTGGTATTGAAGATTTTGACATCAAGAAGATTGAAAGTAAGCGCCTTTGCAGTGAGCATTTTTTGATTACCGACTTTTTAGTTCAAGGTGTTGGGAAAAAGTAGTTAAAAATGATAGTTACCCTATTGATGTAAATGACATTATTTTGAATGAATCGCATTTAACAAATGATCCAACATTATTAAATAATGACAATTTAAATAACAGTTTGATTAGTAACAAAAGCGTTCATTCGGATAACGTCATTGATAACTCAGATATATCTATTGAATATCTTGATGATAGTAGTGTAAGTGCATGTATTCCGAAAAGCAGGAATGAAGTAGTGCATGATCAACTATTTAATGAAAAAGACTACTTGAATGATGTAGAGAACGTGACAGATGTCACTGTACAAAAGGATGCTAAGAATTCAGATTCTCCAGCAATTTGTACAAATCGTGGCATGATTCAAAGATCAAGACATCGCATGAGAAAGAAATTAAAAAACCTCGATTCACTTAAAAGTACATCAGCGGGTCTGATTAAAAAAAATCTAGAACTCATTAAAGAAAATGAAAAGCTACGGAAGCAAAATAAAGTTTTGTTGCAAAAAGTTCGACGTCAAACGAAACGTTTAAACACCAAAAAAGATTTAAATGTAAAAGAGATATTGGAAGCTGCTTCAAAATTTTTAAACGAAAATGCATTAACATTTTTAAAAATGCAACTAAATCATACTAATAAGAAAAAGAAATGGGAAGATGACGAGAAATTGCTTGCTTTGAGTTTATATTACAAGTCGCCGAAAGCTTACAAGTTTTTAAAACAAGAAAAAAAATTAAGTTTACCATGTTTAACTGTAATAAAAGAGTGGGTTAATGAATTAACTTTGATACCGGGTATCAACGAAGATTTATTCAAATTGCTTAAAAGTAAAGCCGAGTCAATGTCTAATTATGAAAAAGAATGTGTGCTAATGTGGGATGAAATGTCAATTAGGCCGTGTTTGGAGTACAATTTAAAAGAGGATTATATCGAGGGTTTTGTTGATTTAGGTAAATATGGAAGAACGAAAGAGCAAGCAACTACCGTATTAGCATTCATGCTATCAGGTTTATCTTACAATTGGAAGCAAGGAATTTTCTTTGCATTTTCAAAAGGTCCCGTACCTGGTGATAGATTAAAAGATATCATTCTTGATGTGATTGATTCCGTTGAAAAAGCAGGGTTAAAAATTAAATCAATGGTTTCGGATCAAGGCGCGTCAAATCAAAAGGCTATAACTGACTTAAATATTAGCGAAGATAAGCCCTATCTTGAACGACACGGACGTAAACTTTATTTCAATTTCGACGTTCCTCATCTCTTTAAATGTTTTAGAAATAATTTAATGAAATACAATTTTGTATTAGACGATGAAACGATTTCATGGGATGCTATTCGGGAATTACGTGAAATTGAACGTTTTAAAAGTTGTAGAGCTGCCCCAAAATTGACCGATCGACACTTAGATCCTAATAATTTTCAAAAAATGAACGTAAAGTTAGCTGTACAGATTTTTAGTGGATCAGTGTCGAGAGCGATGATGGCGGGTTTCGGTACTAAAGAATTAATAAATCCAAATTGCGTATCGACAGCTTCCTTTTTTTGGTCAATGAATTGTATTTTTGATTGTTTGAACGCAAGAAATCCTAATGACTCTAATCCTTTTAGTCGCGGTTTATGTGATGCTAAACCTCAAGTAGAAAAAGCTTTGGATGATGCGATACCGTGGTTAGAAATTTTGCAGATGTTTGATGGTAAAAAGTTTAAATATCCAGATTGCTTTGTAAATTTAATACTCTCGATTGAAAGTATTTTAATGTTTTGGCACGACTTAAAAAATGACGGTAGATATTATTTATTAACCGGGAAGCTAAATCAAGATCCGATTGAAAACTTTTTTTCTTTAATGAGAGCTTTGTCAGGTTTCAACTCTAATCCTACCGCAATGCAATTTAGGAAAAATTTTCAGCATGGCACTGTCACTACACTGCTTTTCCCACCTCCGGGAGCAAATTGTAAACCTGATGAATGCATGACCTTATTGACTAATTATACCGAAGTAATTAAGATTCGTAAAAATAATGAATCTGATGCAGAAGAAAAAGCAAATGAAATTAATGCACGATTGCAAGCATGGGCAATTAATGAATATTATGATGAAGATGATGTCGATGATAATCAAAATGAAAATGATACAAATGATTCCTTAACGATTGTCAACTCAATTGAAACTGTTACTTTAGAAAGATGTTCAATGAAATACGTAGCAGGATATTTAATTTATAAATGTTTGAACAAATTTGGTTGCCTGAAATGTAAAGAGACATTAACGCGAGGAAATCAAAATTTTGAACAGTCTACAGATTTGTTGATTTTTTGGAAAGCATATGCAGTACCAGATAAGGAATTAAGCAATCTAAAAATTCCTTGTGACACCTTTTATTCGATTATTATAAAATGTTACGATGTTTTTGATAAACCGTTTAAACTTCATTATACTGAAAAAAACATTGGCTTCATGTTAACTAAATATATTGAAAATGAAATTTTAACTGAGTTTAATGATTTTTGGCTAATTGAAGAATGCTTGAATCATAGAGAGTACATAATTAAACTTTTTGTTCGGCTTCATATTTTTTATTTCCTCAAGTGGATGTCCAGAGATCATCGCGATTCTGGAAGTAAGAGATCTTGTAATTCGAATCAACAAAAGCCTTGCGCAAAGTTGCAAAAATTGCAAAAGTAAATTGTTACGCAAGTTTTTTATGAATTTGTTTGTATTGAATTTGAGTAGATTTCTTAATAAATTAATTAATTAATTAATTTATTTATTTATTTATTTAACAATTTATTTATTGATTGATTTATTTAACAATTTATTTATTGATTGATTTATTTAGCAATTTATTTAGCAATTTATTACGTTCTTTTTGGAAAATAACGTATCATACTGTTTTATTGCATGCTGTTGATTGCCATGATTAAACTATAGGCTTTAGTATTTTGTCATCACGTTAAGTTTTGCTAATGCTGGTTTATTAAGCACTTTTTTAATATTGAAAATCTGCTATTGAAAATGTTTATAATACTTGTTTTAACATTTTTTTTATTATAAATATATGCATGTTTAGTTGTGTACGTCGTACGTAGCTTTGACTTGAAAAATCAAGTCTCATCCATTCCGATTATCCAACGTATGTACCTTCGTTTCCCTTTATCCTATCCTATCCTGGTGGAACGAAAACCTGACACCTTCCCGTGGTTTCCATCGAGTAATGACAATAACCAAATTTTTTGTTACTTAATTAAAGATTTTTTATTTATTTTTAAATCCACTTATATGCAAACTCTATTTATTATTACTTATTAAATAGAAAAGTAAAACTCTTTAATACTAAAAATCTTGTATTAATTTAATGTTATTGGCATTAGCTAAGTGCAGGAAATCAAAGTTAAAATCCTTAACATTAATTTTGTGAACTTTTTAATATAAATTATTCTTTATATAAATATTTTATATATAAATTAAAATGTTATTATTTAAAGTTATATGAAGTCAAAAATTTAGGAATTTTTTAAAAATATGATAATTTCTATTATTATTTGAAATAATAATTACATAATTTTCTTATAATGACCAATATTTCGTTTTATTATTGTATTTTTATTAATTTGTAATTATTTATATTACGTTTTCTATAACCAAAAATAGCTTTCTTTGATTTTTGCAAATATTAAATGTATAATATAAGTGGTTTGATTTGATAAGATGTAACGTCCATCTATAAATTAAGTATATATTTACTTAAAAATATTAATAAAAAATTATAAACTAAATATTTAGAACTTTATCCAAATAAATGACCAAGATTTACGGTTCAAGTTGATTCCTTACTAATGCTATTTGAATCTCGCGCGTACCTCGAACGTAGCGCCGCCTGCCTCATGGGGTACGGAACTTTAACTCGGCTTCACCGCTTCACCGAAACCCACCGATCCGACCTTCTATGCGTAAAGATAATATATTCTATATTCTCTGATAGAGTTCCGTGTGTCGTCAAAATGGTTTCGCGAATTCAGTGTTGTCTCTTTCTTTATTTAATAAGTTTCCAATTTGTGCGAAGTGTGGTAAGTTATTATTTTTTTTTACTAATATTAATTTTAAATATATAATATTTTATAGGATTCAAAGCTTGAATTCAAACTAAAGTATCACGAATTTTGGTCTCTTGGAGCTAACTGGTCGACTACTTCAAAACACAGTGATTATTCGATGCCATATCCATTGGTCGATTATACGAATTATGCAAGTAGCATTGAGGAGTTCATTGCAAAATATCCCACGGTTACAATAGAAACGTACGGTGAGGCAAATTCACCAGACACTTTTGGCGATAAAGGAACAGGACATTTCGGCTCTTTGGTATTCGAAACTATTAATTTTAATAATGAGGAATTTCATCGTAAACATATTGTTTTTGCTCATGCATCTGCTTTCTGGTGGAATACGGGTGCAGAAATCGGGGTCGGCTTTAAAACTAATGGTAAAAGATTATATTTGCAATGTTTCATAAATGGATGGATTTATAGTGGAGGTGCTGTTTGGCGAAGGTTAGAATTCGGTCTTGGAGTGACTAAGATAACTTTTAATCCCGCAAGTAATTCGAAAAATATAATTAAAGACAATTCAATAAATTAAATGTATGTATATCATCACAAAATCTGTACAGCTACTTTATTTTGTAAAATCTATTGTGGATTCTTGAAAAAAAAAAAAATAAATTTCAGATAGATTGATATTTCTGTTATTTATTGTTTCTGTGCTTATCTTTTTACCTGTAACTTGGTCTTTGATAATCAGCAACCTGATGATAACAGGGGGAAAACAATTAAAAAATATTAAATATCTAATGATAATTACACGGAGAGAAATTTTGGAGTAAAACTTACCAAGGTGCCTTGGTAGCGCATGGATAGACTGTCAAAAGCCGTGATATTCTCAGGTTTCTAATACAATTTATAAGTTTCCCAGGAAAAACTACCATAACCACTTAAAAAAAATACCAAATTATCGGAATAAAAATTACCAGACACACTGGTAAAAATTGAGATCTAGTCATTTTTACAAGGTAACCTAAGAATTTTTACTAAGAAAACTGATAAATTTTACCAAATAACCTGGTATTTGTGTATTCGCGCATGCGCACTGTGCATTATTGTGTTTCAGAAGATTGATACTAGAGGCGTGCGCGACGTTAAAATGAAAACAATACACATATTTTCAGTAAGTAATAACGGCGATTCAAATGACTGTTGGTAACAGCTTCCGTGGCGCAGTCGGTAGAACGTCGGACTCACAACCCAAAGATCATCGGATCGAATCCCGCTTCCGTAAAAATTTTTTTTCAGTTTAATGTTTTTTCATCCTTGTTTCTGTTTCTATATTAAAATACTATATATCCATCAATATGGATAAAAAAAGTTAATTTTTTTAATTTAAATTAACTAAAAAAAAATTTTACCAAGGCACTTTGGTAAAAAGTTTGAAATTGTCAGTCTGTCCATCCATTACCATAGAAACTGGTAATTTTGTCTCGAATATTTGTAATTTTCACTATAAAATTTCTCTCCGTGTACAGACACAATATTAGTTAATTAAAAGATTCCTTTCTTTAAAAAATGTTGGCTGGATGTTGTGAAGTATCTAAAACTTGAATTTGGTCTGCGTATTTTATGCAGATATTTTAAGATAAGCCTATTTTAGGCGCCAAAATGTTGGAATTTTTTAATTAAAGTTTCGAATTCAACTATTTAAGGGAAGAGGGTACTGAACGGAGTTGAAAAAAAGTCATTGTTTAATTCCTATTGTAAAGGGTTCTTTAAAGTACGTATTACTCAGAAATATTTTTTTCAAAAGATATCAACAAAATTTTGAACCTAATTTGCAATTATTTCATTAAATCATATTTTCAATATCTTTTACTCAAAACTACAATTTTTTACTTTAACTGGCCGTTTGCGCAACAGTTTTTGTACTATCTGCTTGCAACTTAGCAAATATACAATATTTTTCAGATTTCTAAAAGAAGCATGAAGCAATTTCAACCCAATCTTTAAATAAGAATAACCTTAACTTTTTAATATAACTTATAACTAACCTCGCTTCGCTCGCCGCGTCAACCCCCGCTGTCTATATAAAAACTTCGTTTTTACATGTGAGGCACGACCGCTACTATACTCAGGAGAAGCTTATATAGTTTTGCCATTGCAAAAACTGTTACATCTCAAACACTATTATATTATTTTATATAATGATGGGCTGCCAAAAAAGTAAATTCATTTCAACTTAATGAATTATTCGAGATGTATTTCGGCGTTAAAAATCATTTTTGTAGGACTAAATCATGGAAATATTAGATGGAAAAAACTTTTTCCGCCCTTTAACCTCAAAATGCCATCTTAAATGTCATTTTGCGGCCTCGGACGGAAAAATACGTTACTGAAACGTCGCATGAGGTAAATAATCCTCTTCCGCCCGCGTTAGTAATGTACTATTGTTTCAATGTTGTCTACAACTTTTAATGACATAATATGACATTAAAAACGCAAAATTATGTAAAAGCATCGAAAAATAATATAAAATTACGTCAAATAATATAAAATAAGCCCATCTTCACCAGCCCCCTCAGCCTTTTCTCTGAAATGGCGGTAGCGACTAAGTATTTTAAATAATATAGAAAGATTAAAGGAAAGCAGTTGCACATTGTTCTGGTTTTTATGAAATATCTCTGTTACATTTATTTTCATTTATTATGTAAATAAGTCGATTTGAAATGGCCCAAATTGATTTTCTATTCTAATTCAAACTGATTAATTTGATAGTTCTCATTACAGCTTCTACTAATATAGAGCCGCGTTTCTTTCGCAGCAATTTCTACATCATTTGCAAATAAATTTTGCTATATTAAATGAATGAGAACAGCTGTCCTAATCAAGAGGCGTGCTTCTGGTATCCTCATTTGCGGATATACATGAGCTTGCAGCTTCGAGAGACAATGAATGTCTACGAGAGTCTGCCACTACCTAACGACCCGTGATGTTCTCCGTCGTTAATACGGACTCCTTGAATATAACGTGACAAAAAGACCTTCTTTTTCTCTTCTCTTACTCTCAGACTGGTCACCAGAGCTCAAACTGCTACATGAACTATAGAAGAATATGATATAAAGAATCTCTCTTAAACGTCTGTAGCTGTACTTTTTTTTTCATAAATTGGTTGAATGTTTCCCTCAACTTTCTCATTTCTTAAAATTTTGTTTAGGCAATGCTTATTCTTGCTAATAACCCTTATTAGCATAAAAAATCGAAAGAGGCTTGATTCCGACTAATGCTCAAATTTTTAGATAGGATTCTTTCTAATTTTGGAATTTTTTAAACGTGTGAGTATCAACGCACAAAAGCGTCACTGCTTTGTAATTTCCAGAACGGGACTATGATGTGTAAATTTTTAATTTTTAAAAAACCACTCTTTCTTGATTTAAAAATAAAATATACTTACACTATCATTCATCAATAACTGCTATAATTAACACAGAGCCTTTAATGATGCCTTATAGATATTACAATATGATATAGAAAGTCTCATCAGCAGCGAAAAGAATGAAAGTCGGCTAAAGACAAAATTAGTCGTATTCGTAAAAAGACATCTAGATCTTCTTAGGTATTACGATAAATCGTTTCCTTTGCATATAAAATATTATGATAAAAATAGCATTGAAATACCTATTCATTTCGAATTTTTCAGAATGTGTGATCTTATCGAAGATATATTCAGTCCAATCATATTTACTACCACGACGATATCATCTCTAAATATATGCGTCAACGTTTTCGAATTACGCGAGGTTTGTAAATTTTTATCAAATACCAAACGTTTTCTCTTGAGGCTATATCTTCAAAATTTTTTGCAGATGATAGCAAGTAAACAATTTGTCGAGGCAGCGATTCACGTTTTCCTTCTTTCGAGTATATTTTTCCAAATAGTAGTTTACTGTACATTCGCTGAGTCGTTAACAGAACAGGTATAACGCTTCCATACAAAACATGCAGCTTACATACGATGCAATATCAAAAGAATTTATTTTAAAGTAAATACTTTTATAGACAAGTTTGATAGCGAACGCCGTGTACAACTGCAAATGGACTGACAAGAACTACAAATTCCGGATGCACATGCAAATGCTAATTTTGAAATCTCAGCGGCCATTTTATTGTACAGCCTATGGACTTTTTCCCATAGGACATGTGCAACTTACAAAAGTAAGTTTTATTTTGATGCTTTTATAGTATATTATTAATGATAAAAATAATTAACTTCGCAGATTGTTAAAGGAGCGATGTCATATTACATGTATTTGCAGACCACAAGCTAAATTTTAAGAAGTAACAAAAATAATTTACGAAGATGTACAGAAACACTTGTTACAGCACAACATGTTAATGAATTATAATAGTTATGAATCTACAGGCTGGATTTCAATAATAATATATGAGTATAAATTTACTTACGTTCAAACTAAAAAAACTACTATGAAAAAGAGAAAAAAATATAAAAAGGAAATGATTATATTTTTGACGTTAAAAATATTGTTAAACTAAATACAAAAATATATTTTGATCCGCTTCAAGTTATCCACAAATATTTGGCTATATTTCGTTACAATTTTCAGATATGTTTATCACAGTGTCTGTATAGTATATAAACACGAAAATTATCTGCTGTAAATTTGACCCATATGCCAAAAATACGGCTAAAATTTTATAGAAATATTTTTTGTAACTTAAATAAAGTTATTATTATTTTTAAAAATCGCATAAATAATAATAATAGTTGAGCAAACAATTTTTATACCAAAAACAGAAGTGCAACTAATACACATTTCGCATAATTATTCATCTCTACAGTAAACATGGGAATCGCCAACACCGTCAACGTTAAAACGACGAAAAGAATCTCGTTATTCAATTCACACAAACCCACAATTTCTACTGAGTTGCTGTATTCGATTCGAATTCAAGTCTGCAAGCAATTTCATATTCGGACGAGTATCACATCCAGATCGAATCGGAAACATGCTCGCGTTCAATTCACCTCGCATCAGAGCCGTGTTTGCGCGCGCTCGTCTTCCCGCTTTTACGTGCTTACTATACGACGGTTGGCAAAAGAGTACGAGAACTTCACAGGCTTCTATGATGTGCACGCGAAAAAGAGAAACAAAGAGACGGATACATGGCACGTCATAGGTGTAAATTCTTCGTCAGTGTGTCTGTTGTAAAAACAGTCGTTTACAGGATTCTGGAATAATATAATGAATGAGGAAACTGGTATACCTACTACAATTGTATATGCATGGTATATTATAGTTATAATTTTATTTCCATTGTCTACTCAAAAGAATATTAGTTGGAAAAAACCAGATATAACTGGCTAAAAAAAATTGTTCTTAAAAAAATTTAAAGTGGAATTCAAGGCAAAATCTAAATGAGTATAAGTATAGATGTAGGCCAAGTCTAGTCAGACCATTAATGTTCAACTGGTTTTTTTACAAGTTTCCAATTTGTATAAGGACGTATCTGCTATATATATAGTTTTACACAAAAAACAAGTCCTTTCAAAAGAAAGCTGTTGATATGTTGTAAAAGGACCCATATCCTGGCCATATTATAAAAAAACCTATAGTAGACATAAGTAGTGAAGTTTTTTAATGTCAATTTTAATATCTACTAAAAGTTTTATAGATTTTGAATGGGGAATACGTTTCTCTACGTTATTTCTACCTCCTGTGCGCTTTCTCTCTTTTCAAACTAAACTAATATCCAAATCCGTCCAAATCAAAGTTACTGAAATATTAAGAATTACAAATAAAAAAAAAAAATTGCAATAACAATTGATATTCACTCCAAACTGAAATAATAAGAAATAAATAATTTAGTAAATGCGTAACGAATGAAAGTAGATAAAGACGAATCTAGTAAGACTTTGTGAATTGTGAAACATTTTACCTCTGCTTTTACATAACTGTTATCTAACAGTAAATTCATTGCTTTTGAATATTACATACCTTTTTCATTTAAATAAATAAAACTAAACTTACGCCACTAAGAACTTTTATCCTCTAAAATGATAACTAAAAGAAGAACATTATAAATATTACTTGCAGAATAAATTATACTCGTCAACTCGCCCTTTTTTACAGTACGCGCACGATTATATTGCAACGTCTTACTTATAAGTACTGCAACAATAAATCATATACGTCCTTCTTTGTTTTCATCACGGCTCCGCAGAGCTAGTAACAAACTAGAAATCACTATCATACTCATACCAGCCGCAATAACTCCAACGAGCCTGCCAGCCAAGACCGCTAGACGAAGAAAACATTCGCGGGAGAAAAGAAAAAACACCTATTAATCATCAGCCACCGATGCGAGAATCCCCGAGAGCAGCGCACCGCACGCCACACAAATATATATATATATACACACACACACACACACACACACACACACACACACACACACACACACACACACACACACACACACACACACACACACACACACACACAGACACACACACACACACACACACACACACACAAACTCTCTCACACACAGTGGTGTACACAGTACACTGTACTTACAGTATTCGCACTATATTCGCAGACTGGTCGCGCCAGAGCAGTAGCTCTCGCGCGCGAGGTTATATACGTCAGTGCATTTTCAGTGTACCCCCAGTCTCGAGCAGCCGTCGTCGTCGTCCCGGGACGGCGTAGCATACGTGAAAAAAAACACGAGCGCGACGCACAACGATCGCCTCTGTTACATTATTCGTGTGTGCATCGCAAGAACGCATATCATATAATCGCGCTGCTGCGTGCTGTCGCGCGACAAAGTGAGTGAGTGTGTATGTATGTGCCGAGGAGAGTGATATGAGCGAGGGCAGCAGAGATGAACTGCAATGGAGGGTCGCCGAGCTGCGTCGTCGGTGAGCAGAGCAAGTCGCCGTCGACAAGGGACACCACCACCTCCATGGACTGCACACCAATCGTCACCTGTGAGTTATTTGTTTTCTTGTCCTCAGCAGTGTGTCAGTCTGTGCACGCATAACCTCGTTTTTCACTACGCCCCCCAGACGTTGCAGCCGTGTACAGTTTGTTGTTGTCGCGACGCCCACGACGGGCGAGTCGTGTCTTCCGTCTCCTTTTGGACGCGATCCGTCTGCTAAGGTTCTGGAATTTTTCAAGTGTTTGATTAGTGTATGTATGTTGTCATGTTGAAGACAGAATTTGGGGCTTTCCAATGGGATGCGGGGAACAGAAGTGACACAGCAGATGCACATGCAAAGTGGATTTGTTTGGATGGGTTCTGTGTCTTGTGGAGTACTTGGTTCGTGAGGTTGATATTGTATGTGAGTGTGAGCGGTATAATAGGATTTGATTTATGTAAGAATGGAAAAGGCGTAATTATAGTATTTGTGCTTGTGCCAGTGAGTAAGAGTATGTGTATGAGAGACTTGGCCAATTGTTCTTTATTGCATATATTTTCTTTTTCCCAGAGTTTTTATACTTTTGTGTTGCTTCTTTCAAAATTTAAATCTTAATGTTTTGCGGCTAGATGTTTCAGTTCATTTCCATATATAATATTAATGTATAGATAAAAAAAATTTCACTTGTATACAAGAACCACTTGTGTCATGAAAAATAAATTTTTCATTCAATTTGAACAATTGAAGGTACAATTTAAGAATACTTTATTCAAAATATAGATTCTTCTTCTCTACTCTTTAATCAATATTCCCTTGCTCTCAATTTGTGAATTGTATACTATAGTTCTTTTGTCCTTGTATGTTATGAAATTAATAATTAATTGATACTTTCAGATGCAGGAGATAAAGAACTATTCAATACCTTGGCAAATAACTTGGCCAAATCCATACCAACAGACTCAGTTGAATGGAGGAGATCGTTTGAAAGACCTATCAAACAAGTCAAAATTGGTGCAATGTTTATTCCCTTTACCCCAGATGTTTTACCACCAGAGAAAGACTGTCATCTCATTAAACGGCCTATATTTCACACATACTGGAGTGAATGCTCTGTAAGTAATCAGATTTCAATAATTTTTAGTCAACTTCAAAACAATAAGAATTACTGTTATTGAATGCTTGGTTGTAGGATGTGGACGTGTACAAGGCATCGCTTAGAGACGACATAGACTCATGGCTAAAGACATTAGCAAAAGCCAAGATACAAGACTGGATGATAGTTTTGGTAGAAACTTATGATATTAAGAAAAGCAACAAATTGCTACCACGAACAACTGTATTAGATAAAATTCGTAGTGATTTTGCATCAAAACATGGAGATAGGTAAGAACACAAAAATATTTTTCGTTGTGTTAGCATGTTAATTAAATTACATACAAATTTATGCTTAATAGATGTCTGTCTATCATCAATCCAATAAAGTCCGAATCTCGTTCTGCTGAGTCATGGAGAGGTTTAATAGGTCGAATCAGGCATTTAATGCTGACTGCTTATGATCGAACTCTGTTAAGGTTTGAAGAAATAATCAGAGATCATCGAGAGAGAAGAAACCAGCAAGGCTGGAATTTTTGCCATTATTTTTTACTGCAGGTAATGTATTGTTTGATTAATGAATAAAATATTTTACTTTTGAATAGAAAGTTCCTTATTAGTTTTTTTTTTCCTAAATTACTTCTATTTTTAATCATTAAAAATATATGCATTATTTAAATGATAATTTGAAAATAATTTATATTTTAGGAGGAGCTTGCATTCGTTTTAGAAATGTTAGGTTTATATGATGAAGCATTGGTACAATACGATGAACTAGATGCTCTTTTTACACAATTTGTCTTAAATTCAAATGTTGGAGGTAAAAGTTTGAAATTGTAAAATTATTTTGATAGTATTATACCTAATATCTAATAAATAATCTGTTTTAGATACTCCAACGTGGTTGAGTTCATTTCAAAGTCCCCTGAATAATTGGACGGGAGTCAACCTTAATAATAGTATAGATTATCATACACGAATTTTGATAGCTGATTGTAAAGCCTCGCTATTAGATCTCAGGAGCTACTTGTTTGGTAGACAGTGTGCTATGCTACTTTCACTTAACAAGCCCTGGGAGGTTGGTATTTTTTTATTTTAAGGAAATAAAAAATTTCATACAATATATACGACATGAGAATTTTTTTAGGTGGCCCAACGATGCTTAACTTTTGTACATGACACGATAAACGAACTTCGGATACTCGAAATTCAACGGCCAGAGGGTTCAGTTGAATGTTGGGCTTTTCTGTGTGCTTTAGAAGTATTACATGCGTGCCAATCATCGACCTCAAGTATAGATAATAATCAACAGCTGGATCTGTGCTCGTTACACACGGCCAGCTTGTGGGCGCTTGCAAGAGACAAGGTACACCGCGCGTGCATATAATTGTTCAACACGTGTAATGAGTCATGAGTCGCAATTGTGTGACTCATAAATTACTTTAGATTTGCATTTTGCGAGTAACGACCTAGCTTAGAAAATTTTAAACGAAAAATGAATTGCATCGAAAATCAGAATTATTACGACCGAATCCCTAATTTGAACAGATTTACGTAAAAAATTTTCATCGAGTTAAAAAATATAAATATCTCATTTTTCTTTGAATAAAAAAACTTGATGTTTATAGATGCAGTAGTAATTTCAACGATTATCTTAATTATATGTTGTAAAAGTTACAAAATGTTTATGCTAAGTGTCGCATTTAAATAATTTTTACAATTATCTTATTATTCTAACGAAAAATGGACTATGTTTAAAACACTAAAACGCTTACATATACGTAATTGTTATTTTATTTTAAATTCTATTCTTTATCAAATATTTATTATTATAGCTGGAAAGCCTGGGCAAACTTTGCGGCCTGATGCCCGGCAACGAGCCATCGAGCGAGCAGCTCCACACCGTCGTGTACCTGATCGCGGGTATGGGCGACTCGGAGCCAGCGATGCACGATCCCAAAAAGCCCACGCCCACCGACAAACTCAAGGAGGCTCTGTCGTCCAAAGAGGCTTTTCGAAAACAGTACCTGTATCATACAGAATTAGGTAGATTTGCTCATTTAGAAAAAGAAATATTAATGGAAAATTTTTATTATGAACAGTAAAAATTAAATTTCTTTATTGATTGATTGTAGAAATATAAAAGTATAGCTGAAAAAATACTTGTGAAACTTTGTCGTTTCTATTTTCAGCTGCACATTTCTATTATTGCCTTTACTCGTTTCTCGTTTTTTTATTCTAACTATTCATTGATTTATTGATTCTCTTGAAGCTTGAAACTGTTATAGATCACGTCTCTGAATGAAAAGTGAACCAAAACTATTGAAATATTGAATTTTTAATATAATTTAGATTTTCGTTTTTTTTTTCGTTTTTTTTTTATTTCAAAAATTCAATAATTGTAAATTATGAATTTACTTTTTTAGTGCTAGATAAAAAATAAAAATATTCATTTTTTTTCATAAAATACCTATATTTAACTTGGTTCATTAACCATTAATTTCACGTTTTTAGTTTAACTGTTATATATGTATTAGAAATACAAGGCTAGAATTTCTATTAATGTATTAATAACTTATTCAATCATCTACCAGAATGATTCTGTAGTGTAATATACGAATACGATCGGTAGCATTGATCGATTCAATGGCAAATGCAATCACTTTAATCTCATCAAATTAATTCAGCAATAAATGCTAACCGACTCTTTTTCATAAAAACAATCATTTTTTGTTTTGTAGCAATGGGCACGTACAAGCACGTCGGTCGCATCAGATCGGCTCGACTGATCGGCAAGGAGCTGGCACGCTTCTACAGCGAGTTGAACGAGAATCAGAAAGCCGTAGTCTTCCTTCTGGATGCTTTAACCACCTACAGCTCGGAAGGTTGGTCTCACCTGGCCGCACAAACGCAGCACGAGTTGGCCCAGTGCTACAAGAAGATGGACGACGTCGAGCGTTACACGAAAATCTGCGCGGCAATCGCTAGCACCGAACTCTTGCACATCACCATACGCAACTCATACCTCGACGAGATGCTCGCCTACGCGAAAATGCTGAAGGGCGCCCAACCACTCCTCGCCGAGATGACCAGCAGTTTCGTTGTACAGGAGATGGAGGTGAATGTGACAGATAAGGTGATTCAGGATTGCGAGGTCAAGGTCGAAGTGGTGCTGAAAAGTTTACTGCCGAGGCCAGTGTCATGTACAAAAGCTGAACTATCAGTTGAAGAGGTGCAGAAGCCCACGGCGAAACGGAAGGGCGCTAAGATTTCGGAAACTAACATAGACCTGTAAGATTTTTGAGATTGAATATTAAATTTATAGCAGTACTAGCGATATACTCTACCTTGGCCAAATGAAGAACTTTAGAGGAAAATAATATTTAATACTAAAGTTCGTTGTTATTTCAACAAAAAATAACTTCTTATCTGCATGTCTGGTTACTCTAAATTTTCATAGAACAGAAAAAGATGAAATTTTTTATAGAAAATAAATTTTCTGAAAATGTTTTGGTGCACAGGTGAAAATTCATAGTAGTGTACCTAAACATTTTAAATTATTAATGAAAAAATAATATTTCAACCCTAAGTTATGCAATACTGTTTTTGCTAAAATTATTACGTATAAATGTAAATATAAAATAGCTTTGATAATCAATTCAAAACTGCATTGCTCTGCACAATATCCTTAGAATCAATATAATGTAATTCTTTATGCGATTTTTCACAGATTACTAAAATGCCGGATAGAGGACCCCAAACCAGCGGACCCACGCCTAATCCAATTACCCGTCACAAGCCTAATAGTGCTCAAGGAGGACAAGAGCATGGGCTCGGCGACCGTTCACATCGGCAAAAGCTCCAAGAACGCAGTCAAACGTTCGGACAGCGTGAAGCTGCGCAAGCCCTCGATGAACGTGAAAGGCGAGTTCGGAAACGCGCTGGGCACTGCCGTGGAATTCACTCTGCAGCCGGGCGTCAACAGGTTCACGCTCATGAAGCGAGTTGATCAACCAGGTTACTACAGAGTTGGTCAGCTATCCTTGGTCGTAGAGAAGAAGCTCGAATTCCTGTCGTCAGTGCTAGAGCCGCGATTGTGCTATTGTGTAAGCGATTGAGGGATTATTGTGAAAAATGACATTGTGAAAATTGATTTCATTAGAAATTTTTCGTTGTAGGTGGCGAAAACTCAGCCGACGATCGCGTTGAACTGTTCGAGGGATCTATTAGCTGGCCTAGCGCAAAACGTCGAGCTGGCCATATCAAGTGGTAGTGTGAGAATACGCGAAGGCTCGAAATTGAAGCTAAGAACGTCCAGGGGAATGACGCTATCGAAGCTAGACGAGAGCAAAGAGAAGCAAACTGTTGGAACGATAAGAGAAATCGAAGTGGCTATACCGCCCTGCGAACCATTCGAAACAACCAAGTTACATCTGACGGTGTTCGCAGAGCTGCCGCCTAAAAAGGATTCGTCGTCAATGGAGCATAAGGTGAATAATTATAGTCGTTACTAATATTAAGTTGTTATTGTTCAAGGTTATTACACTTTGGTATTTACCCGTGATAAAGAAACACAATTTTCCCATAGTATGAGTCAATTCAAACCAAGTATAAATACGATTCTTCAAAAAATAAATGACTAACGTTTAAGCAAAAAATAATATTCAACGGTATCTTATCATTATAGTTGAGCATCCAATGCCCCTGGGGCGAGGAAGAAAATATAACATTACACTTCGGTACTCCGCTCATGTCGACCATGAAGCTTCACACGGCCAAGCGACGGAAGTTCGTGCAGGTCCTCGTGACAGGCCTGTCGAGCCAGTTGCTGCAGTTGACTGAACCACAGCTGACGAGTGGAACGTCGGCCGACGTGCACTTTAAGAGTCTGAATCCAGCGGCTGGCCAGAAGCTCGTTATCGGCAACGGGATGTCCGTTTCGTTTATGTGGGAGGTAGAGATTGGCAACGATGACGAGAGATCCACGATTCCTATTAAGACGGAGTTTCGCGTGAAGTACATCGCAATCAAGGATATCGAGGATGTTGAGCACACCGACGGGAAGGTATAATTATACTTTTTAATATTTTCTTGTAATATCTATGATTATTCAAAATTATTGGTAAAATTTATACAATGTCATGAACAGGAAAATCAAGAAATTGTCGATGACCCTCTACACATCCGAAACTTAGAGAAGGTCGAAAAGGAAAGCAACGTTTATTGGTGCAATTTTGACGTTACCGACTACTCGGTAAGAATACGCTTGACATTAATGTTTCTTTTATTTTAAGAGTTTTTTGCTTTTTTGTTATGTAAATGTTTATTTACTGCATAATTGCCTAAAATAACTTTAATGCAATGCGATTATTAACGTACAAGTGATAAAAGAAACGATTGACAATCGTAAATCGATATTTGAAAAATCGCATTGCATCCCCATATGCTCCTCTACTAACTCTCGCACGCTTCCCCTCCTTCCCCCCAAAAGCAGACACGCAACTCTAGCTTTTTCTCTGTGTCTCG
Source organism: Torymus aiolomorphi (assembly GCA_036365515.1). NCBI lineage: Eukaryota > Metazoa > Arthropoda > Insecta > Hymenoptera > Torymidae > Torymus > Torymus aiolomorphi. The sequence continues at coordinate 206,415,069 of CM070875.1, read as the reverse complement.
CATATGTCACACACATCACCAACACGAGTCGTGTCCCCGTGTCGCGCTTCTTGTATTTCGCAGACCCTGTTCACGGTCTCGTCGCGGGTCGAGGCGATCGGCGGCGGCGGTGAGTTCTGCCGCGCCGGCAGCATGTGCCATCTCTGCCTGACCGTGACGCGCATGCATCCAGCTGCAGGTGCCCCTGGGACTAATCATCATCAACAGCAGCAGCATCAGCATCATCCGCCACCCCAGTTGATGTACGAGGTACTGGCCGACCAGACGATGTGGGCTGTATGTGGCCGCACAGCGGGCATCGTTTCGCTCGAGGTGCTTGAGAAACAGAGCGTCACCCTCGACGTGATGCCCCTGACCAGTGGATACTTGCCCCTGCCCGTCGTACGGCTATCGCGCTACATTCCCGCGGCTGTCGAGCTGAAGAATGGTAATCGAAATTTGTGCCTCATGGTTCTTTTTTTTTTTTTGTTTTGTTTATTTTCAGTGGGTTGCTGCTTGTTGTTGATAGAGGTTTTTCGTTTTTTTTGTTTTATCTGTTTGATTTAATATATCATGTTGCTCATGTCACAATTACAATAAATAAAACATATTTTTATCCATAAATATCATATATTTTGTAACTGCCTGTAGAAGCTATCAGTATTTTGCATAACATATTATGTAGCATGAAAGTCAAATTATTTTTATACAGCAACCTTGACAAAAGTATATGAAATTTATCAAAGTTTTTCATAAATATAATTCCAATTTTTCTACTATATTACTGTATGATCGTTTTGCAGATACCTCTCGAAAAAATGACTTAGGTACTGGCGCTGGTCCGAGACTCGAACCGTTCAGCCCTGGCCAAGTCTATAATGCCAGTAAAGCTCAGCAAGTACACGTTTTACCGGCCGCTCCGCTAAACAATGAGATGAACTGAAAGGTGGACGAGAAACAATATATTTTCTAAGTTTTTATTTCGTGTTCAACAATCGGGAATATATCGCATAGATACGACAATACTAGGAATAGAATAAGACTTAAATGGCTTTACTTTCTTAATCATCGCCTGTTATTCTGAATTAAATTGAGGGGAAATTTTAAGAAACGAACGGAAATTGAATTTTTTTTAATTCTGTTAACTTTAACGTTATATTTATATTGTTCTTTGAATTAAACTACACATGCAGTTCAGGATCAAAGTATACATAAATAAATAGCAAAAAAAGCTTGTATAAAATATTTTCATGGATAAATGATGAATAGCACAATTTCTAAATTTATAATAAATAAATATTAGAAAAAAAGAAGTCAAATTTTAAGTAGTGAACTTTGATTTGATACAAACATTTAAACAATTACATTTATCATTTTTTTTCTTTGAAATTGTGGATTTCAAATATGCGATAATAAACTTTTAAAACTGTTAATTGTTGAAAAAGTCAACATGTTAAATTAAATAATAGGATCTTTAACTAAATTTATTCTTTTTAATAATTCAGTTTCTGAATGGTTTCTATTATAGTCTCTTTCTAACATCTAGTATGTATTCCTAATGATCGCGTATAGAAATATTGAAGATTCTTTATGGCCTTTGAAATTCGAACATAATGTTCCTTAAAAATTCTCTTTTTTATTTTAGGTAGAAGTTGTAAATTTAAAAAATTTTGTATTTTATACATCATAATAATTTTAGGGGGAATTTAGTCAGTTGCAAATGCGTGCAAGGCTGAATGATATATCAGGTGTTGACAGGCACATTTAGGTTTTTACATTTTAAATTATTATGTAATATGAATCTTGTTGCCATGCTGCGTTAAATTAAAATAATTTTTTACAGCTCCAACTAGAATATTTAGGGCCTTATGTACATAGCACACATAATACTCAATAGAAATATTGTTTCGTCATACGAAAATTACCTATATTTGTTTTTGTTAACAATAGCGATAGAATTTTGAAATTTAAAAGTTTTTGTGTACAGGGCTGTTAATTAAAATGATTTATTTTCTTTTTATGTGAATATAAACTTATATAGTTCACAAAAAAAAAAATTAAAATGTACTTTAAAAGTGAAATTGATCTATCAAGATGTATGTAATATGTAAAATATTTAAACCTTGTTATCTTTATTATTAAAAATTTATTTATAAAATATTATTTTAATAACTTATTTTTGTTTACCTCCAATTTATAGAATTTGGATCATTTTTTTTTTCTTTACAATATTTTTGTGAGAACTTTCTCATTTTAGGGGTCAAATCCAGAAATAAAGTTTGAATTGGATTTTGTAAATATGTATAAGAATGAACAAAATTGTATATATGCAAATGGGCTTATCATCTGTATAACAATCAAATAGGCATTATATTTGCAACTACTATTATAACATATCTAATGTGTTTATATTGAATATTCTATTCAGACTATGTGACACGAGTTTGGCACTAAAAACAGTTTCGAGTATCTGTATACTGGAATGTATATTGTAGCAATTTTCTTTTGTAAATATGAATTTCTGTTATGGGAAATTTATTTTTTTTATTTATTAATTTCTTTTAATTTATAAGTGTAAAAAGAAAACATTAAATGTTTATAAATATTACGTTTTGAAATTACCCAATAAAGAAATGTTTATATACTAAAAGTGTACGTTTTATAATTCAAAATTGTATATTTAAGGAAAAAAACACAGTTGAAGATGTAATTTGTAAATTCAATAATTATATTTGTAGTAAAAAATTACATTTTTCCATTTAACACATGCACATGCCGGAAATATATGCCAGTCCATTTACACTTCCTTAATTAATACTTAAAGTTGAAATGAATTAAGCTAAGTTTATAAGTTAAATTCTTAATAAGATGGTAATGGCTGTTGCGTAAGCAGTAATCCAAATCTTCTTTTTAATGTGATTCGCTCCCTGGAGTATTTGTCCTCAGGTGAGAATCTCGCTGTAATAAAAAAATAATATTTTTATGTACCATCTAAGTTAAATCTTAACCAGTTAAAGTATGTACATTATTTATAATTTACCTGGATGTGCAGAAAGTGTTGGTTTTCCATATGGATCCATTTTCTAAAAAAGATAAAATTACATTATCAAGTAAGTTTATTCTAAAATATTAGTTTTATCAATTATTTCTAGGGAAGCATGAAATAAATTACATTTCCAAATGATGAATTACTGTAACAGTAACTAAAAAGTGCTACTTCATAAAGTTGGTCAAACCATATTAATAATATGTAACTAATTTTACTTTTAAATTATGGTACTGTTTACCATTCAGCTGATGAGTTAATTTTCTTATGGTTCTCAGCCTGCTAGATAAACACTTTTTTGTTTAAATCTTTTCTTTTAGCAATTGTTTTTATTGTTCTTAGGTAAAGGCATTGTTTGAATGAAGCCAAGGTTATATCACAGTGCTCATTTATGTTATTCAATATTCACAACAAATCAGTAGATTACTTTGTACACATCACTACAGTAAGTTCCAAACTAGTTATTTAATATTAATAAAAATAATATAAATAACTAAAAGCATAATTATTGATTGTGTTTACACAATATAAAGTATTCTTAAAAAATAACTGTATAACAATAATACAATATAGTTAAAGTTTTAACTATACAGTAAACGTGTATACAGTGAGTACACAAGTATACAGTGAACATTTATATCAACGTAAGATAATTCAACTTTATATATAACTATACGCAATTTATTCTACAAATTAAAAAAAAAAAGCCATAACAAGAAACATAACCTATAAATCCTAATACAGTTTTAACGTATCAAAATACCTCGTTTTGGAAAAAAATCATTACCTTCAGCGTATAAACGCGATCGCCATTGGTGTCCAAGTAGTACATGAGATACATGATTGCTGTTTCAACGTTTTACCACACAAAACTGTGAAAACACTTTTCTTTTTGCAAGAAAAACAACGCAGCGTGCCTCACTGCGATCTAACCTCTGAAATCTGAACTGCGCACCACGTGAACTCTCCAGCGCACACATTCTACTACATGACCGTCCAATACCGTCCTAAACCGTCAATTTCACTCCCACAGCCTCTACCATGAAGATAGCTAGACTAATGACCGTCACATGACGGATTTTCCGCACGCGTGTGCGCACAGCAGCGCTCCGCGCATATTTTCCAATTTTCAAGTGCGCCGCGCCGCCCGTAAATCAGGCAATAATCGCGTTTTGCCGTTCGAAAGTGCTATGCGGCACTCGAGAAGGCGCGCGCGCGCTCGCTCGAGTCATTGATAAAAGCACGAGAGAGCGAGGATTCCACAGGCGCTACGCGCTAGCTAGCCTCTGTTTAGTAGTGGCGCGGAGCTAAACGACGCCGGATTGCCGATTGCATATGTGTATCGACGATTAATCGGTATGAGCGTGCGTGCTGTGCAATGTGTGTGAAATGTACGGTTTTTTGCGTGAGTTTTTATTAAGTGTGTGAGTCAGTTTGGTGATGTTTGTCCGAGGTTGGCGAAAAAATGTGATGTAGAAATTGACAGATTATACGTGCGGACGTGACCGAAAGTTTTATCGCATTTATCATGGAGAAATCATTTCGAAAGAGTCGAAAATTATTCCGTTGAAGACGAATATGTGTTTTCTTTTCTTTTTTTATGAGTCATTTTAAATTTGATAAATTAAACGTTATTAATAATTGGACAGTTATTATTTTTTTTTTAAACTTGGAATTTATTGTGAAATTCGTCAGCATTTTTTATTCGTTTATTGAATCTTGAATAAGATATTTTTTTTAATTAATGGCCACAACTTGAATAAAATGATATGTTATACGTTTTCAAAATTATACACATATTAAAAGTATTTAAGCGCATATAAAACCCCGCATTTACAGACAGTTATTTTTAAGCTTAAAATTATACGCGTTTGTTTAAAATATCCACAGTTTCTCAAACGAGTACTGGCAAACCGATGAGTAATTATTATTCATTATTCATGCGAAAGTATACTATTTTACATTGGTTTTTGCTGTTTAGCAAGTGTACAGTGCAACATCGCGCAATTAATTATTTTTCATCGTTACGTACAATGAGATGCGAGTGTTGACAGAAGAATTTTTATTCGCTTACTAAATATTATTTTTAGAATTATTCAATTTCAATCCAACAACTATATACTCTCTGTTCTCGGCTTATTAACGTTATTATAATTAAACGTAAATTCGCCGGCTTGTATAGCGCAAGCTTGATAACCAATCTAAAGGAAAATAAGCAAAATACGCATGTTTTTAAAAGCTAATTTTGATTACATCATTTATAAATAAAACTCTTCGTGAATAATTTCATCTCTGATACAAATTCGCATGTTTTTATAAAAAAAACATTTTATATACTCTACTCTTCACGTTATTCGAGTAAAAACCAAGGAAACTCCCATGGAAATAAACCGACCCACCGTATCAAATCGGCATATACCTACAACGCATCGCGCATCTCTCCGCGCGCACTCGCTTGCATTATTATCTATCCATCATCCCACGCACTGGCGCTCTCCTACTACAACTGACCGCGCGCGCTCCGGAAGAACACTCGCGCGTTATCGGCCGAAGATCGGACGGGCGCGCGGAGCAGCAGTCGCCGGCCGCCCGCGCGCTCCAACTCTCCGCGCGCGCAGGCGGAAAATCATGGGCGTTTGAAGCTGTCGCAAGGTGGAAAACTTCTCTCTCGCGCGCGCGCGCGCGAGCGCGTGTGTCAAAGTTGCGAAAAGAGTTGCGCGGTTATTAGTGTGGAAGAAGGAGACAGTGTCGGTTGGCAGCGAGCGCTGGAAACAGGTGAATAAACAGAGAGCCGTTGTGATGTTCGTTACTTATCGGTTTTGGAGCAAACGATTTGGGAGCGATGATGATAACAGGTGTTTTCGGAGCGAGACGCCCGTGTGATAGTTTTGAGTAGAGGCTGGGTGGAGTTATAAGTATTATAGATAGTGCGAGTTGTGAGTGCGCGAGATAGACCATATCTTATTATAGCTGATCTATAAATATATATACAGTTACAGTTACGATTCTATTAATATATATACGTATACACAGTCACATGGCGAATTCAATTAGTCATCGAACGTTACGTTTCGGACGCGTTTTCGCGCGCACACGCGCACTGGGAACCGCATAGTGCCGGCAAGTCATTCGAACTTTATCTTATATACACACACACACACACACAGTCGTCGCGGTATAAAGAAGGCGTTATACCATCTGTTTAAGATGTCTAAGCGGTGTTAATTACGCTTAATTGTAGCGCTAAAGAAGTAGTTAAAGTACCTAGTAAAAATATATTTCTATATACGTATAAAAAGAGGAAGAAAGAGTGCACACACACCATATTCTCGCGAATGATTTTCAAGATAAAGAATTCACTTCCTGCTTATTAAGCATAATGATTCTACTCTGACATCACGCCACTTACACTCGTACGAATTGAAATTACAACTTTTGGTGTGCGTGTGTGATGGTTGAACTTTTTCTTTAGCTCACGTTTCATCTAGAATATTGTCCCTTTCGATCACGTAAAAATAATAAAAGATTTTTATATATAAGGCTATATCGTGCTACATTGTTAATTGCGAATATCAGAGAGTGAATAAACTATTACTCCACTGCGGCTACATTAAGGCGTGGCGAGCTAAAAGTCTTGTTGTTGTTTGTGTTTCAAGAATGCCGGTGAGCCACGGGAGCCTCGGCAATGGTGATTTTGGAAGAATTCACGGCGAAGCTTAACTGGAACGTTCGAAGCGCATAAAAATGGATCGACGAACCGGACCTCAGGTATGACCACACATCGTCAAACAGTAAATTAAAAATCGTTTAAGTAAACAGCCGGCATTGTTTATAGATTTTCCATATACGTTATAATTCAACATTACTCACTCGAACAATGTTACCAGCAAATATGAAATAAAGTGTATAACTCAAAGCCACACATACGAAAATGTTTTTAAAACTAAAATCTCATATTCTGACGTTTGAAATCCAAATATACGCAGCAGCAGAAAACTATGCTTACGCGCTTTTAATTACCGCGCCTTGGAATCTGTAAATACGAAAACACGTTTATCAATCGCAGTATTAATTGCACACTGTATATTTATCCCTGTTTACACTGTATCATTCTACATTATTATCTAAAAAAAAAAAACTAAAACAAAACCCACACACACATCATACACAATTGTCAGCCAAAAGTGTTTATCACTTTCCAACTTCAATCATAATTAACGCTCGCGGCTCGTGACTCAGGCACATTATACAAACACATGATGGCATATGTTTCTGATGCGACTTCTCCGTTTTGCGCAGATGAGAGCCCGGACAATCAAGTGGGTCGTGCACGTACCGCCGGAAGATCCGGAGCTCGAGCGGATGCCGCTCGAGAGCCAAGTCGCCCAAGTCAAGTGTAAGTATGTGTGTGTGTATACACAAACAAATTGGGGGGCGGGCCGAGCGCTTTTTTAAATTGACCCGCGCGCGAGCCACGCGCTCGTGCGGTGGTTGGGCTGCGTTCCTTGTACGGGCTTACGTGCTTACTGCTCACACGTGGGAACTTTTTGATTTTTGTTTGGCGAAAATTTTTTAATTATAAGTTAATAATGTATCTTTTAACGTAATCTTACAATTAATAAAAAAAACTTGGGTTAAAGAGTTTTTTGATATTTCTATAGAAGGAATGTTTTATAAAACATTTCTTAAATTTGAATCTACAATTTAATTTTTCAACCACAGTGGCTTTCCTCACGTCTTTAAATGTATATCACAGCTGACATGTTCAATATAAATATTTAATATAAACGCCATTCATTTATTTTATTTTATGTTAGTTATTTAAATTAATATTTTCTATATAAGTTAATGCAATGACGCATACAGTTTTTTTCTTTCTAAGGATTACGAATATCTCATCAATGATCAATGAAAGAAAGATTTGCGCAAAGTTTAATAAAGATGCATTATTAAGTATTATTAATGTTTACGTAACCGTTATTTTCTGTTTGCAATCTTTTAAAAATTAAACATCAAAAACTTTAAATTATAGTGAGATAGACGTAGGTCTATGAAAGTTAAAGCCAAATAATTTGTTTTGGAATATATTCTGTTGAAAACTATTTAAGGGGGTGTCGCACTATACTAACACTGTTTTATCGGCGGAACGTGTAAAAGTAATTAATATAAATAAAAGGATAATGATTTACGTCTTGAACAAATTCAGTTACCCTGCGTAATGGTGTAATACATCATTCTACAAAGTTTCGAGGCAAAAAAAACGACGACACCTTTGTTTATTTTTGGAACGAAATTTGGTTAATTTTCGTTCCAAAAATAAAGAAAGGTGTCGTCGTTTTTTTGTCTCAAAACTGCGTAGAATGATGTATTAGAGGATTACGCAGGGCAAGTGAATTTGTTTAAGACGGAAATCATTATTCTTTTATTTATATTAATTATTTTGACATGTTCCGCCGATAAAACAGGGTTAGTGGTAAAGTAGGAGTATTACACTACCTTAAGGGGATGCCATACTTGTACCATTACCGATCGAGCAATTCACACAGTTTTAAGCTGATTAAAAATAAAATACGTCGAATCATACAAAATCAAGAGAACACTCTTCTGTGTTTTTTAACGTTCTAACACCCAGTCAAAGTTTGGAGTCGGAATATCAAGCCGTTTTTTCAAAAACTTTGAACGAAATTAAATTTCGTTTTGTTCAAAGTTTTTGCAAAAACGACTTGATATTTCGACTCCAAACTTTGACTGGATGATAGAACGTTAAAAAACACAGAAGAGTGTTCTCTTGATTTTTTGTGATTCGACGTATTTTATTTTTAATCAGCTTAAAACTGTGTGAATTGCTCGATCGGTAATGGTACGAGTATGGCATCCCCTTAATGTATATACGTAGTCAAAGATTTCATTAAAAACTAGTATTTTACTGAAAATAATGCAAGCTTATTTCCTCGTGACTAAAGAAAAAAAAAACAAAGTTTTAATAATGAAAGCTCTTTCTTCGTATACTTGGTAAAATCTTTTCCTAACTATGAAATCTTGAACACACCAGCCTATCGTCACTGTTATCGTCCAGTCCAGTTGTAAGTACAACCTTAAACTGGAATCAATCAAAATGAATTTATTTTCTCTTGAATACTAAAAAAAAAAAATACAATACTATTATGACCGCCTGAATCCACAACTTCATCGTTAGCATTCCCAATTATAGTACATCCCTTCCCCAATTCAACATTTCCCCTCCACTATAAAAAAAAAATCACCTATCCATCCTAACTTCCCCAACAACCGCCCCACCTTTCCAATATTCCCAAATACAAAAAAAAACCGTCCAGCTCAGCCCGCATAGATCGACGCGCATCACTCCACAGAGACACTTCCGCGGCGGGGAGCACGTGTACACCTACCTACCTCCGCTCACCTGCGGTGAAAGTATATATATTCTATATACCTGTGACTGTATGTATACGTGTATGCCCCCCCTGCATGCGCTTGTGAAAAGGGGCCCCACGCACGACACGAGAGTTAACTCCTCGCGGCTCCTGCTCGCCTGCTCGGCTGTGCCTACCTGGGACTTACACGCGGTCCTTCGCCTCGCAGCTGTCCACCTGCGTGCGCCAAAGCGCACCCTTTCGCTAGGCCACGGCGCGGGCGTAATAGCATGTGGTGTTGAAGAGGTGTGTGGAGCGAGGAAGGTGTTGAATAGATTTTTGCTTTGGTAGAGAGGCGAGCCGTTTAAATGAATTGAGTTGTTGTGGGAGTGTATGAATGGATTATCTGCTGTGTATTTGCAATTATGCTTTGATAAAGTAATTTTGAGAATTTGAGGTATTGAAAATACATTTTTTCTTTTAAGAGCGGATGGAGCAGATTGGTATGTTTGAAATATTAAATAAGTATTTCACTAGTATTTTTTTATGGTTATTTATTGGTTGAACAATAAAACATGCAAATACTGTATCTTTTTTAGTTTTGATAATTTTATAGCTCTTTGATATCGACGAATTTTCAATGCGACTTTGACTAATATAACATAAATTCTCCTTAAAGCATGATAACTCAAATTATTTTCCCTACCGCGTATTACAGTAAATCATTTGCGTCGTTTTACGGCCCACTAAGATATATAAAGATGATATAAATGTTATGAGGCCATGAAATAGCGTATAGACGAAATATACAGCGGTATAGTTGTTGCCCCAGCCTTTGTATAAGATTTTATTACTTCTATATACCTGAATGAAGATAAATGTACATATTAAAAACGTTGGTAATTCTAATAAAAGTAATATATATTTCTCCTGGCTTTAACTCAACTTTCCCGCCCATTATACTCTAATGTTTTCATCTAATTTGACTGAAGCTAGAAAATTTTAGAAACATGAGAAAAAAGTCGCTTCTTACATGTAAAAAAACCCAGACAATCCCCACCAGATGAAATGATTGCACACATAAACCACAGTTCTCAAAAAAATTACAAGAAATACTTTAAGCCTGACGCAATCAAACATTAGAGTAGCTCCAACAATCACAGCCCCACAATAATAACTATACAGTAACTCGCCTAGACTACTCGCAACTCATAAAGAACCTACTACAATCGATATACATATACACACACGCGCGCGCGGTCTGCTTCAATCAGCAACAACATTTCCAATTCACCGCTGACCCCGCGCATATAACAGCCTCTCGTCTAGAACAATGCACCGATCCCGCCCCATTTTCTCTCTCTCTCCCTCGAACGAAACCTCTCCACACATACATTCTTCACGCCTTCCGTGTCACACCTCTCTTGCGAAAGCATTCGGTAGCCGCTATAACACACACGTGAAGAGGTATATTCGCGTCGGTTTGCGCTGGCAATTAAGACCGGCCGATGATAATGGGAGAGAGAGGGAGGGATGATGTTTGACGGAGTACTGAGGGAGAGATTTATCGGGCGGAGGGGTTGCGATTGGATTTTCGGGGGATGCGCGATCGGAGAGGCTGTGTGTAGGACGGAGGAATTGGGTCATGTTGAGGATATGGAGTGGCGAAGGGTGCGGGATTCGATGAGGTATACGTCTGTGTGCGTGTACGTTAGCCGATAGGTCTTCAATGTAACGCGCAAATAATTACGCAGATTAGTGGGTTCTGCACGGAGAAAAATGCTGTAACAAAAATTACTATATTTATAGTAATCGTGGGACAGACTTAAATTATCATAAAATTTACTACAATTTATAATAAAAATTCCTATGTTTTGAGTAATTTTTACTATGTACATAGCAATTTTTACTATAAATTGTAGTAAATTTTATGATAATTCGAGTCTGTCCCAAAGTTCCTATCGAACATAGTAATTTTTCTTACATTTATAGTAAACTTTCCTAAACATTTCTCTCAGTGTGGGAATGTTTGAATAGTTATTGGTATTTTTAGATGACGTTTTTCTTGATAATTGCTATAGAGAATTGACCCGTGCCTACTATTAATTGCCTCGAATTTTCATCGTGCTCCTCTCGATCGCGCACGAATTAGTACAAATCTATTAACTTCCTTGACCTCGCCAATTAATGCTCGTATATAACGCAGTGTATGCGTTGCGCACTGCTTTCACTTTCTTCCTACGAACTATATCGTTATAAGTATTAATCTTCGCGTATATATATAGTGCCGTCAGCGTTCGCTAAAAGTATTCCTAATGTATTGCCAATAAAATGGTTTATTACTATTACGGTCGCGGGAAACGGGGCGCGCGCGCGCGAGCGAAAAAGATAGATCGAATACGGGCATTGTTTGTGATTCAGAGTCTAAACGTTCGGAGTGGTTCGTATAAGTCTATTTTTAGATTTAATATTAGAAGCCTTTTTTCAGAAGTATACCGTAAATTAATGAAACATTAAGATTTACAATCTACACGGTAAATCGGTTTTACTACACATTTTATGTCGAAAGTATAGAACTTGTAATGTAGAGTGCAATTGAGATTTATTATCAGAAGGAAACATAAATATTATAACTAATATAAAATAAATCAAACATTAATAGACATTTTGTTTCTCTTGGAAATACCAACAATTTTTGTAATCTCTTGTTTACATAAAATGCAGAATTTTCAACCGTGTAGGTACACATTTATTTTGTGTGGAAACCAACACTTTTTACAAAACAAAAAAGATTTTTATCGCGTTTTCAACTACAATACCTATATTTTTTACATTGTGAAACTAATTGAAACCGTCAACTATTATACAACTTATGCAACCCTAATTTCAATATTTTTTTAAATCAACATTCAAACATTTATTTGGAAAAAGATGGCTGTCAAGCGCTCCGTACACGCAAACACTATATGCAGATTTTTTTCTGGATAATTCTATTGATATTTGCGTGAGTTATGCTCGTTTGAAAAGTAGGTCAATTGTAGATTCCTACTTACCGACAGTACGGTTTTTATTTAATTAAATAAATTCTCATCATTTTTTTGGAAAAAGACGTCTGTCAAGCGCTCCGTACACGCAAACACTATATGCAGATTTTTTTCTGGATAATTCTATTGATATTTGCGTGAGTTATGCTCGTTTGAAAAATAACGTCGGTACTCACATCCCCTTAATACTCAATAAAATACTGTATAACTTAATTCACTGCAAATACTTTAAATCCTGCCCCTTTAAACTATCCAAACCCAACTACTCAACCACTCGACCAACCAACCAACCATCGCCGCAGCAAACCTTCAAAGATCAATAATGTCCCTTCTCTTCCCCATTCTTTCCAAGGATTACCACAGACCCATCCGCGCGCGACATAATAGCCCCTGCCGGTCATCACGTCCACTCTCCCAGCAGGCAACTACTTATACACGTGCCTGCCATCTCTTACTTGCGCGCGCGTACCTATACATACTCCGCCGAAATCGGAGCACCAGGCCCAAATATATTCCCTGTCCCTTCCCTCCTCTCGGCTCCTGTTCGCCTGCTACGACCTAACTTGGGGCTAAAAACCGCGCACGGGCCCAAAATTCGCGCGCCGCGCCGTCGACCCGTTCCTCGCCACCGGCGTTTTAAAACACACACGTATATAGTATATAGTACGGAGAAAGAGAGAGAATGCGCGGTTGCCAGATCGGCGTCGCGACAAGGCCGAGTAGGATGTATATAATACGTATACCGTATATACGTATAGTGCGCGCTCGGCGGCAACAGGCAAGAGAGACAGAGATAGGAGTTTATTTACATAAAGGGACGGAGAGGGTGGATGTATGTATGCGTATATATGTATGTACGAAGTGTTTCTTTTTGGAGCCGAGCGAATAGGGGTGATGCATAATAGGGTTCGACAATCATTACAATGTTGATGAGCGGCTGCGCGACGACGATGACGATGACGACGACAGTGGAAAGTTAATCGGGAGGACGAAAGCGGCGCGAGGGGAAAGAGGAAGTACGGAAGAAGGCACGAGCGAGCGAGAAAGAGAGGGAGAAAGTAGCGGAGCGTGGATGAAAAAGGAAAAGGACACGTTTATATATACGCAGCCCGTGTATATACACACTCTTTATACTTATATATACTTACATATACTCTTACTTCCAGCGCGACATCACGCACTATATATACTCTTTCGGAGCTGCCGCACCGATCTTCTTCCCTCTATTTTCGATCCTCTTTCTCTCTCCATGCGCGCAAAGCCTGTAAGGCTCGAAAAAAAAATTAACCGAGCGCTGCCTCACGAGTGTATATCGCGGGGCGCCCGAGAGAGAGGGGCAAAGAGAGAGAGAGAGAGAGAGAGACTCCAGATTTCTCGTCAGCAGCAGTCACACAGGCACAGCAGTCGCCGAGCAGACGTGTATGCGTGCGGTCGTCGGTCGCAGCAGGCGCGCGCGCGGCCTCCCGATCCTGCTTGTAATACGCGTTATAGCTACGTATATACATATCGTTCTTACGTAGATATCCATAGAAATAAACACATCGGACGGACGAAGGTTAAAGTGGAGTGAATAGTGTTACCAGTGAGTGCCGTTACCGATCTATCCACCCCACGAAAGTGCAGTGTGTCTGAGCAGAGCGCAGCCGAAAGAGATAAACATCCATCACACGGGCAGTAGGATATAGGAGTATATACGTGCTCATGTGTACACAGAGGATGGAGCCTAGGCGAAGAGCTGGAAGCGGAGGTTCGTAGTAGCAGCTCGGCTCTCTTTTCTGCGAAAGGAGCAGCAACAGCTCCGCGAAATAATAACGCGCGAGTCCGGAGAATCAACAAGTGTCGTCGTCGTCTTCGTTGTCGCGGCCGCGAGTGCGACAAGGACGGAGAGCGCTCGTACCAGCGCAACCTAACCTCAACTCTCTCACCCCAAGAGCCCGCGCGAGACTCTCCGCGCGCAGTTGCATATTATCTCTCGTATGCATGCACGCGCGCGTTTGTGTATCGCCAGCGGCGTGTGATTCCGCATAATATGCAGTGACCAAGATATAATCCCCTGCTGGAACGCAACGACAGTGCGCAAAATTCACGTGCCAGTTCGTGTACACACTCTCTCTGTGCCTTCGTGTACATTCTCTTTCCGTGTGTGCGTGTGCGCGTGTCCGTGTACGCGAGACTCTCTGTGTTCGGTTTATGTGTCATTGCGGTTCTCCTCGGCGCGGATAACAACCGCAGAGCTGCAAGATGGAAGTCGTCTACATAGGTGCGTACACAACACATAGATGCATACACACATCCACCTACGCGAGCGCTTCTGTTTACAAAAGTCTGTTGCTGTCGCTTCTGCCGCGCTGTAGTGTCGCATGTTGCTGCTGCTGCACGATAGCGGCAACGCTGTGGGTACGCCCACGCATTTTCGGACGACGGCCCCGTCGTGTGGGACGCACATGTGTGTACGTGTATAGGATGCAAGGGAGAGAGAGAGACAAAGAGAGAGAGAGAGAGAGAGAGAGAGAGAGAGAGAGAGAGAGAGAGAGAGAGAGAGAGAGAGAGAGAAGAATGCGGCTCGACGGCCGGGCCCCCCGTGAATTTTGAGTTTGCTGCGAAGGGAATGGTTTTTGGTTGCCGAGTGTGCGGAGGAAAGTAATACTTGCGTAGGAGTAGAGATTTCTTTTGGGTGGGATGCGGGAGGATTTTCGCGTGATCGGTAAGGAGAGAGGGAACAGAGATAAAGTGTACTGGGCATTGGTGGAAGGATAATTAAGTTGTCGGATTATATAGGATTTACGCGTTCCAAGCTTCTTTTCCTGTTGATATAGGCGTGTTTATTGCCGAGGATGTAAGATGTTGAAAACAACTCGTAGAAATACCAATAGGAAATGTCAATCTTCTGATGAAAAATATAGCTGCGCTTGTCTGTACATGTGCAAATCCGCGGACTACAGACAACAACTGGAGTACAAAAACGGAAAAAATTTTTTTTGAGAGCACACCTACCACATAAGGTTTTTTCGGTTCTTTGGGGGTCCCCCAACATGAAAATACTGGTGTACACTCATTATCCGTTGCCAAACTTTTTTGCCGACGAAATCAATTTTTCTTATAGAAATTTAACATGGGAAAAATGGACGAAAAGTAGTCATTGATGATTAACCAATAGCAAACTATTGAAGAGGCCAAACCAAATTTCACAAAAAAGCGATTAAAGTTGAAAAATAGAGCTTTAATTTGAGATGAGAATCGTTGAAATCGGTCGATTCTGTGCAAAGCTGGTGAATTTGAAAACGGCGAATAATGACGAAAATGAGCGATTTTTTTCAAACCCACGTAATTCTTCAAATTTTTGTCATTTTTCGCCGTTTTCAACTTCACGTAGCTTTGCACAGAATTGACCGATTTTAACGATTCTCATCTCAAATTAAAACTCTATTCTTCAAGTTTAATCGCTTTTTTGTGGAATTTGGTTTGGCCTCTTCAATAGTTTGCTATTGTTTAATCATCAATGACTACTTTTCGTCCATTTTTCCCATGTTAAATTTCCATAAGAAAAATTGATTTCGTCGGCAAAAAAGTTTGGCAACGGATAATGAGTGTACACGAGTATTTTCATGTTGGGGGACCCCCAAAGAACCGAAAAAACCTTATGTGGTAGGTGTGCCCTCAAAAAAAAATTTTTCCGTTTTTTTACCCCAGTTGTTGTCTGTAGTCCGCGGATTTGCACATATAAATTTTGATATACATCTTTAGAATCATTTTTAACGAACGGTAATTATTTGATTCTACGTCAAACATAATCTGAAACTTGATCAAGTACTTGAGTAAATATTTATTTATTTTCTTTATACCATAACGTAAACCTAATAAAACACCACCGCGGTAACCGTAATTTTAACTGTTTATTACGTTATCACTGATTAACAACCATACCATCATCGTGTTAAAAAAGCCGCACCGCGAACGCGAACTACTTCGCGGATCTAAAAAAAGTTACTTACACAAAGACAGATCTGAAGTTTATACGCCTGGCGTAAACAATACGCGCATTATTGCGCCTGCACCGCGCGGGTGGAATCTTTGAAATTCAGAACGACGACGTGCACAAACGCGCGTCTGTTTTATCGCCGTGAAAGTGTCGGGAATAATACCCGCGCTTATGCATAACGAGTTCTTCAAGGATATGCTTATTGAAAAAGGAACGAACGATCCTCCTCGGCTCCTTCTAACAGATTATCCTCCTCTTTCCGCGTCGTTAATTCAGCTATAGATTAACCGATGCGCGTGTGCAGCACTTTCGGTTTCCGCGGAACGCGTTCCTCGTAACGGTGAAGAAGCCGCGCGCACGCGCGAAGATAAAGAATTCGTGTTACCGCCTAATATAGTACAGAGGCGAACCTTGTGCTCGTGCGCGTGTGTAGATATGCATGTATGTATGTACATAGTGGGGAGAGAAAGAGTTGTATAGTGCGAGCGGCACGACGACGAATTCGGAGAGTAAAACTGCGCCGATGATAATTTAATTATACGTGAGCCACGTGATGAGATATAGTGTGGTGAAGTTGTTAATTGAGGAGGGGTTTGTAAATTTAGGCGAGGATTAGAAGTTTTCGCCGCGGAACTGGTTAGTTATAGAGTTTTGAGAATACTTGAGCCGTTTGTTCCTTAAAAATTGTGATGTAGTTGTTGAAGTTACTATCACGTTTACTTAGCAGTCTATGACAGTTTTAAATATTTCGACAATCGTACCGTCATATTTTATTCTATACTCATAAGGTATTCCTTATCGCAGTGAAATCTTGATACCTAGATGATAAGAGAAAATCTAATATCTTTAGTGTGTGCTTATTCTTCTGTGCGTTTATGTCAAATAAATTTATAAATATTTGTCAATCGGTAGCCTATTTCGGTGTAATTTTAAAATCATTCTAGACAAAAGTGTTGTAATAATCTTTTCCAAACGACTTTTTACGCAAAAATTATATGCGCAGAAGAGTGTAAATGTATGCGTTGCGCAAAGCTGTGTGCAGTTTAAAGTAAATAAAATGTAAAATTCCCTGTATGCTATGTAAATTTGAAAGTCAATTTTAGTTTCTAACGTTACATGCGCATCGGTAATGTGTATTAGCGTAAACATAGGAGAAAATCAATCACTCTTCATGCGAAAGACATTGCGAGAAGTTTCTAAAGTCCCACGATACACTGAGAACTGTATAAATATCGGAATTCAAACAGCTGCGGTAAATTTTTAACCCTAAATCCTTCATCAAATAATTGTTTCTAATGACAGAGATCCATTTCTCTACTTCTTAAAGTGCATTCTTTCGCCGCCTCAATTGAGCTTCCACTACGCGGCTCTTAAATCATTTTGCGTCTGCTCCAGGCGTATATGAAAAACACTTTGGACGCTGAAAAAGTGTCTGCGGTGAAAGCCTTTTCTCTACCGCGCGCGCGCGCGCCGCGCGTTCCATCATCCACTTTTTCATCATCGGCACTGTAACCTCAATTTGCGGGATATGTGCGGCGTGTTAAAATGAATCATTTCTTCTTTTTGCCAATGCTTGATTATCCGGTGTTTAAAAAGGAGAGGCTCGGGGTCTGGTGAAACGCCGAGAAGTATTTATAAAATACTAAAGAATTAATAGTTGGTCATTGAAGTCGCTATACTATGGTTAGCTGCGTTATTCATAAAAATTGGTGAAAATTCTGAAATTCGCCAAATCGCAAGTTATTTGAGCGGAATTTGGATGAAACAGATAACTTCGAATTCAACGCATTTTTCAATTTGAGACATTATTAATCTATGACACGTTCTCGTTTAAATGCACTGAGAAAAATGGAGTAGGAAAATTTAGTACAAGTGTAAGAAAAATTACTATATTTTATAGCAATGGCAAGAAATACTTGAATTGTATTCATTTTTAAAATGAACATAGTTTTATGGGTCTGAAGTTTGCAACGTTGGAGTGCGACGAAGTAAAAAAATAATTCATTTTACCTCATGTTTATACTCAATAATATTGATTTTGCGTGAAGATTTAGTGATTTATAGTATAAAATAACATTAAAACATAAGATTAGATAAAATTTCCATTGTTTAATAACTTAAATCAATCGTAAAAAATTATTTCGTTGCATTCCAACGATACGAACTTCAGACTCACGTAATTTTTCTAACCTTTGTTAAGAGGGTGTTGTACTCATGTACTCTGTTTTATCGACGGAACACGGTGAATTATATACTATCAAAATAAATATATCGAATTTCGCCTTATAAGGAGATAGTTGCCCTGCGCAACGTAATAATCTACCATCCTACGCAGTTTCGAGCCGGAATATCCACGGCACCCTAAAAAATTTTGCGAACGAAATTTCGGTTATTTTTGTTCGAAAAATTTTTTAGGGTGCCGTGGATATTTCGGCTCAAAACTGCGTAGGATGGTAGATTATTACGTTGCGCAGGGCAACTATCTCCTTATAAGACGTAATTCGATATATTTATTTTAATAATATAGAATTTACCGTGTTCTATCGGTAAAACAGAGTACATGAGTACAACACCCCCTTAACCAAGCTCAAATTTAAAAAAAAATTATTATTTTTCATTATTTTGTATAAGGTAAAGTAGGTGATATCGGGACACCGGGAAAATTCGGTGGTATATCTGGACAGTAATGAAAATTATTGATTTTACACTGAGTATCACAATAAATGGTAAAAAAAAAAATTACTTTTTGTATATCATGGTGTCCATCATATAAGTAATTACATTTAGTTATGGAATTTAAATGTAAAACGAGATAAATTATAACGAGGTTCCAAGATAAAATACGGAGAAGATAAGCATCTCGGTCCTCCGTATTCTATTTCCCCAGGCCTCCCGTTACAAAATAAATAATTAAACATAAGCTTTAAATGTTTAACAAAACTTCATCTCCATTTACTCAAAATAAGTAAGTACTGGTCATCATTTTTATGTAGTAAAAAAAAGAAAAATATAGTATTTAACTAAAAATTATGTTTTTAAATATTGATTAATACTTAAAAGTCAACATTAATAAACAAATTCATGTAAAAATCATATCATTTACTATTAAAAATTCGTGTCCCAGTTTCCCTCAAAATTTTTAAAATAGTAGTGAATTCCGGTCAGAGGTGCCGCTCATGTTCCGAGTTCCCTCCCGCTATATTCAGCACGATAGTGAAAGCTGGACACGTGAACACGTTTTTTCGTTGATTACAGAAAACCACGTAAAAAGTAAGAATATATTAATATTTCAAAATATTAGTACTATACATGTGTCTTGTGCATATGTACGCTATTTATTAAGTTTCAAATATAGTTATTTACACGTTAAAAAATCATAACCTCGACCTAACCTGGAAACTTAACCGCTTTACACTTATACGTAAGTAGGATTACTTTTACTTGTTATTTCTAGTTCGTTTTATATCATTTCTTTAAAATTAAATAAAAATTGTAATTATAGGTTGTAATGGCAAAAAAAAAGAAAGACAAGAAAAAAGTTGTTACTGTTACAACTACTACAAAGAGTAAAAGGCCTGTTAAAGCTAAAACACCAAAAAATTGCAAGAAAAAAGATGTACCTGTTAAAAAGACTTTTAATAGAATAAAGAGGAAGTATAAAGAGAAAGAATATAGCTGTGACACTGTGGAAAAGGCTTTGAATGCAATTGGAGCAGGTCATACCCTACGACAAGCCTCAAGAATTTTTGGAGTTCCAAAATCTACTTTGCACGCAAAGTTAAACAATCATGTGCCCCTTAACTGTGTAAAAGGAGCACCAACGTTTTTTACAAAGGAAGAAGAAAGTATGCTAGCTGAATGGATTTTATATTTAGCAGAAAGAGGATTCCCAGTGACAAAAAGGGTGCCGTTAGATCGTATACAAAAGTGGTTAATTTCAGAAAAAAGAGAAAATCCATTTAAAGATAATAGACCAGGAAAATACTGGTACACTGCTTTTATGAGAAGACATCCGAATCTAAGTAACAGGATTGCGCAAAACCTTACTACATCAAGAGCTGCAGTTACAGAGGATGATTTGAGGACATGGTTCCATAGTGTTCACAACTATTTAGAAAACAAAGATTTATTAAACTTGACTCCAGACCGGATATTCAATCTTGATGAGTCAGCTTTTATGTTAGTGAGGACAATGCTGTAATTACACGTAAAGGAGCAAAATCAGTGTATCAATTTGTTGCTGGGAACGAGAAAGCTTGTTTGACTGTGCTTTTTACTGTAGCTGCCTCTGGAGTACTGCTTCCTCCAATGGTTTTATTTGATTTAAAAACCACACCAAAAAAAATGTACTGAATGAGATACCAGAAGGGTGGAGTGTGGGACACAGCGACAGAGGATGGATGACGTCAGAAACCTTTTACAATTATATTGTTAACGTCTTTTATAATTGGTTATTAGACAAGAAATATGAATTCCCAGTCATTCTGTATGTCGATGGCCACTCGTCTCACCTTACTCTACCACTGATGAAATTTTGCAACCAAGTCAACATTGAGATTATAGCACTCTACCCTAATGCGACACACATACTACAACCATTAGACGTATCAGTGTTCCACCCGTTAAAAGAGGCCTACAAGAAAACTTTAAGAATTTGGAGAATAGAGAATGATGTTGTAGATTTTAAGAAATCAATGTCCGCAAAAGTTTTAAAACTTGCTATAGATTCTGTTGATTTAAGTGATACAATCAAAAATGGGTTTAAAGCATGTGGCTTACACCCATTTAATGAAAATGCTGTTAATTATAACATATTGGACAAGAAAAAAATACATAGAAATGAGAACTTCTGACGAGTTTAATAATTTAATAGGTATGTAAACTAAATAAAACAATCACATATTATTTCTAACTAAATTATTTTCTATATTATTGTAAAAATTAATTCATAATTTATCATATAATAGATGACGCTCTTGATTTATCAGTAGCTTCTAATGGTACTAGCGCAGAATCCAAGCAAACTGTGAAAGATTTTGAGACATTTAAGAATGTTTTCCCTGTACCAACTTTCAATAAAAAAAGCAAAACAAAATCAAAATCTAAAGAATCCCCTCCAGCTGTGGTTTTTACTAGAGATGACATGCTTAAAGTACTTGAGAAAAAGAAACTGAAAAAAAATTAAAGGACCAACAAATTTGGCAAAATAAGAAAGAAAAAGAAAGGATTAGAAAACTGAAAGAAAAAGAGAACAGCGTTAATAAAGATTTTCAAGAGCGCAAGAAAAAATTGATTCAGGAGAAGAAGGAAATAAATTTTGAAATTAAAAATTTAAAGAAAATTTTGAAATCTAAATCCGAAAAAGAAAATAAAACTGAACTACTAACTAAGCAAAAAAATCTGTGTGCACGACTTGAACAGCTTGACAGACTATTAGTAAGTCACGAAATGGATGTTTTGCAACAAAAAATTAAAATAAAACAAGAAAAGCTGTAATAAAGTTATCAGTATGTTTGAAAAATATTTTCTATTTTAAGATCTAGATTACAGATATATTATAGTTGATTATTTACTAATACAGATCAGTATTATAATATTAATATAATATATAAATTTCTTTTTTCAATTATAATAGTGTATTTTTATTTATTAATTTATAATACTATTCACGTAATCAACATTATATCAATAAAATAACTATTTTGTATAGCATGTACAAGTTATTTGTTTCATAGTCCACCTTTCGATACCATCACCGTCCAGATATACCTGCCACCTTAAAAAGATAGTCCCGCTTTTGCTCCCTGGAGCCCCCACTATAGACTGTTGTATTTTCTTATTTGTCAAAGATATCGATTTGTTTTTTACACGAAAATCAAGAAAATACAGCCATCTAAAGTTAATTCGCAACAATTAAATTAAAATCTGTCCCGATATCACCTACTTTACCTTAAACAGAACCCCATATATTTTTAATGATCTAACATATAAATAAATAAATTAGGAAATAAAAATTTTTTTTTTACGATGGTTGTATTCGAACCCGGGACCTTTCGCATGCCTGTCGGACGCGCTAACCATTTACCCACATTGGAACCTTAAGTACAAAATTTTGGAACTGATATATGTGCTACCTTCGCTTACAAAAGAACTTTGATACTGATTTGATAGCAATAATATAAAAAAATAACTTATAATTCACTTGCATAACATAAAAGTAAAACAATGTAACCGTTATTGTCGATGTTTTGTTGACTTAAATCTTAGTAATCGGAAATTACGAGAGCAACGTAACCTCAACCAGACACGTGGCGCTCTGGCGTCCACGCGGTAAGTACTATAGATAGAGCAATTTTTACTATGTTGAGTAGCAAAACTTATAATGATTAAAATAAAAATTATTAAAATCTGTTTTAATATTCACTATCCCTAAATTTGTACTATATGACGTAGTAAATTTTGCTACAGTTATCATAATTTTTATTACAATCATCATAATTTGTATACGTTAGTTATTAGAAAAATTATTATAAGTATATTATTATTTATTTCAATAACTATTTTAAAAATTTGGCTAATGCAAATATATCCTGTTGTTGCTATAAAATATAGTAATTTTTCTTACACTTGTAGTAAATTTTCCTATACATTTTTCTCAGTGTGGGTCTGAAGTTACGAAATAAAAAAACAATTCATTTTGCTTCATGGTTATACTAATTAATATTAATTTTGTGTGTAGATTTATCGTTTTATAAAATAAAATAACTTTTTAACAAAGGTTTAGATAAAATTTCCATTGTTTAATAACTTAAATTATTTCTAAGAAATTATTTCGTTGCATTGCAACGGTGCAAACTTCAGACCCATTCGTTTAAATCTACTTCTTTATCAACCTTGACCGTTATAATTACTATCGCTCAAAAGTGCATAGTCTCAATGAGCTCACGCTATTATCACTTATTTTCTACGTAACGTTTGCATAATTAAAATATTCATCTTTAAGAAAACTTTTATTGGCGGGATGACTTCACACTTTTTTTTAGAAATTCGAGTTTTCAAGGCAAGCATTTTTAATTAAGTGAAGTCCTAGACTGTTGTTGCATTCAAATATAACTACGAATCAATAAAAATTGTTTAAATACCTTTTTCTTACTTGATATATTTTTACTCCGTGTAATTATCTCCCAACAATTCTTTTTACCGCAAAAGTTACCTCTCGCAATTACCCAACCCCTAACAAAGAAGCATAAACCCACCTTTCCCAATTAAAAGAAGCAACCACCCGAGCAAACCCCGCGCCAACGCGAAAAGCCAACGGCCCCGCCTAAACAATCGCTCTCCTCCTCCTCCTCACCATGCACCGACATCCGAACCCGTCAAAATACACAAACGCCGCTCCTCTCCGATAATAAACATAGACGATGTATCTAAAATTAGAGCTATACCCTCGTCTGCGACAGTATAGACCGATGATCGCCTTTTAATTTTCACGCGTGCGCGTGGAATTCGCGACTGCGATGCTTGATGATTATCTAACCGGTCGGCGCTATCTTATCTGCGTGCCGGAACGTACTCGCGCGCGTAATGCGAGAGCTCGGTAAATACAACGACGCGGGAGAGAATTGAAAAGTATGTGTGGGAGGTTGTGTAGAAAAGTAAGAAAAAAGGGAAGAGTTGGGGGTTCTCGTTCGTTTGAGGCTTCGAGGAGGTTTGCATGGCTTATTGAATGCTTTTGCGTTCAATGGGTCTGTGAAGTCAAAATAAAACCTTTGCGATTGGTTAAGTCCATTTAAAAGGAACCCGTGATTGGCCGACGGTGACGTTAGCTTTTCGCTTATTAGCTGATTGATATCCAAATAAAGTTTGGAAAAAATTATAAGTCATAAATAATATTAATGGCTTAAAATTTGGTTTTGTACAACAAAAAAGTATTAAAATTGTATCCGTAGTTACCAATGAAGGACTGTTCTAATTACAGTTAAATTTCTAACCCCAAATTTTTGTATTGTAGGAATAAACTAAAATAAATACAAACCAAGTTTCAATAAAAAATATTGGATAAATTTGCGAATAATAAAAAGTAAAATAAATTTTAAATTCATATAGTATTTCAATATTAATTTTATAGGTACAAGGGAAAGGAAGAGCGCGCGCAGCGCGCCTGAACTTGCTAGTTAAATTAAAAAACTGAATGAAATGCACGTATTGCGACGGCGTAAACAAACATAACCAATTTCCGAATGACATTGAAATGAAAAAATGCGGAAACAAAAAACTCGCGTCACCAAAACATTTACACCGACAAGCCCATCTTCCTCCGTCCATAAGAAAATGTGCAACACATGAAATTTCACTGGCTCGCCCAGTTCTCGTTTCATCTATACACTTGCACGCGCGCAAAAAGAAGAAGAAGAACGAAAAAAGCGGCACGCCAATAAAAAACGATTCACGCCATCGGCGTCGTCGTCGACATCGGCGCATAATAATCGAAGGCAATTCCGTCACGCGCATTACGTAAACTACATCGGCGCCGTACAACTAGAAGGCGCAAAAAAAAAGAGAAAAAGAAAACAGCGACGCGTTTGCTTATGCGAACGAAATGGGGAAAGAACGCGAATCTCGGTCAAAGTGATTAGGACGTCGTTAATGAGTTCCGGCGTGTGCGGACGATGAGATCAAGAGAGACGATGTGTGTCTGTATTGATGTGCATATGTATATCATAGTTTGTTTAAAAAGAGTTGAATGCTGTGAAGTCATCGAGGAAATCTTTTATACTATTCTTAGACTCTATGCGCTTGTTATATCATTGCATTTTTAGTTGTGTTTTCATTCATCACATGGAGGCGCTTGCGAAGCTTGTTGTTGACAGTTGAATGGATCGTTGTAGAATTCGCGATTTTTATTTCGTAATTGTGAGAGATATACTAGATTTTTTTCATGAAAGTGATATTAAATGGCGTAATTCAGCGATTAAAGTGCTATTTTTCCATTTTTACATTGGAGTAGTCGGCGGGTTCTTTGTATCACTCTAAATTTAAATTGTTTGAATTTTACGCTTCCAGTAACAGATTTCATACCTTATAGTCGTGCAAATGATCGGAATTGAGTAATCGATTAGTATACATGGCTTGAAATATGATTCTAAAATAATTGAATAAAAGTGCAATCATTAATTGAATAAAACTAGATTTAATAAGTCTAAAGTCGCCCAATTATTGAAATTGTTGCTTTATTATTGTAAATGTAAGTTTAACATTGAATTATACTTGACACGGAACAGAATAGATTGTATCAGTACAGTCCGTAATATTCTTATACGATTCCGTACATTTATATTTTTTTCTACAATAAAATTTTTTTATTGATGTAAAAGTTTCAAACAAAACGAAGCATTATTTTCGTAAAAATAACGCGGGCCAGAGTTAATAAAATTTTGATACAGCTAGATTATCGGCTGACACAAAGTGTCGATTCAATTAAACTCAAACACAGCGTAGCTCTCTTTTATCGTTAAATCAACTTTGATCGACGCAGGCACCAAAATAACACACTGTCCCCGTTTTCAAATTCAGCACATACGATGGATGAATTTCTTTCGCTGAAAACCTTCGTCATTTTTGACGTATAAGGCCGTAAATGACATCTAATTAAGTAAAGGCTTTGTATGTTAATTAATAAAAAAAAATTTTACAAGAGAAAAAATTAAAAGAATTATTTTTTTTTAAACTGAAGTACTTTGTCAAAACGTTGGTACGATCATAAAAAAGTTATCATCTATATAATATATCAACAATTTGTTTTCAAATTGTAACTTACATACTCTTGTAAACTGCAGAATAAATGTTTACCAAATGCACATTTACAAATAAAAACTATTCTTCTATGTGCAACCTTATTTGTTTACAAACACAAAGATTATAACTTACATTGTACAATTACATTAATTACTGTTTTCATGGCCTCTATCTAATACCAAAACACAACTGTTCTGACTTTTGATTGACCAACGATCGTCAATTATATAAACGACCACACCTCCTATAGCCAATACCACCACGAAATCCTCTCATTTCCAATTCTTCCGTTACAACGTCCACACATTCTCACACACAGCCGCGCACACAAAGCCCATCTTATTAAACCCCTCAAACGCGTTCCATCATATCCCTCCCTCCTATAACATACCTCACCTTCTCTCTTCCCCCTCCCCGAGTAACATTCCAAAATTGGTCCCATAAATCCGCCGGCAGCGGCGGCGCATACCACACGAGGCCCCTTTGTATACCCACACTCCCCCCTCGTAATTAAATATCGCGCGCGCGACGCCTCACGCGCGCATTCGTTTTCTGCGGCGCGCGCGCGAAAAAAAGGCGCGCACAAACGCGGATAGACGGGGTCAACGACACACACACACACACGCCCGATCGTCGCACTGTGTGTTTGACGCATCCTCGTTGTTGGCGATTTTGTTTTATGCTCTTGATAGGCTTGGCTCGCTGTATATGTGAGTGTGCGCGCAGCGGCACTTGATGCGGATTCCGCGCGCGCGCGAAATGGGAGCGCCGAGTGGATATGATGGGTGTTTTGCGTATATTGTCGTGAAGGGCTGGAAAATGGTTGTAGAGATGTGCGCGGTGCTGCTCTTTTTTTTAGAGAGGGGAAAGGATGGTGAATTGTGTTTTTGTTGTTGGGGTTGTTGATGTGTGTATTGTTTAGGGGCGAATAACAGGCGTGTTTTTTTTAAATATTTATACCGAGAATAAAAGGGACTTTAATTAAGTACATATTCAGATGAACTTTTTCATACTAGATTCTTAATTGGTTTGATGTAATGTCATCAGCTGTTCTGATTTAACTAAACGTTAATTAAATAGAATTTTATGCGAGTTTAAAAATTTATCTATTCTGAATAGCGGATCGAATTTGTTAAATTAATCGGCATGTGAACTAAAATTTCAGCTGCAAATAATTCATAGAATTACAGTTGATTTAACCGTTTTTTATCTATAATATAGGGATTACTTAAAAATTGTAATACGTCATCTACTGAAAGCGTGAATTTCGGTATGAACAATTATGTTGGACCGCTTTAAAATTTCCTCTTAGTCAAAGTTACTACTTCGTAAAAATTGTTTTAAAATTTACAAAATAAATACACCGTAATCGACATTTAAACATCGTAAAGTATATTTGTTGCTTCGATTTGTTTACTTTGAAAAGAATCCAAATGTTTTTCGACGTCGTTCGCTCGAAGCAGCAGTTCGCGTTCTCTCCCTCACTCGCGCGTAAGTCTGTTTTTAGGTCTAATCGGCTCTTTTGAAGTCCGTACCATCTGGAGCACTAATATCTGTCACGACGCTTAGCCGCGCCGTTCGCGAGGAGGAAGGTGCGGAGAGAGAAAAATTTCTGGCAACTACATAAAAACGTCCATCGCGTACACAGACTTGAAAGATTCGAATCACTTTTTCCTGACGAACGATTAATCCGTTTTTCTACTTCGCCGTACCAACTCTCATAAAAAGTGTTTTCTTAGCCGGCGACTCCCTAAAACTACCCCATAGAAATGCCCACAATCCGAAAGTTCCTAAAAAGCAAAACTCTGGCTCGAATTCCCTCTCTTATCCACGTAACTCTCCTGTATACACAGCAACAGCGTGGACGAAACTTGCGCGCGCGCGACGGCTATTCGCGGGCAAAATTGCGGGAGAGCTATTTTGTCAAAGACGCATCTGGCGCGCGCGCGGCAACAGCAGCAGCCGGTGTTATGACACAACGAACAACTTGCTTCCCTTTCTATATTCCGAGCGTTAAAGCCCGTTCGCGCGGGAAACTCGACTTCTTTTTACACTTGTGTATATACGCATCATGTGCTTTCGCGGGTGGGGAGAGCTTTTAAAGTTCTATTGTGTTGATTAACGGCGCTAATTTCAGTTCGTTGAGCAAAAGTTTTTGGGGACCGTTGGCGCGAAGTGATGGTAATGCGTGGTTGGGGATTAATCCGGTTTCGAAACGTATGATAAAAATATTGGTCTATTGGGTGTGAAAGTCATAAATAAGAGATTGATTTTGAATATGATAGTGTGTACTCGTGTTTTGGTTACATAAAATTATATTTATAAATATAATTTATGAATGCAGTAGCTAGGCATGTTAAAAATATTAAAAAAAATCTTCTAACGAATTTGTTTTTGAGATTTTAATTATCGTACACTGAACAAAATTTTAGGTTTTAGAAACCATAGTTTCGATTTGCTGCACTAGCACTATCTATACAGATCATTTACCCTTACAGACGGCTGAAGCAGTCTATTTGTATAATGTAACGGCACTATTGGTCAGATGCGGAAAATGTACTTGTACAGCTCCGACAACGGTACGATTTAGTTTTGCCGCCTGTATTTCGACGGCTGAGCGAAACAAGGTCGTATCTCGGCGCGCGGACGAAGAACGTCGTATTTCACCGCGCGGATGAAGAACGTCGTATCTCAGCGCGCGGACGAAGAACGTCGTATCTGGCCGGATACTGGCCGTGTACTGGGCGCAAGAGCGCCGAGATACGTCGTTCTTCATCCTCGCACCGAGATACGACGTTCTTCATCCGTGCGGTAAGATACGTCGTTCTTCGTCCGCACGGTGAGATACGACCTTGTTCCGCTCAGCCGTCGATTTGTTTTTTGCCAACGCTACAACGCGAAGCCGATGTTTATGTTATGACTTGAGGAGTCAAAAAATCCACCGCATCAACAGCGTGTTCGCAATCCGCTTTTACGTATTTCATCTATGTAATCCAGTGTATTTATTAATCGAGATTATTTTAATGAAAAATATGTATGTATGTCTGCAATCATAACCTATTTAATGCTCCGATAAAAGAACTCTATACATTAATGCTTTAAATGTATCCTGTACGGCTCTCACAACTGGACCATACAATTACTAACAAATTCAGCCAAAAGAAAATCAGCCAAACAGTATCTTTGTCAGAGCCGTACTTTCAGTTCTCACAACATAAAATTTATTTCAGTGTAAGGTCACCATAATCTAATAAAATTAATATTAATGATGCAGTATCAGTTATCATGTGTTAGCTGATGTGAGTGCCGCCCGTTACCGACAATTGCAGGGGCCTGTTCTTTTTTTTTCATTTAGTTTTTAATTTTAAGAAAATATCACTCTGATACGTTGTGGTTCATTACCGAATCTACAACGTATAAAAGAGATTTTTCCTCAAAATTCAAAATTGAACGAGAAAAACGAATCCCTGCAATAGTCGGTAACCGTAACCACTTCCTTTCAGTATACGTTAGCCCTACATATTCTATATTTACAGTGTATAAATGAAGTAAAACCAAACGTAGGATCTTATTCATCCCGGACTTAATCTTGATCAAATCAATTACCCCATACCACCAAACACGGCTTCACCACTTATTATTATACCCAAAAATAAAAATCCTTCTCTCCTCATCAGCAAAAACTTCTTCCACCATACTCACAACACAATTAAACCCACATTCCCGTTCTCTCTTTCTCTCCTCTCCTCTGTTTACGCGTATATACCCTCGCACCCTCGCGTCCTTTCCGGAACCCCAACACCGCTCGGGCCCTGCGCGTCCAAAAATAGCGGCCCCGCGCGCTTTGCTTATATACACACTGCATCAGCGGCGCGCACATGCGGGAACCACTCATTGACGGCTGCGGCCGCGCGCGAACGGTTTTTCTACGACGCTCGCGTATACGGGCGTGGGTACGCGCGGGGAGACGTTGTTGTGGAGTCGCGTCGCTCATTGATCGGTCGATGACGCAGTTAGGTCGCTCTCGAAATTTCGTATGTTGGCGGTTGTTAAGAGGACGATGATGGATGCTTTTTTAAAATTTGATGGAGAATTCGACGGTTATTTTGTGTTTGCGTTTTCTTTTTGAGATTTTACTTTAAAAAGCAAGCTCGAGTTTACGTTAGATATTAACGAAATTTTTTGTTGTTTCTATTGGTAGTATTTTTTGCTAAAGCTTAATTTACATGTCTATATGCACAAAGTACCTAAAATCTTTGAAGTAGACTTTTGAAGCTCAGAATTAAAAATATAACATTTATATTTACGTATTTTTTCGGCTAAGAAAGACAATATAAATTCACTTCTAATAACCTTGCCCCTCTACATTTTGCAACACATTATCCACCTTCGTGGTTATTGTATTCAAATCCCACAATAGACACCTGCCCCGGCCATTTATGACAAGGTCGGCAACATGAAAACTTTTACCTACTTCGCTTAAACAACTCGCAAACCACAAAAATATACATGAAAGCATCCACCAGCCCCCTTATAATTAAAACCCAACCGCCTCACGCGTCTAAAAACCTATACTTCTCCGAAACTACAACCGCGCCTCTTACTCCCGCAAAAAGTCGCCCCGCATGCGCGCGGAAGAAAAGAAATCCGCAACGGGAATGCGCCGCCGCCGTCGTCTTGCCCTACGTGTGTACGTACGTACGTACGTGCGCCGGCCTACTCTTGGTTTTATAACGAACGTGATCGCCATTTCGGATCTCGGTGTACGACGACGACGCGAGAGAGAGGAGCCGATCCCTGAAATGGAAAGAGAAAGAAGTGCGCATTGTGAGCGAGCGAGCGAGAGGAGAG
This sequence comes from Torymus aiolomorphi, assembly GCA_036365515.1. Taxonomy (NCBI): domain Eukaryota; kingdom Metazoa; phylum Arthropoda; class Insecta; order Hymenoptera; family Torymidae; genus Torymus; species Torymus aiolomorphi. Next base: position 206,384,004 of record CM070875.1, on the reverse strand, counting down.
TATATATAGTTCCCTGCGATTGTCGGGTCAGCGAGTCGTTGCGTCTGCGGATTGGATGTTTCTTTTTGCGCGGTTTTAATGTATTATGAATATTCCGTTTTTGTTGTGGATATTGTGTTGAAAATCTTGGAAATTGAAAATTTAGTCCAGGAAAGAAGAGAAGTTTCGTATATTTATTTATTTATTTTTTGTTTTTGAAGTTATGAATATGATCAAGTGAGTTAGTTTCAATTTAAAAATTTGTTTCAATTAGTTTAAATTATACGATAATAACGTAAGTTTGATAAATACAATAATGAAAATTTTCTTATACCATTTTAATTATTCAGTTTTATATACTCAACACAAGAATTCAGTCTCAAAATTCAAACATATTAGAGTTTGACGCTTATTCTATGTAGACCAATCAAATGAGCCAACAACAACCAATCAAAACAGTTTTATTGTGATGACAGATTCCATCCAGCACTTTTTTAAGAGAGGATAGGGATGTCGGGGTCTATTATACACGTGGAATAACATATTTACCGACATGCTTGAATGTTTGTTCTTGTTTTGAATGTTTAGTTTTTGTTGATGACTTTTGTTATCTACTGTTTATTGCTCATTATAAATATGACATGATTGGAATGATTTTAAAAAACTTGAAAATGAATTAAATTAACACAAAATTTTATCTAGGAATGTCCCACAATGCGTAAAAGCTTTCGTGATTGAATAAAATAAATTTGAGGCAATAAAAAAAATATTTAATTTATTTGTCATACGAGCCGATTAGAATCTTAAAACTGCTAGAATATTTTATAACATAAAATTTCACGTTGAAAACACTTTCGTCCACTCACCAAAAGTGGCCAATGAGCTTAACCTTTTACTCGACCTTATTACAACACGCCGCACTCGCAATCTAATAACGTTAAAATGCAAAATCATCGCGCGCAAACACACTCCATCCACCTCATATCCAACGCAACCCCGCCGTCGTCGTCGTCACGCCAAACATTTACTTTCCACGTATATAAACCCCCAAAAGCCGCCAATAAAACTCTCGTAACAGCATCGCGACACATACTGCGCTCTTTCCCCGCGCGCTCTGCCGTCATAAAAATGTAAATAAAAATTCCCCGACAGCAGCTTCTCGCTCTCCGCCATATCCAATAACCCCCCTATGCACCGCACACACACACATGCATGTATTTGCCTATTCGCTTCGCTTCCGAACGCACGGCAAACATCGCCGTTCCATTCACTGGCCCTCTCTCCCTCTTTCTATACTATACTATATAACTACCTACTCACTCTCTCTCTTCTTTTCTTCGCGCGCGCCCATTCATCCGCCGGCGCTGCTGCACCTGCCGTTTGTTGACAAACACGCGCCGGGAGAACCGAAATTTAAAGGGACGATGCAGCGGTTGCGACGGTTCATTGTGACACGCGCTGTTGCGTGGATGGGTGGGGAGGATGTGTGTATATGCGAAAGACAGCGTGCGCAGGGTTTTGAGGTTTCAGGAAGAATTAAGTGGGACGAGAGATGTGCGGTGAGAGGTGTTTTAGGGATGAATGCCGCGCACAGCGCGTGGATATGTGGGTGCCGGGTTGGGACGGGGGAGTGACGCGCATATGGTGAAATTCGTATGAGAATGCGGCGCCGTTGTTGGGGATGATGCGAATTGTAGGTTTGGTCGTGGGGCATTTTGGCGCTACAAAATATTTTAAAAATAACGCTTTGTTTATCAAAAATATAATGATTTTTGAATGATTATGGTTATAATTAATTTATACTGTATTCACTTTTCTAAAATATTGCAATAATAATGAGATTATTTCGCGATTATGTCTAAATTTAGGTTTTGAAAAAATAAATGCTTGAATGTAAACGAACAATTAATTTATGTTTATTTTGTTTTTTTGTTTCAGACGAGCGGGAGGACGTCCAAAAGAAGACCTTTGCAAAATGGATAAACTCACAGCTCCTCAAAGTGAGTTTTTATTATTATTTTTTTTTTGTTAAAAATATTATTCAACATTGTTATTGGTATTTCTTTCACAAATATAAGAGGGGAATTCGTAGAGCAGCTTTTGCACATGTACAAATACATGATACGCTATTTCACTAGAATGGAATTTTTTCATTTAGACGTACAACAGAGGTAGATATTGATATTTTTACTACGATGAGTACGATGAGAACATACAAAATTTTTGCGCGGATTTCAAAGAATGCGATGAACGCATTGCACGGATTTTTATTATTGCGAGCAGTAACTACTATCATTGAGAGACTATCTCACTCTAAATCGCGATTTTATCAAGCAAAATACACCTCTTCTTTCATATAATATATTAACGTATGAAATACATAATGTAGTAAAGGTTTCTTTTTATAAAATTCTTTTTATAGAATATGAATCACAATTAAAGCTAGAAAGATAGTACAGATTATAATATATATTTAATTTATATACTTACACAATGTTTATTGTTTATATATATATATATATATAACTATTCTCAGGTAATTATCAAAACCGTTTTATCCACTTTATCCGTTTTCTGATTTGATTGCACTGTGTTTTAGAATCAGCACGACCCAATCTCAGATTTATTTTTGGATTTACGAGATGGAAACAGATTACTTTCACTGCTGGAGGTCTTAACGTCAAAAACATACGTGAGTATTATACCATATAAGGTGTATTAATTTTGAAGTGCGCTATAATCATAAAATTTATTTTCTTTTTTAGAAACGTGAACGCGGCCGTATGAGAGTTCACCATTTGAACAATGTAAATAAAGCCCTGCAAATACTGGAACAGAATAATGTGAGTAATCCTAGGTTAAATGCTTCGATACCATTTCTTAATTGAAGCAGTTTTTCAATAAAATATGTTCTAATGATTTTAAGATATCAAAATTTACCTTCAAAATTACAGGTGAAGCTGGTCAATATTAGCAGTAACGATATAGTCGATGGAAATCCAAAATTGACGCTCGGGTTAGTCTGGAGCGTAATTTTACACTGGCAGGTACGGAATGCGAAATGTTATTTATCCAATAGAATTAATGGATTAAGTTAAAGTAACGTCGAATTTTAATTAAACTGAAATTAATCCTGTAGGTACATTATCATTTGAAAGACTTAATGTCAGAGTTACAACAAACCAATCTGGAAAAAACTTTGCTTGCCTGGTGCCGTCAAACAGTACAGGTGAATATTTCTTTCAATCACAATTTTTTATCAAAACATATCGTAAATATCATCCTATTCAATTGTCACGCTCCTTCAAACCTAATCAAACGTATCGTTTACCACTCCATTCTAGAACTACGAGGGCGTGGATATCAAGAACTTCACGACCTCCTGGTCGGACGGCCTGGCGTTCAACGCGCTGCTACATAGGTGGCGGCCCCAGCTGTTCGACTTCAACGCCATCGCCCGGAAGCACCCGAACGCCCGGCTCGATCACGCCTTTCGCCTCGCGCAGGAGCAGCTCGGCATTGAAAGGCTATTGGATCCGGAAGGTGCGCGCTATTACTGAAAAGTTCACATTTACTCATTACACTCTATTCTGGCGTCGATGAATGCTCTTTATTCGGGGATAGCTTGTGTTTCTCTGTGGCTAATGGGAGGGTTTACGAGTGTTTTGTATAGGAGGAATTGGCCGGATGAATTGGTTTTGGGTGATTGGACGCGTTGGGTGGCTTGAAAATGGGTGAAATGCTATTTGTTTGTTTGTTAGCATGGGTTAGTTTAGTAAAATGAGGATATAAATGTGTAGAAGTTTAATTGAAAAGGTATAAGACTGTATTTTATAATAAGAAAAATCTGTAGTAAAAATTACAAATCGTCTAAGCAAAAATTATTTCACCAACAATGTAGTAAAATTTTCTTTAATATCGTCCTTTTTGAGTTTCTAGTTGAGTTTCTAGAGTTTGTAATAGTTTTGTCAGATAGTAGAATAATTTTTTGGAAATGATTTTGCTGTTTCTACTAGATACTTTTCAGTATATTTATTTAAACGCACTTTATTTAAACGCACGCAGTAAAAATAATGGCCTGTATGTAAACTCGTTTAAAATCTCTGATAAAATTAATTTTCTGTATATTGGAAAATCTCGCGTTAAATCTTTTTCAGTTCGTTTACTTTATATGAAAAAAAATTCATGTTTTCGGTTATCAAATGTCATTTTAACATCTGTAAAAATTACCTTTCCAATTCCACTTGCAAGCGCTGATCCAAACGTACACGATTAAATTTCCGTTACAGATGTTAACACATCGGTACCCGACAAGAAATCCATATTGATGTATGTGACGTGCCTGTTTCAATCATTACCCCACTCCGGTCAAGATATCGAAGGCATCGACATTTCCACGGCCAGCGAGTCTGGATCCACTGCAACGACGCCCGGCATCGAGGTAAACCCAATTCTAACAAAATAATCAATGTATGTAACATTATGAGTGTCACGGCGCAATATCTCTGTAACAATTTATCTTATTGCATTTCTATGTAAGTCAACGTCAAAACAGTGATGTGAGACAGGAATGACGTCGCAACGATTATTATACGCTTTTTATCAATGAAATCTTTTAATCGCGATTTTTTATGTTTCTTGTGATTATGTTCGAAAAAATAAAAAAGTTTAAATGAGGGATTTTTTATTTTTCTCGGTGTTCCAACTAAATTCACAATGTGTTATCCTACAATTATCCAGTTTTAATAATGATCGGTATGAACTATTACATCGTCAGGTAACTTTTATTTAACCAAATAAATGTTGCATTACTCATAAAAGTAAGAAGTTCAAATCGATCATTAAAGTCACGATCATTCGTATCAACCATTAAATTCATTTATTTCATTACTCCGTGACATTATTTCACGCGTATCGATCACATCAGGGAATTAAGTAAAAATCTGTATTTGCTATCAATCAACTTTGCATTTGTGACATTCACCATAGATTTTTTTCAACATCTTGAACATATAAAAAAATCACGTGTAGACTCAGAAGTATCGTCAAAATCGTGACATCACTCATCATCCCCATAGTTATTAATAAGCCTAACCCCACACTAACCCATAATCAACTAATTTTATTTATATCAACCCCCTCACCATGCATTCGATTTCATACATCCGCATCGAGCATAAACATTCTCTCCTCCAACTCTCTTCTTCCTCTTCTCTCCCTGCAACAGCAAGCGTCGGTGTCGTTCCCGATGTTTCCGACGACGATGTACGAGCCCATGATGTCACCGTCCCCGCTTTCATCACCGCTGCCGCCACCAGCAACACCACCAACGCCCTCGCGTCCTTTAAGCCTAGCGACGAACGTATCCGTCGAGCTAGGCGGCTACCAAGTCGCCCTCGAGGAGGTGCTCACCTGGCTGCTCGAAGCCGAGGATGTGCTGAATCACGCCTCAGAGCCTGGCTCTAATCTTGACGAGCTGAAGCGACAATTTCACGAGCATGAGTCGTTTTTAATGGAGCTCTCCGGGCATCAGGATGGGGTAGGGGCTGTACTGGAGGAAGGAGAGAGATTGCTGGCCGAGGGAGGACTGCAGAAGGACGAGGAGCACGAGGTGCGCGTGCAGATGTCGCTGCTCAACTCGAGGTGGGAGAACCTCAGGAAGCGCGCGCTCGATCGGCAGTCCAAGATACACCAGGTGAGAAGGAGTATAGCGCGGTGGTTGAGGGTTGGGAGAGGTATATTTTATAAGCAACATGTTTCAGTGCCGATTAGTGTTTGATTTTAGGCTTGTGAGTGAGTTTATAATAATTATTTATGTACTGCGTTTTGTAAATATCGATTGAAGGTACTTAAAAGTTAAAATACTCTAATGATCATTTTCTTATGTCGAGATTCGAATAATGATCAAAACCGCATTCTTGATTTAGTTTATTTTATATGTTTTTAAAATTTCAAATATGAATTTATTTAAATTAATGTATTATAATATCAATACAAATTTTAACTGTACAAAATTAATTAGTATAAAGTTATTATTTTAAACAACAATAATATTTCAATGTATACTTAGAGAATTACAATGTAGTTTAAATGAAATGAAGCAGCGTTGAATATTGCTAATTTCCGACGCAGCGAACGTGTTAATAAGCAGGTGGAATGCCGGGGTGGATGTACCACTTGTGGTTTTGACATTATTTACGTTCTGAAAAACAACGTCAAGTTGAATTGAATTGAGCTGTTTTTGCGAGTGAATAACTGATTAGATAAATTAAAATAAATTGTTATTTTGCTAACATTAAAAATAAAATTACACATTATAAAACTAAAAGATACAATATAAAATTTATACCTCACCGATAATTAAACAACTTTTTTTTATGTCTTAACTACTTTTTTAAATTTGCACTATTATAACGAATAACCTTTTGTAGACTCTAATGGAAATACAGCAGATACAGTTAGACTCGCTTCGACAATGGCTCACCAAAACGGAAGACAGGATATCGCATATGGCGGGACCGGAAAACAAATTGCTGCTGGAAGATCAGCTGAAGCAACTGAATGAGCTTGAGGATGATATTAAAAACCAACAAACTGTCGTCGACGGACTCAAAAATATGGTTGTGGTTGTTGACGAGGAAAACTCTGAAGCAGTCTATGCGCAAATGGAAGATCAATTATCAGCTTTAGGTAATATTTAGTTATATAAACTTTTGAGTAGCTTTTTCTTTTTTATAATGCAAATAGTATAGTTTAACATAATTTCAGAAATTAATTTTAAACTAGTTGTTACTCTTTTAGCCTCGTTAGGAATTCATATTTACGTTTATTAACAATTTATTTTACATTAACTTTTTCTAATGTTAAAAACAAAAACTTACCAAAACCTTATTTAAATTTGCATATTTATGCGTTCATAGGTGAGCGATGGTCGCACATATGCCAATGGCAGCAGAAACGCCGGCAGAACTTGCAAGCTCTCTCATTACTCTGGAGCGACCTCACGGACGATTACAAAAAACTTGTCTCCTCGCTGAACGAGACCGAGATAACGTTGAAGCAGATGGAGGCGGCGTCGGAGGCGGTCTCAGAGATCGGCCAGGTCCCCGGTCGCATCAGAAAGTTGCAGCAACTCAAAGCGAAGATGGACGACATACAGAAGAAGCTCGGTGTTCTGCAAAAGTCCATCCAGGATTTCGAGGGACACGGGTCGAGCGCCGAGTGTATGAGTATGCTGGAGAAGCTGGAGAATCTCGAGGATCGGTGCGAGGCCGTTTGTCAAATTATGGAGGTTCAGAGTCTGAGGGTAAGGGTTTTGTTTGTAAGAGTTTTTAAATTGAATGGGTGGTTTGTAGAGAATAAAAGTAGAGATAAACTTTAAATAATAATGCAATTTCTCATATAGATATCGGATTCCGGATTTGAGTGTGATTTGTCTAATCCTCAAGTATCAAACCCTGCCAACGATTGGATTAATGAATCAATCATCGGTAACGCTCAAAAGGAAGAGCTTGCAGGCATAGTAAATATTTTTATTTTATTTATATTTTATTTATTAAACGGACTAAAAGCCCTTATGTTATACAGTAGATTGTCAATATGGTGGACATTTTACAAGGTTCCTAACGAATAGTACATAATTTAAAATATCAAAAGCTTTCATATTTATCAACTTATTATTTTAAGTTTTATAAATAATAACATCAATTATTTTGTATTTTAGTCACCATCTCATAGCGATTCAAAGAAACGACGAATCGACAGTGCTGCAAGGCAAGAGTTCGAGTCTACTTTACTAAATTTATACAAGTGGATGGATTACATTGATTTAGAAATGAGTCGATCTGATGGACTGTCCGTTGACGAAAAGAAGATCGCTTACGAAGACTATTTGACGGAAATTGACGCTCATAAAATCGAGTACGAAAAAGTTATACAATTGGGTAAGCGTCTGTTGGACGAACTGGAAGAAGCTAATGTGCGCCAAGACGATGAAGAAGCAAAACTAAAAGATGTAGAAAAACGTTGGACATCTACGCATAACAAGTTAAAAGTGATCAATGAGAAAATTAATTTCTTAATGAAAGTCAAAGAATGCAGGCAAGAGCTTACGAGTCTGCACATGATGTTGGATGGACACTCGAAATGGTTCGAAGTGAATCATCAAAATTCACAGATTGAATTGTTTAGGGTGAGTGTGATTATGGTACTAATTATATTTGTTGTGTGTCGAATACATTATAAGATTTTAATAATTTTTCGTATCATCCAGGTTAAAGTGAAATCAATGAAATCTTGCGAAGATCGTGTTGTAAAATTAACTGACGCTGTTTCGAAACTGGTCAACGAAGAGACGACTGCAGAAGAAGCGACTTCACTTAAATCGGATACCGATGCATTTGTTAACGATTGGAGAAATCTTCTTAAAAGGTAAAAATGAATTCCGTGAATCTATACATATTTTTTTTTTATTTGTGAGAAGATCGAACTTACTATTTTAATTAAATAATTACATTATTATCGCCTTATCCCACATTTAACAGATTATCAAATCGAGCTAATGAACTGAGTAGTGCAGCTGACAAAACACCACCAAAAAAATACATTGAGACAGTTAATACTTTGATGTCCTTTATAAATAATATAGAAAGTGTTCTGCTTTCGGAGCATGCCGTGATGTCGGATGAAAAAACAATGCATGAAAAAGTGAAAAGGTTTGAAGAATTGCAAACCACATTAAAATCTCATCAGAATAATTTTACTTATGTGAATAAAATTGGACAAGACCTTATTTCGAAAATGAATAACGATGTTCAATCTCAAAGAATTAAAGAGGAGCTTCAAGATCTTAATACCAAATGGAGTGATATTCCTATTATTTTAGAAGAAAGATTACAAAAACTTGCAAAAGGTATATGTTAGATTTAGTGCAGAATAATAGAACAAAAACTCAGATCACAAAGTTATTAAAATTTTTAATATCTTTTTACACATCATTATTTTTGTATTAAACAAATATTTTATGATAATTTAACGTTCAATTTAAAATTAATCTCATGTTACAATGTAAAATTTTACTGATATAATCCTTTGAATATCAAAATAACCTGTGCAAATATTTACTTTGCAGACATCGAGGGTCTAAAAGTGTTTAACGGCGAGCTCACCAGCCTTGAATATTGGCTTGACAAGTCCGTTGCGCATTTGCGAGAGATTTCAGAAGACTCTGCCATCAAAGACGTCGAAACCACCGAATACAAACTGCAGCAAATTCGCGAGCTCACTGAAGAGATCAACAAAACGAAGCCAAGAATAGAAAATCTGCAAACTGCCACTAACAACATGTTAGAGAATTCGGAACCAAACTTCGCGAGCGTTCTAAATGGCAAACTAGAGACCGTCTCTCATAAATGGAATGCAATTGTCGATGAGTCGAAAATTCAAGGCGATAAATATGAAAATGCCTTAAGGAAAAATGATGAAGTGAGCATTAGTTTATCTATTAAAACTAAAATTAACTTTTATCTTAATTTCAAAAAATTAAATTTTACATGGCTTCTTTTTATTCGTATAATGTATTTTTAACTTCTTTCCATTTTTTGTATAGATCATAAACGGTATAGAGGACTTTACGAACTGGCTTTCAAACCTCGAGGGTGAGATCCCAATCGAAGGCAAAGTAAGCTCCTCAGTCGAGCTTTTCCAGGCTCGCGGTCGCTACCAGATTCTCAAGGATAGGGTCGATCGTCGCGTCGAGGAGTTTCGCAACCTCAACGAGCTCGGTAGCGACAAGCTCCTCAGCTCTGAGGGCTCATCTGTGCACGAGCTCGGCCGTCGCTTCACTTTCTTGAACGCACGCTGGACCGACGTCACGGATCGCATCTACGAGAGATACAAGCATTTTCAGAACGCTAGCCATGAGTATGGCGAGTTCAGAGCGCTTGTCGCCCAGGAGAGCGACTGGCTGGACAAGCTCGAAAAACGGTTGCGCAAATCGAACAAGAATGCTGCTGATGCTGAGGATATCTCTGAGGAGCTCGACGTGAGTGGGATCTTCATTGCTTTTGGTTTTTGAATTTATGTATCGTAAAAAAATTATATTATATTACAATAATTTTTTTCTCTGAAATTAAACATTTCTACATTACACCTCTATAAGTTATTTAACTTCGACAACGGAAATTCAGCTACCAAAAACGCACTTTTACGATTTGAGCAGCAGACACGTGCGGCTTCAGCTATGCCGAATTCGTCTTTTTTACGAGCGCTCTATCACCACAAAGACTTACGATCTCACGCACCTTTTTTATGAGCGAAGCCTCTCGCATAAAAACTCTCACAGTTCGAACTCGCACTTTTTACGCGAGTTTCGCGAGTTGTAATGGTCGTTCGTATTTCCGAAAGGCTTTTCTTATGTAAAAGCGCCTCTCGAATTTTTTGACAATTTAGAAGATATTCCTTTTACGAGGTCTTTTCTACCGGCCAAAAGCTTCTTGTGGCATTAAAAGCAACTTAAAAAAGTTATTCTGGCTTGTGTGAATTCTTTCTTTTCTTTTATGTAAAATGCTTCGTTACAAATGTTCTAGTAAAAGCTTTTTTCATTTTAAATTCTTTTGTCATTCTTAAATGAATTCTGGGAAAAATTAAATGATAACCGCTTTTTCTTGAAATATGTAAAAGGGCGTTTAAGATCGTTACTTTTAAAATTGAAGGAGGGCGAATTGATAAGTAAAAAAGCTTTAACATTTTTTACACGTAATTCTTAAAAATAATTAATGATATCGTTATTCATTTTAGGATTTGGAAAACTATATTAGAAATCATCCAGATTCTCGTTTTGAGAAATTGCAAGAGATTGGTAAACAACTCATTGATAATGATATTATGACGCATTCTATTCAAATGGATGTAGAAACTCTAATCAATAGATGGCAAGATTTAAACAAACAGGTAGTTAAAATAGTTAATGTCTAATGGGATATTCTGCATTTGTTTATACAAAGCCAACAAATTCAACTAATTTTAATTTTAATTGCTAAAAATCATTTATCACAATCAATGTCTAAGCTTTTCTTAACAAACTTCAGCTTTTTAATAACTGCATGCATTGCAACAAAAGTTGTTTAGAAATTTCTAAAGCAATTGAATCAATTTTTTATTAAAATTACACATTTTGAAGCTCTGTGCGATTCATTATTTTTAAATAATTTGTAAATCTTCCTTAATTTTACCTCAAAACAAAAGTGTTGAACACAAAGTATGATTTTCAAGTTTTTGCAGCGGTAACTGTAATATGTATATCACTTATGTAAATAAAAAAGACCGAGGTTCTGTCTTTCTATCCGTGTGTTTGTATTGCCAAAAAAACATTGTGTCGCTGTGTGTGTGTGTATAGGCCGGCGAGCGTGCCCAGCTGCTGGAGGGATCGGTGAAGCAGGCCCAACAGTCCGAGGGCCGGATCCTCGCCCTTCAGCACTCCCTAACGCAAGTAGACTCGGTACTAACCGCACGACTAGACTGTGACCTCACTGCCGATGATTTGCCCCATGACTACCAGGTCTGTGTTGTATTTTTGTTTCTTTTTCTCTCTCTTTATTTCTCTCGTCATTGAGCAGCTCATTATTTTACTGTGCAACAATTAACAAAATCGACTGAGTTGCGGTTGGAATGAAAAGGACGCAATGCAATGCGATCGCGCGCGCGAGAGTGTCTTTGAACTCGGGGAATCTGAATGCGGATCGAGAAATAGAGCTAGTTTCATTTACCTGTGACCGCAAAGAGAGCTGGTTGCGCGTGTAGCTCGACTCGTCGGTTCCCATTTAGATTATCGATGTTGGTTACTTGAGTATGCTTATCACGCTAAATGGGTTGGCTCTCGAGTTGTTTATCTTTTTTTTCTATGAAACTAATATACTTGTACAAATTTCATACACATATACATTATTATTAAGGCCATGTGAAACCGTGAATTTCAATATTTTTTAAATCAACATTTAAACGTTTATTTGGAAAAAGACGAACGTCAAGCGCTCCGTACACGTAAACACTATATTCAGATTTTTTTTGGGGTGATTCTATTGGTATTTTCATGAGATATCCATGTTTGAAAAGTAGCTTAATTGCAGATTCCTACTTACCGATAATACGGTTTTTATTTAATTAAATAAATTCTTATCATTTTTTTGGAAAAACACGAACGTCAGGCGCTCCGTATATGTTAATACTATACTCAGTTTTTTTTTGGACGATTCTATTGGTATTTTCATGAGATATCCATGTTTGGAAATTATGTCGGTATTTTACATCACCTTAACAGTGTAATCGTTGGAGGTTTTCATTTTTCAGAACAAATAGCTGTAAGATTGAGTTTTCGATGCTAATAATAAGCTCTAAGACAGCTCTAGTTTGAGTATATTTTAGAGTTTGTAAAAAAGACACTTAATTGCAAAATTTAATCTAAATATTTACTAAATTTTTTTCAAATAAACGATGGTTGTCTTAGTGTGCAAATAATAATCCCCTAATAAAAAACTTCGTCACCTATCTTGAAAATATAAGCTTATTATATAATAAGTTAGCAACATTGTTTTTTCTTTTTTATTATATAAAATATTTACGCAAATTTAATAAAATTCTAATGAACGTAATTCTACATCTTCAGAAACTAATGGAAGAGATGGACAGTCAGCAATCTACCCTAGACGAAATGGCCGCCCAGGTGGAGACATACAAGGCCGCAGGCAAGCAGGAGGCTGCACAACGTCTACAGGAACAGATGATCCTGATCAGGCAGAAGTTCGCCGAGGTGCAAAGCAAGTTCCAGCGTTTCCGCAGCCCGGCCAATATCGAGCCGCGACTGTCGCGTGCCCTGCGAGAACTTCGCGGTATTGAGGAAGCCACGTGTCTACTCGAGCTCGCTACGGAAGATCCCGAGACCATTGAGAGACAATTGAAACATTGTTTGGTAATTATTATTGGATTTATTTTTGTTTTTAACGTTGTAAGAGGGATGATTTATTATTATTTTTGTTGTTTTTTTGCAGAGGTTCTATCAGACTTTAAGCGAGATAAAGAGCGAAATAGAAAGTATTATTGTTGCTGGTCGTAAGCTAGTCGAAGAAGGAAACGTTGCGGAGCCGGACAAGTTCTCCAAGCGTATCGACACCCTTAAGGAGTTGTATAACAAGGTATGCATCTTGAGTTATATTTAGATAAATAAGAAAATTTGCTGTTCGTTTCGCTTGAGTATAATTCAAATGGTTATTATTTTTCAGCTTGGTATGCAAATATCTGAGTCAAAGGCAATTCTCGAATCTGCGCTGGAATTATCTCGGGATATGTGCAAACAGATGTCTTATATTAATATGTCCATTGAAAGTATTAACAAAGAATTGGATACACAGAAACAAAGACCAGGCCTTCGCGTAAATAAAATTTATGTTACAGTACGTTGAAACGTTGTTTAAATCATTGTATACAAAATTATAGGAAAAATTACTACTCGTAATTAATTTCCAATGATTTTAATTTGTGTTGGAGTAATTCTTTAAGAAAATTTCCATAGTGTATTGTAGAAAAATTTAATATCGTTAGCTCGAATAATAGTAATCTTTCAACAATCGATCTTTTTTATTGTGCAGGAGACATTAAAAGAAGTAATCCCCCGATTAAACGACGTCAAGGATAAACTTTTCAGAACTCAGGATGAGTTTTCGAAACTTTGCGATCCAACTTATCTCGAACAGCTTAAGGAAAAGCTCTGCGATATCATTGATAGACTTGCTAATACCGAAGAACGGCTCTGCACTTACGAATCTGAGGTGTGTAAACACGATTTACTTGTTATAGATTGGTTTCACTGAATTTTTCGAAATTAATAATGTATTGTTATTTTAGGACGAGCCTAATGTGGATGAAATTAATGCATGGTTATCCCAGATAGAGGACCAATTGAATAGATTAAACGGCGTTCCAGTAGAGCAGCTTAACGATAAACATTTCGAACAATGCAAGGTATGCATCCGTTCAAGTAATTGCAGGCTAAAATAAACAAATTATTTTCAATTCATTTTTAATTATAATAAATCATGAAAAAATATTTTCATTTTTTAGGCAATACAAACGGAAATGATGGAGACGAAACCAAAAATTTTACAATTGCAACGTTTCTCTCATTATTCAAAGGTAGCTGATGTTTGTAGGAGGTGGGAAGAAATTTCCAATAGAATTCAAGTAAGTTTTAAATTGTACATATCTAACTCTAATTGCGCAACTTATGTAAAAAATTATGAAATCAATATTTTTAATGTTTAAACTGCACGCTTCTAGAACAATGCATAAGTTGTGTGGCATACATTTTTTGCTTTTATCTCATGCTTTCGCTTTATAACATTTACCACATATTGCTTTTTCATATTGAAGTTTTATAACCACTTGCAAGCCAAACCAAGCATCGATTTGATAAGATTATTTGAAATCCTATTTTAACTTTTTGTATTTATGTTTCAAAGTGAATATTTTGAAAAATAGGTAAAAATTAATAATAGATTAAAAAATCATAACTGTACTACAGTAACTTATAACGTACGATATGTTCATTAATCTCATGCATAGATACAGTAAATATAACCAGTATATAACACCGCGCAATTATATTAATATTGAATACTAATTTAAATAACCTTTTGTACAAAAAATATTTTAATTAATATAAAGTCTCAGGAACAGTGATACTTATACAATTTGAAAAAAAAATGTTTGATTATTGTAGCACTCGCTAATGTGAAATAATAATTTGTATTATTCATTTTACGTACAATTAGTTTGTAAAACCTTGCGTCAATATTGTTGTAGATATAGGCGAATAAAAAGCAATGCTTTCAAAATATTCACCTACACTGTAGAGCCGAATCACGCCCTCCTATGTGTCACATTTTAGATTTCTTTTTGTTACTTGAGGTAGCGGGGTCGACATATATGTGTGAGCGAGAGTTGCGTGCATTCCTATATGTGTAAAACACGTCTATGTACAAAGAGAAAGCGCGTTAAAGCTATAGTGCCAATTGTATATGTATTGTAATAACCGTTTGAAGCACAAGAATGATAAAAAAACACACATGCCTTATCCAAGAGCCACGTGTCGCTTGTAACTTTTTATTCCTACACACGTGAAAGAACGTTTATTGCCAGGCGCAGGGTCGTTGGCGTGAAGCGTGCGATATCTTCGGCACCGGCAGTATAGCGCCCGCACAGAGTGTCATGTACACGAGATGCATATATATATATATATATATACATACATAAATGGATGTGTAACATTGTCTCTCCCCCTTTTGGTGTCGTAATTGTTGTATGCTGTATACCCCCTCGAAAAGGGACACTCGCGCGCAGCGGAAAAGGCAAAATGGCCGGTGAATGCATTGGTGATGGATATATGTAGCCGTGAAAGTGCCAGAGCGGTGTTTCAAATCGAAAATGCTTGCGGATTGTATTTTTCTCCTCTAGCGAGGGGAAAAAAAGTTTTACATGCGTTTTTTCGTCACCACTCTTTTTCTCTTTTGTTCCTATACTGTTTCTAACGGCTTTTACTCGTATAGTTTGGTCTGGCGGAAAGATTTCTCCTTGCGTGAATCATTAACTTGGCATGTTTTGATTTATTTACTAAAATTATAGTCTTAAGTTATTTGATACTGTAATAATGAATATATAGAAAATTTAAAATAAAGAGATTGAAGAAAATTTTAATTTGTTTCGATCAGCTTATAAAAAGATCTTTATTTAGAAGAAAACGCCTGGTAACCATATTTCACACTCGGTGAAGGAAATTTCATCTCTAAAGCTTCTCGATTCTTTTCTCTAACGCACGCCTGTTTCCCGCCTTTAACCCTGCGAAGCTGCTTGTCGCCTGTAAATTCAACCAGAAATTTTCTGGAGTGAAAACATTCTTCGCGGACGTGAAATTTTATTTACAGGCTAAACTTTTTTTAAATTCTTTCAAGTGGATTACACTCACCAAATTGAAGATGTATTCTGTGTTATAAAATTTCTTTTTATCAAACAATTCGAATAAATGTTTCATGTCTATTAACTTATTAAACTTTGTATCATTTTTTCTGAATGAAAAAAATATATCGAGAATCTACTGCAAATAAATTTTAATCCTACTTTGCAATACCTCAAAACACGCCATTTCAACCAAATCACACCAGCTTCTGCAAATTCTATTAACGTACCGTCATTCACTCTCGGAGCATTTCGCCGTTGAATATACCCACGAAAGCTAAGCGCACGTATCTACGTGTAACTACACGATGTGTGTACGTGTGTATGCGTATGCCTGTGTGTATGTCTCCAATATCACCGGCAGTGAACCGCTGTGTGTCGTCTTTTCGCAGGGATGGATCCACAGGATCACAGATAACTTGTTAATTAGCTCTAAGACGGCGAGCGAGTTAGCCAGGGGGAGAGACAATGACGCCGAGGCCGTCCGCAGGGCCGCCATATCTAGCGGCGAGGATGATAGGGAGGACGCGCGAGGCTACTCGAATCCGGCCTTCGACGACAACAACGCCGCCGACGCTGCCACCGCCACCGGCAATGGGACGTTAGCAGAGTCCAGCGCACATCCTGGTTCGCAAAATCATTTCAATGATCATTCTATGGAAATCCATTCTCAAAGATGTTGTATAGAGTTGGAGATCAAAGGATTTTGGAATTTGTAATTTTAGTGTTCCTTTTATGGTTTGTTGTAATAATATAAAAAAAATTACTAGTAAAGTGAATGAAACTTGCTAGCTGAAGTTTTTAAAAAACTGATAAAATAGTTTTAGTTTTAAATTTGTAAGTATAGTTAGATCATATTTATTTAAATGATGTTTTTATCTAAAAGCTGGTGCCATTTGCGTATAAATCAGATTCGCCGTTAAAGAGTTGAAGATTAAAAGAAATTTTATTATATGTTTTACCGGCAATCATAACGAAATGGATTTTCATATAACAAGTTTAACGCTTATCCATACCTCAACCCACCTTCACACCACGTCATTTCACGATCCCAGGAAGCAACAACACGCCTACAGCAACACGAGCGATCACTCCAGAATTACGACCATCCGAGCTGAATTCGCGCACGCACAAATCATCCACCAAGTCCGAGAAGACGCGCATTATCGACGTTAGTCGCACAGTTCGTCGTCGCCTCAATATGAATTCGATCCCCGACGTCGTGCAACAGACCCATCGCCCTGAAGACGAGATAGAAGATGAGCGATCCTCGTTATCAGTATCTGATGTGGACAGAGAGGAGTTCTTCCTGTCAAAGAACAGCACGTTGTTCTCACAGGTGTCGACGAACACACTGAAGACGACACCGCCCGACGAGATGCCGGCGGGTAACGAGCCGAGTGGCTCGACTCACTGTCAGGTCGTCGAAGTGAAGGAGATGGAGATTCTGAAGGCCATCGCGGCGACCAATGAGGATAGAGTTGTGCTGCCTAGGGCTAACTTTGGCGTGCAGCAGGTGCCGCAGGTACGGCGAGAGAGATTGAGTGGTGGTTATCTGCTTTCTGAACTGTTTGAAATATTGTTTAGCTGTGTAGATTTATAGTTGATTTTATAGCTGTAGGTGATAGTGTAAAATTTTAGGTATTATGAATTGCTTTTAAAGAGTTTGGGAAGCAGACATGTGTGGTAATAAGTGTAATTTGGAGTTGTACCTTAAAAAAGGTGAATACCTAAATCGATGCGATATAAACAACCATAACTTTAATTAAGTGATTCGAATCTAATTATCAATAGAAAATTTAAAATCTTTTTAAATTCTGTACTCTTTTTATATTTGTTTACAACGTAACTTGATTTTCTCAAAAATACAACTCCAATCAGTAAATTATTGCACACAACACTACCGCAACTAAACCATGCATAGGTCGTCGAGCGCGTGGAGATAGTCGAAGACACCGAGACAGAACCTGAATCCGTGGACACGGATCCCGACGAGAGGGACAGCGCGCAGCGCCGCAAAGCCCCGTCCACCGAAGACATCGTCTCCCCAACCACGAAACGAGAACTCGTGTCCATCCTGAAACGCGGCTACTCCTCCGAGAACGATCAGAAAGACCTATCCGACCTCCTGGACGAAGCTCTCGAGCACTCGCCCACGACGTTCCTACAGAAGAGCAAAATCCCTCTGGTGACGTCGACTCCGCTTGTCACCAAGACGCGCATCGACACGCAGAGTGTCGCCGAGTACCTCATCCTCGACGAAACGGATAGACCTGTTCCTGTGTCTCCCAAGTGTTACGAGCTTGAAAATGGCACAGGTAGTGGGGCCAAGAGGAAGGTAGCGAGTGCCAAAGAAGTGAGCTTCGCCAAGGCGGAAGATAACGAGGTGAAAGGTTCGCCTGTACCCAGGAGGATGAAGTTGCCTAGCGGAGAGATCAGAGAGGACTGTGACAGTTTTTACGGAAGTGACAAGGAGACGGATGATGCACTGATATTCTCGGACGATACTGAGATCGACGTGGGAAGTTCCAGCTCTGAAGACGGAGACGCAAATGCGAATGAGGAGAGGAAAGTGGACCCGTTAGATAAGGTAGAGAATAGTTGTAAACACGTATGTAGGCAGGAAATTACTGTAAGTTTTCTATTACAAGGATAGAACTAGGTTTAGAATTTTTTAAAAGCTGGTAATAATCGGCTTGGTTATGGCTTGTTAAGTGTATTCAAACTACTATTACTCCGAGTATACTTTTCTATAATCTTTCACCCCAGCTACCTCCCCAATTAAATTTTCACGAGCGAGATATATCGGGACCCTTCCTCCACTCAGCATTGTTCCCGCACGCTGCACGTCGTACCAATATAACGCTATTCGAATAGTTCGCGGTCGGCGTGATGACTGTTTATTGCCGGGCAAAGTTATCCGATTGCCGCCGCGGAGTTGAGAAGCTCTCTTGGCCCAGTCGAGCGGAAATCGCGCACGCGTGTGTACGCTGTAATAGTAGCGTCGCTTTTCAAAGGATGACGAAATGGAATTGAGAGATTTTCGGCGACGCCGAGTGTGTGCTGAAATTCGTGTAATCCGATTTGCTCGGTGCTCGTGTATGTCTGCGTGATGGGCTTTTCGTTCGTTTAAACCCGTGCGGGAAAGTGCAGCGCGAGGAAAATTGATTTGCGGGGAGGCAGCATTTGTCGGTATTAATTTTTGTATTGTTTCGATTGTCGGGATGTTGTTGTTGGTATCAAATGGTTTTTTTTTTGTTTTCACGTAAACTGTAGGTCGAATAATCTATTTCATGGTATAGGCAAATTAACAATTTCAATTCTCTTTTCTTTTATTAAGATTAGTATTTTTTTATTCGTGCATTAACGCGCGCTTAAATAACACTTCTAACAGTCAAAGCTTAAAATATTTATTAAAAATTCAAGATTAATGTTTATTCAAAACCATTCATATCGAATCGCAGATTGAAATAGAGAAGTCGCATCAGAGAGTGACGAGCAGCATGCAAGAACGACGGCTATCAAATGACAAAAAGATACCGTTGAAGGGACGAGTTTCGCGCGCAGCGCTGGAACGAGAGATCATAGAATTCGAGGACTTGGCTCAGCAGATGCTGAATCGAATGGACATTATGTTGATGACCGTCGGTGGTGTTACCAACGAGAAAGACCCTTCGAGACGATTAGAGGTATTTGAAGTATTGTTTTTTTGTTTAAATTAAATTTTTTAGAGTATAGAATTTTTGGCCATGGAACGCACTTGGAATGGAGTATTTTCCTTTGTTGGAATTGCAAGATTTTTAACAAATTCGATAATATGTTGCAGATTTACATTTTGTTTTTATCCATAACTTGTTATTTATATAATAGCTTAGTTTTGATACTTTCTTTTTAATGAAAGTATTACAAAATAAATGAAGTTTATAAAAAATAATTAAATTATCATTCAATTACTCAGCCATAAAGTAATTAATTACTTAATTTCAAACAAACTTAATCCATTTCCAGATCCTGAAAAGCGAGATAAGCTGCTTAGCCCCAGACGCAGCGACACTCATCAGCCGTGGCGATGGTCTGGTAATGACCGTCCATGCGTCTGATCCATCGCGCGCCGATAAGATCAAGCACGAGCACCAGGACAAGCTGCGCGGCAAGTGGCACCAGGTGATGCAGGAGTGCGAGACGAAGCGCGCGCAGGCGCTGAAGGCGGAGGACGCGTTACGCGCCTACAATCAGCTGATCGCCGAGCTCGAGGATTGGTTCCGTCTCGCTCCCCAAAAGCTGGAACAAGCGAACAATTATGAAGGACAGCTTGAAGCATTCACAATTGAGTTTGATGCTAGACAGGAGCAGGTGAAGAGGTTGACGCAGGCTGAGCAGGAGCTGAAGAGGGCGAATGTCGGGCACAACGAGCCGGCGTTTTATAGTATTAACAGCAGGTGGCAGGAGATCAGCTCGCAGTTCAAGAGGTTCAGTGGGAGCAAAGATAAGGATAAACAGCATTCGGATAAGAAGGTTGAGTTGGTGAGTTATGTGCATTAAAGGTATAGCAGATGCTATATAATAATACTGCTTCACAGATTATAGTATAATCAAGTTTAGTTTAACGACTATTGTACTCTTATGAAACTTTTTTACCAAGTGTTATATCAGATTTGTTTTTTTATTTACTTCAATTTATTTAGTACAGAATCAAGTTTTATCTTAACTATTTAAATTTTTGAGCTAGCAGAGGTTTCATTTTATTATTTAATTAAAACGTGATAGTTAGTTATTAGAACGCGCATCACTATTGTTGTCTCTACATATACTTTTACACTTATGTTATACTTATATATTTTAAACTCTATGAATCGACAGCCCGCCGGCGGCATAACCGTCCAAGACTTCATCACCCGTGCGAACAAGCTTCGCGAGGCTATCGGCACTCTCTCCAAGTCCCTCAACTCGGCACCACTAAGTGGCAAGGACTTCGAGATGTTCACCGATCAGGACGACTGTCTGAAGAAGATCAGCAGTGCTCTGAACATCCTAAAACCCAGCGTCGAGGAGATGGGCTACCTCTGGGACAACATAGCTGATAACGAGCAGGCGCGTCACCACAACGACTGCCTCAAGAAGGAATGGACGATGGTGAACCAGTGCTACATCGAGCGCTACAATCGCTGGGCCAAGTGTAACGAGAAGCTCAACGAGCTCAGGAATGCCTGCTGGAACTTTGACGACTGTCTGCTGAAGATGGAAGTAACGATGAAGGAGGTCGCGAATAATCCCCACAGCAAAATCAATAGAGCGAGGATGGTGGAGCTCGATCATGAGATGCCCAGGATGCTGAGGACCATGAATAATATCAACGCTGTGATTACGGATATTACGAATAGGTCGTCGCCAGGTGATGTCAAGGACTGGCAGCATGTTATCGATGACCTGAAGAATAGATGGCAGGGTTTCGTTACTGACTGGAATATCCAGAAGAGCAGGTATGCGTTTATTGATTAAATATGGAATTTGACAAGATTATTTTATTATTCAAATATATCTTATTGGTTTCACGAAGAACAGATTTTTAAAAATTCTGAAAATATTAATCTACAAAATTTATTTTTGATGTTTATTAATTTCATATTTCAATTATTTAATCAGTCTACATCCGTAAATTTCCAAATTTTCTGAATCGCTAAGAACAATGCAACTCAACGAGTTCCCTTACGCCACGTAATACAGTCGAATATCCGTCTCTACTTCGCGTTCCCGAAAGAATCCGCTAAATTTAGCACCAAAAAAGGGTTACAACCAGTGAAATTCCCGGGAAGCCATGCGCCGCGCGCGCGCGTGTTTACGATCTCCGTAAAGTGTCATTTCGTCGTCTCGTGCTCTAGAAGCTCGCTCTCGCTGTACCTACACGCAAACTTGCGCTCGATGCAGCCGGCTTGGCCACGCGGGCGCGCGGAAAATACGACTTCCTTCTCCGACACGGGGCGGCTATTTCAGTTGCACTTTGCCGCTCGCGCGTTCACGATCATCATCATCATCATGTCTCGGACGTAACCTTACTCAACTTGTAGTAGTTCAATCCGCGAACGAACGAACGAACACACATACACACATACACACACGAGGGGCTCGTCGTACCTTTTTTCTCGCGCGAGAGAATCTTTTTTTGTCTTTGTAGTTGATTGTTGTGATAAAGGGGAAGAGGGTTGGTCAAATGTTGACGCGCGTTAAGAGAAATCTGCGCTCTCGTTTCGCCAGGTCGGGCGCTATGGGCAAGCAGCGCACCGCCAAGCAGATTGTCGACGGGGCGGCGAATCTGGTCAGCCAGGTGAACTCGCTCCTCGTGTCCACCGCCAATCCCTCCGACGATACATCGCTCTCTATCAGACTATCGATGGTCAAGGTGAGTGCTGCTGTGATTTTATGATGAGAGGCGCCGTTTGTTGTTGGCGTGTTGTCTGTTTACTTTTGGGGATAGGGCTGTTTTATTGATAGAATTTTTTAAAGTTTCAGTGCTGTTATTGTTTAAGATCAAAAATAAAATAAAAAGAACGAACAGGTGGTCGAATTATAATTTAATCATGAAACAAGAACGATTTTAAATTAATACTAAATATGAATGCTTGAAATATTTTCATTAAATAATTCAGTTACGCGGGATCATTTCTCGCATGAAATCTGTTTTCCCAGTATTTCTGTGTTCGCAAGATCAATCCAAAAGATATTAAGTTTGTTTTTAAAAAAACATCAGAAATTACAATACTTGCACTATACGTGAATATTTTAATGCTGCCGTTAGCTGCTCCAAATTCCAATTAAATATTTAATTAATTTACTGGGTCGCCCTATAAGTTTATCTAAAAATACTACTCTAGTTTTACAAACGGTGCCGGTACAACAATACTTTACATCTTTGAACATCATCAATGAATTTGTCATTCTATATTAAACATTCTATATTATAAACTTAGATACGTAGAACCGTTTCAGTTTCATATAAAATCCAACTATAAATCCATAAGCATATTAATTATAATCAAAGCTAATTCAATTTCAAACCACGTGCAACGAAATTTCGAAATCCCCCTGTAATCTTTACAACACAACCACCGTCGAACCTCGTAAACTCAGCGCACCCCCGTAAGTCTCCCTTTTAATTCTCAAAAATCTACTGGTTCCACTTTATCACCCGCCCTCCGAAATTCCTCATTGTTACGGAACCTGAGCGCGTGTGCTAAAACGATTACGCGAACTTCGAGAGCGTCGCTCGAGCGTGCCGCCGCGCGCTCGCGCCCCGTTTGTTTTGGGGCACACGCAGATACACACACAGCTCAACCCCCCTCCCCCCTGCTCGAAATAGAAGTTATCTTCTCTCTCTTGCTCTCTCGCGTGTACGCGTTTGATGATAGTGTATACGCGCACGCGCGCGTGCGCGAGGCTTATATTTAGATTAGCCTTAAATAGTATGTAGTGGCGGTATTCGCGCGCGCGGAGTGCATGACGATCGATGAACTCTGTCGGTCGCAGTGCGCGTGTTTTTTCCGGGGGAGGGGTGAGAAGGTATGGGTGGATTAACCTTGTCCGATTTGCGGTGGGAGATGCGTGGTTGCGCTGAGTTGCGGTTGTGGGGATGACTATTGGTGTGGGGTTACTTTCGGAGCGGGACTTTTGATTTTACGAGAGCTTTTGATGTTCGATAGGTTCGAAATTGAATGTATGATTATGGATTCGAAATAAGGTGAAGCTTGGTGTTTTATGAACATTAACATTTTTACCGAGAAATTTATTTTGCAATTGTCGATGATAACTGTAGTTAACTTGCCCGTACATATACTGTGATAAGTATTAAGGGGGTGCCATACTCGTGCCATTACCGACCGAGCAATTCACACAGTTTCAAGCTGATTAAAAATAAAATACGTCGAATCACAAAAAATCAAGAGAACACTCTTCTGTATTTTTTAACGTTCTATCATCCAGTCAAAGTTTGGAGTCGAAATATCAAGTCATTTTTGCAAAAACTTTGAACAAAGCGAAATTTAATTTCGTTCAAAGTTTTTGAAAAAACGGCTTGATATTTCAACTTCAAACTTTGACTGGATGATAGAACGTTAAAAAATACAGAAGAGTGTTCTCTTGATTTTTTGTGATTCGACGTATTTTATTTTTAATCAGCTTGAAGCTGTGTGAATTGCTCGGTCGGTAATGGTAGGACTATGGAATCCCGTTAAGAGGGTATGGTACTCATGTACTCTGTTTTACCGGCAGAACACGGTAAATTCTATATTATTAAAATAAATATATCGAATTACGTCTTATAAAGAGATAGTTGCCCTGCGCAATGTAATAATCTACCAGCCTACGCAGTTTTGAGCTCAAATGTCAACGGCACCCTAAAAAATTTTGCGAACGAAATTTCGGTTATTTTTGTTCGCAAAATTTTTTAGGGTGCCGTTGACATTTGAGCTCAAAACTGCGTAGGCTGGTAGATTATTACATTGCGCAGGGGAACTATCTCTTTATAAGACGTAATTCGATATATTTATTTTAATAATATAGAATTTACCGTGTTCTGCCGGTAAAACAGAGTGCATGAGTACCACACCCCCTTAAAATGAAAGTACTATTATGTTTTTTTTTTTTATTGTATTTTTTCAACACCTAATTATAGTTTTCAGAATATGTATTGTAGGGTGACTACACCAGTATTGGAACAGTCACCAGTTAACGAACATTTTCTTTATATATATGAAAATATCAAGCTTTCTATGTATTGTTTATCTAACATGACGATTACTTTTGAATCCCTGAAAATTTTTATTTCATTTTATATAAAGATTGTGCATTAAAGAAATTATCTTGTTAAGAATAAATTCATAAAATCGCCGCTATTAAGTGTTTCTTCACTGGCGATGTATTCCTTCATTGGTGAAACATATTTAGATACTAAGATTGCGTGTTCCTTTACTGGTTTTTAAGAGATATTTACAGATTTTCATTAAATAAAATTTTTACTTTGATTCTTTATTCAAAATTTTCTCACCGACGTAAAGTTTGAACATTTTAGAATATAAATTTCAAAAGGGTTTTACTTTTAATCCATTTTTAAAACACTTAATTAAATAACAAAAGTTACAATTTCCTTATTCGTTCCTTCATTGGTGAAGTCACCCTATAACTATTTTTAAAATTATAAACACTTGGTCCTTAATAAATAAAAATTTTGATTATGTCACATAAATAACTAATTAATGAAGAAAGAAAAATGTTTTTGAAAATTCCATTTTCCCGCGACGCTTTATTAGATTCAAATTCCCATTAGAAAGTATTTAGCCAAGTTGAAGCGGCTCATTCGTCTGTTTGAGGAAAGTTTAAGCGCGCGGCTGTAATGAAAATTAAAATTTTAAAGGCACGGGAGAAGGAGCTGGCTGATCAAATAAAGGAAATGCAAACTCTGAAGAATCAACAAAACTCCGGCGTCAGCGAGGACGAGTGCAATAAACTTATTAGTAATTTAGAAAAGGTACGTTACACATCACAGCCCACTATACTCCGCATTCGTCTAAAACGAGAGCTAGTTAATTAATTAGTTGTTTAACTATTTTCAAAACTATTTCATTTAGGCGCACGGCGGCATCACGTCTCACAAGGAGTACGTGGAGAGTAAATTGACTTCCCTCAAGAAGTACGTGCAAAGTTTGGATGCTGTCATGGCCTGGGTGATGGAGACGCGCACGCGGCTCAGCATCTCACGCGAGCTGCCTCAACAGGAGCGGCTCAAGGCTATTGAGAACATAATGGTACGAGCCAACTCCTACTACTCTCCTCCTCCCTAATCCTACCTTGATACCGAATGACGTCTCTCGCGCGTGACAATGTTTAAAACTAATCGCCAAACTTGCCGTGTAGGATTAGCCTGGGATCTCAGTTTCCGTTTTGAAACTCGTTTCGTTGAAATGGGTTTTGAAATTTGGAAAAGATTTTGCGGGAGTATAAATCCTTATTTTATAAGAAAATTTCCATTTTCCTTTTCTTGCTCTACAGGCGAGCGTGGAAGACCGCCAAATGGAGGTGAAAGATGTATTGGAAAATTATACGAACCTGGAAAAGGAATGTGAATCCGCGAAACAGACGGTCTCCATTGAACTTCAAGTAAGTCTCGCCTTCCCTTCTAAATGGAACATTTACGTTTTCCTTCTTATTTCACTCGCTGTCGCTTTGGCTGACGAAATATTTTGTGTATTTAAAGTAATTAGGATAAACTTTTTTTATTTAAAAATAGTTTATTTAACAGTGTGTAGTATTGCAATTCTTTAAAGAAATACTATTATTTTATTTATAATTGTTTACTGAGGCACGATATTATTACAGGAAAAATTGAAGAAATTAAGGGAAGACTGGAACCTTGTGAAAAATCGCGGTGATTTGGAACAGGAGTCTCTGTCGCCTGCTGCGCAAGTTCCCCAGAAAGGTGAGTCTCTTCATAAAAGTTTAATAATTTTTTTTGCGAGTATACGTCATTTGATAAAATATGACCTCTCGTGATTAAATGCTCAAGCGGAGTGAACGAATTTGTCAAGTGAATAAAGTTTCCTCGTGTCTTGGCTGATTAATCGACTAGTCTTGCCAAAAAAATCGTAAATCAATACAATCAGGTAGAAGGCTGCGTAAATTATGTAGATCATGGCAACATAATCCGGAGACGCTTGGCGACGTCCTTCTTCTGCAGTCATTGTTGGTTTTACGACTGTAAATTTGCAATGTGTAAATAGGATGGTATCTAGAAAGACAATCAATTATTTTACTATTCAATAGGGTTATTTTTATTCTTACTTGAACATAGGTTAATAACAAATATATATAAACGTGAAATGTTCGTTTCGATATGCATTTGTTTTTCAGGGATTTAAAATTTGTTCTACTTTCAAGAATAATGCACCACGTAATTATTAGTCAGTCATTACAAACCTCCAGTAGTATATTAAAAACAAAAACTCTCTAAACAAGCGCCCACTTGTTCAAAACAAATCTCATAAATATAAAAAGCAGAATCCTATCCTTTAAAAAGAACTTTTCATTTCTTTTTTACGTGCCTCTTACGACCGCTTGAAAAACTGCACTTGTTTTAGCAGTTCAAGCAGCCTACCTACCTCTGCAAATATATTTCACAGCCATATAATAACGCGTAACACGTGTTCACCTTGTTTTCAAGCGAAAATTCAGCCCCGTAAATTGAGAACAATTTATAAAACAGCTGTATTGCCCCTTTAACCCGATAAAAATACGGGATCAACATTTTTATTATCCCCATTTTACAACGCTATACAACTTCACTTGCGAAACGTCCGATAAAAACGATTTACAATTTGCCCGTTGAGAGGAGGCTTCACGAAAATCTAAAATCTCCCGTCCGTCCTTGAGCCCATCTTCAAAAACGCTCTCCTCGGCGCAATCGCACGCGCACAGACGCCCGGCCGTTAGATCGAAAAATCAGATTCCCCGCTAGCTCGCTCGCTCACTCGCACTCGCGCGCTTGTGCTCTGACTTATCGCTCTTGCTCGCTCGCTCACTAGAGGTAGGTATAAAGGCGACCTAATCGAAGGAAAGGGTGGCTCTGGCAGGTTGCAGCCACTCGCCGAATTTATCGCCGTCTCGCGCTCCTCCTCCATTAAATTCTCCCTCTCTCTGCTTTTTGTCTCTCTGCTTTTTGTCTCTCTCTCTCTCTCTCTCTCTCTCTCTCTCTCTCTCTCTCTCTCTCTCTCTCTCTCTCTCTCTCTCTCTCTCTCTCTCTCTCTCTCTCTCTCCTCTCTCTCTCTCTCTCTCTCTCTCTCTCTCTCTCTCTCTCTCTCTCTCTCTCTCTCTCTCTCTCTCTCTCTCTCTCTCTCTCTCTCTCTCTCTCTCTCTCTCTCTCTCTCTCTCTCTCTCTACTCTGTAGTTTAAATTCCTCCTGCGCGGCGCTCGATATTTTCCCCGTTCGTCTCTTTGCAGCCGTGGCGCGTTCCTCTCTTACTTACCCTTTCGCTTGGTTTTATTTAATGCGAAGGTACGCGGGTCATGGGGATGGGGATGGGGGGGAGGGCTGCGATTGTTTGAGGGGATTTTTCGGCCCGGAGGTATTGTGACCCGGGAGTGCGGGGGAGGAAGGGTTTTATTGCGCTGGATGGAATTTCGGCTGGTTTTTCGCGGTTTGCTTCCGCCCTCCGGGTGAATTGTATTTTTGTCGACCGGAGAAATATGTTTTGCGTTTGATATTTCATTCACAAAAGTTATTATATTTGTGTAATAATCAATACAGCTGTCTGTTCGTAGAGTTGAAAAAATTCCGAGTTTGTTTGCTGATGATTGTTGACCGTACTTTAAATACACGCGCTCGTGTTTATCGTCCAAACTAAATGAAGGCGGAGTGTAATGTCTTCATTACGAAAATTACGGCCAAGTTTTCATTATTACATCGCGTTATATATATATACTTTGTTTCGTAACCGTTCTATTTATTCACCTCTTCATTAATGTTATGCATTTTCATTGTTTTTCCCGTCTCAGATTCTTTCATCACATTCCATTCTCTTTCTTTATTTCGAAAACCGGCGCACACAACTCGTTCCTGTTTATTCAGAGCGGCGGTATCATCGTAATTGACGGGAAGAACCCTTTGTGCGCGGAGTGTCTATTTGCGTTACATCTTCATTTTCCCTCATTGTTTAATATTTCTATACTCTTCTTATCTACCGCGTATATATTCTCCTTTCCGCGATTACTATCGCCGGCAACTGCGCTTTCCTTCTCTAATTTCCGAAAACTGGAGCGACTTTTTTTCCCACTCTCCGCAATCAAAGCACAAGAGAAAAAGAAACAAACGCTTGATCCTATTTTTTCCCTTTCACATTTGAATTCAAATATCCTCTCTGCCTTCCAATCTCGACGAATAAAAGCGCATGTTAATAAGGTTAATATCGGGAGGCGGCTATACCACCGCGCCGTGACGGATTTGCGTTTGAAATTGAATAAAAACTAATCCCTCTTCTCTCCCTCTCGATATTTTCCTTCCTCTGCTCTTTCTCCTTGTTTTCCACCCCCCCCCCCCACTGCTTTATGATACCTTTCCCGAGCAGATTACGACTCTCTCCCACTCTTTCTCCCCGGCGTTTTTATCCGGCGCGCAGATAGAAAATCTACGGGGCTAAGGCGCGCGCGCGCTCGCGTGTCCCAGTGATCAATATAGCTGTTTCCGAGGGAAAAAAATTTCTCATTTTCACTCCCTTTAATACCGTGTTATCTTTACAGCAGAAGAGTCTTTTTCTGCGCGAAGAAACGAAGAAACGTCGGTGAGTCGCGCGCGCGGAAGTCGTATTTCACGTGATTAAAGAATCGTTCGCGTTTTTGGGTTTCCTGGGAAATGTCAATTCGAATTAAATTGGTGTGACGCGTACGGTGTCGTTTTTAATCAAAGGTTTCATGTTTTATCTATACTTTTTTTGAAAATATTTGAATTAACAATCCAAAACGCATGACACACTACATTCGATTTCGCATTGTTTATCAGGTTACGCGCGGTACGAAGAAAAGCCAACTTTGAAGTTACAGGCGAAGAAAAAACAGTTTCAAGCGAAAAAAGCCAAAAATGTGCCCATACCTTGGCTTTTTTCGTGCGCTGGCTTTTCTTCGTGCGAATTTAGAAGTCAGCTTTTCTTTGTACCGTGCGACGATATATCCTTTATCAAACATCCAATATTTGAGAAACTCCGGAAACTCGAACCACGCAAGACGCACGACGACACAGAGGTAAACGCGAAATAACACCGGGGGAAATTCCTTCGCCAACGCTCGTGTTCTACCGGACACCATCGTCGTTGTCGCTGCTCCCCACAAATTTTAACCAGGCAATTTGCCTAAAAAAATATGCGCCCGCGTCGGTCTGGCTATCGTTTCCCCTAGCGCGCCCCCTTATTATCTCTCTCCAGAGAGCAAGCGAAAGATAAAAAAGATGACAAAGGAATTGGAAGCTTCTCCTCCCCATACCGCGTCACAAGCGTGCATCTTCCCTTATCTCCCGCCCGGCACTTTTACGGAGTAACCCGCCGGTGCGTCGGATGATACCTGCGCCTGCCTTGTGTGCGGTCGCGGTGGTGGGCTTTTAGCTGCAATAAAAAATTCTACGGGGGTGTGCGGAGACGTGCGGGGCGTTGGGTTTTGTTAAGATCGGGTGGAATGAAAATGGCGAGAGCTTTTATGCGATGGGAAATAAGGGTTGTGGAAGGATTTTTTATGGGGGTTGTTTAATTGTTTAAATTTATAATGAAATGCAATGACGTATCTTCTTGTTGTAAAAGAAGGATTGTTGACAAATGTTTATGCTTTCATTTTGTATAATACAAACGCTCGTAATTTCCACAGTAGATAAAGATTAGACAAGTCAGACTGTGAATATTAATTTTGTTATTTCAAAAAGTCCTCAAACATTTTCATGATTATGAATATTTTATAATTGCAAGTTCAATGAAAAATATTTCTTTGATAAACTATACCTAATACACGCCCTTATTAGTATTAATAAACAAAAAATGAAAACAAAAAACGGGCCTTTTCTTATAAACAAAATTCACTTCCGTCTATACTTCTACACTATCTCCGTTCTTACCCTCACCACCGGGAATTTCACAAAAAAAACCACCACCAATCCATACAAAAATTCCTTACCCCCCCTTCCGAATCTTCTCCAACCGCCATCCGCGCATACATACATCTCTAGCTTATACCACCGCCGACGTAGCAGCAGCAGCAGTAGCAGCAACTGGTGTAGCCTCCTCGCGCGGGGGCGGCTTCATCTATATATCGCCAGCAGGCTGCGTCGACCGGGCAAGCGCGAGCGCGTGCGTGTTTTGCCCCGCTCGGTGGCGGCGCGCGGTCTGGCTCGCTCGCTCGCTCCCTCCCGGTGACATTGACCGCCGGCGGCGGCGGGGTTGTCAGCCCCGCGCGACGCCTGCGCGCGCAGGAACGGTATATAGGTGCCTTTGTCATGCGAATAAAGGGGAGGGGGGGATTTTTTCTGGGGGGGTGTGTGTGATAGGGATAAGGGGGGGGGGGGGTGTTGTCTTGGGGAAGAGAGTTTGGGTTTTGGTGGAGCGTTTTTTTAATAGGTTTTTTCCTATTAAATATTGAGTAGGTGAGTGTTGGTTTGGAATGGCAAGATTTTTTTTTAAAAGATCATTTTGTAAGAAGATTATGATTGGCTGAGAGTACGGAAATGGGATGAAAAAATACTTGTTTTTTTTTCTTTTATGCGAGATGGTTTATGCAAGAAAATACCGAACTAATAGCGTTTTATTTTTATGCAAAGAGGAAAAATTCGATAAGAGGGAATCGATATTTATAAGGACAAAGATTAATTCACTGCTGCGGAATAAACTTTCGCTTAGTTTTTTTTTTTTTTCACTTGAATTCTTATTAGGTAATATTAAATTTCCCTTTACAGTACGCGCATATTTGGCGCAGTCTCATTTTAGTAATTACAAACAGATGAGCAGCCTCACATTAACATGATAAAGTGCAAGTATGTTTACCTTGTGTAAGTGTGATTTAGGAAATCACGATAAAAATCAGCGCGGCGGCATAAATTTTATCAAGGTCGCTCGAGACCCCCCCCGCGAGTAAGATAATTTTATGGTAGTTTGGAGATTAATTCCGGCTTTTAAACGGTCTTATCTCACCTCGCCATACAAATATATTTCAACATTATCTCTTGCCAGGTTATTTCTTAGACTACTTTCAAATATGAATCCCGCGGTTTTACATCGTGATATAGCCTATATATACATTCGATCTCTCATGGTAATCCACGTAAAACTACATTGAATACTCTCTTTCGTACTACCTATCAATATTATCACTCTGGTATCTCCGCGTATTATACACTCTTGTATACAGGCATCAAAACAAAAGTATATTTCTCACCGAGCATATTAATGAGGCATTCGCGCACCCCGCCAGCGACAACAACGCGCATTGTTGGCCGACAAAAAGAGTCAATAATTGATCATTATCCCGAATAAACATCCATTCTCCGCTCATTCACTCGGAAGCCGTCCAAACAAACGAACAATACCAACAAACACACACACACATACATACACAGTTCCACCTGTGTATTCTCCCAACCCCTCACTAACACACGTACACGTGTCCAGCCGAAAATCTCCCTTCCTCACCTCCGCCGATACCCAATTAACACTCCAATTACACAAGTCAGCCGGCACGTGTCCTCATCGTCGTCGTCGTCGTCGTCAGCAGCCAAAACACAGTAGAGAGCGGTGGCTGTCTGTCAGCGCTCGCGCGCGCGATTTCTTGCTTCTCTCTCTCTCTCTCTCTCTCTCTCTCTCTCTCTCTCTCTCTCTCTCTCTCTCTCTCTCTCTCTCTCTCTCTCTCTCTCTCTCTCTCTCTCTCTCTCTCTCTCTCTCTCTCTCTCTCTCTCTCTCTCTCTCTCTCTCTCTCTCTCTCTCTCTCTCTCTCTCTCTCTCTCTCTCTCTCTCTCTCTCTCTCTCTCTCTCTCTACACTATAACGGCCTCCCTACCCCTCTCTCGCGCGCTCACCCCCTGCACAAATCTCTCTCGGGAGCCCTCGGCGCTCTCCGGTACATAGTCGAGCGTCGAGCGAGCGAGCGCGCGCGAGCTCTCTCAGCCACCCCTGCATCTCTCTCTCCAGTACGTCCCTGGACAGGCCACGGGGTAGCAGGCAAAGCTCGGTCTTCCCCGACGCGTTGTGGTGGTGTTCCTATACAGTCTTCCTGAGAGAAAAACAGTGCGCGCGCGCGTGTCGTCGTCGTCGTTGTTGTTGTTTGTAGTGTACTGGTGTGCTGTGGTGCGGTTGCTGTGTAATAATAAGAAGCCGAGGGAGGTGTATTAAATATTATATAGTGCGAGGAGGAGTGTGCCGGTGTGCGGAGGAGGCTGCGCCGGGGTGAAAGAGAGAGAGCTGGAGCCGTACGACATGGAGCAGCGCGCGCGCACGCCGCTGAATTATGAACGGCGTCACGTGAGTAGTACACCCTCGCTATCGCGTGCACGCGAGAACTCACGCTGCTTGTGTGTGTCTGTAGGCGCGGGTGTGTAGGTCTGCTCCAGCTGTGTCTTTGCGAGAGGCTGAATTTTCTTTTCTTCTTTTTTTTTTGACTGAGTAGAGGGGCAGCGATAAGTTTTTCTTTTGTGCGGAAGAAAGTTTGAGCGAGTTGGGGAGTAGTCCGTGAATAGGGCGGTTGATTTTTTTTCACGCGAGGCGGATGGTTTTATAAATCAACGGGGAAGCTTGGGAAAAGTCGGAGTTTTTACGGCGAGGCGGAAGCCAGGCTGGTTGCTTGATGAAAAGTCGAGTTTTTGGCGTATTTAGAGATTGAGGGTTGGTTAAAAGGATTTAATTTTGAAAGGGGGCACGTCGAGTTGATGGCGGTCGATGGCTATGATTAAAAGAAAATCGAGGTAAAGTTCGCGATGATTAGAAATTCTGAGCGTTTACGATGTTGAACGAGGGTTTCTTTTTTACGGGCAAAGCCTGATAGTTTGAGGAACGACGTAAAAATGAAATTAAGTTTGAAGAGCGTTAATTGAAAGGTCTTTACTTGTTGCAGAAAAGTAATCGTAGCGAATCGTTTGCTTCAACTACTCTTGCTTTTTTAATTTTCGTTTTATTATCCTCCGTATCGAAGAACGTAATAAAGTTCGAAATTCGCTGATGGGGGATTTTTCTTCTCTATCTCGAAAAACGAATGAACTGAAAATTGTCCCAATAACTTCATCCTTTTCGATGTTGATCTGTTGATTTCAGCTACACAGCGCATTTATCGTGATTACTTTTCCGGGAATCCTTTTTTTTTTCTTTTTTCTTTTTATTTTTGAAAAAGTGCAAGGTAACTCCATATAACGGCGGAAACAGAGTTCCGCGTTTATAAATTGATCGCTGTTGTTTTTCGAGGCGAGGCGGGGGGAAGAGAAATGCATCCTTCTGATGTAAAAATAACAGACGATGGCTGTTTCCATCCTCGTGACGTGATAACTTTGAAACGTACCTATATGTATACAGTTTTCCGTGTACCTTTCGGCTGTCAGAAGGTAAAGTAAAGTCTGCATTATTTATTTAGACTCGCACAATCACTTGTACGAGGAGCAAGTTGAAAACATCCCTTCGCTCTCCACATACATACATTTATTCCCACCGACGCTCAATGAAGTGGGGAAATTCATCCGACGCGATTAACCAACACCTACATACGCACTGCATAAAATCCCAGCTAATACTCGCTCACTCGCTCACAGAACTCAGTCAATCGCTACGAAATTACCGCACCCTCACTTTCCACTTTTCAGAAGTAATGTAATCCACGCGCGCTTCGATTTACCTTCAAATTGGCCAAATCGAGAGCACATACCTCGCCTTTTTCATCCCCCGCGACATTAATTCCACGCGAATAATTAATTATTGCACTCTTCTCTCTCTCACGCGCGCGCTAAAATTAAATGGGCTGCTTCGATTTTCCAATGCGCGCTGCACGCCTACTTTCTATCTACATGTGGGTCGTGGTTTCTCCGAGTATATAACACCGGGAATAAGTATCGACAGCCGTACGCACGCGCACGTATATATAGTGCGAAACAATAAAGGATTCACGCCGCGGGATAATCGATATATCGGTTGTACTCGCGCGGCGGCTATTGTTATCCCTGACCTCCGCGACCTGATCTTGAACCTGCGAGCGTGTAAGGCATTTTATACGAGTGTAATTATTGTATGAGAGGGGAATAACGCTGGTTATAGATGGCGTTTTTTTTAGCGACGGGTAGGTAGGTCGCGTGTGCAAAGGCCTGGACTTCCTTGTCGGCGAGGTGTGATTTTTTTTTTTATACGTTGGTATTTTTAACGCTCGATAATTGTGTAGGTCTATATAAAGTTTTGAATCAACTTTCTAAACTTGTCTTTTTAGGTAATTAATATGGTATATGCAGTATATGGTGTATGGATGTTTTATTCAATGTGCTATATTGTTGAAATTATTATTTTAGTAGTATCTTTATAAAGAACGGCATTTTTATGTAACTGTTTTCAATGTTTGGATTTAATAAATTATTTCTTGTTTACCAAAATATTCTGCAAACAATATGATCGTATTCGTATTTAATTTCAAGTTCTACATCCCTTACCCCATAATAATAACACTAAAAAAACAGCCTTATTTAGTAGTCAAACAATATCTAGCACACGCGACGCAAACCACGACAAACGCGCATAGCGAGGCCAACAAAAACCACCTCAGCAGCAGCAGCAGCGTCGTCGTTGGGTAGGAGGGCGCATTCCCCGCTGGAAAATCTTTGCATAATCAACGTCAAAACAAGCGCGCTCCCTCTTTCTCCCCTGCAAATTTTCCGTAAACCACTCGACACACACACATCAAAGCTCCCCTCTCTCTGTGACGCCTGCATTGTTCGCGGGTAGCGCGCTTGCGCGCACACAAAAAGAATGCGAGAGAATCCGTCGTTCAGCACACACACACACGCAGGGACGGGGGTACGCGCACGCGCAAAAAAAAAACCGCGAGGAAAAGCCGGCCGTTTAATTACTCGACACACTTGACGCGCGATAAGAGCAACGAAAATAGCCTCGTAGTGCCGGAAAAGAGAGCTTTGTAGGACACGCAAGAGAGAGAGAAAGAGAAAGAGGGCAATCAATTGATTGCGCCCCATCTGGCGTGTAGGCTAATTCGCGGCTAGTGTGTGAATGCGTGTGTGTGTGTGTGTGTGTGTGTGTGTGTGTGTGTGTGTGTGTGTGTGTGTGTGTGTGTGTGTGTGTGTGTGTGTGTGTGTGTGTGTGTGTGTGTGTGTGTGTAGAGAGAGAGAGAGTGTGTGTGAGAGAGAAAGAGAGAGAGAGAGAGAGAGAGAGAGAGAGAGAGAGAGAGAGAGCGCTGGCTTTTTGTTTTACTTTCAGCGATTTTGGAAGCGACTATATGCCACCGGCGCTGCGGCTATTACGGTAATTACGCGAGAGCGCGAATGCGAGTGGCGGGTTCGATGGCGCGGTGATAAATGGAAGCGGGTGCGCGCATATATGCGTGCGTGCAGAGAGCGCGCGGTTGATTAAAGGAGTCGCGGTCTTGGATTGGTTTGCGATTAGTGTGGTTGTGGGAGTGGGTTATGTGGTTATTGAAAGGGGTTTTTGGTGTGTGTGGGTGTGTGTGTGGATGGGTGTGTGCGTGCGCGTGCGCGTGTGCGTGCGCGTGCGTGGAAGGTCGCTTTGTGGGACATTTTTCTGGAATGTAAATAATGGTGCTAATTGAATATTATTTTTAACCCAACATGTATGGAATTTTAGTGCGTGGTTTGTATTATTAAAGTTGTTTATTTGAGATTATATGACTCTACATTTTATACGAGCTTATGAATATTTTGCAATATGCGTACTGGTTTATTTTCTCTGCTATATTAATCTAGCAACGCTGAAACGAAAGTTTAATAAAGATGTGTAGCAACTAAATTGTCTAAATGTAATGCGCAATCATTATTCTTCCAACCGCGTCTAATATATCGAGTATAAAAATCACATAAAATCTAGTATAGGTAGCAGAGAAAACATATTAAGCTGGCTATAAAAAGTATACTGCTATCGTAATTCATAAATGGATCGTCAACCAATTTTATGGCTATACCTTTTAGTGGACGAGGTCTTGAAGTTCTTACTAAACCCTAAAAAATGTTAACCTTTTTGTATTTTTTTTTGCGCGTTACTCTTGTAATTCAGTGTAATTCGTATTATACAAGTACAATAATTTTAACTTTATGAGTTTTATTTTACATAAGTAGAATTAACTTCAGCTTAAACAATCGTTTATAGGGTGATTTTACCAGTGAAGGAACGAATAAGGAAATTGTAACTTTTGTTATTTAATGAATTGGTTTAAAAATGGATTAAAAGTAAAACCCTTTTGAAATTTATATTCTAAAATGTTCAAACTTTACGTTGGTGAGTAAATTTTGAATAAAGAATCAAAGTCAAAATTTTATTTAATGAAAATCTGTAAATATCTCCTAAAAACCAGAAAGGAACACGCAATCTTAGTATCTAAATACGTTTCACCAGTGAAGGAATACATCGCCAGTGAAGAAACACTTAATAGCGGTGATTTTATGATTTTATTCTTGACAAGATAATTTCTTTTATGCAGAATCTTTATATAAAATGAACTGATGAGAATTTTTCCATCGGTCTTACAGTCTTATAAATTAAATTAAAATAATTAATAATTAATAATTAATAATTATTAATTATTTTAATTTAATTTATAAGACTGTAAGACCAATGGAAAAATTCTCATCAGTAATTAATAATCATTAATTATTTTAATTTAATTTATAAAACTGTAAGACCAATGGAAAAATTCTCATCAGTAGTAATTAATAATTATTAATTATTTTAATTTAATTTATAAGACTGTAAGACCGATGGAAAAATTCTCATCAGTTGATAGTAAGTTGCAGTCGATATAAGTAATATTTTTAATGATAAAACTAAGGTTTATATAAAATGAAATAAAAATTTTCAAGGATTCGAAAATTATCGTCATGTTAGATAAACAATACATAGA
Organism: Torymus aiolomorphi; assembly: GCA_036365515.1. Classification (NCBI taxonomy): domain Eukaryota; kingdom Metazoa; phylum Arthropoda; class Insecta; order Hymenoptera; family Torymidae; genus Torymus; species Torymus aiolomorphi. The sequence continues at coordinate 206,346,409 of CM070875.1, read as the reverse complement.
TAGTTTGATATTTTCATATATATAAAGAAAATGTTCGTTAACTGGTGACTGTTCTAATACTGGTGTAGTCACCCTACTTTAATTATTTAGTAAACCTCAAAGAGATCATTCAAAGCTATATAGAATTAAAGAGCAAGGGAAAAAATTAATCAAACCAAAAACCAATTTCGCGCCGAAAACCAAGGGAAAAAGGTCACGATAAATGGCGGAGAAGCTTCAGTTCGCGGGAGCGTGTAACATGTGTCCCCGCGCAACGTGATTACATTTTTTGCGCACAGACACACGAGCGCCTTTTTGTCATTCGACGCTCGATTCTTCACAGGACATTGGTCGGATTGATCGGTAATACGGTGACCGTATGTACACACACACACACACACACACACACACACACACACACACACACACACACACACACACACACACACACACACACACACACACACACACACACACACACACACACACACACACCCACCCACCCACCCACCCACCCAGCCACCCACCCACCCACACACCCACACACACACACACACACCACACACACACACACACACACACACACACACACACATAGAGCTGATGCTCGCGAGAAAGAGGGAGGACGGATGGAATGGCATAGAGGGTGGAAAAAGTGAATTAGAGAGACGAGCGCGAGAGGGAAAGAGATACAAAACCGAGTAGGTTAATGGAGAGACAGGGAGAAAAGGGAGAAACGGATGAAAGGAGGCGAGAAAGGGAAAGTAAAAGGTAAAAGTGTCGACGACGAGGGCGCGGAGGGGAATGAAAATGTTGCCGGGATATGTGCGAATTAAGAGATGATTGGGAGAGTGGAGCTTTTTGTTTGTAGGAAAGACTGATGGCTGAATTAAATGTCATGTTTTTGGCGTCAGTAAATGGTTGATTTTAGATACATTTTGTTGCCTTGTCATGCTTTGTTATTAAACATTATATTGTAGTACTATTTATGCCAATCATCAAATGTATTCTGAATTCAATAATACTTTTTATATTCAAGTGCTTTAATAAGTGATCCTAAGTAATTTCTAAGTGTCGCAGTATATAGCCGCCACCCGCCGCGAAAAAATATATATATCACGCGCTGCGCTTTTCCCTCGAGCGTGTGCGATTTCCTTTTTGTTTCCGGAGCCAGAATCATGCCAAAACACTGGAGTCCGGAATGCGGAGTAATTATTACTGTCACAGTATTTTTGTCTCGCGACTGCGATTAAGGCGATGTTTTGGCTTATTTTTAAATGCCGCGTGTAATCGTGTTAATGTGTCGACTGGAATTCCGGGGTTCGATTTATGTTACAGCTTTGTACGCTTTGTAAACAGTAGGTATACATGTTGCTTCTGGATTCAAATCATTTAAAAACTTGAATATTGCATCCGAATGATTATTATTGAAACGGGTTTAGTCGTATTTTTAGCTCAAACCTTTTACTAGATTTACAAAGATATATTTTATTACACCTCCTATCCATCGTAAACCATAGACTGCATCAAAATCCAAACGTCTCATAATATTTTCACCCACGCTATAAATTACGTACGATGGTAATCAGAGAATATTTTCAATTTGCCCATAAAGAATTCACTCCGACCTTAATAAATATCGTATACCCCGATATCATCACTAAAATAAATTCACCTATATAATGTATACGTATTATACACAGCGCAGAGAGCAATTTTCCGCAGCGCCGCGACGCTCTAAAAATCATTCATAAATCAGGACCGAGCGCGCGTTCGCGTAACGCGATCTCCAATGGTAATTGGGCCACCTCGCGCAGCCGTCTTTTTCACTCCGTACTCTATATACAGAGAAAAAAAACGCCCGCAGCGGTACAAATCCGTGAGAAAGAGAGAAAGCGAGGAAGAAAACCGCCTCCCCCTCAAGGCGCAGCAGCAAAGTCCGCCTTTTCTGTATGACGTATCGATTACGCGGGCGGGCGGTCCGCTGACTTTTTTTCTCTACTCTCTCACTGTCAAACGGGTCAGTAAACGAGGTTAATGTCCTCGAGACGATTGGCCTCCCCCCGCGCGTGTGCGGTTGAGGGGATTTAATAGAGCAGCTTTAATGATTGCAGGTGATTTTGGGAGGATATTACGGTCTCTCGCGCCGCTGTTGTCACGATTAAATATTTACCGGAGGTATTGTGGAGAACGGAAGTGCGAACGTTTGGGATTTTTGAGTTGGTAATCGGAGGATTATGATTTTATTGGTAATTGGAAATGGTGAGAGGCGAGCGCGGTTGGCGAAAGATTACGCATTGTTTGCGTATTTGGGGAAATAATCGTTATTATAGAATATTATGTACGCTTCGTGCAGAAACTATTTTTACTAATTAAATTACGTTAATTCTCTCCTCCGGATGTTTTTCCATGTAACCTGAATAAAACATCGTCATTCATTATGGTTTGAATAATACAGCGCTGCATTTAATAGTATAATTGAATTATATAATACGAAGGGCGCGGTGTATTACGCCGCGCGGCGTTCATTGCGGAAATAATTTTGGAAAAAATTGCAAAATTGCTGAATAAATAATATCGATTTCAATAATCAACCCTGCGCCATTACTCCATTACTCGTATAATACTTCCATTTCAATATGCAATTCTTTCAGATTATACAAAATCCCCACCACGCACCAGCAGACACAGCCAAACCTAACGGCGCATAAACCCCCCCAGGAAAATGAAAGAACCGTGCGGGCAAATCCGGCCAGGGGTGCGCGTAGTAAAACCACCTTAAAATTCGCAAATCCAGCGTCGCGACAGGCCTGCTGCTGCACATTACCTCTAATAACCTCTTTCTCCTCCTCCTCCTCCTCCCTTGTCTCCTCCTCGCCTTCCATTCCTCAGGACATGCCAACCTCTCGCGCGAGAGAAAGAGACGTTCCGTGTAACCCCGGCAAATCCAATTTCGCGTTTCGATACGTCCGTTGTTCCTCTCTCCCTCTGTCCGTCGGATTATCGACGCGAACGTTGCTCGTCGTCCCGATGGACCGCGAAATCGAGAGCGACGCGCGCGCGCGCGTGTGTTTTTCTTACACGCGCGCACGCGTCGTATCGATTTCCGGCAGCGGTGGTGGCGGGGACGTAGCGGGCAGAGAGAGAGAGAGAGAGAGAGAGAGAGAGAGAGAGAGAGAGAGAGAGAGAGAGAGAGTGCGTGCGCCCCACGCGCGCACGGACGATGAGGAGAGATCTGGAGTTCAAGTGCGGATCGGGTGTTTCTTTTTTGTCGTGGGAATGCAGTGGCTGCGCGCTGAAGGGGTGAAGGTGTTTTAGGTTTTTTTTAGTGGCTGGGGTGTGCGTTGGGAGGGTGGCGGTGCATAGGAAAATAAGATTTGTGGGACGGTAGATTTAAAATAAAATATAAAATAATTTCGTTTTTTTGTTTGTTATAGTATGAGAAAAACCATTTGATAAACTTTTAATCGTAATATCATAGTATTTTGTTAATTTAATAATATTCCTATTTAAATTCGCAATCAATTTTTATTTTAATAGTTTTATTGGATCAGTTGTTCGCGTTGTATTTTCTAGTTCTTAATGAATACTAATTTATTGCGTACATACGTGATATGTAACTTGTAAAACGTTGAAAATAAATTTGAGTAACGAAAACTTTCTAATGAAAATGTGTAATCGACGCAATTTCGCAAATGTATTCATTAACAGTATAGCGAACTCGTATTACCCTTAATTAATTATAATTTAATTGCTAATTACCTCTACATTAGTAACGTCGAAGAACTCCTTTTAGTCCAGATATAACGACTCGCCTTTGTGAATATTTTCTGCAATGTCCGTTACATTTGCCTATTACACATGGATAAACGCTTCAGATAATTCTTCAATTACGACAAAACCCATTCCACGTGTAATGGAATCATCAAAATCCTTAATCGGTAATTGGAATCTCAGTACCGTGAATGAGAGTGGAAATCAAAGAAGCTTAATTACACCCCATTGAGCCGATCAGAACGAACGAAGAAACCCTAATTACAAATATAATTATCGATTCTTTCAACTACAGCTTCCATCCATTCGGCACCTGCATCCACATAAAATCGTGAAACACTAAAATTCTCCAACCTTAAACAGCCTAATAACATTCTAATCCAACGCCTAACCCAAAAGTAAATTCAAACACCCGAGACCCCACCGACACCGCACGCCCCATAAATCATCAAACCCAGCACTACTACCCGCACCAAAATCTCATAACCCACAGCCGCGGGCTCGTTAAGGACCTTCTTCCGCACAAAGTCGTCGTCGTCGTCGCACCCTCGCCGAGAAAAAAGAAACACACACACAGAGCGGTCGTTGTAACCCGAGCTCATGGCCCTGAAAGAGTACACGCGCTCCTTTTTATCGCGCGCGCGCTGAAATAACGAGGGGCGGGGGCGTGTCGCGCCGCGCGAGACTTAATGAATTCTCGCGAGAGAGAGACTCAGCTGCGCGCAGGGCTGTATTATGCGCGGGGACAGCTGCCGCAGCATTCCGCAAGGTGTGTATAATTCTTTTTTCGCGTGCGGTTATTGAATCGAGAGGGCAGGGTCAGCTATTTGGGTGTGTGTGCGGTGGAGGATGATTTTGATTTATATGTAGGGGAAAAATGTGGATGTGGTTGAACGAATCGACGAGGTTCTTGGTGTCGTAGGGTTCCTTATGGTCCGCGTAAAGCAGTCGTTAATTCCATTTATAAGGTTAAACTTTAGAGCAGTTATTAGCTTGGTAAACTAGGCTCGCGCGCCTAAGTACCCCGTAGTTTCCCACTATAAAACATTCAATGAGGGTCATTAGCCTACGAGCTAATCCCATAAATTAATAACCCGCCTACCTACACGCCTGGTTTAGAGCCGCTGTAAGTCGAGCCCTTGTCAAACTTGGGGTTAATTCATAAACTTACCGATCATTGATCGGTGATTGCTTGTTTGACGAGCTGCTAACACACGCCTAATGCATAATTTAATGGCCGCGGTCGAAGTTTGTTCGATTGAACTTCGGCTAAGACTTTGATCCGGTCAAGTTTGCGGCAACTCACCGTTATACGAGAGCTGTGATCTTGGTCTATTGAACTTCCGTGCGTGCATTAAGTTGACGTAGTGTAGGATCCTCGTAATATATCTGAAAGTTTTCATTCCGTTAATTATCGATAGCACACATGCAATTAAGCATTTACAATACGTTAAAACATCGCTATGTTAAATAAAACTGTATTGACACGAATATTACAGATTTATGGATTTCACGATTGTAATGTTAATACGGGCGGAGGTCTCGTAACAACGGTTAATTTAAAATCAATTAATCACAATAAAATACACTCGCCATTTCTCAGTACACTGCATTAAATACCCCAGACATCAGCGAGCAACTATCAAAAATCACTAAAAAATCACACCACATCCTCTCTCCTTACAGCCAACCAACCAACCACCACGAGCCAGATTGAAAAACTTTCCCATTTGACATCAGAAAGGCCGCGCGGCGCTTTGTAACCCTCGCGGATTAACCATCATGTAACTTTGGCCCTGGGGCGCAACTCCACGCTCGTCATTTCGCCGGCTGCTTTAATCACGGATATTACCGCGTTTATCGAGTTACGACGGGGGTCTACGTGTTGGTGTACACACACGGAGGCTGTGTAGTCGTTCGTAAGAGGGAGGAAGAGAGTTGATGAAAGCGTGAGGAAGGACGAGGAGGGCTTTTTTTTAAATGTCGAGGTGTCAGTATGAGAGAAGGGTAGTTTTTGTAGTAGGGGAATAATTTTTTGGAAAGGGATATTTTTTAATCCGATTTTGAGTGCGTGCGGTGGAATGAAAATAAAAAAAATGGTCTTACGAACAAAAAAAAAAAAAAATTTACGTGGAGTTATAATCCTCTGTTTTAGTCCAAAGCGGATGAAAATATGTTGTAAAAGTGGGTATCTTTTATTCGGCTGAAAATTTCAAAACAAAAGAATATTTTATTTTGGTGTAGTGTACAGAAATACTATGCGTTATTTTTGGTTTGATACGTATTTACTTAATACCACTATACGGATTCCGACCAAATAATAGATTTATTTCAAATATTGTAATAAATTCCCCCAATTTTTTAACAAAATAATGGATATTAATTGAAATAAAAAACTAACAATTTTCTGTAAAATTAAAAGCCTTCCACACAAAATATTTTGTATGCATTGTGGGCGAAAAAAAAACTTCTTGCACATTTTCAACAAGTACGATTAGTCACCATCCCACCTCTTAATCTCTGTCACGTGTTTGCAAACCTGTAGCATACTTTTCTTCATTAACCTACGCCCCGAGCAAACAGTCTACACTCCCCTTGCAATCGAGCACAACATCGTTCAATTACCCATCGATAGGTCAACACTCGCGCGCGCTTTCGTAATCGTTGTCTTTATTCTCTCTCGATTGTCTGCTGTCTCTCTTTGCTCTGCGTCCGCAGATATTCCCCTGCGCGCGCAAGCGCATATAGGCGTGTATAATCGCGTACAAATATCCGATTGTATCTATATACATTCGGCGTTCACAGAGAAAGTCTCTTAATTAAATTCATTTGTTTCATTGCGCCACGATGCACTCGAGCGAGCGAAGTATTTGCATTTATCTCGATATGATTCAAAGTTTTTGGGTACGACTGTTGCATTTTAGCGAAATTATTGGTAGGTGGAGTTGTGTAACGTATAAAGCTAAAATAAATGTGATTTATTGTACTTCCAAAAGTTCATTTATTTGTGTAAGTAATTAATCGATGTTAAGGGCAGATGCACAAAAGGGTGTTGAGTTGAATTATACATATATCTGTGGCTTCCAGGAATAACGACTTAACTGACTTTTACGTGTTTTCGAGAAATCGCCGTTTTAAAATTTCTATCATGACACTTCATATGTAAGTCATAACAATTTAGACATTTAAAAAGGTATCGAATATCTTTCGAACCCCACTATCAGCTGCTAGAATACATTTTTGTTCTTTGTATAATCAAACAAAACAAAGCAGTTAAAGCGTTTAGGGAAATTGTTTAAATAAGATAAATAACATAGTTATTTCTACATTTAAAACATAGAATACGAATTCTTTTTTAAATATTCATTCCCATGCATGCGCCTCCCAACGGAATGTGCGTGAAGTCAACGGAATTCAGTAAACCGAATACCGAACGTTACTCAGTTACTGTTTCTGCACACTTATGCCCCATCGCCCTGCAATCAAAGCTGTTGTGTTACCTTCTATTATCTATTGCCTTTGATCTTTGTTGCTATAAAAATAGGTATGTCATAATCTATTTGTCCAGTATGAACTTCAAAACGGCACTTTTAAATAAATATAAATATTCAGTTAAGTGGTTTTTCCGAGCACAGGGGCAGTTAAGTGGTTATGCACTTAGCTGATATTTGCTCTTTGAACGCGTTTCAGATTTCCGGATCAAGTCTACATGAAAAAGGGTTGTTAGAAGGTACAAATTCCGGTGCTAACTCAATTTTGACAAAAAAGTTAGTTAAGTCGTTATTCCTGGAAGCCACAGATATTATGAAACATATTTTACTACAGAAATTTTTCATTAAATAACAAACGATCAGTAATTTTGTACGCGATACTTTATTCTGGAAAAAGATGGCTTATTAGCTTTAAATCGAGGTCGACGAAACGATTCCAATATCGAGAACACACACACTTCAAATTGTAATGTGAATATTTTCCGAACGAACATTTATTTTAATCTCGTAAATTGATGCTCTGGCTGAAAAACGATCGCAATGAAAAATTAATTAAACATCAAACGATTGCCCGTAAAATAAAGCAAAAATTAACATTTTTCTTATCGAGAGCGCGTTATTTTGTATCACATCACTGTCGAATTTATACATTAAATTTCCTCCCATGCATTCTCGTCAACTCTCAAATACCGCGCTTTACCCGCCTTTCACAGTATGCCATCCGGCGTCTCATCGTCAAAAGCTAAACTACCCTAAAACCACCTGCCAAAAGTATAACCCCTTCAGCCGAAAACTAAAATCCATCCCTATATCCCTGTCAAACCTAACCCCACCGGCACCTGACCCTCACTAAAAAAAGAAAACCTCACCACGGCAATCAAACGAGACAAAGGTGGTGCGCGCGCGCGCCTTTCCCTCGATCAATCGGCAGGCTGCTGCCGGCGGCCTTTTACGCCCTCTTATTTCGCGCCCCAGGCTCCCTCTCTTTCTCGCCGGAAATAAAACGCGAAGTAAACGCCTCCGCGGCAGATGGACCGGAGCGAGTGAGAGAGAGAGAATCCGATATTGGCGCGCGCCGTCTCGAGAACCCATATCGATCCGTCCAATTATTCCTTCCGATTGTAAACGCGCGCCTCTTCTTCTCGCGGCGCGAGGAGGCGTGTGACAGCCAGCCGCGCTGGATATAGTCGCCCTGTGCGCGGCTTTGCATGAGAAGCGAAAGAGGCTGCTGCTGGTTAATTTATGGGGGGCGGTGGGGTGGGGGGATTATCGTCTGGCTCGTTTGTTAATGGTAATCGATGTGGAGATTGAGTCGCGAGATGGTGCAGTCAAAGGGAATATTTTTTTATGGGGTTGCGCGGGGCTGTGGGGAATTATAAATCTAGGTGGTTTATAGTTCGTAACTGGGAATTTGGATTGTTCTGAAAGGTTTTTTTTGTATGTATTAATGGACGAATGCGACTGTAGGGATGTGTTTTTAATTACTTTTTTCTTTTTGGGTTTTAGATTTCTATCCTATTATTATTGATTATTCCGCAAACCGTAAGAATAAATTAACAACCAGCTTTCATCAACTAAATTAATTAATTAATTAACAATATGTGCTTCATCAGCGCTGCCGAAAGCATTGTGTAAACAGTTACGTAAAAAAAAAATCGAACGCGCCACTCATTACCTGTCGAATCTGGCCTTGTACCCCCGCCTCTGCTCACAAAGAGCATATATCGCCGGCTAACAAATTAGACTGCGCACACTTTTCATCGCGTCGTTCCGCGCGCCGTCGATGCAGTTTACTCAACCTAATTAACTCCCAAACACATCCATCCATCCATTCCCCTGCCAACTTTTCGACCGATCGAATCAAACGCTTTTTCATACAAGTAGCCGCTCGTGTTTCGCGCAAAACATTGATTAGATGCCGAACCGTCGACCGAAATAATTCCACCCGAACGTGATTTATGATACGTTATACACGTTGTGAAAAAGCGGGTGATTAGAAACTACCGTGTGCACACGCCGACGGGCGAGTGTATAGTAATCGATACGGCGCGCGCATTATACGCGCGTGCGAAGAATCGCGATGAGCATTATATCTCGTTCCGATATCTCGCATGCACCCCTCGAGCATCCACTCTCTCTTTACCCCTCCGTTCGATGCATTATCTACGAGATAACTTGAGTAGGTAGATTTTCTGGTATTTATGGTAATGGCTCTCGCGCGCGCTTCCATCCTCCCCCCAGCCGATCGTATAAACGCGCCAGCGGTGTCCGAGAATTGATGAAGCGCTTAACGCCGACAACGAGAGAGACGCGCGCGCGCGCGTGGTGCTCTTTTTGGCTGGGGTGTAGTAGCAGCAGTCGGAGCTGCGGCCGATGAAGCGTTTCATTGGATTCGATGCGCCGGGAGGGGGGTTGGATTTCACAGAGGGAGAGAATTTCATTCGGCAGATACAGTGACGTCTCATTGTGGTTGGTTACTATGTCGCTTATTGCCGCTCGCGCAGGCTCGAAAATCATTTGTTTATCGAGGCACGCGGGCGCTTTGTTGGTTTTGCGAATATATAGTTGGCTGGACGAGTATAGTGTGTTTTGGATTAGTTTTCAATTGATTTTGTAGTTCGTTTGGTGCGGTTTGGAGTTTGATTGTTGCTGTTTCGGATTTTAATATATATTGTTTGTGTATTTTCACATTGTTACTTGGTTTCTACATGATTTGTCACAAATAATTATTAAATCAAAGTGTAGGATTAACCTAAATCCCGATTGTGTGCTTAGCGATGTGTGTATATAATTTTGTATCTCGGAAACATAACAGTGGATTACAAGTTTTATTCTTATTATGTTACTCTTTTTTTTTGACAATTTTAATATAACATGTTAAAATATGACAGTAAAAATTACCAGGTCTTATTTTATATGTGGGATAGACTCGAATTGCCAACAAAATTACCACAATTCACGGTAAAAATTGCGATTAATCAATTTTCCTATATCGTAAGAATTACTATAAATTTATGACAATTTTTACCATAAATTATGGTAATTTTTGTTATAATTTGAGTCTGTCTTACTCTTAGAATCAGACATGGCAATTTTTATCACAATATTTTTCTCCGTGTATCACGGTATTTTACGTACTAAATGCTACTCATACCATGCACCCATTACCAATAAAACCAAACCTACATACACTTTTATAAAAAAAAAAAAGAAGACACCTCTCGTTATTTTTTTTTCTCCACATTATTCTTCTCCGCTCACCCTCGACACCTGTACAACAAAAAAAGACACACATCAGCTTGAAATTTTATGTCAAGAATTAAAAAATTAGCCGGTACAACGCTGCACTTCTGCGCCTGAGAACTTAATTAGGAGAAACGTTCATAAAGCGCATATACGAGCAGCAGTAGCAGCAGCAGTGGGAGCACGAAACGACATACACAGAGGCAGAAACATGGCAAAGAGAGAGAGACTGTGAAGAGCGCTCGAGGGGCTTCGCGGAGAGCCCGCGCGACTTGCGCCTGCCCGGCTGCCTGCCTACGTCCACTTTACCAGCGCCGACGCAGATTAAGCTTGACTTGCGCGCGCCCGTAGGATCGCCATAAATATTAATGCACAATAAACTCGTTACGACGTCCATGCAAGTAGATGAAGGCGCGCGCGCGCGAGCCTGGAAAATCTGTGGCGGGGGGGGGGGGGGGAGGGCTTCGGAAGAGGTGACGCGGTGTATATATATATGCTTGTCGACTTTGTAGGTCCGGTAGATTAATTTTAGCTTTTCGTATAGTTGGTGGGATTTTTAAGAAAAATATTTTAGGAAAAGATGAGCTGTTTTAAAAGGCCAGGAGAGAAAATTGAAATATGAAATTCCGTAACTTAAATTTTCAATTTATCGCTTGGCTGCGGCGGGAAAATATCATTTGTAAACTCAAAAAGTTGATTTTCTCAAGAATCTAACTTTGAGGTAGTTCGGATTCGTATTTAGGTATAAAGTTTCAAATGGTATTAGTTTGCGTTATTAAGATATTCTTACAGCTTTACACTTTCTCCATATAGCATGATGTGTATTTTAATAAGCATTCTCTTCAGTAAGATTCTTCATTACTACATGTTAATCATTATTTCCAGTTCTATATTATGATGTATAATCAAACAAACCTTGACGCGCAGTAGACATCGTAACAGTACACAGTACCGTTAAAAAAAGAAAAAAATAGAGGCTTAAAAACCGTCCAACAAATCATAAAGTGCCATACACTCCCATTATTATCAGCTATCAAACGCCAAAAGAACACCTCGCAGCGCTTTTATTTACCTTTTCCAGCACGAAAAAATTCTTCTCCAACTTCTCAAAACTCTTCTCCCCCTCCCCTCCTCTCACCCTGAATAAAACATAAACCCAAACTTTCGCGAAACTTCGCGTCGGCTAACTCTTCCCTCCCAAGCCCACGCCACGCCGAAGTTCATCAGACTCGCGTTTAATTCACTCGCGCGAATAAATTTCTCTCTCCCTTTAAAAAAAAAAGAACGAGCGCGCACAATGTTATCTCTTTGAACCTCTCCTCCTTCAACCTAATAACGCGGAGACGCTGCGGTATTAGCATACATAGAGGCCGGGCGATCAAAGGATACCACGCAGCTGCTTTCTTATAGCCGTCGCGTCGATCTATCCGCCATCCGAGTTATTTCAGTACTCCGATGCTGCTGCTATAAAACTCACTGCGCGCGCGAACGTGACATTTCGCCGTATTTTCGATATCTCCACATACACGGAGAGAAGCGCGAAGTAGTAGTATTGAAGATCTGAAGGGCCAGAGAGAGAGAAGTAGGGCAAAATTACAGTACCGCCGTTGCGGCTTTGTTCGAGCGCCGCGCTCTCGACGCGCGCGCGTTGTGATCTAATTTCGCAGCCGCGTACACGTTATACACGCGTAATGAGAATGTTTCCGATAGCGGCGCAGCGTAGAGAGATGTATAGACTTGGGGGGGGGGGGGCTGAAAGCCCCAGCGATTTGCGGCTTTGATTTTGTGAAAGGCTCGTCGACGTCGGGGGCTTTTTATCGGGCGCCCCGGCGATTCGACGGAGGCTTTTCAAGAAGATTCTCGAGATGGCCCACTTACACGCCGGGGTGTGCCACTACTCGCGGTTAACGGTTACATTGTTTATAACGAGTTATATACAGCTGCTCGGGGAACTTCGAGAAGGATCTGAATGTGTGGAATTAAGCTCGACGAGGTCAACGAGGTTACCTCGAAACGTCTTTTCCTCTCCATCCCTTCTTCTTTTATTTTTTTTTATTTTTCCCACCTTTTGCGAGGTGCTCGGCAATTTCTTGAATGAGAGTCTTGTAATTTGGTAAGTGGCCTCGTTGCAATTAACATCTATGAAGCAAGGAAAAGGTTGCTAAATTCTCAGCTTTGGATTTTCATTGACACGTACTAAATAAAGAAATGCCTATTCGTCAAGTTTGCGTTTGTAAATTCATCATATGTAACTTGGAAAACATTTTTTAATTACCATGAATTTTTCAAACAACGTCTAATAATGAATTATATAAAGCGCAACAAGGCTCTCAAACACACGCATACACGCCAACTATACAAGACTGCACAGTGCGAAAAAAGGAAGGAAACCTAATTTTTTCGCAACCGCACTCGCGACGTTTAGCATTAGCCGGTTATATGCCACCACGACCGCCGTCGCCGCCACTCGACACACTTAGGTCATCCACCCCCCGAGTCGTCGTCGTCGTTTTACCACTCGGCTTCAAACGCACACCCAGTCGCTCGCTCGCGAGAGAAAGATCGACGGCTCGACTTGCTCATTGTGACGCAACACTCGCGCTCGGGAAGAAACATTAAAGCTCGCTCTCGCTGTCTCTATCTCTCTCGTTGGAAAAAAGCCCCGACGAAACAGGAACAGTTCATCAGCTAAGAGCGCGCCAGGCCGCATTGCTGTCCCAGATATACGAAATGAACGGGCGCGCAAAAGGGGTGACTTTTCTTTTCCCGACCCGCCGCGGGAGAAAAGAGAGAGAAGAGAGAGGAAGGCTTTTTTCCGCAGCGGCGGAGGCGGCTCTTACGGAAAATAGGCGAAGCCGAAAATTCCCTCCGGAGAGAGAGGGAGGGTATGAATGGGCGGCGAGGGACGCGAAAAATAAACTAATTTTCGCGCTGCGATGGTGCGCGAGCTCAGCGGTTCGACGGATTTTTAACGATGTTTGCGCCGCGTTATTGCGAGCACATATACGAACGTTGGGGAAAGCGTGTCTGTGATTAAGGATAGATCTGCGAGTTGTAAATGTAACGTTTTAGTGGATTCGTTAGGGGCGGTTTTTTGCGAAAATTTATGTAAAGGGATGTTTGTATGGAGCTTGGGAAATGAGTCAGAGATAGATGCTTTGATTAAAAAAACTGAATTTACGCGTATTATAATAACGAGGAGTTTCTTGAATTTCGCGCTAAATTTATTTAAAGGAAAAATAATTTTTTTTCTCCTAGAATCCCTTTACTTTTAATTGCATTTCCAATTGGATTTTCCCGTACATATTGCAAATAACAATATTAAAATTGCACAATGATAATAATAATAGAAAATAAAGGGGGAATATTTATGAAAAACTGATGCCCCGCACGTATTTTATCCGACAGCAACAGCAGTTCCGCATATATTTTTTAAAATTTATTCCACCTCTTTTGCCGTCCGCTCTCTCTCTCTCTCTCTCTCTCTCTCTCTCTCTCTCTCTCTCTCTCTCTCTCTCTCTCTCTCTCTCTCTCTCTCTCTCTCTCTCTCTCTCTCTCTCTCTCTCTCTCTCTCTTTCTCACTCCCTCTCTCTCTCTCTCTCTCTCTCTCCTTCTCTCTCTCTTGAGCGCGCGAATACACTCTTTCATTGTATTTGCGGCGAAAAAGAGAAGAAAAGAATTGCCCCATTTCTTTTTAGCCGGGCAAACTGCTTTTTTCCCTTTGTTCGCTTGCTCGGGGCAGAGAGAGAGAGAGGGGGGGGGGAGAGAGACCAAAAATTGAAGGAAAAGCAGTCGCGCTCGTAATTAAAATATTTCACAGGACGCATTATGGCCGTCACACATTAATAATTATAATAATAAATTCCCGTATTCCCGGTCCGAATTTCATTTTTCGCGAAAAAAAAGTTATGAGAGGGACATATATCAGGCGAAGTATGCTGAAACGTTATTGGATTCGCGCGTGCTGGAGAGAAGGAAATTATTAAAAATGTTTGTGTAGGTTTTTTTTCTATTAAATATAATAAATATAGTAGATTAATCAAAATTCTTTGTGAGACGTCAAATTTTCTCTGAAAAATTGCTGCGAAATTCACGTTGAACGAGTGACAGTGCATTATTCTAGGAACTTTTTGTGCGTATTTCCTTTGAGTATCACCGCCATCTTTAGAAAATTTAATGAGCCCTGCTACAAAAATTTCCGCACCGACGATACATTTTAGACTTACAATGGCGCATTGTATTTTTTATCGCTAATTTAACAACAAATTTCACCTGAAAATCGCATCTACATAAAATAACAAGAGAGACTGGTTATTATACTCTATACAGTACTGTTACATTCACATACAGATACAATAATTAATAACAACTATTAATAAAAAGAACAACATTTAATTTATTCAAGGTCGTAAACACATACGATAAAATGTATTGTCAATAACAAGCTCTCGAATTAACTAACTGAAAAACTAAATTGAATCGAGAACGACAAACTAATCGCTTAGCAACGCTATTCGTTACATGTTTGATGATGATAGACGAACACATAACAATACTATAAAGTCTTTACTCCATGAAAATCCTACATCCCCCGTTAACGAGCATTTTTCCACACCACTCCCAGGTTAACCAGCAATCCAACCACCCCACCCTATCGATCCTTCAAACACCGACACCTACGCAACCGCGCGTGGATTCCGCCGATAGGCAAATCATCTATCTCTCCTTCTCCCTTTTCAAAGGCGAACGAAAAAACGAGGGATCATCGACCGCGCGTGCGCGTAATCGTATCGCGCTTTTGCCGTGCAAAAAAGCGGTTTTGCGCGCGCATGCGAGTGCATAACCGTGAGAGATGGATATCGGGCTGGAACGATTAACGGTGCGGTCGCCGCGCTTGTGATGCTGCGCGCGCGCTCGTGTGGATGAGGTTTTTACATGGAAATGGAAGCGGTCGGGTGGTTTGTTATACTGGAAGCGGGGGGATGGGGAGATTCGAGTTGTTTGGGGGTGAATGAAAAAGTTGGTCGGTACGGTCTTCGGAGGGAAAGGCATGCGTGCGTGGAATTAGCGCTGATTTTGCGGTATTCGGTTTACTGTTTTCGAGAGTTAAATGAGGGAACGCGAAAACGTTGGTAAAGTTAATCCTTTTTAGGGGAGTATCGTGAAATGTTGTTTCGAAAGTTGGTTGGAGGTATGTGTGTAGTGAATTACCAAGGTTTCATCTTTATATCACTTATTTTATTTATAACAATTATAGGAAACCTGTTAAACTTTATTCGGTTAATATAAGGTAGTAAATTAAAAACCGCTGCCAATTTATTGGCCCGTGGCTTCCTCAAACTTAATTTGCTTATTCCTTTAATGAATTTTTAATAACAAAATTTATAATTTTTGCAACAATTTATGACATAATTATAATTAAATTCATTTATGAAGATTAAAAATTATTAATTTTTAAATTATGTATAAAATATGACTAAAATAATAGGTATGATTTTTTTTTAAATTATGTGTGAAAAATAAATAAAATAATTGATTGTAATATTTATCGTCAAAACCTTTTAAAATTCCTAAATAACCTTTACTTCAAATTATATTTTCTTTGTGAAATTTGACGCATAGGGTACTTGTCTCTAGTAGTATGCCTGTCCATGTTTGTGTGCTCTTTCTGGAATTTCCGATGTATGAAAAAGGTTCTAGCCTTAAAAATAATAAATGGCTGTTACAAAACAAAAGCAGGTATACAATACGCGTGCATCGGCGCATAGCGCATAGCGCATGTCATTTCCATTTTCTAGTATACATAAATGCGTTCCGAAATAATTACGATTTTAAAAGAGGGCTAAAATAGTTTTAACCTCAAATATCTCTGAAATTCATAAACGAATTCTTCTACCCTAAGAACTTTTCTAATAAATAATATACAAACTCTACATCTCCACCAAATTTCAAAGAAATTAAAACAATTTCTTATACCTTGAGGATGATATATTATACCCTCTTTCACAACATTATTTCATATGGAAATATAGCCTGGGGAGGCGCATATTCTAACAGTAAAAGCTTGCTCAATTAAAAACAATTAGACACAAGCATACCAAAAAAATTAAACTAAAACAATAGATAAGAGGAAACCCCTAATACAACACATATAAATTAATTATTCTTATAAAAGTCAACAAACTCCTAACCAAATTTACATTAAATTATTTATTCTTATAAAAGTCAACAAACTTCTAACCAAATTACTTTAGTTCTAAGTTAGTATTTAAGTGCGCCGGACCAGCGAACAGGAATTTGTTCCTCTGCTGGATTACATATGTAATTGTAAATTTGTATAATCTTGTACATTTACTCTGGTTAATAAATATTATTATTATTATTAATTTTAATGTAGTTATATTGTGCGATAACAAAGAAAGTCAGTTTCAAAAAGACTAAAATTTTAAATATCAAACATCTCAAAAAATAACCATATATTCTGGATGAAATTTTACACATGTATTGCCAATATTGCATACAAAATAGTCTATAGATTTCAAGCTGATACATGAAGTCGTCATTGAGAAATTACGATTTTGAAAAAAAAACGTAAAAGAATTTTAACCTTAAATATCTCTAAAAATCATGAGACAATCTTTTACCTAAAGGACTTATACGATAATATATAGACTCTACATCTCCACAAAATTTCAACGTGATTAAACCAATTTTTGTTTTCTCTAGTTATCACGCGACAAAGAAAATAACTTTGTAAAATACGAAAATTTTCAAAATCAAATATCTCAAAAAGTAATCGTACGATCTTGATGAAAATACGCACACATATTATCTATATCACATACAAAATTGTCTATAAATTTGGAGCTGATACATGGAGCCGTTCTCGAGAAATTACGATTTGAAAAAAAGGTTAAAAAAAATTTAACCTCAAATATTTCTGAAATTTCTGGACTAATCATTTTGCCCAAAGAACTCGACCGAGAGCTATCAAAAATCTACCTCTACAAGGAATTTCAAAGCGATTAAGTCAATTTTATTCCCGTAATCGTTGGACATACAAAACTCATTTTTTTCACATTTCAATTTTTTTCTCAAACACTAGTCGACAAAATGAATTCAAATTTTTACAGATTACAGTTATTTATATTCCGCATTATCATGATTTTTCTCAAGAAAATTGACCGTTTAGTTTAGGAGTTATAAGCTTTAAAAAAAAAAACACGTTTTTATTAATAACAAAAGAACCGTGATAGCTAGAGAAATTTTTTTGTTTAGAAAATATAGGTATTTTAATGCTCTTTCGAATGCTATCCATTCGATTCAAACATCTCGATCTTATCATTAAAAAAAAGCAAAAATCAATTTTGAGAAAATCGAAAATTCGAAATAAAACAAAAACACACCGGCGAATCAAAAAACGAATTTTTGACCCGTCATCAAACAAAGAAAACAAAAAAAAAATGAAACCTGTCCGGTCAAAATCGATCGAGTAGTAGCTGAGATCCAGGCGTGTACACACACACACACACACACACACACACACACACACACACACACACACACACACACACACACACACACACACACACACACACACACACACACACACACACACACACACACACACACACACACACACACACACACACACACACACACACACACACACACACACACACACACACACACACACACACACACACACACACACACACACACACAGACAGACAGACAGACGCACGCACACACGCACGCACAGACAGACAGACAGACAGACAGACGCACGCACGCACGCAGGCGCACACACACAGACAGACAGACAGATGCACGCACGCACGCACGCACACATATCCATACATACATTTTTCAAAAATCGTGTATTTTGATTCCTAACACCTTGAAAATAATTATAACATGTTTTTACAATAACTCAAAAAATTACTATCACAAAGCTTCCTCTAGGAGGAAGCAATACTAAATTATCAATATACTGAAATACAATAATTTACTGATAAGAATACAACCCATCGACATTCATATTCAATACACCTTCCTTAATCAATTCAGATCATCGAGCACTTGCCGCTAATTGTCCCACAGTAGCAGGGTAATATCACACACACCTCGACGCATCCTCCTCGAGCTCAATTCAGGGCGATACCATCATCAGGTCTCCGCGAATTCCGCGCTGAAATTCTAATTGTTTGGATATGCGCGCGCTCGAGACGCCGCGCGGTGTAGTATAGTTTCCAAGTTGTCCCGATTACCATAACATCGATACGTACATCTATGCGAATCGATCTCTCTAGCTGCGCGCACGATATACATATCCCTCGCGCCGGCTGAGAGACAATCAAGACATTTTAGATACAGACGCTCGACGCGTATATTATGTTTACACACGCGGTCCATCATAGATTGATAAGCCCCGCGGGGAATGTAGACACACGCTCTTCTGTAGTATGTAGGTAGCTGCTTTTGATTGATTATGGTATAGACGTGTAGGTGGATGAATTCGGGGCTGACTAGGCTATCTTTTGTTGCGAGTGTTGTATGCTAGTATGTGAGTAGTATAATGTTACGTTCCTAAGATACGGTAACCATAGTACTAAGTATATTGAAGTATTAAATATGGAAATATGACTATAGTTTGAAGGCCACCGAAATTATTTAAGTCAAACAATTTCTTCACAATTTTTCTGCTTTTCACCTTCGCATTTATCGCTGGAAAATTATTTATAATTATTATCGAGAATCTAAGCTTTAATGTAAAATATTGAATTTTATATGGAATAATAACCCATTCCTTTACAATATCGCTCCACAGAATATGTTACAAACAATTTCCTCTCAATAATTCGTCCGAATACCGTCGACCGCAATCGACTAATTTACCACCAATCCCGCGCACAAAAACGAACCCAAAGCGCGTCCATTCCCTCTCTCAGCCCCCTTAATGGATTTCTTTATGTTCCCCAAATGGATTTCGATCCCACTGTACCAGCCGCCGCGCAGCCAGCTA
Source organism: Torymus aiolomorphi (assembly GCA_036365515.1). NCBI lineage: Eukaryota > Metazoa > Arthropoda > Insecta > Hymenoptera > Torymidae > Torymus > Torymus aiolomorphi. The sequence goes on along the minus strand of CM070875.1, from coordinate 206,326,897 downwards.
CCATTTAATAGTTTAGACTCGACGATTTATTATCTCTTGCGTCGCAGGGAGACATTATCCGCCGCGCTCCCGTTAAATTTAGCTCTCGACATCTCGTTTCTCGATAATAAGCCCGGAAATTTGGGTCAGAGTAGATCTTTCTCTCTCCTCCTCTCTCTTCGCGCAAAGTTCGCTTAAACTGATTAGGTATGTAGCGCGGCGCGTCGTCCTGTCTTTAGCGCGGAAAAACTTTAATGGCCGTTTGCTCAACTTTTCCCTCCGGGATGAGTGACTTTAGGTTTTGTCTGCGAAGTCTTTTTTTCCTCTCTCTCGCTGTCCCTAGTAGGTCGATGTATTTAAATATTATTTTTTTTCTCTTCATCGGCTTTTTTTTCTTTTTAATAGACAATAGTTTGTATTGGAGAATAAACTATTTTTACGGGATTTTTTTTAGATGAACTTGTCGGTTAGTATAATCAAATTGCGATCTATTCACATTCGATGTATTTTTAAAACGACAGCGTCATAGTCACGCGCAATGCATTATACAACATATGCACGGCATTCAAAATAACTTCAAAGTGATCAATATTTGGTTTACACTTCGATCAACACCGCGACAGAGCTTGCGGCTTATTCTCATTTACTATTGATACGGACCTTGACGTTTTAAATAATTATCCTTAAATCCAATATACCCACACACAGATAACTGTATCGCAAATTAATTATAAATGCTAATATGGATTCGCAGTTACTTCTTTTTACCAAACCTATTGCATATTACACAAACTTTATTTGTAATCTCTACGTAAAGACCTGATTCTCGCACTGAAAGAAGAATATTGTTACTGTTAACATATTTATCTATTTGAAATACAACTATTTGACATGTTTAAGGCTAAAATGTGATATTGTAATAGTTACAATATCTATATTAACTAATAACATATTCAGATTTGAAAGTAGCTGATGGAAGAAGTTCTTGTAAATTGTAGTTTTTGAATCTAATAGCCAATTTTCTACCAAGATGATGTTGTTATATAACAAAAAGGCTTGAAATAAAAATTCGATTTAGTTTTTTACTCCAACATTTCGGACATTTTTATTGTTTATGTCCCCCATCAGGATAAACAATAAAAATGTCCGAAACTTTGAAGTAAAAAAATAAATGATGTTTTTATTTCAAACGTTTTTGTTACAAAACAACATCATCCTGGTAAAAAATTGGCCATTAGATTCAAAAACTATTATAATGAGCATATTGTAACTATTACAATATCAATGTTCTCAGGTAACTTATTGAAATTGTTTATGAGAATATGGTAACTTAACTGTTAACATGGCATTATAACTGTTACAATGCCATGTTAACAGTAAACAAATCCTTTTCTCAGTGTGTATATAATAATTAATTATAAGTAAATAAATAACTGTACAAACAAAAGCACGGACATCCAGAAAATTTCGCCTTATTCGCGGTATAAAACCAACCCCCGACCCACACATCCACAAAGAAACAAACACACAAAGCCTCTCTCTCTATCTCTCTCGCATATGATTAAAAAACCTCCCTCGCCCTCCCATTTCACGCTATCCTACATTCTCGACAAGCACACTCCTACCGAACACATCCGCCACCTCGTGACAGCTACGCCGCGCGCGGGTAGAACAAACCCAAATCCAGCGGCCGTCAAAGACCCCGAAACTCACCCCGACTTATCTCTCTCCCAGACCTCGTCGTCGTTATTTTTTTCCGATTACTCTCTTTCCCTCTCCTGTCTCTCTTAATTTCCCCGCGCTCGTTCGTTCTCGTCGCGTCGTTCCCGATTAATCAGACACGCTGCCACCCAGCAGCAGTAGCAGCGCGCTGTCACTGTGTTTTTTTCCGCCTCTGGCGCGTGCGCGGAATTTTCAATCTCGACGCGCGTGTTTTCCTTTCATTCGCGATTCATTCGATCAAGGGCGCGCCTAGCGTCACGCTGCGGTTGTGTTTTGTATCGGATGTTGTCTCAGGATGGAGGCGCGCGTTTAATTACCGGCGCTGCGGCTGATGCTGCTGCCATGTTGGGGGAAAGGGAAAAGGGTCCGGATTGTTTTTTGTCAGGGAGGGAGGGTGCGTAGCATGCGTTATTTATTTTTGACGGGATTTTCGATCGCTGGAGGACTGTGGGGACGCAGACGTGCACTTCAAAGTCGATTTCGGGGTTGGGAGGTGAGTGGATTAACGAGGTTTCGGTGGTTAGATGGACACGAGGGAGTTGAGGAGTGGCAGGGGAAATCGTGTTTATTGATTGTGTGTATTTATATATAGTTTTTTTATTATTCACCCACTAGCATTAATATTTTTATTAAAAATATATGAAGCACGAAGCACGAGGATCAAAGAGAATTTAAAAATGAATAAACTGAATTCGCTTAATAAAGGTCGTTGGATTCATTAGCGGAATTTGGATTTTTCATTTCAAATTCTCTTTGACAATCGTGTGATTGTATTATAAGTTTTTAGATTGGGTATTTTATTCGCATTAATTTTGAGCTATAAAGCTTAATTGAAAGCTTTATTTTTCTAGATGACTTTAGGATTTTGAGGTATTGTAAATAGTGTTAATTTAAAAATGGTTTTATTATAAGATACTATCGGTTTTGATTCACTGTACTATACTTCTTTTCAAAATTAAATTTTAGTTTTAAGACTTTATCTCTTTTCGAAAACCAATTTGGCTCGTTTCAAAGAAAAATCTTATAAAATGATCAAAAACGGGTTTCGTAGAGCACGATGATAGTATTATACAATCTGATTATAAAAATTATTAAAGAAATAAAATATTCCTCACAATTTTGAGATAGTGTTAGCAAACAAAGAGATGAAGTTGACATTTTTATACTTAAAAAAGATACTTCTGCAAATGAATTAAAACAATTTATATTAATTAAAATCGAGACCTCGTAGACTTAAATAAACCAATACAATCTTTTACTATGACATATTAAGGCGATGTGAACCTCAAAATCAACCCAATTTCATTATTTAATTAATAAACATTCGAACGTTTATTTGGAAAAGCAATTCTTTCAGGCGCTCCGTGTATGTAAATACTATGCTCAGATTTTTTTTGTGCGATTCTATCAGCATTTCCATGAGATAAACACTTTTTAAAACTGGCAAAATTCGAAGTATACAGATCCCTACTTATCGGCATTGCGGCTTTTATTTAATTAAATAAATTCTGAGTAAATTTTTGGAAAAACAGGTCTTTCAGGCGCTCCGTATATGTAAATACTATACTCAATTTTTTTTGTTAGTAATTCTATTATTATTTGCAAAAGAAATATACATTCTAAAATTTGTCGGTAAGTACACAGTCAAGATTCCCAATACTATTACAAATTCTCATTTAATAATTACTATACCTAAATAATAACCATTTTCCCATCTCCGACGGGACAGCCCCAACTTAATTCACTTGAATAAATAACACCTCCCACAACTCCCTATAATTAATAAACTCTAATCGCATGTCAGGAAACGCCACCACCGACATAAACAGGAACCTCGATAACCCACATTTCCAGACGACTAAAATTCATCATTAATTAAGTTCCCATCGTCCCTTGGCGTTAATCATCGGGCTTGGAACCGCCCCAACCCGAGACCCTCCGAAAATTCCATTTCCAATTTTCCAAAATAACGTAATTCCGCCAAATTCTCTATCCTCAGACACACACAGCACACAAAGAATTAATTGTATCAACGTTATAATTGAGTGGCCTTTCGTTAAACCAATTACACCTCCTCCAGGACGGCCGCGTGCGATCTCGGGACGTGATACGCGCGGACTTGGCCGGCCCCGGGAGTTGTGCCAAGATCGCGGACGTAATAAACTCGTGCCGACGGCGGAGGAAAGTTTCTTTTCCTCTCTCACTCTGTGAGCCGCGGAAAATCTTCTCGCGACTCCTCTTTCACGATAACGGAGCCCCGTCGACAGTGTTTTCCTCGGCTTGTTACAAGCTTTATCATCCATGCGGAGATTCCAACAGTTTTCGTGGATTCTTTCTTTCCTTTTTAGAACTCGACGATGATCGCGATGGTTATTTTGAGATGTTTCGAGAAGACGCCGTAACGCGAGAGAGTTTTTAATTAAAAAGTAGTCCGCGTTGCGATGGAATTTCCCGTATCTTGGGAAGCAATTTTCCGGTATGAAAGCTCTCTCGGAGAGCACAACAGTAGCGAGAGCAACAATGGACGTTTCATATATTAAAAGTACACGATATTGAAGTAAAGCCGGGGTCGATAACCTACTGCTGGAAGTTCGGCCGCGCAGGGGCTCCAACCTAAGCACACAGGATATCGATTTTTCCTTACGATACACTCCTACGCTCCACCCCCAATTAATCATTAAACACATTAATATGCAGAATGACCCTCTTCTATCTCTCAAACCCATCTCTCCTCCACAATCAGTCCCAAAAAATCCCATCACCTCCTCGCGTGTAAAACATCTGCTCTCGAACACTCCATTTCCATCGGAGATTAAAAAGCCTCGTTCGGTCAGGGTCACGCGCGGGCGGATTTGCCGGAAAAATTCACTCCCACGCGCGCTCACAGTTGGTAATGAGATTTTAATGGGCCGGCGGGCTTTTTGTCGCCCCGGAAGAACAGTGCGCAAGCTCCCGCGGGCTGATGATAATTTGTTGAGGGATTAATGCGCGCCGAGGAGGCGGCCCAACGCCGTCGCGATTTATGGCGGCGCTGATAAACGCGGAGAGAGAGAGAGAGGTAGCACCCGTGCGCTTGGTTGAGAGATAGTGCGGCGCGCGAGTTGTTTGCCGGTTGATGAATGAAGTTGCCGGGTATTGGTTCTTGTGGTGTGGTAGAAGAATGGAGGCTTTTTAGGGGCTTGTTTGATAGAGCATATCAGTATTTACGATTTTCCGTTATACTTTGTTTTTCTCTATTTTTCACTTTGATGATTATTTTTTGTCCTTACACGGAGAGAAATTTTTATGTAAAAATTACTATAATTTCTACGAATGGGGTGATAAATTTACAGATTATTTAGTATATTTTTAGCAATTATTGGTATAAGTGTATTAAAATTTGATAAAAGGTATAGTAATTTTTGGTAGTCAGTATAGTAAAAATTAAGCGATCTTCAGCTGTTCGAGGTGTAGCATATATGTAGACGAGACGAAGTATCTTTTAACAAAGTGTGGCGTGGCATAGCGGTAAACTGCGGCTTACGGATTTTACGTCTCCGCGTTTTTTTTCAGACAAAAAAAAATTATTTCTAAGTCAGTTTCATAAATGGGAAGTGACTAACAAAAAAAATGTGTCCGTAATGTAGGTTGCGAAAAATTTTTTTTCATCGTGAATTCCACTTTACTATTAGTATAGTAAAAATTGGTAAAGTTATACTAAAATTAAGTAGAATGCTAGTTTGTCGCCCGATTGAGCAACAGTATAGTAATTTTTCGTGAAAAATATATGAATTTTTATATAAACATTTCTCTGCGTACGAATAAGCGATTGTGGCTGTAATTTGTAGTAGTGAGAAAGTAAACTAGACGAAGAACCTGTAATTATCTTCGACACCCTTTCGGGGGAAATAATTGAGCGAGTTGGCTATAAAATTTTAATAACCCTAACAGTTACGTAATCATCCAAATACCTACCCATCGAGTTCCATTTCTACTCGGCGAGGGCCACAGGAGTGTAAACAGAGATTATCGTGAAGTTGAAGGATTACGGTAAACAGGGGATGAAGTATATATCGTGGCGAAGGAGGCGGGCGGCGGTCACTGACCTAACTGCATGAATCGGCAGAAAGATTAGAACCCGCGCGCCGTATATACATACTCGCCACAACATACGCTGCAAATTATATATTTCGTACTAATTTTCTGATACGCAAATAACGTCGGTGGCTAAGTAATCCGCCGCTCGTTATACGCCGGTATTTTCTCTAATTACACACCCCCCTCTCGTTAATTAATTAAAATATACGACGTATAATAATACTCGCGGAACACATCACACGTTTATTATTCTTCCCATTACCACGCGCAACAATGTTACAATCATCGATCGCAATGACCGCAAATTATTCTCAGCCCCCGGACAATCAGAACCTACTTTGCATGAAAAATACACTACACTCCCTTTGATCACGCATTCGCAGCCTATACACACACCAATCTCGCGCGTATCAAAAGAAAAAAACGCCCACCATCTTTGAAAGAAAAAAAAAAAAAAAACAAAGACCTGTTGTATTCGCGAGTTCGTGAGCTTCGGCCATAAACCTATAATTGGCAGGATCGGATACAACGCCAACCGCGCATTCGCACGCGAGTCGCTTATCGCTCGAATTTTTCCTTCTCTGTGCGAATTAAACCGAGCGGAGAGAAAAGAAGGTATTAATATTTATTCCGCGAGTGCGCGGTGGACGACTGACGGACGCTAATGAAGGCCGTTAAAGCCCAGCAGCGGCGGCGCGAATCATTAGCGCAATCGCTGATCATTATAAATGTTCCGCTGCCACTGCTGCTCATTGTCTTCCTTTTCGCGGGGAGAATTAAACCGACAGAGGAGCTTTTCTCTCGGGCCCCTCGTATAATGAAAAGCGATACTCCCGGGGAGAGCGAGAGAGCCTTTGACTTTATTGCGCTGTTGATCGTTTTTTAATGCGCGAAATAACCTGCCGTTAGAGAGATAACGCCTGAGGTGTAGTCGTAATTTTTGCCGCCCGACCTTGTAATTTTGGCGTCACGTGTTGGTATCACCGTGGTATGATGCGATTATTAGGGCTGCGATATTATAGCTGTCAGTTGTCCGTTATGCAATCATTGATTTCGAGCTTGATTTAGATGTTATTATAGTCAAAGTTTCGGTAAACTAGTCACGACGCGTGCGCGTATTGTTATCTCACCGCCGATAGCGTCTGCTGTTCATTTGGGATGATTGCGCTTCGACGTGTACATACATATATATATGTATAACGGTTATAATAATGCGAAGCGATACGTGGAATCGGTCGGGCGTTATATATTCCCTGATGAAATGCGAGAGGGAAATTTTCGTGTCAGTTTATATCTGAATTTCCTTAATAAACATTGTTATACGGGTGGAAATTTGTAGCCAATATTTTAAGAACAAAGCGCAAGGTGCGATGCATAATTTCGGGATTGTTTGCGAAAAACTGATTCGGATTCACGAGCGGATTTAAGAGAATCGCGAATACCCCGTTCTGTTTATCGGCGAAATAAAGGAACAAATGGAAAGTAAAATCGCGTTACACTGTTTTTTTATGCTCTCTCATTCTCTCTCTCCTCTCTTCCGTCGTATTTCCGATTCGCTCGTCACGACACTATAAAGTACCAACTGTCCTGTCACCACCTAATCACGAAATCCCTTCGAATACAGCCCCCTTATTACCCAACGCGGCACTATAGCTGCACCTCAACAACAATCACAAAGCACCGTACACCTATACCCCCAAAAAAACCTCAATACCTCTCAGTGCAAACCTACCGCAACGTCACCCATTTCCTCCTCCACCTCTCTTGCCCGGAATATCGACCCCCGTCAGGAAACAGAGATATCGAAAAACTCCCTCGTCCCTCGTCTCCCCAATATCAGTCACGTGCGCGCCGCGCCGAGCTATTCGGCGCACGCGAGCTTTAGCACTGCTACGAAAGAGCGGTTCTCGCACCGTCTCTCTCTCTCTCTCTCTCTCTCTCTCTCTCTCCCACGCACGCACACAGCAGGGGGTGAGCAGCTGTGCGCAGGAATTTTTAGCGCGTGTTTTTGCTGATAAATCGCGTTTCGAGATCATTCGATTTGTCGCTCTCTCTGTCTCTGTGTACATGCACATTTTTTGGATGTAGTAGTGCTACTCCTTGGGGCCCTTCGCGAGCGTGGAAATGAAAATCGATCGATAGCTGCAGCGAGATTAATACAGCGCGCCGGACGACCCTCTGCGCGAGACATTTATTTGATGGATATAGGAATTTGTACGCGAGAGCTGGGGCTCTCTGTGTGTATAGGGATATGCGGAGACGCAGTGCACAGTGCAGTGTGTTGTAATGTACGACGCGGTATTGTAACGCGCGGAGGAAGTATGAGGCGACCATTTGTTTTGCGAACGTCTGCTGTGGGGCAGAGGGTCGGACTGTGTGTGGGTATTGTTGGGGAAGACGCGTCGTTGATTAATACACTTATTTATTGAGCAATAAAGGTAGCTTTGGGTGTTTGGTAGGTAGAAGCGTAGGCGCGTGGGAGGGAGAGTGCGTAAATGGTTGGTGAAAAATTGTCGGTAGCTCGTTTTTTTTTTTTTTTAGTGCTAGTGTTATTTGATTTTCGAGGTTTAATCATCTGCGTTTAAGTATGTTTCCTGATTATTCTACATCAGTTTTTCACTGTTGTTCTGAGACTAAGAATCTTATGTCACAATATTGTTATTACTATAATATACGTGAATATTTGTTAAAATTATTCGTTTTTTTTCTTCATTTTTTCAAATTTTCAATGTCAAAAATTCTATCTGAAAAAACTTTTATTACCAGCACATATAAACTAGTACATTCGAGTTGCCATTATTCAGCTCCCACCGATCCACTCCAAATACCCACATATCCCCCGCAAAAATGATCGACACAACAAATCCTCCACCCTCCCACTCCCTCCATCCCCACTACCCCACCTCGACTACCTTCTTTTCATCTAAAAATATCCACGCACGCATCCTCGCGCGAAATCAGCCGTGAAAAAATCGATACCACCGCCACCCTCTCTCCTCTAATTACACATCCTTCTCTCTCTCTCTCTCTCTCTCTCTCTCTCTCTCTCTCTCTCTCTCTCTCTCTCTCTCTCTCTCTCTCTCTCTCTCTCTCTCTCTCTCTCTCTCTCTCTCTCTTGCCTCACCACCAGCCGTAAAATCAACACCGCTCGCGTCAGCCTCAAAAAAGAAAGCCGCACACTCTTCCTCTCTCTCTCTTGCCTTCTCTCAAACTTCTCTCTCTCTCTCCCTTCGAAAGAGCCGAGCAGGCAAAATAAGAGGGGGCGCCAGCCAACCCCGTATCGAGCAAATATTGATTTTGAAGGCAGGCAAGCAGGCAGGCAGGCAGGCAGGCAGCGCGTACCTGTTTGTTCGAGCGAGCGAGTGCGCGCGTGGTTTCCCTGCTCTCTCTACTGAGACGCGCGCACGCCTGCGGTTTTCGGTCTCGATTTCAGAGGCTCCCGTGTGTTTGCCGAGCTGCAGGGGGAGAGGAGCCACCGCGGTTCGTTTCGCGGAATGCGGATGAGGGTGTGCATTTTGCGGGTGGGGATTTTTTTTCGTTCGTTCTTCGACTTTTTTTTGGTGAGAGGGAGGTTTTGGAACGGAATTTTGAAGAGTGATCGGCGGTTGGGAGAGGGGCTGTAGGAAGTGGGACGATGGCTGGGTAATTAGCGGGAGGTGGAAGAATAGTGGGAACGGTTGGTTGAAGTATAATCGTATGGTGTTGGTTGTGTCGTATTAATTAATGTGCTGGGATTAATTGAATTTCGCATTATTATTATTGGGTTGAGCGTTGCACAGAACTCGGGAGCAGTTGCGACTTCGTAATTGACTGGTGATTTGATTATTAGAACTGACGTTATCGATGAATAGTGCGTATGGCGCAGGAGTGGTTATCGATTTTCCATACATCGAAACTAGCAAATTTCATTGACTATTTGTCAATATTCCCCTCTCTATATTATATTTACCCGTAGTTATATAGACATGAAATAGTTGAATTTTCATTGATGAATGAACCGTACCGCACGTAAAAGTGTATACAAACGTTATGTAGTTTGAATAAGAAATTGTGAAACGCGAGGAGCGCGCGAGCCTCTCGCGTTCATCTTCTCTGCAGTTTCGGTATGTTTGGCGAGCACGAGCAGCGTCTTGAATTCCAAACGCCAAGAATTCCGGCTCTGTATTAGAACTAAAACTTCCCGTGGCTCTGCCATCTTTTCGAAACTCATTTTCACATCACACGTATAATAATACCATTGAAAATCTAATATAACTCGCGTATTCGTGCAACACTCTACAACCCAATACCGCCACTTTTACGTTCCACAAATGGAAATTCATTAAGCATTCTCAAATCCAGTCCCCATGAAATATTCAATATCCATTACTTTGCGTATATACATGTATCAGCGCTTATTACCGAAAATCGATGTCATTCACATACTCTCGTCCCTCATCAAAATTGCATCACTCCCTCCTCCTTCTATTCTTTATTCAACGCTTACTTAGCCATCCCAACCTGGAGCATTTAAAGCCCACTTCATCACACACACGTACATCCCGCACTACTCATTCTCTATACACACCAGCTCTCAATCGCTCATCCCGTATCTATTACGCACACCTACGCCGCTCGCGCGACACCTATCATCAAATATTTACCAGGACGGTGAATTACCTCCTCTCTTACTCTCGGCTCTTCCCCACATCTGTATTTATACCCCCAGACGTCGTAAACCGCACTCGCAGCAGGAGTAAATATCTCTCTCTCTCTCCCTCTCGACTGCACTTACTTTCTCTTTATCCTCGCGCGCGCACGCGCTTCTTTCCACCCGAATTTCCATCCTCACCCACACACACACATACCCGTAAATCGTCAATAAATCCGCTGCGCTCCCCGCAGCAGCCGAGCCGTAAAGTACGTTTAACGTTTAATCCCCGGCTCGCGCTGCCGGCAGTGAGCGTAACGACTCGAGATTACGAACGGCGCGCGCGCGCGTGTCGTCCGGTGTGTATGTGTGTTGTGCCTAACCTTGAAAGGGAGAGCCGAGTGAGAGGGTATATAGTCGAGGAATTCGGACCCTAGGCGCGATGTGGTAACCGAATTTCGTGGAGGGAGAGAGAGAGGAGTATTGTTGGCGAGCAGTGCGCGCGCCCGAGGCGGTTGGTGTCAGTGCGAGGGGTGAACGAAGCAAGAGGGTAATGGTTTTTGGAGGTTCTCGAGGTAGGTTTTGTTTTGGAATATTGTGGATAGGACTCGTTAGTGTACTGGAGTGCAAAGTATAATTTAAGGGGATGTGAAACAGTAGTGTAGATCCCTACCGTAGCGGCATCTACATTGTTTTTTTTTTCGTTAATTCTAGAAACTTATTCGAAAAAAGAGGATCGTCTTGCCCTCCGCAATGATGTAAGCAATGTCTCGTTAAATTTTGAGGTAATTTCATGCACTACATTTTCCAGAAAACGTGTTCGAAAATTTTAAAACACAATTTCCGGAAATTAGAAGATTTCAAACATGTTTTCTGGAAAATGTAGTGCATGAAAATACCTAAAAATTTAATGAGATATTGCTTGCATCGTTGCGGAGTGCAGAACGATCCTCTTTTTTCGAAAAAGTTTCAAGAATTAACGAAAAAAAATAAAATGTCGTTGCCGGTATGGTAGAGATCTACGCTTACAATTGAATTTAATTTACGCTACAATTTTTTTACAACAGTAGATTTTATAATGTTTGTTACGTTTACTGTGGTCAGGATTCTCTATGAAATTTAAAAAAAAATTAATCAAATCAATTTCAAACGGATTTCGTAAAATTAATAAAGTTATATGCCATCGCAACGGTATATTCTAGAATTATATAGATTTGTACAAATGTTGTTAAACTTTTTATACCACATTAAATTTTCATTAATCCTCATATATGCAAATATCCTAGGATAACATTTACGACCGAAATACCCGTTAAATTCACAATTCAATCACAGTCAAATTAAGACCGCAGCGTTAAAATTCCATTACACAACCATCGCTGTTCAAACAATATTACCAACAATATTGAGTTATCCGCTATAACCTCATATAATCATAATACGCGCCCGCTGACGGATAGTATTTAATTGCGATCGCAATCATAATTATAAAGTTCGGCGCGCGCGCCATTCCGCGGAGCATAAGTTAGCGACAGTCTTGTCAGCCGTCATTTACCAGACGCGAAAGTGTACCCAAACTTTCTTCCACATAAACGTTATTACCAGTGAATTGTAACAGTCCTCCCCCACATTGCGCAAAACAAAAAGAAAGACCCGATTGAAATTATTTCCTCGTTACCCGTGTGCCCCAATTGAAAGCAAATCGGGTTACCTTGTAATGGAATAAAAATTTTTTTGCCGTCCAAAACCAACCGCCCCGTTGTTTTAGACGCGCGCGATTGCATTATCCGCGGCTAACAAACGAACGAACGGACACGACCGAAATCTCGAAAGCCAGACACGAAATCCAGGCGTAAGTCTTGATTACAAAACATTGTGCCGCACACACCCTGGCCAGCTCCTGTCTAATCCGAATTCTATTCATACGGCGGCCCCTTCCGCCGGCGCGTGTGTAGCATGTGAAGAGAGAAAGAGGGAGAATCTTTTCTGCGCCGGTTCACCATAAAGGCGGAATTACGCATAATTTATTCGATTCGCGGTAGGTAGCTGTGCCTCGATTGCCGGGCATTTTCGGTTCGCGAAATGCTGCCGGTGGGGGTAGTTCTTAGGGGCGAGGTAACGGTGGATGCGGGAATTGAGTGAGGTGCTGGAATTTGGTTATGTGTAAGGGAATTTCTAGGTTGAAAATTAGTTATTCGGATGAAAATGGGTATTACGTAATTTATCGTAGAAGCTTTACGGGGGTAAAACATTCACTAAAGGGAAGTTCTTTAATAATATTGTAGATGCAATTTATAAACAATGATTAACCTACTTTTGAATATTTTAATTGGAAGAAGTGCCTTAAAATGTAAATTTTCTCATAGAGAGCTAGCAAACTTCTCATTTATAAATAAGAAAAGTCGCTTAAAACTTTTCAAAGTTACAAAAGTTAATTTATCCTTAAAATTTAATCCGAAAAATACATTTTAAATTATAACATCCCAAAATAACTAACATTCATCGAGAACGTCAGCTATTAATAATCTGAATTTTAATAATATTTCAGCAACAAATTCCTAAAATTTCACCCAAAATAACAGTACACTCGCACCATTCTCGATTCTTCGAACCCCCTCTCATGAATTTTAATTACAACTGCCCTCCCACGAGCCATTCGAACAAAGTCATCACATCCCGAACAAATAAATAGCATACATCATTTTCCATTAATCCCCAGCCGTGGCTCCATTAACAAAAATCTCTCCCTCACTTCTCGAAAAACTTGCGTCCTCGTGCCCATTTATTTAACGCACTCACCGTTCCACCGTATTACCCAAATCCTCCCACCTACACACACGCGCAATTTCACACTCTCCGCGAGCCCAACGATCGCGGACGAAAAATATCAATCTCTCTCCTCTCCTCTCTGGCGGCCGCGTATATAACGACGTTAGCGCGCCACATTGTCTCTGGCCCGTGTAAACGTCCATTATCGCCGGCCGGCTAACTCTCCCTCTACCCCCTCACATGTGCCTCTTTTTATCTCCGGTGGCACGTGCAGCGCACAGGGGCCTTTATGAAAATGAAATGTAGCGCGCTGTTTGAAATGTGAAATTCACCGTGAACGGGAGGTGAGGGAGACGTTTGATGCGTTTGTTTAGGATTGATAGACGCGGTATGTTTCACGCTCCGCGTCGATATGTTTGCGTTATTGTTTTTCGGAAAAATTGACGTTGGTTTATACGTGTGGTTTTTTTCCTTTTTTCTTTGTTTGTTTCGATGCTGCGCGCTGTTTTCGATTCGGGGATATTTTTGCGACGATTTGACGGGAGGTGTGTAGTAAAAAATACGGGTTTTGTGTTTTGGATGGGAGATGTAAAACTGTGCGAATTTTTCAAAATTGCATATCGTGTTTTTGCGTGCTGGCGTGGTTTTATGGGCTTTAAAACTTGTTTGGGAAAAATGTTTAATCACGTTGGGAATTATTATTATTATTATATGCTGTATTTTGTACTCGATCGCGTGGATAACGAAGAGATATCAAAATAATAATGTTAATGGATACAATAGCCAATTATTAAAATAATCTCTGTAAAATGTAAAATTCTCGTTTCGGTGGAAATTACATACACGTTCGGCTATTCATCGAAAAAAAAAAAAATCAGTACCCACATTTACGTTCGTTAAATAATTCATACCAATTCGTAAAGCTGAATTTCAAAAGAAATATTAGAAACAATTCGTTTTGTTTTTTCATTTCACAAAATCAAGTATATTTCTTTTTGAACATTGCATTACATTTGTATTGCACATGCATTATCAAAACAAATTTTTAAAATTTTAATAACTTCATCGAATAATTTCCTAACCCCAACAACCCCAACCACCGTTACCGTCATCATCACCTCTAATCATATCAATACCCCCACCTTTTTCGTCCTCCTTTCGCCCGTACAGCCAACACGCTCCAGTTAGCACGTATACATACACAGCACGCGAATTTATCGACGGTTATAGCGTTTAAGCCCGGTCGATGATCGTTTAGCCGCAGCGTCAATGATTGGCGCCGGCGCCGCGTGTCCGCCCCGATGTTCGGGCCTTAATCCAACTACGCGCGCTCTAATGATTTCACGCGATCGATCGTTATCGGGTGAGGGGGGCGTTTGATTTTATAAGGCGGCGCGTGATTGATCGCTGTGTCAGCGCGGGCGCACCGACGCGGGAACGAGTGATATACGCGTGGAGGTTATCAGAGAGGTCGTCGTGGTTGTATATATTTTGTTTGGGGGGTCGGGTTATTTTGGGGAAGAATGCGAAGGAATTTTTTTTCAGGAGGGAGGGCGAAGTTTTAGCTTGGCCTAATTTTCCGGAGGTTTGAAGGTTGGGGTTGGTAAGAATTCGGTAAAAGTGGAGCGTGAAGTAGAAGTGTTTGGGCTGGAATTTGTGAAAGGGACAAAATACTAAAATTTATTTATCGAAATTGTGATAATATGTCATTTTTCAGAAGGGGGATTTGAAAGGAGGGATTTTGTACTCACAGGGGAAAAGTTTGATGTTATAACTTTAAAGATTTTCCGATAGAAATAGATATATTTTTTTAAATTGATTCAATACTCGCAACAATTCGACTAGAAAATTTTCCTTCGCGCGCGTACTGTCGATGCCACAAACGAAATCGTAAAATATTTTCGCATAAATCGATGTCGTCGAGTACGAGTGGCACACATTTTCGGCATTCCCCGAGCGCGTCTCAGGCACGTGTGCAAAGTGAGCGAGAGAGAGACCATCCAAATATAATTGCGGAAGTCATTAGGGACACCGCGTATTCGATTTCAACAAAAATGAGTAACGGTCACAGTTAGCTACGTTTAATAACGCGAAACGCGCGTGATTAAAAATTATTCGCAAAATTACAGGCGAATCCATATATATGCCCTACTCGTGCACGCACCGTGTCAGAACTGTGAAGAGAGGAAAAAAAAGCGATATTACGTTCGAATGCAAATGCATTCGCGTTCGACGGCGCGGCGACTCATTAAAAACTTATTTCTCAATTTACATTGGAAGCAATTCCCGACATTAAATTTAATATCCACCGGTGAACTCTCACACTTCGGGGAGAGAGGGAGAGAGAGAGAGAGAGAGAGAGAGAGAGAGAGAATGTTTTCTCGGCGCGCGCAGGTCTGTCTCTCTCTCGAAATTTATGCCCCATACGTGCCAGTGCGCGCTGCATATTTTATTGGAATAAGATTGAAAATCAGAGAAGTGACTGCCTCGCAAAGTCCCGATGAACAGGCCGCTCGGTCGCGCTAGGAGTATTTCTCATAAATATTATTGAATATTTTTCTCCCCGGCTGTGCGCCCAAGCTCGTGTACTCGCGACGAGTTTCATATCAATTTTTCGCCGAAGGGTAAAAAAATCTTGGGATTTTTGTAGGGCTGGGATTTCCTCGTTGTATCGTGTAAGATTTATTAAAAAATTTTTTCTAGAGCGGTACAGAATGTAACGACCGCGTGTGTCAACTTTAGAAGTTGATTTTATTAAAAATTTTATAGAATGTTTCAAATCTGCATAGGAGGTAGTATATTATGTACAAAGTTCGAAAGTAGGTTGCATGGTGTAATACGGGAACAAAATGAGGTTTATTGAAAAATTTGTAATAGGTAGTCTGGACGTAACGATCGCGTGTAAAATACTTTGGGAGTCGATGTTATTTTATTAAAAATGATGAAAAACTGCATATTATGAACGAAATTTCTATTAATTTCGCTTAAATACAAATTAACGTAGACACGATGTTATCTCAAGTTCGCCCTCTCAAAGTTGTCAACACTCCCGCCACTGTTTCCCATCCATCCTCGAACATTTACCCACCCGTTATTAATACTTCCCCGAAATTCGTCATTTCAGCAGCATCTCAAAATCCAAATTCCCTCCTCTCTCTCTCTCTCCCAGCCCGCAATCATCTCTCTTAAACACTCAGCGAGTACCCGCACCCCCACCAACGTCCCATCGATCAAGCATCGCTCGATAACAGTCGGCTCGCGCATATAAACTCTTAGGAGCCCGTGAGCCCACGGGAGAAGTATATCATTGTCATGTTTATTCGCCAACGCGCGCCGTTAAAGACGCGGGTGGGAGAGAGAGCGAGGAATATTCCTTCCGGAGAGGCGGGGGCGCGATTTGGCCGACCGCCAAGAAATCAGTATATGGGCTCGTCGGGCCCGACTAATCCCGCGAAATGCGCCCAGGTGTGTGTATGTATGCGGGGAGTGAAAATTTCAGAAGAGGTGTGTGTGTGTGTGTGTTTTGGAGGCTGATAAATGGTAATTTGATATTGGGAAAGTGTGCGCGATCATTCGTGAGGCCGGCGTGTGTACGCTCATGCTTGATTAAAGTGTTTTTGATGGAGGTTGTTAGGCATAAGACACGGTGCTTCGTTTTTATGGCGTGTCCCGGTAAGAGGTTCCCCGTGGCGGCTTTAGAATATTGATTATTCGATAGGAGGCTCTGTTTTGTCGGCGACATTAACGGTGTTGTTGTGTTTTCATGAGCGACGGCGATTGTAAATTCTGCGGGGGTGGCACTGTTTTACTAGGAAGTTTGGGGAGTTTTGGGATGGTTGAAAATTAAATGAAACATTGTCTTAACATTCATTTTCATTTATTATTTAAACTCAAATATTTCCCAGAACCCAAGTTTGCAAAAGTTCACATCTTTGTAACTACAATCTCACGACGCGGGAAAAAGAAATTTTCAAACAACGCTAGTTCAAACTTTTCTTTCTCTCCGCCACACCTTCTCACTCGCCGACAAAACATTCCACCCTTGCACACAAAGAAACGAAGTATTAAGCATTTACAGCCTCAAAACTTCAGGTAGCACACGCGCGCGTGATTCCCCAGCGCGCGGCGAACTAGATATATATAGGAATCCCGCCGCCAATCGTTTTTCTACAACTTTATATCGCGTCGCGCCATCTCCACCCGCCCCCGAAACTTTTCAACTCTCCTCTCTTTCGCGTACACACGTACGGACGTAAATTCCTCGGCGCTGCGCGTTAAAAAGGAAAGCGAGCCGTCGAGCTCCGGGATATATACACATTTTTACGCCGGCTCTTGAGTTTCACGAGCGATGGCCAATTCGCGGGATGGCTCTCTCTCTCTCTCTCTTATTCCCGTCACGCGTCCGGGGGCAAAAGTAATTTCACCTCGCGCCGTGCCGGGATCTTTTGTGCCCCCTCGCGGATATCCTAAATAAATGCACACAAGGCATAGGAGCGAAGGCATCACAAAGGATACGGAGAGGCGCAATATTGATCCGAGCTGTCAAGTGTGCGTATAAATAGGTTATGTTTATCGACGACTGCACTTCGCTTCTTCACCTGCTACTGCCTTTGATGTTCGACGGTGGGCGGCTTTTTTTTCTTTCAAAGTTCGCGCAGGTGTCGAGAGTTGAATAATTCCCCGGGAAATAGGTTAATTAGGCTGCTGCCGTCGCTGTGGTCCACACTTCGTGCGCAACGTGGAGGGAATTCGGCAGCCGATAACGAAGTCAGACCGCGTAAACTACGTGGCGCGGCAGCTTGGGTCGAAGTAAGCCGATATGCATATATATTGTATACAATGTTATGACTGCCGCGTAATGATTCCGGTGGCGGGTTTGTTAAGGACGAAGTGGGCTGTTAATCAGAGCTAAGAGCTATACCGTGCGATGGGGGTGTAACACGTAATGATAACGTGGTATACACCGGACTTTCGGTTTTAACGACTTCTCGGGAAGTTGGTTATTGCTTCTTGTACCGTTTGAACTTCATGAATTGATTTATCTCTTTATTGTATAATATATATAATATCGATGTTTATTGGTTATTAGTAATGAAAAAGTTGCGTATTTACCAGTTTGAAAGCTTCTCCAAGAAGCTCAAAACTCTCAGAAATTTATTAGTGTTATGTACCTTCTCAAACCCTTACTTGAAACAAACTTCTTATCTTCAGCTTATTTCTGCAAACAAGGATTCGTACTTTTATACCTCTTACAGTAAAAAACTTCATGCGTTCTTATCCCACTAGAACAATCAGTCCCTTTCTACCATTGATCTCGCATTATCTAGATACGTCTATATAAATAAACGAAACGTTACCAAAAGGGAACCTTTATCCTCGTATGCGCGCTTTAAACCGCCACTTTTGCGCCATTATCTAATTTCCGACACACGAGAAATATCGGGTTTCGCTGAACGCAGCCATTCCTCGCTGGCGATACATCGAACTACGCGCGCAAAAAAAAAGAAGCGTTCGCCCGCCGACCTCGAGCGCGTGCGTGTCAGGCCGAACAATGGCATAGATAATATCAAGCGTGACTGGACTCATTTATTCGTTTCCGCCCGGCCGCGCACTGGTGTCATAGAAGAATTTTCAATATCGCGACCGATCGAACGCACGAAAGTTTTCTCTCTCATCCGCCCCCTCCTCGTCATAATCTTTCGAAACTTTTGTCGCTGAAATTCTTGGCCGCTTTTTAATATCCGCTCTCTATGCTTGAGTTGGTGATTGAGGGGTGGGATGGAATGTATTTTCGCTCGTGCGAATGTCATTGAGTGGAGTAAATGTTGTGTAGTCAGACGAAATTAGAGCTGCGCGTACTTTTTTTTGGAAAAAATGTGCGCTGAAGGGTGTGAGTTTAATGGTTGAACTTATCAACAGGTGCTGCTCGAGCTTTTTAGGGACTTGGGCACAAAGGGTAATTACGTTCGTGTGAATTTCTCTAAACACGGCAAGATAAGTGTTTAAAATGGGAGCTCCGCGTTCGTTTAACGCACTTAGCCGCTTAATGTACTTACCGGGGTCTCGAAAGTCTTGACATTGAAGTATCTATTTTTCACCGCTTAATAATTAAAACGATTCCCGCACGTTTAAACGGAGAACATTCCTCAAAAAGTCAGTTATTCCTATAATAAAAGATAACTATATAACTTTACGTCCTTCGACAATCTGCTTATTAAAATTGCATCATATATCGATCGCTAACACACACATATCTCCGAATCAATACTTTCTCCAATCCTCAACCAATTATATTCCCCCGGTACTCCTTCGCAAACCACAACTTTCCGTCGTATAACCTTAAAAGCTCACTTTGACCTCTTTTCACCTCCTTCCTCTTTAAGACTCCGTAACGAGGCCTTTCTTCGGGAAAATTAATAAACGAAGTAGACAGCGCGCTTGCGATCGGCGGCTGGCGTCACTCGCTTCCCTTCTGCGAGGCACTCGCGTCCCGCAGCCCAGTTAATTACGGCGCGCGGCCGGAAATAATTCGGCTGCTACTGCCTCTCTGCCAAGGAAGAGAGAGAGAGAGAGAGAGAGAGAGAGAGAGAGAGAGAGAGAGAGAGAGAGAGAGAGAGAGAGAGAGAGAGAGAGAGAGAGAGAGAGAGAGAGAGAGAGGGGAACGTTAACCGAGGAGATGAGGGGAAGTGAGAGAGAGAGACAGACACTTGTTGTTTGCGCGCGCTGTTTTGTGTGAATTGGCTGATGAAATTTCTTTTTGTCGCGAGTGCGGGGGAGGCGAGCGGTCGTGAGGTGGTTAGCGAGTGGATGGTTTTTGGAGGGGACTGGTTTAGATGCTGGCTTGAATTTCTTGTTTCGTTGTTAATTAAAAGGAGCGTGGAATGTACGAGAGTAATGTGGGTTTTATTAAAATTTTTTTAGATGTAGAAAACGTTTTAGAATTTTATAGAGGTATTTTAGAAATTTGAAATTTTGGGAAACTTTAATTGGATTTTTTAATGCGCAGATTTAAATAAAATTTTAGCAAAAGTCGTGCAATTTCCGACAGAATTTCGCCGAAATTTTAACGATCCTTTCTTTATTCGCTCTCGAAAACGCGTCCGTCCGCAATTTTCCACTTTGAAAAATGGCTGTCACTCTCAAGTGTCTTTTCAGGCCAAAACCAAATCTCCTCCTTTTTGCCCAACAATCACCGCGCACGCGAGCAAAAACTTTTCGCTCCAACTTGCGGCGAGCCTCGCCGTATTTTCGCTCTTGGAAAAGACGCGAAAAAAAAGAATCACGACCCAAAGAACAGGAGATGCGCAAGGCACGAGGTAAAAAAAAGAGAGAAAGGCGTACGCGAAATGTAGCGCGGTGGTGTGTGTGTTGCACAAGGAGAAGCAGGAGCGGTGAAAGAGGATGGAGAGAGAGAGAAATAGACGGATACACTGTAAAACGCTCTTTTGTACCGTTACGCGTCTTTCCCGTAGTGAATTCGTTCGTTCGCTCGTGCGATTTAACGCTCGCTGGGAGGGTCTGATAAATGGCTCGGCTGAATTAGCGTGAGTAATGCGAAGATTTAAATTTCAAATTAAATGTTAATCCATGATATTGTAATTTTGATAAAAACTTAAATCTTTAATTATTTTTTAATTAGATAAAATTATTCGCCATTTAAAATCTATCATTTTAATTTTAAAAACGGAACATCAGATATACCATATCAAATTCCTAGTATTCAAAAATTCGCAAACACAGATTTCCAGAGAAGTGGAACAGGTGAATATTTTTGGCACCTCTTCGCTCGCACTTTCCGCTTTTTTCATTAAAAGAAACGACCTCTCACTATACTCGCAATAAAACAAAAGATCTAAAAAAAAAATTCTTTTATTAACACCGTTTACCATTCGTCACACTCGTCAACCCCGTTCCATCTATATCACGCGCGTCGATCTACGCACAGCGCAGCGCATCTCTGTACCTCTGCCTAAATTCTGTAAATACTTGGCCCCTCCTGCTATAAAGTCGTTCAACGCAACGGCGCGGCGGCTGCTTGATGAACGGCGCGCGCGTTACGCGCAAGGAACTCGGAACTTGGAGCTCGCCGTAAGAGGGAGAGAGTTTAACACGCGCCAGTAACTTCGGTCCCGGCGAGTTAGGCAGTCTTATTAAAAGCCTCCTCGAGAGGCCGTAAATTTTCCAAATTGCTGTCTTTCGGCCTCCCTCGTGCTCGCGCGCTTGTATGGGTGTGCTTGTATACCCGAGGATTTCTCCGGTTGTGCCGGCACGTTGATTTTGACATTTTTCCGACGCGGTTTTAGGGGGGAGTCGAAATTTCGAGGAGTCGTTGATTAAGGGAATTATTTAAAATATCAAAAGTGTCAAAGATAGCGGATGGTGTGTGTTTGTGTGTGTGTGTGTGTTTATTTCTGTGTGTGTGTGTGTATAAACTTGATTAGAGTTTGTTGGATTCGCGGGCGAAATTTTCCCGCGGGGCTGCTGCTGCAGCGAAGTTAATCAATCAACGTGGAACTATTTTCTATTTGATCGAGTTACCGGGGTGATTGATAGAAGTAATTTTGAAGGGAAAACGTGTAATTTATTGCCTAAGAAAGTCTGTTAATGTTGTTATAATGTGCCGTTTTTAATATTGTACGATATCAAGTTAATTAATAAATAACTTTGAGAAGTGCACATAATGTCGCAGTTGTAATTTTGAAGGACATTAATTAAATAACGCAAATTTATTGCCGGATTATCGGATTATACTTAATTTTGCTTCAACTGCCAACGTGACGTAAAGGATTAGCAAAAATTGTCGATACAACGCAAACGTTTTATCGCGTCGTAACCCGTGTAAAAAAATTTGACTGGGTGTGGTCTGGCAATAGTCTAGCGCAAGTCTAGCTCCAGATGCCTAGTACTAGTGTGGCAACGGGCACTTTTCCAGACAAATAATTTTTCGTTTGAAAAATCTGGGAAAATGCCAGATTTTTTCCCAGACAAATAAAGAATTTTGTTCAAAAAGTCTAGAAAAATGCCAGACTTTTTCCTAGACAAATAAATTTTCCCTGAAAAATGGCTAGGTCTCTTTACTTGAAATAGTAGACACATTATATTTACCTCTGGAATTTTAAAATCTCTGAAACACGGAACACAAAAAAAAATTTTTTGATTTATTTAATTTTTGCCCACTGAATTTATCTAGGTACTAACTTACATTTTTAAGAACGTCTGCATAATTGGGGCGGTGCCAGGTGGAGATAGGAGATAATCTCGGCTGGCTAAGTCGACGTACCGAAGTACGTCGAGGTATCGAAGTCTATAAGGTCAAAACGGAGAATACAAGACTTGCAGTCCTAGAACGAAGCTTCGCCGTCGCCGCTGCCGCTGTCATCATCAACGTAGCACTACCAACCGTCTTTCATTGCTGAGCCATCCTGTATACAACTTGCACCTGTAAAGGTAAAAACCCACAAAGATTTTTATTCTTGTCATAACAAAATGATGACATTTTTTGAAAATTTCAACTTATCTGATGATTTTTCTAAAAGCGGCTCCTCGCGAATTCGCACCAAAAAAAATTCTAACCAAGACATATCAACAATCGAAACTATCGAGAAGTCCAAACAACATGAAAACAGTTAAACATACTTTGTTAGAATATATATAGATATATTTGTTATGATTGCTGAAAACAAACAATATAACAACTTCATCTTATTGGGACTTCTCGATCGTTTCGATTAGCGATATGTCTTGATTAGAATTTTTTTTTGGTGCGAATTCGTGAGGAGCCGCTTTTAGAAAAATCATCAGATAAGTTGAAATTTTCAAAAAATGTCATCATTTTGTTATAACAAGAATGAAAATCTTTGTGGGTTTTTACCTTTACAGGTGCAAGTTGTATACAGGATGACTCAACGATGAAAGACGGTTGGTAGTGCTACGTTGACGATGACGGCGGCAGCGGCGACGGCGACGCTTCGTTCTAGGACTGCAAGTCTTGTATTCTCCGTTTTGACCTTATAGACTTCGATACCTCGACGTACTTCGGTACGTCGACTTGGTCAGCCGAGATTATTTCCTATCTCCACCTGGCACCGCCCCAATTATGCAGACGTTCTTAAAATGTAAGTTGGTACCTAGATAAATCTAGTCGGCAAAAGTTAATAAATTAAAATTTTTGTTTGTGTTCCGTGTTCAAGGGATTTAAAAATTCCAGAGGTAAATGTAATGTCACCCGGAATCTACTATTTCTGGTAAAGAGACCTAGCGATTTTTTAGGGAAAATTTATTTGTCTAGGAAAAAGTCTGGCATTTTTCCTAGACTTTTTGAACAAAAATTTGTATTTGTCTGGGAAAGTGGCCGTGGCCAGACTAGTGCTAGCCATCTGGAGCTAGACTTGCGCCAGACTTGCGTCAGACTTGCGCCAGACTATTACCAGACCACATCCAGACAAATTTTTTTACACGGGAATACAGCGCTATGACTGCGTAAATTTAATAGCAAACACATAATCCGTTATCTCTTTACGAATTTAATTACATTTTCACATCGACCAAAGATATAATATTTCACCGAAACATTTAATAACTCAACTGCGGCAAACACACAAATTCGATCATCAAAACTTCGTCCCGCGCTCATATTGAATAAATTTGAATGAAAAAGTAAGGAATCGCGCTGCCTTTCGAGTTTTTCCCATTGATCGTCCTCTAAACTCACCTCTTCCCTTCGTTTCCTCTTCCTCTCTCCCTCGTGCCTGCGCGACCAACTTCGGGAATCCTATTACCAACTTTCCAGAATAAGTTAAATAAGCGGGAAAAGGAGCGAGCGAGAGACTCTCCGATATCGAATAATCGAAAAGAAATGACGGAGCTCCGTGGGTGCATCGGAAGGAAGAGTTGACGCTCGAAAGATTGCCGTGCTCTCTCTTTCTCTCTGTCTCTTTGTCCGTGTACTACATGCGCGTGTACATACAGAAAGACGCACGACCATGCGGCGGGAGAGAGAAAGCAACAGTTCCAATGAATCCTCGAGGCAAAAGTTTGCCGGGGTAGGTGCTTGTACACCACTGCGTGTGCGGATGTGTGTATATATAGGAATGCATCGAGCGGTGTGTATACAGCTAGAGAGAGAGAGAGAGAGAGAGAGAGAGAGAGAGAGAGAGAGAGAGAGAGAGAGAGAGAGAGAGAGAGAGAGAGAGTAACATCTGCGACGGATTTTGACGCGGAGAGAATAACAAGTTTGCTGGTGTAAATACGGCGTCTGACAGAAGTATGAATCGATGGTGTTTCGATGTGTGTTGACTCTGCGATTCGAAAAACATGTTTGTTAAGCCGTAACAGCGCAATGGAGGATTTGGCAGTGGCGAGGTTGTTGTTCTTTCGGCGGGATTTAAAGTATAGGAAAGAACTTGATTTTATAGTGACGCAATGTTAACGGCAGTTACAAAGATTTTCATAAAATATATGTTTCTTAACAAGATGATTCGTCATTGTGAAATACATTGAAATTTTTGGAAATATTTTATTTATGTTTTTATTTATTTATCCAGATTAATTACATGTGCGTAATTCTATAGAGATAGACATAGCTACCTGTACATAGACTGGAGGAATACATTAGAATAATAACTTACATAACTAACTTAGATACTAAAATTTTAAAAAATATATAATTTATATATTAAAACAAACAATCAGTATCTGCTCTTAAAATTAATCCTATGTTTACCCTGTTTAAATATATTTTTTTAATTTACTCTTTAAATTTTTAGCCTTATTCTTTTTACCATAAAGTTTCTTTAGTTCACTAGATAGGGTATTAAAAGTTTTTAAAGCTACCAAATAACTAATCTTATTACTTAATTTTAAAAACAATATTAAATTCTGTACGTGTTTTTTTTAGAACTTGTATGATTAAGATGTAGTATTACAGTGATTGCATCTCTTTATTAAATTATTTAAAATCTGTTGACCAGTATAGTGCTCTACATTTTCATTGTATCCACTTTTAAATATGACTGACGTAAATGGCCTCTGAATGCTATTATTAGTTTATGGATCTCTGTTAACACAAGCAATCAGTTATTATTTCCTACTGAAATTAAGTCTAATGTACCTTAAATCTACGAGATTAATACTATCAAGTCACTCCCAAAAAAGATAAAAAAAATGTAATTATTCTTACCGTCATGTCGCCCTACACTCCTCCAAAAAACAATCAATCTTTCATAAAAAAAAACCTCCTCCACCATCTTGCATCTTTGCCAAAGGACATCCTACCCCCCCCCCCCTCACGCCTATAACTTACAACTTCTCTGCTCTCCCCCCGATCCCCAAACACTTACGATCGCCACCCTCGGGCTCTACACCGTACATACATACACGGCGTGAACCTGTTGTGTGCGCCCTTTCAGATTTCTCCACCGCGTTCATTTTTCCGCTGGCTCCCACGCGACGTCTTAATACCTCGCGCGTGCGAGCGCGGATTATTATTTTTTCCTACGGCGCTGCGCAGTCTCTGTATATGTATGTTTGCTTAGCCGCTCGATATTGCGCCACGCGTGCTAAGGCGCAGACGTTTCTTTCTTTTTCAAAAGAGAGGGGGAGGGCGAAAAGGTATACGAATGTAGCGCTGAGTGCTTCGGATCGTAAATCAAAAGTTTAATTGATATTCTCGTGGGCGAGGTGGTAGGTGTGAATTCGGCGCTAATGGATTTGTTTCGTTTTTGAGGGCTGGGGGAATTAGGTGGGTTTATGGGTGACGAATTAGAGGGAAATTGTTATTTTGTTCATCTGTTTGTTTGATTTTTAAAAAGAATTTTTGTTGGTTTAAAAGAGTTTTAAACAGTTGTTACACTTTGTGGGAGAGCATAATTTAGTTTGTATAATTTTACGCAGGTATAACGCTCCGAATGGTCCAAACAAGATTGATGCTAATTTACATTTATGTAAAATACCCTGTAAACAATGTTATATACGAGGCTACATGTTAATTACAGACGCACCTATATTTGCCCCCGTTTATTTATGTATATATGTGCAGATCCTACACATGTAATGCAAATCCAGACCTCGTGCTCAGCTTTAAATTTTAAACGTTTCATGAATTTTACTCACCGAGGCGCGAAAATAACGCGCGGTACATTGAAAAGAATAAAAAATACATTTTTACGTTAAAATGATTTCTGCACTTTCCTCAGCGGAAATTGCCTATTTTTCGGCCATTCCTCCTCCCCATTTCGCCGAAATGGCTAACAAAAAATAACTATAAATGTGAAAATACACCACCAACCCATAAAACAGCCATTCCGACCCACTTACATCTCGAACACCTCAACCGCCACTACCACCTATTTAACTCTTCCCTTCAAATCAAATTAACCGCAAAAGAACGTTACCCCCTTAAAGACACCGCGTGCACCAGCGAAGCCCCGCTCACGCACTAACCGCTTCTCTCTTATACTTGTTGCAGAGCGCGAGCGCAGCGTAGGCAGCACATCCGCAGCAAAGACCGAGGAAGAGCAGCAGCGGCGGCCGGCTACCGCTACCGGGAGTGCCGCCGGCCCGGGAGGAGCGAGTGGCGGCGATCACCCGGCGGCGGTGGTGACAGCAGCGGCAGCACCCGGCCAGCAGAGCGCGCGCGCCTCGTCGTCGCCCGATAGTCAGCTGCTTCAGGTGGGTGGTGTGACGACCGCGTGAGGGATCGTCTTACGGGACGGGGGTGGGTGGAGATGTATGAGATGAAGGCAGGGGTTCGTCAGATTTAAGTGCATTAATAATAGGAAAAAGTCTGGGATCGAGCGGCTGATGAAGCTTGGGTCAGACTTTGTCTGCCGAAAACTATTTTTGTACGGGTACCGTAGTAGGAAATATCTGAAAGTATTACTCGTAGTTGAAATATCAATGTTGTCAAATGTAAATGGCAATGTTTATTTTGAATTTGTACGTAATTATAAAAAAGAAAAAGCAGAATATTGGTCTTAGCCATAAAGTTAACTGAAAAATAAGTAATTTATGGTTAACATTTTTACAAGGGATGGACGGTAAATATATTTTAATCTAGGATAACGATGTTTTTAAAAAACATAAAGTGAAAATAAATATTGGATCCGATGCCATATTTTCTATTCTTACGCTCCTGTAGTTTTGTGCAAACTTCATAGACTTAAATTGGATTTGGATCGGCTTGAAAATCAATTTAACAAATTAGATTAAAAGTTCTGCTTCGTTAGTTCCATTTCTTATAGTTTCTCAGCGCGCACGATTAAACAGTTATTTCAATATATTTGATCAAAGCCCATTCGAAGACCTATATCAGATATACAATGGAATCACTTAAATTAATTGCGAATTGAAAACGTTTGAAAAGATTCTATTTTAAGAATAAAAAAGACTGCAATAAATTTGAAGTTGCTGAATATGATAAGGGTATTTCAGATCTTGGCCGTATATAAATATGTAATATGAAAATAATCTCTTAGTATACTCATACAAAAATTCACCTATTTACATGAAATGCACGTCCGACTAAACCCGAATGCTTCCACTTGTATTCACGAAGCAAAAGTCTTCCTTTGGAAAGAGAAGTAGGCTTTTTAAGGCTTTCATGAATAAATAACGCTACAATAGTTTTTTGAAACTGAAATGCTCGTAGCTACATATAGACTTAACAATAAATAAATCCTTTATAAAACTTTGTTTGTGCGTGTTACTTGCAAATACAAAAAGTTATTTCTATTAAAATACATTTGTACATGCAGCATTGCAATGTGCATTTATACCTTTTTTCTACCAGCTATACATTGAATTGGGTACTTTAATTAACTTTTTCATTAGCTTTTTATTATTTATTTAACTAATTGTTATTTAATAGTTATCGCTTGTTTACCCGAATATTGTACAATATAAGCGCAATTCATACACCTCTTCATCTGCTACATTACTCGTATTTCTTCAATCCTTTTCCACTAATTGAGCACGTTCCGAACGTATCATTGTAATTAAAATACAAGACACAAGTAAAAAAAGGAGAAAATTCTCAAAACCCATCGGCGTTACGTACCGAACGTACCTTAATTTTTCGAGCACGTTCGATAAACGTACACCGCCGCGATTGAATTACTCTCCAATTAAGCCCTCATAAAGCATCCTAATAATGAATGGTTTCAGATACGTGACTGGCTCGCGGCGAAAGAAGACATGATACGCCAACAGGTTGTCGTGGTCGGCGATGTCGACCACATCCTTCAACTCATCGACAAACAAAAGGTCAGTAGTCTGCCGCTCTTTCCACTTTATCTCATCTCCTCTTCTTCCTCTTCATTGATGTTTATCGGGACGGAAAATCGTCGTAATAATCTTTCGTTAATTGATATATGATGGATGAACGAGTGTTTTGCTACTGTTGGGTCGTATGTTATTGTCACAAATACAATTAGCTATGATTGTCAATAAATCATGTTTCATGATAGATTTTGATTACAAAAATGGTACCATTAGTGAAAAATACATATTGACAAAAATATATGTACATAAAAATACGAAAAATTCTATCTGATTATTTGCCGCATGCTATATTGATACTGTAGTTCTATTTGTTTAGAAAAAAAGCTTTTAATTAATATCAATAAATCTATAGTAAAGTTTATTACAAAAGAAAAGAGTGAACAACAAGAGTGAAACAAAAACAAAAAAAAATTATTTCGATCACCCAATCAATCCACCACGAATTCATATCACTTACCCAAACCACCCGTTCGATAAACATATTCCGCATCCGCCGGCGTCTTACCGCATCGCGGCAAACCTGACCAGCTCTCTCGAGCTCCGCATATTCCGTTGCCCTCGATCATCCGCGACCGCGTCGTCGTCGATAACAGCGTTGCGGCGCCTCCCTCGCCGGTAACTCGGCTCCCTACACCCGTGCAGCTTTCCCTCCGCGGGTAACTAGTCGACCCTCGTCCAAGCAGCTCTTGCCCTTTACCACCAACGATACCCGCAGCCACGACCATTCAAAAAATAAATGCAGGCCCTTATCGGACGAAGATTATAAAATCTCGCGCGCGACCCTATACTTGCACGTCACCTCTGCACGTTCGTTCTTTTCACGGCATGGGAATTAGATGCACGCGGCTCGCGCGCTGTACATTTGAAATTCAAAATTTCGGCATTAGAAATTCAGATTTGGAGCGCGCGCCGCCGTTATGACGATGAAAGGAAATTGATAGCGGACTGCGGCGGGAGGGTGAAAAAAAAGGAAGATAATGCCCGTGCGTTAAATTGATATGCAAATGGCTGCTGCTGTTGCTGCTGCTGGCGTAGGAGCGGCGAATTTCGGCGGAGATACGGAGGTTGCGGGAGAGCGCGTGTGCGTGGATGATGGTGGGGAGGATAGGAAGAGGGTGGAACCGAATGGGAATGCGTGCGTGGGGGAGGTTCGATCGAGGGTGAGAGAGGGAGAGGGAGAGAGAGACACGGACAATAAGGTGCGCGAATTTTGTGAATTATATTGTACGGGAATGATCGAATTGTGATGATGTTAGGGGCGGCGTCGGGGCGTGTGTTAGGGGAGCGGAAGATTTTTTTATTGGTGTCAGTAAATGTAGTAGTAGTTGGAACATGTGGGTTGAAATCTTTCACGTTATTGATTTGAAGTGGGTATCATTTTTTATTAAGCTCTTCAGAGCTGACATTCGAGATGTCAGAAAATGGCTTGATACTCGCGAAACTCGTGCATATTTTATTTCGTGTGCTATGTTTGTTTAATACGTTTTAGGTAGAGTGGCGGTAGGGACTTTCGAGCCTTTAAAAAGTTGAACAATATAGACATTAACTTCGGGTACATTGACAGCTACATTTTTGTGAAAGTTTTGGAGTGAATTATTGATCAAACGATAACGAAAATTCAGTGGGGAAATTTTGTAAAGGGCATTAATGAGAAAGTAACGAGCAAAAAATGATGAATTTGTTAGTATAGTAATAAAAGTTAGTGAAAAATTAATCATATGCGTGATTCTCTGCAACAGTGCTTATTTAGATGTAATTTCCGTGAATATTTTATAATGTAAAATCATTAATTTTTTTGATAAATATATTTTTTTATAAAAATGAAACATTATAAATTATTTTAGAATATTCAATGAAAGAGGATTATTTACTACCAAGGAGATTACATGTAAAAATAAACACTTTTGCAGAGAATCAAGCATATATGTTGAAAACAATACAAAAAATTTACGATTAAAAAAATGTATTTAACTTTAATATTGGTATTTTACGAGTAAAACAACGTCAACATCACACGCAAATTCATTAAATATATTACCGAACAAAATAACTTTTGCGTATAATTCAAAAGATTACAGCACGACTGCGGCCATTAATGCAGCAAGCAAAAATTTTCCACCATTTAATCGCCGCGTATAAACTCTCTTCGGCTGCATAAACAGGCTACGTTTCAGCTTCGTTTTTCGCCGCGCCGCCACCGCCGCCGAGTGGATTGAAATTTATCGAACCGTGGCCTGGCGCGCGCGCGCGCGCGTGCACATTGCGCATATCACATCAACAAAACGAACATTATGCTATTACACGCTGTATCTCCCAGGGACGCGCGCTGAAATTGCACTAATTCGTTACAGAATAATAACACCACCATCACTACTACTGCCGCGGCTCGCGCGGGATTCCCGCCTGTTTAGCCCCATTATGCGCAAGCGCGTCGGAATAAAAACCGGTGATAAACCAGGGGTAATAAGAGGAAAGTTTTGGGAGCGAAATTGGGAGGGAGGGGATTATACGCGTGGCGAGCGTTTATAAAAGGCAGCTTGAAATATTCAGAAAGCAAATGCGAGATGCACTGTAAACACGCCCCCTCGTCTGTATCGTGCCAGTTTTTACGTCTCCAGGGCATTAATATAATAGTCAGAGGGGTATGAAAATGTTTCATACGTTTGATAATAAATTTGGCAAAGCTTGGCTTAATTTTAAAAATTATTTTACGCAACTCGTAAGAATGATATTATTGTAGAGAGTAATAAAACTAATTTAGCTTCAAATAATTCATCATCTTTCTGCTACGTGGAAGTTTATTTGTGATAATTTGGTTATCTGGGAAATGCATAATGTGTATGTGTGAAACTAACGTGAATGTGTAGTCTTGTAGAAGCGAATTTAAAATTAATGTTTACCTATAGTCTGGTCGTTTGTTGATTTACATTACTTTGTAATTTTATAAATTCCTTCAATGACTAGTTAAACAGATAAATAACAATGTCATTTTACTCGCCATTCGTTTTCATTTTCAAAAACTAATCTACCACTCCACACTAAATCACCATAAAAAAGCTTTCACCACCAATACACCCCGAGCTCCTGCTAAACTTCCAAAAAAATTCTACGCCGATAGTATCGAAATTAAAAGAAGGAAAAAGCGGATTCCGAGGCTCATACGGAGCGTGCGAGCTCGCGGCGTATCGGGGAGAAAGTGCGAAGGGCGGAGAGGAGCGAACGAGCGCGAGACACGCGAGGCGTCGCCCGAGTGACATTAATTACTCGGATCTTTATCGCACTGATGAAAGAAAGCGAGGAGCTCGCTATCTGTGGCGGATCTCGGAAATTTTTTAAGGAGTGTTTAGAGCTTGATCGGAGGTTGGGGTTGTCTATCAACGATTTGGAGGAAGGTTTTTGGAGGTGGTATAGGTTTGCGATTAGAATTTTGTTTAATTAGGAATTGAAATGTAATTTGTAAGTTTTAAAATAGGGTTGGAGAAACGGGGTTGTGAGATTAAAGAATAATTGACCGGTTTGTGTGTAGTACGATAACGGTTGTTGTTGTGAAAACGAATTTTCTGAATAGAGCGGGATATTAACAATTTATTTTAAATTTATTTGATTTTGAGCTCAAAATATATTTCGCCGAATTCCACTTGATAAAAGAGAGCCTTCGATATCGAAATATCAGCCAGAATTATTGTTCGGTATTCAGTAGGCATGTCGGCCTTTTTGGCGCATTCTCGGAATTTCAAATGATAGCAGATAGTATTTTTGCGAAATGGAGCACGACTATCGGTAATAACTGAATTGCAGTATCTAACGTCATTATATTGTATACCTGCAAGTCGTCCTGAAAAATTACTGCAAGAATTGAATTCGGTGATTCTACTATTTTCGGCGTCACTGAAGAATACTAATAAAATGTTTTAACTTTTCTTTCAAAATACGATCTATAAAGGCTGTGCTGTTACGGAGAGAAGAAAAATTGATAGTTTAATGAAGTGAATCTAAAAAAAGCAAAGTTATTTAATAGATAAATTATAAAAAATGAATTGAAAATCAATGTCTGACAGATCTCGACTTGTACCACTTCCACATCTTTCCTATAGTAGCTAGTAACGAATCATTTTAATAACTTTCACGTCTAGCGACAGCATCAACTTGTTCTTAATTTTACGTTTGTTTTTACCCTTCAAATGCTAACTTCCAAAACTAAACAACATCTCCATTACCCCCCTCCTTTGAACCCAAACAATGCCAAACCGAATCCGCGTGTACGCTTTCAGACAAGTGCAGCCAATTCCAAGCCAAGACCCCGGAAAACTGCCAGGCCAATAGCCCGATCTCCATATCCCCGGCAAACGACAATAGCCCGCGCATCGCGATAGCCTTCGCTGCACCATACAAAAAGCAGACCCTCCGTCTCGCCCCCTTACATTCTTATCTCCTTCGCCCTGTCCCCTCTCTATTTTCCGACTCATTAAAACGACCTTCAGCCCGCAATAACGGAATCAACATTCCCCTCTCCTATACGCATACACACACACACACACACACAGGCTTTAGCCGAAATTAGTTGGCTGGGATAAACGCGCGTCGCCTTTGACGCCATTCTTCGCGGCTCCTCCTCTCTCTGATCTCTCCTCCTCGCTCCCCCCCTCACTCGCTTCGTCGAAGACGAGGAGTCCGCGACATAGTTTCCCCGCGGGCGCGTGTTTATCCGGGATGCGAGAGAGAGAAGCTGGTAATCAGCCGTCGGTGGATGAATAATTAGCGAGGAAGTTGTGTGTATGTGTGTGCGGTGTTGGCTGGTGTTTTGAACTTGAATTAAGGATGCGTGTGACGCGGCTGTTTTGTGAAAGTTGCGGGATGAGAGCTGGTAAAGGTGGCAAGGGTTAGTCTTAGAATTGATAATTTGTGTTTCGCTGAGGTGGGTGATGTACTAATGATTTTTCGTGGTTTAGTATGCACATGGAAGATGCAGATTTTCGGGGAATTAATGCGTCTATTTAAAGTTACTAGTAAATGTTTTGTTGAGTATAGAAAGTCTATAAAAGAATTATATAAGAATTTCTTTTAGTGAAATCACTTTCTTTTTTATTTATCATCTGTTCATATATTATTTTTCAACCATTTGAAAGGTTTTTACTACATCCTGTTGCATTCCCATAGAACTTTAATAATACAATTGAATTAACTCGTTATACGTTCTTTCGGCAGTTCACGTATTACAAGCGGTGTCTTTATGACGAGCCATCAAATAATTTCACAGTTCATAAAAAATTAAGGACGACACGTGTAATCAAATTCAAAGGGACAAACGTATACGCGCTACAAGTGATCTCTACTTCTTGCAACGTCTTTTTTACTTCATGAGGCAGTCGCTCTTGAGCTCGGTCCATAATGTCTATTCCTCTGGCGATATTCCAAAAGCCTTGCGCTCTCGTTCTCTCTCTCTCTCTCTCTCTCTCTCTCTCTCTCTCTCTCTCTCTCTCTCTCTCTCTCTCTCTCTCTCTCTCTCTCTCTCTCTCTCTCTCTCTCTCTCTCTCTCTCTCTCTCTCTCTCTCTCTCTCTCTCTCTCTCTCTCTCTCTCTCTCTCTCTCTCTCTCTCGCTCTCTCTCGCTCGCTGATGCCGGGCCTCAATACAAGGTCCGCCGGTCGTGAACTTTCGCGATCGCCGATAGACTTAAATTGATTTTACAAGGATACATTTTCTTATAGGCGCTCCGACCATTCGGTATACTAGAAAAGTCACTGGCTTTTCTAATTCTTATTCATGGCCGGTTCGTCAAAAACTCCGCGTTCGGGGCTTATTTCTCATGGAATCCATAAATATCATTAGCTTTGTAAACGTTTTCTACGATGAATACATTATTACCCAGACTGTCAGAAAACTTCCATATATATAGAGGTATACAATGTGTACATTTGGAAACGCAAAATGTAAATACAATATATCTATATATATGGAAGTTTTCTGACCGCGCACGTAAATACCGCAGTAATCATTCATTGCGCTGAAAATAGATCAAGTGCCCGGAGTTTAGAGCTCCACGTCATTACGATTTAGTTATTTACAAGTACAAGAGCGCTGCAACCGTTGGGCAAAATCGGATTTTCCGAATTACATTTGCAAAATATTATGATAATTACCGCGGCGAATGCTAACGACGCCGGGGGCAATCAATAAACGCGGAAATAATTAATGGACAATGGGAGTGAGAGCGGACTGCCGTATATGAGTGTGTGTGTGTGCTTCTGGAAATACGATTCCCAGTGGATAATCGAATGGCACAAACTAGATTTCGTAATTATGCTCGTTATTGATGGCCCGAACGCGCGCAAAGTCTTAACGCCAATTTTCGGAGGGGGCAAAATCACGCGACGGCTTGTCGTCAAAATCATGCTAATTGCGATAAATTATGCAACGGTTTTTATATACGCTCACTCGCGCGCTCTCGCGCTACACGTGTTTTATGGAATAGCTCTCTAGGCGAGAGCTTCTAGCGTATGTATACATATATAGGTGTATACGTCGAGCGAGTCGTGTATCGTAAAGCCAAGGGAGAGGAGCTTTTACAAGTTTTCCAGCCGTTTCTCTTGATGAAACTTTTACTGCTTTAATAAACTTTTATACATATTTCTTGCGGACGTTGTAAAATTTTCCGAATTTTCCGGCTTCTTGCGCGCGATTTACGAACTTTTTATTGCTTGATTCGCGAGCGCGTTTGTCAAGCATAAATATCTCGCTCGCCGTTAAAACTTTCAGAATGGAGGACCGGGAACAGTGATTTCGATATTTCCTAGAAAAGAGAGACAGAATCTTGTGCAACGTTCACTGTGTATTTACGTTTTCATTGGTTTTCGAAAATGTACGTTTTGAATATTATATGTATATTGAACAGAATTTCCGCTGTCCTTTAAATGACAAGTTATACATCATTATTTATGCGAAATGTAAAAAAAAGAACAATACTTGATAATTCGAGTCTGATAGTATTGATCGATATCCGAATATCAATTAAAATGTGGATATCAGTTATTCAATATCCTATTCAATATCATATTAAAGTTAAAATAAAATATTATTTTCATTGATAAATATTGTACATTGATAAATGCATGATTGCGAGTAAAAATGAAATTAACCGGTATTGAGATTGCACAAAAATATCGAATATCTTTTTCAATATCAATTAAAGTTATCATATAACCTGTATCGTTAATCATCGCCTTTGAAACGACGGGCTTCAAGTTTTCCAATTTCAAATTTATTATAGTTTGTTATTAAATGTTTTGAATATTCCATTCCTCAAATAAAGTTATTTAAATTAGAAAACTATTTTATAATGGAATAAAATCGAAAATAACATTATTTCATTACAATGGTCGTTATTCCAAAAATAGAGTTTTGAAGATTCGTCGAGTGCTCAATTTAAAATGCCTTTTGAATTTTGCAGTTGATCAATCAAATAACGAAATTCCTTTACCTTCTCAAAGGCAAAGCTTTGTGACGGCGGACATTTAAACAAAAGTAGAACCAGTATTTTTAATTCAAATCTTAGTCCTCGAAAGTATTTTTAATTTGAATCTTAGTTCTCGAACACATTTTTTTTCTAATTCACACATACTTTTTGCGGTTAAAAGTCTAAATGAAACATTTACTTTCCGTGGCCCATAAAAACCGCATCATACCCTTTCATTCAGAAAAATACTCGACTTGATCCCAAAAATTCGTTCACACCATAACCTCTCCACTCCTTCCAGCCCACATCTGCATTCCCAAAAAAAAAACTCCCACCTCATCCTCCCTTTTTCACGCTTTCTCTCTCTCTCCTCCCTCCCTCTCAAAATTTAATTACTCTGAAAACTACTCGTCGCTTCGTGAAACATTCACGCGACTGCTCTCTTCGAATCTGTGCCCGAGTGCGGCCCGCCCTCACCCTGGCGTAAAACTTTCACACGGCACACCTCCGCACATCCATCAGCCTCCTGCAGCTCCGAAAATCAGCTCTCCGAAAAAAGGTAACAACCGTTCGTCGCCTCCTACACACACGCTCTCAAAGTAAAAGCCGATCCTTCGCGCGGAGAGTCAAAGACCCGAGCGCGCGCGCGCGCCGCGGAATGCGAATCGATATTTCTCTGCTGCCGGCGCTGCTGCTACGTATACAGAGGCGGCGAATCTTAAAGGCTTTAAGCGGCGCGCGCTCGGCGGGGCTATCGATTGCCTCCCGGCTCTATCTTGCAGGCGCCGGGGAAAATGTCTACCTGGAACTGGCGATCGACCCGCCGCTGCCTGTCTTCTCTCTCTATATGCGCCCCCGGGAGTGCGTGTGTTGCTCTGCGCTCTCTCTCTACTGTGTGTTGCTGCTCCTGCCGCGGCCACCCGCCTGTTTGCACGCGCGCGAGGCGAGTGGTCGCGTGCGCGCCGACGCTGCGGCCGCGTGCGGTCGACGAATTTTTTTTCCTTTTAGGGTAGCGGCTGTGGGGGTATTGGAAGAGAGAGAGGGGGGAATTTGAGGGTGGGTTTATGAAATTTTTGGAAGTGTTTTGTTTTGGGTGAGTTGAATAATAGAGATGGTGCGGAAGAATTTCTTTGCTTGATTGGTAGTATAATTTGAACAACTGAAATTACGGGGGATGCAAATATTTGGATTTTTAGTAGCTGTATGATTTTTTAGGTTCGGTGTACTTTAAAGCCCTCCACGCGAAAGAAGGAACAGGATAAAAAGAACAAGAATAGCATTGGTTAGTATGTCTATATATACCTCTTGTTCTTTCTGTATTTCGTTGTTCCTATATAGATATAGAAACCCATGAAATTCT
Source organism: Torymus aiolomorphi (assembly GCA_036365515.1). NCBI lineage: Eukaryota > Metazoa > Arthropoda > Insecta > Hymenoptera > Torymidae > Torymus > Torymus aiolomorphi. The sequence goes on along the minus strand of CM070875.1, from coordinate 206,289,630 downwards.
TGTTCTTTTTATCTGTTCCTTTTTTCGTGTGGAGGGCTTTAAAATCGATGTTGTAGTTATCTTCCGAAAGAAAGCGTTACAACGTAGGTGCAGGTACTTCAGAGCGAGAAGCGATAAGGAATTTCGTTTTACATAGAATGTGTATTTTTAAAATACAGTGTCTTCCAAAATGGAAATTTTTTGTTTTTCTTCCATTTACTTTGCGGAAATGGGAAGAAAATGGATGAAAAATTGGCAATTTTTACAAGAGCGAAAATATTGGCATTACAAATATTTTACAATAATTTGAAAAAATAACTACCACAATTTTATGAAAAAATTCAAGTATACCCCTAAATTTAGCGATGTTTATCAACCCATAGCATCTGAGGCTCATAACGGCGTCTACTTTACTTCATGCACGAGCAACTTACGGAATTTTCTGAAAAACATAAAAGTATCCTGGAACCGTAATATATCGGGCCGAGAGTTCGTAGACACTGAGCGGTAGTTGAGGTAGTACAAGGTGCTTGCACTCTCTCTCTTTCTCTCCATCGCGTGCACGAGCGAATGAATGAATGTACGTACGTATGAATCGCCTGTTTACGGAGGGCTTTTTCCCAGCTCGCGCTCGAATCGAAGCGGCGGAGCGCGCGCAGGAAGTTTTGATTCGAGATGTTGATAGACGCACACGTGAACGCGGAATATTCAAAGTCCGCGCTGCTGCGGATCCGACTGGAGGGTGAAAAAAGTGTTGATTTTATGGGGTTGGTAAACGTTCTCGAGCTTTATAAACGTATTTATCGATGTTTTTTCAGTCTAGTTAATTTGTGACCACTAGACATGATAAATGGGCTTTTGTTTCGATTATCTATGATACGCAAATAGTGAAGAATAAAAAAAAAATTTTATTTTTTATAATTTTTTTCTCTTTGTTCTAGAAAGGAAAATAATTTTTTTAAAGCCAATGCGCGTGTCATCTCGTGCACGCAATTTAATAGGAGTCATATTTTCTGTAATTTCTCTAGCTTCGCGGCCGCCTGGAATCTAATAGGGATAAACTGCAGCTAACAGAACTATAATTTATTCCGGCAATTCCCACTGCAATTTTTCTCCTCGTGGAACAGAGAAAACAAGTTTCATTTTAATCCCATGTTTCTTGCGCAACGTACGGTTATCGTGAAAATATTAGTCCGACAGAGAAAAAAATCATACAAGGCTCTAAGTGATCATAGCAATTTAACAAATTGAGAGTAGGTATATCTCAATTATTTCAAGATGTAAATTTTTTTAAATCTTAATTTTAGAACGTGTTTATTACACTGACAGAAAAACCCGGGGAAAAATTCCTATGTTGCTCTTGGAAGTTGCCCACAACTGCTTAAAATCGAAATATTTACTATCTTTTATATGAAAAAGTCCAATGTCACAAGTAAAACTTCCTATGCCAGCATAGTAAAAATTAACACGTGACTAATGGAACTTTATCTTTTGTACATTTTCCCAGGCTAGCATGGTAAAAATTGAGAGAGTTTTAGAGTAAGAATTCACACGTTCAATCGTAAACACCCCGCGAGTGCACGAAAAGTTGACCTCTTCAATGTCAAAATAGGAAAGATTCAGACAGATACATGTCAACAAACTCAATCCACCTTGGCAACATCGAGACAAAACACAAACGCTAAACGCAACAACTGAATGTGCGTTCTAATTCAACATACTTGTTTTTATTTTTTTTTTTATTTTTTATGATAAGACAATTTTTAAAATCATTGTTTATTTGTAATATTTTTAAGGAAGGTTGTGAAAAACCATTATATCGAAAATACAAATTCATTAATAAATAAATGAGCTTGTTTAATTTAAGGTATTGGTAATAGTTATAAAATGTTAAATAATATTCTTAATATATAACATTTGTAATAAATTACGTTAAAATAGAGAATAATATTATTCGAGTTAAAGCATAATTTGTTATAAAATTAGCGCGCATAACTTACGTTTGGGGATATACAAGTTCCAAAATTTTGTAGGACATATGTCTTTTAGGTAAGTGGTTAGCGCTCCCGACTACCGTGCCAAGGGTTCCAGGTTCGAGTCTCGATGCCGTCAAAAATTTTTAATTTATTTAATAAATTTTCTTTAATCATGTTTAATTCAAAAATAACTTCTGTATTGTCTAAATATAATAATTATGTGTCTGATACTCGCTCCCCCACTCCTAAAAAAAAAAGATGTAATAATTTTTTTCGCTCTTTAAAATCAGTTATAAAAAAATTCCCATGTTAGACTTGGAATTTTTCCTACCTGTATTGCAATTTCTGCTAAAAATCCGACATATGGTCGAGTTACGATTCCAACATGGTAATTTTTACATGACAACATAAGAATTTTTACCAGATTTTTTCTGTCAGTGTATAGAAAGGTTAACTTTACATTGAAATTCTTTTGCTGCTAATTTAGCCGATAATTAAGAACATTAATGTTTTATGCACAGTTGTTCTGAGTATTGTCTCGTTTATCGATAAATTTAACGGGGCTAAAGCATCATATAGTTTCCCTTAATGTCTAGAGATATGAGAACAAATGGAAATAACGAAATCCATTACGCACATGTATAGAGGAATTGAAGCTCGTGTTAAATAGCGAGTTTTGCGATATTATCAGAAGTTGGTAATTAAATTTTAGTTCAGGCTGAATCTAATTATACAGAGTATTAAACAAAAACTTTTACTACTATTATTGTTAGACATTGTGCAAGAGAACTAGATTATCTGAAATGAGCATCGAGTAATTATATTTATGCGTTGTTTTGTTCTACTTTTCAACGAAATAGCTTATATTTCTTGGAAACTAGTACTATACTGCCTTAAGTTAATGAGTATAAATAATAAATTTTATTCTATTTCTTTTCTTAAAATTTAATAGTTACGTATTTAAGTAGAACATGGATAACTTTTTTAATATTTAATACTTTACTTAATTTTTTAATAAGAATTAATAAATATCTTAACACAATTAAAATCAATAAATAAGATGATCATAAATATTATTACTTTTCGAAAATTGTTTCTTTCAATTATTACAACTAAATAAGTAACCATTTAAGTAATTATTTTTCAATGCGAAAACATTCTTTGTAGTATTTTTGATCTCTAACCTAACAAATTTTAAATTAGTATTTTAAAAGATAATTGTAAAAATAATTATTATTTTAAAGTATCAAACACGATATGATTGTAGATCACTGGTAAGTATCGGTAAATACATTTATTCTTTAATGGATACTTCTTAGAAAAAGAAGAAATGTGACAATAACATACTTGACCTCACCAAATTTGTACCTATATAGATTACAAATCATCAATCTTACAAACCAGAACATCAAACAGAACCGTGTCCCCAGTCGACAAAAAAAGCCTCGTACAAACTAAAAGGCCCGTCGCTCTATCCCTCTACGTCCTTTCCTTCTACTAATAAACAAACTTCGCAGCGAATCCCCTCTACCCTCATCCTATTTCTCAAACTCTCTTCGTATCCCTCTCTCCGCGTGACCGGAGCTCGCGGCAGGGAGCAAAACCTTCTCGAATCCCTTCATCTCTCTCGTGCGCGACTCGAAAGTAAACGTCTCTCCCTCTCTCTTATTTCGTGCCGGCGAGTGAGCTTTGTTTTCACGGATTTTCGTTGGAATTTTGCAGACGGTGCTGCGCGAACTGGAGCAGAAGAAGCCGCAGCTGGACGAGCTCGTTCACACGGCCGAGAACCTGCGCGCCGATACGAACCGGCAGCAGCTCCACGGCAAGGGTGAGTGCTCTTTTGTTATTTTCACTTCTCTCTCTCTCTTTCACTCACTCTTTTTTTTCTGCGTTATCCCTTGCCTCGTTTTCTCCTGTTTTCAAGCGAAATCGGTTGGCTGGACTGCGTTTGTCGAACCGTAAGCGTTTTATCTTGATGATCATAAATACCTTCGGTGTGGGTAAAATATGCAGTCGCCGCTGGAAATGGGAATATTAACTGCTCGCTATGAAGGAGTTCTGTGTGTGTGCGTTACTCTGTTGATTAAGTTAAGGATTAACATTTCAACGGCTTTAAGTATTAAAAGTAGCGGGTTGCCTGTGGAGAGTTTTAATGGCGGTTTATTAAATTATTTTACACTTTGCGTTGAACAGGCATGAATGAATTTATGCCTTCCATTAGTAATGGATAAAAAGTGCTGGTATAAAATAGGTTCTGTTCAAGTAAGTTACCCTGGTTTAACAAAATCCATAACATAATTATATAATAAATTTACCAACTTTAATTGCGTTAATTCAAGGGCTAAAGAACTACCGATTGCAAAAATGTAGCAGCTGTGAGAGTGTCTAAACACTCTCACAATTAGCCCCCCCCCCTCTCCATTACACATTTATAAATTCGTATTACACTTAACAGTTCGCTCTGATAACTCGCAAACAGCGAGAAACAACACATCAAGCGAATTGCACAGCAGTGTAATCATACGAACGGGTATTAAAATTAAATTTATACAGACTATTAAAGCACCGCCCGTCCTTCTCACGCCATCGTAAATACATATATACACGCACTTGTTGTACTCGATTTTCCTACGCCCCCCCCCCCCCCCCCCGCTAATTGCGCTCTGCCAAATTTAGTTTACACCGCGCACACATAGCTACCCTAGCAAGCGCGCAACTCTATCCAAACCCTCGCAAATACGCCTCGAATATTATTAAAAAACAATGCGCGTCGCCACATAGACGTTTTTTTTAACCATCGGCGATAGAGTAACGCGGTTGAGCTCGATTTGCAGCTCGGAAAATCTGGTTTGAAAATTCAAACGCGCGAGAGAGAGAAAGGGAGCGCCAATTATAACGGCGCGCGGGCGGTTTTGCATGTTTGCGCATTGTTCGCGCGCTCGGCATGTTGGCCGAATTCGCTTTTCAAAATTAGCGCACGAGGATGGCAGCCGAGGTCGACGCGCCGCGTTAACAATGGTTTTAACAATGTCGAGGGAGGGAAGACCGACTGGCTCTCCGTGCGAGCGTAGTTTTCGCAGCGAATTGTTGTTTTGTTGAGACGAACGCGGTGCTTGTTGGTTTGTCAGGAAAAATAGAGAAATTGGGATAGTTATTTGGTGCCTAATTGAAAGGAGGTAGCGTGAAAAAGTTTGTGGTATAATTAAATGTAAATTAATAGTTTATTCGTATTTTAATCGAGTAGATGCATTCAAGAGATGTTACGTCTTGGATGCTTGTATAATTAAATTTTGTAGGAATTGATAAGTAGTTTTTGAATACGTTAGAATTCAATTATCACGAACATCGAGATCCTTTTCAATCTTCATTATTTTACCATATGTCGAAAATAACGTTTTAATTAATTATCAGATTCTGCAAGAGATTCATAAGTTATGTATAACAGCGCTACATTACTTACAACCCAGTTTGCAATACTGGATTTAGAACGGGATCAAAGTTTCAATTCCACTATCTACACTGTAAAATTGAAGTGACAGAAATACAACATTTTGAATTGCGGTGCAGAAATAGTTCGTGTAGTTTTGTAAATAGTCAATTTAGCAATTGAATAATATTTATAATGAAATAAATCAAGTATAATAAAGTCAGCGTTCTTATAAAACCAAAAATATCTGTGCTATCCTTATATAACACGTAATACAATATTATTACAACCACATTTTATAATAAACGTTTTACTACGCCATACTGCACCAAACAAAACTTCCATTTCTCCCATAGAGATCGCACCTTAAAACCCCACCGACTCCCCCCAAAACTTAAATCCCTTCTCATCCCCCAGCCACCTTCTCTCTCTCTCTCTCTCTCTCTCTCTCTCTACTCATGAACTCGACGTTCTATATTTACCACTCGAGAACCCGCAAACTCATGGCGGCAGCAGCAGCTCGCCGGGGCCCTTTGTGAGCTGCGCGCAGCGGCGTTGATTCAGTTTCCGTTGCCCGGCCGCGTTCTAACCGGTCATTAGTTAACGGCAGCCCGGCTTGCCCCCCCCCCCCCCCCCCCTGGGTGCTTGATTGTCCGCGGCGGGCCCGCAGACACCTGCGCGAGCGCCGCTTTTTTTCGCGGTCGAGCCAAAGGCTGCGGCGTCGTTTTTGGGTGGTTTAGGGGAGAAGGGGTGGTGTGGTGGGTGTGATGAGTGAGATTGGTGAGAAGAACCTATCGAATTTCGTTGTCTATCGAAGTGTGTGGTGTTAATTTTAATTTGGTTTTTTTATGACGTTGTTTTGGTAATATTTCGTATGGTTCTGTTGTGTTGATAGATACAGAAGTCTTTTGATTGTTAATGAAAGTTTTAGATTTGTAGAGGACTAAACACCAAGAATTTATTAAATCTCATTGATAGTATTATAAAACATATTTTAAGGTGGGTCAAGTAGGAATTCAATCGAGTTTAGTAAATTTTTCTCGGCTGAAAAAGCGCACTGATGTAAAAAGTCATTTAGAATCGAGTGCTTCGTTATAATAGCGACTGAGAGAGAAGAAATCGGAAAGCAAAATAATTGTTCTCGTTTATGTCTCGAAAAACAATAATGAACCAAACACTTTTGTTTCTTATTTATATTTAACGAATTGTCTCTATTTACTAGATGATTTCAACTTAATTACTGTTAAAGTTTAGTATGAACATTTTGAGATTATATATAAGTTTAACGTTGTTAACGTTAATTGGACAAGTAAATTTTATAAAGTATCTTATAACAACGAACGCCAAAGTAATCTTATGTAATAGCATAGCTTTTCATATCGGATATTGAACATATTGGAAATAAAAGATTAAGACACGCTCATCCACATAGAACAACCAACGTAATTTTTGCTTGTCAATTAAAATAATCCAACAACGTTTCATTAGTGTCGTTAAAACTTTAAAGCAAAACACCTGATGCAACATCGCAGTTTTATCCTCGCAATTAAAATCTTCATTGAAATCTCATATTCGTTTTCATTATACACTACTAATATTCCGAAATACTAAAATTTAATTTTCCAACTACCAAACACGTTTCTACCTACTCACCATTTGTATACACACACCCAGCCACGTATTAGCCGATAACATTTTTAGCATCCGAGCAGGAAAACTTTTTCTCTCTCACACCACTACGACGACGCGCATTTTTGGCCGCGACGAAAGATTTTTTTCCCCCGTTGTTTTCATTTTTCAGCACCCGAATTTATATAGCGCTTCCCCCCTTTTTTCGCATTCACGAGTGTGCACCCGCGCTTGCGTCCGTATTTATTATTCGATGTGGCTGTCGCGCCTATAGAGGAGAATAATTCCGGGCTCATCAAAAACTGTTCCTTTTGTTACTGTTGAAATACAAATAAAAGATAACAAAAATAATAAACCCCGAAAGCCGTTAGTCGATCAAACGAATTCGTTAAGCGCCCGATATTATTATTCATCGTCGAAAAGTCGAGCTCATCGATATTTCCAGAAAAGTTATTTCCACAAAAATAAAAGAGAGCGACTTCAAAGCTATATATTATACTCCCCGATAGGGATTCACCCTTCAATCCTGAAACAACTCAACTCGGCAGCTGAAATTCTAAACCGCGCGCGATAAATATTAATGCCATCGGCAGAGAAAGTAGAGAGACAATCTCGCGCTCGACGAGACGCTTTTTCCTCGCGGCGGCGACGCAGCGGCATCCCGACGCGGCGAATATCGATTGGCGCTTTTTGCTTTACTCTGGGCGGCCGCGTGCGCGCGCTGCTGCTTATTTTTGCTTTCTCATAAATGCGCAAACTCTTTCGCCGCGCCGATTAATTCACCTTTCGGGCAGTTCATTTGTCGAGGCGCGCGTAGTCGCGAATTCATGCGACTTTAGAGATGCAGATGTGTTTCTTTTGCGTTTTGTGTTTTAATTGTGGGCTACAGTGGGTATTTGGAATGGTAAATAAGTGGGTTTTTGGTGAAGTGGGGAGGTGACATTGCAAAATTGAAATGATTAATTGCAGAAAAGTGATTAATTATGCTGGCGGTGATAAAATGTGGGGCCGCGTGTAGGACGCGTGTAAATGGGAATGTGAACGTGACGCTGTGCAGGTATTAATGCATGATGATAAGAGTGTTACGGGGCTATGTTAATATAATTAATAAGAGTGAATTCAGGATGTAGTTACTTAGATAAAGTATACATTATTGAGTTATTTACACTGATATAGACCTTGATGGAAATCCAAAACATTTTATAACTAATAACTGACTATTTATTTTAGAAACTTGCTATAAAATGGGAATTTATCTTATCCAGTTTCTAGCTCCCGGTGAAACGCTTTTTCTCCTATTATATGGCCATTTAATAAGTTCATAAATAGAATGAGTTTTTCGAAGACAGGCACAAGCTTGTTCTTGAGTATTTTAAAGGTATTAAAACTGGTCAGTTTTTTAGTCTGGAAATGACTAGTAGAAGGCTTGCTGTTATGACCAGGAGTGAGAGAGACAGAATCAGATGGAGAAATAAAAGTTTTGCTGAATTATTCATAGAAGGAGTAGAACAAATGATTTTATACCACTCTAACCTCAAAATCACAACTTTGATATGATTTTTCGGCGCTTGTGGTATAAAATACCGTTCGAAACTAGTGCGTAAGTCGATTATTTAGGTGGTGTGACTTTTTCGCACTCGCTTCGCTCGTGCAAAAAGTCACACCAGCTAAATAATCGACTTCCCCACCCGTGTCGAAATGTACTATTTTAGTTAAGGGGGTTAGTGCGGTAACATACAAGCCAAAAGTACAGCTGGTCGAACGCCGTACGCCTCACGCTCTCTCGAGTCTCCCCACTCTCAAAATTTCACGAGAGACTGTCCACGCACACATAGCGCCGCTTCATCTGTGTGTACATACACATAGAAGCGCTACGTCTGTGTAGACACACACGCAGCGAGCCTTCGTTTGTTTACACGCACACAAGGACACGCGCGGCGTCGTCTACCGTGAGGCTACGTACTTTAAACAACTGTATCTCGAAAACGGTGAAGCTAGGCTTCCTGAAATTTGCAGAGGACATTCAAAGTATTGTTCTTAGTAACATACCTCTTTTTCTTTCAAGTCTTAAGAAAACTTTCCAAGTTATTAACGAAAACGTTCATTTTTTTACATTTCATGACGACGGTCCCATAAGACACCGTGTTAAATTTCGTAACTTTGGGAGCTTATATCTCACAAACGGGGAAGCTATAAGGCTTTCTGAAATTTACAGATACTGCGTATAATAGTAATATGAGTCTACCCTGCAAGTTTCAAGAAATTCTTAAGAAAAGCCAATATCGCACTAACCCCCTTAAGGCCATGTGAAACCGTAAATTTCAATATTTTTTAAATCAACATTCAAGGGTTTATTCGGAAAACAAATTTTGTCAAGCGCTCCGTACACATAAACACTATATCCAGGAATTTTTTTGAGTGATTCTATTAGCATTTTCGTTAGATATGCTCATTTGAGAAGTAGGCCAATTGCAGATTCCTACTTACCGACAGTACGGTTTTTATTTAATTAAATAAATTCTCATATTTTTTTTGGAAAAACACGTTTGTCAAGCGCTCCGTATATGTTAATACTATACTCAGATTTTTTTTGGATGATTCTATTGGTATTTTCATGAGATGTACTCGTTTGAAAATTATCTCGGTATTTAACATCACCTTAATGTTATTTATTTATATTTTGTTGTGATGTCAATCTAAGAAATAGGCAAATAATGATCGAAAAATCGTTTCATCATAGTCATTAATTAGCCAGTTTTACTAGTTATTTTCTAACTTCTTGGCCATTTCATTATAGATGAGTTTCTACCAGGGAAGGGGTTTCAAAAAATGACAGGTCCCTGTTATTGAAATTGAAAAATATCTGTCTTCTTGAAAATAATTACACAACAGCCAGTCGGTCACCACCACTTCGCTCGTAACAAATCAAAACGAAACTTTTTCCCGGAGAAACAATCACATCAGAGAGCGCACTGCGCGAACGCAAAAACAGCTCTTCGGCTTAGCGTCCGCGCGTCCGTGCAATTTTCGCCGCGCGTAATCTTCGCCGAGTAGGTACTCCAGCGTCCCGCTGAAAAAGAAACCTTCCTCCCCCCTCTCCGCGCTTTAATTTTCCTCTCGGATGATACTCCGCGGCGCTATAAGCATCTCTATTTGCATTCAGCAGCCGGTCGTTAGTAATACTTACTCGCGAGTTCCCGCTAATTAGACATGCTAATTGCGCATAATTCCGGGAGGCGTCTAGGCGCTCCGCGAGATAGGAAACTTATTGTCGCGCGCGTGCGCGGACCGAATATGAAAATCAAAACGACGAGGCCGCGCGTGTCTCCGTTATAATTAAAGGCTCGATTCCGCCACGGCAAATAAACACTCGTTAAGACGCGCGGGGCGCAAGACGTAGTCGCGCAGTTGTTGAAGCGCCGGTGCTGGGAATTAAAAGTTTCAACGCGGAGGAGAAGAAAAACGCGCGGCCGAGAGGAAGTTGAGATATTGTTCGGCCTGGATGTTTCTTCGCCCGGAGATCCGGGGTAATTAGGTTTAATTAAGCGGACTTGAGTGCAGCGATGAGCGACGCTACTGCTGCCGGTGATTAAGATTAGGAATACTAATTAATTAATCGCTTCGCGACGCTGTGTGGATGGTGTTGAAGAGTACGCGCGGATGGTTGTTTTGGGCTTAGTAAATTGGGGTGATGTAGACGATTTGTGAAAATGGTGTAAATTTGCTTTGAATAAATCGAAGAAGTATAAAAAGGAAAACATTGACTTTGTCGGAATATTAGAATGAATAAATGTAAACACTAGAAAGAGGATATATGAAGTACGCTTAACTTTAGCTACTAAAGTAAAAAACGAACTCTTCATAAAAGTTGTATGTCTGACTATATCAAGTACGTCTCTACTTAATGTTCAACACAATCATCACGATCGCGTCGAAACAAACTCCATCATTAACAGCATTTGAAAGGGCACTACTATACCACTGATCAAAAGCCAGTGGTTTGAAATACGCCTCGTCACGCTATACTACAGCAGCCGACAGACAGCGCACGCGCGACATACTCTAATAAAATCCGCAAGATCGTCTTGATTCACAGCGCTGCGCGCGTGTTTATCTCCCCCCGACTAATTAACCCTGCACTCGCGCGCCACGTTTTTCTCTGCTCAGCCGGCAATTACACACTCCGTCTCTCTCTCTCTCTCTCTCTCCTCCCTTTGTGACTTTACAGTCATTAGTGAGAATCGATATACGAGCGAGCTCCGTCTCGCCTGTTGAATCATTGAACTCCGGCTGTGAGGAGCGAGCGAGCGCGCGCGCATCTCGAATGTAACGCGCCGCCGCCGCCGTCGCCGCCGTTGTACGAGGCGTATAAATATATCCGCCAGTGTCACTTAAGGCTTTAACTAATTGGACGATTATGCGCCGGCGTAGTGTGCCATTGATGTATTCTTTGCCGTTTGCTCGTGTCGCGTGTAAGTGCACTGCTGTTGGGGTTTCGCTATTCATGGATAGGATGGTGAAGCTTTTTTCTGGATTTGTGTTGGGAATGGATGCTGAACATTTTATGTAAAGATGAGCTTTGTCCTATTGTGGTTTTAATGTTTTCTAGGCTTTATAAAATTTGATTTCTCTGATAAAAATTAGTTGGTTAACTACCTTAAATAAGATCAGGATGCAGCTGATTTTCGTACACTCTCTAGTGGGTATTTCAAACATCTACAGTTGAATAAAATAATTGTCTTCCCTAAAAAGAGCAATGGAACCAACATTATACATTGTCCAAACGTTGTTTTTGAAAATGCGCTTTCTACCAAAATACTTACAACGTTACGAAAATTAAACTGTAAGTTCCGATTCACTTAATCATATTAAAGCCAAACAGACACCAGAACCCTCCAATTTACAGCACGTCCAATTCCGTTATACTTAGTTACAAAGCTCAAATTTCATCGGCAATCCTCCCAAGTGCAGGGCTCGTCCACGCTAATATTAGTTCCCTCAACTACCCGGCGAACTTTCTAATTTTAACGCGCGACCGCCGGACAAAACTCCGTCGATATCTCCTCCGACGATTGTCACCCGTCCGCGTGCTCGCGCAAAAAAATGAGAAAATGTCGAAAGAAAAAAAAAGACGGTGGCGGTGGTGTGCGAGGAATATCGCCTTTCGCGGCGAACTTCGCGCGAAACTTTGACCCCCGGGCGTGCAGGCGATTTTTCATCGGCGCCGCCGCACCCATCGAAACTTCCTCGTCGTCGTAATGCCGCTTCTTTTTTTTTACGAAAAATTCAAAGTGCCGCGCGCGCGTGGGGTTGAAATGAAATTCCTCGCGCGCGCGAGCGCCGAGTAATAATCGCCAGTGTAATTAGAACGGTCGAACGTGTGTCTACGAACGAAAGTAACACGAAGTTTTGACGGACCGCGGAGCTTTGAAAAATATGGTACCCGAGATTTCGAATTTCGCTCGCGTACTACGCCGCTGTTGCTCCGTTATCTTTCGACTTTCCGCCCCGCGCGCGGATTTCCACGCAGCGCGCACCGCGAATCTCTACCGGCGAACTTTATTTTCGAAACAACGGCCGAGAGACCGCGCAAACTTTCAATTAAAGTGGCCAACCGAGTTAGACTACTACTGCTGCTTCCCAGTTCTAACTTTCTTTGGTCCGGAACTTCTTCTTCGCTTACACACATATATACACATATTTTTCCGGGTTGGCCGCACGTGCGCCGATTCTATTTTTTACGCTCCTCGTGTCCGCCTTCGCCCGCGCAAATACTCAATTAGCATTCGACATCCATTCCTCTCTCCCACGAAACGAAAAAGAAAAACGAAAGACAGAAGGAAGAAAGAAACGGGAGGCGCTTTTATCTCTCGTTCCTTTTGTCGGACGCGTCCAGTCGGACGTGTGCCGCCTCCCAACGCCGCGCGGGAGGCGATACTTTATCGGCGATCTCCTCGTCTCTCTTTCTCTCTTCAGTGTCTTTTTCGGCGTATAGTTTGTCCCGCGGTCGGGAGAGAAAGAGAGGAGGATTCGCCCTGACGTCGAACCGGAAGTTCGGATTGGCGCGAGCTCGCCACGGGGAAATGAGGGCTCGCGTTTTAAGTAGTAGCGGACGGATTCGTCGGTAGAAAGAGAAAGAGGAACTACTGGCTTTAAGTAGTAATAGAAATTATGGCCCGACGTGGGACGATTAGTCAGGCGCGGTCCTTGCGGGTTTGGATTTTCTGGTGGTAAAGCGTAGTTGGAAATTTTAAATTGGGATTGGAGTTATTCGCTGCTCTGCTGGAATTAAATTTTAGGTATAGGCAGGTTCTTTCTGAATTATATATGCCGTTGTGAGATAGGATTTAGAAAAATGAGATAAGTTGACATCAAGTTAGTTATGTAACAGCGCAATATTACTAAATAAACACGCTGTCGGATGAAACTTTGATCTTGTTCATTTCTCTTCCTTAATATATAGACTTATTTCCCGTAGTTATCTCGGGTTACTTACTACACGAATGTTTTTTTTTATCAGTTCCTCGCGTTCACGGAATCCGTATCTACAGAGAGAAAAATTTTTTAGAACATAATTATCTATATAAATCGAATTAAAACATATAATCATATAATTTATGACAAAAATTGGTACAAACACAGTAAACGCCTATTGACAGTAAAGCCACAATTTTCGTTATGAATCGCTTTTATTTTTATAGAAATTCAAATACGCCTTAGACTCACAATTGATCATAGCTCTTTCGCCTACGAAACTTTTCCTCCACAAACAAAAACCTTTTTACAACCCCACCTCACTCCTGCAAAACCGTAAAAAGGCTCACTCACCTCCACCCACACAAAAGCAGCGTGCGCCCAAAGAGAGAGAGAGAGAGAGAGAGAGAGAGAGAGAGAGAGAGAGAGAGAGAGAGAGAGAGAGAGAGAGAGAGAGAGCTCACCTCGCACGGCGGCCATCTTGGCCGGCGCGACGTCGCGGCCCCCCCCTGCGACGTTGCTCTCTCCTCTTTGACCGCCGCGCGCGCAGCAGCAGCCCACCGCGACGTCGGCAGCGCGGCTCTTCCAGCCGCGCGCCCCCGCGCGCGTATATATATATGTGTGTACCACACCGCGGAAAAAGAAGCGCCCTGGAGGGAAGAAGAAAAGTCTGCGTGCCGCGCGCACCGAACAATGCCTCTGTTTGTGTATAAAGCGGGCTTTATGCAGTCAGCCGGCGCGCGCCGCGCTTTTTTTTCGCGTTAGTGGGAGACGGTGCAGTAAGTTTGCGGGTGGCTGGAAAGGGAGAGGGAGAGAGACCTTTTTTTGTAGGAGGAAGAGTGGGAATTAGAATGTTAAGCCGAGGCTGGGGTTGGGGATGTTGACATGATTATGTGGCTGATTGTGTGGGATGGTGGATTTTTGTGAGTTTTAGCGGGAGGATGAAAGAATTAAAGTTTTTATAGGAATGTGACTAATGTAGTGATTGTGGTTTTATAATGTGTTAAGTAGGTTGTTAGTTTTATGACATTTTTTTTATTCTTTAAAATATAAGTAATATTAAAGTTTTATTGCCCTTTGCTGACTTGAATTGCATCTTTTATGTTCTCTGAATAAAAAAGAATTTTTTATATCAATTATATACTTAAGAGTTTATGCCCTTTTTTCACAAAAGACGATGGTAGTAAAAGTGGCTCTATATTATTTTAGCAAGTAATATATATTTTTTTTCGAGTTTAATAAGTTCGTTTTCAAAACGTTTTATATCGTAAGTAAATGCTTATTTCCAAAGTAATAATAATTTAGATGCAATTCCTCTATGTTGATTTCGCTTTTTTTATAATCTTCGACATTTCATTATAACTCTATGTATTTTACTGAAGCATGCACAGCTAGTAATTCAGATTTTTCACGAGTCCATGTAAAAATAAATATTAAATTCTAGGTATTGTTCTACTTTCACGCCAATCAGAATCAATGTAAGTTTCTATGAGATAAATGTTGCATATTGAATATTAAACTTCAACGTAGGCGGATTGACAACCTGATATTTTCGATGACAGAAATTTTCGAGCTTCGTAAAAGTTATAAATTAAACGTCGTTTAATGAGGTCGCCATAGTTATTATTTCAGCTTGAACAGCTGAATGTCGATATATTTTGCAGTCAATATCACAGCGTTCATAAAAGTGTATAAAACATTAGCATTCGCAAACATTTTCTATGATAATAGTCAGAATAATATTTAAACGTTGAAAAGATCATATTTCACGTAATAATATTTCTTAACTTGACATAAAAGCGGAAATTTTCTTCTCTATTCTGACAGATGGAAATTAAAGTTTTATGGATTTCGCTAAAATTTCTAACGATTCGATTTGCTTCTTTTTGTGCCTGCAGCAATAAAACCTTCCGGCCTGAGGATATTGCCTTTTTCTCTCTAGGCCCTGCCGTAATTTACCTACCCTTTAAGAAAGCAGTCTTTAAATTAAAAAGTTTTTTTTTATAAAATGTTACTTTGAATAAGAGCTTACTTTAATTAAAATTTTACAACTTCTCGGTAACCAAAGGGAAAAGTAGAAAATTAAATTATCTCCTCTTCTACTTATTTTTATGAAGCTCCAGGTGTAAGAAATAAAATTATTTCTACAGTTATAAGGGTAATAATATCTAGATATTATTCAGGAACGAAGAGTATGTAGATTTTACATTTTCTTATAATTATATTTTTAATAATATTCTTTACTATTATTACATTTAGTTTTAATCTTTATTTTAATATTAATACGTCGTTTAATTATTAGTATGACATTGTTCATTCTTAGTTCATGGTCATCTAGTATCCATTGTATATTGGTGCACCTGGTGTGGAAACGTACATACATCTGATCTAAAACGAAATAATGTTTATGAAATTTACTAAGGTAAAAGATCCAGAAGATGGACACTTATGACTCTAAAAATTTTCAATGATTTTTTTCTGAGTGAAAATCATTGGCTTGGGTTAAAACATTTGGTATATTTATGATCGGAATACATTTTTGTAACGAATAAGATAAAATATTGTTAATAAATGATTAAAATACAAAATTTAAATCGACTTTAAGTAATGACTCAATTGTCGGAGAAGATGGACAGGTGATTTTTTTCTTTGTAGGAGTAGTCGGACAATTTTAGTAGGAATAGTTGGACAGCGAAATTACATGTAGTTTAAATCGTCCAACTACTGCTACCACTAAATTCATATGAAAGGTACAGATGGACAGCACCATTGGCTTTCACCATAACCTTAATATTTGATTCTCTTAATTTTTTCTTTTTGTAAGCCACAAATCGATTTCAAATTAGCTTCATAAGAAAGTTCATACAAAAAAAAAAAAAAAAAAAATTAGAAAACAAAATGTTACGACATTTTTTAATTTTATATATGATTTTGACACTGTCCATCTATTGCTTCAGCTTTTCAAAGTGTCCATCTTCTGAGTCTTTTCCCTTAATTATTCCTTAGAACTTCCAACTTCTTAACAACGCGAATAATTTACTCGATAACCGCTCATTATAATTTTAGACACAAACATTCAATTTCAAAATAACTCAATAAACAAAACCAACTTAATCGTCCACTTCCCGTCCTTTATATCTAAAACCCACAACAACTATCCTCATCAGCATCCTTAACCGCCCCCAATCGCGAATTCGCCATTTCCCCATCCTCTCTATCTCTCTTCTCTTCCCTCCTCTCTCTCCATTGCTGCATCCCACGGTCGCAATTCCCAGCTGCACATCCACTTTTTCCCATACACCCTCCCCCCCTACCCAACCACACACGCACGTACACAGGCTTTCGCCCATCGATTCCTCGATGCGCCGACGCAGCCCTCCGTCCCCTCTCACGTGACCGTTTAAAGTACCTTAATTGGCTCGAGCGTTTCATTAAAAGTTGCGCTCGCGCGGCGTGCAAGTTTTCCTCCAGATTATACTACCGGCGCGGCGTGGCGAGCCATAAATAAAGTAATTTATGCCCGGCGCATACCTGCGCGCGCGCGCAGCGTGGCAGGGAGGGTGGAGTACGGCCGGCGGATGGGTATTTTATACCCGCGGGCGTGCGACAGTGATAAATCGTCGGTGGATTAGCGCGTGCGCGTGCTGCGCGCCGTTGAGATATTATCGGGGAACGGGGAAGGGGGTTTTGGTGACGATTTCGTTGTGATTTTTCTAAGGTGGGTGGTGGAGTTTTGTTGGTGGCGAAGAAGTAAGGTTGGATAATGTGGTAATGGCGGTTGGGAGTGCGATGGTTGAGGGGTGCGATGAAGTTGTTTTTGAATATGAGAGATTGGATGTTTTATAAGGGGTTTAAGATTAGACGAGGGAAGTTATATTTATCAAGAAGAACCCGCGTAAAAAAAATTTGATTATCGATATATGGCCAATATATCGGCCATATGTCTCTCCTGTGCCGAAGCGAAATATTGACCGTAGTATTCCCCATACAATTGTTATATAAATTCTTATTTACATATATATAACTCTAAGAATTAGAAATATAGGCTACATGAACGTTATATGGAAAACAGTATGGCCAATACATGGCTCGGGCGCCGGATCTACATATGGCCCACATATTGTCCATACATCTAGTTTATGGCCCATATGATGCCCACGCATAGTTCATACTCCGAGCAATATATTGGCCACTTAATCTTTTTGTTACGCGGGAACAAAGATGTAAGAAAGAGTTTGGAGACATCTATTTGCAGCAAGTGCTGGATTGCTTGATGTAATTATTTTAGAAAGTATAAAAATAATTCAATCAATTTACAGAATCTAATAGTACTGATTTTATTTCCAGAATATTGAATGTATTTTAGTTAAAACTACACTGTGTTCGTATTGAAAACGTATTTTAAGATCAGTTTGTATTTTAAATTCTTAAAATTTATTTCTATACGAATCTCTTACAAATTTTTATTTTAAGAATCTTATTTTGACAAATTTTAAAATAAACTAGATAACATAGCTTCAACTGAGGTATGCAGCAGTAGATTTAATATTGATTTTCTCAATAACTGAATATAAATTATAATGTACTCATTATCAGTTATCCAACTGTTATTCAATATCTGTTTATTACTATTAACAGAAAGCACTGAAACATAGAACACCCAAATATTCAACATATTAAACCATCCAAAGCGAACTAAATACCCAAAATAGCAGCAAAGAAGAGCGTCTAATATTACATAATTAAAAACTTTAATTAACGTCATTTCAATTCAATGCTAAATGCCAAAACAACTTTCGATATTACTTTCGCCCGGTGCGCGGATCTCACTCGCCGGGCACAAAGAGCGCCGTGGTCTCATCCGTATTCAATGCATCTAATTTCGTAATTCGCCGTGTACAATTCGCTGCAAGCAGACGACCCAAGGTCTACGCACACACACATACACATACACGTAAATGTCCTGAAAAGGCTCGCGCGGGACGGGACACGTTAATCGCATTTCCATTTTACGAATGCAAATATTCTCATTTTCGGAAAAGAGGGAACGAGAGAGGAAGGGAGACGAAATTGCGACGGCGAGGCGGGCAAAGCGCTCAGAAATGTATCTCTGATTGACGTTATTACGCGTTCAGCCACCTGCCGCGGGCGCGCGTTTATCTGTCCGGCCTTATAGCGGCCAATCGAAAAATCGGGTGTGATTTTCTGGGCTTGAGAGGTGGAGCAATGTGAGGGATATTCTTTTGCTCATTTTTCAATTTTATTAATAATTTGATTGAGGTGCGATAGGGGAGCCTCGTTATTATGGAGATTGAAAGGATGAGCTGTTTTGCACGAAGATTGGGGAACGTTTGATGACGGCGGCGAGAAGTTCGTTTTTATGAATTTATTAGGTTTGTTTTCGGACTGTCATTATACGCTAATGCCTTTTTAAGCGTTCCGAATTTATAAATAATAAAGGTACGCCTTTAGAAGCGAAATATTTAAAATGGTTGTTAAAGCCGAAAAATGGAGGTCAATGTTCGCGCAAATTCAATAGCAGAATATAGCCATGAATGCGAAATTCATGAACCCAGTGCCATAGAGCAGTCCCAGGTGTTACTCACAATCCGCAATTGCGAGCCATTTGCGTAACCGTGTTCGTAAATCAATTAGAATCGATTAACGAAATCGAAATCGATTACGATATTCCGTTGAAATGCTTTGGACTTCCGATGCTGACAGATAGTTTTATTGGTTTAATGAGGATTGGAAAGGATGCACTTTCGGTTGTAATAAGTTTTTAAATGCTGGAAATTTCTTTCAAAACTGTTATTTGTGGTACTGTTGCGGTTGAAACATATATCTGTTATAAAGAATATCAGAAATAATGATGAAATTGTGTCTGTCATCTATTATAGGAATGATAGGTGTTGGCACGTTGCTCTGTCATAAAAAGAACCCTGTTACTTTGCCTCATTCAATATCGTTTTAAAAACAATTCAACAAAACAGTAAAAAATACAACGATATCTTTAATAATTAGTGGAAGTGTAAATTTCCACAAACCATTCTTCACACTGAATAATTTTATTTCTAATGTGGTTCTGTAGTATAAGTCAATATAGTTTAAAAACCGCTGCCAATTCATTGGCACGTAGCTTCCTCAAAATAATTTTTTGATTCCTTTTATTAAATTAAAATTCGAAAAATAAATTTTGTCTCATACCCTGTCGGAAAGTGTTGTCTTCCCACCCTGCTCTCACGGCCGAAAGTGCCATATTCCCTCACGCCTAGAAACTGCGACGCGCATGCGCGTTTCTCTAATTTTCGGCCCGGCTGGCGCCGCCTGCGTGTTGCAGCCCTCGCTGCCGCTCGGGCCGCAAATCACCTGCAGGCGGCGCTAGTCGGCAGAAAATTAGAAACGTGCATAAGCCTCGCAGTTTTAGGAGTTAGGTTATGTGGCACTTAAGACCCTGAGATCAGGGTGAAAAGAGAATAATATACTTTCCTCCAGGGAATACATGAGACAAAATAGTATACGCAACACGGAAGGGAAGTAGAACATCTCAACCCGCGTGTTTACCGCCCTCGCTTTCGGCTCGGGCGTTAATATCACACGCGGGTTGGAATGTCTTACTTCCCTCCCTTGGTGCGTAATGTACTATTTCACGAAAAAAATTGGAAAAATTTTATGGAAAATATTAACTTGTAATTTTTTCATGGTTATTCATTGAGGTTCCATTTGCAATTTATTTGTTTGTGATTTTAATTCGTATATGAATGGAAAACAATCTTCTTCAAGTTCTATTCTTCATCAAATTTTTCTTCTTCAAGTCCACTGTCAACGGCTTCTCGTCGTACATTGGTTCGAAATAAAATAATATTCTAAAGTTGTTCTTTGATTGTGTTTACCTCAAATATTTCTGAAATTTATGAACCAATCATTTTGCCAAAGGAACTCATCCGAGAACTATCAATAATATACCTCTACAATGAATTTTGAAGCGAATAAGACAATTTTACTCTTGTAATAGTTGAACATATAAAACTCATTTTTTTTCATTTTTCAATTTTTACGTTTTTGTTAATAACAAAAGAACCGTGATAGCTAGAGAATTAATTTTTTTTATAAAATATAGGTAATTTAATTCTCTTTCGAATGCCACCTGCCCCATTTAGATACATAGAGCCGTTCTCGAGAAATTACGATTTAAAAAAAAATTGAAAAAAATTTTAACCTCAAATATCTCTGAAATTTATGGATCAATCCTTTTGCCCAAAGAACTCACTCGATTGGTATACAAAATCTACCCCTACAAAGAATTTCAAAGTGATTAAGCCAATTTTACTATAGTTATTGAACGACAAAAAAAATCACTTTTTTTTATAAATTATTTTTTTTTTCTCAAAAAATAATGAATAAAAAACCTAAAAATTTAGTAAGTTATAGTACTTAATATCCTTTATAACCAAAAAAATATTCATGTTAATATCTTTTTTTAATTTCGAAATATAACCTATTTACAAAAAATTACGTTTTCATGAATAACTTATGACGAAATATAGCTACCGACTTTTTTTTTTTTAAATTGTAGATAATTTTATCCTACATACAGAGAATTCATGATATGTAAACAATATTTGTTCTAAATATTAAAAAAATCGAAAATAAAAATTTTGAAAATTAAAAAATGGCTATTAAAAAAAAAATTAAATTTTACAAAAATAGAATATTGACCCCAATTGTGGATGCAAAATCTAAAAAAATGATCACTCTCCCGTTAAAATCGGTCGAGTATCGTGAGATATCAGCGCATACGGACATACATACACACACACACACACACACACATCCATACGGACATTTTCTAAAAATAGTGTATTTCGATTCCAAATTTGCTAAATAACATTTCTAACACATTATCTCATAAACTTTTTTTTTTTACTATCACAAAGCTTCCTCTAGGAGGAAGCAATTAACCAGGCACTGCCAAAATCCAAACTACAATATTTTATTTACTTCTGTTTCTTTATCGAAACTACTTATACTAAATACCTTATCTATAATACAATCATTATTAAACTTTATTATCTCCGAAATATTCCCATTTTCCTTAGTTTAATAAACTACAAACAATTTTCATCTTAAAGTTTACCCAACATTTACTTACCACAGATCCCAACCAAAAACCTTCATCCCAACAACTCAATCCACCTCTATCCCCTTACCCCATGAAAACCAAAAATTTCCCATACACCGGTACAGCAGCTTGGCCTGGAAAATGCAATTCCCGTAGTAAGGGCCGGTAAACCGCGAAAACTGTTCATTATACCGCCTCTGTCTCTCTCCCTCCCCCTTACCCTTCTCTCTCTCTTTCCCACAACGACGCGAGTAATTACGTGGCGCGTTGCGGTATCGCGTCGCTGCTGCGGCGGACGCGCTTGCTATCTCGCGCCCCGTCGCTTGCGGACTGCACCTGCGGAGACGCCGCCGCCGCCGTTATCGTCGGGCCCGCAGACGCAGGAGGAAACGTCGTCGTGCCAGTGCCAGCGAGATGAGGCGGAGATGGCTGATAGTCGGACGATGATGAGGGCGGAGGAGAGAGTGTATGTTTTGTTCATTGTATAGTGGTTTAGGATTAGGTCGTTTAATAAAGTGCGTCGGGATTTTTGAAACGCTGCGGGGGATGCAGTCTCACGCTATCTTTATGTACGTCGCGGAACGAGGTTGAGGTGCATTAAGTATTTATTTTTGCTGTAGGTTATAAGCGTAATGTTGTTGTTGGTTCGCATAAAAACGATGAAGGAAATCGCATTAAGGGCTGCACCGAATTAATGCGCGAATTACGGCTTGAAATTATATTTCTCCTCGTTTGGGTTGGGCTGCTTTTACTTTTTGAATACCTTTTACGGCGCGGAAGTTTTTTTGCCCCCGCTGTACACGGAGCGTAAATATGTCAAATTCAAGCCTCTTACAGTGGAGCTGAAAAAACTCCCGGAAAAAGCTACGCTCGAAATTCTTGTATTTATGCATGCGGCGAACATTTTTGCGCGTTGCAGTGGAAACATCCGAATTTGGTCAGACGTGGGTTTTTTCAACGGGAAGTCAGCTTCCTCGAATCCATGTAGAGTTAATATTCCTTGCACGGTAAATAAATGATACTTCGCTGCGTCCAACGAATACAAACCGTCGATTATTTTATTTATTATTTCAGAGTATATAAATCCATTCGAATATACCTCCATCGTTGACAAGTTGAAAAATAACTATTGCGTTTAAATACGGTACAATTAGCTACACACGACCGCAGTGACATTACAAAGCTACAACACCGGACGTTTTAGAATTGATGATCGTACGCGACTGATCTCGACCGTCACCCCCTATTTGTCTGCCCGCTCGGGCATCGCGCACCACTGCTCGCACACTCGGCGTTAAAAATAACCGCGCGAATCACGCCGATTCCAGCTCGTTCTCACGCGAGCGAAACTCCTGAGCTACATCTTATCATCTTCGCCATCGCTACATTCTTCTGTTACTATTTCCACCACACCGTACATTGCTTTCGCACACTCAACCCTCTCCGTCCTCACGAAGAAACTTCGCTGTACTTTTCCAAAGATCGCTGCGAACGCCGATACATCAACCGCGATAATTTTCTCTCTCTCGCTTCGCTCGCGGCTTCAATTTCCCCGGCGCGCTCGGTGAAAACTTTATTATCAGCTGCAAACACACGGCGGCGGCGAGTTGCCAGCAGCAGTAGTGCGCGTTTGGCGTCGACGTTTAACAATGTTCCCGCCGCCGCTGGAAAGTTCGGGAATCTCGTCCGTCTCAGTTCGACCGTATAAGTGGTGCTCGAGTCGGGGCTAGTGCTGTTGGCTAATAGAGTGCTCGAGTGAAATGGGGGATGGGGTAAAAAGTGAAGGGAGCAGTGGGTGGGCGCTCTGGGCCGAGGGAAATGAGGTGGTGGATCGGGAATGTATGGGTGCGGTGATAAGGGTTAGTGTTGTGGGAGTTATATGCTGATTGGATTCTCCGTCTCTATCATGTAACGCAGCTTGGGGTGTATAACGTGTGAATAAAATACTAGTTGTACCCCTAACTCTGAAACAGACATTACCGGCTATGAAAATATTATATAGTCGTAAAATGGCATGAAAGGCGAGCAGTAGAAATAGCTCTGTGCGGTCAGGCAATTATCAAAACTCAAACATTCCCCTCCGTACACCTCCACCGAGACATATTTTTGTACCGTTAAACATTCATTCACGACCGCCGCGTGCTCTTTCCCGTCCAAAATTAAAACGACGCTTCGAAATGCAAGCACTTCGAACCTCCGTACACTCGCGCAAACACCGCTTCAGAAAGGGTAAAAACATTGTCGAGCCTCATAATGACTGTCTCAAGTACGTCACGCAGTTCCCCCTCCTTCTCTCACAATATCCATTTCGCAAATGTTCACCGTGTCCCTCCGTCGTCGTTCCCCCCTCATCGAAACTCGAAAAACATATGAACTCTAATCCACCTTCTTCTCCTCCTGAAAGTTCTTCCGCACCGCGGTAGAGAGAATTTTCAAAGAAACAATACAACGCGCGAAGGGAAACTACGTGTGGCACACGCATAGCCGCCTCGGCAGCGGAGGGGAAGTAAAGCTCCGGGGAGAGGTGAGTGGTGGCGGCGCGCGAAGGTGTGCGCGAGAGGGGCGCGCGTGCGATCCGGCTGCGTCGCACCGGCAGAGCTCGCTCCATCTCTCTCCCTCTTTCTGACGCTCAGTGCACGCGCGGCGGCCGCTCCCAGTGTCGCGCGCTGCTCCCGAGCAGCCTGCAGCAGTGCACCAGCAGCAGCACCTTCCTCCTCGTCCTGTCACTCACGGTTCTTCCAGTGCCGAGCGCGCGTGTGTGCGAGGAGAGATGCCGGTCTTCCCCCCCCCCCCCCCCCCAGTCACGGAGGACCTCGACGATTGTATAAATAGACAGAGGGAGTACGAGAGGGATGTCTCTATATATAGCGGTCGCCGCGGCGCTGTAGCGGCAGAGCTCCGATCAGCGTGCAGCTTGTAAACTACCACTACTAGCCGGCTGGTAGATTCACAGCGGAGAGAGGCAACAGCGGTGACGACGATGTAACAAGTGAGAGAGGGAGAGAGAGAAGCCAAGCACCGGAGTATCGACCTAATCGCACGCAGACGCCTGCAGCACTCCAGACGCGTCTCCATTAATCATTCGCTTACTCTTCCTCCTACTCCCACTCGTGCCCACGTGGGGGAGAAAGAGACAGACACTCAGAGCAGCCAGCCGGGAATTAATTCTTCCGCGCCGGCAGACGGAGAGTGAAAGAGAGAGCGGGAAAGAGATCCGCGAGGGCGCAATTTATAGCGCGCGTAGTGGAGAGGGAGAGAGAGAGAGCGTCGCCACCCCCGCGTGCACGTGGCAACGGCGCGCGTCCTGACGCCGCTGCCAGCGGCGAGTGTGTACGCGCACGCGAGCGAGCGAGCGAGCCGGTGCGGTGGGTGAATTTTCGTTGTTGATGATCGTTTGTTGTGACTGACGGGAGAGAGGAGAATAAGATTGCAGAAGTAGGTGGTTAGTTGTACTTACTTGTTGCTGTTTGCCAGTGTTTGATTAGTTCCTATTTACCGTGGACGAAGACGTTGAAGAAGTAAAAAGTGTTCAGTTGTATAGTGATAAGTTAGTTGTTTGTTTATATACACACGCGGCGAGGCCGAAGAACGAATTCGTTGTTGTTTGTTGGATTCGGAAGTACAAGTTTTGTTGTGTTCATTGTGTGGGAGACGGAGTGTCCACTTTCTGGCTATTATTTTTGTCATAGACTCCGTTGGACCGGTTGTTGACGCTCGAATCAGGAGAAAGCGAACGTTTTACGTATGCGCCTGATGCAACACAGTGTTATTGATTTTTTCACCTAAGAATAAGAGGAGGCGAGACCTAGAGGCTCTCGCGGTCGGCTAAAGCAATCCACTCGAAGGCGCGCTCTTCTCTCACAGACTGATACTACTCTCTCAGCAGGGGAATTTACCTCTTCTTCACGCCGACGGTGCGGCACGTTCGACGACGACGGCGTAATCCTCTGTCTCTCTTCGGTCGCGCGCTCGCGTTATTGATTGGGACTTCCTCTTAACGCACGGTGAGGTGCGAATAGAGAGGTGAGAGAACACAGAGAGTGAGTCCGGCGCAAAACGGTGCGCTAATGGGGGACGAAGATTGCCCGCGCGCAGGTATCTCTGTTTCCAGCGCGATGTGCAAATAATGCACCACCACCGCCGCCGCCACCACCACCGCGGCTCTTTGGATTATTAAAAGCGCGAACTGCTCTTGAAGCTCGCGAGCGTAAAAGCCCCCGCACACACACGAGCCTTTGACGCTGATTTTAAATGCGCGCGTGCGTGGCGCAGCTTTGACGTCGAATTTTTCTTTCAAAGAAGCGTTTATCGCACAAAGTACGATCGTCGCCCGCTGCGATTACGATGCTGTAGCCGTAGCCCAGTTCTGCGCTCGCGCGTGTGTGTTGTTTTTAAGAAGGAGAAGTGCACAAAGTGATGAAGAGATCGCCTGTGAGGCATTAGGACGGTAGCAAAGGAACGTCGTAACGAAACCAGACATATCAGCTCTAGCCTAGAGCGTAGGATTTCTATAGACCCGCGCGGAACGGAACGAAGCGCATAAGATAATCACATAACTATTTTTATGGAATATACACACCGCTGAGTATTACACACATGCACACATATATACACACACTATTACCAGTTTATACGAAGGCACAACAAGTATTATATAGACGCTTTATACGAGCTACTCCAAGACTGCTTCAGCTATATTAGAGTATATAAACAAGGCGCGCTAGCCTGCAACGAAGAAAGTATATATCCGCTATCGCCGAACGGACACAAGTGTCCCTATCTCCTATATACCGTACCACTAGAGAAGATACGAAGAGATAACGATGTCATCACGTAGAGGATCTCTCCAGAGTTTGGACAATGGAGGCAGTCCGGCGCACCACAACCACCACTACAACAGCCAGCAGGAGCGCACAGCCTCGATCATGCGCCCAGATATGCCCCAACGCGAGCACCATCATCCTCGCGACCAGCAACAGCAGCGGGGTATACCCCTGCCAGGGATGGTGCCACCAGGAGGCGTCAGGTCGCTGCACGGCAGTCCATTACACGTGAATCCAGCCCATGGGTTCGTGAATCCTCTGGGACCAGGTGGTCTGGGTCATCCCATTGGTACCATGCCCCCAGGGTCAGTCTCAGTTGGAGTGATGGCGGGCATGCCGTTGGGTCAGCACTCTCCCAGACAAGGTAGGACGTTGATTGGCGGTGATCGCGGTGATGTCTAGGGTTGAGGAGGGATGTTGAATTGTAGGTGGGAAATGTAAGAGAGTATTGGTAGTGCACTTTTTTTCAAAACGATTATTGTGTGTAAATTTGGATGAGGTAGTGTTAACGAAGTTTTATAGCTGGGACTTGAGATTAGTTTAATATTTAAAGGGGTAGTCTAACCGCTAGTTGGCCAATATTAGAAAATACTATAACTTACGGAGCAAGATCTATGTAGGGGTATGCTGTAATAGGTTCATAAACGTATTTTATGACAAATTTATGTGCTTATACAATATGTGTGTTCTTACGTGCATAGGACGCGTAAAGAAAAGGTTAACATATGACAAGTATTATTCAGTTTATCATGGACATTTGATGAAGTATTAAATAACTGTCACATGGGGAGGGAGGGGGGGTTCAAAGTTTCGACGATTCACTATAAAATCGAGCCAACTAACGATTTTTATAAATTCGACATAAATCGTTGTCGAATGTACATAATTCCGAAATTATAAATGACGAAAAACGTATTTTCGAATGTAACAATTTACCTACTGTTCAAAATATCGAATTTCAAACTACAGAATTTTAATGTAGACGTAGTTAGTTTCTAATGATTTATTTGGAAATATCTTTATTATTTCCTTATTAAAATTTTATAGTTTGAAATTCCATATTTTGGACAGTAGGTAAATTGTTACATTCGAAAATACGTTTTTCGTCATTTAAAATTTCGGAATTATGTACATTCGACAACGACTTTGTCGAATTTATAAAAATCATTAGTTGGCTCAATTTTATAGTGAATCATCGAAACGTTGGCCCCCCCTGTCACATTATGTAGACAATTCTTAGAATTACTGAAAATAAAATATTCATCATCGTTCGTATCGTTCATCGTTGTGTACTACGATGTTTATTTTTGTCATTAATACTCTTGTTAATTTCTCGTTATCTATAAATTTCGAATGTACATACTAAAGTTTTAAGCGGAAATATCGGTCTTAAATAGATCAACAATCGATTTTTGATTCCATGGCTCGAATTATTGATTTAATTTAAAGACAATGTATTTATAAAATTTTAGTAGATTTACGTATTTTAAAAATTTAATGCAATTAGCTAAAGTATAATTATAATGAAATAAGACGCAAATATTTTTACATTTATCGATTTAACGTAATGTCATAAACCACAGTGTAAATCTGATTTTTCGTTTTCTCTAGTTACAAATCATTAGCTTCATAACTTCTTCTATTATATCTGATCATTTCTAGCTACGTTATTCATAAATTAATTAATTGATGAAAATTCAATCTCTTTTTTAAATACTACATTCGTATTAAACAGTGTATTCAAGCAGTACTCTATTCAATGAATGACCATACACAGCGACTGAAAACTATTTCATCTTCAAAATCCAAGTCAAAGCTCCACACAAGCTGAATCCATCAGCAAACTCACAAGCGACCAATTTAACAACCCTACACTGTCCAATATCATTTTACATTATATCCGCATCAAAGCGAGAATGTTAATTGACTGCATATACACGGGGTGCAGCGCGTAGCTGCGGGTCAAATATTATTCATCGGTGCTATCGCGCGTGGCACGATAAAGGCTCCATTCGAGGCCTGATCAAAATTGCTGATGTGAAGGGCGCGCGTGTCGTCCCTTCCCGCATGGAATAGATTTTCATTCAAAGGGCGGAGAACCGTCTTAAACTTTAAATGGCTGGAAGAGGTTAGGGCTCTCCGCTTTCATGGCGGTTTCGACGGTCCTTGAAGCGAAATGTTCTTCAGTGAATATGTCAGATGATGCGTTGGTATTTGGTTTTAGATACTGGTTCTGTTAAACGTATTTAGCTTTTAGTGGACCCTGGTAGAAAATTAATCATAAGTTGGCCAGAATATGGCTAAGCGATATGCTGGTTAAGCATATTCTGGCCAACTTATGGTTAATTTTCTACCAGGGGATAATGTGATTTTATGCTTTTTTTAATCTACGATTTAATAGTTGTAATTTTTTGAGAACATTAGTCATGCTTAGAAGTCATATTTCAGAATAATTCGCAAGGTTTTACTCAAAATGAATTATGAAAAGATTTTCAAGGATTTCCGGTATGATCTTCTACATCTTTCACCTCTTAAATTTTTCTCAAATCCTCACATTCACATCTTGCCATATTTTCTCCGAGTGAAACCGTATCCTTCCCAACTTTTTTCTCAGATATTATGGAAAATAGCAATATTTAGTATGAGGGAATGTAGTAAAAAGGATGATGAAAAACGTATATATACAAAAATATTTTATAAAAGAGGCAATGCATAAAATTTGCGTTTCATAAAAATTCAGAAAAAGGGAAATATTTTTTGCGAAATGTATTTCAAAGTGTCGCGTTAGAAAATATTGCACAAGAACGAAAAAGAAAGCAAAGTGCTTGCGAACTAAACACACACCTTTATTAATCGAACCATTTATGGGAGCTTTACACAACAAATATTAACAAAAGATTGAAACGAGTCAAACAATACGTGCTACAAATATTTGTTTTTTCTTTCACTAAATATTTCTTTTAGGTCAACTACGTTAGCAGCAGCAGCAGTAACTTTCTTATATTTGCTGCTGCTCCTGCAAAAATACACCTGTCCCGTGTTACACCCATTACAAGTGTAACTTTGTTTGCGAAAAAAAGCTGGGTCAACTACAACCCAACTGTTTTTACGCTCGCTCTTTCGAAAACATTGCTCCAAGAGAACGCCATCCAGGTATTATTAGTTTTCCCGCAAAAAGCCCGGGATAGATCGTATTTATCCATCCCCGTTTCGAAATTCAAAATCGAAACGTTACAGCAATCGCCCCCCGGTGCAATCTAAAACGTTTTAGACCAGAGACGCTCGAGGGGAAAAGAGACAATACACGACGACTGCACGATTTTCAATTTCGCGCGAGCGAGAGAGGCGGTTTTCTTCTTTTCTTTCTCTTTTTTACCCCCAGACGCGCCAACGCGCGCGCACACGAAACATCGAGACGAAACGGGAATAGAGAGATTTTCCTTGGGGCTCCTAAAAGAGTTTCAGACTTGGTTTCAAAGGCAAACTTTCTCTCGCCCACTCCCACGTCTTCGACGTCGCAGCGCAGACGGGAAAGCACGGGGCTGAAGAGGGAAAAAATGAGAGGTGGAAAATGAAGTAGACGGGAGATTTGGAAAAGGAAAATGTTGTATTTATTTTTCACTGAAAGTTCAAAAACTAGTGCATTGCTATTCTTGAAAAATTAGTCATTGAAATTTACACCCTCTAACCTTAACTAAATCACAACTTAACAGAATCCTTCCCACGCTATTCTTTAGCAGAGAGTAAAGGTTTTACAACGTCGTCCATCAGACAATAAAGACCACACACATCCACTTCACGGGAACACAGCTAGAAATGAAATCTCGCCCACTCGTGGAAAAAACCACGCCCTTGAAAGGATTAAAACTACAGACCTTAATAAATACCACACACGAGTGCGCGCGGAAACGTCGCGCACTAGCTTCCTTGGCGCTGAGCCGAAAAAAAACGCGTACAGCGACGGGGAAAAAATGGCACATCCTCGTCGCCGTAGACACGGGTAAATAATAAGCGGCTCGACGCGACGACGACATTTTCCGGACGCGTGCCGTCCTTATTAAAGTCCTGCGTCATATTAAGCTCCCCTATATTACGAGCTGCCGCCGGCTACGGTATGTGTATACGTGTACACACGCGAGAGAGAACAGTGCTATACACGTACAACAGCCTCGATATCGTCGCCGCAGCGGCGACGAAATTCCCCCGGAATCCCAGTCATTTGCCTCCGTCTCGTTTCTCTCTCTCCCTCTCTCTCTCTCTCTCTTCCTCGTGGATTTCGAGGTTATGCGATTGAGCGGCTACGCCGCACTTCCGTCTCTATCTCTCTCGTTTGCAGATAAGATTACGGGCGATTTTGATTTGGTCGTGGTGGCCGGCGAGAGAGTTGGGATCTCTCGGTGGAATCGTTCCGGAAATGGTTTCGAAGCGGGCATTGATGACGACATGATGATCGATAAAACGGTCCTGGGGACATGGATTTGCGGAATATTCATACGTTTTAAATTTAGATGGTAGCTGCGATTGACGAGCGAAACTTTGACGGTTTATGAATGCGGTTGTGGGACGTTTACGTGATGGCTGTAGAGTGTCTATTTGGGGATATTTTGATTTTGATTGTCGAATAAAATGAATAATTATCTTTTTGAATTAATTATTTATCGTTCATACCATCATTTTAATAAACTGCTGTGTTAGTTATACGTTACTTGATTGTCTCAAATTTAGATTATACTTTTACACGTATTCCAAAAAGTCAAATACAATTAGTATTTTCCATTTTGTTTTAAAAAAAATATTCAACGAACTTCTGTTCCGGACATACGTTATTCTGGTTTGAAAATTCTCTAGTTTAAAAAAAATGAAACGCTGAAGAGCATGGTCTCTCGTTTAGCTTTTCAGAGTTGAAAAATGTCGATTTATTCGCAAGTCACGGTAGTTTATAGTTGGGCTACGGAAATGTAGCGACAATTGCAAAAATGCCATGCCACGTCTTCCAGGATATTGTGATACATATTTGATAGCCAATTTAAAACTACCGTATAACTTCAGAAGTAGAGAATTTTTCTGAATTTTAAATAAAGTAAAGAAAACCTTGTTCCGCCTAGGTTTGCTGTGTATGAAATGTGCAAACGGGAGGTCTCGTAACTTACAGCGTTACCCTTCTTTGTATTTTGGTACACAAAACTTTATTTTACTTTATTAATGTTTGAATTGTTACCTACTCTCTAAAAATGAACATGTGAAAAGTCGTTCACTCGTGTGAATAAAGTGAAAAAATTGACTAATTCCTTAGTGAATATTCACTTTTTTATTTCACTTTTTGAATAAGTGAATATTCACTAAAGAATTAGTCAATTTTTTTCACTTATTCGCGCCAGTGAACGACTTTCTGTATATTCATTTTTGGAGAGTACAGGATACATTCATCAAAAGTGTTGCAATGCACATTCTTTCTTGTAATTAGTTGGATGAATACATTTAATTAAACTTGTTTTTTTCTCTAAATATCAAGTGTATCAATAAATTACTAATTTAAGCTGATTAAGAGAGCAATACGGTTATCGGTATATAAATATGTAAAATAATTGAGGTGTTAAACGACTCTTAGAACCTTAATCGCAAGTGACATTAACATCTACTCACTCATTCCGCCGCTTTTCTGCAACCTACACTTACCTCCCATCAACCGAAAAATCGCACGATCAAGCACCTATCGACTGCCACTTTTTCAGGTCACTCCCTCGTCGCTCATCATCGCGCCCGTCAAAGACCACAAAGACCCTCTCGTACTTCCTTTCCCTCTTCCACACTCACCTTTTCGCGATAAGCACCTACAAAGACCTATACACCCACAGCTCCGGCTTAATGAGGTTATCCGCCCGTCGGTAATTTCGCATCGCGACGACTCGATTCGTCTCGTCGACGACACAATGGCCGGCTTCCTCTCTTTGCAAAGTCGAGGGATTATCGGAGACGAGAGGAGAGTGGGTATTTTAATGCGATTAGGATGCACGCCGTTGGTGGTGCATTGGCCCGTTACGCGGCTCTGTTTGTTTGGATTAATGCGAGGCGCGGAGAGAGAGAAGAGAGAGAGAGAGTTCGAACACGTGGACTCGCGAGTAATTGCAGAACGGATGACGCGCGCTCGATTTGACGTCCGCGGAGAGCAGTCTTGAATTGGACGTGAGCGGCGTGTGGGAGAGGCGAGGATTGCCGTTCGGGGGATGATCGCGCGGTTGTTCGATGAGGTTTGGATGATCGAGATGTGTGTGACACACGTGTGGAGGCTCGCGTGGGCTCTTGTGAATCGATGATTAGGCTGGAGGGACTCGTTATTGCCGTGATTTGGTTTTAGAGTTTTCTGTATTTAAGCATTGTTGAGAAAAGGGTGGCCCGTGAGATGGGAACATGATAAACCTATTATTCAAGAAATAATTCGCTGTTTTATTGTAGTTATTTGGAAAAATAATTGACCTGATAAAATGCCCGTAACGAACAAAAGTTTAACAATACATTAAACTATCAAATCTGTCTAGTATTTTATAATACTATATAGTCGTGATAGGATTATTTAAGATAATAACGTATTCTACTCTATCTCCATAATTTGCGAATTTAATTTTCTGCTTGGAAAAATAATCATATCAACGCAAATGTAAAATTTAATTTCAACCGTGCAGAGAACTAACGGCTCAAAGTTGGCGAGAAAATGTACGTATGCGAGTGCGCTCTTTCAGTTTTGAACGACGTGTAAGCGCAGTAAGTCCTCAAAGACTCGAGTTTCAATCAGGCTGTGCAATCATCATTACATTATAATCATCTGTAACAGTTACTACAGCTGCATTAGTTCAACTTTAGCGATCCAATATTTTACTTCGGTGCCTCAACACTCTCTGTTCTACTCCGCCGTTCCATTAACTAACGCGGCCCATATTCCATTGAAATAACTCCCTCGCTAGAACTATAACTACACCCATATCCATAATTTAATAAACTAGATTTCAGCTTCATCCGGGATTCCACGAAGTATCCCGCGAATTATTAATCCACTGTCGAACCAAATATAAACGTAGCCCCGCGTTTATACTACTACTACCACTATACCACCGCGGTTTTTCACTCCAAAAAGCATCCGCTCGTACATCTTCATTCCCCACATCGGTTCTGTCTCTCGCGTCGCCCCTAAAACCAACGCCGCGCGCAATCCCCCTGAATAATCCAAAGTACATTCCGAACGACACTCCACCTCCTCCACTCGCGCACTATATAGGGAGTACGCAGAGAGAGAGAGCCGCGGGGCGCACGCGTCATCCGCAAACTTTTGTTCTGCGAAGAAACGCTCTCTGCGTATTCCTCTCTCTCTTTTTCCCTCCTTCGTCGCCTCCTCCTTCTTCTTCTTTTACTTCTCTTCCGCCCTTCTCTCTCTGCGCACGCGAGTAATGGGCGAAAAACAGTCCATTGTTTTAGGCCACGAATCTCACGCGAGAAGGGGTTGCGCGCGCGATGAGGAAAAAAAGGCTTCTTCTCTCTCCACCACTACCACCTGCAGCAGCAGCAGCAGCAGCAGCAGCAGTATTGTCTTCTCTTCCTCTCTTGTCTTACTTCCCACCCCCGACTAGCACAGCTCGATTGTTCGCGGATTACGAGTACAATTACCGGGGAGCGCGTAGGGCAGCATCGACGACGACGACGACGGAGTTTACGGTTTCGCGTTTTGTTTGCGGGATGGAGCTAATAATTGGATGGCTCGTTTTGAATTTTTTCTCTCGTATGTGTGTGTTTGTGTGTGTATGTGTACGTTGTTCTGTTTTTCTTTTTTCCGTTTCTGTTGTTGACGAGCTCGCTCTCTCTCCTTTCTCTCGCGGTGACGCGGAACGCCGTCGTTTGAGGATAATGGAGCTGACTGACGCGCACCCGACCTGGCTTTGAGGCCAGGTTGTGCTAGGTTAGGCGTTCGCAAATTAGTTCGGATTGTGCTTTTCGAGCGTTTTCTCTACGCTTTCTTCTTTTTTGTTTCCCTCGTCACTGGCGATCTTTTCGGCCAACGTTGTTTCATATTCGCCTCTTTTTTACGTATATTTTATGCCTTTTGGGGAAACAGAGAACACGTTTCCATTTTTTACTCGTGAGATTTTGCTTCTGCGCTCCCCCGGTTTCTGCTTCTACATTCGCTATGATATAAAGAGGACACTTCACTTCAAAGGTAGAGCGCGCGCATTGGAAACAATTAGCGAGCTTTAAAGCGGGTTCTTGGAACCGCTGATGATAAAACGGTTGTTCAAAGCTCCTTTAAGTATTGCTTAATTAAAGGAATATACTAGTTAAATGATAGTTGAAAGTTAAGCGAGCAATTAGATTATTTTACGCAGATTTATCAAGTGTAATAATGCTGTGCTCTAGCGATCAATGGTTTAATCAGCATTTTAATTATTAGCATTATTATATGTATTAACAGCATAAACCGAAAACCCGTTATTTTGTCATAGGACAGCGAGGATGTAAAATTTACGGCAAACATTCCATTTTCAAAAAACCCTGGTTTCAAAAAGCTCTAGTTTCAAAAACTATTTTTTTTTCTCTCTCGAAAAAAAAATCAAGCCTTTCGGACCTCTCCAGTCTCGTACACTAACTCACACGCACAGGCGACCCAAATAAATCGATCGCGCCCATCAATATTCATCAAATCGCGCGCGCGCACCCTCTCTTTCTCTCTCTACATACTCGGCTCTTTTTTTACCTCTCTCACTCACTCGTCCGCGTCCCCCTCCCTCCATTCCTCTCCTCCACTGTGCTGCGTAGGTAGAATCGCCAGGCTACCGGGCGAGCGCGAAAACGTGCAAACCCTGTGTGCTCGCGTTCGCTGCACTTACGCATCGTTTCCAAATCCATCCATTTGCCCGGCGTGTCGCCCAGCCGCTCTCGCCTCGCGTTTGCTCGCCCGAGAGCCGTGATTAATGGCCCGATACATTAACGTTGCGCCGGAATTTCACGGACGCCTGCGCTCGCATCCCGGATGTCTCTTTCTCTCGTGTATTTCTTTTTTTTTTTCGTGAGCGAGGTTTTTTTTGCGACTCTGTGTGTATGTGAGCGGGTGTCTTCGGTGTATCGGTAATCGAAGATGGCTGGTGGTGGTGATTTTTTTAGGGGCATGGTGGTCGCGTCTGTTTAGGGTTGAAGAATGCGGTAGGGGGAATGAAGAAGGGCGATGTGACAGGTTAATTTAGCAGAAGAAGGTGGGTAGGGAGATGTGAATGTGCAGGATGGAAATGAAGTCATCCGTTAAAAAGATGAGGATGTAGCTGGAATTTATGGTGGTAATTTTGGGATGTTATACGTGAATTTTCGAGACTGAAGGGTTTGATTAATATAGTCCTTGAAAGAATTATCCTACTGGTTGTAATCATAAATATTTTTTTAATAAGAATCAAACAAAAAGTTTCTTTATGATTTAAGCAAAGAGTTGTAATGAAAAAGGAAAAAAAGCGTATCCTAAAAAATCACATTTCGTAAAATCATATTTAAAGTTTTATATTTATGTAGAACTGAATAAACAAAATTTTTCATAACTCTTTCAGATATAATCTACATCACTTGAAAAATGATAAAGCATATTAATAAGTTTCAAAAAGTAGCTATATAGTAAGTCCATAAAAACGAAAAATGCTCGAGATACACCTTTTTTCCATTTAACAGATTTTTTAGTTATGAAAGTGGCTTCAAAGTTTTTCTTGTACAAATATACTTTTAAAAAAAAATTTTTTGATGCATACAAACGTATAAAAACACCAGAAAATTTATTTGAACAAGCTTTAACACACAACATCGCAATAAATATAATAACATCATAAATATATAATAATTTTTAGTAGCATACTTGAAACGATGGATATTGCACAATATTTCGAATTAACTGATTTTTTATGACTTAGTTTTCAATATAATCGGACAATGTTTTTCTGCATTGTCTTTTTTTAATATCTCAACATACTTCAGAGGAGCATTTGAAACACGTTCTAATAAAAATTCTGTTAACAACCATTTAATCACTTGTTATATAACATCATTTTTCATTCAATATTTGTCGCATTATAATAAAATAATGAACTGGCATGTTCAGTTGAGACCATTAAAAATAAATAATCGTTAAAAGAGAAAAGGGCATATCTCGAGATACGTTCTTCTTCCTCAAAAGTCTTCAATTTCTTTTTAAATACAGGCAGTTAAGTAGATTTAAAATTCTCTAAGCCCTTAATGAAATTTATCCAGATTCCACTTCTTTCGTTATCTCCACTTCAACATTCCTAGAAACTTATTTTTTACTGCAACATTTTCTTTGAAAGCCATTCGATTGTTTCTTTTAAAGCCGGGCAGGTGCTTTATCTTAATAGACGCTCTTTCGAAAGTAGAATGGAAATGCAAATATATAAACAGAAAAAAGAGCGAAATAAAAGAAAGCGAGAGAAAAAGAGCGGAGTGGTAGGGGGAGTCGGAAAGGTAATGGAAGTTTTTGCAGATAAACAAGCCTGAGTGACGTAAAAGAGAATCTTCGCGGGAGATTGAAACCGAGTCAGCAGTAATGAACTGTCGGATCATTATTCAATTCTCCTCCTCGGCGTCTTCCTTTTTTTGCTTCTTTGAGTTTATGGGAATTAATTTCATTAGTTGTCATCGTAAAGTTTTTAAAGAGACGAAGAAACGGGGTACTTTGGGTTTCATGAAACTACGTTGATTCGAAAAATATATAATCTTTTAAAAGGATAGTCGATGTTTTTATTTTATTTCTAAGTAAGATGAAGTTTGTCGTGAAAAGATTTCTTCAAAACCACGTATTATTAAATGTACAGAATCCATCCATTATTAATATAAGCTTTCAACTTGGCTAATATTGTTGATAAAACAATAAAGTCATAATTGTAACAAGATGCAAATGAAAAATTTAAATGTCATTTATAAATTCGGTTTACCGCTGCAAGTAGAAAGACATGCGCGCAGCTATGCGTACATCGAAATCTACTTAAGGATTTACGATCTCTTTATATTCGTAAACATCAGTTTCCTTTTTCCCAGCATCACCCAACTATGTACGTGAGATTCATTCTCAGCCTTTACAATTTCCTAAAATTGGTTTTATCACGTTTGTGTGCCGGAGATTACATTTTCAATTTTAACGTTGAAGAACCTCAAACACAGAAGATAATGGCTGTTTATGCTTTCGTAGTTTCCCATTACGCTCGTTTCCGGCGGAGCTAAAATATAAAAACCTCATAAAATCCAATGTAATTTAAATATAAAGGGTTCTCTACGATGAGGCAAATAAAAAAATCAGACTGTGTATTTTCTAAGTAAAATTTTAAGGGTAACTTTCTTGAACAAAATTATTTTTATCGATCATTATTTGTAAATAGTTACAAACCAAACGCAATACTATAGCCTATATTGTATACCACACTTATAACCTTAAAGAAGCCAATCACTAAACGCTACGGTTCCACACAAGCACACATTTCAAAAAACCAAACCAATCTCTTTTCAAACATCATTACTTCTGACCCCACCGACTAACCATCAACCCTCTTCATTTTCTTCTTCCAGTGACGAAGCTGCGCGAGCACTGGGATGAGACGAACTCGAAGGTGATGCAGCGCAAGACGCAGTTGGACGCGATGCTGGGCGACAGCCAGCGCTTCGAGGCCAAGCGCACGGAGGTCGAGGCATGGCTGTCGCGCATGGAGACCAGACTGGAGCGGATGCGCGCCGTCGGGCACACGGCCGATGTCCTCGAGGCACAGCTGCGCGAGCAAAAGGTACGTGCTCCTGTCGATTAGCTTATTGGAGTGTAGCTGGATGGCGAGGGCTGCTGCTAGTGTAATAAAGGTTGAAGGAAATTCGGAGGTACATGTATGGAGTGTTTTTCGTTATTCTAGTTTAATTGTTGACTCAAAGGACAATTGAGATAGTTAGTAAAAATTGATTTGATGACAATGAGTAGGTACTTGAATATTGGATCCAATATTCCTTTAATATCTGAAATTGAGGAATGAGAATTATATTTTGGAGATGAATAATTTTTGATGCATTGATTCGGTTAATTTTGTTTGACCACAAAATTGTGTTTTAGGAACGATAAATTAGTATCGTCGATGTACAAATTGCGTTCATGTGCAAACAAAGTTTTCTGTTTATTTATTTGTTTTTGGTGGCAAATAACGCATTTCGATGTTTTTCAAACAAACCTATCAAGGTTTTTTCTAGATTCAGGACATCCAGTAACATCAACATCTGAAAATGCAAAATCAAACAGTATTGTGATTAATTAGTGTACATAATCAAAATTTCGACTATCGCTTGATATTCTATTACAAACGTTACCAAATATATTATTGATATTGTAATAATACATAATTTCGCGTATACTCATATAACGTATTCCGCGCGCAACATGAGATTTGTGGAATAACATAGACGCACCGTTTTACATAAAGCTAAGTTAAGCAATAACTGCGTATACATTAGCATATATTACGGATTAACTGTAATATCAGATTATCGAGAAAAGCAAATTTAAATTCAGAACGCGAAGGGAAAAGTTCTTTCACCGGAAGAAATACCCTTCTTCACCGTAATCCATTTATCCACCTCCATTTGCTAATATCAAATAAATTAACAACGTATTTTAGAACGAACCAAGGTTCGATTCAATTGACCCTTTGTACACTATATGAAATCGCCAGACGTATAACACAATCACGCGTATATACTATGAAAATCCATTCAGATGAAAGGAGATAAAACCGAGGTCCTCGAATTTTCCTCCACACAATAGCCGGGCTCCGCGCTCACAACTCTACACCTTCTTTTTTCGCCTACCGGCGTACACGCACACGCATACATATATATACATGCACTTCTCCGCGGGAGTTCGTGAACTTTAGCGTAAATTCGGACCCAAGCCTCCTCCTCCCTTCCGCGAAAAAGTTTTCTCCCGCTTTCCGGATGTTTCGTTCCGCGACGTTTTCTCTCACTCACGCGCGGCCACACTTCACCTCTCTTTCATGAGGCGAATCGATCGCCAGCGCGCTCGCCAAAATAGACGTGGCCAGTAACTGTAAATCGAATCGCACGGAACGCTGTCTTTGATAGCGCTAATCAGTCGCTCGGGATTCGTTATTTATTATCGACCCGTGAGGGAGGAAGAGAGACGGATGATTCGATTGCGACGTTGAGGCGTATATATACATATTGATCGTACGCGGAGTAGTCACCGAGACCTAGCAAGCGTTGTGACATATATGTTGGATCGAAGTCCCGCTTTTTGAGGGTTAATGTGGTCAAGTAGAGATGTGGTGAGGGTAGAAGTTGCGAGGGTGACTTTGGTAATAGAGTCGGTGGAATTGAATCGAGCATTCAATCATCCGATCCCAAGTGAAATTCATTTTATACATCGATATTGTAACTTCGTGCAATATTTTCGTCAGACGAGGTGGATCATATTTTCGTTTTTCGTAAAATCTATAAATAAGGACGAGACGTGCATCGAGCTTCCTTCTCGGGAAAATCGATGCACCTCTTTGAATCGCTCATATATCATGAATGTGGAGAATTTTTGCGATATTTCTCACAAATGCAAACTTCTCCTTTTCCAATATGTTTCCAAATATAGCAGATGATTATTGGTAAATAGTTCCAAATAACTGTGAGTGAAAAGAATATCAACATACATCATTGTTATTTTACGTTCTATTTTCTTGACACCAATACAAGATGAATACGTTTTAAAGTACCTATACTTTCAAACTTTTTCTTTAGAAACGTAAACTATTGTAATAAAGTTTCCCAAGTCTTTCTTGAATAAGTAGCCGACCTGTTGTGGTCATCAACCCTTAGCTAATCTCCATATTAAACTGCTGATGTCATAGTCGATATACGGCAAGTTGTGCACAATGCACCTCTGCACACAAGCCATTGTTCATCTATTTACACAAAACTTAGAAATCCCCTGCCCCAACTCAGCGTCCAGATTAATCGCTTAAATTTTAATCTCACCCTACAAGTTTACCCTTTTGAAAATCGCAATTCGCGTGCAAATCCAGGTGATTAACGCCTCACCTCACTCCTAGGGTAATCACCCCTTCGCACCTACTCGCGGTGTGCAACTTTATAATCAATTTACGTCATAACAAAGTCCCTCCTTCCCTTCATGCTTCCAATATCGCGTGGAGAGATTATATACCCGGAGAGAGAGCGAGAGCGAGAGAGAGAGAGAGAGAGAGAG
Source organism: Torymus aiolomorphi (assembly GCA_036365515.1). Classification (NCBI taxonomy): domain Eukaryota; kingdom Metazoa; phylum Arthropoda; class Insecta; order Hymenoptera; family Torymidae; genus Torymus; species Torymus aiolomorphi. The sequence continues at coordinate 206,248,928 of CM070875.1, read as the reverse complement.
AGAGAGAGAGAGAGAGAGAGAGAGAGAGAGACTCAACTTTGGTCTGCCTTCACTCTGTCCACAGTCTTTTCACGCTGAGCTACACCAGTACAAGCACCAGATCGAGCTGTTCAACTCGCTCACGCAGAAGCTGATCGCGGTCTACCAGCAGGATGACACGACGCGCGTCAAGAAGCTCACCGAGACGATCAACCAGCGCTACAACAATCTTAACACGAGGTAAGGCGTCTTCTGAATGGCGTTTTAGACGCTCGCTTGCTCGCTCGCGCGAAAGGGATTTACGCGCGCGCACACAATGGAGGGTATAAGGTATTGTGAAGCTCGGGCAACGAAGCTACTAAAGGGTGTAGGTATCGGGTGTTGGATGATTTATGCGGTTCCGAGAAAATTTTTCATCTGTTGTGCGCGGTTGAGGATAAGACGGGATGGATTTTGAATATTGTGAGGTGTTATAGGGCTTGAGGTTCGGGTGTAGTAAATCTTGCGAAATTACTAGTATTAGTTTCAGAGGGCAATTTATGACGCGTTTTAAGTGCTCATTCGCCGATCGTGCTTATGAAATATTTTTGTCGAAAATATTCGAATATTCGTTACTAAAACGTCATTTCGGATGAAATTATAATAAAAACTTTGCTGATGGCAATTAGTATCAATACTTAATTAATTGAAATTAGAGCACATTTTCCGCATTAAAACAAATTAAATGATATCGTTGATAGCTGATAAATATCTTATCAATTCACGAGTGACTACGTGCCTATATCCATTTCATCAGACTTATTATTTCTCGTGAACTTATCGTGCGTCAACGTAGAACACGTAAAATAAATTTACTTCAACATAACTTTTACATTCAGTTAATTAAATTCATGTTTTTAATTAATCGATAATTTTATTTTAAGTCTTTTCCAATAACGAATGTCGAAAGTCACAGTGGTTTATTTTAACTTTGCTCTTACGGCAATTGATGGATAAATGATGGCATATAATTAATATACGAGTGCATTTAATTAAATGGACGCTGTAATTACGAATTTGTCTGTTACTATTTACCTTTGATTTCATATTACCAACAAATTATGCATGTTAAATAGTTGCTTCATGTTCACAAATAATATTTCACCATGTATTCCCCTTATACCAAATTTACACACCACCTCCACATTCCCATAAAATAATTTCTATTCATCTCACAACTTTTCCTCACTCCTCTCAACACCCACTTCAATAATAAATCGCATCTCCATCGATCGTAACTTTGACACTGTTGCGAACGAGCGCGCGACGTTCCCCCTCCCCCCCTGCACCTCATAAATCCCGATCATCGTCGTCGTCGTCTCTCGAATCCCCTAATACCTCCCTCTCATATTCTTCTTCTTCTTCTTTCTTCTGGCCCAGCATCATCAATCGGGGCAAGCTGCTACACTCGGCGATGAACTCGCTGCACAACTTCGATCGCTCGCTGGACAAGTTCCTCGCCTGGCTGAGCGAGGCCGAGTCATCGACAGAGACGCTCGAGGTGGAGGCAGACCGACTCTCCGGACGCAGAGATCAGCAGGCGCTCGCACGCTCGCAGATTCAGCTTAAGGTAAGTGTCGCGCTGCTGAGATCAATTACTTCTGGCTTCGAATAGTCGGGCGAGTCGGGAGTCGCTCGGAAATGCGATGAATTTTGAGTGGAGGGGGAGGAACGGGGGAAAAATCTCATTTCGCTGGGGATTGATGGCTATTATAATACCATTCGGTGCATTGATTTTTGGTGAATGGTGGTTTCGAAGTTTCATGGTATTTGAAACCGTTTTTATTTCGTAATTATTATGAAATATGTATGAGATATGCTAAATAAACATAATAAAAAAAGATATATTTATTCTTTAGTAATTCTGAGTAGGTAGCATTTTTGCGATGCATGTATCCTTTAAACATAACGTTGATTTGAAATTTAACTTTACCGATATTTTTCTGTTTCTAGAATCTCAGACATTGATATTAACATTTTTATATGGTTTCATCATGTAAATTCTTAACCAGTTTTAAATTTAATAAAATTAAATAAATTATAATATTTCGAAAGTTGTTGTGGCATTATTATGGACGTTTATATGAAAGGAATCTTTGCTGGTATCTAACGAAGCTTTACATCAGAATTTGAATACGAGACTCTTTTAATTAAAAATTTTAATTAAAATTTTTCTGGAAATCATTAAATTCTTCAAACAGCTATGATCAAAAGAATCCTCGTGCAGTTTAACAAATATATATGTCACTGATTTGGAAACACAGTTTTAACGGGATGTATTAAAGATTAATTACATCTATTACCCATATTTATTTTTATAAATTATGAGGGAAAATTGGTTGATGATTAAAATGTGAACATATTTTGATTAATTTGGAATTATATTTATTAATTTTCCAAATCGATAAATTTATTCCCCAGTTACGAAAATTAAAAAAAAATACCATGCGCGTTTAGTCGTTATCTTTGAAAGGAGGGAATAAAGTGAAAGCTTCTTCACAGCACACAAGGCACTCAATAAACCATCGAGTCCTAAATTAATTAACGGAAAAATTTCGCAAATTTATGAACATACGTCGAAAGCAAAGCAATACTATTAATATCCCCTACGAATTCTCGAACTCGAATCGGTTACATGATCATTTTCTCTCGCAATTTTTTGTCAACCTTTCTCTCTCGCTCTTTCTTTTGCGGCCGCACCGATAGCACGCCCGGCATGGATCGATAAATATATAAAAAACGCACCCTCAGATAGTGGGTTACGTCGTAAAAGAGGGGAAAAAAACTAAATAAAAAAGGCAGTGGAAGGGAAGTGGAAAACGTAGAGAGAGCCCGTGTGCGGTTTCATATAAATCGTGCATACGCGCGTAGTATCGGCGTTTTGGGGGTCGGAAGGGAAGTAGGGAACGCATCCGCATTGTCGTAGCGGGGTAGTTATTAACCGGGTTGCGATTTCTGATGAGTTTTTTTGTCTAACTGAGATATATGAACAACGTGCGTGGTGCAGTTTTTCGTTTTTTTGGGTCCAAGGATATTCTTTTTAACTAAAGAAAGGTATTCCATATCAGTACGTGTAAATATTACAGTTATCTCACTTCGTTATACGTGTATTGAAATTTTCTTTTTACTCAATTAGAAACTAGTATGTCTTATAACTTATATAGCTTTCTAGAACAAGAAAAAATAAAAGTTTATTTTTAGTAATATTTCATTGTATAAAATTTTATGTAATATTTTACGTTCCGCTTTCTACAATCCTATAAAGTTTTTGTTACTTGCCCTCGCAGAAGTGTTATCTGGTTCAATAAAGGGTTATCTAATCTTTAATAGTTACTTGTATAGAGCTGTTAAAAATTCGATACATTTAGACAAAGTTTCAAATGTAATAAGTATGTAATGTAGATAAATATGATTCCGAAAATAGTCTCACATAAAAACTTTAATTTCAAAAGATTTACAACTGACACTGATATTTTCCAAGAAAAACGCCCAAATAAAATTTTGTTGCGAATCGATTTTCCCGAATAACTTTAAGTCTCGGTCGTTCGGATGGAAATGTGTTTTATATTTATGTGGGCGAGCCGATTTTTAAAGTTTCAGCATCGCAGAGCGCGCATAAAATGCAAATTCAACGGATTAACCGTGCAGAGAGGCTTTAAAGTGACAAGTTTTTAATGGTTCGATCGTGATAACTATCAAAAGAGCAGGCGCCGTTTAAAATATTACTGCTGACAAGTATCACCCTGAAAGAGATAGCGCGAAATCATTCATGCCCGAATAATTTTCCGGGTGCTATATTAATTTTTAATAAAATATTATTGAATATTACTTCTTCCAGTGTTCTATTATTTACGAGAAAACTTTTGATTGGTTATTAATAATTCATAAGTCCATTGATTATTTTACAGTTAATTTTTAAATCGTTAAAAATGCAATGCGATATGTACACGAATAATAAAATAAATTTAAAGGTAGGTCAATGCTAAGAATACTATGCTACGTTGAAATCGAAATGAGTATTTCAAATAAATGTTCTATAACTATAAATAAAATCTTTTAATATAATCTCATACAAATAAAAACTTATTTGTACAAAAGTAAACTTATGATTCCAGTTTAAAAGTTAATAAAGCCATACTCCATACCTAGTTTCAAACAAAAAACTGGATTCGTTTCTCATTGCTTTTTCTTCCTTTCTCTCACCCTCTCGTTACGTAGTTTTAATACACTACTCTAACCGCATTCGTCATGCCGGGCGCATCAGTTGCGACTTGTTACCCTCACTTTGGATGCATAAATGCTAATAGCCTCGAAACGAATGAGTTTGCTCGTGCGCACGCGCGTGCAAACTAGAGTAAAAAGTTTGCCCGTTCCTGCGCGCGCGCGCACGTGGGAAAAGGAAAACCCAAGGGTCGCGGATGTGTCGGTAACGCGATACTTTTCGCCTGCAATTATCGAGAATATTCTCTCTCTATTTTTTTCTGCGTGTTCTTTCGAAGCAAGTATTTTCTGCGTCGCGTTTCGAATCCGCAATCGTATCGCGTTTCGCTGCGATGAGAGAGCAGCCGCGCCGTGCTGTTTCGGTAACGAGAATTTTATTCAAAAACATGTATACTTTTTCATACATACTACGTGGAAATTCGGGATGGATAAATATTTATTGGGCTTCGATTGACATTGCAATATATGGAAAGAATAATGACGATATTGCTGTTTTGTAGAATTTTTTCGAATTTGAAATTCTGCAATAATATTTTCTCGAAAATTGCAATACTTTGAAACTTTGACATGTACGGTTTCCCCGAATTTTACAGTATAAAATAAACTGTGATAAAAATAAAACAAGAAAAACTAAAAACAAAGTACAGCATCTCTTTGACGAAGTATCATGTCATTAGTCCCTTTATGGACGCTGACGTTCATTTAATAAACAAGCAATCACTTTACCCTAGAGAAAATATTCTGAAGTTAATCTAATACCGTGTTCAATTTTTCCCTTCGATGGAACTAAACTTTGTACTCGTTTTTTTTTTGTGCGAAATTTCTTGCCTCGTTTCTACAAAGTGTCATCATTGTTAATTACTGGTTTCACTTTACTTTATAAAAGCAAAACTTCAACTTCGACAAAGCAAAATTGTTTTACAAAAATCCTTAACCGAATATTACTCCCATTTAAATAACATCCTAAATCATTACGTTTATAAAATCATTCAAACCTCCTGCAACAGCCTATTTCTCCTATCCTGCCCATGTAAAACCACTCCTTTTTACAGCCGAAACAAAACATCCATCCCATCCACCCCTCCCACGAACCCCAATAAAAATGCTCGAATGCCATTCTCTCTTCCCCCGGATAATTGCCCCCATAATCCCCCACCTTCTCCGCCCGCGCGCGTGCAATAACGCGGAGACAAAACCCCTTACAAATCGCTTTCTCCCTCTCCCTCCCTCTCTCTCTCTCCCCATCGAATTCCGTTGCGGCGCTGCACGAATATCAAGTCGTCGATAATACACGGGCGGAAGCGAAATTTCATTAGGATTATTCGCGTTGGAATAGAGCGAGACCTCGACGCCATGAAATTCAGATTAGCCGACCGTTCGCTTGCGCGCTCCGATTGGCAGTCTCTATCTCTCTCGGATAAAGTTATGTCGCGAACGACGGGAAAAAGCGATAATCGGCGGGTAGGTAGAGGTGGGGTATGAAAAAAGAGGAGAGATTGGATGGGTGTTCGATCGGGGCGAGTCTGCGATTATGTTTGGGCGGTCGTCCGGGATAGTAATGAGGTTCGAGAGCCAGGGAGTTTGCGCGCCGTACTCGTCCGCAAGCTATAGGACGGGCGTACCTTATATACCTACGCCGCGCGGCTCGTGTATATGGATTGGGTGGTGCGTGTAAACGGGCGAATTAGGTTTTTATGAGGTACCGCGGCCGTGTCGTTGAATGGAGACTTGCGGCTTTTTTTGCTATTTATTTCTCGCCTATAAAGCAGAAGAAAGTGTTATTACGTAATGATTTAATTTTTTTAATACAGTTTTTATGATATTTCCCTACTAATAATACACATTTTGTTAATGTATGCATTATAAACATATGTACATGTTAAGTTGTAATTAAACTTGTAAAAAACATTATTTAAAATTTTATAAAAGATTCTTTTACTAGGTATTTATTTTAACTTTATTAAAAAAATAGAAAGTTAAAAATGGCTTCTGCTCTTTTGTTATTAAACGTTTATTCGAAATTCATTCTTTTTTATCTCCGTGTATTCAATTCTTCTCGTATTAATCGTTTAACTCTGTTCAAATTCAAAGTTTGTTCGCAAAGCAACACTGCTATCTCGTACAATGCTTAAAAGACTTACATTAATTTCCAACGTATTTACGACTATGTTGGCGTGCACCAACAAAAACTCGCCCCCCAAAATCAGCAACGTACATTGCGAGCTAAAACACAGTGCAGAGTAGTGTACATGTGCCCGAGTTTAAATCAGGTTATGTACATTAGGATCCGAGTACACGGACTCACCTCAAAATTACATGGGTAAACGAGGCAGTCGCATATCCTCGTGCAAATATTGATTCCAATATATTTATGCAATTTTGTAAGACGCTTTTGTCACAGTAGATTTGCATTTTAATTCATAAATATTAAATATAACAGATTTTAATTCTCTCGCGTGATAAAAGAAGCTTATATAAATGAAAAAATAAATTTACTAATTTCTAGTATTATACCTCACTCATTTTTACTTCATCAGAATTCATCGTTCCATCGATATATTTGAAATTCTACCTTTATTCATCGCGCCGTAGAAGCCAACGCGAGTAAATAACTTCGCAGTATCAAATTCGAAAACAGACTGGCTGGAGCGCGAGGCGCGCGAACGCGTCAACCGAGCTTTGCATGCGTACGCCTCGTTGCTCTTCCGCAACGCGCGCGAGCGTGTGTACCTCCGAAAACAAATTCCTCCATTTTATTTCTCTCTCCCTCTCTGTCTCGCGCGCATCGTGTCGCCGTTCAATCTCTCGCAACACCCGATACGTTTTCGCATCTCGAATTGCTTCATATTTCTCCGTATGTAAATCCGTCCAATCGACGAGCGCCGCGCGATCTTTCACCGATTGTCTGCATAAACAGTGAATTGATGGTGGGACGCAGGTGCGAGATGCCAGAGGTAAAGATTGGTATCCTTGTCGATAAAAGGGATTCTTTTGAATTTTTCAGTTGAGATTGATACTTTGCAGATGAATTCGTCTGTGTTTCCGTTCTTTCGTTCGGTGATTTGTAGACGTTTTGGAATAGATAGTAGAAATTCATTAAATTATATGTATTCATAAAATATAAATTGTATGATAACCCTCTTTTGTTGGCCTAAAAAGTAGAATGACTCGTGCCTGTTTAGATATTTTAAAGGTCGTAAAATTGGAAGGAACAAAATACAGTTAATGGGTCTGTTATATGATCATTATCAACAGGTTTACCGTTATGAGTACAAACAATATTAGAAATAGATGGGTAAATAAAAGTTTTGAAATTGTCTTTTTGTGACTAGCTATACACAGAAGTTAGGTCTTTCAATTATAAGTTTTAGCGGACAAACAAAAGAAAAAGCGATTGACCACATTCAGTAGTTTGTCCCTAACTATCTTCTAGTTTCTCAGCCATTTCCACTGGATGAATTTTTAACAGGAATATTTTTTGATAATGGACGAAACGACCGTCAAGTGGTGGAAAAAAAAATCGTAAACTAGTTATTCCAGTGCAAAATTATGCCTTTCGCGATGAACGCTTTCAGTCGGCTAAAATTGCTTCCTCTCGACGCAGTGGAATCCCATTAGTCCTCACGCGAGAGAGCGAGAGGGGACTGTCCCCGCTAAAAGGAAAATTCCCCGGGAACAAAAGAATCATTGTTCGGAGCGAATCGATCGGGCGCGAGCCGAGACCGCGAAGAGACGAAACCGAGCCGTGCGGCGGTAATGGTTTTCTCGTCGTCGCGCGATAGTTCGGCTTTTCGATGGCGCTGATTGGCGCGTCTTGTTTTTAATTAGCCGATAGTGCGATGGTGAAGGATCGGAGGAAATCGTTTGAGTTTGATAGCGGAAAGGGGTTTGGCCTACTCGCGCGGCAGTTTATCTTGATATTATTTAGTGGTTGTTAAGTGGAATGTAAATTTTTTTTTATAGTATATGAATATGCAATTATATGTTGGCAATTTTAGTTTATTACACGGCCTCTTTAAATTATGCCAATTTAAATGAGAATTGTTGTTTATTCAAGACAAAAATACTACTCGAAATTCAAGTCTATTTTTAATTAAAGTAATTAATTAATTTAATGTAAAAAACGCTTGAAGAAAATTTCATTTTCGTAAAAGTAAAGTACATTCAGCTAAAAGTTAAATTCAGGATGAGTCTGCTTATTTTGACTTACAAAACTAAATGCCTCCAGGTTGTCAAATTTACTTAAAAAAAAAATCTTAAATTCGTTCGTTTTAAATTTAATTAACTGTTTATTTTTAAGCTTACAAAACATAAAGTTTAATGAAACATCTTTAAAATTATTTAAAGTGTACAAAATACAATAATAATTTGGCAAACGGCTATAATAATTATACAAACACAAAAACATCTTGTTCACATCGTTGCCCTTTCACGACACTACCCAAACACTCCTCCCACTCGACTTTATACCCGCACCCTCATCCTCCATTCAAACACTCAACAAAACATCCCCCTGTCAAAAGAAAATCCAATTCATCATTTCAACCCGCTCTGTAAGCTCTCAAAAATCACCAGCCACCTTTGCGATTTATCGAACCTCGCCGACGGCATCCTCGCAAAAAGCGAGCATCTTCTTCAATCCGGTCGTCGCCCGGCCCGTGTCTGTCGGCATGCACAGGAAGCCGAGAGGGGAGAGAGAGGGGGTTGGCTTTTCACCTGGCGTCTCTCACTCCCTCGTTTTCTTTACACCGGTCCTGTCGCGATCGAAACCCGCGGCGCATGCGCTCTAGAGGCCGACCAGGTGGCGCCACTGTCCGGGGATGGTAGTAACGAGGTTACCGACTAGGGGATGGTTTTCGTCGCGGGGGTGGTAGAGGGATAAGTTACCGACGGCTGTGATTTCATTTGTGTTGGAGAGATGGTAATGGTGTGTAGGAGGGTAAGTTACCGATAGAGACAAATTTTGGGAAAGGGCTTGTCAAGGGATGGTTAAGGAAAAGGGGTGCGTTTTGACGATGATAGGGTAGAAAGTATGAATGCTTTGAGCTGGTAACTATTCTTGAACTTGGCTGTTGTTGGTCAAGCATGCTGTGATCTTTGGGGAAACTTTTTGATGGTGTGACAATATTGCAGAGAATTGCATTAGGCATTGTTACTAAATGTTATTCTATTCATACTTGATGGTGATAATGAAGATCATTTAGATTTCCTTTAGTATTATTGGATAGTTTGAGTGATACTTTTCATAGTTAATTATTTAGTATTATTAAACAACTGACATAAATATACTGTATACTCAGTTTCTTTCTTGCCGCTTCAATTAATAAAGAATATTGATTTATTTCATAACAAAGTTATATTATAAATGTTTATAATTATTTAGAAACTTTTAAAATATTTTCATTTAAGGATGAATTTTTCTCTTCATCCGCTAAAACATTGCAAGCAGTTTAGACTCTCACTTAAGTATTTTATGCATTCGCTATAAAAGAATTTTAGAGTAAGAGTGCATTTTCTGATAGTATAGCAGAGAGTGTTTTTATCTTTAATGCATTTATTGGATTCCGATCTTAAGTAAGCATCCCCATAAATAATAAAACGAGTATTTCAGTTTGATGGATTATCCACTATGTGCTCGCACTGAATTGAAAACTCAAGTAATTTTATTGTGTAAACCAATTTACTTTAATTGATGTACATTATGAAGTTAATTGTCATTGCTAAGTTCAATTTTTATCAAATATTTAATAGTATATTACGATACGTGTGACCTCGCTGCGCTCGGGCGCTAATCTCACGCCGTGCAATAATGGGCCACTTAAGTCACGAGTATCGTATACTATTTTATAGCTCGTGTGATATAAATCCGCCATATTCTTATTTTATTTATTTGTGCTTATTTATAATGATAGTTGGAACTTGGAAGTAGGGTGGGAGAAGTGTGGGGCGGAAGGGTGGGTTCGGGGGGGGGGGGGCGCAGCCCCCCTGAAAAAAATTAATAAAACGTTATTTAAATAATAGAATACCTGATATAGAATATGGTTATTATTGAATCTAGAATATTGAATATATACATAAAAAAATCATAAAACTAGATTCTTGGCAATTTGATTTGTATCTTTAACAATAAGTTGAAGTTTATGAAAGTGAAAGATTTGTATACGTTATATCATTAAAGAGAAAGACTTTTAAAACTAAAATCCATACAGTTTAATATTGAATATTTAGAAAGTGCGCGGTCTGCTATCCCATAGCAGATGAAACTAACCTATAATATAGACAAGCCTTATTATCATCATTTTTATTTATTTTTTGTGGTTTGTCAACTATTAACGAAGTTTTACTTCTTTTCTTGTTCATTCTTATATGTAAAATCGTATTTTTGAATAGTTTTGGTAGATAATTGGCGTTATTACGTGCCTGTGACTTAGTAAATTCATTATTTCACAGTGTAATAATGGACTACTTAAGTCACAGCTAACCGTGACTTAAGTGCGGATTTAGGTCACACAGTGCTATAAAAACAATTTGACAATACCTCTGGTAGAAATTTGTTTATTACGAAATGGTCAGAAAGTCAGTAAATAGCTAGAATAAATGGCTTTTTCCCCTGTTATTCGCCCATTTAATAGATTGGAAATAGAATGGTATAACCTCAAAATATTCAATTTAAATTTACTCATAGACAGTAAACACAGATTCAAAAAACATTTACAGCACTCCTTTTTTAGATATTAACTAAAACCCATATTTTTCTATTAGATGTTGTCTCTCTCACTCCTCGTCATAAGAGCAAGCCTTCTTCTAGTCATTTTCTAACTAAAAAGCTGGCCAACAGTTTCTTTTTGTCTCCAATTTTAATACCTTTGAAATAATTAAGAACAAGCTTGTGTAAATCTTTAAAAAAAGTCTTTCTATTTTCAATCTATTAAATGGTCGAATAATGTTGGAAAAATCGTTTCATCGATAGATATAAATGTCCAAGAAATGTCGCTAGTTTTTAGCTATACCCTACTAAAACTAGCTATTTATTAGACAAACAATGAAGTCAGTTTCCACTAGGAACATTATGATTGTATTTCATTATATTAAAGTGGTCAAAGCTTTGATATCCCATAGCAACATGTAGTATTGCGCGAAGAAAATGCCTGCGATCTCGTTAATAGGGTTCTTCACATCCAAGCGAAGAATGATATTACTTTAATATCAAACGTGATACTACAGCAATATGACGATATAACGTCATTTAATAGAAGACATTATACGGTTATTGCCTTAAACCCGGTTTCTGCCTCAAAAACATTTAACTCAAAGAAAAGACGAATTTGCTTTCCAACTCAATCGTTTCAACGGAATATTCTAAACGTAAAGCATAAAAGGAGATTAGAATTGTAACTTCCAGCGAAAAGTCGTCAGATAAATATTAAAATTTCAGTACGATTGCTTTATTGCGCCTGACGAATCCCGAAATCAAACTTCGTTCTCTCCCTCTAATGGTCACCCCTAAACGTGCGCTGCATCGTTACACCGAGAAAATATTCCCGCTCTGAAAAAAAACGAGCAGAACAACTGCGCTAAACGACTCTTTTCAAAACTTCGTCCACCACGAGAAACATAAAAAGTCCGAGCGGCACCCGCTACTTTTATCCGCCATTCCAACAACAAACCGCCTAAAGTCAAAACCTTTCAAGCTTGCGCTCGCGTCTGCGCTTATTCAGGCCAGCAGCCGAACCATTAAAACCCATTACTTCCCGCCGGCAAAACCATCAACCGCCACGAGCAGTCCCCTCTCTCTCCGCTTAACACAGCCCAGAGTGCGCGAGAGAAAGAAGAAAAGTCGCGAGCGGCTGCTGGAATATCAAAGGCGTCGGGAGAAATTGAAACGGCGCGCGCGAGTGGGTATCGCCCGCGCAAATAACGTCGCTTCATAAATATTTATTGCGCCGCGTGCGCCGTCTGTATCGGATTGTCGGGGAGAGACGCGCAGTAGCGGAAGTGGCGGCAAATCCAATAGTTTGGAGAAGCGCGAGAAGGCGATTGACGAGGAAATGAACGGGAAAAAGGTACTGTGGTGTCGGAAAGGGTGAGAGAGGAGTTCGATTGAATCGATGGATGTGTGTGTGTGTGTCTGTGTCGGAAGTGGTGGAGTGTAATCGGCGGGTGATGATGTAATTTTAAAGGGCAAGGATGTTGCTTTTGTAGGTGAAATTGAGGTGTTTGGGTTTGTGACGGTTGAACTGTTAAAGAAGAGATGTAATTGGGTGTTTGAGTTTTTAAATTGAATTGTACCAAGTGTAGACATAAGGAAGATTAATTGGAGTATCTCTGACTATTTTCAGCATATTTCCACTGGCACATTGACTTTCATCATCAAAGTATTTTTAAAGTTTTTTCATTTATCTTTTTTTTCGATCAGTATATGAAATATAGTGAAAGGATTACTAAAAAATATTCGTTGAAACGCATTATTTCTGGTGTTTTAAACATAAAATTTCGGATACCAATATTAACATATTTTTGATTTAGTTGAATGGACATCCTTAAAATCTTCGAATTAGCCTCCGTTAACCCCTTTTCATAATTTTTTATAACATTTTATGTTCATATTATGAAAGCATATTTGACGTCATGATGCACAATTTCAAGTACGATATATACGCAATGTTTTGCATACCTGGAACTCCAATGATGATCTAATGGAACATGAATATTCTATCACATAAAATGTTGATAAAACGATTTTCATCCCAAGAATTGTCAATCTTTCTTCAAAAAACTATAAACAACAAAGAAACGTAATTATCGAACAATACCTTAACAACAATTCGCTAAAACTATTGTCAATTCAATCATCAGCTACGAAAAATTCTCCAACTAGCTCTGCGCACAGAAAAAAAAGAGCACGAGCGAGCGAACGAACGGAACTCCCTCTCGCAGTGCGACGTATAAATCGAGGCTCACGCTCCGGCGCACGCGAACATTAAACCCGTCGAGCGCGCTCACCTCCTCCTCCTCCTGCTGCTGCTCTCGTCGCATCGGAAAATCTCGTCTGTGAGGCAGCGTCGCGCGACAAACGCAGAACCGATGAAAAGCGCATAAGCGCGCGCCCGCACATACACCCGTATACCCCGTCGAAAAGATAACGTTAAGAACAGATGTCGCGAGAGGGAGAGGTAACTCTACAATATCCCGAGCGCGCTTTTAAAGCCCCGGCGGCTTGGCGCCGCTCCAGTGTGCGTGCACATGTTTCGCTTTCGGTAAACCGAAAGTTTCGGCAACTTGCATCTCGGGATATTACCCTTACCTCCGGTGTATGTATACCTCCCGTGTGTGTGTGGGAAGCGCATTACAATGCAAATTATCGCGTATAAATTCGTGGTGGAGGGAGGAGGAGGAGGAGGGAATGTAGTAGTAGAGTGCGCACTTTCGAGGGTGTCAAATTTCCGGTAATCGATGTCGACTTGGAGGTGGAGGAGGTGGTGCCGGTGGTGGCGAATAATTCATTGAGCGAAGGTGCTGTCGGGGTGAAGAAGTGTGTGTGCATAGACGTGTTTGCTGAGAACACTTTCGAGCGGGTTTGAGGGAATTCGGGGATCTTATTTTGGGTATTCGCGGTTTGAGGAAGAAATAAACCTTGAAGGTTCTTCGTGGTGATTTTCATGTGCACTCGTGGTAATATTAAATTGGTGACAGTATCTTGGGACTTTGCATAAGTCAATAACTAACTGTACAAAATTTATGCTACTAAGAGACGTTGAAGGTTTTTATTCTGATCACATTGTCGACATATTTTGTGAAACTTCGTTTTATTAGTTGCAAGCGTGTATTTAAAAAAAATTATTTTTCTATGCAAATCAAAAATATTTTCACGTGTTATCAATTCTAATATAATTCTCTCACTTTCTTCAATCAATAAATTATCATAAATGAAGCACGAAAGCGTTTCTATCTAGTACGTTATCTTAACGTTCCCCGGCAATCCCTTCATCCTACCTAAATTTAAACTTTCTTTCAGATCTCCCAAGTAACTCAACCATGTGATACTTATTGTATCAACTTTACCCGAGCTTCTACTACAATAATCCTGTAATCCACACTCGCAGTTACCATTGTCCGACCCCATCCGTCATAATACACTAACCCCCATCGTCTCGCTCTCCGCGGCCCACACGATTTTCCGCGGCGATAATTATTCGTCCACCACAAAGCGATTTCCCGGGCATACACGCACCCTGCCGCTAAAATTTCATCTCCGACTGCGCGTGTAATGCACAGAGGGAAGAAGCGACGACGACAGAAGTTCAACAAAACGGCCGTTCGCACAAAGCGTAAAGAGAGAGTCGGGAAGGGGAAGAATTTTTCTCAAAGGCCCAGACGACGCTATCAGTTTTGCGCGCGCGCGACAGCAGCCCTTTGTGCTTTGTAGGAGGGAGTTGGGATATGAAGATAGAGGAAATTTCGACGACGACCCGCACACGCACGTGCGGCTAATCGATCGCTGTGTGCTCGCGCGTATATATTGCCCGGGTTATGTTCTTTTTCGGTTTATTGTTTTCTTTGTTTTTTGAGGGGGAGGGGGTGAGCCTCGGGGCCTGGATTTATGGCCGCTCGTAAATCAGCGTTCGATGAAATTATCTTTTATCGGTGGGGAGGGGAGAAGGCGAAGGAGGATTATGAAAAGAGGAAGGTGGTATTGTGTTGTTGGTATCTTCGGGGGAAGAGAGATTTTTTAAATTCCTTTGGGGGAGGAGGCGCGCAGTTGAGATTGCGGTGTGTAGTCTGTTTTTGTAATCTGAAAGTAGGTAGAGAGCTTAAGCTTTGTGAAATATTGCCAGATTTATTCTGCTCGGACAATATTAAGGCTATGTAAATCAATGATAAATGACTTTAATATCGGGTTATCTGAACAAATGATTAAATTTTATTTTTTACTTCTCAAAATATTTTTTTTCAACACACTTCATACCAATACGAAAGAGATTTTTCGTAAGAGCCGTTATATTTTCTCTGTATAAAGAGTCGACGGGTATAAAGCCGCTATTGAGCGAAGGACAAATGTTACCCTCTTGCGCGCTTTATGTCGCGCGCCGCCACTCGAAACTTTCCTTTTGGACTTGACAGTTTTAAAATGATGGCACTTAAAAGTGTTTTTAGCTTAGCTTTTATACAGCGCACAGCGATGGGGTCGTAAGAATAAAACGCCAAAGCACTCGCCTCGAAATACCCCCATCAGTCCGCAATATACAAACCAAAATATCACGTTTCCCAGCTAATAAATCACATTCGCGTACATTACGCATAAACTACAGTACGCAAGACGTCGACAAGTTTGCCAACTAATTAACTCAAAGATGATAGTTCCACACGCGGCTCTTCGCATTGTTCTGCAGACGCGCGAAGATTGCCCCCACCGAAAATCCAAGGGCAAGTTATGCGCGTACGGGGGAGTAGGGGGAGCTGAATACTTTGGATAATAGAATCACGCATGCCAAAACTTGGAGCGCGCGCGTCATAACGTTGCCGTGGCGCGCCAACAATTCGCGTATACGCTGCGCGTAGCTACTGAGCACAGTGCATACGGGTACGCACGCGTGCGTGAGCTCTCGCGAAACATCTTGATTAAGTCGCATTGAATTTCGATGCGCGCTTCGTGACGGGTCGAGTTTGGACGTTGACAGAATTTGGGGTATGTAAAGTAAATTCTTCTATTTTGTGTGGGGTTTTCTTTTTGCTGTGATGGCTCTGAGAAAATGTATACTGAAAAGCTGTAATTGGAATCTTTGAATAATTTGGTGAAATAGTTTGGCTTCCCGTAACTCTAACGTGAATAGTTCAGTAATTGAATATTCGGTTAAATCTACGTTTGACGCTCATGTTAAAGTTACGGGAGTCACTTCAGTAGAAACTTCGTTTGCGTCTTGTGACCAAACATGAAATGTTACTGCTTATACTGTACACCCTATTTTTACTTTACATGAAAACACTCATGTAGAATCAATGAACGGACTCTACCATCGTGTTTACATGAGCATCACTCGATAAAAACAACAAACTTAACCTAAAAACGACAATTTTCTTTTTTCCGTGTACCGATAAGAAAGCCAACGGATATTTAGTAAATAGCGGAACGCGGGAAAACGTATAAAACCAATGTTAATGTGTAGAGCTTGTCAAAATATGAAATTTAAAAAACAATTTAATCAGGGGAAATGAAGGGAAAGTTGAAATAAATAAGGGTGAAGTTTGATAAAATAAGTAGAAAAATCGAGATTTCATGCGACATTCAGTAGTAAAAATTGTAAAAAATAACTTTTTAAATATTTTCCCATGTATACACACGTAAATTCGTATACAGTTGCTTAAATTTGCATGGATTCTGTATGCTCTTGTTACTTTTATAAATTCCTTGTTGATATTTACCTGGGGCACCCATGGGCATCTTCCTTTATTTTCGGACTTATATAGTCTTGATCATGTTTAATCTGACAGAGCTGTTTTTCATACAAAATCCAGTAGAACCTGGTTAACTAACTTCTCAAGTGCACAATTCAGCTAATATCACTCGACTCTCAACTAACTTCTAATTTATTGAAATGTATTTTAACCCAAATGAAATACACAGTTTCACATTTCCCTCTTTCTAAATTCTCTCAGCAGCCCTCAACGTATTCGTGTCAACATCGCACAAAATTCACTCGTACTCCACACTAAAAATTAAAATATGCAACGTAGAATCAAACTTAAACACGAAAGATAGTTTCCCGCGCATGTAAATGCCAATCCGCTTAATGCAGTCCGAACTCAAACAACAACTCCCCTTTGCCTCTCTATATTCAGCAAAAATCCTCTATAAAACTATTTTCAACCGTCCCCTACCACTATAAAAAAGAACCCTCTACCACAACAAAACAAAACCAACTACCATTTTTTTCCTATAAACCACGCCACGCGAAGCAGATAAATAGCCACCCGACTGTTTATTTTCCCGCGCAAATCAGCGATCCTCGCGGAGTCAGCGCAACCGGCGGCGATTAATGCATCCCGGCGGCCGAGCGGCAGATAACCCGAGCCGGCAAAGAGTACACATACACACACATGCGGGCGAGAGGCCGAGAATTAATATGCAAATGCCTCCTCGGGCAAATGGCTCTTCCCCTCGTTATCCGTTTTGTCCCTCGCTTTATCCGTGCCACTGTGCCGCAATGCCACCGACATCGTGAGAGCTGAGCTTGGACGACACGGCCGGTATTTACAGCCCTGAGGGCAGGGCTGCGCGACGTGTATCGGTATAGGTTGGGGATACTTTCGAATGTGTGGATGGGGGTAAGATGGAGCATGGAGAACGTGGATGCTGAGGCTCGGTTTGGGCGGAGTTGAGTGCTGGTGCTATTTTTGGGGGTTCCGGGGAGGCATTTGAGAGATATTCGAAGGGGAGTATTGGTTGAAAAATTTATTCAGTGGATTTTATCTTTACGCGGGATGATTTTTATTAATTCGATGAATAATAAATACGCAAATTAGTATAGTTGATTTATCAAATTCTCCACAATTTACCTAGAGTACAATTAAACCTACTGAAGCGGAAACGTTTCATTTTCTCTATACCATTGAAAAAGCTAACGAAGAAATAAAACTTTTTATCCGCGTTCCGGCCGCACTGAAAATCAAGCGATTATTTCTAAAAATACCTTCTCCACCCCTCCACTTAATACCGGAAATATTTAATCACTCCGCGCTACTATTCGACCGACTGTTTCGCCCGAATATTCGCTCTCCAGCAAGGATCGTGCGCGCGCACGATTGAAAACCAAAACAGCCGCTGTGCTGTGCCCACCGAATAAATCTCCATTCGCTCGCTTGCGCACCGGGAAAATCCGGGAATTTCACTCGACCATCAGCATTCTAATTCAATTTTAATTAAATCCAAAAACATTCCTAGCGCGCGGCTCATTTCGAGCGTGAAAAACCACCGACGGAAATTTCGTCTAAACACGCAGCGCGCGACTAAATTCCGATCCCCCTTCTCGAAAAAAAATAAGTAAATAAAATAAAATAACGGGGAATACTAAAGCGCGCAGTGCGTCGATCTATTTATCTTCGTACGAGCGGCGAAGCTCGTCCACCGATCTCTCTCTCTCTCTCTCTCTCTCTCTCTCTCTCTCTCGCTCCATAACCATCTCTATCTCCGTCCCGCCGCGGGGGGAATTCCCAACGGAGTCTCTATCTTTCTCTTTCTCTCTCTCTCTTGCCCCGGAGCGAATGCCTCGGCTAAACTCGCCACTTTATTTAAATTTCTCTGTGGAATTTTCGTATTAGGGGCGGCCGCCGTAGCAGCCGCATTGTCGGACGTTCGGTGCGCAAGAGAGAGAGAGAGAGAGAGAGAGAGAGAGAGAGAGAGAGAGAGAGAGAGAGAGAGAGAGAGAGAGAGAGAGAGAGAGAGAGAGAGAGAGAGAGAGAGAGAGAGAGAGAGAGAGAGAGAGGGGGAGAGAGAGAGATATGTTGTCCGACGAATGGGACGCCGGCGCGCTTCTTGTCCTCGTTATGGTCCGTGGATTGGCTCGGCTTTTAGTCGAGTTCTCTGCTCCGTGTCGGTCTTTCTAATTCTCCCGTTGCGCTGCGCTCGGTAGTTTTATGTTTTATTAGCGCGTTTTCCATTGTGCGAATGGAAACCGTGAGTTACGAGGAGAGAGGACTTTTGACTTTTGAGTGATTACTATATACGGGCTTGCTCTTTTTTTTTTGTTCGTTGCGTTCGATAGATCGATCGGTCTTATTGATGAGTTCATTTTTTTACGTCGAGGATTAGTGGTTGAAGAGCCCGAGGGGCTGAAAAAGAAATGCTGATTTTTCTGTGCCGTTAACAGGTTTGACCCGCGGCGTAATAAGTTTCCTGGAAAAAATTTAAAGCGCGCGATCGAGATACGCAATGAAGTAGAAAAGAATATATAAAAACGCTTATCGTGAAATTGTTTAAAGTATCAGTAAGAAGTGGAGGGAAAATATTAACATATATATATTATACGAATAGACAATTTTTAAAGTAAAATCGCGACTCATAAAAGTAAGAATAAACACTTTTGCCGAAGGTGATTTCTCGCTCGAATTGGGGCGCTAAAAGTGGTTCTTACTTTCCAGCAAGATCTCAAACTCGAGATATTTTTTGTCTTATAGACACTGAGACGAAAGCTTTTAAAAATAACTGGCCGGGATCGATAGGAGAAAGACTATTTCACCCGCGATATCCAGTCGTTTCGTAACGATAGAATCACTAATAGACAGCTGTATTTGCAGCCTGGCCAATAAAAATCAATAGAACGTTTAATATCACTCGTGACCCGATGCATCTCTCGTTTATACTCCGAGTTTCGACGGATTAAAGAATTACAGTGCTAAATTTAATGTACACTCCTCGCAATTGAATTACCTCCCGGCGAAGAGAGCTCGCAGCACCGCGTGCAGAAACTTTTATGTCGAGCCTGAAGTTTTATTCAAATTATGTTTTAGCAAAATTCTTTCAACTCGGAAAATATGTGACTTCTTTTTCAGTTCATGCATATTCATCGGCCGCATTTGCTTTAAGTAATTTTCAGGGAGCTACGTTCCTCCCTACTAAAATAAGAAACGCTCTCGCACGCATCCAGCGTCAAAGTGAAAAAATAAAAACAAGTTTCGCCTTTTTAATTTTTATTCGGGCGTAAAAAATTACTGTCTAATTAAAAGTCGCAACATTTTTTTATCCAGCTCGAACTGCGCAGCCGAGCGTATGGAGCCGGCAAAAAATCTTCCTCCTCGACGCACCCCGAAATTATCCCCCTTCGTCCGTATATTTTTGCGCGTTCACAAAAAAAGAAAGGGAAAGGAAAAAAATTGACGCGCGTGCGCGCGTTCGTCCATGCACACACACGCGTGTCTTGCAAAACTCGGCGGCCCGTTACGACTGATTACTTTTCTCGCAGTTTCTCGGTCGTGCAATTAAGTGCGGCGGCAGCGATTTCATCCGCCGGTTCATTTTTATCCCTCCGGGCGAGCGGATAATCGCAGTCGATTAACGCAACACGTGCAGTAACGCTGATTTTTCAGTGGCTCGCGCACGCGCGCCGGCTGTTTCGTTTTGTTTTTCACATCCACCTCCGGTTTCACCGATAATCAATTCCGTCTGGATAGTATTTCGCGGATGGAATTTTTCGTGCGGTTTGGTATTAAATGCATGGGTGGAATTGAATTAAGATAAAGGGTGGTTAGAAGTATTGTATTCATTGCGATTAGATTGTAAGGGATATTTGCAAACCTTTTATAACTTATAGTTTTGTCAAATATCAATTTTAAGATCGAATGATTATTTGTAATTTTATTATTAAAATAGCCGGATATTCGTAATTTGATAAAAATTTCGGATAACCTAATTTATTTTTCATTTACCTTCTTACAAATTAACTTTAAGGGGATGTTGGAGCCTATCTGTAATTACATACTTATCGACATTCTCGTATTTTTCATTGTCTTTATTCAATTTTTGATTGTCATTAATTATCTTGGTCATCCAGCGTTCGTTAACGTAATACAAACAGCGGATGACTGAGATAATTTTGAAAAACTTAAAACTGAATTTCCATAATGTAAAATTCGATATAAGAGTTTGTAATTGGCTCCGGTATCCCCTATTGCAAATACACTGCTAAACTGGTTATCAATATTTCATAAACCAGTTTTATATAATGACATTGAAGCGCAGAAAAATTTAAGTAGTCATGCCAGTAACTGGTCAGACGTGCAACCGCGACATCACCCTTAAATTCATGTTCTTACTGCCTAAATAATACCAGCTTCCACATTTCATTTTCTTTTTCCAGCAATATCATACAGACCAAACATCCTGCGAAGCCATACCTCATAAAATAACTAGCTCTCGATATCGGTCCACCGAAATCCCAAACACTCTTCCTCCTCCTCCTCCTTCCTCTCGTGTGCCTCCCCGGCAATCACAATATGCTCGCAAACTCCTCCTCCTCCTCCGGACGACTTCCGCTCGTAAAAATCGGAATATCGCAAAACGATGCGCGCCTCCTCCTCCACCCCCGGCAATTACCATCCCTCCACCGGGTGGATAGGCGATTTTCCCGAGCGGGTAATCGTCGCCGATTAACGCAACATGTGCGCACTGAATTTTCCGGCCTTTTTCCATAATCAATCGCGCCGCAATTATGACGACCCCGGCGCGTGTAGGTGTATACATGTATACACGTATATATATGTAGAGTCGAGTCGGTGTCAAGTGCAGGCACGCGTGCCAGGTACAGGAGCTGCTGTGCATCGCTTTCTGAAGTAGGAGAGAACGAAACGAGGGGATGGGGTGGGGGAGTATTACAACTACTACGGGAGGCGTTCCGCGTCGCTCGGACGGGCGGGCGGGTAAGGGATCGAAGTCACCCTGGAGTTCCGGAAGTTGGGCTGTTTTGCGGACTTGACGTGGATGCGGAATTTCGGGAGTTGCGCTTAAAGTGTTTGTTTGCCGGGGAAAAAATTTGGTTTATGAGGTTGGCGAGTTTATGGATCGAACGTATTATGTGGTTCGTTCGGTGTGGTATGAAAATATTAAGGGCTGCATTACGTCTTAATGTGAGAGCTGTAATAACGTTCTTTGTAAACGTTTCTGTATTTTTTGTATTTCTGTTTCAATTTGAGATTATTACTCACTATTTTATAATTAAACATAGTTAGCAGATAATTCAATCCTCTGCTATGATTATTTCGTTAATACTCTTCTTCCATCAGAGCATAAAACATATTCTACTCATTACAAAACAAACTTCAACACTCTCTTTCACCTTCCAGCAACGAAAAAATCTCTTTCTAAACAATGCACCTGAAAATCCATTCCTGGAACCACTCCACCCTCCGCGTCTCGAACTATTTTAAATTTTCACGAGAAACATGGAACGCGCGCGGGGCCCTCGCTCGTGCGCCCATCAGTCGTAGTCCGCTCCGCGTGTTGTGCAACAATCTCTAGCCATTACCGATCTTTCGGTGCGACTGGCAAGCAAATTAGTCGTGCACTTTCCCGGAGAGGGTTAATTAGCCTCTTCGCTCCGACCCACACGGTTCGCGGTCGTCGAACCTTTCCTCGCTTCTTCTCCGCAGCGGACGTGAATAATGGTACTGGGGATTTCGGTTGTAAAATTCGCTGGGGTTGTGGAGGTTGGGCTAATAATAATAGTGATGTGAAGATAACGTTGGTAATTGTCTGAATCTGGGATTATTTGGATGTAAATTTTAGTAATAAGATGTTTATTATTAACTTTGCTTTATGTAATGTGAAAAATATGTTTTGTTAGAGGGCGTCCATGTTTAATGAGTGCCTTTAGATAACAATCCATTTACTTTATAATTACTCAGCATAAATAAGATAAACGTGATAAACGTTATGAGAGAAAGCTTCGCCGTGTCTGACCATATTTGATGTTTACTACTGATTTATCATCCGGCGTATTTTTCTCGCGATACTTCAGTAATATTTTGAGTGTAAACCCATGTACACTTCAATTCACACCTCCCTTACAAACTTACACGGTTACATCGATGAAAAAACAAAAATATATCACCTTAATATACACCCAAACAGCGCGTAATCCATTACGTGCACCACTCACCGCTCTCCAAATTCCCTGCCACAAAAGCAACGCTTTCCCGAGCCAGCCATCACAACGTTTGCAAACATTTCAGAATGCATCTCGCGTCACCTCTCACCCTCCCTCCCTCCCTCCACAAATCGGAAACACGCGGGGGAACGCGATAGCGCACGGATAATCGAATGAGCCGTCGATTGAGAGAGAGCTGGAGCGCGCGCTCGACGCGACGACAGTGACGCATCGTTTCCCATGCGTGTGGGAGAGCAGGAAGAGAAGGAAATCGAGCCGGGGCTTCCTGTGTCTTCGGGATCAATCCTTTCTCGCGTCAGTCAGTCACCAGAGAGAGCGAGAGCGTCTCCTACGCGGATATCGTCTTACGCGCGACAAACACGCGACCAAGAGAGCTTTTTCGGTATCCATGTCTCATTCCGAGATTGAATTGTTGCTGGAAGAACACGGATGACGGGAGAGTTGTTGTTGTTGATGTTGTTGTTCAGCGGGGGTGGCGAGTTGTGTTACAGGAAGGCTATTCGCTGGCGTTATAATTGCGCGTTAGACTTTGTTTGCGTATAATCAGGCGTCGACGCGCGAAGTTAGCAAGCGTTGATGTTTTCGTTTATACGCGGAGATATAGTATTAAGCGTAGAATTACATTTACCGCTTGAAGTTGGATTTCATTTCGTGACAATACACGGCAAAAGTTCATTTTTGCCGTGATAATCGTGTGCTTTCAACCTCTAATTAAATAAATAACACTGTTCACAACATTTACCTTTATTACATAATTAACTTCTGAAAACATTTCTTTCATCAATTCAAACGCACCTGCCTTACATTCGTCCACTCGCATTCCAGACACCCCCCCCCCCCCATTAACAAATTTAATTTTAATATCGCTAATAGACACCCGCGCGGCTCCCATCTTCTCAAGTTAAAAAGCTTTCAAAGCCCCCCCGGACGAGGAAGCAGCACCGATGAAAGGGCTAAGAGCAGCACCGAAGAAAGGGTAAATAACGAACGACGTCTTCGTCGCAAAAAAGCTGTCCTTCGTCTTGGCCAGCTGAGATTGCGTTTGTAGGGAAAATGGATGGCGACCGACGCGTCCGTCAAACCGCGTCCGGCGACGCGCTATATATAACGGTGAAATGGATGGATGGGGCGGGCAGAGAGAAAGAGAGCCTGCGCTGGCTGGGCTTCTTGATAAAGCGCTGCGGATGTGTTTTAGCTGTCCGTCGTGAAAGCGCGAAAAAGTCGAGAAGTGCGCGAAGGGCAAAGAAAATGATTTGTTGCCGAGGGTGCGGGGTGGATGGTGTCGATGCAACTGTTTGCTGATGGGAGGACTTTTCGATGGCTGGGGTCGGGGTGATGGAAGTCGTTGGTAGCTTTATAAGGTTTTGGTAGGATCAATGAATGCTTTTTTTTTTTTAACGCATTAGGAGTGTTATAGGATTGTTATATACTCATCCATCAAACGCGTCAGAGAGTAAATACAAGCAAAACTAGATTGCAGCCTGGACACCTGATAAATCAATTTTATCATGAAATATAATTTAATTGAAGTATGTGCCGTTTTGATCTTTAACCTTCTGCCCTGAAAATTCATTAAAAAGATGACGACACCTTTAAACGCTCTATCCGTGATCCATTTTTTTCTGCTCCACTTGTGCGCGCAACACACTCTGTGTCTTGCGAACAAGCGTCGACCTTGCAGCAGCATTCAAAAAGTTCGTCATTGTCACTGTCTCGCGTGCGCGCCTGAAATCTCGGTTCTAACGCCTCCTTAATTAGTGCCGTTGCAATTAGTCGAGGAGTGCGATTCTAACAAACCCTTTTGTACAAACGCTCGAAAATCGCGAGGAAACAATAGACGTCTTCGCCTTACCCAGAAATATACATAATCTTGTAGCGTAACAACAGCGCAGTGGAGCAGCGTGATGTAAGAAAGGGGGAGGTTTCCAACGTCAGCAGTGTGTAATTGGGTTGCAAATTGTCTTTTGCATCCGACACAATTCTACACGCGCTCCTACGTTTTCTTACTCTTTCACGGAAGAGCTATATTATTTCGCAGTAGAGATTGATTGAAGGGAAACGGGGGATCGATTAATATGAGTTAATTGGAATGAAAGGGGAATGAGCGATGTGCCGGGGGGTATCGTTTTATTTGATTAATCGTCGACTGGCGAAGAGTTTCTCATCCAAATGAGTGTTGACTCTGATTTCGTTTCTTCATTTATCCACTTCCCCGAAGTTTCGAAAAACAGAAGTGACGCTGCGATTTTCAAGGGGGGAGGCGCGTTGTGTTTACCCGCCGAGATGAAGTAGCTTCGGAATATCGTTTACGAAATTGCGAAATTTCATAACGACTCGAGAGTTTATAAATTTATCATTGATGTAAATTTTACAATGGCATTTAGAGAATGCTTTAGCTCGACTTCGATGGATATATACTGTCGCACTCTCATGACAATGAGCATTGTGTCGGCGCGCTTTTGTACGAATTTAATAACTAGACTTTGTGATGTTCAACTTTTAGAAAACCCCTGTGAAAACGACTTATTGTGTCAATGCACACAGTGAAAACTTCGCTGAATGCATTTAAAAAAAAAAGCTGCGTATAACAGGTTTGAGCAGTTTTTCTCTCTATACCCTCTAGGGACTAATTTTCATTGTACCGCGAGCTAGGGGGTTTAAAGAACTTTCGAGAAAGAGAAATTTTCGCGAAAGTCGGAGCACTTCAAAAAGCCGTGTTATATTGGCCGTTATAACGAGACCTTAAATCCTTGAAATTTTTTCGGAAGACTAATTAACCGACCGCCGCGGCATATAATGCGCTTGCGGAAAATTAACAAAAATTGGTCTACTCATTAAACTTCATTATATCCGAGAGTTTTTCTGAAAATTTCATTACAAGCGTGTTAACAAGAAGTGGAGAGGCACGAGAGTGAACCTTGACGAGAGAAGTCATTAAATTTATAAAAAAGTGCATTATATTGTTTTGTGGATTGCGAGAATAAAATTATACGAATATTATAATAAAATTATATGAATATATTTTCACGTCCTTCGTTTCACGTTAACCAAATGTCTTCTAAACCACAAAAAGAAAGAGAAACC
The DNA here is from genome assembly GCA_036365515.1 of Torymus aiolomorphi. Taxonomy (NCBI): domain Eukaryota; kingdom Metazoa; phylum Arthropoda; class Insecta; order Hymenoptera; family Torymidae; genus Torymus; species Torymus aiolomorphi. The sequence goes on along the minus strand of CM070875.1, from coordinate 206,222,949 downwards.
GCTAAAAATACTCTCCCTCGTAAATTCATTCCGGCAGTAAATAAAAACCCAGACCGACCCAAACTCTAACAAGGAAGAGAGCTGTGTGCGAATCGGCGAAAAAATTCAAGTGTCTCCCGTGCGCTCGCTACTCTTAAAAACCTCAATGAAAATCCATCGCTCCTACCCGCTCTCCCTCGCAATCATCATTTTCATCAAACACATCGTCTTCCTCATCCTCCTGCGCTCTCTCGAGTAAAAAAGTCGAGCCCACTTCGTTTGTCTTGCGCGGCTCTCTCGCTCGAGAGATAAATTGGCTGGCTCGCCGCGTGGCCTACTTTTTCAATGCGCTTGCGCGAGCTAGCGAGCGGGAATTACCACCGGCTTGGTTAACGCACGAAAAAGGAATCCCTACTCTTCCCTCTCACGGCTTTTTCTCCGCGGCAATGGCGGCCATTCAGCTCGCTTTTCATAAGGCGAGGCTGGGTTTATTATGCGATCTTATTAAATTGCCGGCGTAATTACCGCGTAATTACTTAGTCGAGGCCTTCGTTTTTTTTTTTTTTTTTTTCGAAGGTACTAATGATCAGCGCGAGGATTTTGCCGCGCTTCGAGTGTGCACGGGAGAAGTGCGATGTTGCTTTGTTTGTCGAGGAGGTCTTGGAGGAGAGTCATTTGGGTAATTGCGTCGAACTTGAGATGAGATGAGGTGTGGGGGAATAAATAAGGTTCAGTAGATGCGAAAAATTTTAATAGTTTGTTATTTACAATGAATAAAAATAAAGCGAGTTTTTCTTTTTTGTTATACACTGCGTGGAATTCTATTGCTTACGGGCAACGAATTGAAATTACAGTTGAATGGGAAAAAAGGATTCCCCAATTCAATTCATATATCACTTCTTTATTACGGGAAGAGAATGCGCAGTAAATCATGTTTCGCAAAAGGAGTAGCGGCGGCGGGCGTGGTGGCGAGAAAAAAATTTGCGCCACGTAGACACAAAAACCTGCAAAATACATTTATATATCTCCCGGGGGAGATAAAGAAGCGCGAAATATCGAGGTTTCGTCGGCTGGGTCGATTATTGTCGTTCTATTCTTCGTTTTGCCGTTGTGCTGAGTCGAGAGAAAGAGAGAGAGAGAGACAGAAAAAAGAAAAGCAATCGTCCGTTGTTGTGAAGTTTGGGGTAAAAAAGTAGGAAAGGGGAAATGAATACCGAGATAGATTTGATATTTTTTAATCTGCTTGGCTTTTGTTGATAATTTCACGTGGATAGATTTATGATATATTTTCATATTTGCCGTGAATATGAAAAATATTATGAAACATTAACATTCACGGTTTCATCCAGCTATAATTCCTAATTATATTTTTCATTTAAAAAGTCTTCATAAAAGACACTTTTATAAAAGAATATTTAATTTAGCTAGTCTCCTAAGATTTATCGAGGATTTTTATAATCACATTTTATCTTAATCTATCTTCATTCGTTTAATGGATCTCCCAGCTGATTCCTTATACTTATTCTACTTTGATCGTAAACTCTCCAGCTCTTCATTCGTAATTAAAAGTGACGTTAAAGTAAATTTAGAGACATTTCATTCAATCAAACAAAGACCAGAATCTCCTACCACCCACCTACCACTTTCATATACAACAATTACTCCTTCTTCGATAGAAAACACACCCAACATTCGCCACCCGCCCAACTAAATCCAGAAAAGAGTCAGCTCTCCCCCGATACACATCTCCCCGTTAAAGCTCTCGCAGCCAGCTCGCCAAACCGTTTATGTTAATTGATTGGCAAGCCCTTGGCAAGCGTTCGCCTCGCAGCTGTTGCGCGTGGATTTGCGCGAATCGCCCCCCTGCGACGATTTATGCGAGCCGAAAGGGTCAAAGCGAAGTTTATCTGCTGGCGAGCGAGCCTTTGGCTTTCTCGCGCGGGAGGTTATCGGGCGTGCCGATCGTTGGCTGCTACTTGGCTTTCTGGTAGATACGAGATTCGGCGGTCTGTCCGGGATGGGGTAGCGAAGATTAGGTGCTGTCGGTGGTTTAATGCTGAGTCGGATGGTCTTTTTTGGGGTTGACGGAAGGTGGAAGTGTTTGGTGAATGTAGTTGTTTTTGCTGGTTTGTGATATAGAAGATTTCAAGTTGTTATGATGCTACGTTATAGATATAACATATTGCATATTTAAATCAGGTAGCATAATTTAGAAAGGATGTTTTTCCACATGTTGTCTCGTCAGAAGTGTATATGAAATTCGAATGAATAAAGCAGCTCGATCGTGCAAAGCACACGTAAATAAAGTCACTGCGAACCAACGTAACTTATACTTTACTGAAGTGTGCAAATATTGAATCCTGCTTAATTATTTACTCTCAGCTCGCGATCAATATTTCACACCTTTCACCTTTGCATTCGCAGCAGAGAACTTCCACGTATAGATTCCTCGTAATAATTGAGAGAAACGAACGGACTTTTATCAACACATTTTACTTCTCATGATGCCATTCCTTTAAAACTTAACGCTCTACTATATTTATACCTCACCGCGCTACGATATTCATGATTTCAAACACTCGAACGCCGTATAGATCTTTCACCATCAAGCTCACTTGCCATATTTCTCGCGGAAACTCGGGCGAGTTATCGCCACCGCGGCGTCGTAACTCAGTCTCGCATCGTGGAGAAATCGAACGCGCCGCGACCACTGGATCTCGGGATAGAAACGGCGCCGGAGGAAATGAAAAATTCCAAACGAGATTTATGTCGCGCGATATACGTCACATGCGGATCAAAGGAACGCCAAGAGAAAGAGCTGGCGGATGGATAGATGGTGAGATGGTTTATTGTATCGGTAGAATGAGTGGAGTGAGCGATGGCTGGTCTCAAGATTCGATGACACCCTCTCTTGCATTCGTAACGGAACAGCTCACATAATACATCCCATCCCAAGAAGCGCCCTGGCATTCATTTAAACTTGCCAAGACACATCAACTCGCCATTGTCAGGCACTACATACTTCTCAAAGAACAATTCCAACTCGCGGCGAGTTACAATGACGTCGCAATTGCCGTTCCATTGTGTAACCTTCTTCCTCCTCCTGGGCTGCATAATTGTAGGGCGCCGCGCTAAAACGCTGTAAGATTTACAGTAATAAGGTCCTGCGCGCGCGCGCGACTTCCATGTAGCACTCGCGCTGAAAAGTTTCGAGGGAGAGAGAGAAGCTGGATTATTTCCCCGCAGTTAACGCGCGTAGCGCCTAACAACTTTAAAAGCCATTCCCGTCGAATCGACAGTAAATCTAAACGACTCTACTTACTTAGCGGAGGGAGAGTGAGTGAGAGAGAGAAGCGGGTGGACGAGTTGGAGGAAGGATGCGATCCATCTGCGATGATGGACTGTATTGCTCGATTGCCAATCGCATTTGAATGAATATCTAATGTTACGAGGCGAAGGAGAGTGGCTCGTTGATAGTCGAGGATGATGTGTAGGTAGAGAGTTTACTGATTTATAGATCTCTAGATATTGATATTAAAAGGTTGATCACGTTTTATTTTTACTAAAGAGTAACATTTGAATCGATTGATTGAGGAATTGTAGTAATCCTCAAATTAGGCGTAGTATGTGCTGTGGTTTCGAATTCTATTGATTAAACTACGTTTCCTAAATAAAACAACAGTAATAACGGTAGATGGTCCGAGTGGTTTCCCGCGTACAAATCTCCTCCCAATCGACAATTTCGAATATGCATCGACTATTCATTCTCTATTCACTCCCGAATTACGTTTCCCCCCGCGCATTTCCAAAATTCAGTCATACACAGCGCGCTTCATCAACCGGACCCCAAGCCCACCGCTCTCTCCTAATCAATAACAAAGCGATCAATCAACCGTCGCCCTGGGGTCAGCCATAAAAACGCCTTGATATCTTCATAAACCGCTGACTTATGGACCCCGTGCGGGAAACAACTGCTCCGGTGCGCACACATATATATGTGAAATAGGAAACCCATACGCGCACGGTGCCACTTGCGCGCGTAGTCAATATGCTCGGGCACTGTGCCGTAAATTGCGCGGAATCGCGCGGCCGCGTGCTTTTACGATATTACCCGCAATTAAAATGCCCAGCCGCGCCACGGGTGTCCCGTGTTATCTCGTTATTCCCAGGCAGGTGCCGTTCTCTCCTGGCGATCGCGAGGGTAGTGGTAAACAAAAGTATTGGAGGGCGCGCGCAGAGATTTTTTCGAGAGGGTGGAGGCGCTCTGTTGGCTCTGCTCTTCAGACGGACGCCCGCGGGGAGAGTAAGGTTGGAACGGTGGATTTTTTTCGGGGATAGGGTTTTGGATTGTGGTTGCATGGTTGACGATTCGTTGGTTAAAGTTTAGTTTTATGACTGTCTGTGAATTTTCGTAGGTAGCGATTAGAATTAAAATTAGACTGATGCTATTCGTACGACATACATATAGTACATTAATTCAGAATATATATAAGTTCCAAAACACCTCGCTGTGATGTTTGTTTTGTTTTGATATCTGACTAGAGAAATCATATCATACATATATTATATATGTATATACTTTGCGTACCGTAAATCTGTCGCACAAATAGCAGAGGCGTTAAAATTATTTTCAAATATGATAATACTCACTTGATTTTTTATTTCATATCAATAACACTTTATTAAAATATAATTTGAATTAAAAACTTTAATTTCCATTGACTCCGACATTCTCGCGCAAGGCTTCACATAAAAATATAATACTATAGAAATTTTAATTAAATTTTATTGCAAAAAATTTACATTGTATTTCAATTCCCGAATGCAAAGTCAAATTAAAATGACGACTTTCGTGGAGTTGACTCTCGTAAAAATAACGTTCCCGCGAAAAAAAAAATAAAGCCCAAAAATGAAATTTCGCATTGGAGCTCGCGAAAAAATGCGCTCCGCTTTACTCAGCTCTCCATTCCCCTCTCTTTTATCGTGGCACTCATTTTATTTCCGTCCCCCTCTGCCTTTCTCTCTGTCTCTTCCCCTGCTTCTTCGTATGCACGGTCACGTACCGAAGCAGCAGGTTATGGGTTTTTCCCATCCCTTTCGCAGTGCTTCTGTGTGTGTGTGTATATATTTTTCTCTCGCTCTTTATTGCGTTGTCTGCTTTTTTCCACACCGCGGCCGCGGATGAAATAGTGCACTCGACATCGCGCCCTTGCGCGGCAAATTTCATATACCCACAATCGCCGTGGCATTTTTTTCTCCCCTACTTTTTAAAGGCACTCGGTTACTCGTCATTGCACTTCTCTACTCCCTCCGTCTCCCCTTTTTTTATTCGAGGCGATTTTCATTCGACGTATGGGAGACGAGGGAGAGAGAGAGAGAGAGTCGAATTCTTTCTCCCCAAAGCGCGATTCGATCGGTTATGTCCCTCGCAGTTTTTACCTTTGCGGCGTGGGGCGTGCGAGGAAAAGGCTTTTTATTTGACAGTAAAACGCCTGGTTATATACGGGCGTGGACTTTTTACGAGGCTTTAAACATTTATTGTGCTTATACGGGCTATGTGTCGGGTAAGAATTTTTTCCCTTCCTTCTACCCGCCTTCGTTGTTATTAAACGACGTAATTTTTCTGGTTCCAAATTGCAGCGCGTGCGAGCCTGATGGTGTTAATTAATTATCTCGTGTGCGCGCGCGTGGAGGCCTGGAAATATTATTGAGCTGCTCGCGCGCGATATGGTGGAAAGTTGAACTAATTTGGGGAAATGATGTTCGATATGTTTATGTAACGGAATAATTGTATTTATGTAACGAGCTTGTGTCTGGTATTTAATTTATACAATTAGTCAGCGGCTTGGTGCAAAATGAGGTTGTCATGTTAATAAACTTCGGCGCGCGTTTTCATTTTCTGATAAAATTGGGCTCGCCGTAATAAATTCAATTATTTGCCGCAGCGCTCGCGCGGCTCTGCACGTGACTCCATTATATATCACCGGGGGATCGGAAAAATATAAATTGCATTTTAATATATCTCGGGCGATGACTTTCAAAATCATCCTTTAAGAAGATTTAGGTGGCATAAACTTAAGCGGCTATGAAAAAAGCGATATTTTATTTTATTTTATTTTTCATGAAATGCACAGTATGCGCTGACACTGTTTAAATATACACCTTTGGATTTTTCATTTAAATTTTAATAACTGGCAATTTTTTATCCTTTGAAAGCAATGGAAATAATAATTTTTAAAATCATTTCTGCAAATTTAGCTCCTGCTTTTTGAAGGTGGAATAAATATTGCGTAGCGTGTACGATTTTTGTTTAATATAAAATATTCATGGCATAGATTAGCTATTTTTACATTTTTATTCACCACTCGATTAAAGCTTTATTTCAAATTCCGCGTCACTGAAAATATATTTATGAAAAAGTTATATATTTCTACACTTTGCCGACGTATTTCGCAAAAGAATTTCCATTTTGTTATTGTATATTTCTAAAATTTTTATAACAACATTTGGCAATATTTTAAAAAATTTACAACAACTATTTTTTATTAAATTCTCATTCCTTTCAATGGACAAATAATAAATTTTTCAAAGACAATAAAAGCTTTATATTTTTTAATGCTCGAATTCAATTTTCCCCGCCAGCTTTTAGCTCAACCTTTATTCTCCCAACCCCAGCCTGCGCAATAAATTTTTTGCCAAACATTCAATCACCCTTAATACACTCAACCTCTTACCCAATGTATCCGTTAACCCAATCATTCGGCAAACACCCCCACGCCACTATTAATCCAAAGCCTCACCCTCTTTCCCCTTCCCACTTCCCATCCTCCAAAAATCACATTTCCTTCATCTAACCCTTCCTCCCTTATTCCCCATCAGCATCTCACCCCATAAATGTCAACCCTTTAAGGCGTCATCTCCTTAAACCAGCCCTCTCACACCGTGTATACAACGCTGTCCTCCTCCTTCCCCACTCTACCCCCCGCCTCGAATCGTTAACTTTTACGAGGGCACATAAATTTTAATTGATTTTGGGTTAATTGAATAGGCTGAGCTGCGTTCGCGCCTGATAATTGAATTCGCGCGCACGGGGCCGTCAAGTGCGTATTGTGATGCGGCGACAGGGATCGTATATGGACATGGATAGAGAGAGAGGCAGAGAGGATCTGCGATGTACGATCCCGTGTTCGGCTCACGAGCGACGCATGGAGGCCGTAAAAGGCGAACGCGCGTGGTCCTTTGGACGCGTGTCGGGTCGTGATCGAGAGCGAGAATGGAAGGGGGAAGGGAAATGGATGCGGGTGGAATGACGCGGTGTAGCGGTCAGTTTTCGTTGGGAGTAGGGGGTGGTGGGTTTCAGAGGTGGCGCGGGAGGATTTTATGGTGAGTTTTTGGAGATGGATTTGTTGATTTGGTTTGGGAGGGGGGAGAAATAGTTTTGTAGGTGACGAGTTGGGTGTGCGATGGATTTTCGTGTTGAAGTGATAGATAGATTGTTTTCGAGATTGGCAGCGAATTTTAAAGGTCATTTTATATCTAAATAAACGCGGAAAATTCACTTTTTAATAAAAATTTTATTTGGAAAATATATAGGGAAAATTAGATATATTTTGGTAAAGTTTGCCAAAAGAACACGTTCTACCACATTCATCTATTTCTATTGATATAGGTTTACTGCAAATAATTCTTAAAATAAAGTTCCAAACTTTTCTTCAATCAGAAAATTTCAATATCGTGAACATATTATATCAGTCTTATTGAAAGTTAAAAAAAAGAACACAAAGTTTGTACACAAAATGATTTAAAATTTTTAAGAATATTTTCATATGTGATTTAAAATATCTTTCATATTTTTAATAATTATGTTTCTTCTCTTTACAGGTAAGTCTCACATCCTTTCTGCCACTCACCAATACTACAATGGGGTGAGTTGAATTCTACATTTATCAAATAACCGTTGCACAATAACATCAAAGAATTATTTTCGTTCCACATATCTTGTAAAATAACAAGCTATCCGCTACAATATACACCTCGGACAAAGGGTCCACAAAAACTTAAACCTCTCTCATGTACATACGCACACACATACATCGAACTCAAAGACGCGAAATTTACCCTTCCACCCTCTTCCCGCTACAAAAGTACCTCCTGCTCTACTCGGTGCAAGGAGAAATTTCCGCGTCGAAGCCTTGGCAAAGGAGTCACTTTAACTCTGGGAGCCTACCTGAACCGCTCGCTCGCAAAGGACGACGAGAGAACACAAGACTCTGCCGAAAAAAGGAAAAGCAAATGAAAAATCCGCGCCCAGACAGAAGCCCGGCACTCGCTCGCGCAAAATCTCGTCTTTCTACCAGCAGAGAGAGAGCCACTACTAGGTGGGCGCTCGCTCGCGCAGGTATCGTCGAGTACTGCGCGCGAGCCCCTTAACTCGGTAACCCATATTTCAGGCCGAGTGCTTTAGCCCCGGCCATTCTTCCCTCACAAAGCCACTCAAGCTAGCTCGCGGAGAGAGAGAGGTCCGGTGCCCCCGGGCTCGAAGCTAGCGCTGCTGCTACTGCTGCTGCCGCTTTTTTCGTCGCGAAACTTCTTTTTCCGCGGGAATTAGCCTGGTAGTTGAGGCGCGAGGTGAGAGAGATGGGATCGTTTCGCGAGGGGTTTTGGGGGCCGTGTTATAGGGTGATTGCGGCCGGTAGTCGAGAGGATTTGCCGGATTACGTATGTGGGATGTGGACGTGATAAGAGTTTTTTTTTTTAGGATTTTATTGTAGCTTTTTTTTTTTAAAGTAGTGTAGTTGCGCAGTCTAATTAAATTATACGAAATTAGAGCGTGGCGAAAGTTTATTTTTTAAATGTAAAACTTTAGATGGGATGAAAATTTCGTGAGATATTTTTATTTTTAATGCATTACCGTCCTATTTTTCACCACATAATACGATTTTCTCTTTACTTTGATAAATTACGTTACATCCTTTGTAACTTTATTTCAACCGCAACCACAAAACGTATTGTATTTCCTCATTCATCATTTGAGTAAGTCAATTTTTATGCAACTCCAGGACAAATTAATGCTTTTGTTTATCAATTTGCGAAATTGCAACGTCAGCCGGACGTCGAAAATCGCTTAACCGCCGCAGCCTCTGAAAAACATTCAACAAGTTTTCATAAACTTTGCGATTCCGCGAGAAAAAAACCTTTGTCGAGCCCTTTTTTCCTCCCCTCTCGCGACTATCTCTTTGTCTGGCAGCGTTATCTGTTTTTCTCGTCTCCCTCTCTCACTCTCTCTTTCGCTGTCTGTTTCGGCTTACCTTGTCCGGCGCGACGATGGAATTTTTATAGTTTGTTAGTCGGATGGATCTCATTAAGTCCGCCAAAGTCGAATCTCGTTAGGTTGGCAAAGTGCTTTGTGATATTTTCTTCCCTTCCGCGGTGCCTCTCTATCTGTGTTTCTTCTCTCTGTCTACCTCTCGTGTCCCTTTTTTTTGTATGTCGTCGTCGTCGTTGTCGACGGCGGTGGTGGCAGCGGCGTCGACCTCCTTTGTAATTACTGTTTTTTAGAGGGTTAAAGAACGTTGAAATTAAAAAGTTTTTTTCGCGACTGAGTCAACACAGAGGAAGAGAGGGGAATGACGGAGAGGAAAAAGAGAGGCGCGCACACTTTGAGTCTTATTACTGTGTACTTTATATATAAATAATAGAAACGAGACGATATATGCGAGGAGCTGAGGCTGAAAGTGCCCTAATTAAGTAAGACTGCTTTATCTCGCTGCTTTAGTTGTTAGAGGGGACTAAGCTGCGCTGTAAATTGATTAGGCGAATTAGAAATTTACTGGATTTAAGAGAAAGAGATCGAATTGACGAATTTTGTTTATTTTGAGTAAGTTGCTCGATCTTCTGACATCTTTATTTTGACACTATTAACTTCACGAGAATTACAGAGCTTATTAAAGTTGTCCAATAAGTAAAAGAAAAGAATGCAATACTACTTGGTTTTATTTATTATTAAAGGTAATTGATCCTCTTACTCCTACAGCAATCAGTGATTTCCACTTACACGAAAAAAAATTATCGGTTACACGGTTACCAACTAATTAGTAAAAATGTCCCATCTGTTCACCATTAGTAAGATAAACCATTAAAATAGTTACAGCATCCAATAACTTGATTGTGGTAACTATTTTATTGGTTTATCTTACTAATGGTGAATAGATGGTATATTTTTACCAATTATTTGGTAACCCTAACCAATTATTTTTCCCTGCATATTAGGAAGTCAAAAAAAGAGTTTACTTTTATATAATTTCCATAACAATATTTAGTAGTTAAAATGTCTTCTATTCCTTTCCATCATACTCCTAAACCTCCCTCCATTCACACCCTTCACCCTTAACTCGCAACGACCTCTAGAGCATTAATTCAGGCGCTAGTGCTTCTCTCGCATCTTGAATCGACCATTAATTCCAGCCGCTCGCGATACGCCAGCACCTCTCTGCCAACACGCGCGCGTGTACGCCTCCTTCGACAAATCGTAAAATTAGCTTAGTCCGTGACGCGAGTGCGCCCGCTCGCTCGCGCCTAGTCCAATCCTCTCGGCGACGGGGCAAACTTGACTGGCTCGCCTGCTCGCTCGATCCTTGGGGCGAATTAAGCGGGAATTCGAGCGAAGCGCCGCGGTCGCTGTGGTCCGACCGCGCGCGGACGAAGTTCCAACTGGCTCCGCAGACGTGGAAGAGCCGCCAGAACGAACCGAGGCGGCGGCGGCGGCGGTGGTCTCTTGCTCAGTCTGTGTGCAACTGCAGTCGGATCACCGCGAGGAAAGAAGAGAGGGGAATGGCGAAGAGATGATAGTTATTGTTTGTTTTGAGAATTTTCTGGAAGGAGGGTTCAGGGGTTTGCGGTCGATGAGCAAAGAAGATTCCGATATAGGCACGTTCAGAGAAGTTCGGTTGGAGATGAAAGGGAGCTATCAATAATGTAGTTTGGTAGCTTTTTTTTAATAAATGATGAGATAGTAGGTAAGAAGATTTTCCTTGCGAAGACTTATTGTGCTGGAAATTTGTAATGGTAAATTATTAATCAAAACTTCCGTCATTAATAATGTCTAATAATATGATTACAACCTGCTCGCTCTGCGACTTAGACGTAACATCTCACAGCGCAGCCTTAGTGTTAGATTCACCTTAATCCCTTGAATGTAATTTAGCCTCAATTTTGGTACAGTTGGAATTGATTCGGAAACTCCTGGCAGCCTCAAAATGTATATATTGATATTACATTTAACTTTACACAGCTTGTATGGAAGTTAGCTAGTACGGCAATACGTATGAAACTTTAATTAGTGTTTATTTAAAAAACAAAGAAACACCATTGTTCTACAAGCAAAAACTCGCAATTATTCCAATATAATCTCTAACATCCATTTCACGCTGTTAAATTTCTAATTGAACAGCCTCCTATTTACAAATCTTAACAATCATCTACTTGATTGAGCGATTAATCTCTTAAGCCTCTCGAGCCATTTCGAATTTGCAGAGAGATTAAAGCTCATTACTGTTGAGTACCAGTTCCTGGTATTATTCCTCCGTGCGTAAATGTTATCATACCCTAACGCTTTAGTTCTCATTTATGCCAGGTTTCTCCGTACACTATTACATCAAATTTCCAAAATTAAGACACAAGTGTTTCTCTCACACCTGCCAACTTCATCTTCGATTGAATCGTCGAATCCAATGACCCACGTCACCTCATCACTTCCTAAATGCCATGAGGGTCATTAATCATACTCAGTTTTAGAACAGCGCCCACGAAACACGAAAGAATTCCGTCCCTTGACGTAAACATTCTTTCGCACTTCCGCGTTATCCGCGCGGCAACAGCCTTCCCCACTCCAAAGCCCGAAAGAGCCAGCGGGAGCGAGTCCATCACACCTCGGCCGCTACGTGCGCGCGTCCTCCTAACCACCCAACGATCCATCGCCATCGCGCGCGCAGGATATCAAAGCCAACGACATTAATCAGCCAGGGGATGATCGGCCTGACCCTTCCATCTTCCAAGAGTCAGCCACTCTCTCTCGTATTGCGTACCACCACAATGGCCTTCCCGCCTGGCTGGACACACACAGACACACACCGTGGCGGGAGAGAGGAGAGTGTAACATTCTCTCTCTCTCTCTCTCTCTCTCTCTCTCTCTCTCTCTCTCTCTCTCTCTCTCTCTCTCTCTCTCTCTCTCTCTCTCTCTCTCTCTCTCTCTCTCTCTCTCTCTCTCTCTCTCTCTCTCTCTCTCTCTCTCTCTCTCTCTCTCTCTCTCTCTCTCTCTCTCTCTCTCTCTCTCTCTCTCTCTCTCTCTCTCTCTCTCTCTCTCTCTCTCTCTCTCTCTCTCTCTCTCTCTCTCTCTCTCTAGTCTGCGACGCGCGGCGGTTAGTTCGCGTCCGCTAACGAACCCATTGTGGCCGAACGCGCAGGACAGGCGCGGAAAGGTGGACAGAGGGAATGAGAGACAAGGCCCGGCGAATGGATGGATGCGCGGAGGAGGAGGAGGAGGAGAGGAGAAAGATATAGAGAGGCGAAACAGAGGGAATGGGGAATAGGTGTAAACGGGGGGAGCAGCAGCAGCGGCGGCGACGGTGGAGATGAAAGAGGAAGATGAAAGAGAGAGAGGGAGGGAGAGAGAGAGAGACACGCACACACAAAGGGCGAAAAGAGAGATACAAGACAGAGAGATAGAGCAGCGAGCGGGCGAGAAAGATGCGCCTGGCCAGACAAAGAGAAAAGGTGTAAGCAGAGAGATAGACGTACACGCTACACCTCGTTGGAATGAGAGGGAGCGGGAGAGAGAGAGCATGGACGCGCTAATGTTCTACTAATTCTGCGTATTATTCGTGGCTTTGCCTTCTACTCCTTCCTTCCCCCCTCCTCTCCCCTTTCCACCTGAGGATTAATGTCGAACGCTCTCGACGCGCTTGCCTTTACAATGTTGGGAACGAAATTCCCGTGTACATTATACGGTATCACGGGTCTTAGCGCGAGATTCTCTTAGGACGGATTATATGGGGAATTCTGGAAAATTAGAGAATGATAATTCCATGCTTCTTCTGATGTCGTAGTACTAGCGAAGTGGCTCATTGAAAGTTTTTCATGTGCTTAAGTGGGATTCTGTTGATGTTTCGTTTGAAATTGAATTTTCTTTTTTTTATGTGTAAAAAGGTTGGTAAATTGGTAGTGAAAATTACGATGGGTTGTAACTATAAAACCTTTTTTATTTGCATGTAATTTTCACGATTGTAAATGCGTAAATTATCCGTGATTTGTTTAAGAGTAAACTCTTCTAGGAACGAATGTTTAGTTGAATATAAATGCATCATTCGCATTATTCAAATATTTTATTTTAAATTGTTTAACGAATATAGTATATTACGCACCAAGGGAGGAAAAAACTTGGACAGTCCACAGGTCGTGTAAATTGCCACCCGAGCCGGAGGCGAGGGTGGCAAACACGAGCTGTGGGCTGGCCAAATTTACTCCCGTGGAGCGTATACTATTTTTTTGCCTAGCGAGGCCGAAAATACAACCTTCGCGATCGGGCGCCGGGAGCGAAAGTGGTACTTTCGGCCCGCTAGGCAAAAAAAGATATTCTTGAAATTTGCGCGAGACATACTGAAAGTCTTGGATATCGTTTTTTCAAAATTCACTTTAAATACTTCAAATTTTTTAAAAAAACATTAACAATCAAGAAAAATTTACATAAAACAGTACCGCAATTACCCTCTATTGTTCCTTCAAAATTCTCTCCATTCAGAAACAATCCTCCGATTTACGTATTATATCAAACCCTATATATTACCTCGCATTCGAGCTATACCCCCCTATACAACTCCACCAGCGCTATTGTGGCTAATACGATTGACTTTATCCCGGTGCCAGTGGCTTTCATTTTTAACAACGCGAATCCAGAACTGACCGACCAACCGACTGTTGATTCGCGCGCGGCATTGTTTATTTCACGAGCAATTGCTTCGATTCGTCCGAGTCGTGGCGGCCGCACCGAAAGGCCGCTCGCGCAATCTCTCCCGATCAAAAAGCCTCCCCTCAGTCCGCGAAAAGACGACGAGGCCGAGAGTTGCGGAAGAAACGACTACGGCTTTCTCCCGTTCACGAGAAACTGCCGGCAGACGGAATGAGACAGAGAATCGAACTCGTGCCCACGCTGTAACAAATAATTTATCCGAGCCGATTCTCCTTGGGCGTTTGCTCTCCCGTTCGATTCTCTCTCTCCCTCACTCTCTCGTTTGTTCGCTGCCCGCGGCAGCTCTGCCACTTCCTCGCGGGCGAAACTTGCGGTAATCTCGTTTGACAGGTCCGCCTGCGCGCCTCGCGAGTTCGACGTAAATGCAGGTAATGCCGCGGGTAAAGTCATTTATATCCCTTATCCGAGAGAGCGCCGCGCTCCCTCTCTCTCCCGCGCGCGTTTCTCCTTGTATTAAGATTGCCTAACAAAGCCATTATGTCCGACAACGGGGGTGGAGTGAGAGAGTCGATTACTCATTATCGAAGGGAGCTAATTGAGTAGATTTTGCGCGCCGCGGTTCGGTCTCCGGGGTCTGTTTATTTGTTCCGGTATTATGCGCCGCGATTGTTTGCGAATTGGTATAGTTGATGAGAACGAGGCACGAGAAAGTGGAAAATGAGATGTGGAGTGCAAAAGTTTGTGCACGAAGTGAATAAATCGAAGTTGTTTGCATGTATTTACTATAGTCGCCTTAATTGATGTATCTACATTATTATGAAAATAGTCACTCTTTTAGTCACTCTTCTTTTGATGTACATTATCATGTGGACATTCATTAGCAATATTCGATCAAACGTATTTTCTTGTTTTCATTCTTATAAAACCTTGGAGTTTTAAGTGCTCGGTATAAAAAAAAAGATCCATACAATGATAAAAAGAAAGGCCTGCATAAAAAAGCAGATACAAGAATGGCGTTGGAAATAGAAGTACAGAAATATCCGTTCTCATAAGGTACCTTATTTTTGCATCTGCTTTTTACGCAACCTCCATCTCTTTTTCATACAAAACTTCTTACCTCTCTCTCTTTACAGCTCCACCTCAGTCCTGAAAAAATATACACGCCAAACACATGCAATCCTTTTCTCTCTCTCTCTCTCGCTCTCATGCAAATCGCGTCTCAAGTTTCATAAACCGCGCGAAACTTCATCCGGCTGGAGCTCCTCAAAACGCAGAGCTTGCACGCGCGGGTCTCTCTCGTAACCCATAAATTCCCCGCTCCATTCGCACGCGCGGTCATTGATTACCATTTGTAAATTTCCTTGGCGCAAACCGGGAGCCTATGAATGCCAAGCAGCAGCGCACGCGCCAACTTCTCTTAAACCGATAAATCGAGCCCGATATTAGCTCTCTCTTGGTAGAAAACTTAACCAATAACATCGCGGCGGCGGCGGGCATCGATTTATCGCGTTTCGCGAACTTGCTCCTCCGCGATACAAATAGCTCTCCGACGTCGACTTGTTTCTGGAGGTATCAAAGCCAGTGGCGGTCTTATCCTGAAGAGTCTGGTTGTGAGATGGAGCTGGAATGAAGGGGTCTGCTCTTGGTGTATGGAAATATGAGAGGAGACGGTTGATACCGATTGTATTTTAAGACTTTTTATGGGACGAAGATTAAAGGGATTTAGTTGCTGATGAAGAGCTTTTGTAAAACATTTGTTATAAATGGTTACAGAAATTAAAAAAAAAAGATCGTTTAACCTACATGTATTATTTATCACTCGTAGTCTTCGTATACTCAGGACAATAAATGGGTTAACTCGAAATAAACAATACAGACTATTATTTTAATTCTCTGTTTTTATATCCTTTTGTCTGAAAATCTATGAAAATTTAAATATCTAAAGGGAAAAAATTCACTTTACAAATTTTGCCTTTTATAAATATGCGAAACTGCAGCGCACATTTAGGCGCGCCGGATGAAATATGAATTCGTCGTCGCAAACTGAATATTTCCAGCGTGCAAATGTATTCTGGCTTAATGCACAGTCGCACATTTTTCCGGGGATCCTTTCGTTCAAACAAACATTTTTTTTTTCGGAAGTAATTAACGTTGGCTTTTGTAAGTTCACTGGTCCTTTCACGATATTTTTTCTGCTTTTGTATTGCAAATATTTCAAAGGTTGTGCTTTCGGTAATCCATCTTCAAAACGAAATTTGTAAAGGAATAAATCAAATCATTACTTACCCTTAGAACTTTCGTTCAATCTATCACAGAATACTCTGCCCACATGTACTAAACAAGCCAATCTACTCTCGTATAACACCGAAATTCTCCATCCTCCGCTCAATACGTAGCCTTGAAACCCGACGTACAACTCCCGCACTTTCATAAACACACATCTGCGCAACATCAAAACTCGTCTGGTCTAAAGATCTTCTTCCAAGATATACCCAAAGACGAAAAAGAAGAAGAAGCGCCGGCGGAGATTTGATACACACAAAGCAACAACAGCTTCATGGCCTAATGGCGTCCGCGGTCTTAAAGACAAGTTGTGTACACCGACGCGATAACAACACCACGAAAAATTACTAGGCGCGCGCGAACCCTGGCGCCAGAATAATTAAAAGTTGGATAAATATTTGGTCTTTGAATGTTAATTCCCCAGACGGGGGGAAGAAGGGTGGTTTTTTCGTTTTGAAGGATGAAAATTGCGCGCTCTTGGCACGAGCCAACGCTGCGGCTGCATGTCCTTTATTAACGAGGCGGTAGGCTCTCGGCTTGGTAGAAAAGTCCTGGGGCGCTTCTCTTCTTTCCTTTTTTAAATGGTTATGGACGTGAATTAATTTTACGGGGGGTTGTTTTATGGTAGGGATGATTTGTTTTTCCGAAGGCTAGAATGTTTGCGGGGCCATTTTTGAAGAATTCTTTTCAAGGGATTTTCATTTTCGTGCATTGGTATTCAGAAATTTATGAGAGACTGCCGCTTTTATATACGAGGAATGTTGTTGAAATTCACATATTTGGAAAGAGCTGTCATTCTTTCGTAAACGCAGAACATTTTCTAAATAAACGGCGAATATAACTTCATATTCTATTGGAAGTATTCTTATTTGGACATTCTAATACAATATTTTTCCATTTTTATACAGAGTTATGAAACTTCCTACAAAATTTTATTTGGAAATACTTTCAAAAATATTTATTTTAGAAAAATGCTACTTCAAATAATCAATTTTGGCGATCTCGTTGCATATTATTAGATATTACAGCCGACCGAATATTCAATAATGCACTAACATTCCAGTTAGGCAGCATATTGTCGAAAATCTAAATCAATATTTTACCACTATAAACTCAATGTTCCTCAATACCAATCTCTCGCTCCCTCCGAAAAACGAATCACCCCGCATAAAGTGCTTCAAAATCGGGCGAAATGCAACGTCAAGGGGCTAACCCACTACCGCTGGATAATTTAACGAGTGCTCGCATGCTGATACAGAAATATATTTCGAAAATTGAACGCAGCAGCGTATACGGCGGCAGCAACAACGGTGGCGCGCAGTCGCGAAACAATGCACCAGCGCTTCCACCTCTCCTCCACCCGAATACCGAGCGCGGGAGCGCGCATTTTTTTTTGCATCAACCGTGAGTGGCGCGCATCGGTAATCGATGCCAGCGCGCGAGCGCACGCGAATTCCCACTGTTATTTTCTTAATTAAAAATTTGTTAATAACAATGGAATTCCAACGGCGCTGTTCCTTCCCCGCGCCTTTGCAGACGCTTTTATCGAGCGCGAAAAAAGCACAATACACTTTCGATTCCAGTTCACGGCCTCCCTATCTCCGAGCTTTTTTTTCCTCGCTCTTCGACAATCGATCCTTTCGCCTCTGGCCGTCGGCGCGCCGATAAAATTGAAAATCAAAGAAGACAATGCACGCGAGGGCCGCCGAGAGGAGTTGATAAGCCGGCCGAAAATAAATGCGGCCCGTACGATTGCACTTGAGACTTCGAGCGCCGGCGAGCGGTTGCCCCGCTCGCTCGGGCTCTTATCCCGGTCTATTTTCGTTCCCCCCCCGCATGCGCGCACGCGCTGCTTCGAGTGGCTACAGCACGAGGCGGTGTGTTTTTTTTTATGGTTCGCGTGCCGTATTTTTTCGGGTGGTGTTTAATTGGTCGGTTCTTGAGGTTTTTGAAGACCCCTTCCTCTATTTTTCTTTATATCTTACGATGAAAGTTAACGTTTCCTTAGTTTGATGGAGTTTACTGGAATTTATATGTATGTCTTGTGATGAATGTTCGAAAAAAATAGCATATTTTTATTTATTTTTCTAAAAGTGATATTCGTATAAAAATATATGTAATTTACTAAATGTAATTATACATATATTTAGATCAATACATGATTTTACTGCGAAATAGATTTTATTAATTAATATCTCACCTCTTATAATAATCAGCTAAAATAAATTAATTGTTAGAAATTTCTGAATACTTAGAATTTTCCAAAATTATTTAAAACAAGTTTCTGTAACTATGTATAGGCGATTAAAAATGATAAATTTATCAGAATTTCATAAATGTTAAAAAGTAAGGATGTATTTTAATTATAAAATATTATGGGAAATCAACTTCACTTAATTTATTATGTAGGTCACATAAAAATGTAGTACTAGATAAATGAAATACTTTCCGTAGTCTTCTATAAATTTTCATTTAAATTATTAATCATTTAAGTATTAAATATTTGCATACTCGGTCTCTAGCTCATATTTAAATCAAATTAATTTAATAATTTATCAGTAACAATTAATTAAACAAAATATGAATTATGATCCAAGAGGACACAAACACATTTTTTTGACAAATAACGTTCCATGGTTTCTGGTTAGTGCAATGATCCGATCGCGTTTCATAAGCGTAAAAAAGGCAGCAAGCATCCCTCAATTACTTTTCATGGAGACGGGATCCCGCCTCCGTGCGTGCTCACCCACAAGGCGCAGGCAGTAGCTGCCTCTCTCGCTCTCCTACGTGACGGCAAAATGATAGAATCTATAAGGAGGACCCAGGCAGGCTTTATAGTTGCCTCGCGGGCACAATCACGCCCCTTAATAGATAATAAAATAAGATATGATTTACCGCGTTTGAATTTTATGCGTACACTGCTGCTCTTATAAGCGCGGGTAACGCGGTTACGCGGAATAATATAAGGTCGGGCGTAATTTTTATAAAGGGAAATAACACACGGGATCAATATTTTCTTGAATAAAGAATGTAGTTTAATGTTTATGACAATATTTGATATTTTATAAATGTCTCTTTAGTCGAATAATACGAAAAATATAAAAAAACTACCATAAAATATTACAATCAATAGTTATTTATTCGTAAATACTAAATTATATTTTTTTTTAGCTGAAATCCGGTTATAAAGAATGCGATTGTACTAATATTATTCCAAAAAGGGTCAAGACCGTAGTACTGATATAAACGTCTGCAAAAATACGGTTTTAAACTCGCTACTAATCTGCGTAATCCGTCGCAGTACTATCCGCTATATTTAACTTGAAAATACACCGAGATGAGCCTTTAAACCACCTGTCCCCTCAAATTAAAGTATACTTTATGAAACAAAACAAAATTAAACAGACGCGCTCATACGCGTGTGCGCTTCTCCACTCTTTTAAGACCCATTAAAACAAAACGTACACGTACGGAATAACGCGAAGGGGAGAGGTGCATACGCAACTCTTTCTCTCTCACGGACGAAAGCACGCGCGCTAAGACGAACGGAGAAAAAAAGGAGTAAAACCCAAGGAATTAGACGAGCAAGGAGAAATCGCGCATCGCAACAGCAGTATACATACATACAGAAGCGACGACTACGACGACATTCCTGCGCATGGCTGCCGCCGCGTCAAAGCGACTAAATACGACTCGCACTCGCGCGAGAGTCGTCGCACTAGCTGAAAGGAGCAAGGGAAGACGAATACGTTACAAGCGACGCGCAAAACGACGAGGAGGAACTCGCTCGGCGCGCGTGCACACTCGCGAAGGATGAACAAAGAGCGAGCGCTCGCGAGCGAGGGATGTTACAAAATAGAAGCGCGCGCGCCCGCGTGGAGGGAGGGAAATCTGGAGAGCTGCGTAGGAGGAGGAGAGAGAGACACGAGCTGCGCGCACCTGAGGAACGGGTGGGGGGTCGCGCGCGCGTGCGCGAGCGCTCGTTCTCTCTCTCTCTCCGGCCTTCTCCTCCTCCTCCGACGCTGGTCCACCGGCGCGCGAGCCACGCGCGAGAGACCGACTAACCTCCAATCGGCGCGCTACGCTCGACGTGTGTGGCGCGCGCTCGCTCGCTCGCTGGCTGCCGCTCTTGGAGCCAGAGATGGCTCATCGTTAGCCGCTGCCGCGCCGCGCCAGTTCGTCATCCTGGACCGGCGTGGACCGGCGATCGCGCGGCCATCGCCGCAGCCACTGCGTCGCGTCCTCGCCGCGGCAGTGATAGCGTACTCTCTTCTCTAATTCGTCGACGTCGTTGTTGTTTATTTTTCCTTGAACAAGTGCCAAAGATTAATGTTGTTACGAAGAGTGGGGACGAAAGGAGGAAGGTGCAATAGGAGAGAGAAAGACGAGCGAAACCAAGTTCGACAGTTTGACATACTCGAAGCATCGATATACGCGACATCGAAGATTAAAGGAGAAGCTGTTACCGCCGGTCTCCGTAAAGAAACAAAATAATAATTAAAGAAGTGTAGAAGCTCTGTTGTTCAGCTGTTTGTTGATTAGTTGTCGATTGATATTTATTATATGAATATATATTCGTTAGACAGGTGTGTAACCCTAAATATATATTATGCAGAAGAATTTTTAGAGCGACATAGAGAGTAATTAACGTACATTAAACTGTAGGATCGATACACGACGCAAGCGTGCGTGTGTCTGTGCGGTAGACGAAACAGAGGGAAGAGAGAGAGGGGGAGAGAGAGAGTTAAAGCACGAGCAGAGCTGCAAAAAACGAGCAACCCGGCGTTAGCTGCAAGCTCGAAATCCCAAGACAAGAGAACGCCTGTTCGTATTCCTGGCAAGCCGCACGTGCAGCGAAGGGCTTCGTTTTCGTCTGGTCTTATCTCGCGCCGACGGCTCCCGAAAAAGGTTCTACGAGTGCGTTTGTGTACATACGGCGCGGCGGAGTGCATCTCTTTTTCGGCCTAGCAACAAATAACACGAACGAGCCAGAGACGTGAAGAAAAGAAAGAGAGAGAGAGAGAGAGAGAGAGAGAGAGAAAAGAAAAAATTTCATCGTGAATTATTTCGACAAAGGGGACTTTGCTGGTATTGCGTTTCCTTACGATTTATCGAAGGGAGCGGAGACGATATCACGCTCGTGCTGGCGTTTGTCGAATTGTTGGGGACAGAAAGAGAGACACGCGACTGGAAACTCGCCAAGGAATTCGAAGAAACGAAGCGGAAAAAACAATTATCCACCTCGTCAATAGCGTGGCGGACGCGGGACACGTTCTTCGATCTCCGTGTGCTTATAAGTCAAGCGTGTTGGCCGTAATTACGGCGAAGGCGAATCGAGAAGGGAATAAATCGCGCCTCAAGACAACCGTCCGGCCTGACAATAACCGACAACGGAGAGAAAGGACAAACCCCGAAGACAAGTGCAGTGAAAAGTAAAGAATACCATTGAAGAAAAAAGTGTTCAATTTCTCTTAGCAGTGTATGTGTGTGTTGACTCTTGACCAATTGAGAAAGCGAAAAATAGAGAGAGAGACCGAGAGCGAGAGCGAGAGAGATCAATAGAGCGATAGAGTATTGTACGGAGTATTGGCGATTAAACGTTAAAGTTCCTCCTTCCAACTCCTCGGCCGGATGGAGCCGACTAACTGCAGTCGGGACTACTGTTAATAAGCACTAGAGGGAGTGGTCTAATCGAGCCGGTGTTGTTGGCAGTTATAATCGGCAGCGCGTTGCAAATGGGCGAGCCAAAGCCCGAGGCGCCGCCGCAGCCCAACGGCGGAGTGAAGCAGAAGCCGACGACGCTGAACTTGGCCTCCGGCACTTCTTTCTATCGTCCCACCGTCAATGGCCGCGCTAGCCTGAATGATCGTCATTTACAGCAACAACAACAGCAGCACGCTGCAGCCACCGGCATCGGCCTCAGTAACGGCGGCCCACCATCAGCTGGACGGGCCAGCAGCATATCTCGGCTCAAGTCCGCCATTGTCAGCAGCAATTCAGCAGCACCCAGCGACGGCAACGAGCCCAATCACGCTCAGCTATCAGCACTATCAGCAGTACTTCCTGTACTGTCAGGACTATCCGCCGCCACAAAGTCTCCGGTGTCCTCAGCAGCAGCCGCAGCCGCAGCCGCACTGTCCAACTGGAACGACCTTGCCGACGAGTATGATGAAGATCAGCGCGAGTCCCCACCTCCGCCCACTCCGGCCTCATCTCATCCCGCAACACCACTCAGCCGGGCTGGCGTCATCGGTGAGCATACGAAGCAGCAACAACAGCAGCAGCAACAGCAGCGGCTCAGCGCCAACGGTAACGGCCTCGAGTCTCCTTCGGTCGGCCAGCTGTCCGCCTGCAGCCCCAGCCACAACGGATTCTCACTCTACACCCCACCAGCTCCACTTCCTGCATCCGGAGCAAATAAAGTGCGCTCTGTTCCCAACGGACTACCCCAGCCAGCACCAAGACGTCCTCATAGTATTGCCGCTTCACCCTACCATCTCACAACTCTCCAGTCCATCACAGCCGCCTTTGCCGGACGTATACCGCCAGGGTCATCGCCGCAGCAGCAGCAACAGTCAGCGTCAGCAGGAAATTCAGGCAGCGTTTCAGCTTCAGCAGTACCACCATCGTATCCCTGGACAGGACTCGTCAATGGTATTTCCCCAGCTGTTCCAGATCCGGCAGCAGGCCCAGGCGTCATCGGTTCACAGCACAGGCGTGCAGCAGAGCCTGGCTCTGCATCCGCCCAGGTCCATGCAGCTCTATCCGAATCTGAGCTGCAGCGCCAGCAGCAGCAACAGCAGCAACTTGAGTCAATTGCAGCTGCAGGCATGGCTCCAACCTCAACTCGCAGCGCAATACCACCTCAGTCACTTTGGAATGGCCAGCTTCAACAGCGTCAGCAGCAACAGCAGCTACCCCGTCGACCCCACAGTATCGCGTCTACCCCAGTATCCACGACCTGTTCATCATCCTCATCCTCCTCAACGTCATCGGTATCCTCAGCCGCGTCAAGTGCCGCAGCCGCCGCCGCAGCAGCAACAGCAGCAGCAGCAGCAGCAGGCGGGGCCCAGTCCACGAATGGTGCAACAGCTCGCACACCAGGCGAGCCAATTCAGTGGGGTGCCTCCGGCATGGTGCTACATCAACCCGTGGCTCGTCGGGCCTACGCCTCGACCCTTCCCCATCCACACTCCCCCACGCCCACGTCACAAGGGCCCGCCCTAAGCGCTCTTGCGAACCCCGGCAGCTCCAACACCTGGACCTCCGGATCATCGCTAAGGGGTCGGCCACACAGCATAGCCTCTACGCCTCAGGGCAATGGCACGCCTCCGGCAGTGGCGGCATCACCTTCGGACTCGGGCTATCGTTCCTTACCTTCAGCCTCGAGCGACTATCAGTTGATGATGTCCAAATCACCGTCGCTCCAGCATGCACAAATCCAGGCCCATAATCAGAGTGCAACGCGGCGACTGTCCTTGCCGTCGGCTCAGAGTTTGTTGAGAGCCACAGCACCAAGACCTAGCCCAACTTTTCATGGCCTACCTTTTAAGCCCTTTAATTGCGGTGTCTCGCCTAATGGCAATCCTATATTCCTGGGTTGTACGCATCTGCATGGTTCAACCGGGAATACCAATAGTACGGCTAGTAGTACAGGTAGCATTAGATCTGGTACACCGGTGACGAGTCCAGCAAGTATGTTTAATACAGCCCAAGCTATTCAGCAATTGTTGGCGCAACATCCGAAGAATGGCTTCAGCGACGACAAATTATCGCTGTTCATCGACATCCTTGACACTCAGGAACGATTTGCTAAGGTTAGTTGTGGATTTCCGTGGGATATTTCGAATTTAAGCATTCAATAACATTTAAGAAATAAAAATAGAAAATTTTAATGAAAACCAAAAGCAAAAACGATCCTTACATTTGAAAATACAATCATCACGAATGTTTTACAATGTGTATTTTTCCTAAAATTATAAAAATCATATTTTTTAATGTCTTATTCCAAGTATTACTTGAAAATGTTACTTATTGATCTCCGCGTTTCATTGTTCCCAAACGAGCATTCGCATCCCTCTTCAAGCACCCTACCGGGAATCTCGAAAACAATAATGAACGAGCGCCCGTATCGGTCTTATTAAAACCCGCTGTTACATCGATAATACCGGTAGCGAGGGAAACAGAAAACACAAGGAAAAAAAGAGCGAGTGAAACGTCGATGGCGCGTCAACGAAATAACGAGGAACGTAAGAGTCGATGCGGTTGGTCCATCGTCTCGGGAGCGTCGAGCTCACTGCACCTTTTCTCCCCCTCTTTCCCCTCAGTTTATCGAGTTTCGCCAGAGAGAGAGAGAGAGCCAAGGGGGGCAAAAGTAATTTTCGCCGTGAAAACGAGCCTCGTCAATGTCGCGGTTCGTTGGCTCCTCGATGAGCCTCGCGGGGGAGAAAGCCAGTGTGTGATGCCGACGCCGCGTCGTCCAAAAAGTAAATATACGCTTGGCGGCGGTGGCTGCGGTAGTAGCAACAGCCGATAAATAATCTACACAAATTGTTCGTCGGTGGAGGCAGCTCCCGGCCATCGATCCTGAATTAGTAGCGCGGTGATTTCGAGTAAACCGGATACCGTGTCACGAATATTGGATTCGGGCTTTTTTGGGCTTATCTACCTCTCTCCCTCTCTGTCTGTCTCCCTCTCTACCTCACTCTCTCACTCTCTCTCTCTCTCTCTCTCTCTCTCCCTCTCTGTCTGTCTCTCTCTCTCTCTCTCTCTCTCTCCCTCCATCCCTCTCTCTCTCTCTTTCTCTCTCTCTCTCTCTCTCTCTCTCTCTCTCTCTCTCTCTCTCTCTCTCTCTCTCTCTCTCTCTCTCTCTCTCTCTCTCTCTCTCTCTCTCTCTCTCTCTCTCTCTCTCTCTCTCTCTCTCTCTCTCTCTCTCTCTCTCTCTCTCGTACTGTTTCTCTTGCTGGCATGTTCCATTTTTTCTGGGTTGACTATATAGTGCTATGGATTATATTTTCATCGATGATTCGTCCTGGGTATTCGCGTATTTTTTTTTTTTTTTTTTTTTTTATCTAAATTGAGAGAATTTGAAGCGGTTGACTCGAACGGTCGAACTTTTGTCGTCTGCGATTTAGATTTTTTCGCGTCGCTGACTTCAGCGTTAATGGAATTCCAATGGTTTGAATAAAACGAGTTAATTTGGTAAAAATGCTATATTTCGTTATTTTATCGATGGTATTAAAACCTCTCTATACAGTTTTTCGTTGCAAGGAGGATTATCAGCTTAAAAATGTTATTATTGCAAATAACAAATAACCTTTTGTACCAATTCGTCATACAGTCTCGATATGAAAAATAGAATTTTTATGGATTACTCTTACTAAAATATAAAGTTCTATTCGAGCACCTGTTAGCTAGATTAATATTGGCCTTTTCTTTCGTTATTTCGAAATTCGTTAGTTTTTTATCAAGATGAAAGGAACCACTATTGACGTTGCGTATTTTTATTTAAAAATCTGAAACAGCTTGCTTCTAATACCTAGCATTCGACAACATATCAAAATCATTCGCAAGATTACACCTATCCCAACCCAATACCGTTCGATCCGCACCTTCAGCACGCACCATAGCTAAAGCGCTCACGTGCCTGTCTCGAGTTCGGAAATTTGCAAAAATTGAAAGCATAACACGCACGCCCGTGACGAGTCCATCGGGCTTACCTCTAGCGCCGGGCCATTCTTCATTCACGGGACAGCTCCGCCGGCATCGATCTACTGCCGCTGACGTCTCCATTTTCCCCGACGCCGTCGTCGTCGTCGACGTTGCTACCGTTGCCGCCTTTATTTCGAGACCGGGGGCCCAATTTGGCCGACGCCAGAGCGAAATCAATCGACTCGCGAAAACGCTTCTCTCCTGCACGCGGGCGATAACTCGACACCCGCTATACGAGGCGGAAAGAAGTGCGAGAGAGAGAGAGAGAGAGAGCCTGGGAGGTGTAATGCGTTAGGAGCGCGAGAAAGCGAGCGAGTTTGAAGAATCGAGATTGCTTGGGATGTGTTGCGAAGGAGGTAGACGGTTTCTGCGAAGACTTTTTGAATGGTTGTATTGGAGTGTTTTTAGTTCTGTTGAGATAGGAGAAATATTTTTTTTTTAATCTGGTTTATTATAAGGATAAATAAATGCTAAACGTTCATTTTTCGTGATGACTTTACAGATCTTCAAAAGGAACTTTCTTTTAATATCCAAGATTGCTTTGTTTAAATCTGAGTTTCAAACTTATCGTATTTCATGATCGACACTCTTCATTATCTTTCTAATAAACTTTTTTAGGAATCAGTTTGCATAATTTCTACGCAATAAAATTTATTCATTCATTTTGCTTTTCAAGATAACTCACATGACTCATCCGCTTTAATACCACCAGCCTTATCTACAACTTCCCTCTTCCACATATTGCAAAACATGATCCCCAGTGAAGCAATGTCAATATTTTCATTCCTTCCGACCTCCAAAATTCCAACCCTCCTAAATCCCTACGCAACGCAACTCCACCCTTTTAAAAACATCGATCCTACTCTCCCTTCCACCCTCTTTCTCTTCCTCTTCTACCCCGACCATCCGGCTTTAAAATAAGCGGTCCAAAAGCCCTCGCATACTTTTTGCACTCGCACGCGATGTTCTCTTTCTTACCTCGCGGATTTCGCCCTCCTTCACTCTTCCCCGCCGCGTAAACAATTATTCGACGACATTCGGCGGCGGCAGCGACATCCTCGTCCAATGGAAATTCCGGAAAAATTCCCAGCTCCACGGGAACACGGAAAGTCGCCTCCACGAGCTCGAGAATCCGCGACGGTGGTCGGAGGGCAGGAAAAAGGATGTACAAAAGCGGGGCCGCCCCGATGGCGAATTCCGCATCGACTCGGTGGCCGTTAGCGATACAGCCCCGGCGGAGTTGAGTTGGACATGTCGATAGTTATAGTCCAGGGGAATGTCGAGGGATCGCGAGTATCTTGAGGAAGGGGATGGAAAAAAAGGACGTGACGGGTAATTATCTTGCAGATGACGTCGTCAGGCTTCGTTCATTATCAGTTTTCGAGAAGTATTGAATTTTATATCAAATTTTTTTTTAGTTTAAAAAGTATATCGAGTCTAATCATGTTCATCTTTTTGGTGGTTCAAATTTTTAAAATGTACAATATATACAACAGCACTCACAAGAAAAGAAAATGATCTTATTAAAAATTCATCAATAAAAGGCAAATTTTCTTATTCGATGTATTTACTTCTGTACTCTCGGCTTTCTGCATTTTATTTCCAGTACAGGCATCATTCGACTGTAATGAAGCGGAAAACCTCTTATTGATATTTCTGGAGTAAAAGTATTTCCTAGTTGAACGCAATGTCGATAGATTCCGACGCAGCTACTCGTCTTATCGATTCAGATGAAATAAAACTACCACTCGATGTAATAATTCTAAAGACAAAAGTCCGTGAATATAACACTCGAGTATTTTATGCAACATAAATGAACAAAATAACTTATTAAAAAGAAATACAAAGAAATAAGCATTCAATTCCTTACAAATCAAGACGGTAGGGTAGTGGTCCGTATTAGTGTGCCTGTCCATATTTGTGTGCCCTATTATTAAAACATATCCTAGAAGTGAACGAGTAAAAACGTAACACTAAAATATTTTTTTTCATAAAGTATAGTTAATTAAGTTTAAATAGAATTAATTACTTAATTTGTTTTCATTTACTATAACATTAAAAAAGAACTTTCAAAAATATGTTTCACGGTTTGCGGTGTGTCACGGTGTTTCCTTGTCCAAACTTGCTAAGAAATGACATTTTTAAAAGTAACATTAAATAATGTTTCGGAAGGATTTTAATGTGGAATACAATTGATTATATCATAAAATAATATTATGTTATATAATAAACCTTAATATAAAGGTTTTCAATTGATTTTAATATTTAATTAATGGTGTCTACTAATAGGGTCAGTGAAAAACGACTTGTCCAGATTTGTGTGTGCACAAATACAATACGAGCATGCTCGTATCGGTGCTTGAACAGAAAAGTTAGGTTAGATTGTCTGCGCACAAATGTTGTTTCATATCGCATTGACGACCTTCAGCAGTTTTTACCGTATTGGAATTAATTAACATTCAATGTAAACAAGGGTTAGAAATTGATTATAAATGCACTACAGTTAACAAAATAATTTTGTTGGCAATGATAATATTATCAAGACACACTAATGTGGGGCACACAAACGTGTACATCCACATTAATACGGGGCACACAAAAATGTACTTTGATGTCTGCTAGGGGACACAAATGCGTACAAAATTTTTTTTTTATATTGCTTGTAACTTTCGTAAATATAAATATTTTTCTATAAAAAAAATTGTTTCGTGTAGATTATTACTTTTATTATCTATATAAACCACGCGGAATCTCTGATACAGCTTAAATAGTCTATTATTATGCGACAAAACTGAAGAGTTTCTTAAACCCACACTAATACGGACATCTACCCTAGAAGCACTTCAGAAAAATCCGCCTCACTAATCTCCCGAAACCCATAAAAATTTTGTCACCCCGTAAAACGTGTCCCCCGGTCGCGCCTACCATCGATTTCCTCATCCTAATATCCATTCCCATCCTCGCGACTCCGAGCTGTGCTCCATCTCTTTCTCTCTCTCTCTCTCTCTCTCTCTCTCTCTCTCTCTCTCTCTCTCTCTCTCTCTCTCTCTCTCTCTCTCTCTCTCTCTCTCTCTCTCTCTCTCTCTCTCTCTCTCTCTCTCTCTCTCTCTCTCTCTCTCTCTCTCTCTCTCTCTCTCTCTCTCTCTCTCTCTCTCTCTCTCTCTCTCTCTCTCTCTCTCTCTCTCTCTCTCTCTCTCTCTCTCTCTCTCTCTCTCTCTCTTTCTGTCTGTTTGCGCTTTAAGCAGCGCCTTAAAAATGTATAGAGTTGACCCGAATATACGGCTCCTGGGAAATCTTTGGCTGTTTTCTTAAAATACACCCGCGGCCGCGGATCGATTCTACACGTCGCTACCGAGCGGCTTTATTCTTATCCGCCGAGCGCATCGATTAAACTCGCGGATTCGCGGGAACAAAGATGAGATTCTGCGGCGCGCGCACATGTGTGTATGTTTTGTCGAGGCTCTGATGAACGGCTGGTTTTGCGACTGGTTAGCGACGCGGTGGTTTCTTGGCGCCGTTCTTGCGGGGCGCGAGATCGCAGTGACATGTTTATTGGTACGGGAGAGCTGTAATTCGGTTTTGAATAGTCGAGCAGAAGGCGAAGGGATGGCGTTGTGTTGTATGGGTATTTTGATTTATCGCCGATGTATAAATGTTGCATTTATTCATTTTATTTATATTCTCTTCTTGATGGATAAGGGATGTAATGTTTTAAATTTAATAGTGTATAAATCAAAACGACGATAAATAAATGTGCGTAATAAATTTTGATGGTTCTAATAAATATTTTCATTTATGTTGCAGGTGAGTTCTGCACTTTTTAAATTTTCACGATTTAAACATATCGGGAAATGTGGTCTGGCTGCGGGTGAGTGTAAAACATTGGTTTTATGTAAGATATGAAAATGGCATTTATATCGACGTTATTTAATTTTGAGTACCGGATGTTATGGTAATGGGAAAGAATTATATGCAGCCGATTACCAGTTAAGCAATCTGATACAGCTTTGGGAAACTTTTCAATTTCACAGAAATATTTAGTATAAAAATTCGTTACGTAATAATACCAATAATAATAAAGAATATTCAATTTCTGGGTTAAATAAATTTCTTTACGAAATAAAGTAATACAAAATGCAAAAGTCATCTAAAACATTGAGAAAACATTTTAAATTAAGCATACTTCCACACATCTCCAACGCTGTTAAACAAAACACAACCTCATTACTACAAGTCACTGTTAACCCCAAAAAAAGGCCGTAAACAAACTGGCGAAAACTTTTTAGCAGCACTAAGACTTGCGCGAGGGCGCGAGGCGCAACAATCCCTGCCGGGAAATAAGCCCGGAAGTGACGAAAGACGCGCTCACCAGCTCGCGCACAATGAGAGCCAGGCGCGGGCGCTTGTTGATAATAATTTCAGAGCTCGCGTGCGCCTGCGCGCACAATGGGCGCGAAGGCCCGGGCTGCGCCAGAGATAAGCTTTTAATTTTCGCGGGGCCGCGACAATGCCCGGCGAAAATTAAAGGACCTCGGCGCGCGAGCTACCTCGATTTATTATTTCTAATTATTTCTAATAAGTAATTATTTCTAATCGGCGCGTAATACGAGTTAGGTAAGATTGCCGAGATTTCTTTTAAAGAGGGAGGGAGATGAGGTGTTTATGAATAGAGAGGGGAAAGTGGTGGTAATGAGAGGTTCGGGTGACTGTGCGGCATGTTTATAATGATGGTGAAGGTTGGGTGTGTGGGAGAGTTTATTATGCAATGACTAAAGGGGTTTAGTAGATGGTTGTTAATAATATTGTTGTTTAAGAATACGAGGAAAGGAACTAAACCTCAAGTCTTCTACACTGAGAAAAGGATTTGTTTACTGTTAACATGCGTATGTTTAAATATGACCAAATATAGGCATTGTAACAGTTATAATGCTATGTTAACAGTTATAAGTTACCATGTTTTCATAAACAATTTCAATATGTTACCTGAGAACATTGATATTGTAATAGTTACAATATGCTTATTATAGTAGTTTTTGAATCTAATGGCCAATTTTTTACCAAGATGATGTTGTTTTATGACAAAAACGTTTGAAATAAAAACATCATTTATTTTTTACTCCAACTTTTCGGACATTTTTATTGTTTATCCTGATGAGGGACATAAGCAATAAAAATGTCCGAAACGTTGGTGTAAAAAACTAAATGGAGTTTTTATTTCAAACCTTTATGTTATATAACAACATCATCCTGGTAGAAAATTGGCTATTAGATTGAAAAACTACAATTTACAAGAACTTCTCCATCAGCTACTTTCAAATCTGAATATATCTATTAGTTAATATAGATATTGTAACTATTAAAATATCACATTTTATCCTTAAACATGTCAAATAGTTGTATTTCAAATAGATAAATATGTTAACAGTAACAATATTCTTCTCTCAGTGTAGTAAAGTTACACGGATAGAATTTTTCAGGAAAAATTACTGTGAAATTCACGGTAATCAGAGACTACTCAAATTTCTGGGAATTTTTACTGTTTTCACGGTAATTTTTACCGGAAATCACATCACGGTAATTTTTGCCGTGAATCACGGTAAAAATTACCGTGACAACAGTAAAAATTCCCAGAAATTTGGGTATTCTCTGATTACCGTGAATTTCACGGTAATTTTTCCTGAAAAATTCTATCCGTGTAGAATCATACGTTCCTTAAAGTTTTAGACGGTCGTAATTAAACAGATATTTTTTTTTTTTTTTTTTTTTTATTTCAAAATTGAAAGTATAAGGGTATTAAATTATATAAAACTGAATCAATTTCATAACTATATTTTTCTTTCATCTTAGTGCATTTCAACGACGCATGGTTATACCCCTTTACCAAAACCCATAAAAGACACGTAACAAACACCTCGCCCAATCCTCACAACTCGAAACTCGACCAACTCGTCTAGTTCGCCTACTCTCTAAACAAACATTCCCCGCACCCTCACCCAGTAGCACACTTGCCCTCGTAACCACCTCGCAGTCGATGCGCCTTCCTCACCTCCAGTGTACATAATAACTCTTCGCACGCGACTATCGCGATGAGTCCTGTCCTTCTCGCACAATGCACATCCTCGCTGCTGCGCGCACGCGTGTTCTCGAACTTTATCCCGACGAAATTGGAAGGCTGCTGCTGCCGCGGAGCTGCTCCGAGAGAGAAATTTCCAAGTGTCGTCGCCGCGGGCTAAAAGACGGACGAGCTTACAGTGAGGACGGGGGGGGGGGTTCGTCGACGTCGCCGCGAGAGCTTTGTCGCGAGCGCAAGAATTCGTATTGGCCCCGCGGAGTTGACTTGAAGCGCGCGCAGGCAAGCGGTAAAGGAAGAGATAGAGGGACGCGCGCGGGTGTGTGCATGCGAGGAGCGCTGCGGTTTGCCGATAATTACGGGGGTGAACGCGAGAGGATCGACGCGAGTTTTCGAGTCGTTTTGCCGAGCCGGGGGGATTGATGGTAGTATACACGATGGGGCTGGGAGATGAGGTTGTGTTACGAATGTTACTGTTTATTTATTTATTTTTTTTTTTGTAAGAGAAAGTTCTAAGTATTCATCAGTTTTGAACTAACCCGAAATTGAATCTAATTATATATCAGGAGAAAGAGAGAAAATAATTTTCGGAAAAAACTTTGTTCTACCCTCATTAATCCGCGTCAGTAGTAACATGGCATACACAGTCCTACACGATAATTAGAGTAATGAAATTCGAGACCTTTTTTTACGAATCTCCCGTCGTGAATTCAAAAGTCCCACATCACAAAGCCCGAACTTCATTATTAGCCTCGTTAATTCCCCCCAAACTTTGCTGGGAAAAATTATTTACGACAACACGTTATTCGCGCTCTCGCTCGATCCGTTCCATAAATACTTTTTCCGCCAACAACACGTGCGCACGCGCGGTATCCCGAACCGCCGTGGCTGTCAATAAACAATTCCCTTTATCCTCCTGCGCTGCCGCGCAATGACCTGATTAAAATTTTTATAATTTCAATGCGGCGCAAACGTATATATCATAACCGTTCCTCACGCGTTTGCCACGCTCGGATTTTTCAGAATTTATCTTGCATCAAGATGCGCCGCGAAATATTTACACGACATTAAACGCCACTGCGAGCGCGGCTCGTAAACATCCTCAATAACGCAGAAACGCCTCCCTTCCACGCACTGTCTTCATAATTCAATATTTAATTCAAATCATCGCTCCGCCCGTGCGCTACCCGTGCAATAACAATAAACAAACACGCGCCGCGCCTCCTTACCATTAATAACGATAAAAAGCTCGCCCGAGCGCCATCCCTCACTTATTCACACAATCGTAAACCCTCAACGTCAATTACGAGCGCGAAAGAAGGGGGTGTACATATACACACGCGCGCAATCTCCGCATTATGCCCGGACTTTTCAGCCTCCCGCGCCCCGCTCGGTTTAATATGAATTGCGTATTAATAACGAACTAACTGCGCACGACGACGGGCCGGTGCGCACAAGCCGCCGCCGCCGCCGCAGTTATTATTATTTATCGGGGTGATTAATTCCAGCCGCTGTTGCGGCGAGCCGCGCACCTGCGCACAAGCGCGCGCCCATAGCAGCGGCAGAGCCGCGTGTTTGTCCCAGCCTCTCGCTCTCGTTAATTTTCGCTCGTAAGCGCGAGCTCTATTTCGTTATGCGGATAGAAGGGACGGAGGGGAAGTGAATTTTTCAGTGTTATGGTTTCGGGTGCGTTGAGAGGTTCGAGAGGGAGGGGGATTGATGGGTGTAATTCGGGGATCCATCAGTGGTATGAATTTTCGTTTTGTTTTTACGCTGCGGGGCGAGTGAAATATTAGGTTGTTTCGGTTATGGATGGGAGATTTTACAAAATTTGCTGGCAAAGTGTTTGTTAATGACGGGACGCGTTCGGTGTTGCGTTATTTATCGGTTTGATAAACTTCTTTTGCTTCCTCCTAGAGGAAGCTTTGTGATAGTAAAAAAAAGTTTATGAGATAATGTGTTAGAAATGTTATTTAGCAAATTTGGAATCGAAATACACTATTTTTAGAAAATGTCCGTATGGATGTGTGTGTGTGTGTGTGTGTGTGTGTGTGTCCTTATACGCTGATATCTCATGATCTACTCGACCGATTTTAACAAGAGAGTGATCATTTTTTTAGATTTTGCTTCCACAATTGGGGTCAATATTCTATTTTTGTAAAATTTAGTTTTTTTTTTTTATAGCCATTTTTTAATTTTCAAATTTTTTATTTTCGATTTTTTTAATATTTAGAACAAATATTGTTTATATATCATGAATTCTCTGTATATAGGATAACATTATCTACAATTAAAAAAAAAAAGTCGGTAGCTATATTTCGTCATAAGTTATTGATGAAAACGTAATTTTTTGTAAATAGGTTATATTTCGAAATTAAAAAAAGATATTAACATGAATATTTTTTTGGTTATAAAGGATAGTAAGTACTATAACTTACTAAATTTTTAGGTTTTTTTATTCATTATTTTTTGAGAAAAAAAATAATTTATAAAAAAAAGTGATTTTTTTGTCGTTCAATAGCTATAGTAAAATTAGCTTAATCACTTTGAAATTCTTTGTAGGGGTAGATTTTGTATACCAATCGAGTGAGTTCTTTGGGCAAAAGGATTGATCCATAAATTTCGGAGATATTTGAGGTTAAAATTTTTTTTAATTTTTTTTTTTTAATCGTAATTTCTCGAGAACGGCTCTATGTATCTAAATGGGATGAGTGGCATTCGAAAGAGAATTAAATTACCTATATTTTGTAAAAAAAATGAATTCTCTAGTTATCACGGTTCTTTTGTTATTAACAAAAACGTAAAAATTGAAAAATGAAAAAAAATGAGTTTTATATGTTCAACTATTACAAGAGTAAAATTGTCTTATTCGCTTCAAAATTCATTGTAGAGGTATATTATTGATAGTTCTCGGATGAGTTCTTTTGGCAAAATGATTGGTTCATAAATTTCAGAGATATTTAAGGTAAACACAATCAAAGAACAACTTTAGAATATTTTTTTTTATTTCGAACCAATGTACGACGAGAAGCCGTTGACAGTGGACTTGAAGAAGAAAAATTTGATGAAGAATAGAACTTGAAGAAGATTGTTTTCCATTCATATAAGAATTAAAATCACAAACAAATAAATTACAAATCGAACCTCAATGAATAGCCATGAAAAAATTACAAGTTAATATTTTCCATAAAATTTTTCCAATTTTTTTCGTGAAAAATTTATTTTTCGAATTTTAATTTAATAAAAGGAATCAAAAAATTATTTTGAGGAAGCTACGTGCCAATGAATTGGCAGCAGTTTTTTTTCTGGTAAGAATTGATGTTGACGAAAGTTGGACTATTATTTTCTTATTAAAATCGACAACATCCTAATTCCATTTTATTAAAAACATTGAACAAGTGACATAGTTCACAGACAAATGAGAAATTTTCAATTATTTATGAGCAAAAAACATAAAAAAAAAAATTTGTTTTCTTGTTAAAAACACTTTCAATCAAATGCAAATTAAAAAGCCGACGAACCGAGAGCAATAATTCGCTGCTCGCGGACTAAAAATAAAAAGTGCAAGCAACAAAATTATCGATTCATTTCACACGTACTCCCCTCACCAGCTCTCTTTTTCATCTCCGTTTCTCATTTACTTAGCCCCTCCCTCCCTCTCTCAATTCCACGCTGTTTCACACCTCTCTCTCTCTCGCCTCTGTTTTCTCCGCACCTGATTATTATGGCCTTGTTTCTCCGTACCCTCCGTGTTTCGCCTCTTGTTTCAACGGCAGCTCTGGCGGTGCGCGAATAAAATTGGTAGGTTCGCTGAAAAGGTGGCGCGCGCGTAGCAGCACCTGCCCGCTATTTTATTTCTGCGTCGATATATATTTTCGAGGCTGGGATTTTTACGATTTTGTCGCGGTTCCGTTCCGAGAAGTTGTACGGTGACTTTTTTTTACGAATCCGCGATTGCTTTCGTCGGTTGTTTTGTTGTGTAGGGATAAAGTGAAAATAGGGAAAGTTTATTCTTTGGTACGAGGAAGGGATTTTTAATTTTCGATGGATACAGAGTTTCGTAGTAAAAAAAGTTTCAAAAACTTCAGGATTAGAATTTAAGTGGTTTAGCTTTTTCAGAGAGTAGATTGTGTTTTTACGAAATTCATTTTACTGGCACGGTATATTGCGGTTTTACGTAATGACTTATATCCGTAATTTTATTGAGAATTTTATTGTTATTTATCGTCTCGCCCATTAATATCATTATGAATTCACCGAAGGTAATTTAAGTGCTGTAAAACCATTTGCCTTGCACAATTCATGCATTAATGCATTTGCACACGACACCTTGTTTTGCATCGTGCGCATTAATTTTGTTTAACATTTAATTATACTATTGTATTAACTTTATTTTATAATACGCGCAGCCCCTTTAATAAAAAGTAATAGAAATTCACGTTGTAAAGCATATAGCAAGAAATAACAATTAATACGCTCAAATGATTATTACGCTCAATGTATGCTGATTGCAACGATGTAAATTTATTTTTAAGACATTAGACAATAAAAGTTTTAATGCATGTCATAATACTGCTATAAATACGTGAGTGAACACCGGGACGGCCAGATGAATTATAATCTGGATTTCCCATGAGTGTCGTATTAGTATAACAGGAATGAGAAACAACGCCGCGCGGTAGTACCATGCAAAAAAGGGATGATAATTAAATTTTATGGGCGCAGTTTCAACTCTAAATGAAATGTAATATTATTGAATTTTTTATTAACTGCGAGAAATTTTGGTTAAATATAACTTTTGAATGTTTATTGTATAATTTCGTATAAAGATTGTATACAAATGAAGCCATTAAACCTCGTATTTGCTGTCTTCATTATTTTCGATTACGCTATATTGTAATCGTGACAAACAATTAGTTGGCATAAAGCTATAAGTAACTTATCTGTACATAGCTCGTAATTGGCTACGGTTAATTAATATTTGACTAATTTTACAATATAAATGAAATCAATATTTCCTTGGCTAGTTAACGATAGTATATATCTTCGATAGTACATATCTTTTAACTTCAAATATCGCCCAATAATATCATCACATTTTCCTAAATACATCTTTTTCACTTTTCTCATTTTTTTCACCGTTTTATTTAGCGCTCATTAAAAATGGAATATTCAATTCTCGCGATTGATTCTCGCCTAAAATACACTTCGACCCATTTCCCTAACACTCTATAAGCCGAAACCGACCTAAAACTTCATTCGCAGTCACTATTTGCACCAACTTTCCCCACCAAAAAGAACTTCCTCCCCAACTTCGCTCTCTTCTAAAATCCCCACCCCCTCTTCTCTGTCGAAACGCTTTCCACGCTGCCCACCTTAATAACAGACGCAACTCCCTCGCAAGAGGGTGGGCCCTTCGTCGAAATATTTCATCACTCGCGGGCAGGGTGGGACCATCGCGGTGGCTAGTTGCTACAGCAGCAGCGCCACCGCCGTCCAAACCGCAGCCTAATGAAATTATTTGTTATGCACCAAAGATGCGCGGCGTGCTCACTCGCCTCACTCTCTCGCACTTCAGAGTTTCAAAAGCGCCGGCCAAGAAGAGGCTTTGTGCCGGCGCGCGCCGCGGAGAGGTTGTTGGCCCGAGAGCGAGCGAGCGGGCGAGCGAGCAGAGTCAAAGGGCCATTGATGTGAAAGAAACGCGAGGAATGGCTGGATTCGTTTGGGGATAGAGAGAGAGAGGGAGAGAGAGTAGTCGGAAGCTGGAATTAAAGGTTGGGGATGGACAGGTCGTGGCCCCCACCCTCTACGGCAGCTTTGATGTGTTTCTTTCTTAATTTTTTTTTTCGAGGGCAGGCATGTTTGATTAATTCTTTTTTGGAGGTGGCTGTATGTAGGTCGAATGATCACGATGATGGAATGATGTTGTTTTTAGTGGGGCATGATTTTTGGACAAGTCGTTAGAAGCAGAAGTGAAGCAATTGGAGACAGAAGTTTCTCTCCAGATCATTATTTGGGTCGTAATGGCCAAGACGTGGTTTAGATTTTGATCTATTGCGTTCTTCTGAGAATTATAGTTAATGTTAATAGTAGTAGAAATAAAGTCTACTTAAATAATTGTATCTATAAATAATCTAACGGAAGGTGAATGAAAAAGTTTGAAAAATAACAATTTGAATAATAATTTAGTGACATAGGTTTTTATGGACAATTAAATTTGCATAATTTTTGAATCATTAAAGATCTTACGAATTGAAGATTTAACTTTCTATTGTTCTCTATATATTAGTGATTATTCTGAAATTTTTAGCTATACTAAATAATTCAAATTGACGTAGATACTCGTTTTTCCTACACCGGGAGAAATGTTGTAGGAAAATTTACTATAAACGTAAGAAAAATTACTATATTCGATACTAACTTCGGGACAGACTCGAATTTTCATAAAATTTACTATAATTATAGTCAAAATTGCTATATACATAGTAAAAATTACTCAACACATAGGAATTTTTACTATAAATTGTAGTTAATTTTATGAAAATTTGAGTGTGTCCCACGGTTACTATATAATAATTTTTCCTACACCATTTTTCTCCGTGTATACATACACCGGCTTGACCAGCTGTCACGTATGGCCATCACAACTTGACTAGCAAAAACTAAACTTTACGACATTTTTTATTATATACTCCGTGTACGCAAAATAACATTTTGTAGCCGGACAACATGAACGTCGTTTTCTCGTAATTTACACCTCCTTCGACGAAAAATATTGTTCATCGTAAAACTTTACACCCCAGATAGGAAAACTACTATCACATCGATACATTATTTACGTTTAATCAAACAACTAAACATTATACACAACCACTAAATCCCTCATTATCATCAACAATGCCTCAACCGTTCCGCTTCACCATCGCAAAATGACGTAACAAAGGCGCCTCAACACGCACACACATACACCGATTGCACTCAGCGATTTTTTCCTTACGCCTATACCACCCTCACGAACTTTGTCCCGCGCAGCATCAGCAGCGGCAAGTTTGCACTAGGCAAAGCCGCTAGATAAAGGGATTTTTTCGCATTCCCGCAGCGACCGTGCGAGCATGAAGTTCCCATCGACTGATTAAAAGCGTTCGACGCGATGAACTTGTACTACCACCACGAGCTCCGACCTAATAAGGTCTTTGATGCGGCGAAAGTAGGACATTTCCGCAGCGCGCGATGTAGGTATAGGGCTGCGAAGTGTGGTGCGGGATTTTCTGAAAATTACGCGCGTGCGCGCTCGATCCTTTGAAACACACAGTGTGATTAATACTTCCTCGCGGCCGCTTTTGGTCCTCCCTTCCGCTTCCTTCTATGACATGGTATTTTAACTCGGGTAAAAAGTTTTTCGGTCCTTTGGAGGATGAGGAGGAGGGCGCCAGAGAGTTGGAGGAATTTTTGAATTTCAAAATGGAAGTTCCAGAGGGACTTTGTAATGCGATGGGATGAGCGCGCGCGTCGGCGTTTTCAGATTAATATTCTACTGGGAGTTGATTTAAATGTTCATTTGTGTCGGTGGTGGTGGTAGTGGCCCATTTCGAATTCTGGTGTGATGGGAAATTCGTGATAATTGTTTTGATCGACTCATCAGTCTAGTGCTTGATCTTTGTAACAATAGACTTGAAATTTTCTATTGTTATGTAAATGTCCGTTACGTTTCAAATCTTCGTATACTTTTTAGTTTTTATTTCAATATTGTTACTTGATTCATCTAGTATTATATCCACTGCAGAAGCACAAAATAAATTTCCAAAAAAATATTTGAAAAAAACAGACTATTTTTAAGTAATTGGGTGTACGAATTCCTGCCAAATGGAAATGTTTGTTCTTCCTTTATTCAAATCAATGTGTTTCCGATTGAATTTCACGGGTTTTAGTAAACAAAGAAAAACTTATTTTGAGAAAAACTTTTTAACAATTGTATTTATTTAAAAATTAGACTGAATAACTAAATACAGAACAAAGAACAAAGGTATAATAATGCACGCGATTAAACGAGACTGTTAAACGATTTTCTTCTCGTTATCGTGTTAGAGCAACGACTGAGAGACTCTCGTCATTTTTCGCTCCTTCCATAACAACTAACTAATTATTACTATCAATTGTTTAAACATACGCGTCTTTGTGCAAAATAAATCTCAACCTCCAATATTTTCAACCCAGCCCTTTCCATAAATAACCCCCATAA
Source organism: Torymus aiolomorphi (assembly GCA_036365515.1). Taxonomy (NCBI): domain Eukaryota; kingdom Metazoa; phylum Arthropoda; class Insecta; order Hymenoptera; family Torymidae; genus Torymus; species Torymus aiolomorphi. The sequence goes on along the minus strand of CM070875.1, from coordinate 206,182,704 downwards.
TTACAAAAAAATCATCCCCTAATACCTCCCCCACTAACTCACAGACCCTCGATACCTCGCTAAATCTCGGCTCTAATCCTCGATCCGCAATTAAAAGACGCGCATTACTCAAGCCGGCCTACAACGACTACATCCGGCCCCGCTAATGCGCCTCCGCCGCTGCCGTGGCGTCTTAATCGCGCGACACCTGCACTGCGGAAAAAGCGCGTGGCGTAGTAGTACGCCGCGGCTGTAGCACGAGCCTTGTAGGGGGAGGACAACGTCGACAATGGCAGGCAGACGAGGGAGCAAGAGAGAGAGAGAGATACGCGCGCGGGAGGGACAACGACGCAGACGCAGACGCGCGCAAAGTGCACCGTTTTTCGCGCGAGGGTGTGTGTGTGTGTGTGTGTGGGAAAGAGAGGGAGAGTTTTTTCCGGGAGTAGTTTCTGCATGCATTAAAAGGTGGGTGGATCGAGGGGGTTTTTCCCCTATTTTTTCTTCTTTTTTCCCGCTTTATCGTTATTGTTGTTCGTATAATGTTGTTGTTGTTGTTGTTGTAATTGTAATTTGCACTTCCCTTATTAGTTCGCTACGACATTGTTTGAAATTATAACGTATTATGAAGAGTAAGCAATTTTTTCATTTTTTTAATTAGTAAACAAACAGTAACGTGGCGCGCTACGTTGTTGTCTTTTTTTTCAGAAAAATATTAATTAATAAAGTTGGATTTTCATGTACGCACGATACACGACATTGTATAACGGCAGCAATTTGCAAAACCAGCTTTTTGTTCGTTCATTTGAAAGACTGCAACATCCGCCCTGCTTTTTAATATAAATAAACAAAAAAATAGTGGCAAATACTACCCTATTCATGATAAGAATATGCCGAAAAAAACGATGGAAAAGTAAAATACTAATCAGTACACTGCATCCTACAGAAACCCTCCTCAAATTCTTCTTTTTCCGCATTATGCTGCCATATTCCGCTACTTTTCGCTCTCTCTCTGTCTCTTTCTTCCCCCGACAACACAGGCAATTCCCATTTCCAAAATCCCACCATCCCTCCGGCAAATGAGCATTCGAAAAAAACACGCCGAAAAAAAATAACCACACCGCGCGGCGCACAAAGTACATGTCTACCTTAGACACATATACACACGTAAGGAGAGGGAGTGCGGGTATCAAGACACACACAGAGAGCGAAAATACGCGGCTGGCTTTTCCCGGCCTCTCGAGTACGCTTTCAGTCGACAATGAAACTGCCTAGAGGGGCTGGCGCGCGTGCACGCAGACGTTTTTTGTCGATAAATACGCCGCCGGCGTTGTTTAGCCGAAACGCGCCGACCGGTGACAATGACATCTTTTTCGCCTCTCGGCGGAGGACGGCTCTCACTTTCGAGGGGAGTGACGACGGCGGAAGTGAGCGTCTGCGAGGCGTGGAGGCTTGAAGATGATGTAGCAAGAGCTCGAGTGGAATGACTTTGCTGGGGATCGTGTGCTGCGTGCGATTAGGGCTCGCGTGGATGGGTTTGAGAGAGGGGAATATGGTCGCGTGGATGGGAGAGGTGAGGAAAAGGTGCGTGCGACGTTTTCTACAGCGGAAAATTGTCGTTTCGGTTGTCTTGTGTTGAAACGTTTAGATGCGAGATATTTCTTTGTTTATTATTTAGATAGATTTGATTCTAATTTACTTTGTAACAGAAAATTTTAGCTTTTTCGTGTGATAAAGATTAAAATTGTATCCACTTTATGATAATACTAAAACGTAATTTAGCAGAATCTACACTGAGAGACATTTTTTCTCAAAATGTTTATATTTAACATGGCATTGTAACTATTAAAGTATATATGTTAATAGTTACAATGCCATGTTAATAGTTAAAATACCATGTTAAATATAAACATATTCTTCTCTCAGTGTACTATTTTTATAATCAATGCAATATATTATATTTTTGTATGTTTCTTCAAACTCCTTCAAGTTCAATTTTATATATTTCACCATTTATCCCGGCACATTTTCATTTCACATTAATTTTTTTCACTTTCCAATCAACTATTCTCCTCGAGCCGCAGATACCATCTATATAAACACTAAAGAAGAAAAAAAAAGAAATCCGGCCAAGAGCCAAGCTCGCCGCGTGATTCCCATCTCCTTCCCAAAAATCATTTCCCTCGACCAATTTCTTATCTCGCCGTACGTCGTCGTCTCCATCTTGCGCATTATCTTCTCTCCTCTCGGAACCGCAAAATCACGCATTTCGAATCTTCATACACCGAAATAAAAGCCAACCTCCCCCATTGTGATTTTATCGCGACGACCTTCCTCCTCCTCGTCGTCGTTTCCCGTGGAAGATTACGTAGGAGGTAAAGCGTGTATTTTCCCTTCCTGCGCGCGCGCGCACAAATTTTGGGGCCGTCGAGGTTTTTCGCGCTGGTATGTTGTTGTTTGCGCGGCTGAGTCAAGTTTCTGAGCTTTGTTTGCCTTGGTGGCGTGCATTAATGACTTGTTTTCGAATGATTATGGTAAGGCGATGCATTTCTTTGCGCCGCGTAAACATTGAGTTACATTCATAATTGGTATTGTAGGCTAATAAGAAAACTTATAACTAAGAAAGGAATGCGTTCTAAATTTTGAGAAAAACGATAAATCAAATGTTAAATTTTACTAGATAAGGGGGCGCGTGTGTTTGTTATTATAAAATATATGCGTGGACTTTTCTTGTTTACGCATGTACGTCAGACAATGAGTATAAATTTTTCCGATACAAAAATAATCCAAAATGAAGGTAGTACGGCGACGCCGCCGCCGGTGCATAAACCCTTTTTACGAGATAGGCGGCTGGATAACGTTTTTATAGATGGGCATGATCGAGGTCGCGTCGTTCATCCAATAAATCATAAACGTTGCTGTTTTATATAATAACAAATGCTGCTACCTTTACACGAGAGACTTTTTTAAAAATATGGTAAAACAGAATACTGTGATGATACAAATTTCGATATTTTTTCAAAATATTTATTTTAATGGTAAAATTCACATCTATATAACGTTCTGTTCTTCGCGAGGTTGCAGATTTTCCGTACTTTATTTTAAAAAACTTAATTGTATTTAAGTAACGTTTTTATTGAATATTTTAACAAAACAGAAAAACCTTAAAATTCTGATAGTTTAGAAATATAATACCCATGATGAATTTCGAATTTTTCCATTCAAAAGTTGAAAAAATGACGTTCTCATAAAATCTCTGTTAAGAATACGTACATATAATTAGCTTACATAAATGTGTTTAACACCGTTTAATCAATAACTAAATTAAACTTCCCACCACCGCCCTTTCCACTCACACAGCCCTACCTAATCTCACCACCCTTCACCCACACTTCAAAATTCTCAAAAAAAGACCTCCCACCACTTCTCCGAAATTACCAACAACGTCTCCCACCTTAATTTCAAACAAACACGCGCATAGTGCTCCACTTCCGTCATCGCTGCAACGAACCGCGCGCGAGACCTTTATCAGCGACACTCCACGCTCCGGCCTCCGCTAATCCTTCCGCGCGCTCCAGGCCTCCTCCTAATTCCCCGCTAAACGGGCGGTGCGCGTGGGTGGGAAATTTCTTTTAGCCGCTCGACAACACGACTAATCCGCGCGAAAAATGACGGGCAGGCAACAGCAGCAGCACTGGGATTAGAAAAGCGTGCGGTTATGCAATTCCGAGGAAGGCCTTCATTACGCGGATTTGCGTGCATTACGGTAGGAGAGACGTTACGTCACGGTGGAGAGCGTGGACGAATGCGTCTGGAGAGTGTAATTTGCCGTTTTCGGGGATTATGTAGTCGCATGGTTTTTGTTGTGAGTGATAGTTCGGGGGAACTGTGGAGTTTCAGATGGATTAAAATTGAAATGGGTTGGGAGAGATGGTTTATAGTGACTTTGAAAAACGAATGTTGTCGCGGAAGGTTTAGTGTGGTAGGAAAATATTAAGAACTAAATGTTTACGTAATTTTCGTCAATTTTTTTAGGAATTTTTTCTAACACGTGTAATATATCCATATCACACTGAGAAAAGGGTATTATCTTTATTGTAAAGGTTAAGATGTCATCTTTGATGTAACAATTTATTTGAGTATCTTTAAGTAAAACATTGATATTGTAATAGTTACAATATTATTCATTAACTGTTACATGATCATCGCAGATACACAGTGCATTAATTATATTTATTAAAGCAAGCTTATGTACAAATTCTTGGTTCGAGAGTAACAAGACGTATGTGCGTATGTTTTGGTTGCGAGAAGGTTATATTGTCTGTATCGTTCTGACTCGCATTGACTCACTTTTCTTTTCGACGCTATAGTCAGTCTGCCGCGAGCAAGTCTAACGTGAGCCTCGCGTGCTTTCAAGCTTTGTTTATATAATAATAGAATAAACTCTGGTAGAAATGTTAACCAGAAGTTAGCTATTTTTCAGTTAATTTTGTGGATAAAAACAAACATTGCTTGTATTTCATAATCATGTACCAATCCGAAATAAATTATGGCATTTACATTTCACAAAATATGTATTTTAAGTAATAGTAGAACTTTTAGATGAATTATATTATTTTTGTATTATGATTTTTGATAAAAATGCTTCCATTTAATTAATACGTTAGCTATAAAATATGGTTAATTTTGTACCAGGGAATACTTTGCCTTTATTATCTAGTTTATTTGTCTCTTATTAAATACCACTGCATTGACTGAAGCTAACAGTATTAATAGTAAACTCCGAGGTGCAGAATAATATAGATATTGTAATAATTAATATAGTATAGTGTATATAGTAAGTTTTAGATAACTTGATAAATATCTAAACAATAAAGATTTTCTTTTCTCAGTCCAGTAATTTACTGCAGTCAATTTATTTGCTCACTTAAGTACATGTATTTTAAGCGTTTTTTAATTCACCTAAAAATGTTTTTCATTTGTGCTGTATGACAAAACCTAAATCAATATTCATGGAACGATATGATTATTCACAGAAAAATAATTCCCCGTCTCTTATATTTAAACAATTCTTAAAACGCATATATTAATAATAAACGTAGAAATACAAGGACCAAAAATCTGATTATTCATAGAATAATAATGCCCCAAAGGCTTTCAATCCCCCGCATTTTAAATACATTACAAAGTCCAAACTATTTTTCCCCCCATTTCTTCCGCAATTCATTCCCGGTCGCTACATCTCCATCTTTAGGCCGGCTTTTCGCCTTAGTTTTCAATTCGAGAGGTTTCTTTCCCCCCCTCCTCCTCCTCGCCGGAGTTTCGCGGCGGACTTGGCCGCGGAGAGTAAGTTGAGCGAAACTTGACAAATCGCGCGAATGAAACGAGCGTGACGCGGGCGAAATCACGCTCAAGGGATACTAATTCCCGGCGAAAAAGAGACCTCGCGAGAGCAAGTGAAGTAGGGCAAAAGTAGCGCGAGCACAAGCGTGAAAACGACGTCGTTGGATGCGAACGTGGCTGCAAGTTCGATTCCGGAAGTTCATTTTTATTTAAATCGGCAGAGGAAGAGAGAGAGAGAGGGGGGGGGGGGAGTCGTCGGCGGTGATTAAGGGGCTTTTGTGAGCTGTTAGCGAGGCTGGTGTGTTGCTTTAATTAATGGTAAGAATAAGTTGAAGGAGTTTCTTAGAACCTTTTTACGATGTGTACGATTTCTTAGACGCCTTCAATCTGGTATGAAATTTGATAATACAGATAAATATAGTAAATGTACTTTCATTTACGATGATGAATATTATTCTGAATTAATTACAATCAATTGATTAAATCACTACGTATCATATTTGTATGTCTATGTTTAAAAAAAAAGACAAAATACCTTATTTATCATTATGTTAAAGTTCTCCAACAAGTAATTCAAACGTAAAACCACAACTTACCCCATGCAAACAAAGAATACATACGATTCGTCCCAAAAATGTTCAACTCACAAATGCACCACTAACCTGCGGCCACTACATCAACCGCGCAGTCTCCGCTCTTATCGACGTTTCTATTAGACCGGGAGCTCGTGACAGAAAAGAGGGAACAATTTTTTACAGGCTGCCTTTGATAGGGAACATACTTACAGCCGTAACGAATAGATAAATGCCCTTAAAAATCCTTGCCACGTGTTAATGCATATTGAAACATTAATTTCAATTAGCAAAAAAAAATAGCTTCTTGGAACAACTTTTTACAGTCTGCCATTGAACTAAACATAAGTCAAGATTGCAAAAGTCACTAAAACTGTATTGGCAGACGGTTTTCTCAAGAGGAAGAGTAAAGCATACTCATATCATCTTGCAACAAAATCGCGTAACTAAAATCAATTTTTTACAGTCTGCCAAGCTAAATTTAGAATAATTTCTCGCTTCACGCGGAATTATCGAATGGCGCAGGCTTCTATTTTGGATCGCCGCCGCGGGGCAATTCCAGAGAGAAAGGGGATAAGAAGACTTCGCAGAGACGATTGATTCTTTAAAATATCCTAATCGAGAGCGCTGCGCACGTGCCGCGCACTTCGCTGTCCGTCGAGTGGCTACACGCGGTAGCGGATAAGCGAAAGAGCGGAAGAGAAGACGTATACTCGGGACGTAAATAACTACGAGAGGGTGCGAGTGTTTCGAGTGCGAGCGGAATGGTTCCTCGTTTGATAGGTTATGTGGGTTAGCATTTTGAGAGGTCTGTAGTTGTTGGTTTTTATTAATGAGAATGTAATTTAGAGTTTTAAAGTTATCATATAATATTAGACGACACTGAGAAAAGGATATCTTTATGATTAAGATAGCATTGTAACTGTTAAGGTAACTAACTTTAAATGTGGCCGACTACTATGTATTGTAAAGCTTAAGATATCATCTTTGGTGTAACAATTTCAGTATCTTTAAGTAAAACATTGATATTGTAATAGTTACAATATCATCTATTAACTGTTGCATGATCGTTAGATACACAGTAAATTAATTATATTAATAGCCTTTTAAGGAGAAAATAACAATATTAACAATTTTTAAGTTATACTCGAATAAATAATCTCATATGGCTATGAGTTCCTTGACGAAACTCTGAGGTGGAGAATAATATAGATATTGTAAAAATTAATATAGATTTCTTAACTATTACAATACCAAAGTTTTAAATAACTTGATAAATATCTTAACAGTAAAGATTTTCTTTTTTCAGTGTGGAAGGATTACTAAATATAGGGTTCTTGAAATTTTTAACTTTGAATTTGTGTCGATTAGGTCAAGAAAAATATTTATTGATGTATTTATTTTATATTCGTCCTAGTTTTATAATTATGAAGATTAGGTATACTTATTTTAAATTGTGCAAGCTTCAGTAACGAATTTATAACAGTATGTTGGCACGGTGAAGTTAGTTTAGTTGGGACCAAATAATGCATATTTAATGCTACTTCGTGTATTGCATTTACGTTCCGAATTTCTAAGTTAGCTGGACCATTTAATATGATAATCATTGCATTTTACGGTTATCCAATCGAATCAATCTATGGTAATTAAAATATATGGCATTTATTAAACAAAAATCATTACTACATATTGCGCAATCGTTTAATTTAAATCTGCGACCATTGTTCTCGTTACAATTATTCGAGATTATATAAAAGATTAACGAACAAGCAAGTTATATTATTCGAATGAAATGATTTTTGCTGGAACGTCGCTGTAGAATTGACCGAGCCGAGAAGCAGTCAAATCAATTCAGACTTGGCTGCTTCATATTCCATTCCTGACGTTGGCTAACTTCCATCGTCAACTTCCCGACCGCAAGGAATAACCGCAAACTTGAACGGCCGTTCCTCTAAACCAATTGATAATTCATGTTGTCGCCAGTTATATTCAGTTTCGGAAAACATGTTCCGCTCCGGTTCCTGAATTGAATTCCTGAAATGCGGTTGCTTAAAAAACGACGAAGTCCTTTAAAAGTCCTGAATTCGTTGACAGCGGTTGTCAATGTGTCTGGTAGGTGTAGGTCGTAGAGAATTACAATATTTAAAATGAATTTCTAATAACACATAATTCTCACTTTTTATATGATGCACAAGGTATAATGAAGTACCAGATGTAGCAATATTTGTTTCATCCCCGTTTTCTCGTTTTAGGACAATCAAGTGTCGATTCAACAATGCATTATAATATAATAGAATATGATAAGTTTTAATCTCAAGTGTTTTCCACGAAATTTCCCTACTGAAATAAGCTCTCTTACTTTCCACTACAGATTCATACACAACTCATCGTATAATACAATAATTCTTTGCCGATTATGCACAACTCATATACCCCGCACCTCCACCTCTTCACCCCCGCCGTGTCCCACGGCAATTCCCGGCAACTCCCTCATCCAATAATAAAACGCTCTCTCAAACGCGCAGCAGTAGCAGCGACAGCGACAGCGGCGCGATCTAATCGACACGCTTCGTTTCGCCGTCTCTCTCTCACACTCCCACTGCGCGCTCTCGCACACTGCAGCGCCCTCCGAGACAGCGAAAGACACACTTCCCCGCGCTAATATACGTCCTCTCTCGCGTTAAGCATTCCGGGAGTCTTAGCGACTCGGCTGGGAATTCTGATTAGTGATTTACGATCTTCCGAATTCGGGGAGCTCGAGAGCGAGCGAGAGGGAGATGCCTTTCTTCCCCCCCCCCCTCCCTCTCTTCTCGTCCTGTCTCCGTGTGGCGCAGGCAAATCCTATCAGAAGTACTTAGAGTTCGCCGCCGCCGTCGTGCTTCCAACTCTCCAGCGGCTCCTGCCGTCGCGTGTATATATAACTGGCAGCGCGCCCGAGAGCCACTCGCTTCTCTATACGTGTGTGCACGTACGTATGTGCGCCTTGCTCGTGCATAGTGGCATCCGAGTGAATTCTTCGACGCTGGAGCTAGAGAGAGTGAAAATTAACTCGATTGACGCGAATCCCATCCTGTCCAGCCAATCTGCCGCGGGGTGGTAATTGCGGGTGGAGTGATTAGCGGATGAGTCGTAAGTGTTTGTATTGTGGCAAGCGATTCTTTTTTGTCGGCGAGAGGAGCTAATGCGTGACTTATGCGTCTATTATGATGATGGGTATGGTTGAGAGATGCGAGAGAAAATCGTATCATAACTCGGTTTACGCGCGGTTCGTCGGATGTATGGCCTCTCGTGTTACAGGGCTGTAATGCCGCGCAATAAATATTTTGTGCGCGTTAAAGTTTGTGTGGATTCCTATTATATCTATGTTATTCATAGGCTGGGAATAATACGGCTTCCGTACAGGCTGTATTTTGCTTTTGCGGCGAGTGTATATGTATATATGGAGAGTTTCAAACTAGTTTTGGAAAATGTAAAAGTTTTGGAATCGAAATTTATTGTTATTACTGGGAGATATAGTGGCAAAGTACTTTCAGCTTTACAGTATTGAACTATATCGTGAAAAAAGGCGATTAGTTTTCGAAACTAATTTTAAATTGAGTACTCAAAAAAACTCTAACAAATATAATGTTTTAAATTTTTATATCATTCTTCTTTGCATTCATATACGTTTCCGTACTTTTTATATCATTACATATAACCATAACCTCACGAGATCTCCATCAGCCCACATAAAAATTCTATAATCACGGCAATTACCACAGATCCCCGCTCCCTCTCTCAAAAAACTTTAATTGCCCGACACTCGTACCTACACAGCTACTCGAACCCTCGCGAACTCGGCATTTAACGGTCGACGCGCGTATAAAAACTTCTCTCTCTCTTTCTCTCTCCTCGGTACACATTTAACAGCGGCGATAAAACAGCCGGCGATGCCCCCTTTTATATCCTTGTTTTGGTCTCGACTCTCGAAAATTTGTCACCGCGCGCGGATTCTTTCCCTCGTGGTGCCTTGGCACTGCTCCAGATAGCGCGGGAGCAGAGCGGATTTATGCCCGCCCGTTATTTCTTTAACAAGTACGACGGCCCGTGAGAAGAGAGAGGGAAAGAACGATGTATTTTTGGGCTGGAGGGATTGATTTTATTGGCAGAGGGGTCGAGGGCGGAAGTGAATGTTGCGAGGCTGTTTGACGTGGGAATTGAAGTGTTTGTAATTATTTTGATGATGTGCGGGGGAAGGATTTAATCGAAAGGTTGGAACGTCTTTTGCGAATTCATGATGAAATGTTTTCAGGAAACTTTAATTACGTTGGTATAGGTGTACGTTCATTATGAAATTTATTAGTTCTTTGGCTTAAATTTTAATTTTTGCCCAGTTTTCCGAATTTAATTTTGTAAGAAATGAACTTGGCTCGTGAAGTTTGAAGATGAACAGTAATCGACAGTTATTGATCTTTTAAAATTCATCGCACTAACGACTAATTAGGAATTTATGAGAAAATTATTTTACGCGCAATAACGCTCAGTCGAATGCATATAGAAATCCAATAATGATTAGTGAGTAATAACGATATAGTAATACGTTCGCTAATAAGCCAAATATGTGTAATCACTGCCCTGGTGGAAATGTTAACCCTAAATTACCTTGTTTGTCGTTAACTTTATGGCTAAGAACAGTATTGTGCTTTTATTTTATAATTATGTACCAATTGAAACTTAATTTTGACATTTACATTTGACATGATTGATATTTCAACTACTAGTAATTTAATTAATACTTTTAGATTGGCTTTAGGTCGAAAATTGTGCTATTGTTCAATTTTGATTTTTATTCAAATTCTTTCACTTGATTAACACATTAACTATAAAATATCGTTAATTTTCTACCAGGGTGCTTTGCTTTTGAAATCCCATTGCTCTCAGCCAATTATTATTTGCCAACATTCATCAATAATTCCTTTGCCCCTTTCAACCCTTCGTTAACCGTCACTCAAAATACCACTATTTCATCAAGATGATCCTGCCCCCATAAAACCGACATCAAACGGGACACATACATATACACCCACATATCTATCTTGCCCCAAAACAAACCACAACCTTCACCATCCAAAACCTTCGTTTTTGCGTCCCACTCCCACATGAGCGAGAGCCTCCCAACCCGGTGCGCGTGTCCCTCCGCTAATTCAGGCGGTCCTAATTTACAGTAAATCAGTGCGCGCCGGCGAATTACGACGAGGGGGAGGAGGCGGGCGGTAGTGCCTGTGGCTCTTGGCCTTTGCCGGCGGGCACGTGCATACGCGATATGTCGGTTATAAATGGCTTCATTTTGCCTACGGTTTTGACTTACGCGGCTCTCTCTCGCGTGCGGTGAGGGAGAGAACGTGCGCTGAGATGGGCTTTTTCGCGAGGGAGATGTGGTTTACTGTTACTGGGAAAATTTTAAGGTCGATGTGAGCTGCTGCGGTAAGGTGAGTGTGATTTTTTTTGTGGAGGAGAGTGGGTTAAGCGCGACAGGTTTTGGGATAAGCGTTTTTTTAGGTCGTGTGTTGTTTGGTTGTGAGGAGGGCTTGCTTTGAATTGTTTTATGTTGAGGGGGGTTTTGATTGTTTTAGAGTCAGTTTTATTGAATTTGGTGTCACCTTTATGCAATGCTTCTGGACTTAGTTATTGATATAGTATAATCATATTATAATTATCATTAAAGAGGAGAAAAAAACATTTACAAGATTGTGATAATGTATTTGAAGTTAGCAAAGATAGACTACAAATATTATAAATTGAGTGATACTAGTAAAAAAATACTCGCAGAAAAGGAAACTGCTTGATACAATAAGACTGTTTCACATAAAAAGAAATATGCCATCATCAAAAAGATAATTCTTTAAAATAAGCAGTTCAGATTATTTTCTCCGACGAGACGATTGATTCTCCTAGTCTAATTTTCTTGTATCAGGCAGTTTTTTCCTCAACGAACCACAACATTAAATTATAAAATCCTGTTTTTTTCATTCACCATAAATAACATTACCTTTTTTCTCTTTTCAGGTAAGCACACCACTTTATTACGAATCAACTTCTGACATTCCCACACGGGTAAGTCACTTCACCATCCGTATAACCCAATTTTATAACACTTTTACCCCATCATTACCCAATCAACGCGCTCTCAAATACCAATGCAAATTTCCAACAACCTCCACACACACACATGCGTCCTGAAATCCAATCTCTCCACAACTCGCACAGTCGCCCGCCTCATCGAAAATCAGAACCGTCCTTTTGATCTCTCAATACACCTCCCCCCTCTTCCCTTTACGTTCATTCATCATCGCCTCTCTCCTGGCGCTCGCCCGACGTCATCAAACTCTCTCTCAACTCGCCCGTGACAGCTACATCGTTCTCTCGTCTCTCTCCACGTTCGTCCGGCGAAACATTCGAAGGAACGTATATGTGGAGAGTGAGAGAGCGAGTCCCGTCGGCCGCTTTATACTTTATGCACGCCGTACCCGCGGGCTAATTAAGAGGAGATTACCGCCCGGACATTCCCTGGATTTGCAGACGCGAAGTTTCGGCAGTTGGGAATGTACTCGCCGGCCGCCGTCGTGGTCGCATAATTACGCGAGTTTCTCTATCTGCCGGCTGACTGTACGGGTTCGCTCTTTGGCGCGCGCACGCGGATGCATGTCGTTCGGTAGGTTGGTTTGGGTTTCGGTGGGGAAGGCGAGGGGGACGGTCGGCTCGTGAGATTTTTGTCTTGTAAGCGAAGGAGGATATGAGGAAGCAATGTCGGTAGGGATGGTTTTGAAAATGGTATGCTTTACTTTTGTTTCTGACTTACTAAGGATAACGTTGAAGATATTTTACAAACACAGTGAAATATATTGGCTTTTGCATGCTATTCTTATACGGTCTATTATGAATTTTTAAGGATTTAAATTACAAAGAGCACAAAATAATAAAAAGTGCAGGACACGAGTTGAAATACGACGCGCAATAACTTCTCTCGCACCCCGGATGCAGCCGTGTTATTCGTATAGATACTTTTCATTGTTTTTCCCACTGGGTGTACAATTTTTAAAAGTCACCAGAGCAACTAGACATTTAATTGCAGGTCGCGAATTATTTATACCACTTCTCAGTCATCCTGATATACGTATCCGTACTTTTCAAGCACCGTTTCTTCACTCCCAAATCCCTCGTCTAAAATATTAACCCTCATCAGCATCGAACCACCGAATTTCCCCGGCGAGCACCGCAAAATCGCCATAACAAACTGCATAATCGCTCTAATCTATCCGACGCAACTCAATCCCGCGCGCATTCACCCTATTACCAATAAATATCCCCTACACCTAACAGCCCTGCGCGCGGATCCGATCACTCTCCCATTTACCAGGCACGTTGCGATCGGTCATTCACTCGCCTCGCCCCCGAAACTTCACCGCGGGGCTAATGAACGTCTCTCTGTCTCTCTCTCTTCGGGCAAGGCTCGTGTACCGTATACCGGGAGAATTTCCGGTCGGGATTATTAATAAAAATCCCGGGGGCGCGCATCGCCGGAATTCCAGGGGGAGTGACTTGACGGGCTTGCGCGCGCCACCGCCGCCGGCTGCAAACTTCACTTCACTCTACCCACGTCTCTTCCCATCCTCCGGTGTGTTTCTGTCTCGACGCTCGCGCGCGTGCTTCCTTGTTACGCTGGAGTTGCAAGTCCGATCCTATTCTTGATGGTTCGTTGTGTAGTTCTATTTTGATTCGTAGCGCATTGCTGCTACTGTGTGATGTGTGTGGGAGAAAAGGGGTGTTAATTGCACTGTGTTATCGATGAATTCAGTTTAGCCGGTCGGTGAGGTAAATATAGGGATGTAATTGGAAAGTTCGTTGAACTGCGGTTATGTATTTTTGATTCGGTGTAAGAATAGGTCGAGGCGAGCGATGGGGTTATGCGCATCGATTAGCGCGCTATAGTTATTATTTTACAAGAAAACTCAATTATGCTGTCGTTTCTGTCCTGATTAGTTAGGTATCGCCTTCTTTCTGTTGATAGATATTTAATAAGAGGATGATTAAGTTTAGATATCGATTTTTATGTAAATTACTGCTTTCTCTGAAACCAATATACTTCGTTCGGCTACTATTTAATTTTAGAGCTAACTAAAACTTATTTCCTCATTTTCCAAAATAGTAAACCAAGTAAATTAAATTATTGAACAGTACCCAACTTCTTTTTTCAACCCCATTATCTTCTACTTATACCAACTACACATTCTCTTTGCCGAGAAACTACCCCAACCACATTTCCCACAAACTCTGCTATAAGCCTCACGAATAAAAACCTTCTTCCCCTAATTCTACGAGGCCATGGCTCACCTATGCCATCGCGCGAAAAATACACGTCCCCGAAAAAAGATTCTTCGAGCGTGATAATTCGGGCCCGTCGTCGTTAAGCGCGAATATTCATCTCGTTTCGCACGTCTCCTTGCGCCGACTTTGTGCATTTGCATGCAGTGCTTTAGTTTCGCTCTCTCCCTCCCTCTCTCAATTATCGCGCGGTCGCGATCATGAATATGCGATATCCCGGGAAAAAGTTTAGGCCGCGGAGACGAGGCTCCGGAGAGTATCGGCGGCGCTCGCACCGCGCGGATCGATTGCCACTGCTACCGTTGTATAGTGTAGTAGATATATACGAGGAATCAGAAATATCGCGGCAGAGCTGAGAAGCGAGAAGGAGTTGTGGGAGTTGAGATGACGTGGGGTCGGTCGTTGTTGGAGTCGGATTTTGTTGGGGGAGTGATGTTTGGTTATCTATTAGTTTTTCGAAGTGTATTTTTAGACGCTTCATGTATTTTAACTTTAGCTAGAAAGAATCATGCTGTAGAAAAAATAGTCAGATTGAAATTTTTTATTATGTTGAAAGTACGGAAAAATGCCCTGTCTTGGGACTAGGAAAAACACTCATTTTTGAAGTACACGCATAAAAGGTTTTTCAAATCACACAGCCATATGCAAATGAAGACACGTGATATTTCTGTAATCTTTAATGAGTCTCGCGTTTCAGAAGAATATAGGATTTCACAAAGGCTGAGCTTTCGAATAGAAATGTGCATGATACAACTACGTTGACTGTTGCTTCGATTGCGTATAGCCGTGCACTTAAGGAAATCAAATTTTGGTTTATTCGTGATTCTTATTTTTATACAAGAAGCCGTATATTAAGAGATTCCTTTCTCCAACCTTTAAATACCTTATACCTCTAATTCTAAAAGTTATATCTTTTGTCGTATATTAGATTAAAAATGGAAACAAAAGATATAAATAATTTAGTTAAGTTATCGAGCACAACATATAATAGGAAATTCTGTGTTTCCATTTCTGTAATCAATAGACTTATGAAAAATATTAATGGAATAGTTTTAAATTATCTGCATAGTAACAACGTCCGTCCATTAAATTCTTCAGTAAATAATACCACATCCGCACTGCAGTTCTTTATCCCACACATCACAACCATTCCCACCTATCACGAAATCCAAGCATCACCCGTTCCTAGTAATTAATAATCTTACGTTTCATCCGCGACGCTTGCACGGGTGGGAAGCGCGAGTGGGTACTTCTGGGGCACCGGCAAGACTGCAAATATTTAAGGGTCGAAAGGGCTCGAGCAGCAGCAACCTACTCCATTGCAGCTCTAGGTAATAGCACTCGAACGCATGGAAAATTGGGTCAATTGAAAGACAGAGAAAGAACTTTTCGCCCCGTACAATTAGATGGAAAAGTTTTTAGGCCGATTATTCCCGCGTATAGACTCTTTTTTCGGCCGAGAGAAAGTTGAGGGCGCGCTAGGGTTGTCGAGGTTTTATTAATTTGAAAAATTTTCGAGAGTATTGTATAGTTGGGTAACGAATATATATATACGTATATTACGCATATTCTGTTTATCAATATCTGGATTTTTCATAATCCCGTAATTGCGGTTTCGAATTGGAGCGCTTTTCCAAAAAGTATAATCACGCTTTTAAGCCAAAGTAGACGTATAAATGAAACACGCACACGTGTGCCCGAGTGGACGCGATATATGAATTCGCACAAATTTTACCCATTCTCCATTTTCCACATGTAAATGTTTGATTGATGGTACAAGCCGGGGCGCGCGCCGCATTATACTAGACTTTAAAACCATCGGTTCGCGCGTTTAAGCTGTAAATTTCGTTACGCTTCGACGTATCGTGAATCAGGGCACGTGCAAAATAAACATTAAATAATTAAAAATGCAAATTTCGACGCTCAACCGTCGCTTCTCTTGCCCCCCCCCCCCCCCCCCCCGACTATGACGAACAATCTGGCAATCGGGCGGGCGAACGTCGAAAAGCGATGACGTGATTTTGCAGCCTGATGCATAGCGGTATATTCATGAATTCCATCGCGCAACACCGCAATCATCGCTTTGATAAAAACATTTGTGGGTTAACGATGAAATGCAATTTTTTAATATTCTGTATCGTGGTGTATAGTCGGGGAGTACTCGTTATAACCATGTCTGCTAATGAATTTTAACGTCGCTTCTATTTAAATCAAATGATGTTTTATCATTTTCACGCATGTATTTCGAGTTAATTTTCATCGAACTAGTCCTAGTATTACAGGATTCGAAGCTTGATCTCACCACAATAGCTACGTAATAATCAGTGCTACCCCGTTTTCCATATATCATTACATTACATCATACATATTCAGATCTAAAGCATCTGTCAATTAATTTCTTCCTACACCATTTTATCTTTCTTCATGCTCTAATAACCATGTACAAGCATTTATATCACATGGTTACATTCAATTAACCAATTACACAGACCCAGTTTCCACATCCTCAAATACCACGCAAATCCATGCCTACACTCATCCCAGAACAATAGCAGCGCATTCCCAACTACAGTTGGTTATTCGCGCGCACCGCGAAAACGGAAATCGAACAAATCCAAAGAGTGCGCAGTACCCTCACGCCACACCACTCACTCTTCCCTCCAAGCGTCAATTAGCGCCCGATTTATCGCCCACCATAACTCGTCAACGTTATCATCATTGTCGGCTTTCAATCGCAAACAATTTGCGTTTCGATAGGTCCGAAAGATCCGTACCTATATCCTCGAACACCAACACGGGCAAACAGGCGCACATTCATATATCTGTTTCAGTGGCGGCCCTCGAAGCCAGCGCTAACGCTGCTGCTGCTTGTCCCCGTTATATTGAATATTCATAGGAGCGTCGTTAAGTTTATTATGACGCCGGCCCGAAGCGAGAGAGAGAGACACACAGAGTCTCTCCGCCGCCCGGTGCATCGCGCTCACACACACACAAACGCCCAACGCGACCTGATTATTTCACATAATGACATTCGTTATCGTGCGCGTACCACCAGCGCGTGTGGATTAAGGTTGAGAGATCCAGCGCGCGGATCAACATTGCGATATACATATGTAACGGAGGAGGAGAGAAGGAGAGGGAATCATCATCTGCAAATGTATATTCTCTGACTGGAGATGTTTGTGTAGGCTAGAGAGAGGGAATCGATATATCCGGGAGGAAGAGAGGAAGAGGACGCGTGAGGTGGGTCGTTGAAAAATTGAGGTGATGGGATGGCGGTGGTAATTCAGTGGGCAGGCGAGTGTAATGAGAGCACTTTTGGGTGGCGCGCTTGGGTCGCGATGGGAAAATGCCGGGGTGGCGCGTGGGGCTCGACCTATTTTTGGTTGCCGGTGGTCTGACGGAACGGCTTAATTGGTGCCTGGAAAAAGTCAAGGGAATGATATAATGCGAGATGCTGTTTTAACATTATACACCTGCGCAAATGTGGCTAATTTAACGTTTGTAAACTTTTTTTAAATCTTGGCATATGAATTGATGAACAACAAATCAACTGTTCCCTGAGATCCCTCTCAGAAGGAAATACAAAACGAACCGGCATTTTAATGGACCCTGCCAAGTCATCCGAAATCAGTCAATCCGAATTACCATCGCATTACAGATGATTGATAAATAACGGGCATCGGTCAAACGTGAAAACCACTCAGCCGTCCGAAAAAACTGAAAAATTGTTTCGTATCCAACCGTGACCTTCGTTGGGGGAGGAGGGCTCTCACGAAATTCCCCGCCGTTATGATACAGCCGGACGAAATTGATGGATGAATTCCGTAACTGTACATATACACACATCGAGCGCCCCGGCAAACAAGCGATTACTCGGCTCTCGATCAAGACTCGCTAGCCACTTCTCTGGGTTGCGTTCCAATGGTAATGCATTACTGCTGTCGTTGGGTCGGTGTACTTGAATTCCGGGCGTTTCGGTTGTAGCGAAAAATTTCAAGTTCTAAAGTAGGTTTAGTTTGGTTTAGATGATGAGCTTGAGGTTGAGATAGTAAAATGCCAGTGAATATTAGGATTTATGTTCTAAAGGTAGTTATCACACTTTCAGTATATGATATCGATAAGAAGAGTAATAAGACCTACTTAAGTAGGACAATTTCAAATATTATCATCAATAATTATACCGAAAAAAAAATTAACCAATTACAATGCGACGACGACAATAATTTATCACAATTCCTTTAAAGTTTCAACAAATCTATTATTTCGATTTCCATCGTCACATTTTAAAGCGTATACCCTAATTCAATCGCAAAAAATGTACATTGCATGAGAAACCGACCTGGCCTTGCCAATTTCCAGAATAATAATTCCGCGCGGGTCACATAAAACAGCTCAATCGCCGCGGCGATCTCGGAAAAACTCGGCGCCATTTTTTACCGTCACGTCGCCTTCCCTTTGCCTCGCCTCCCCTCTCCCTCCTTCTAATTTCCGCCCGATATTTTGCACTCTCATTCTTCTGCCGGGCTCGCTCGCCTCTGCGCGCGCCCGTCGCAATTTGATTTTCCGATTTCCCGTCGTCTGCCGCTGCTGCTGCTGTTACCACGCGATATATACATTATACCGGGAGATCCTGTGCAATCTCCCGCAGCTTTCTTCATTACTTATTCGTTACTTATTCAAATTCAATTTTCCGCCTCGGTCCGATGAATCTCCCTTTCCTCTTCCTCTCTCTCTATATACATATATACGTGATGACAGAGGAAGAGATGGAGAGTGCAGTACACTTAACGTCGTCGTCGTAGCTCATCGGCGATGCGCGTCACGCGTTTTTCAGCGCTACTGCTGCGATCGATGCTTTTAACGGCGCACGTACGTACGTACGAACGTTCCGTACGTATATCGTATAGCTACGTGTGTACGTGTATGTGTATGTACGTAGGGAATTTTCACGGTTGAAGGAGTGACAGTCCGTGACGTAACTCGATTGCCGCGATCGATGGAATAATGGCTGCCCGGGACAATTACGATCGAGGAAATGGCCGCGAGGTGCGCGCCGCGTACGCTGTTTTTGCCGATGGCGAACGCGAATTGGTGCCAGCATGTGTGTGTGCATTTGTGTCACGCTAATGGGCCCCGCTTTATTTCGGTGTGCTGCACTGACCGCTCGTGTTAACACCTTCCGGTTGTGTGGTTATGTTGCTGCGTGCGTCATTTTGCTTTTTCAATGTATTTGCACTCTTCTTTTTTTTTGACGTGTTTTTGTTATAAATATTACGAAATGTCGAGATAAAAGTTATCATTCGCGTGATGTAGAGGGACAATGTTATTGTTATCGCAAAAAATAACGTTATGTGTTCTTGTGAATGCTGAAAAAAAAAATATTTTCATTCAATTTGAATTCCAGAGTAAATTAAATCTGCTCTAGTAAGAAGCGAAGATAAATATTTTTTTTACCTAGCGAGTCGAAAGTACCACGTTTGCTCTCGGCCCCTGATCGCAAAGGTTGTATTTTTGGTCTCACCAGGTAAAAAATCGTATACGCAACACGGGGATAAAGAGGGCTACCCCGGAGCACATGTTTGCCACCCTCGCCTTCGACTCGGGTGACAATTTACACATGCTCTGGACTGGCTAACTCTTTACCTCCCTAGTTACTTAATATACTATTTCTCATACCCTGGTGGAAAGTTTGTTGTTTCCGCCCCGATTTCAGAATCGAAAGCATCGAATTCATGTCCGACTAAAAACCGCTATGCGCATGCTCATTTTCCTACTTTTCCTCCCGGCTGACCGCGACAATATTCAGGGAGCACAACAGGTACCTAACCTGCTCTCGTATTATCACTGTTGCACAATGTAGTTGTAATAAAAATGATCCCAGTTTTTATCAAATTCATATCCCGAGTTTTATAAAGTGCAGTGAAAATGGTGTCGTCAGATGATTCATCGGATGGAGATGATTTCAATGAGGAAAAAATTTTGAGAAATTTTGAAGCAGAAGGGCAACTGATTCAAAATCTGCTATCTCAAAAATCTTGTGCTAGGTATGAACAAGTTTATGAGACATTTCTTAAGTGGAAAGATGACAATCGTGCTAAAGTAAATGTAGAAAAGGTATTGCTAGTTTATTTTGATGAATTATTAAAAAGAATGAAACAATCATCTTTATGGAGTTAATGGTCAATGTTGAAGACTAAATTGAATCACAGACACAACATTGATATGAATAAATATCAATTATTAAAAACCTTTTTGAAGAACAAATCTAAGGGTTATAAGCCAAAGAAGTCACTTGTTTTAACTTGGTCTCAAACAAAGCAGTTTTTAGATGATCATATTTACTTAGCTATGAAGGTATTTAGAAAATTGTCACTTACTATAAAAAGTTTGTAGTATTGTTTTTGTATTTAATATTTATGTACATTTTAGGTTATCCTTATCTTTGGTGAATGGAGTGCACTTAGAACACAAGAATTCATTAATATGCATGTAACAGATGTGGAAGATACGGGTAATCAGGGTAATCAGTATATTGTTGCAATCAAAGACAACATCAAAGACAAATATAAAAAGCTCATGTATGAAAGATCATACGTGAGCTTTTTATGTTTATAGGTTATCTTTTTTAGTGAGTCTCTGATCCCACTCACTTTTATTATTAATAACCTTTCATTTTCCACAAATTTGGAAAACCAGTTTTGGCAATTAATAAAATTTAAAACAAACTTTCCACCGGGTATAAGAAAAAATCGTACACGCTACTCGGGAATGTGGGCTGGCGCTGCCTGCAAGGTTGCGGCCCTCGCTGCGCTCGGGTGACAAGTCGCTCGCAGGCGGCAATAGCCCACTTTCCTCCCTCGTTGCGTAATAATATATTATACTCACATTTATACCTGATTTAATTACGTTTAACTGAATTCTGCATTATTTACCCTTACCATTGCATACATATCATTATTTGAATTTTAAATTCAAAACGAGACTTTCCACTATGTATTTTAGACTATGAAATATTTTCCAAACCATTATTCACATTAATGATTCTTGAAGCTCCGAAACGTAGAAAAAAACCGAACTGCCACGATACTACAACAAACCCCTCAAAACACGTACAAACGGGAATAAATCAATGCTCCACGCCGACTCTCCGCCGCCACATTTCATCGCGCGGTCTTTTAACGGCCGACCGAACACCTCCACGCGCGACAAAAATTTAGCAGCAGTCGCCCCCTCGATAAGAACCCACCGCTCGTACATATCACGCTTCGAGTCGTAATTGAGGAAGCCAGCCGAGGCAAACGCTACTCTTATCGCGCCCGCGCGTGCCTTAATTGCATTCCTTCGTCGGCCAGAAAAATGCTGCCGCTTTGTGTAAGGAAATTGTTTCGCCGGGCCGCGAGAGGTGGCTCGTGAAATTTTTAATTTCGCCGGGGATGTTTCGTTGTTGCGGATCTCCGTGAGAGAGAAGAGGTGGGAGTTGAGTGGAGTGGAGATGTACGGCGCGTTTTTTTGGTTATAAATATTTTTAATAATGCGATGTCTAGTGCCGGGCAATCTTGAAGTTTTAAAAGTAAAGTGGTTGTTATATGAATAACGTGGAACGTTTGAATTTTGTAAGGAAGTGTTTATTCGTTAAAAAATTTAATTTAGGATTAATGAAAATGGAAGAAATAATTGGCAACATAAACTTTTTGATTATTTAATCATTTAATTAAAGTTCTTATATACCCGCGTAAAAACTGAAGCTATTGCAACAACATTGCTACTATAATGGAAATTAATATCGCTGATGTATTGACAATACAGATGTACAACAAGATGTACAGATGCAAGGCTATTGGCGCTATTTGCCTTGGATGTTATTTCCAATGTATTGCCAATATCTTAAGATTTAATTTTCTAAAATGAAAAAATTCTTGGGTGAATTCGAACTAGGAATCTTCGGATTACTAGACTTGCTCGCTACCCACCGAGCTAATTCGTTGTGTCTGTCAATGAACGAAATGGAGGTTAAAAGTTGAAACAAGTGATCACTTGTTTCAACTTTTAACCTCCATTTCGTTCATTGACAGAAACAACGAATTAGCTCGGTGGATAGCGAGTAAGTCTAGTAATCCGAAGATTCCTAGTTCGAATCCACCCAAGAATTTTTTTTTTTTAGAAAATTAAATCTTAAGATATTGGCAATACATTGGAAATAACACCCAAGGCAAATAGCGCCAATAGCCTTGCAATTGTTGTACATCTGTATTGCCAATACATCAGCGATATTAATTTCCAATATAGTAGCAATGTTGTTGCAATAGTTTCAATTTTTACGCGGGTACGTATAAACGAAATAAAGACTTCTGACAGATAATTCAATTAACAAAGTAAAAGCATGAAAAGAATTCAGACATAATGTATATTTCCTTAGCCAAGTCAACCTCTTATAATGTTCATTAGCTACAATTACCGAATGACCCGCTAAACGAAAAAAGCCTCACCTTTCCATTCTCAAATCGACTATTCTAATTTCACCCTATTTCGACTTCTCTCCTTCTCACCTCAACGCACACCTGCGCCAGTTCCTCCTCGACCCTAACAACCACCCACCAATAACAAGATGCATTCGCAAATCGACCCTCTGCTGGCTTGCGCTTGGGAAAAATAATAGACACCCGGCCAGCCGCACTTTCTCATCTTTTCTCACACTGCATCTATTTCCAGCAGCCCCTGGAGAGCGAGAGCAAGTGCGGCATCGATCGCTGTTAAATTATTTCGAGTGCTCATCTATCCATACACACGTGCTCGCACGCCCGCGGCCTTAGGGCTGGGAAAACTGACCTACATCCCGGCGCGCGTTTTTTCACGTCGCGGCTGTTTTCGCGGCTTTAAAATCATTACCGCCTAGAGGTGTTCTTGTGGGATGGCTTGAAAATGGATGAGGCGAGTATGGGCTGCTGTGGCTGCTGCTTTTTTTATTAGCGGTATGAATTTTAGCGGGAGGATGTTTGTTTGGAAAAGAGGGGATTGCTTTAAGTGGGGTGGCGTTTGGAGGCGGTGTGGTAATCTTTTAATTTAATTTACTGGGAAATTCATTTTTTAGTTGGAGTGGCTGAGTCAAAGGTTCTTGTGGCTAAGGTTTGAGTTGAATGTAATCGAGAGATTAGAATTGAATTTTGAACGAAAACTTTACGTTGATTATGTGGACACAATTTTAAATTTTTTAATTTTTCACCGGATTTTTTCGTAATAGTAATAGATCTTCATATAAGAAGGTTCTGCATTCATTCATTTTTAATATAGCAATTAGAAGAAATATTTATTAAGAAATATCATATATTTTCTATTATTTCGTACTAATTATTGCGATAGTCTATTATGAATCAATATTGATGAATTTCAAAATTCTTTTAGAAAAATAATAATTTGACGCATATAACAACAAGGATTTCCAAATATTTTTATCGTTCGCTTTATAAATATAAACTATCCACCTACGTATAAAGATCTATTTTAAATTACACATCACCCCAATTCGAATAAAGACTCTCAAACGATAGTCCAACAACCCCTTCCCCCAACCTATTCCCACTACCGCATCTCACCAAAAATAAAGACACATATATATACACACATCTGGGATCCGGACGTCACCGAAACGCCTCGGGATCGAGTCAAGGCCTCGCGCCACGTCAATAATTGATGCGCTCGTCACGCGCTTACGCTCGCAGCGCCAGAGATTATAAATACGCGCGATAAGTCACGGATCTTTTCACAGCACTGGTGCAATTATAGAGAAACATTTCGGATCGAATGCGCGTAGGCAATCGGGTTAAAGTTCCAGCGGGTTTCTGAAATACAGCGGGTGCTAAATAAATTGAGGGATGTTGTTATGTGAGAGAAAAGTACGATAATGGAAATGTTTCTTAGTAGAGTGTTGACGTAGTGCTTGGAGAGTCAGCTAAAAGTGGAAATCAAGTGTGTTTATTTCAATATAATTTAGTTTACTAACGGATATAAAACAGCCGAAACGGTAATTCTGAAAGTTATATCTCAACTACGTGACATTTAAATTTAATTCCTTACTATTAACGATCTTACACTTTATATCTATTTTCCAGTTACATTCGTTCCTTTACAATTCTGTACTTAAATTGTTGCGCAATCTAGTTAAGAACCTACAGGACATCCCGCATCCCCGATTGGAACAACCCTGTCACCTTCGTTAACAACAACAACGACTCCTTTTCTCTCCCAACGAGCCAGCACGATCCATCCTCCGCGCATCCCCGGTATCTTATCAGCCACCCCTTCCCCACCCCCCCAGAAAAAGCCATTAATTCCAGCGATTGATCAATGGCCCGAGCAACGCGAGCCAACGAGAAAGCTCGCGTAGCTATTTCCTCGCGCACCTGCAGCACCGCTCACGCGGATCTCCGGAATTGCGCGCCTTTGAAAGAGTAAAGAGGAGAAAACGAACGCGAACGAGGGAGAGTCAAGTTTCGAGCGCTCTGATATTAAGAAACTTTTCATCGCGCGAACGAGCGCATCATCGGTTCATTTCTGCGAGACGAAAGAGAGAGAGAGGGAAGACGAAGGTGGTAGCAGTAGTGCGAGTCGGCGCACGGTCAGCCGGGGCTAATCGCCATTCTAATAACGCCGCTGGCGCTGCGAGCGCCCGAGCGCGCAGGTCAAGAGCCGTGGAGTGCAAGTGAGGGAGGTAGCACGGGAGCTTTTTGAGGTTGAATGAGGTTTCAAGCGGAGAGAGAGAGAGAGAGGGAGAGAGAGAAAGTTGGCCTGGGAAGTAAGTTATTAGGGAATTTTTTCGTGTATTGGTATATATTAAGTGAATAGTAGTAGTGGTGGGTTTTTGAGGTTTGTTAAAATGAGCAAAGTTTTGTTAGCTACCGCGCTGTGTATTGGATGGATTTTTTATTTTCCCTTCTTTTTTATTCTTTTATTTTAAAGGTGATAGTTCATGTCGCTTGTTATTACGCTTATTCTCAGTGTAAAATAAAATTTTAAAAACCGCCAACTTAAAATCCAAGCAAACCGTTCTTTTAAGGTAGTTGTGTCAAAAAACGAGTTTCTTAGGAACCTTTTGAAACTTCGAGCACACGTTCATCTTGCCGAAGCCCATGCGTGTGTGTAATTTCCCAGAGATGACACGTGCCGATTTGGGATATTCAATATCAAAGTTGGGCATTTTAACATGGGAAGCATATAGGAATAACCACCGGAAAAACAGCATTTAAATTCATTGTTGGAAAACGTTTCTTAAGATCATAACAAAAAACTAACCTATTATTTATCATTATGGTCAAAAGCTTGTCACCAAAACTCAGAGATATGATACGTATAGTTTCCGAGAAAAGCTATTGTAAAGGTCGTATAAGTATGGAATATTTGAGCTAAGACAGATTCGAGAGAGGAAAACATACAAAAAAATGCGTTTTTCATGTAACTGTATGTTTACGTATTATTTATAGGCATACTATACACTCACATTCTTCTATACACACATGTACTACTCTGATTTTTTTAGACTATGATGCATTAACTATTTTAGTGAACAACCTGCGTCATTGTAGGCCGTACCCTAAAGACACAACTACCTTAACCAGCAATCCTCATCATTTCCTAATCTACAAAAACATCACACCAACGATCCACAGCCACGTTTACAACTGCCCCTTAACCACTTTACAAATGTCAATATCTCGTCGGGTCTCACATAAAACTCTATTAAAGGCGCCACGTGCACCGCAGCAATAACGTCTTCTGCGTCTTACATTGAGGGTGAAAGTGGAACGCGCGCGACTCAGCGGTCGAGGGGGTAAGCTGTTTATTTGAGCCACGCGCTGTCGCTGAAAAATTGATATTAACTCGAAGGGCGAGACCGTAGTAGGAGGTTTTCTCGGTTTTTCTTTTTCGAAGCGACTCGTCGGAAGATTGAGTCGCTTGTTGGCGTTTAGAAGTTAAGGGGATCTTTGAGCATGGTGGGTTTGTGAAAGAGATGTTTTTTAAATCTGAGAATTAACTGTTTGGTAGTCACCTATTTTTTGCTTTTTTGAATAAACTGAAACAGATTTCCAAAAAGTGGAGGGTCATTGAATTTACTTTATTAATATCAAAAAACGAACTAGACAATGTTGCAAAAAAGCTTACGGTACCTAAAACGCTAATCTATAAAAGAGTATATTAATTACCTCCGTCCGACACACCGCTAAAATAATACCATACTCACCGCTCAAAAACGACTTTTCAAACAATTCTCTCCCCTCTCTCTCTCAGCTATTATATACAAAATTGGATTTATAATAACACTTAACAACCTTAATTCACCCAAGTGTCGAGCGCTGAGTTTTTCGATCGACCACGTTAAAATAAAACTGGCCACTCGCACGCCGCGTGTGAAATACCGATACCAGCACCACGTTTTCCCTTAAAAATAAAAATTTGTTTTTCGAGTATCGCATGCGCGTCTAGACTTCAAGTGTCAACTTCACATGTTGCAAAAGCTCACTTAACACGAATTCGGTATAGTTTAGTGCAAAAAAAGGACAAACGCGAGTGATACATATTTTCGCGGCTCTGGGAGAGTGGGGGGAGAGAAAACAGCAATTGAGATCATCACGCGCGTCAAGTAAATTTATTCCCTTGAGGGCTGTTATACTTTCCGCTGCTCGCTGCTGTTTACTCGTCGCCGAATGTACGTATGTTGTACGCGTGCTCTCTCGTTGTGGATGGAAGCTGATTCGGTGCCCTGAATTTAAAAACGATCGATTACCCTCCCTCTCACGTTAAATAAACTTGAGCCTCGATATCCACAAAGTTGTAACCAAAGTCCACCGAGGCGGTTCGCCAAATCGAGTAATTAAAATCGCGATCTAATCGCTCTCGCCACACCTAATTAAATCGACTGCCGATTTATCACTAGACAAAACTCTCCTCTGCCTATAAATCTCGGATCCGGAAAGCACTGCACACACACACACACACACGCACACACACACACACACACACACACACGCCGCAGCCGAGTCGACTCTTAAACATCCCCGCGAGTAGTTACTAACGATTTCTCGCTTGACCCACTTTTCCTTTTTCCCTCAGCCGAGAGCCCCGCTCGCGTGTCGCTCAGCGCATACACTCGGATTATTTCTACTTTTTAATTATACCCCGGGGAGAGAGAGAGACAAGAGACCGGAGCGCGCATCCTCGACGTTCACCCGCTAGGAAGGAAGTGGCGGCGCGCGCGTCTACGTACAGCGTTGCATGTGTGAGTGTGTACGAGAAAAAAAGAGCGAGAGGGAGGGGGGGGGGGGGCGACCGTGGCGCGCTTATTAGCGACGCTGGCGCGGAGAGACAAAGTTTTCATTATATCGCGAGATGTTTAACGAATTTATGCTCTTTCTTATACAGTCCCGCGCGCGTTGGTTATGCGGGCGCGCGTTAAAAATTTGCTTTTTCAGCGGATGGGGGGAGAAAAACACGACGGTTTATATCCCCGCTAACTAGGCGCATCGCCCGCGTCCGCTTATTTACTCTCCCGGATTGTTACAGCCTTTCTTTTTGCCCTCCGACTTCGTTATTTCACTCTCTCTCTCGCTGTCTGTCTCTCCGGCTGTCTTATAAGCTTTCGCGTCGTGTGTCGATGAACGTGTACGCGTGTCCGTGTACACGAGCCCTTCTCAAACGGCTCGCGTCCTCTAATTACACAAGAAGATCTCACTCACTCGCGAACGCACAGGTGCATGAAGCTACTTCTCTGTCGACAAACACTTGTGTACACACACGTATATATATGTGTATAATACGTATAGGCGTCTTCTTCCGGCGGGGAGAGACGGAATTAGCTCCTGTGTACCTTCGCCACTCCAGCGTCGCTCCTTTAGTCCTTTTTTTTCTCCCTCCGCTCCTGCAGCCATCCTTCCTCTGAAAAGAATTCGCGCCTTCGTCATCAAACACAAACACACTCGTACGAGTATACGTACGTATATACGTGTATCCTTGAACGCGATGTGACGCACTTATACGTACATGTATACGTACCTAAACATTTGTTATGCGCGGTTACACACAGACGCGTGCACGTGCCTTCTTGGCCTAAGCAATTGACGGGGCGCGAGAATTGCGCCGCTCGAGAGCTGCGGGTCTGATAATAGCGGAGGCGTGGCTGAGGAGCCTGCGGGGGCAAACTTGCCTGTGCGAGTTCGACGTCTAATTGAGAAATCAAATTCGAGAGATCGACAACTACCAGCGAAACTACTTGACGCCGGAGCACTGTGTGTGTGTCTAGTGTTCGCTTGATCAACAAAAATGACTTTGTCACTTCTGTGTGCGCGTATATACCGCGGAATCGAATCGAACTTTGCCGTCGTCGCTCGGGTATTAATCGAGCCGCGCGAGTTGAATGCCATCTCGGTGAGATCGATCTGAAATAATCGTCTGCGGTGTCGGATAGAGAGATTACGTGAGAGAGCAGAGAAGGACAACAACGGTACTTTGAAAAGCGGGTAAATACTCGCGTGAATTTTTTCGCCGAGCTCACAAACGCGGGCATATTTGCTTGGCTAATTAAAGGTCAATTTCGGATTCGCGTCAGGTGTAATATATTAATATAACCCAAAGTTGGAAATGCCCTTGGACATAAACGGCGATCGGATGTTTGTATATTTTTAAAGGGTTTGTAACCGCAGGAGCGTGTTGATCAAACAGCCATGTGTGGAGGCACGACCGGGGATGGTTTAATTATATTTTTACCGTATTTCCGCGTAAACTTTGGATGTATAATTCAACGATGAAAAATAAAAGAATATGTGTTTGGGAATTTCAAAGTCGGTTGCTCGACAAACAAGTTAATTTTATTAATTCAGTAGCACGTATCTCTTACTTTACAGTTTTTCGCGTTATATTTTCAAACTATTTTATTTGATGTAATTTTACACACCACAATATGTGTACATTTACGACTATCACTTACAAGAAAAATCTTCTTTCTTCTGTTATAAGTGAGTTTCAATATCAAACCGCATTTCATTCCCATTCAGCCGCACACAGGTAAGCCAAAACCCTCCTTCTCTTTTCAGTACTTTCTCGCATTGTATTAAACATTTCCACGCTCAGATTCCTCCGGCGCATTGTGCCACCAGCGGCAGCCACTCACGCGCGCGTGTATGTGTACACGCATGCGCGCGCCTTACAGACCCATTCATCCGGCAAACCGCTTTCCATTTTACAATACCTCTGAGCCGGTGCGCGAGAGAGAAAAAAACGCCCTCGCAGCATTAAAACGTCCGCGTTTTGCGTACACCGCGACTGCGCTCCGATACACACAAGCCGTCTCACACGATTGGTTCGCAGCCAATTTCGCGGACTTATCAAAGGCGTCGTCTTTCGACTGGCTGTCGCGGGCTGCCGCTTTTTTCGCGGATATGGGTTGTGAGGATATGTGGAGGGAGAGAGAGAGAGAGAGATAGGAAGGTGGAGCGTGAAAATCGGCTGAATGGCGACAGGGAAATGGAAATGCGCGGTGCGCTGAGTTTTTTCGATTGTCGGGGTTCCCGGGAGACGTTGTTGGAAGTAATTCAGTTAAATAATTTTGTTATAATTAAAAGTGGGGATTGGATGGAATAGTTCTGAAAAAATGAGAATATAAG
This sequence comes from Torymus aiolomorphi, assembly GCA_036365515.1. Lineage (NCBI taxonomy): Eukaryota > Metazoa > Arthropoda > Insecta > Hymenoptera > Torymidae > Torymus > Torymus aiolomorphi. Next base: position 206,152,802 of record CM070875.1, on the reverse strand, counting down.
TGTAAGAAAAATATTAAGATACGAACTGAAGAATTGTATAAGTGGTAATGCAATGCTTTAGTCAGGCATCCTGTAATATTCTTAATATCGAAAGCTGTTGTCTTATAAATAAAAATATAGTTATGTAAATCAATACTAAACTTTACAGCTCTAGAAACTATTTTTCTGATGATCTTCTTTAAGATAATAAACCACTTTTAAAGGAAACCATCATTATTACTTCAACTTTCTACTTATCTTTAGATACTTCATAAATGCCTAAGAGATCAGAAGCTTAAAATAAGCAGATAAACAAATATTTAAACACCCGCATTATCCTCTCGGGAAAACATTTGTATAATAATGGCCATTTCTCATACCCGGGACAAAACTTTTAACTCCGAATTATCGGTTTATATTTTCTCTCGTTCTTTCTCGTGCGCGGCGCATTATCCCTTTTCGCCGGACTCGCGCGCGACTTCCGCGGGTAAGTAAGAAAAACCGTCGAGAATTTTCCCTTCCGAGGAAATTACGACGCGAATGAATATGCATCGCTCGCTCGCTCGCTCGGCGGAAAAACGAGGGAAGAAAAATTTGTAAAACGAAGAAAGAAAGCGCGCCACATAAATAGTGCAAACAATGTAGCGTCGTGGGTCGACGAGGGTGGGGAGAAAGAAGGAGAGAGATTTAGAGCGGAAGTATAGAAGCGGTTGGCGAATCATTCCTGCGCGTTTTCTGCAAAATGGAGGATGCGACTGTGTCCTCCAGGCGGCGTTCCTCCCTCTCTCTCTGACGTTGAAACAAATCTCACGTGAGCTACAAATTGATTACACCTAACAAACGCGATTTCTTCGAGCGTAACACACGTGCGCGGACAATTTTATACCTCAGTCTTTCCCATTTTCCAGACCGTCAGGATAGACAAAGCCGACGCGTGTACGAGGAAGTCTCATCTCTGACTTTACAGTTTTGCCGCCCGCTTTTTTACGCCTCGCGCAGCTATCCCGGATTTTCAATTTTCAATCTCTCACCAGCTGCTGCACGCGGGGTTTCGATTTATATACGCCGCGGCGGCGATAACTCGATATCGACTACTTACGAGGCGCGAGTTTTATTTTCACACCGGCGAGGTTTCGCTTTTTATCGAAGGTGAGTTTATTTGGTTGGCGAGCGAGCTCGAGGCTTTGCGGGTTAGAAAGTTGGTCGGTCGTATATTTTTGTTTTTATTTTTCGGTGGGCTTGATGTTTGAGATTGGAGTGGGTTCAGTGCTGCACTTGGAGTATTTTTTTGGATTTAGAAATGTGAGTAGTAGTAAGATAGACGATGCATTTGTGAATCAGGAAACGTAACGATAGAATATATAGGGAGGAAATCGAAACTACTACAGTTTCGCAGTTTTCGCAGCTGATTTTGCTTTCGAACGATTGCTAGAAACGCCGGATGATAGGCTGATATTGGCAATTTACAGGGCGAGCGCGGCAAGTATCTATTTCCGTCTCAGCGAAATTTTGAAAAGTCTCGATTTCTGCTTTCCTCTCAGTTTTGACTTTGTTTATCAAAGTCGAAGTGTCGGAGATGCCTCGATATTGTCTGCTTACAATGTCGGCTTCGGATTTCGCGATATGAGAACAGCGTGAAATGGAATTTTCAAGTGGGATTTGATGGCTATGGATAAAGTTGAAGTTGTGAACTATTTTTCGGTAAAAATTGTTTCGAACAATGATCCTACTGAAAATATATTTTAAGTTATGTTTAAAATGCAGATTAGAATGAAATGAAGTAATATGTATGTAAGACATGCAAGATTTAATGTTGGTTTCTCAAGTTTCCGGTAACTTATAAGTGTTATACTCCCGCATATGAACATTATAGAGTTTGACATTATCTTCGTGAAACAAACTAGACTAACTAGCTTATTATTCATACATTGTAGTATTTAATATACGAATAATATCCGTATTAACGGTATTCAATAATATAATAATAATAATAGTGTATTCACTTCATTATCTTCATCTCCACCACACCTCTAAACAATTAACACTCAAAACTAACCTTCCACGAAATCACTCAGCTTCAATTCTCCCGGCCGACATCAACCACCGTAAACCCACCAACCATTTCCTCCTCTTCCCTCTTCTACCTCCTGCGCATAATAACACTTGATAGCCCCAGCTTTCCGCATTTTTGGGATTTCCCGCGGTGGTAAACTTGCGCGGCTTTATTACTCGAGACACAGTGAGACTTGAAACGCGGCCGCGTCGTAAACGCGCGCGAATCGCGGCGCATAAACGCTTTTTCGCGCGGGCGTACGTATATTTCACTTGAAGGGCACGCGCGAGTTTATCGCCGAGCGAGAGTTGGTTATGCGGATGCGTTTTTGAATGGCGTTGCAAAGGGTGTGAGGATGATTCTAGGTTATTGTGTGTGTGTGTGTTTTTGGGAAAATAATGCGGACTGTGGTGATGTTTATTTCGGGGTTGAAATGGTGGGTAGGTGAGATTTAATGCGGTATTAGTTATTTTAAAGAATAATGTTGGTTAAGTTTTATATTTATAAAAGTTTTTATTTTATTTTTATAAATCCGGTTTATGAGCTACGAAATATTTTGGTAATGAAACTCGCTTAATTTAGTGAAGTATTTATTTAAATAAAAGGAATATAAGTTTATAAAGTGTTAGCTATTGGACTGTAATCAATTTTTAAAGATGTTCACAATAGATACAAATAATTTGCAGTTTACAAATAAATAAAATTAAATAAATACAATTTTTAGAACTATTACCCTTGAATTTCTTCAATACATCTAAATTAAAGAAACAACCTTTTTGCCCAGTCCCAGCTACTCTAGCAAAAATACTGCAACTCAACGCTCCTTTACCCTCAAAAAACAATCCCCCCCTCACCACCACCCTCGAGTCTCCTTAACACCCATTCAACCCGACACTCCCAGCACCAACAGCAGCACTACTCCCATCACAATCAATTACCCCAAACAACCTGTCTCTCTCTCCCACCCATGAAAATTTCACTCGACATTAGCAGCCTGCCGAATCACGCGCTCCTAAAACAGCCGTTAAAGCCGCATCTAATCCTCCCCGCGGAACGCGAGTGCATCACCATTAAACCACCGCCTCGAATCGCTCAATTCGGCCGCCATAACCCCCCTAGCAAGGAGCGTAAAGCGAATTGTCGCTCGCTTTAGCAACACGCGCAAAAAGACGAGAAGGCGTCTCTCTCTCTCGGCCTCTCGGCACGTACGATCGTTTAGGGCTAGAGGCGAGCCGCCGCGGGCACACCCTCGCGGGGCGCGTGCGTGCCCTCTTGGGAGGGAGCCGCTGGTGGTTCGTTTGGAATTCCGCGCGGCGTGGTTTGGTTTTTGCGGCGAGAGCGAGTGGGAGAGTGAGAGAGAAGTGCGGCCAGTGTCGCGGCTTTTTTTCGTAGAGAGGTGGGTTGGGAGAGTGGAGGTATTGTGTTTTTTGGGGGGTGGAGAGATCGTGGCGGCCGGGGGTTAATAAACTTGGTGGAAGGTGTTTGAGTGATGTGAAGGTGTAGGTTTAAGGATGTACTGGCTATAAGGTCCCTGTCAAATATCTGTGAATTCGATAAACTGCAATAATTAATTGTATGCGATGGTTGACCAAATGTAAGTTCTTGTGGATGATTCAGAAGTATAATACGAATATATTAAGCTTTAAAAATTGCAAATCGAATAAAAATGAACAAAGTTCTGTTATTTTTTATAGTTACAAAAATCGAGTCATTGAGTAAATTTAGTAAGTAAAGTGCCAAACTTTTAATTTTGATTCGATTTTTAATTTCTAAAGCTTATAATATTCCTGTCATGATTTGTAATCGGTTAGGAGCATTGAAAATCGACTATTTATCCGGCATTATTTATTATTGCAGTTTATTTCTCGTACAGTCCCTGCCAAAAGTTAAGTGACTAATATTAAAACAACAATAACAAAATAATGTAGGGTAAATAGATAATTTTCAATGCTCCTAACCTATTACAAATCATGACAGGAATATTATAAACTTTAGAAATTAAAAATCGAATCAAAATTAAAAGTTTGGCACTTTGTCGATTTCAGTATTAAAAATTTACTCAATGACTCAGTTTTTGTAACTATAAAAAATAGCAGAACTTTGTCAAGTTTTATTCGATTTTCAATTTTCAAAGCTTATTATATCCGTATTATACTCCTGAATCACCCACAAGAATTTAAATTTGATCAATTATCGCATACAATTATTTATGTAGTTTATCGAATTCACAAACTTTTGGCAGCGACCTTACGGCCAATACAACCTTATGTTGTTGCATTGTAATGAGTTGTAAGAAGGCCGTGGTCTATAAATGAAGCGTGGTGTATATTATGTATGTAATGATCTACCTTTGGCTGTTAATAAGAAAAAAGTTATAAACTTTATTGAGGTTTACATGTTAACTTGTCATTAGCATCTTAAAATTATTAAAGACTATAAAGCGACGATTACTCAAATGGATGCAGCCTCGCAGTTTCTTAATATTCAACTTCTGAATAAGTAGATTACAGATGGACTTTGCTTGATTAAACTCAATTTTTCAGTTTAACCTACTTTCTTTGACGATTCCCAACGGCATCCAGCGGATGTAAAGTTGCATCAAGAGTAAGAACTTAACTGTATAAAAAAGAAAGTGTAAACAAAGTTTCGAGCAACGTTTCATTTTCATTATTATAAATAACTTTCTATTTCATTTCAATGTCTTTTATATCTGTTGTTTAAACATTTAACTATTTATAAGTTGTTAACGTTACTTTCTTCTTATAAACCGTAGATCAAACAATCATTCATAATACCATGAAGCGTAACTATCATAATTTTCAACTGATCGATTTAAACTGTCTGCATTCTCTGCATAAAAGAGCAACAAAACTCTAGAAAGCACATTCCAACAGTCAAGACCAGTAACTCCCACCGCATACATCCAACTAATTTAACTTCATCCAAGATCAAACGCTCCACCATCCCAATACGAAAATCCCACCAACCTCCTATCTCCCTAACCTCCAATATTTAATTGTCCAGCGACCAAATACCACCAGCGTCTCGGTGTCTACACTCTCGAACGCTCTCGTCCTCTACCCCAGCATCTCTCCCTTTCACCTCGATCGATCTCTCGATGATACTTGATCTGTAGCTGCTTCCTCTCTCTCACCCTCCTTGCAAAGCCGATACAAGTCGAGGACGCGCGTATGTCGCGTCGTTCCCCTCCCCTCACTTCACTACAATGCCGAGCCGCGCCGCGGGTCACGGAGAGCGCAGGATGTTTTGCATTTTGTGCTCCATAGAGGGGCTTTTTATCAAAAGGGGGAGGTGGACGGAAATTGACGCTGGGGTTAAGGGTGAGGATGGGAAAGGCGAATGTCCTTGAGGCAGATTTTCGAAGAGCGACGTGGGTATGCGGTATTTTTGCCAGGGGTCGAGGGGTGAAGAATTGTTGGATCAGGGAGGTTTGGTTCTTTCTGGTAATTTTAAAGGAATATTTTTATTTTTTTATTAATTCTGGAAATAATGTCATGTTGAATTTTTTAATTTTATATTCTTATGCATATGTTGGAAAATGTGACGGTAATTGACATCAGATTGTCGACGTTTTATTAATTTTTGACATTTCATTGATCTAATGTACTTATATATAGCATCAACTTTCATATCACGTATAATTTAATAAAAATATGTCAAATAATAAATATGTACTTTTGCCGCTAGCGGAATTTCTTACTTTAATACCACGGCTATCAAAATGAAATCCTTAAAAAATATATCTCATCTTTATTGAATAATATTTTTACATTAGCTTACGTCACTGCGTCCGACAAATCGTATTAATGATATTTTGGTTTTATTCAATTACTGTACCTTTTTACAAATTCGATACGTTTATTTAGTATACGTGAAGTGGAGAAGCAGCTCTTCGGGATATTCAGTATGTTATTGGAAATTTATGTGCACATCATGCAACTTTTGTGCAAATATTTACACGAAAATATAGTTACACGCACACGCAAGTTTGTTATGCCGAACTTTCATAGCTTCGTAAAACTTTTAACGTTGCGCATGCAAACTTCAATCCTGCAAAGGAGCTGCAAATTGAACTCACAAGGATCAGAATTTCAAAGTTTCGTTTAAAAGGTACGAATCCACGTTGAATATTACGAAAAATGTCATTACTATTACCAATTGTCTTCTTTTATACACGAATCATCACTATATATGCGTTTAATTATCACACAAGTGTGCGCGTTACAAAATAAACAATCGTGTTTGCTCGATTATTGTGTAAGTTAAGACGATTATGCGTACGAAGCGATAATCCAGTATTCCAAATTAACCCATTGTAAACTACTCAGAATAGTTTACGGTAAGTGAATTGTCCAGGCACCGTCAACAATCGATCAGTGGGAGCAAGGCACGGGAAGTTCTGTGGACGCGATGTGCACATAATGGGTTTATGCTGCGCGTCGAATGCAATTCATAAACTTAGCTGCGTTGCAAATTGTATCGATTACGCGGTCGGCTAAAGCCGGTCCATAGTTCGATCGTTCGAAAAACTCATACAAAAGCGGTTTACTCGTGTTTGTACTTTGTTTGTCGGGTGTATTGTATATTTACCAGTTTTGGGAAAATAATTTCCTGGAAATTCGTGAAAAGAGGTTATTCGAAAAGTGGCCATAATTTACAAATAGTGGCAGTTATGTGCGATATGTTTTTGTTTATAATGTTTCGATTTATTTTCTTTATCGGTTCACTCATCACAATAGATAACAGTTGCGATAATGGTAGCAATAAAAATACCTGTTATCCAAATTAATTTTCTAATAATTCTTAAAAAAATAAACAAAATTAGCAAATCTTCATATTTTCCTTATATAAAGTCACGACTTAATAAGCATTGCATACATTTGAATACGCCTAAATTATCTTAATTTCCAACACTCGACATATCTTAAAAAACGCCATTCACCTACATTCGAACATCCCATCCCGTCCTCCCCTACCGCGTTCGCATACATCGCCAATTACCGCCACTTTGGCGAATAAGCAAACGATTTCCCGGCCTTCCGACCACAGCCCGACTCATCCATCCAACAAAAGTAACAATCCCAATCTCTCTCCCGCGGCATTTGTGCAAACAGCCCCGTAATTCATCCACCTCTATACACACACACCTACACAGCTCTCGCGCCCGTAAAGCTACGGTAATTGAATGAAAGGTCGAAATTACAGCGCTCGCGCGACTGTAAAGCGCTCCGCAGGAGGGAGGGGAGGATAAATCGCGGATAAGACGATAGAAATTGCGGGATCACGCGCGCGGAGGGGAAGCTTTTTCGGCGTCGCCTAGCGCTTTGAGCGATTCGCTTAAACGAGGAGAAAATAGCTCCATTTGCCGGCGGTAGTGGGGGGAATAAAAAAGCGAGCGGGGCAGATTGGACGAGCACCGAGCGCGTGCGAAGGGCCGGGCATACATAAATCAACGGCCATTCGAAAGCACTTTGAGCAATAGTTTCGCGCGATTAATCAGAGTAGTCCGAGTAATCAAAATTTTTCTGCTCACCCGGGGTAAAAGTTTTTTTTTGCTCTCGTGGATAGGGAGAATGCTGTTTTTCTTGATTGCTTGGTGCGGTGGGTTCATTTGAATGTTTGTTTTGAAAACTACTTTTTTGATCTCGTTTTTTTGGTGGTTTTGAATGTAACTAATTTTGTAAACAATATTTACATATTATGCTGTATTAATCTTTTAATTATTATATTATTATTAAATAAATCAACTGGGATACCAAAATAACTATTAGAACACAAGTAATAATTAAAATGTTTACCTTTAAACAAATAACTTATTTTATGTATTACTAATTTTAAGTCGTTATTTTTACAACAATTATCCTTCTGTGTATTCCAACATAAAACAGTATGGGCATTTCGAAATTTTCACTTTTTTCGATAAACAACTCTTCACAAAATGAACCCAACATCGAAAAATAAGGGATCACATTCACCACAACAGCACTCCATTTAATTCAACAACCCAAACCCGAATAAAACATTAACACTTGCATTAAACACTCTCGCGACGCATTGTCGCACCGCTCCGACATATATCAAACCCTTCCGCGCTCGCGAGAGAGAAAAAAACTCGCCATGGCTCGGCTGTCCGTTATAACAAATTTTTTTTTCGTTGCACCGCCGCAGCGCACCGGTAGCAGTCGATATGTCATCTCTCTTTCTCTCCCTCTTTTTTTCGACAAGCCACGAGTGACTCTCGCCGGCACGCGCGTGCGCGCTCGTAAATCCTCATTGCCGATATCCTCATCTCCGCCCCGGACGAATAATTAATAACAACCTCGTGTGGCTGAAATTTGCCGAGAGATGGAAGAGTTAAAAGAGGGTGAAATTGAGTTAGGTGAGTGTTTTTTTTTTTTTTTTTTTTTTTTTTGAGGGGGCAAAGGTGAATGGATGCTAGTTTAAAGGTACAATGTTGAATTTAATTTGAGGATTAATATTCACGCGACGGTGCTGGAAGCGAGCAAAGTTGCACCTAGAGTCGGTATTACGGAATGAAATTGTATTTGATTGCTTGGCAATTAGACGTCATGCACAATATTTACGCGATTAATATTAATTTTAGTTCGCTATCAGGTACATTTACGAATATTTACACGAAAACACAAATATTTCCACACCACGTAAACTAAACTTTTCACTGACATCTCCTTTCACCACTAATTGCATTTCTCAATGCACCGCACAACAATCCACAGCAACAAGCTCTCCACATTCAGCGAAAAATATTCCGCAAGCAAGCGACCCCCGGCGAGCTTCACTTGTTCTCGAATCAATACACCTTATTGCGCGTCGCCTTGGCTCGCCTCGCGCTAAGTCAACCCATAAATTTTCCTCCCTCCCTCTTTCGCGAGGAAAAACCGTCGTCGCTATATAGAGGGACGAAATTTGAATAACGACCCCATAAGCAGGCGCGCGCGTGCGATTCATCAGCAGCGCTGTATCGCGCATAATATAACGAAAGAAAAATCACGCGACACAATGAGCCCGCGCGAAGTCAAATCAAGTCCGTCCGGAACAGGCGGGAAAATTGAATTCAGCGCGAGAATTAAGGGATCGAAGAACAGCGGCTGGCTCTGCTTCCCGTTTTAATCTCCGTTAGAGTAGGGAGCCCCATTCGTCTCAGCGCTTTATATTAAATACAGCTCGGCCCCTGCTTTTTCACTCGCTCCGTCCGTCCATCTGTATTACGCGCGCAGTGCATATATACATGTATAGTACACACTGTATTATGCATCGGAGAGGAGGAAGTGGAGATGGTCTCGGAGGTGCGCGGATCGATTGTCATTATACGCGACGGGGCGAGGTGGTGTCACTTTCAAATGGCAGGGTGTTATGTTATCTCGGCACGCACGCGCGATATACCCAAAGGGTGTGTAGCGTGTCACGGCGCATGCCCAAGCGCGCGCGACAGATGCGGGGGAGGAGGGAGCGCGACGAGATGCGCCGAGGATGTTTTTTTTTGTGGTGAATGATGGTGTTTTGTGGAAAAGGTTTGGGTAGTCGTAGGAGGGGGATGTAGATGGTGGGTGATTGTTTGGTTGTGGAGGGAATGTGAAATGTGGTGTTTTGAGGGATTATTTATGTAAATAAGACGTAGGGTGAAGTAGATGGGCAGCTGGGAGAAAGTGTTATTATTTGGACATTGAATAGAGAATATTTTAAATATTTTCAGTCAACTTTGTATTATTAAGTAAGCTAAGTCAACTAAATTTTATTTAGTTTATCTATCAACATTTAGTTGAACCATTAGTTAGATAATTTCATATCTATTTAAATTAAATTAATGTTGCATAGATAACACATTATTTATTAAAACCATTATGATCAAAAAGATAAACCGTGATCTACATTTGATATTCCACCTGAAAATGCTTTTGTTGAAATCGACATCATTAATATAAATGACGAACTTCAACCAACTAACATTCTAACTACATGGAATGTGCAAAACTATAATTAATCTACGCCAAATACATTCCTACAATAGTTTCTGTGAACAGACTAGCATTAGATACATATATATCATACGCAATATCGATTTCTGCTGTAGCATTAAGACGAAACAATTAACATTATTTGGCAAACAATGGCGGATTAGCGAGAAATGCTATATTCCATTAATCGAGTTGGCTCTGTCAAATGCGAAAACTATTCCTACGAGATAGTCAATCATTGTCGGAAAAAGAGAAACAATGGTTATTTGATTCAGGGCACGAAACTTAGTTCGACCTATGCATAATACGTATACACACGGCGAACTTCGCAATTCGCGGAAGAATATTCGTATACCTACTCCCGCGACTGCATCATAAGACCGAAAGTTCAGCCGCGGAGAATTGAAATTGAAAACTGCGTAAATTCAGTTTTGTCGCATTAATCACAAATTGTATCAATATAAAGTTCGCGCAGCTCCCTCGCTATAATAGGCCATAAATTTCCAACTCTCTTTCTCCTCCCGAGCTCTCGAGAATTAAAATAGTTTCCATGTAGATTGAGATATTATTAATAAAAAAATGAAATGCTTAATCGCCCGCTACTACCGTCTTTATTGCTAATCGTCGTAAAACGCTGTCTTAAAAAGAAAAATGAAGGGAAGAAAACGCGCGCGTTTTATGACACGAGCCCGCGTGAAAATCCAGAATCGCGCAATGTGTAGAAATGGAACGACTCGGCCGCGATAAAGATTACGAAGTGAGACATTCGAAAGACGACCGGGAGTAGCTCAATTCGAAGCGCGACGAAAGTTTCGCGACTCCGATGAATTATACCATCGGCCGGGTTAATTTTCGAGTGGCCGCTGCCTCTTCTTTGTCTGGCGCACAACAGCGCGTATGAAAATTCATAATTTCCCCGCCGGAACGTTTTTTTTTATTTTCTCTCCCTCTCACGCTAGCCTATAGGCTCGCTCTGCCCATTGTCTCTCCCAAGTTTCTCATTCCCACTTCTCTCTCTCTCTCTCTCGGCCTTTTGACTGCTCTTCCCCTTTTTTCTCATATTCTCCACCAGCCCGTTCACGCTGCCTCGTAAAGGGACGCGCCTCCTCGCGAATATTTAAATTATTACCTCGTTAAATTATTACGACTGGCGCGCTAAGTATTCGAATGAAAAGACGAGCTCGCGCCTGAGAGATAGTTTCACGCGGGCTTATATATACTTTATTGCTGCCCTGCCGCGGAGGCCGGCTTTTCGATATTCCGCGAGTTTTACGCTCGCGCGCGCGCTCCCGCGAGAGATTGTTTCAAGGGCCCGCGCGCCAGATGAAATATCGCCGTAACGGGGAATCGAAACTTTCCGAGCTCCGCGGCAGAGTGGCCCTTTTTACGCGGAAAGTTTCGGCCCGCAGGTAGTTTATAATCCGCTGCGAGCCGGAAGAGCTTTGTTTGGCTTTCTCCCTCCCCGCGCTCTATTGTCTTCTCCGCATACATCTATGTATGTACAGTGCCCGCGGCATTCTTTTCTTTGCGGGCAAAAACATGTGGGTATGTGTTTCTCTGTGTCGACGGCGGTCCGTCTCAGACGACGTTCCTCTCTTGTCTTGCCATCCCTTTGGGGCTCGCGTAACACTCCACTTGCACACACAGTGGAATTTACGCGGAACTGCCGCGCCAATCAGTTTCCTCCTCTCTGTGGGCGGGTATACGTGGGTGGGTGTGTGTGCCCCGTGTGGCCTTGCCGATCCCCAGAAACGCGGAATGCGTTTGAACCGCTAAACGCGTCGCTCTGTGTGCGTGCATGTGTGTGAGTGGGTGCACATGGTCGAATTGTTGTTGTAAGGAAATCCACGTGGTATTTGGACTGGGCTACATACGTGAATTGGACAATCTTAATCTTGTCATGCAGAAGTCCGAATTTTACGCCGGTAATTTACTTTGATTACATTTCCAAACTAATCAACGATTGATTAAATTGGTAACGTCAAGAAATTGGATTTACGTTTCTTTTACATAAAAACGTCTGCTATTTCAATCTCAAAGTACGGATGTAATAAATCATTAACGAGGTAACGGAAGACTGTTATTAACCTTTTAAGGACGGGACTGGTCGATATTTCGACCACCATTTTTGTCAGGCACTCGATGTGACAAATTCTTTGATTTTATGTACAAATATCGAGTAAAAAAAACAGTCCAATTTCAACGTAAAAATCCCCGTCCTGAAAAGGTTAAGGTTGTATCGGCCGTAAGGTCTTATTAAAAAATTTATGACAAATATTTTGGTCATATAATTTGTCAAAAACAATCATATTCTACAGTACTAAGAGTAAAGTATGTAAAATGTTTTTTAAAACTGAGAAGAAAATTTTATATCGATTTTAGAACATTTTAATGCTCATTTTTTTTTCACTTTTTGGTATTACTATACGTCATATTTCACAGTTTTTATGTTATATTTCAGAAAATATTCTCGAAGTGCACATTTTAAAAAATGGAACTTGTTTATCTAATATACGTTGACGATTACACGAACTTTCAAAGCTATGACACTATGGCATCTGTTTTTTTTTTTTTTTTTTTTTTTTTTTTTAAATTTAGTTGCTAATTTGGCGAATTCCCATAAGGCTAATGTTAAATTCAAATTGCAATAATTCCGTAATCATTCTCGTTAAGCCTTTGAAGTTTTGCACAGCTTTTTATATTTATGATAACTAACTAATAACTATCAAATTTTCAACAACTGGTCACTATTTTCGTCTTATAACCAGTACAACCTTAAACAACTGCTCACCATTAACAGCAGCGTTCTCTCCATCACTTCTTCTACAGCAAAGGTACATCTAAAACATCATCCCACTATTTTTCTATAATCTACCTCGACAAACATACACTGCGAATTTTTGTACAACTATCGTTGCTACCCCGCCGGCAACCAAGTCAACACATTAAATTGTTGTACTTGTTACCTTGTTGCGTTGCGCTGGGCGCGCGGGCAACGACTCCGCGCACACCCGCGCCCATAAGTAAACACCCGAGGGGCTGCATAAACACGAAATAGTCCCTCCCCCGAGAAAGTGGTGGTGGCGGCTGCGGTGGTGGTATAGTTCGCTACTGCTTCGGCGAATTTGTTGGTTCGGGCACTGCTTTAGTCACTTTCGAAGCTTAACAACCGGTTCCGCGAGGCGAGTTAGCCCTTCTGGGAGTGCATATATATACCCGAGCCACCGACTGCTAAGGAAATTGCGTAGACGTTTAGCACGCGCGCGCGCGCGAGAGAGAGAGAGAGAGAGAGAGAGAGAGAGAGAGAGAGAGAGAGAGAGAGAGAGAGAGAGAGAGAGAGATGGTAGATAGTTGTTGGGTGGTTGACGGGACGGAGCTGTAATCCGTCTATTCACGCGGCTACCCCGACGAGAATATTGTCGGGATGATTTGGTTCGCTGGAAATACGGTGGCGGGTGGAAAGATGTGACAGGGAGATGATGGTTGTATTGTTATAGTCTTTAAGGTCGCGCGGTTCATGATATTGGTGATGGGAGAAAATAGCTGAAGAAGTTGAATGGAAGGAATAGAAAATAAAATTTGAAGTATATGATGATTGTTTAAATTACTTATTATGTTGTATAACAATTTCGTTCATTAGATTTCTATTGAATGTCCAGTAAATTCAATTTCCAATCACTGCCGTTATGACAACAGAAGCGCCACCTAGCGGACAGTCCATAAACTAAAGTTAGATATTTACGAACGATTCGTCTTTCCAAAACGTTATTGTTAGAAAAAAGAACTATTATAAAAATAAAAACGATATTTCGTAACTCTATGACCAAGCTACGTGCATACGCTAAAACGATAAAGCCGAAACGCGAGAGTGGAGAGGTCGCGCGGGGCACGAGTTTGGGACGCGCAGAACGGAAGGGATAAGTTGAGCGAAAGGAAGCGCAAAGCGTCGTTCTACAAATGAGTTATACGAGCTTTAATGGCTTGTTGGGGATTTAGTGCGTACAACGCGCGCACGCGTCAAATCAGTTACAAGTTTTAGAGCCCAGCTCGTCCTTCCTTCCTTCCTCCCTCACCTGCTTTATAGCTTCCTCTCTGTCTCAATCTTTGTTTCTCGGGACGACGATCTTTCGAATGCACGAGCAACGGGAATAAAGAACGCCTCAGTGGCAGATGTTCCATAAATTACGCTTTGGCGGTGTGTGTGTGTGTGTGTGTGTGTGTGTGTGTGTGTGTGTGTGTGTGTGTGTGTGGGTGTGTGTGTGTGTGTGTGTGTGTGTGTGTGTGTGTGTGTGTGTGTGTGTGTGTGTGTGTGTGTGTGTGTGTGTGTGTGTGTGTGTGTGTGTGTGTGTGTGTGTGTGTGTGTGTGTGTGTGTGTGTGTATTGCGAGAAACAACATCGGTGGGTGCGGGCATTTACGGTGTTATAAACCTACCCCGTGTGATATCGTTTTATGAATGAGCCGAGGGGGGTTGGTGGCTGGGAATAAATGAAAATTTTAAAGTGTTGTAAAGGCTCGCGCGCCCGCGGCTACGTAAACTTTACGAGGACTAAAGGAAAAAGATTAGCGCCAAGTTTTTATTTTGCGGTGCGCTTGGATCAATTGGCTTTCAACGAATTCAGAGCAATGACTGTTATCAACGGTTGTTGGCCACGTGGCTACGATTATTTGTGTACTTATTTTCGGTTTTATCGGGGGGGGGGGGGGTGAAGGAGCTTGTGCCGTTAATTAAATAGTAATGGAAGGATATTCGAGTGTAAATTCATAATAGCTTGGCTGCATTAACGATAAAAGGCTCATTTCAATTCACGTTACGGGTGGGGGGAGAGGAGCAGACAGCCGCGAAAACCATTAAAAATCACGGCATAATAGAAACTTAAGATAATTATTATGAGGGAACATGATTTCCCAAAGTTTCGTGGCCAACTGACAAGTAATTCACATGAGGTGTGCTGCCGCTTGTACAACTTACTCCAGTCTCTCTCTCTCTCTCTCTCTCTCTCTCTCTCTCTCTCTCTCTCTCTCTCTCTCTCTCTCTCTCTCTCTCTCTCTCTCTCTCTCTCTCTCTCTCTCTCTCTCTCTCTCTCTCTCTCTCTCTCTCTCTCTCTCTCTCTCTCTCTCTCTCTCTCTCTCTCTCTCTCTCTCTCTCTCTCTCTCTCTCTCTCTCTCTCTCTCTCTCTCTTTCTGTTTCTCCAATCTCGAATCATTTTCCCGTGCTCAAAATCCAATTTCCACGAGGAATTCTCCGAATTCGCGAAGAAGGGAAACTAGTATACTGTGTGTGGATTGTATTCCCTGACATACCGCGCGTAGTGTGTTATTCGGGCAAACAACATCCCAGAAACTTTTCGAACGCGTTGCCCGCTACTTTCGAATAATTCAATCGCTCTACCCTATAACGTTCACTCCTCGGTTTGACTTCATCCAATTGATTACTGCTGACTATCGGAACCTCCCAAGAAACACAAGTCCCCCCCCCCCCCACCCTTTTGTTAAATGATCGTCTATTTGGTGATTACCCCATTCACGTGGAAAAAACGCAACGACCGTAGAAATCCCGCGGAGATAGAAATATGTGTGTGTGTGTGTGTGTGTGTGTGTGTGTGTGTGTGTGTGTGTGTGTGTGTGTGTGTGTGTGTGTGTGTGTGTGTGTGTGTGTGTGTGTGTGTGTGTGTGTGTGTGTGTGTGTGTTGAGTCGCGTGGCACCGGTGGGGATTGGCCTACAAACTGCGAATACTCTATTGCATAGATTTAACATTCCTCGAGCGTTTATGCGCGGACGGGAAGAACCGAGGCAGCGCAGCAGTAGCGGGAGTTGGATACACACACACACATATACACACACACACACACACACACACACACACACACACACACACACACACACACACACACACACACACACACACACAGAGAACGCGGCTTCCGTCCACGTTACAACTCAAATACCGGCAGAGCTATATACCGACGGCGTTTCGTACATAAGCCGCACCAGCCGCCGACCTACCTCTTTCTCTTATACCCTATACCTCTCTGACGAACACACACACACACACACACACACACACACACACACACACACACACACACACACACACACACACACACACACACACGCGCGCGCGCGCGAGTACAGTCTGCACCTCTCCCTGTTTGAATTCCGAACTCGCGCTCGCGCGCGCGCGTTTGACGATTCGCCGGGCACTCGGAATCCAAATAAACGCGATTTCGCTTCAATCGGTCGCGGAGTAACGGCTGCGCTGCTTCGAGAAGAGCAACAGTAGTAGAGTGAGTGAGAGAGAGAGAGGAACCTTCTCTACTGGAGTCTTGTTCCGGAAATCCGGCCGCCGCACTACTGCTGCTGTTGCTACTGCTTTTCAGGAGAGGGAGAGACCAGACTGCTGCTACTGCCTCGTCTTATACATTTTCCAGGCTGCCCGATTAGCCGGCCGAGCGTGGATGTGGGTCGTGTTTTGTGACGACGGTTTCTTTACAGCGCGAGAAGCCTGCTTGGAGCGAAGGGAGGAGAGAGAGAGAGAGTAATGGCTGGACAAAGTGGGACTGGACTCTTTTTTCCGGGGCACTGGGCTTCGTCGTCCGGGAGCCGAGCTTTTCGGGAGGATTGTTGCGTTTCGATACGTTTGGAGCTGCTGGAGTTTGTAAAGTTAATGTAATGTACGGGTAGTGGTTAATAATAGTTTATTATTGGACTAAAGTTTAATTTAAAAAACCGCTACCAATTTGTTGGCACGTGATTTCCTCAAACTTAATCTGCTGATTCCTTTTATTAAGTTTTAATTTCTGTAATTAACATTCTTATACGAAAATTCTTCTATAAAGATCCTTTATAAAATTATTATAAAAAATATGAATTCGGGGATCAGACGGACAAGCTTACCAAGACGATTCAGATCATCAAGTGCTGTAACGAAAGCTCGTATAGACGACAACGACTATTATTGCGACGACGTACTAGTCTACTATGAGGCCTTAACGTTTTTAGAAGTCCTTTTTCTTCTACCTATATTTTCCTTTACTTTTCTGTCTATTTTCTTTATTATAAACTGAAAAAAAAAAGTGAATTTTATATATATATATATATATATATATATATATATATATATATATATATATATATATATATATATATATATATATATATATATATATATATATATATATATATATATATATATATATATATATATATATATATATATATATATATATATATATATATATATATATATATATATATATATATATATATATATATTAAAACCTTTGTTTTAACTAAATCGACTTTTTCTATTAGTTTATACAGTGATATCTGATAACGCAGACGGGGGATTTGGGGATAAACATAGATTAAGAACGAGAAGTAGCGGTTAGGGTTGGGCAAAGATTACGTAGCTGCCCGGTATGCAGAAGGTTGTCCGTTCGAACCCGATCTGGGCCGTTATTTTTTCGTTCTCGTTTTTTCATCCTTTACCTTTACCTACCCTTCCCAATGTAATTTTCCTAAAAAAATACTTTACACACACTGTTTCAAAAAGAACTTTTCTATAAAAGTATTGAAACAAGTATGAGGTGTTTGATAAGGTTGACAAGGTTGAAACAAGTATGAGGTGTATGAGGTGTTTGATAAGGGAATAAGTATGAGGTGTTTGATAAGTTACCTTCCTTATCCTTGCCCGATTATTCGCCGTCTAAATTCATTTTTTAATTAAACATTAATCCTCGGGTGTATTCAATTTTGAAAATATACAGTGATATATTTACGTATAAAATTTAATCAGATCTTTTTAAATAAAAATACATGCTATTTGAAGTGAGGGTAAATATTACTTATCCGACGGTAAACTACTTTCTATTGGCGAATATTGATGTGCTGACATTTTCTGAAATAGTTCGATTTTATGTCACACGTTTCTCGTGCAAAAGGGGGAAAACTAATATATAAAATACAAATAAAAACATCCATACGGATATATTCTAAAAATAGTGCATTTCGATTCCAAAATTGCTAAACAACATTCCTAACACATTTTGTCAAAAATTTGTTCTTATTATCACAAAGCTTCCTTTAGGAGGAA
Source organism: Torymus aiolomorphi (assembly GCA_036365515.1). Classification (NCBI taxonomy): domain Eukaryota; kingdom Metazoa; phylum Arthropoda; class Insecta; order Hymenoptera; family Torymidae; genus Torymus; species Torymus aiolomorphi. Next base: position 206,134,679 of record CM070875.1, on the reverse strand, counting down.
GCAATTTACGCTTTTTGAAAATAGTTTTGGAGTATTTGGTTGTTCTTGAATATAAACTGCTAGATGGCACATTGATTCTTGGCAACGAACTAATCTAGGCTCGTTAATGCGAATTTTCTCGTAATTCATCTTTTACCGCCCCCTAACATCAGAATATGAATAAAACATGGTTATTTTGTACATTTCTTGACTATACGGTGTTATTAAAATCATCAAAAGGACATTTATTGCGAATGACTACTCGCCAAGCCACTGCCACTGCCACTGCCAGCGTCTTTACAGCAAACCTGTTGCATTTTGCATAAAATATTCACAACCCCTCCCCCCCTCTCCTCCTCATTCAGTGGCAAGTTTTTTCTCTCCGCGATGGTCCTTAATTCGATTACCGCGCAGCAGGGCGTATAGAATACGGGCCTGCTTCTCCGCGCTGGAGAAAGATACTACGTGCGGGCGCCGCTGGGTAAGGAGAAGAAGGAAAAAAGATGAACGCCAGACCGAGAAAGGAGGAGAGAGAGAGAGAGAAATCCCTTAATTTGTCCTAATTAGCGTAAACCGGCGTTAACGAAGATTCCACTTTTGCAGAATTAATTAAGGCGGACGCGCGTGCGCACCCGCTGTGTATATTCCTGTGCCACTCTTTCTTTCTCTCTCCACCGAAACGCGAGAGCTAACGAGTACGCGAGCCCTTGGTGAAGAGAGAGAGAGAGAGTCGGGAAAAAGGCGGTCCGGCGAGGGCGTAAGGATCAGAAGGGAGGAGAGAAAGAAAGAGAGTGAGAGACGTCGGGAGTAATAATGGGGACGAGTGCGCACGCCGAAAAAGTTTTGAAGTGCGGAGAAAACTGGCAACGGTGGAAGTGAGATGACATTCGGATCGGTGGTTTTCGAAAAAACGTGTGGAGAGAAGGTAGAGCTGTTTTTTTTTTTTTTCTTGGTGTTGTGAATTATGACGATTCGACTACGAGTTACTTTTTCTCTGTAAGAGAAACTTAAGAGGCTTCAGATTTACATAGCTAATATTGAGATAGTTGAATGTAGAAAGCGATTTTCTTCTATATAAATAATTAGCGCTTATGATTGACATTGTTGTTTAGAAGCTTTTCGAAATGTATAATCTCGGTAATGTACATTGATGCCAAAATCACAAAAAACCTTTCACAGGTATACTATAACTTCGTACTTTTCGTACTTTAACCGTTTCTTTTTTACCCCGATCATCAACGATTTTACACAACCTTTAGCAGTTTCTCTACTTTTGTTTACAAAATCGCCATTTGTTCCCAAAGTCTTTCAACTCCGAACGAAACGGCGAAAATTTCTTTATTTACTCCCACAAAACTTTAACGCCCCCCCCTCCCCCGCGCGTAGCAACAAAACAAACTTCCAACCAAATTATGCTAAAAGCCAGCATAAAGACAGTACGTACAATCAGAAAATTGCTTCGAGCATTAGCACCCGAACACACAGACCCGCGCGCGATACAGTATAATAAAAAGACGCGCAGAGGAGGGAGGAGGAATAAACAGCGCGAGCTGTTTACGGGCCAAGCGAGAGAGGTATAGGGTAACATGAACGTAGCGCTTACGGAAGAAGAGAATAAGCTCCCAAGAAAGAGAGAAGAGACTAACGAATGTTCCGGCAAATGAAAATACTCCATTCAGTCGTGAAATTGTTCCGAGTGTATAATATAATACCGGGCCGAAGAGTGGAAGAAGAAGAAAGAGGATCAGGCGGAAACACACGGAGGAGGAGGGGGACGACGATAAGGAGCGCGAGAAGTTGCACTCGGGGCAAATTGGAGGGACAGAGACGGGAGAAAACGCGCGCGCGTACCTCCGTACATTTGCGAAAGAAACGGTAAAAAGCGGCGGAAATCTGGCGCGGAGCTCGCGCTGAATATTCATCTATTGTAATTAACCTAGCCCCCCCCCGCGCGCACTTCTTCGCGAAACTCGCGTAAATTCGATAGTTTCCAACGCTCGTTTTTTTCTCACCCTCTTTCTCTCTCTCTCTTTCTCGCTGCTCTATTCCATGAATTTCGAATGGTTCGTTATTCGCGGGCGTCGGGAGAGGCGCGAAACTTCTTCTCTCCGGCTGCTCTTCTTCGACAATTAAAATTAAAGCCCCCCGACGTTCGCGCGGCCGAGTTGAAAATCAAGGGGGGGATTAAGGTTGTATTGATTAATTTCCGGCTCGACGCCTTTCCGAGCAGCCGAGCCGCCGTGCTCTTTCCTCCTTCGTCGGCGCATAATGCGAAGGCAGTAGGTTGTAGCTTTGCCGGCGGATTGTTTTTCTTTGCTCGGGCCGATTTTCTGGAACTTTTTGGTGTGATTAGTGGATATATAATGAAAGATAAATTGTGGGAGTTGAAATAGCTGTATTTTCCGACAATTTTGGGGGATTACGGGGTTATGCAAAGATAAATGAAGTGTCATGATTTTTTTAATGTTCTTGAATTGTTTGTTTGTTATGAGACGAACCTAAATATTCGTTTCTCATTTTCACTCCGATAACCGCAGAATTTACTATGAGGTTAAAAATTGTGTTGGTGCCCTGTGAAAATCCTTTTTAAGTTATCTGTTTACGAGTTTTATACTACAAAAATATTACGTTAAAATTTTCAGTCTAGATATCTAGAAAGAGAAAAATAATATTTGGGTAATTTAGCAAGTCAAGCTAGCATGATTTGAAAATGAATTTTATAAAATACGCATTGCTAAATCATTAAAAGAAATTTTTTGATTTTGCAGTAAGAATATCGTAAAACCTTTAAAATGGAAGATGTTTCAAGATCCTTAGACGGTGAACTAAAAATAGGATTATATTTTACTTTGCCTAAACACACACACAAGCGTAATATATAGCCATGCAACTGTTTTATTTTTATGTGATTATGTTAAGTTGGTTTTATTTTCATAAAAATACGAAAACTGTTGCCTTTGAATGAATGCCAAAAGTAAGCGAACAGGAAGCAGTAGGAAAACAAGAAGAAGTGAGGATATCTCGTAATAACGAGTCGATATTGCGCCAAGACTACGTCCAGTCAAGCGGACGGCTGAAAGGAAAATGTACGGGAGTAAGGGAGCAAAAGCAGAGTGAATATACACAGTGAACGTCAACAATATTAGAAATTATTTGAAATAACAAAGGAACGGAACCAAACGCAATTGAAGGACTTACTTTAAAAACGAACTTTATTCACTCTTTTAAAACTAAAATAAAATATTTAATTAAATAAAAAAAGAAATTTCTTCTTAAAGCGTAATATTATTCTCAAAGTTAATCTCAGATTCGAAATTAGTTATTCATCGACTTTGTCTTTTATAATCACATTTTCCCAAACCAATCACTTTAATCACTGCGTTTACGAAAAATGCCGAGCTTATTCCTGAAAAAGCGACTCGTTATAAGGAAGGAAGGGGAAGTAGGAAGGGGGGGGGGGGGGACAAGAAAGTTGTCGTCTGAGAGAGGACGTACCTGACTTTTCGAAGTTGAGCGCGCTTGAAAAGCCGGGGGATTCTGAAAGGGACGCGAAAAATGACAAAAGACGTGATTTTTTAATCAAAGGAAACATCCTCTCCCTTCCTCCGGGCATGTTTTATTACACTTGGTCCTTTTCGCGTCGGGTGTCTGGTTAGAATTAAACGGGGCGGGAGATATTATTAAAACCTAAAATCTCGTATGAAACGAATACTTTCGTATACACAAATCATTTTGATATTCATTTCGATATTTTAATTTCGCTCTATCTAGGACACATACTTTTTCTCTCTCCCCACGTTTGAATTTTTAATCACCGCTGCTATTATATATCCATTGAAAAAAGCCTCGCTGCTCTTCCAATTTTAGCGAAAAATCATTATACTAAAATGTTCGCGCGTTAATAACAGAATGATCGGAGGGGAGGGGAGAGAGCTTACGCGATAAGCGCAGTGGGAATTTTGTACATTTCGGAAATACTTCGCCGTCATTCGAAATTTATAACGGACGCGCGCACGGGGTATATACGCGACTCTTCCGGGCTTTCATTCTATGGGCCTGTCCACGTGTTAATACCCGGCCGCGAAAATTCAATCAAGCTCAGAATTCAAAGCGAAATAATTATACTTTTGATTAAATATGAATACGATGCACGAGCTGCCGGATGCCATAGAATTATGGGCTCAAAGCGAATTGATTACTTTTGACTTTAATGAAATTCGCGCCGAAATTTAATAATAATTAAATGATAAAAATGTGCTTATTAACTGCTGGTATTTATTGCCCTTTTTTTTACATGACTCGGGATGTAGCGTCGATGAGTTAATGAATTTCGATAAATATTTAACAAACTATCCCCGAGCCGAATAATTTAATCTTCAAATATTGTTCAGTATGCATTGGCATTCAATCAAATATTTGTTTAATATTTAATTTCCGCATTTTTATTAAATTTCTATTATGGGACATACTTGATAATTTTGAAAAATATCAGGATAATTAAATTAACATAGTAAACATTGCTATTTTTGTTCTAATTTTTATGTATCTCATGGCATAACCTCTAAGAATATAAATATTTTACTACAAAATTTCCCCCATCTCTAGTAGTTTACTACCACTATTCCAGTCGCTCACGACAACCAACTTTATATTAAAACCACACTTCGGCCCAACTAAACCTGTATACCGCGCCATCGCCATTAACGCCGACCACCACAATACCATCGGCCTCCGATAACTTTCCATAAAAGTCAAACAACTTCAGTCGCCGCAACAAAGCACACCGGCGACCGATCGCAATACGCCGCACAAAAGCTCCTCCAATCAATCGGCGAGCCGTTGCCGGGCGCGGCGATTATCGGCGGCCGACAAAAGCGAAAGGAAAAACGCAAGAGGGTGAAAGGAAAAAAAAAATAAACAACGCGAGTTCGTTAGACTGCCTAGTGCAGAGCCCCGGGGCTGAGGGTAAGACGGACACTGGAGCGCGCTAAGTGGGAGAGAGCGAGAGAAAGAGAAAGAACGATACGGCTCGCGACGCGATAATTGATCACGAATGGTGAGGGGGGGATAGCGACGGTCGGATTTTGTTTGGCAAAGTGGCGGTGATTTGGTAAAGTTTGGTGGGTATGAAATTTTTAATAAGTGAAGATACGAAGATGCAGTGGCGCTTTCCTAAATAAAGATAGACGCTCCTTAGAAAACTTAATATATTCTTAAACAAGAGGTGATATATCTATACAATATACTAAAACTTTTGCTATGAAAATACTAATTATTTGACATACTGCATTGGTTTTTCCATTACTAAAAATGTACGAATTTTTCACAATATCTCTTTATCCGTGTAGAAATTACCAATTTGTTCTCCCTTTCATAAAACTTTTCTCTGTTCTCCTCATTTTTCCAAAAGAATCATGTAACCATTGTTTGTATTCAATTCTGACTTTCTTTTGTTTCCCTTATCGGTTTATTTTCCAACAATTGTAAATGTGAACGTTGTATGAAAGAACCACGAAATAACATTATGAAAAAGAATCAACTAAATTTCATAATCATTTTTGCAACAGTTTATAACTACGGAAAGTCGCTCAGCAATGAAATTATATTCAACGAGATTAAACTTTTAACGTCATAATACCGGAAACAAGTTTTTAACGAGGGATAAAACTTTCTCAAATTGATTTAAGATGATAATAAGTGTTCGCTTACTTTGCTAATCAGCTTTTCACTCAATTACGCGCGACATATAATATCTAAAAATAAGCGAACGAATTGCCCTCTTTTAATCCACAATTAACTAACGTTAACATTTCTCTTCTGTTCCAGGTGAGTTTCTCGACACGTCGACTATTCCCGCCATTAATCGAGCCCCATATTGCGGGTGAGTTTTTATCCACTGTTTACCCACTCGTCACCGTTCCAATCCCACAGACCTACATATTCTCTCACCCAAACGCCGAAGCACGGCGGTAAACAACGAGTATTAATTTATCTCTAAAACCCTAGAGGGAGAGAGAGAGGCCCGGATTCGCCGTACACAATTATTTTGACTACTAGGGCATAAACAATGCGCTGCGTTCGCGCGATTTTTTTCCCCGCGTTTAGCCGACAATGGCGACTTCCTGACTTTTCCCCGGGATCGCTGAACGAGCGCGATCGAATCGAAACGAATAGAGGCAACAAAAGCGCGCGCATGCGGTGTAGCGCGCTCGCTCATCGCAATTGCGAGCGCTTTGTGCTGTGAGTTTCGCGCGCGCGAACGTGCAAACTATTTTTAGAAGTGACAATTTCCCGTGGCCGCGGAACAATTTCGCGAAGACAGGAAAAGAGGCCGCCCATACTGTGCGCGCGTGCATGGAAAACACACGTTTGCGTGCGCGTGCTTTTTTTTGGTGAATAGGATTAATGATGAACTGTGGCGTGGAGGTTCGAGGATGTTGTTTTGTTTTAAAATGGTAGAGATTTTTTGTAGGAAAAGATGTTTACTTTTAATTTAAAATAGTTGCGTAAAAATATAATTGTGAAGAATGCCGAGTAAACTTTGCTCAAAAAATAACTAATTATAGTTTTCAAAGAAGAGAAAGGGCGCTTTGAAATCTGAAATATGAAATATGAAATGATGTTACATTATATATTTTAATTCAAATCGATCTCCAATCTCGAATGAAAACACCTCACGCTAAAAAGACGTGAAAATTAAAAAAGAACACATATTCTTTACATAACGGTTCCTCCCACAAGACCCTGCAACCCAATTTTTTCGACCATCCACACACACACATACACACACGGTTCCCTGTACACGCCCGCCTTAGCCTGTAACGCGCTGGGCAAACCCTCGACTCTCTCTCTCGCGCGCGTCAAATATTTGTTGGCCCCCGCGCGCACGGGGATGTTGCCTGTTGATGCATCGCAAACACCTAAATATTAACCACGCGGCGGCGGGGTTTTAATTACCGAGCCTCTCGCGTACGCTCGCTAACGATATACCACTCCACATACATACACCTGCACCTCCGATCGGCCGTTCTACGCTCTAAAAATGATCGCTCGCGTCATTGTCGAAGACGAGAGAGTGAGAAATCCGTGTCACGAGTGCACGCGATAACGAACGCGTAACTCGCTAATGAGAAAACGCGGAAAGCCGACGAGAGCGCTGTTAATGACTGTTATCATTGCATAATGCGAAGAACGACTGCGGGTGAGCAGTGAAGTTTAAAGCCCATTGTGCAATGGGAAACGGAGGTGGGGAGAGAGAGAGCGAGAGGTTTTTCATGGGTGGGGGATAGTTTAGAGAGAATTGTGGGAAAACAAGCGGTTGTTTTGCTGTTTAACAGTTTTTGTGGTTGATTTTTTGGATAAGTAGTTTGTGTAGGATGTAAACGGTGGTTTAATTATGAAGTTCGTTTGTTGCTGTAATGGAATCTTGTAAAGTGTCATAATTAAATGCTTTTAGTAATACGAAAATGTTTTGATATACGAACTGTTGAGAATTTAAAAACGTGGCAAATTCATTTTAAATTGTTTGTGTTCCAAAGTAGGTGACTTTTGCATGTTTTAGATTATCTTTGTGTAGTAGACAAAATCATTAGGCTTCTTTTTAATTACGTTTTCGGAAGTAACTATTATACTGCGTACACACAGGAAACTTTGTAATTTAGCACTTTAAAACAATAATTATGATACTTTGAAAACAATTCATTATAACTTGGACGAAACGCGTGTGTGTGTGTGTGTGTGTGTTAAAATTTCAAACACTAAATCATTTCGCGGTTTAGAGTTTCCGAAATTCCGGCCGAAGTTTCATGTTGAATTTCGCATTTTTGTCAGGGGATTTTCGAGGCTATATATTTACATATAATTCACGTCTCTGAAATAATTAACCCAAAATCTACGCTCCCAGGGTAACTTTTAATCCTCGGTTCATCCTATTATAATGAACTTTTAACTCGGCGACATTAATTCTAAACTCTATACCCCCACGCTTTCTTACTCCCCACTTGTAATTCGCCTCCGTGATTCTTATTAAAACCGGCGGAAAATACGTACCCGCGGAACTTTTCACTCGCGCATAGTAGCCGCGTTCTTTTTCGGCGCGCGTCCCTTTGTTCTTAGACATTCGCCCCCTTTCTGCGGTATCGCACTTTTTTTTAACTGCACGCGGCAGCTGCAGGCGCTTCTGATCTCTATTTATTTTTACGCTTTTCACGAGTCGCGACGCTCCGCAGGCAACCCTTTTTTTTCCTTCTTCGGTCGCGGTTTTCCGCGCTTTTTTCTCTCCCGCACGCTCGCGCCGTTTTATATAACTTCTTTAAGCAAATTTTTCAAGCGCCGTTTTAATGTTGTTACGCTGTAAAACACGAGCGCGCGCGCTTTATTCGCTGTCGCGTCGAATGGTGTGGCAAAGATAAAAAGTGGAAGAGAGAGCGGAGCGTTTATCGTTTTTACGGAATTTACATTACGACGATTTTCTTGCCTTTTTAATTGTACGAGCGCGCGCGCTTGGAAAAGGGAAAAAATTCTTTTAGCGTATAAATAACTGGAAATTATGGTGAATACTACTAAAACTACATCCTGTAATTATTTAGCAATTTTTCTTCGCAAAGGGTCCGCTATAAACACTGCTTTTCATTAAGCCGTTAACATTACCATAACGAATTTTCTAAATTTACTCAGCCTACGGTAATCACCGCCACGTTATAGACCCAAATTGTACCCTTTTCCCCCCACTAATCAAATATTTATCCCGCTCGCGGTCGTTAAATTTCAACGAGGCCAACAAGTGTATTTTTCTACGCACTCCTCCCTCCTCCTCTTTTAAAAGTCAAGCGCGATCGACGCGTCGCGTTTTCAAAATGAGAGGGAGAGAGCACGCACGCACGCACGCGTCGATATTTGCATAGAGCGACGCGCGTAATTGCTCCCCCGAGATTAACCTGTTGTTTTTCATCGCGCGGCAGAGTAGTCGGCTCGAAATTGGTTATAGGCAATGAAAAAAATCCTACACGCATGCAAGTAAACTCTCCCATCGAGAGAAAGAGAGAGCGCGAGTCGTCAATTAAATGAATATATTACTTTTTCGAGTGCGACTAATTAAAATCGCGCGTCGTGCCACTGCTGCCGGCCGGCAGGTAATTAATTCGTGCGTGGATCTCCATTAATTTGCGCGCGTATACGACCTCGATTTTCGGACCGATATATAATATACTTTCGCGTATGCGGAAATTAGCGTCCGAAATAATACGGGAACGCTCTTTACGCCTTTATCATTCTTCCCCGCTTTTGCAAGACCGGCGACGTCCTAATGGCGCGCCACCGTCGAGGCCCTCTAACAAGCGCTACCGTAAGGTCACACATACATACACGTGCACGCACATTGTGTCGCGGGGATAAAATTTTCAACCGCAAACGAGTCCCTGCAGACACTTTCTTTTCTCTCGCCCACCGTGCGTAATACGCGTATTATACGCAAGGACGACGACAGACTTCCAGCCCTGTCTGCGCGTGTCTCTGAGTTTCCTTTCATTTCCCGCGCATTTTTTATACGCGCGTGCGTGTCTTTCATAAGCGTATATATACGTGCTGTGCGGGTTATATATTACACGCGCGCGCGGCTGCCGCGATTTTCCGCTTATTCATCAAAACCTCGCGCGTTCGAACGCATATACATACATACATACACGTGCAGGCAGACATCCGTCCTTTTCGGGCATCGGCGCAACACACTTTTTTTTTTCTTCTCTTCTTCGGCACACGTGCTCTCTCTCTCTCTCCCGCTCCCCCGTGTGCACACGCACAATTATCCTTTTCGCCGCTGCTCTCTCGCTCTCCCTCCATCCTTTTCCTCTCTCGCTAGAGCGAATATACCGCGCGCGCTCTCGCGCGCCGAACTCGTTCTCTCTCTGGCAGTTTCGCCGGGCGAGCAAGCCAAGTCGGAGCGCGCGCGCGCGCGAGTGAAGTGAACTTATGCTGCGCTCGCCGGCTATTCCGAAGTTACGCGACGCGCGTGCCAGCAGCCGGTGATGTGAACGGCGACGCCGCGGTGGTATAACGGCGCCGTTCTTTGACGGAAGTTTAGAGAGGTCGGGTGGGGAGAGGGTACGAGGGAGGTGGAGGAGAGAGGGAAGAGTTGAGGTGGTTTTCGTGGAAAAAATTCGCGTGGATGAGGTGGTGTAAATTTTGTGGTTGTGGTTGTGTCTTAATGTCAAGGTCATATTTTGGTTCGGACTGTTATCGTTGTTGCAGTGGTTTAAATTTTATGGCTGTGATGTAAATATCAGTTTTTATATCTGAAAGATAATTTTATAAGAAAAGTCAAGTAAACAAATTATAAAATAGCTTATATGCAAGAATTTTTCGAGAAAAAAAGAAGAAGAAATAAAAACCGAAGATACTGACGTCACCGGCATTTTTACACCTCCATTATATTACAACTACATTCTCACCTAATAAACCCATACGCATTTGTCACCTCCACGTCGGCCGACCAATTAATCAATCAACGCCACGCGAGACCTTCGCCACGCTAAAATACGCGAGATGTCGTAACCTCCACCTCCTCCTCTTTCGCAAAAAACTCCCTGCGTATACGCGGGCAAAAGAAAAACGAGTGACGAAACGTATGTGTCTGCCCACGCAACAGCGGGATCAGTGCAGGATCGATCGATCTCTATCGAGGAAATGTGACGCGAAAGACGGCGGTTGCGATCTCGTGGGGATCGGCGATAATTAGAGCTGGGATTTGAGGGGTGGGGGGTGAAGTGGCTTCGCGGAAAAGTGAAATTGGGAGAGTGTGCTGCTGCTGTTGCTGTCGGTGGCAAGTGATGTGCGAAGTAAAAGGAGATCATTTTTGTTATCATTGTTGTTGTTGTTAGGTTTTGGTGAAAGAGAATTTGTTATGGTTGGTATTGGCTGATGGATGATGGTATGGTTTTAAGTTTATTTTGGTTGGTTATGTCTATTTATTTTGAGGAAATATTGTAGGTGTCATAAATATACGTTTTTTCGCGAACAGTCGATTAACTAGAGCTGAAAACTGAATTTTATTCGAAGCAATTGTTTAATAAAGATGAATTATTGTTTTAGAAACCTGCGAAATGATAACGCTTGTTAAGCCAAGGACAAGTATAACAGCATAATAGCTGATTTCATCACACGTTAATTAGCAGAAATGTGTGGCTTTGTGCACAGACGATGGCCGTTAAAAAAAGATTAGGTCAGCTCTATCCTTGAGCATCAGGAAACGAGCGCGAAATGGCAATTTTTTGCTCTTTTATTATTGTGTGTGTACACTTTTGCGTGCGGCTATTGAATTATAGTGTAGTGCCGAAGTACAACACATGTAGGCGGGACGCATTGTGCGCAGATGACAATTGAAACGTCTGAATGAGCTACGTGCCGTATAGTGGCATCTTGACTGTCATTATGTGGCATGAAAGGCCAATAAATTCAATATAGAATTAAAAAAAAACTCGAAGTATAGGTATTAAAGTCTTTCCTGGTTTTATAGGTTATACTATCTATCAGCGATACTGGCTTATTATGTCGGTGCTTTTGACATGTCAATCGAAGTACAAATCTTTTCGGGTCACAACGATTCCTTTCTTTTTTTTTTAAATTCGCGAGACAATAAAATCTTTAATTTATTGTTCGAGGGAAACACTTGAACGCGATATAACTCTAATGAAAAGCGTATAATTCGTAACACCGATAATTCATCTTCCCCTGACGTAATTCCGTTCCGCGCCCGAGCGGAGATATATTACGCCGAATATTTTTTTTCGTGTCCCGAGGGTCACGGTTAATCTCTTGATGAATTTAGGATTAGTGCAGCTTAAATTATTTATGAGAACCGCGCGCATCTCTGGTTCTGCAACTACTTAGGTTTTTCATTTTTCCATCGACTTATCTCCTTTGGTTACGAGAATGAAATATGTAGTCTTGTTCCTATGCACTTTTTGGATTTCCTCGGAACGTGAACTGTATTTCTCACGTATCTGCCATATTCCGATCATTTGTATTTTTCTCTTTGGAGTTAATATTCGGAAATAAAGTGTAAGTTACAAGATTTTTCTAATCATGATAATAAGCTAAAACATGAGGAGACAGGTTGAAATCATGAAAAAGACGTGTTTTGACATTAATTAGAGGAATTTTCAATAAGTTTTTACACTTTTTTCGATTTATTCGAGTTCTGTTTAATTAAAATCGGCGTGTGACCCTATTACGTAGCTCGATACAATAATTGTAGCACCAAGTAATTACATAGAAAATTGCGAAAACCGAGAAAAATACGAAACATCCGATAGTACACTACGTTAAAAAAGTATTACGATATCTTCGACCAGACTTACACGTTTATTCATTTTTAATATTTATTTTTATCCTTACACCAACCAATAATAAAATACTTACCCGGTTATATCGACACTTCACAAAAATATCCAGATCAGACGCTCACCTCCACCTCATTCCTACCTTCTTCAACCCACCCACTGACATTCCACCAGCTCACCACCCACAAAATAGACATCCACAACGAGCACCCAGCCACCAACAAAACACGCTCGCACCACAGCCGTCAAACCCTTCGCTCAGCCGGCGACCAACGAACATATACCCAGCGGGGCGCGTCTGGGCAAATTGGGCCCGATAATAACACGGCCGCGCACGCGCCACCCGATAATGGCTTTAATACATCATCGCCGGGGATAGAGAGAGAGAGAGAGAAGCGCTCGGGACGCGCTCCGCTGAGCCCTGATTGTCGCGGTCGCGCGGCACCGCTCGGGTGCGCCCGGCCGCGTTATTTGATTACAGAGCGCAATGCGAGGGCTAGAGGGAGATGGATGCTCGGTTGGTTGGGTTGTAATGGACAGAGATAGAGGGGCGGGAGGGGTGGGGGAGACGCTTTAGCGATTTTTTGGGGGGGTTAGGAAGGTGTGAATAGGGGGAAATTAGCGAGCTTTTTGGTGGTTGGTGGCGAGGAATGATTGGATTATTAAGTTAAAGGGGATGTATTTTTAATGGGTGGGTGGAAATGGATAATAAATAGGGTGGAAGTGGAAGTAGGTAGTGGTTTGGGAAAAATTTTGATTTGTTGGTTTAAAAGAATAGCTCAAGTATCGTTTAGAATAAAAACTGCATACATTATAATTTATATTACTGTACGAACATTATAATTTCATCTTTTTTTTAGGTGAGAGACACTCAGATAATTATTTATTCCTATTCTCTACCATTATTGAATTATTTTCCTCTTTATTTGTTATTATTATACAAATTTCTTGCACTCAGTTTTTCCCTCTGGACATAATATGATAATATTGATACAGTCAGTTTTCCAAAATACCTATGAAATGGAAAAAAGTGATCAAAAAATTGTTTTACAAGTGAGTAAAAATAATTGGTGTCCGCTTGAGAATACCAGTGCTCCAATTTTTCATCTTTAAGAGTTTACTCCTTCGTAATTCCTCAAAACGAAATCGCATCGAATTGAATCGTTCTTAAATTTCGTTACTAAAGCGCTCTTCCTCCTAATATTACTCTTATAAAATGAGTTAATTAATACAGTTGAAATTATCATCAGTCTAAGAAAAGTATGTTCAAGTTACCGCGGCAAACTCAGTTTCCGGCAGAACCCGTTCCGAGTCGTAGTTAGCCTGTAAAGAGTTAAAATACTATTAGATTTTCTGGCTGGCTACCACGCGAAAGTTTACGGCGTTGAGGCTTGAAAAACTAAGTTTTGCAGTAGTTAACGCGAAATAAGTGCACCTTTTCAAAGCGCAAAAGAACTTAATTTCGCTTTTTATTTTCACCTTCGAAGAGGAAACAGGTATTTTTCAAGGATCAAAAGTCATTAAAAGGATCATTTTGTTCCATTTTTTTCTATAGATAGCATTACTATCTGGGATCAAATAATTAATAAAATTAAAAAAAAATTATAACACTGCATAATTATCCATAGAACATAACTAATTAAGGAAAATTTGGAATAAATTTGTATATTTTACAATAAAAAATCAGAAATGATACATCTTTTGTAATCAAAAACCAGGATTTTATTTCCATAAAATTTTTTAAAAAACATGAAGATAAAAGAAAATCTCAAACAATCAGTCATTGCCGCAACGTTAATAAAATATTACTCCGACCTTTGCAATTTCATTACAAATCATCACCTTTCCCACCCAAAAATCCACATTCTTCCAATCACCAACCACCAACCTCATCCTTCAACAACTCTCAAAATTTTTCACAAACAACCACCAAAAAAAAAAACTTCTTCGCTAACGAGATCCCTTTCGCCAAATCCACCCGGCAACACACGCTACACACGCTCCCTTCGGTCCTTTCATCTACCCGGAGCTGGCTTCGGGCTACAAAACCAATTTTGCGAACGCAGAAAAACCGGCTTTGAAAAAGGCACCACCACCACCACCGCCGGCCGCCGCCGCGTTACAAATTCACTCGCTCGCGGTAGCCGCATTCAGGGGATCGGGGCCATTGTCGCCGCGCGATAATTACGCCTCATTAACGAGTGGCCCCTTTAAGGTCCCCCCGGCACGTGCTGCATAGGAGAGAAAAAAATAAGGGCGCGATCGATACACGGAGACGGGGTGGTTTACTACATGTGTGTATATATATGCTGCATGTGTGGGAAGGGATATGTCGACGCAGACGCATTGAGAGAAAGTTTTTTTAGGTCTGGTGTAATGACGGTTCGTATATAGACTTTTTTCGTCGTTGAAAAACAGTGACTGTGGAAAATGCGCGCGGGGTTACGCCGGCGGCTTCGATCTTCAAAGGCTGCGGGTACGAGGTTGTTGTGATGCTGGCTAATTAATTTTTACGCGGATGGAATAATAATAATTAATCTGAAGAATGGCGGCTCGAAGTAATGTGGGAAAATTTTTTAATAATAATGACGCGACAAGCGTACTTCAGGGGTATATGCTTATTTTAGTAATGCATTTTTTTTCAAGCTCGCGTTACCATGTATATCTCTCGTACCCTGCAATGGTAATCCCGTAATAAGCTAATCTAATGTGTACTATTTGCCTTTCTCTCCTCCGTCCATTTTCCGAGGAACGCGCGCGCGCGTTTGACGAGCAGAAGTAATTTTTAAAGCCCCGCCCCCGCCACTGCCTAAAGTTTGAGTAATGTGGCTCATTCGGGTTAATTGAGTGGGGGGTGGTATATTCTTTTCGGGAGATGAAATGCTAATATTTGGTTGCAGCCGGCGAGTCGCAGAAAATTTATGATTAAAACTTTTTGAGTTATAAATGCATCTTTATTCATGAGATATCGAGCAGCGGCGGCAGCGGCGGCAGCGGCGTCAGTATAGCAGCGACGCGAAATGTAATTCCGCAGCGGTGGCCGACAGTAAATAATCTGTTTATGAAAGATAAACATCAAAGTCGATTAAAACGTGAAAACATGCTGCGAAAAATGACCTGGGAGAGAAAAAAAGTTTCTTTTTCACCGACGTGTTTGGTTTCCAGTTATGCAAAATTCATATCCGCTGCAAAAATACATTAGTTAAGAAGATTAATTAAAGCAAACATTTTTCACACTGACTAGTAAAAAGAAAACAGCCACTAAATCAATTGATTAAACTCGGACGCCCGTCGTCGAAACGGCTAATCGAACAAGACCTCGAGACCGCGGAACGACGACGTCAAAAGGGCGGGGGCGCTTTAAACGCCTCGGATCGCCGCGGCTCTTTAAAGGAAATCACGCGCGATCGAGTAAAAAAAAAAGAGTATGAGAGAGGGAGAAACGGAAGGAGAGGAGGGGGACACGTAACATCGGCGCTGCCGCAAACAGCCGGCGCTCGTAAAAACCTAATAAACCCCTTTACTCTCGCGAGCACCTATACGAACTGTTTTACCGCTCGCGATTGCGCGCCGCAGCACGAGAGCGAGTTGTCGCGGGGAACGGCGAGGAAAGTTTAGCGGCAAATTGAACGGAAATTTTCACCAATGTTATTCTCACTAGTAATAATACGTATTTTTTTTTTCCTTTATTTAGAAAATTAAATCTGCAATACGATGAAAGTTTTTTTTTTCTCTTTAATCGGGTGAAAAAGTCATAAAGCCAATTATGGATTACAGAGGATAATATTTTGTCACGCGGGGCGCAGGATCATTTATTATCATTTTCGTAAATTACAAAGCTGCGCCCCCTCGTTAATGTCGCCGCGAGAAAGATCGGCCTGCGGAATTTTGTAATTAATTTATACAATATATATTATAACGGCTGATTTAATTAATGCCTCTGTCCCGGGCCCGAAAAATCACGGATACGCGAAGCGAAAAATGATTATAGGTGAGTGGACAAAGAAAATTTCATTCGGTTACTAGAAGGCACCGAGTGCGTTTGGGGTTATTGGATGCGTTACCGCGTGAAATTGACGCCGGCGGAGTAACGAGGGGTCGAACGCGCTAGCGATGCCGAGTATCTTCTTCTTATTCGAGCTGCAGCAGCAGCGGGCGAGTGAAAACACGAGCAATTGAGGGATGCCACGAAGGAGAGTAATTACGTGTGTGGCGGTAGCAGGTTTCATCAGTCGTTTAGTGGTGATGAGCGTAGACGTTGGTTTTTGTAATTTGATCACACAAAAACATTAATCATTTGGAACTGTCTTTTATTAGGGCAATAACAGATCTGTGTTCATCATAGAAATGAATTTTGATCAAAATAAGGATTCCCGAAGGTATTTTGCTATAGATAATACGTCATTTATCCAAAACATATTCTATCTAAAAAGTATGAGGATGCAACACTCATCAGATTCACAAAGCAGCAAAATTAGTGACTCTTCATCCTGTCCATACAAACCCCATTCGCCACATAAACAATGAGCACATTATCCCGCGCTCGCGTCGCCTCCTGATTCGTATAATACAACGAGATTCCTCCCCCAGGAGTCTCTCTCCCTCTCTCGTTCTTTTCCTCCTCATTCCACCCACTCCATATTCCCACTCTATTCTTTCTCCTTCGTCCTCTCTCCCTCTCTCTTCTTCCCTCCAGAGGAACAGAGTCAGTTCTCGAGAGCGGGGCGGCAAAGTGATTTTCACTGGGCGAAATTCAATTGTTGATTTCAATGTCGGGGAAAATTTTTCCACCTCTCGCGCGAGCCCGAGTCTCTTGAGTCCTTTCCTCTCTCTCTCACACACACGTATACACACAATGGCAATGTAATTTTTCGAGGGCGGCGGCTTTCGGACGCGCTCCTCTATCTATATACATCGACGGCTCTTAAGTCGCGCGAGCGAGCGCGGGGGAAAGAGAAATGCCGCTTGTTTGTCCGCGCGAGCAATTGATTGGATGCACTTCGTATTTTTCTATTGAGGGTAAATAATACGAAAGAAGAGGTAGGCAGGAAGGAAGGAAGGAAGGTTAAATTAAAGGTTATCGCTGCTGCGTCTTCTTATACTTGTTAGTGGAGATTCCATTTGGGATGCTAAGGTATTAGAGAGATAGTAAGTTTTGGTTGCTGCTGGCCGTTGGTTTTGTCAACGCGGCTGAGAGGGAAGAAGCTTTTGATGTCCCGTGAGGACGACGCGGTTCTGTTCTCTGTGAAGATTAATAAGAGACTGGAAGAATAAACTGTTGACACAGTTTTATTTATAATACTTGCTACTATGAAATGTGGTATTGATCGCTGCTGATATTATACTATTAGTGGAATTAAATGAAGTATCTTGAAATGGAGCGGCATAACTAGATTAAAATTTATATACCGGATACGATATTAGAACAGTCACAGACAATAAGTAAACCACCAATAATAATAAACGCAATATCAGGCCACTAGAGAGCAGCTAGTTTATTTAATCTTACCCTTACACACGACCACCAAACAACCCAATCTCAAAAATCTCAACCGCGCCCATTGGCTTCCCCCCTACAGCCTCTTTAAACCTCCCCCTCTCTCTCTTTCTCTCTCTCTCTCTCTTCTTTCTCCAACCCCTACACCCGCCTACCTACGTCTGCGCGAGAGAAAAACCAATTCGATATCGCGCGGGTCCGCGATCAAAAGGCGGGAAGGAAGGAAGGAAGGAGTCGGGCGCTCTCTCGCGCAAGCCGGCGCCGTTACAATATCAAAATTTTTTCATAAGTCTCTCTCTCTCTCTCTGCTCTACCTTCTCCCCCATTGTCGGCGCGGATATAACACACAGAGATTTCCGCTGCGAACGAAAAATGTCTCCTTTATCTCCGCCGTATATATACAGACACACACACACACGCGCGCGAGTAGTAAGGCAGAGGCGAATTCCGTCGTTTCTTCTCTTCTCTGCGGGCGAGGGAAGAGCACTGTTTTCAATCATTGAAAGTGCTCCGCGAAGCCACGGGGCTTATGTGCCCGCGAAGATTGATTCACTTCTTAATCGTTTTTTGCGTCTTTGCTCGGCGGAGGTCGTTGTCTTGAGGGGATAGGTGCGCATTGTGCGAGTTGTAAATTGAATTACGAGTGCGGAGATGTGCAAGGTGTGTGCGGTGCAGTGGGGTTTAAGGTTTTGACGCGGTAAGCCGTAATATTCGAAATCCCTTTGAAAGCTGAATGGAAAATATTAGTCTGATTCCTTGTAGATACCCGTAGAATCAGATGATCCTTGATATTTCTCTTACCTTTTAGCTCCGACCACCTAGAAACCTTCTTCCCACGTCCATAAAACCATTAGCACCGTAGCCTCGCTCATTAAGCAACCCACCACTTCTCTAAAAACACAATCCCCCCGTTTTAGTTCCAATCCCAACCCTTCCTTTACCCCCACCACCTCCTCCTTCAACTTTATTCTCTTTACAAACTAAGCTCCCGCTTCTTTTCCCGCCACGAAACCGCACACACACACACAGAAACCTCGTCCTTTGTCTACGACTCCTAAAAAGCTGATTGGACTATCCGCTCCTCGCTCTCCAAGAAAAATTCCCGCTAATCCTTTCCTCCTCTCCATTAGTCCTGTCTCTCTCTCTCTTTCTGCGCTTCTTGTGTTAGGGGTAAAGACAAAGGCCTCGCGTGCTCGCGGGGCTTTTCTCTCGTCGTCGGGAGAAATTACGAGGGCCAAGCGCTATTCGAGACACGCGATCCCACGCTCATCTCTGCGGGAGGAGGATTTTCGAGGCAGCGGCGCGGTTTTTACAATGTTGCTGCTGCAGTGAGCTAGAAAGAGATGTGGGTCGGGAGAGAGAGAGAGAGAGAAGAGAGGATAGTAGTTGCGAGAGAGCTTTCGAGGGTCTTGTAAAAGTTTCGTCGTTTAAAAAGTGGTCCGGGCATTTTTTTAAGGGGATGTGTTTTGAGCGATGTGGGTTGTTGAAGATTTGGGAGTTGATGTTATTTTGGGTGCGAAATGTTGGGGTTTGATGGTAAAGGGAATTCGGCGAAACGAATTGTGAATTGTATTTATTACCGTTAGCTATTCCAAGTTATCGATATGTCCGAGCTAGTATAAACAATCAATGACATATGGTTTTGTCAGGACTCACTTTAACAATTTGCTTTGTTCAACAAAGGACCTCAATTTTCGTATTGTCCAACACAAATGTCAGAAAAACGAGATATCACTAGTAAGAAGAGTTACTGCGAAATTTTCATGTACAGTAACATCTCCATTCAAAATTTCGCCATTACTACGGAGTACGCTTTAATTATAAATTGCTACCTTCCAATTACTTTAACGAGAGAATTATATTCCGTTGTGATAAAAACTCATTAAAAGATTAACGCGCGTCAGTCCGAGAACGACGCTCAAAGCAAGAGCTGAAAGGACCGACCGGACGTACACCTAAAAATTATTCGCTTTAATCGTTCGAACGCGCGTATTAAATTTCACCGGGTAGATTTTACCAGAGAGAGACAGAAAGAGAGGAAAAAAAGCCGTACGCGCGTTAACGAACTTGACGGACACGTCGTCGCACAAAGAAGGCCGCCCCTAAAAAAATGTGTACTTAGCCATGCGGAAAATCACTTTTTTGCCCGCGCGTAGTCGCTCCACTTCAATATCCGCATTTAAACATAATAACTGCGTACAAAAGGCACGCGCGGATAAAGTGAGAGAGCGGAAAAAAAGTGGAAAGTGAGAGAGAAAAAGAGGGAGGTGTATATGGGCCGCGGGAGAGAATTAGAGGGAATGAAGAGGAACAAAGAGAAAAATTGATGAAACGTAAGAGGTGCAACGAGTGGGAGCTACCTAGCGCGCAAAAAGCCGGGCTCGCGTAAAAAATTCATTTTACGGGATTATTTCGAAAATGCTGCAGGTCTGTGAGGGTTTTTTGTTTTTTTCAAGCCTCGCGCTACAGAGGTATTTCGAAAATGTTATTAACACTTTTAGTAAATATTGCTAGGGGGGATGAATTTCGGGGAATCCGAGGAGTGTTCGGGATCGAATGATTGAAAAATATTGGAATAAGTGAGGAAGAATTTTGTTAAAATTAAATATTATATTTATTTGAAATTAATCAGATATCTTTTGACTAAATATCTGGGTTTTATGTATGTAGTTATCAATTTTTATTCAGAAGAATTCTGCTTACAATAAGTTTAAAATTCCATACACTTTTTACTTTCATTCAATTCATACAAATACTTTTCTCCCATCCATCTCTCTACAAAAACTACACTGAGAGAAAAATATGTTTATATTTAACATGGTATTTTAACTATTAACATGGCATTGTAACTATTAACATATATTTTTTAATAGTTACAATGCCATGTTAAATATAAACATTTAAGAAAAAATTTCTCTCAGTGTACCAGTAATCAATTTTCATACGCCAATAAACATTTTCCCACAGAGAGAAAGTATTTCTTGTATTTAAAAATATTTATTAACAATTAACGAATATGTATTTGAACCCGCTTGAAATGAATATTCATTAACAATTAAGTCCTGAGGAGAAATAAATTTTGTAGTCACGAGGGCGCGCAGCGGTGTCCTAATTAGCTGTTATAACTTGTATATACGCGCGTTTTCTCATGCACATTCTCTATTATTTTACTCTTTTGCTCATCGAGTCTTTTGTGTCAGTCTAATCTATTGTACAAAAGGAATCGTTTTATATATACACATATGTTCTTTACGCGTCTAAAAGTGTTTGGTTTGAATGCCTTTTCTGGATTTTCGACAGCGTTTTGAGAGCCGATCTTTTGCAAACTTGCGAGGTCTTAACTGTTAATGAATCTTTCATTTGACACAAAGTACAATGATTTTCGAAATTTAAAAACACGATTCATTAAATACAAGGAATCCTTTCTCTCTGTGTATCCAAACACTCTCACTTCACACGTAAAAACCTCTCTCTCTCTCTCTCTCTCTCTCTCTCTCTCTCTCTCTCTCTCTCTCTCTCTCTCTCTCTCTCTCTCTCTCTCTCTCTCTCTCTCTCTCTCTCTCTCTCTCTCTCTCTCTCTCTCTCTCTCTCTCTCTCTCTCTCTCTCTCTCTCTCTCTCTCTCTCTCTCTCTCTCTCTCTCTCTCTCTCTCTCTCTCTCTCTCTCTCTCTCTCTCTCTCTCTCTCTCTCTCTCTCTCTCTCTCTCTCTCTCTCTCTCTCTCTCTCTCTCTCTCTCTCTCTCTCTCTTGAATTTCGGCGCGTCAAACAAATCACACACTTTCGCTCACCCACATATACCTCAAAAACTCTCACCCAACCTTAGAGCATATACTTTTGGAAGCTGTAAGTTAAATGAAAAAATCGTGGTTGGTTTTCGTACGGGGCGAAAGAGAAAGAAAAAAAGAGTGCCCTTCGTTTGTTTCTCTCGCACTCCGCTGTGATTGGTTACTCGCGCTCCCCTCCAAACCAAGGCATAACTGAAATTTTCAACGTACGAATACCAGAAGACGACAACACACTTTCTAACCATTTTGTATCAACTTTTCGTAAGATTTTTTACATTTCATTAAAACATAAACGAATAAAAAGATTTAAAAACGTTCAAATGCGTGTTTTCATTTACTTTGAGTGAGGCGAACTAAGAGAATAGAACAACCAATCACAGCACAGTGTGAGAGAGACAGACGAGGGACACTTTATCTTCTGTCTCTCTCGCACTGTACGAAAACCGACCACGATTTTCTGATTTAACTTATTGCCTCCAGGAGTATATGCTCTAAGCACTCAACGCGCTTAGCTCGTTATATCTACCTTCACCCGCAAGCAATCCGCGAATTTCGGCCACACCGGATCCTCATCTCGTTATAACGAGCCAACAGCAGGTAGCCAAAGCGAGTGGCAGCAACAGAGGAACGTAGAAGAGAGAGAGAGAGAGAGAGAGAGAGAGAGAGAGAGAGAGAGAGAGAGAGAGAGAGAGAGAGAGCGAGAGAGAGAGAGCAAAGCGAGCGAGAGAGAGGATCGATTCAGGTGTACGCACACGGGAGAGGGAAGGCATTAAGTATGTGCTTTGTATCGGGGCTCCGCGCGAAATGTTTGATGCGAGCGCAAAGTTGATTCCTGTGAGAAATCATGCCGGCAAGCAGCAGCAGCGCGTCTGCCTTGTACGAGATTCCCGGGGTAATCCGTAATGCCCTGAAAAATGCAGCTTGAAACGTCTCGAGACCTAATTACGCGAGATCTCTCTGCGTCTATATACTGTGTATTTACCTTCTCTCGCGCGTGTACATTATTTAAATTTCAATCTCCAATTTTTCGGTTTTTTCGAGGTTAGACCGTCTCTCTCTCTCTCTCCGCGCGTATTTCGTTCTTTAAATATTTGACGCGCGCCTGTGCGTGGCATTTCCGCGATGTTGACATTCCGCGCGAGTTTTGCGCGAATTTCGAGTGAGGGGGCAAAGAGTAATGGCGTTGATCCGATAAAGGAATAAGCCAGTTTCGTATGTAAAACACGTGCGTGATAATAATAATGATAATAATAATCGTGGTATATATACGACGAGGGCGATGCGTGCGCGCGCTGTTGAAATTCCAGGTATGAAATAAAATGGATCAAAAGTTTTAATTGGTCGCGCAGTTAGCCTCCTCCCTCCCCCGCCGCCGGCACGTGGAAAATATTAATTCGCTTTAAAACTGAAATATTTTCCTCTTTAGCTTATATGTACGCGTGTGCGCGCTCGCGGGGCTAATTCTATTTACACCCGGTAGGACAAGTGTTATGCAATTATAAAAGTTGAAGAACGATAAAGTGAAGCTCGCGTTGAGGGGGTCGGGATTGCCATGGGAATACCGCGACTTTTGTTCTTTCCTTTTTATCGAAATTTTCAAAATGTTTGCTCGTTCCGCTTAAGGTTAATCTATAGGAAATAAAGTAAAAACGTTTTTAACAAAAATGCTATAGAATTCTTTAAAAAAAAAATTATAAACGATGGATCCCTTTTTATTCTTTTCTTTTCTTTCCCTAATTTGTTTTAATTTTGACTTTTACACACTTTGTTACGATATCAACCATCGAAACCTCCCTGCTAGAAATGTTAACCAGAAGCTAGCTATGTTTCAGTTAACTTCGTGGCTAAAAATAAACATTACCTGTATTTTATAATTAAGTACCAATTCGAAATAAATGATGGCATATACCCATCATTAAATATGTATTTTAGGTAATAGTAGAACTTTTAGATGAATTATATTATTTTTGCATTATGATTTTTGCTAAAAACGCTTCCATTTAATTAACACGTTAGCTATAAAATATGTGTTAATTTTCTACCTGGGCTATTCGATATAATATCACTTTTCCAGCAGAACATGTTTAAACAAAGAAAAGTATTATTTATACAAAGTACATGTACAAAGCTCGAAAATCGCTCCCTAATCCACAGCCAAAAAAGTATTCTCACCGACCATTCAAACGTTCTCATATAGCCGCGGCAACCGCGCGAAACACACCCCTCACGTCCAAACAAATTCAAAATTCGAACAAAACTCTTCTAAACCCCTCCAGCAAAACGAGAGCCACTGGCCGTCGGAATAAATTACCCGACTACTCTAAAAACTACCCTACACTCCCTCCCCTCACCTACATTCTCCATCGGCAAACAATCGGGCCTGGCCTCTCTGAAATTACATCGTGTACGCACCGCTCGACTCGCGAGAATATAAAGACCGACGGGTAAAAAAGAGAGCGGCCGGCCTTAAACGCCGCTGCTGCGAATTACCAGGAGAGGAGAGGAGAGAAAGAGAGAGAGAAAGAAAGGCAGGGTCGGACCGGCTGCCGATGAAAAGCCGCGTCCGTGCGCATGCAAAAGAGAGGGTGGATGCGGCAGCAGAGAGGTTAATTACACCCCTGGCTCTTTAATTAACCAGTGCGAGGGAGCGAGATCGATCATTCGCTGTAGTATAGCAGCGGCGCATCGTGGACGTAGAGGATCGCGGGAGTTTTTTTACAGTCATTGAGGAACAATCGATCGGGCATTAATTTTTCGTGTTATTATAGCGCGAGATTCTTTTTTCAACGACAAACTTTTTTACGTTCGGGTCAATAATAGAGACACGTCGGGGCTTGCGATTGCGAAATTTCTTTTACGGCGGTTATAAAAGTAAAGTACGACGGTGTAGTGAGGTCCAATATATTTATGAAGACGTGAACCGGCGTCGTAAATGTTCGCCTTGCTTCTTTTTTTTATCGCATTACAATCGCGAAATAATAACTTCCAATCTTTCTGTGTTATATTACTTTAATATTTCCTTCGCTGTGTCTGTGTTCACGATGGTGCTAGCCGTCGCGATTAATGGCGGTGAATCTCACAATAACAAGAACCGTATTTTATCTACTTTTCTATATCTACAACAATCTACTACAATCGTAACGGTGCCTAATCAATTTTTACAATAAAAAATACTAATTCTCGTAATTAAAAAGAGGCAGAGAGTAACGGCGCCCGTGCGTACAGGCCATTATCCCTATATTACTTTTAGTTTTAATTTTTTAAGTATATATAAGCCCGTAATGGCGACCGTCCCGGTATAAATAAGAAAT
The DNA here is from genome assembly GCA_036365515.1 of Torymus aiolomorphi. Lineage (NCBI taxonomy): Eukaryota > Metazoa > Arthropoda > Insecta > Hymenoptera > Torymidae > Torymus > Torymus aiolomorphi. The sequence goes on along the minus strand of CM070875.1, from coordinate 206,109,773 downwards.
TATTGCCCCGCGAGCGCCCGTTTATTATCCGGGACTGCCCTACGTATTTAAGGGATGACCGTTATTTTTAACGGTACCCCTACCCCTCCTCTCATATAAACTGCGAGAGCTCTTTAATGTCCCCTTTTTCGCGTATCAAAAAATAAATTCAATTACCCGCCGCGATAAAAAGTCGTCCAATTCAAGCCGATCGCGCTGTGCTGTCATACACGTCGCTAAATACGCGGCGACGAGTGCGCCAAGATAGACGGCCTTGGCGTTACGAGATAGAGATACGTCTGCGGCATTGTGCGCGCGCACAAAGAATGTGTGTGTGTATACACTGAGAGAAATGTTGTAGTAAAATTTATTATAAACATAAGAAAAATTACTATATTTTGTAGGAACGGAGGGACAAATCGAAATTATAACAATTTTTGCTATGCAACATAGTAATTTTTATGAATGACCTTAAATTTCAAAAAATTAAATTTTTTCTCGTTCTTTCTGTTTTCAGAACTATTTTCAGACTCTAATCATACAATATTTAATGTGAAAATAAATTAAAATGAGAAATAAAAATATTTTTTTTACGAGCGTTGGGATCGAACCTGCAATCTTCACCGCGGCAATCGGACGCGCTAACCACTTACCCAAATAGGATTCTTGAGTGTAAAATTTTGGAACTTGTACATGTCAAACCATCGATTTCAAGAAAATTTCAGATAATATTAAATAATGACAATAAATAACTTTGATAACACAAAGAAACTTATCATTAATGTGCATAATATAAAAATAAAATAATTGAAGTAAGGTTTTGAATGTTTTGTAAACTTAAAAGCAAGACAAAGTGAAATTCCCGTAGAAACATAACCTCAATCAGACACGTGGGCGCCTTGATCTGCGCAGAAAGTACTAATGTTGTAGCAATTTTTACTATGCTGGATAGCAAACTTTCTTATGGCCTGTAGCAATTTTTGAATGTGGCACTTTTTACTATGTTTATAGTAATTTTTAATACGCTACAAAATAAAATTTATACACTACAAAATAAAATTTAAACGCTATAAAATAAAATTTATATTCTATTCTAATAAAAATTAAAAGCACATATTTTAAATTTTATTATGTCACAGTTTTTGCTATGTGTATAGCAATTTTTCTTTTATTTCGTAATACTTTCTAATCAACAACTGTCATAAAAATTACAAGAAATTTTGTAATTATTCATACAATTATAATAAAAATGCAGCATAAAGTGTATTTGTCTCACCCTTCCTATACTTTATAGTAATTTTTATTACAGTTATAATAAAATTTACTACATCATTTTTCTCAGTGTATATGTATCGATAAACCTCGATCTCGTAACCTCATTAAATCGCAATATCAGAAATGCAGCAGCGGAATTTATGTTTATACTCGCAGGCAGAGTGACACGCGGACGATAAAGGATTCGGAAATGAATTTATTATTTTTTTTTTGCAAAATAAAATTCTCGTTCGAGCCCGCGTTGCGCAATATAATGGGATTATAGGAGGGGCATGGATGTTGCGTAAATTCGTGTAGGTACTTTTTTTATTTTCGTTCGGTATTTCATCAAGTTCCGCTTATTACACCCGGCTTTTCATTCGCACGTTTTATTGTATTAATTACTCGATCGTTACGAGGTAACGCGTTTTATATTATGGCGGATTTCGAGTTTTTGACACGAATCGGTGCCGAAATGTACATACGGTATACGCGCGCACTTTACTTATATTTTACGTCGATTTTTAATTCAACGTTTATTTCAGCGTTGTTTTTCGCGTATATGGCGACGCGTAAAACGCGCAGCACACGCGGTTGGAAAAGTGTTTCATACGTACTGCCTCGCGGACAAACGCTTGATTACTCAATTTGTTCTTATAATGTGCGCCGCGCAATGATGAATATTCGCGATTAACCCTTTGTGTTAAAATTTGTCGTAAATTATTTTTACTTTGTTTCGTTATCTTATAAAACGTACATTTGATGGAAATACGTCGATTGTTATTGTTATATACATCGACTAACGATATTTTGTCAACCCTTTGAATGACAAATTCTTTGCTATATTAACGTTTAAAATTGTAAATTGAAAATTGAATACGCAGTTACAACTTTGAAATAATTAAATGCTTGATTCAATAAATTCAGGTCAATCAAATAAATTCCATCCATAAAAAAATCGCTCAAACGTTCATTCAGCGCATAATAAATACCGAACTAATCAAACACGCGACGAAGAAACTACATATCCACATCCACACCCACACACATACACATCTCGTCCTCGTTCGTTCGCTGGCTCGCACCTGCGTGCGCCGTATGCGCAGCCGCAGTCGCGCGGCGTAATTCGCCTAATGCGAGAGTGCTCGAGCGTGCGGCGCGAGCTAAAAGTCGCCGAGGGAGAGCACCGCGGGCGTGATTTATCGCCTCGCTCGCTGATTGGTGCTCCCCGGGTGTATAGCGCGGAAGAAAGTGATCGGGGAAAGTGTGTGTGTGTGTGTTTGGTGAAGTGGGGAAATTTTAACGGCGGGTGCACGGTTGAGGAGGTGGACAATTTAATCGTCTTGTGTGTACCGGTGATCAACGGTTTTATATTATACTAACGGGTGTTCTTAGTGTATCGAAGTGTCTGCATAATTAATTCACAGGTTGCATTTTAAGCTGTAAAATTTTACTTGGTTATATAAACCTTGAGGTAATGAAAATTAAATCCTAAGGAAAAAATTTATTATAAAATATTAAAATCGCCTATTATATGTGAAATCTTGTTTGATTTAAGCAACCGGCGACCTTTACCTTCCACCGCATAAATCAATAACCTTTGCCAACTCCATTACCTCGCCGTACTATATATATGTACAAGCCGAAACTCGCGGCACGCACGTGCCGTTAATAATCGACTTTCCCACCGACCTCTCTCACACCTCTCAAACCCCATGACAACCTCATCAATGGACCTCTCCCCCACCTCACCCACACACAAAAAAGCTCCTTTCGCAGCGGTCGCCAAATGAGCGAAGTTTCAATCGCGTACAGCAAGAGAGAGAGAGAAAAAGGGGCAAATAATCTCGCGCACTGTATGTGTGTTTCGTCAGCTCGCGGCGGCAGTACATTCGACTGCACTTTTCGCGCTCACGCAGCAGTGCAGCTGCAGCTGGCGCTTTTATCGATAAGGATAGCTATGTGTGTGTGTGGGTATGGTGGACAGAGAGAGAGGGAGGTTTTTGTGCTGGCTCGGTGGATTTTTCCCGGTAGCGTTTTGTTTGGTCGGCGAGCACTTTTTTTTTCTTCTATATATGGGCGAAGCGAGAGTTAATTTTTCTCGCGATGAGGGTGCCCGCGAAATTAGCGAGATTGAATTTTATGTGCGCAGGGGGGAACGTTTCGGTTTTTTTTTTGGGTGAGGTAAAGTGATGAGAATAGAATGAGTGAGGGATTTTCATGATAAATTGTTTTGGAATGCTGATAAGATTTCAATCTAAAGCGGGTTGTTTGATATTCCAAGATAATTTTCAGAAACAGTAGCGTATGTCTGTCATTAAATTATTGCTTCCTCTTAGAGGAAGCTTTGTGATAGTAATTTTTTGAGTTATTGTAAAAACATGTTATAATTGTTTTTCGAGGTGTTAGGAATCAAAATACATGAGTTATGAAAAGTGTCTGTATGGATGTATGTGTGTGTGTGTGTGTGTGTGTGTGTGTGTGTGTGTGTGTGTGTGTGTGTGTGTGTGTGTGTGTGTGTGTGTGTGTGTGTGTGTGTGTGTGTGTGCGCTTAGATCTCAGCTTCTACTCGATCGATTTTGACCGGGCAGGTCTCATTTTTTTTTTTTTTTTGTTTTTTTTTTGTGTGATGGAGGATCAAAAAGTTGTTTTTTGATTCTCCGATGCGTTTCTGTTTTATTTCGAATTTTCGATTTTTTTATTATTCGATTCATTTTTCAACATTGCAATAATGAATTTAAGCATCGAAATAACGAAAAAGCTCAGTCGCTTAAAATTCATTAAAAGCATATAAAACTCTCGTCCTTGTGTATAATTAAACAACTTTTTTGCTAACATATATAGAAAATATAAGCCTCCCCACTCAACCACTCGATTCGCAAATCCGATTCCATCGACTGCTATTCTCGTTTGACCTAAAAAGCTCATTAATCGCGCAAATGCGTTACAATGTATTCAACTTAGTGACCCATATATATTTGCTCTCTCACACCGACTGCGAGATATCAGAAAGCAAACTACGCCACACTGCCTCCCCTCTCACTTCCTCCTTTGCCACGCGTACAAATGTAGAGGACTTTCTCTCCCCTCGACTCGTGCGCGCGACTTCGATCAACCGAGAAAAATAAGAGTAAATACCCCGGCGGTATTCCATTGGGACGTGATCAAACGGAAGTAAGCCGGCTTTCAGTTAAATTACGTACCTAATGCATCGGAGTGCTTCGCGAATTCTCTCTCTCTCTCTCTCTCTCTCTCTTCTCGTCTTGGCGAATTCTTATGAGATCGAGGGGGAAAATAATTACTCTGGATCGCGCGGTCGGAATGCTTTTGCTTTAATTGACGAAATCTCTTCTCTGTGCGCTTATCGAGACTCGGGCTGTCTCGTATTTAGGTTTAATTTCAAATTAGGTTTCTCGGTGGTACTGTGTAATTGTATGACTTGTGTGAAGTATGAATATCATTTTTCTATAATTTATGTCTAATAAGATGTACGTTTAGAATTATTATTAAATCATTGGTATTTTATTCAACGAGAAAAATTATCTAAAAATATTACTGTTATTTTCTTTGAAGGTAAGAGATAGACTCTCCATTCCGTAAATATTACCATTCAAAACAGTGAAAATTATGGGTTTTTATACTTTGCACAAACGATTCTAAATTTAAGTACTCTTTCAGTAATAATTAACCAAAAGCGATTTGCTATTTTATTTAGTAAATTTTAACGAGTGTCTCGCGTACAACAATACTGATTTCTCTTTGAGCAAGAATTTTACTGAATCCCAAAATTACACGAAACTACCGTAATTTTTATAAAAAACAATATTTCTCCATAAAAAAAACTACTACCTTTAAATAACTACCTTAATTTTCAAATCGACGAATTCGCTCACCGACCACCACACTCCCTTATTTTCCTCCTCTATTACCACCAGCATCACAGTCTCGAAAATTCCCGCTTTCAGTTCCATTCCACCATGTCCCTCCCTTCGCGCACAATGCCCGTATCGAACGCGCCGCGATTTACCCTCTGTACGCCCCTTTTTCTCCGTCTCCACCGGTGCAAAATCCTCCCCCGTCGTATTTTATACACGTCGAGAGCTCGCGCTCGTGCGTTTCATTTCGCGACGTTCTTGTTTATAGTCAGTCAGTCAGCCACCCCTTTTATAACGTATTGGCGCCGAAATTGAAATGTTTTATAACGCTTATGCGGATTTATCGAGGCGCGAGGCGATTTTCAGCTCCGGCTGCGTGTGATCGACGATCGTCGCGCGAGCGAGCCGGAAGGCTATTTATTCAGCCGGTGGGTGAAACTTTTTCGCGATTCGCGAGGTATTTCGGGACCGCGGGAAGGGTTTTTTGGGTGGAGGTTAGTTAATATGTGAGTTGTTTCTGGATAATGTAACGTTGATTTCAATTACGAGGTAAAACGTTGTGTTAGCGAATATTACAGGTTGGTAACTGAATTTATATGTTTATACTCTTTCCATGAATTATTGTCTTAAATTTCAAATGAAATATGTTTCAACGTTTTGAAAGAGATTGTAAAAAATTTATTTTATCATACATAAATTTTCAGAAACCTTCGTAATCTTTATTCTGGAATTTAGTGAGATTTACGATTCAAATGTCGATATTTTTTTAAATGAACGGAATTCTGGCCGTATTTTTAGAATCCCTAGAAACGACTAGTTTCTAATGGAGAAAAATTTTTGGAATTACTTTGGAAAAAATCCCTTAAAAAGTTGGCAAATTGAAACGCCCTCCGGACAACTTCAGACTATTTTTCACAAAAATTTCCTGCCATACTTTCAAGAGTAATATTTTTCTCAATCTTCTTTTAAAATTTTCGAAAATCACTGAAATCTTTCAAAAAGTAAGTAGAAAAATAAGGTCAGCCATACCGCACTACATAATTCATCTCCAAAATCATTTCAAGTACCATTTTTTCCCTTCCCAAAAAATCCGCTTAATCCTCCAGTTCTCAGCAACATCTCAATCCTCAAATTCCCCCCACTATTCAAATGTCCCGCATTCCTCAACTACTCGCAATTCCCAACCCCATCCAACAACACACGTCTTTCTTTCTTTCTCTTCCTCTCTGTCTCTCCCACCTTACGGCAGTACGTACGTACACTCGCAGTCAATAAAACATCGGCACGCGCGCGCGGACACAAAAACACAACGCGACATCACACAGAGAACGCCACACGTACGCCTCCTCCCCGACAATTTCCCCAAGAAAATAGAGAGGAGAGACGCTGCGCTGCTGCTCTCCGCCACCGCTGCTATCGACTTCTCTTCCAGGCCGGGGAAAACGTCTGCTGCACACACACACACACACACTCACACACACGGCCGCGTAATTCCTTTTATTTCGCGTGGCAGCGTTCCAGGACAGAGAGATAGCACCGCCGCTCGCGATTCAATTAGCTCCTCGTGTCGTGCGCTCGCGCTCTACACGTGGCCGGAATGTTATGGTCCGGTTGATACTTACTTGTTGGGGGGTGGACGAGGGTGAGGACGATTTTCGTCGTTTAGGAGTGAGCGCTAGGGATGTTTTTGCAGGTGGTAGTTTGTTTGAGGGCCCGGGGACGGGGAAGAGTTTGCCAAGGGAGAGGGGAGAGAATGGTTTTGTAGTGGCTTGTCGATGGTGATTTATTGGGGGTCGTAAAGTGTTTAAATGAGAATCGCTATTGCGCTTACTTATGCTTTGTTTATTGTTAACGGTATATGATATTATTTTATTCATAAAAGCACGTTGCTTCATTTCACTTGTCTATATTTTTAAGTCATGTGTTTATTTCAATCATTTCTTTGTTATTTTCGTAAAAAATAATTTATTCGAAAAATTAATTCAAAATTTCCTAAACGACTACAACCGTTATTCCAAACTTCTCTACCCATCAAAAAAGCATCCCGAACTTTTCACCTTTTTTCCGAAAAAAGAACGCAAAACTTTCCACCTCGAAAAACCAACAAACCAAACCGCAAGCACCGAAAAAATCATCGAACTCGACTTAAAACTTGGCGTCGCGCACGCGCACGCCGCAGCCCTCGGCGCTCACCCGCACACAGAGAGAAAAATAAAAGAAGGTCGCACGGGGCGACGCTGCACTCGGGAAGTCGCTCGTGTGTTAACGCCTCGCGACACGGTTTCACTCTTCGGCGTCGTTACCGAGATATTATTACTATATCCAGCGGGGCGGACTTTCCTCTCTCTCTTTCTCTCTCTCTCTGGGAGCGAAATTTTTCCACCGACGCAGCGCGAAAAGTGCACGCGAACGCGGGAGAATCGCCGCGAGGATCGCGGTATTTAAAGACTCTTGAGGGGAGAGGAGCGGAGAGGAGAAGATAAAGGAAGTTTTAAGGTTTTAAGGAAGCATAGTGCAGATCGCTTGGCATTTGTTCGGAAGAAGAATTAATCTAGAATAAGCTTGTACAGCTTACTTGGACAAATGATAAATGGAATTTCGATCCATCATTTTTCGAATTTTTTTTTTTTTTTTTTTAGAGTTAGGTATGGTATTTGTACCCTGGTGGAAACTGATTTCATTATTTGCTTAATAAATTGCGATTATAGCCAAAAACTAGCCATTTTTCTTGGATATATCTATCGATGAAACGATTTTTGCAACATTATTCGACCATTTAATAGATTTAAAATAGAAAGACTTTTTTTAATGATTTACACAAGCTTATTCTTAATTATTTCAAAGGCATTAAAATTTTAGAGAAAAAGAAACTGTTGGTCAGTTTTTTTAGTTAGAAAATGGCTAGTAGAAGGCTTGTTCTTATGACGAGGAGTGAGAGAGACTGAATCTAATAGAAAAATATGGGGTTCAGTTAATATCTAAGAAAGTAGTACTGTAAATGATTTTCTAGTCTGTGTTTATTGTTTACTGTTTTGTATTACAATTGAATGCTTTTAAATGTAACGTCAAGTCTATGAGTAAATTTAAATTGAATATTTTGTGGTTATACCATTCTATTTCCAATCTATTAAATAGGCGAATAATAGGGGAAAAAGTGTTTTAACATAGTCATTAACTAGCCATTTTTTCTAGCTATTTACTGACTTTCTGACCATTTCGTAGTAGACAAATTTCTACCAGAGTATTGGAGAAACAAAATAGAACTAAAGAATTGAAAAAATTATTTGATAATAAAATTTAGAAACAAATGTCAAACATGTGCTTTTATGTTTTTCTTATAATCCACAATTTTGAGCTTCGACGCAGTTTCATGGAAGAATGTCACGTATTAATCCGAACATGATTTTACAGAGAAAAGAGTCAAGAATTTTTAGAAAAAAAGAATTATAAAACGGTATAGTCAGCGCGGTAGTAAAATCAATATATCAGTTCGAAAATGCCGAATATGCGCGAAAAATTCATCTTTATTTCTCGCCAGCAAAATCAATTCAGAGGAATAGATTCCGATGGAAAATTCCACAGGCGTTTTTCACCGTGCTCAAAAAAAAGAGAGCAATTCCGCAATGAAAATTGAAAAAAAATGAACCTTCACTTAAACTATTCCTATCGAATTAAATTGAGGTATTTCAATATCGTCAAATACCTCGCACGTACTTTTCAAACTTTGTACACAATTATACCACTACAAAAATTGCTGAATTCATTCAACCTCGCCGTGAATTTGAAAGAATTCCCCGGCACCTTTTATACTTGCAAACCGTAATTAAACAAATACCGTACCGCCAAAGATCTGAAATTAAACTATACCCTACTACACCCGACGAACCAAAATGAACAAAAAAAAAGAGAGGAAAAAACGGTAGTGACGAAGCCGCATCCGCGAATGCATTTCGTTAAATATCAGTCGACCTCTGGCGCGCACTCGCGCCAGAACACAAGACCGAAAGGAAGCGCGCGTAGCGCGAGCGGAAGCGAATTGAAAGGCGCAAAAACTCGACTTTAAATTTCTCTCCCCCTCTCTCTATATATATATTTCATTTCGCTAGATTTTTTTCATCCGGCTGCTTAAAAAAAAAGAGAGAGAGAGGGGGCGACTGCGCGGGTAGAAAAATAAAAGAGAAACACGCGCTCGCGGCGAAAGGTCGCTCTCTATTAAGGCGCCGGAAAGCGAGGAGAGAAATGGGCCGCGCGAGCGAGAAAAAGTAGGAAGAAAGGCGCACGCTCGCGTGCGAATCGAATATGAAATGGAACAGGTTGCGCGCGCAAGGCTGAAAGATGAACGAGCCAATACGCGGCTGAATTTAGCGCCCGATCCGGCGCACATGAACTCGCGTGTGCGAGGGAGAGCGGAAGCGATGGATTATTTAAGGGGGGGGTGGATGGATTTGTTGGCGTCGCGGCTGATCTATGGGGGGGACTTGAGATTGCGCGCGAGCTGTGTTGTTTTCGGATGTGGTTCTATCGGTGGTGAGGGTTGGTAGTGGTGAAAGTATGTAGGGAGGATAGGGTGTATGTGCAAATTTTCTTGCGAGGAATGTTTTAATGTTTTCGGAATGATCTCACTCACTGAACAACGACCTCTGATTTTACGTAGTTCTCCGTTCTAAAGTTATTAAAAAATACAAAATTCAAAATTCCTTTTTACGATTACCAGCCAAAATATCCTTGAATTCTTCAAAAACCATTACTAACCCAATACGCACTACCAACATTGAAAAGCAAAAGAGCCAAAACTTCCCAACTCTTCAAAACGAAAACCACTCAGGCTAAAACTCGAGCTATATACGCCTGCAACGCGCGATAAATAATCTTCCAGCAAAACTCGAGACGCGCTAGCTCGACACAATCAAACTTCCCACTTACTCTCTCTTTCTCACTCCACGTTTCCGCACCATCCTCGCGGCATTATTTATGGCCCACTCGCTCGCAGAGTCGCGTCTTATGTTACATTAATGCGCGCGGTGAGGGGGGGCTAATGTGCAGAGCGCGAGCCCGGCGACGTCGCATTATAATGCGACATCGATGCCGGCTCACCGACAAACTGCAGTGTATAAGCTGGGGGTATTTCGGTGATGGATAAAGGGTAAAAATGTCGGGTGTATTGAGTTTGTGAATTATTACTTTTGCGTCGTTTCATTTCGAATGGACGTGATTTTTGAATATCGAGGTATACGCTTCTTTCACCGTTTTGTAAAGGTATTTTGCTGCTGAAGATTAAACTTTTGGCAACGCGTGTATTAAAAAACTCACAGAAAAAATTTAACCGTTCCATGCGTATAGAACGCAATCTATTTTTTGTTCTTTTTTAATTAAAAATAGAGAGCTTTTTGATGAAAAATTCCTAGAATTGGTTTATTCCTCCTCTTCCAAAAATAACAGGCGAATACGAGAAGATATTTTTCAAATATAATCAATGAACTCGGGGGGAGAGGAGGAAAAATCACGGATGTAATATTTTTTGTCCCGCAACTCGAAAATCTCTCTCGGAAAAGGCTCAGCCGGGCAAAACTTCAAAAGAACTTTTCTCCCCTACTCTCTTTTCTCTGAAATCCGTTTGCGTAAAAGCACCTTTGCAGGAGGGGATGGTGGCAGAAAAAAAGGGCAACTCTTTTTCCCATGCCGCTAAAAGTAAATTTCGCCCGCGAACTTCCGCGCTGAATCGAGACATTTCCGCGACACGGACCGGCCACGTAATTTAACGCCTCCCTCTCTCACTCTCTCTGGAAAAAGCGGGGCCGCAATTTTCTTAAATGTCGCCGCCGGAGGAGGAGGGAGACGCGACACGTGTATAGTTAGTTCGCGTTGGTCTCGTTTTCTTTGCGGGGGGAAGGGAGGAAATCCGGAAGTCGACGTTCGGACCTCGCGGCGGCGAAGTTTCGCGGACGTAGACGCGGACGCTCGAACTAGTCGCGCAACAACTCTGCGGGGGACTCGCAGTTTCCTTTGGGTTGTATTTTTGTTCTGTGTGTGTGTTTTTTTAAGGAGTGTAGAGGCTGGATAAATAAAAATGGGGGTAAAGCAGTGTAATTAAAAATGAGATTTTTTGAGAGCTTTGGACGATGTAGGTAGCTTAGTGGGTAAAGTGGAGAGATTTTTAATTTAGATTAGAAATTAAGTTTTAGTTTTTAAATTAAGGGGTTTAACTTAATTTAGTAAAAAAAAAATTAAATCAGATAACGTGTAGTCTCTTAGGTGTAAAAATGTTATTTAAAAAAAAAAAAAAGTAGAAATAACCCTCTTTAGTCAGACCTGCCAGAACTTAATTTATCTTTTCATATTTTTTAAAATTATATAGACTTTTCTTTATTTCAACAATTCACATACGCATAGCTAAAATTTCACGAAACGTCCTTTCCACAATCATCGAAACATCTAAAAAAAACAACACAATTCCACGCACCCGCGAAAAGAAAAATCCCCATCCCTCCTTCGCGTTATAATACTCTGGCAAATGGCAACGGGCCGACAAAGCACTCGAGGAGAGTTAACCGAATTTCCATCGCTCCCGCGCTTTATTCCAGCGCAAAATAACTCCTTTAGAGTGCAAAACTTCTCGCATTCTGGCTGCTTTCTCCCACCACCACCACCACCACCTCCTCCTCCTCCGTCCGCGGGCACATACCGCAATATGGCCAAACTTCGAAATAATTTCCAGCGGGCGTATAACTTTTTGCCGTATCGCGCGCCAGCGACGAGCTTTGGCCGATTATGAGAGGCCTCTTAAGCTCTTATTATACACTTGCCGGGCTTACGCGCCGCTATTCCCACCGTTCGATCCTTTGGCTTCTTCCCGTTCTCCTTTGCACTCTCTTCTAATTCCTCGTTTTCGGTATTAACGGATGTTTGGGTATCCTTTTTTCATTTTATTTTATTCGAAGGATTTGTAATGCTTTACGTAAGGTGTAATAAATTAATAAAAAATGACAGGGTTGATTAGATTGTGTTTTAGTTGAGATTTTCGTTGAATTAGCTTTTAATAAATCAGTATGTTTTGTATACCAAGAGTAAATACTAAATTATTGACAGTGGAATATATCATTGAATTTATGAGTCGTTATTATTAATAATTATTGTATTTATTTTCCTTAATAGAATAATAATTATGAATTAATTGCCTTTGTTTGAATTTCATAAATTCTCAATTTTTTTTTCTTCTATTGCGCAAATGAATTTTTGTGTAGTAAATATTATGCATTTAAACACCGTTCTCCAATTCTCGAAAAAAAAAATTCCAATCTTTCCATATCCCCGTATACCAACCTAAACCAAACCATCAACCTCCCTACCTCTCCACCCCAAAAGAACTCAACCATCTACGATCGCAACCCCCACGGAGGCTCCTCCATTCACCTCGCTCGTTCAAGCACGGGAAACTTTGGCGATTATACTCGGGGGCAACTGCAGGGTCAACTATACACGAGGCTCATTACGGTATAATCGGCGACGGCCCCTAATATCTCTTCGAACTCGCGGGTAAATATGCACTTTGCGCAGGTACACAGCGCGCGATAGTTCTCTCTTGGCGCGGAGTTGTGCAGGCCTTTTTGCTCGGCTCGCGCGAGAATGGGGTATTGAAATTTCGGTAAGTAGGTCCGGTGGTGTAGCTGCTGCCTTGGATGGAAATGAGGTAGTAAGGGAATGAGGGGATTGTGGTGCGGTGATGATTGGTTTTTGTTCGATTCTGGAGTTGATTTTTTAGGAAAGAGTTGATTAGGTTTTGAATAATTGGAGGCGTAATTAATGTTACGAAAATATTTTCTCTTTTAATAATATCAGGAAAATTACTAAGGCTTCGGTGACTTCACTGCAAAGTAAGGTTTCTCTTAGCAAGTATAGGTTATAGATACACACACACACACACAGACACACACGCAAACACGCACGCACGCACGCACGCACGCACGCACGCACGCACGCACGCACGCACACACACACACACACATATATATATACTCTTGATTAACTTAGGACTAGTTAAAAGTAATTAATTTAACCCTATAACAATAAAGTTTATCCAAAACCTTTAATATACATATCCCCGCAATCTTAAAAAGCACCCACAATATGGGTCTGAAGTTTGCACCGTTGAAATGCAACGAAATAATTTCTTACAATTAATTTAAGTTATTAAACAATGGAAATTTTATCTAAACCTTTGTTAGAAAGTTATTTTATAAAACACTAAATCTACACACAAAATTAATATTAATTAATATAACCATGAAGCAAAATATTTTTTTTTATTTGGTTGCACTCCAGCGTTGCGAACTTGAGACCCATCCCACAATCATCAAACTTTCCAAAAATACATATCTTCCTCAAGCAACCCAATCCTCTGCACAGAAAAGTTAATCTACCCAACATCACCCATCAACAATCCTCAACCAACGCGCCAACAATCCACAGCCACAGCTCAAACATTCTCTTGCTATCCTCAAAAAGGGCATCAACCCAGCACGACTCGACTCTGACGAACTCCTCTTCATCCTCCTCCTCGAAAACTGTCGGCGCTGCGAAAAAAATCTCCCTCAACAGCGCGCATATAAATCGCATTATGCCCTCGCCGCGCACGGACGGAATAATCGCGACGCCGCGTCAAAGGCGTGATCGAGAGCCGCGCAAACTGATTTTAATTAAGGGTGTCGTCGAGTCGACTCGAGTCGGTTCTGTCGCGCGATAAGAGGGTGCGCCGCTTCTACGGGTGAGCTCCTTTTTGGGAGGATTCGAGAGTTCTGTGATTTTTCGGGCGAAAATGTGATTTTTTTTTATGGAATGTGTTGTGATATGGTTGATTGTTTGAGAGCATATTTGGTTTGCGTAAGCATAATGAAATCATGAATTTTAAAAGAATACGTATAGAACGTATTAAAAAAATAAATGTCAAGGCATCGCACAAAGTTCATTCGAAATGTTCATTTGCAACTAGAAATTGAATAATCCACGCCGTATATATACGCCACCTCGTTCAACATTAACCTCGCTCCATTAATCATCGGGGCGAATCATGCATCAGATCATCGACAAAATGAAACTTTAACGCCAAACGCTAGAATAAACACACTCCGCGACATTTTTACACCGTCATTGTTTATGCATGTAGATGGGCTCTCCGTTTCAAAACTCTCTTTCCCCCCTCTCTCATCTAAATCGCAAACGACGCGCGCTCGCAATAATGAATTAATTCACCTCGCCGATCCGCGACAACCGAACCACCCCCCGAAAAAAAAAAAATACGCACACGCTCTACTATACCGCATCACCATAAATCACGCCGCATAAATCCGTAATTTTTTTTTCCTTCGCCGGCTGCTAAGAAATTACGCCGTCAAAGGTATAAGGCTTCGAGTGGTGCATCTGCCTGGTTCATCAAATAAAGAGCTTTCCGCTTTGTCATTCTCCCTTCCCCCCGTAGCAATCAAACGAGAAAGGACTTTATCGCGGAAATGTGCGCGAAGGGAGAGAAACGCGCACCTGAGAAATGGGTGTATCCGCCTCCTTCGCGGTTTCGTTTGGTTGGCGTATATTTAGCGTCGCGGGGTGAGGGGATTTTTCGCGAAAAATTTTGATTATAGGATTTATTGCGGGCGTTCTTCCGTACGGGTAAATATGAGATTTCTTTCTTTTTTTTAATAAGTATAGGTGCGGTTCGAATGGGTTGGTCAGATGTTTAATAAAGCCGCGTTGTTGCAAGTTTTGCTGTATATCAGCGGCAAGTACACCCGCGCCTCTTCGTATTTTTATGTAACTCCATACGCTCGTAAAAATTTAATATCGCATCACGGTAAATTAGGGGAAAAGATTCCTCCTGCCGGCAGAAAAATTGTAATATCCTCCCTCTCCACGTATTCCTCTCGGCGCGCTCTCGCAGTTATGAAGCCATAGCAAACGTAATATCAGAGTTATGTTTATATATTTGCATCTCTCTCTCTCTCTCTCTCTCTCTCTCTCTCTCTCTCTCTCTCTCTCTCTCTCTCTCTCTCTCTCTCTCTCTCTCTCTCTCTCTCTCTCTCTCTCTCTCTCTCTCTCTCTCTCTCTCTCTCTCTCTCTCTCTCTCTCTCTCTCTCTCTCTCTCTCTCTCTCTCTCTCTCTCTCTCTCTCTCTCTCTCTCTCTCTCTCTCTCTCTCTCTCTCTCTCTCTTCCTCGCGAAACCAAATGAAATATCGGTTTAGCGCTATTATTAAAGATAAAAAGCTCGCCTCTTCGTCTCCATGGAAAAAAAAGATTCCTTTATTTTTTTTATTAATCAAGTAAAAACACGGTATTTCACTCTCCTGCCAAAATATCACGTAGTACCGCCGGAATAAACTGCCTCCTCGACGACCTAATCAAAATTTCAAATTTCCGATCGCGTAATCCCACCTTGCGGTTGCCCACCCCCGTAACAATACACGATGCCACCCTCCTCTCTCTTCTCGAAATTAAAATGCCTCCTTTCACCGTCACCGGCGAGCAAACGTTCTTTAAATTCCCGAAAATCCATTCGGTTATTTATGAGAGGCCTTTTGTGTCGCGCATCAGCGTAAAAGCTCCTCTGGCCCATTTTTTCCGCTCGATTCGTCGTCGGCGTAGGCCTACTGCACGCATCATTAGGCGAGCAGCTCTCGCTGATTACAATCGTTCGGAGGGTCGCCGCTCGTAAAGAAAGCGTCGAGGGATAAGTGCGTACGTGTGCGAGTTTGAGTGTTCGGTTGGTTTATGAGGTGAAGGGAGGAAAGGAGGTGTTTGTGTGTGGTTTGGAAACACAAGAGGGAGAAGAGAAAGGAGAGGTTCTTTTTTTGGGGGTTAGGGTGTGTTTATGGAGATCAGGAGTGCAGATTGCTTTTGAATTGCAAGTGGGTTTCGGGTTTATCGATGGTGGGGAATGTGTATTGCGCGCTTCTTCAAAGTGAAATAGAGCGGGGATTAATAAGCGGTGATGTTTATCAATTTAAGTACGTGAGGGTAGTGAGTGTTTATTCATTAGTACACTTAATCTAATTGATTTTGAGTATGTGATGAGATTCGCTTGTAAAAAATAAGGCTAAATCTAGATCAGTAGTGATAACAGGTTTTAGTCAGACATTTCACAACGCAGTATTTTATTGCATTGGACTATTTAAAGTCTTATAGTAGTACGTGATAATGCAATTTTTTAATTTAAAAATTTATTTTCTCCTTAATATCATAGAATAATCGTTAAAATAGAAATTCTAAAATGAATTATTCTTACTCAAGTGGCAATTTCATTTTATAAAAAGCAATTATTCTCTCATAATAATAATAATAGTTTCAGAATATTATTTGACCTCTAATTCTAAGCCTTTTCGTTCATAGACAGACTTACGTATTTCTTTACCAAACATCTCATTCCTCCGAAACCGATCCATTCCCAAAATACTCTCTTCCCCCCTCCCCAAACCTCCTTTCCAAACAGTCCCCCAACTCCCCCAGCTATCCTTCCCAAAAGACACAAAAACACCATTTTAAAAGAAAAACCTTCGGTCGCAGCACCACTGGGTATATAAATCCGCTCGGGTCCAAAAAAAAGAAAGAGAAAAGAGAAAAGCACTGCGCGACACGACAAAGGAATAATAAGCTCGGATGAATGCGCGAAAATTCGAAGAAGAAAGAGAGAAAGGAGGGCAGAATGAAAAGGGTCGATCCGGGTCGTTGGCACACGCGCGCGTGGTCAAGTTTACCGAGGAGGAACGGCGGCGGGGGGAGGGAGAAAAGTGCGGAATCTCATAACTCGAGACGGCGCGCGCGCGGCCAGCTGCTTTAATCGCGATAAACAGTATTTCATTCGTGGCCGCGCCGTTCCGCTCCGCGACACTACGTTTCTTTCTTTCTCTCTCTCCGCGCGCATGCGAATGCAAAAACCTCTAGTTGTGAGGGTAATACGTAATCGCGTGTGCTGGTGTAACTAATTCTATCGGATGAATTACCTTCTTTTTTTTTTTGCTAAGGTTTAGATGTATAATAACGCGAGACATTTTTCACGTCGTTGTTCTAACAAGCGTTCTAGGCTCGTCGTTATACCAGCAGCGTCTCGTTTCGAAAATATCTCGCCCGATATTGCGCTGGCCGGGAATTAATTAGACGCCCGCATAATGAGCCGCGCGTGCACGCGCAGTAAGGGAAAACAATAACAATCGTAAAGAGAACGGAGCAGAATACGAAGAAGATGGAAAAGTGGTGTAAGGGAGATTTTGGTAATCGGGGTGCGGTGAATTTCGTTTGGGGAAGTTTTTAATGTCGCATGTATAGTGAAAAATTATTGCGTAGAATATCGTTATAAAGTGGTCAACGAATCCTGAGATTATTTTTATATTTCTTTTTAAGTAAACACTCAAAATAATAATAAGCTGAAATATTATAAGCTTTTGATCGATCGACGTAGCGATCTAATCTAACTCAAACATACCATACCTCATAGCGAGTATTACGAAAAATCCTAACTAAACTTTTAGTAAACATCGTTCTCCAACGGCAAAAACCATCATTTTTCACCATACTTTGAATTCTCCAGATCTTCGGCAAACACAGGAATCCGAAAGGGGGAGCAGCTGAAAAAAACGCGCCGATAGAAAGAAGAAAGCAATGAGCCGACTATTAACGTCAGTATCGCCCTCGCGAAAGAGAGTAGCGTGAGGCATGAGCCGAAGGGCCGAGAGAGAGAGAGAGAGAGAGAGAGAGAGAGAGAGAGAGAGAGAGAGAGAGAGAGAGAGAGAGAGAGAGAGAGAGAGAGAGAGAGAGAGAGAGAGAGAGAGAGAGAGAGAGAACGGATTTGTAATTCGCTCTGAGTACAGCAAGACTGCTTTTGTAAGTAAATATATAAAGGGCGAGACAACGGTGCCGGCCGCCGAAAAATGAAAATTCCGGCCTTATATGTCCGTAAAAGAATGCGAAAGGGGGGCGGTGCGTGTAAACCTCGGCTTAGAGAAGTTTCTTATACAATTGTAAATGTTACTTTTGTGTGAGGTATGGAATGCTTTATGAATTATTCTTTTATTTTGGTAGGAGTTTATTGAAAATTTTTGCTTTGTCAATACTTTTATTGTTCGTTTAGTGTGCAAATATTGTTTGGAAGGTTTTAATATTTTAAAGGATGAATTTGTAAAGAAAAAAATCACAATAAATTAATACTTAATGAAAAAACAAAAGCCTGCGTAAACCGTACACATATTTTGACATGAAAGTACTACCTTAAATACCCCAAAATCAGTAATTATCCTTAAAAAATACCCTCTTTTCCCTTCCTTCGCCAAAAAAGCCCCACTTTCATCTCTCTTCTCGCTATTTGCCATCCGCAAGTCACCCATCGTCGACGCACACTCGCTGAATCAACACCCTATCCCCAAAAAGGACCGCAAAAACCGCCTCTATTAACACACGCCCGACGCTCCGAATTCGCCATCTCCCTTTCGCTTTGCTCACCTCCCTCCACACATACACACACGCGTCCGGGGGCACAGACGGAATCGATTCGGCGACCGCAAATGATTACACTGCGGCCGTCCGCTAACTGGCCAGCAGCAGCGTCTCTCTCTCTCTCTCTCTCTCTCTCTCTCTCTCTCTCTCTCTCTCTCTCTCTCTCTCTCTCTCTCTCTCTCTCTCTCTCTCTCTCTCTCTCTCTCTCTCTCTCTCTCTCTCTCTCTCTCTCTCTCTCTCTCTCTCTCTCTTTGACTTGCGATCGGGCGATAAACGTGGAATATTAGTTTATTATCGGGATACGGGAGGCGGGACGTGTGCGCGAATGCGTTCCGATGGAATGAAGGGAGGGATGGATGGTTGGTTTTTGGAGGAAATTGGGAGCGAAGGGAGAGAGCGTGAATTCGGAATGATCAGGTTTGTTTGTGGCGCGCGTGTATATAACTAGGTGAATGTTGGAGTTGATGG
Organism: Torymus aiolomorphi; assembly: GCA_036365515.1. NCBI lineage: Eukaryota > Metazoa > Arthropoda > Insecta > Hymenoptera > Torymidae > Torymus > Torymus aiolomorphi. The sequence goes on along the minus strand of CM070875.1, from coordinate 206,090,727 downwards.
GGTAGCATGTCGCGAGTACGTTTTGGAAAGTTTGTGATAGGGTGGTGGAAAGGGTCGGGCAAAGGGATTTCGAATTTGTAAAGTTGAAAGAGGAACGGAATTTGTTATTGTCAAGTGTCGCCGTGGGGATGATAAAACGCTCTTTTATCGAATTGATCTTTAACAAACTTTATGCGTTGATTTCGCTATAGAAAATTCGTTTTTTGTCGCTAACGTATTAAATAGCTTTGATTTTGATTAAAACAATCGTATAAACCGTAAAATACATCATAATTAGAATCATCTACTAAGCAACTATCTATCGTCAAATAATTATCATAATACACCTCCCGCCAATCAACAAACAAATCCGATCCTCTCACTGTTCCTCCCGCTTATACTCTTTTTCGACACCCATTCAAACCTCCCCTCTCAAAAACATACCTACCACCCGTAAAAAAGCGCTCGCAGCTCCTACACACGAGATCCCCGTAAAAATTTCTATTGCGCAGCCCCTCGGGCCCGAAATCTGTGAAACGGGGCACGTAATCTTGCCCCGTGCCGCGCCTGCGCGCTACGTTATTACGAGCCTTTCCATACGGCGCACGCGATAGCCCCGGTTCTATCGTCCCACTTTTGCACGCGCGTGTAGCCCGCAGCGACTAATCTGCGCGTCGACGAGCCTCTCGCTAGCTGCCTCGATGAGTAAGGATTTTCGCGTGGCCGAGGTTTTGCGGATTTTCGGGAGGTATTGTTTTCTTTTTCTGCTGGTGGCAAAACAATGTGGTAGTTCTTTTTTTTGTTTTGAGGTCTGGAATGTCGAGGTGGTGTAGATTTGTAAGGGTGGAATTGTAGCAGCGAAGTTGTGGGAGAAGTTCGGGCGAAGGGGTCGATGGAGGCAGGGTCAATATTTTCGTCGTTTTTAGCGGCGGTGGAGGATCATCTCTAATGGAGTTTATATCTATAGGGCTTCTTAGGAGATTTTCTGGTGAATATTTGAGGGCGGACGCGAGAAATATTCCCGTCGACGTGAGCGAGGTGTTGCGCGCTGAACCGAGGCTATATTTTATTTTGATTTATTTTTACGACAAGTATGGATTTATACAGAAGTTTTGTTTATTTATCATTCGCTGCGGGTGTGGGAATATTTAGAGATATGAAATAGTGATTTCGAATGGCATTCGCTGGTTACTATTTTATAAAGGCCGGTGCTGGTGTTACGAGGAAATATATATGAATAAGAATTGTCATACATGAAATTCAAAATAGTCGGATTTATTGTGTATATTTTTGGAAGAATAAATTGATCGCATAATCCATACGTCTATTTTATTCTAGATGTTTAATCTTTAATTCTGTTTATACAGTGTTTTTATGAAATTGATTCGTTTGCTACAGGAAGCGATATACCATTTCGCTCAGAATATTGACATTACTTTATAGCTTGCGGTAAATACGCAAACGACCTTCGAAAACTAATCATGCAAATAATGCCAACCTTAATTATTCCACACAACATTACCACTTATATATATATATATATTTCTTAAAAAACATCAACGGCCACCCGAATTTACATTCCTTCATCATTTTTCGCAACACCCCCCCTCCTCCCCTTCCCATATCCCCTCGAACAACTAATATTTATCTTTTCGAACGTTAACTTTATAGCTTTTTACTTCTGAAAACTAGACTACTACGGGCACGTGAGAGAGAGAGAGAGAGAGAGAGCGCTTCTCTGTTTGAACATCGGCACGTTGACTTTTCGCCAAGTTTATCGAGCGCTATTTTTTTCTCTCTCTCTTTCTACCTTCCGCTCGCCGTCGAATTCATTCACGGGAGGGGTAAAAGTTCGCCGCGCGCGAAAAACTCCCCACTCCGTCAAAGCGGATTAATTTCTGCCCTTCCACCCCCATCACGACGTTTTTCCATGCGGCATCGAGATTTTTCTTCGCGCTCGAAATCTTGACGAAATCCCCCTATAGGCATTTTCGTGAATTATTCAACGCGCGACGAGAACGCAACTACACGCGCGGTGCACAGAGAGTTTTCGATGCGCGTTACGCGGACGCGCTACGCTGCGTACAGAGGGGGTCGTTCGTTTTTTTTATCGGGCCGTTCGGAAGAGACAGAGAGGAGGAATAGGTGTAGCGCGGCATGTAGCGGGGGTACGATTTTTTTACGAACTTTTTCGATCGTTTTAAGGGAGCTTCGACTTCCTCGTTTGTACACGGAACAATGTCGCTTTGATGGAAAGTTTTATTTTTTTTTATCGATGGTGTCGAGTGCCGGGGTTTTTTTTGGTAATAACAATGTGAGGGTACATGGTGGGAATTAAATTTTGATTGGTAATTTTATTGGCAGGTGTATGGGGGATTGATATTGGATAACGTTTTAGGAGAGGACTATTATAGAAGCTGTGTAAGGGTTCATGAATGTTTCTGACATACAAACGAGCAGTGTTGTTATGAGTTTAAATATTAATATTCTTCTGTGTCCATTTTTAGTTAAATTATGACATTGGACAAGTCCAAGAAGACACAGAAACTTTGATTTTTATTCAAAACAATAAGTTAAGAAACATTTTTTTGTCGCCAGTTTTTCACTCGTCTATGCATAGAGCATTCACAAAACAATTCCATTTTTGCTCTACAATAAACAAGACAATCTCACCCGTGTTCCTCCCACACCTAAATTTCAAGACACGTAGAAAACCCAACCGACCCAGCAAAATAAACACGCGCCCAACACAGAATAATCATAATTACACTCAACAAAGCACACCTCGCAAAAAACCACGCGACAAAGACGTATCCGGCCAGCCGACGCGCGCACGCTCGCCCCGGAAAATGCAATTGGGAAATTTTCGGAAAATTCCGGTGGCCGGGGTCGCAAAGTTTAAATTATCCCGGCGAAAAGTGAAAGGTAGGTAAAACCAGGCGCCTGCGGCTGCCACACCAGAGGCGCTAATTGAAGCGTCTGGGGGGGGGGGGGGGGAGGCGAAATGTCCGGCGGCGGGATAATAACGTAAGCGCGTAAAAGCATCGCCCCTCGGTAATTGTCGCGTAATAATGACGTAACGTCGTTAAACGCGGCGGCGGCGGTTCTAGCAGCCGACGCGAAATTAGAAAATCATAACGCGACGCGTATCGGACCGCACCGCAAACTCGATTTTCGTGGAAGGGGACTTAACGGAAGAATTCGATTTGTAGCTGTCGTGGTGGCTTTTTTCTAGGAGGAAGGGTGTGTAATGGAGTTGGCGCTGTGCATTTTTGAGGAGGAGGAAGAGGTTATGAATAATTTAGTGGAGATTGATGGGAGATGTTTTTTTGGGGGGAGAGTGATATCGTAATCGCTGGCGTGGATGTAAGCTGATGAGATGCAGATTGTTGGTTAGATTATCCTACCGATTTCTTGCTGTTCTATCGGCTGCCAGATGCGCGATTCTTGCCTGCATGTGGGGAGCTCAGTTTGTAATCTTGGGTGTCTTTTCATCGAAACCTTATACCTTCTTTATATCGTCGGAGTTTCCGCGGGAAAGTACATGAATGTTAATAACAACCATAATCCGAAACACAGTATCTAGTCAATTAAGCTTCTGTCTGTGATATCACTAATTTCTGGTTTTCGACTTACTTTGTAGTATTATTAGTTTTTAAGGTGATGCGATACCTGCGCTAGTACTCAAAATTGGGTTCCCGTTTTTCTCATTCAATTTTTAATTTTAAGGAAAAAACTCTTTGATACGTTATAGTTCTTTATTAAACTTAAAACGTGTCAAAGAGTTTTTTTCAAAAACATTAAAATTGAAGGAGAAAAACGGGAACAGAATTGAGTAATAGTGTGAGTATCACATCACCTTAAGAATAATGACTGTGATATCGTAAGTTATCTTTACTGAAATAGACTGAGAAGCGCAAATTTTGACTGTGTTTAATTTGTATTTTTAAACGGATTATTGTATTTATATTTAAATTGTTTTTATGTTGGCTATTCTTTTGTATTATATACACGACTATTACACACTAATGTGTTGATACATCATTTGTAAATTAAGCATATTTACAATAAATAATTATTACTTTATTACTTTATGCATACGTTACATTACGCAAATACTCCAAGCGCTTTTCATGCAGCTCAAAGATTTATGACACGCGCGTTACGCAATCCTAATTACGCGAGCCCATAAACTCGTTAAACTCCCATACATGCGCGCGCAAACACAAAAAAAATCCTTATTCCCCAGTACTTCGAAGCATTATAACCCACCGAAAACTGCTTTTTAATACCGCAATAACTTTAGCGCTCGCGCAGCTGTGCGCCCGTAGAAGATCCCCTTCTCCACCCACATGTGTGTACGCATCCATTCAAATTAGCCACTTGATTCACGAAGACAGCATTAAACTTTTTACATGCGTCTGCCCGCTTGCGCGGCCGAAAAAGAAAGCACAACTATATACCCGGGTAATGCCCCACACTCTCGCGGGCAAACTCGAAACGCATGCGCGGGTGCAAAAATTGATTTACGGCAGTTTAACTCCGCGCGCAAAGCTCTCTGCCTCTGCATAAATCACCCCTTTAATAGCCCAAAAATTATTATCACCCTAGAGCTCTCTACCGCGATAAAATAAATTCCCGAAGATTATACGTAAAAACGCGGAGGAGTAATTATACGGCGCAATTAGCGCGGATAAGTCCGAATTAATTTCCGCGCGCGCGCCGAGTATATCCTTTCGCTGCTGCAACAGTGATTTTGTTTTATCGCGCGCGCGAGGACAGTGCAAACGTGCGTCGGGAATTTTGAATGCGAGCGTTTCTCTATTTACGCGCCATAAATCGCGGCGGGCCTCTTCCATTCTCTATTTTATGTGTAGCCGGTCGCGAATGTAAATTAGAGCGGCGGCGTGGGGTTTTATTTTTTTTTTCTTTTTTGGTTATGTTCCGGCGCGCTTTTTTTATTCTGCATTTTATTTTTGTTGTGTTTTTTGAAGCGTGCGTTGATCGCTGCTGCAACGGAAAGTTGAGGAGGAAAGTTGGAGGCCGGGGTTTTGTGATTGTTGGGGATTCGAGAGTCGCAGGCCTGGTAATATAAGGATATGAGAAGTTAGGAGTAGGAAAAACAGAGGGTGGAATGGTGGTTCGGGTGATTATGCGAGACTAGACGGATTTACGATAAGTTTCGAATAGTGATTATAATAAAGTTTGTTTAATAATTTTCGTTACGATTGGTATTAGTAATGCGATTGTTATATCTATATTATTAAAATACAAAGACAAGACAGTTCATATAGAAATTCGTTCAAAAATTCTTCCCAATTTTCTTAAAGTCCCTTAACACCCATCTCAGCCTCTTTTACGCATTCATTTCTCCCACCAACAACTCTGATATCATGTAAATTCAGCGTGCGTCCCGCGTTCCCTGTCTTATAACGGCGTGTCCGGCGCACGGCACTGCACAGCGAAACTTTGTCCTCTCTTTCTCGTGGCGAGTGTCAACAGCTGAAACGACCGGGGCGAGAGAAAAACTTTCCTTCGGATTTATGTGACGTTTGCGCTGGAACTTACGGCTGGATCAATGAACTCTTGCTCTCTCTCTCTCTCCCTCTCTCTCTCACACTGGGCGCGATTTATGGGGCTGTAGGCACGCGCGCGTGCGAAAGCGCGTTATTTATATCTCTCGATAATACCAGCGAATGAAAATATTTATCGGTATTTATTCTCTCTTCTCCTCCTCTCTGCATGCCGATAAAGGACGATGGGTTCGAGTGCCAGCGTGGAGGGCGATTTCCTTTTCTATGAAAATAAAATAAAATGAAAATGAAAAGAGGAGGGGGGAAAACGTGAGTTCGAGTTGATCTCCATTATCGAGCTCGCTTTTTCTGCGTTGAAGCGCACCTGTGGTCTTGGTTTTTCGCTTTGATCAATATAATCGCGCCGTTTATACACTATACTCTCCTCTCCGCAGCAACAACAACACTCTCGAGCGATAAACTCGATTTTCCATTTCCCGCGCACGTTTATCCCCGATACTATACTGGTAATTCACAACTCGTTTCGTGTTCGCGTACCTCTATACAACCTACACACACACACACACACACACACTGGCATGTGAAAAAACGACTAGAGGTAAAAAGAACGTTCAGTACACTGCGCGTACAGGCGCACACAAAGGAAGGGCCGGCAAGTGGACGAGCGGTAATTAATTAAGAGCACCGTACACTACGTACACTCACACACTGCTGCGTACACAGAATGGGAGCTATCGGAGGAATGGACCGATGATGGATAGCCGTTTTTCACGCGCAGGGAGCGCGAACGTAGATGAGTTTCTTCCTGGTGCAGGACCGAGTCGGTTTTTAGCGCCGTAGCAACGCGGTGTCCAGCTAGTTGGGTGTGTGTAGCGTGCTGGGCGAGATGGGGTTTTGAAAGGCTTTTACGTTGTTGCTTTGTCGCTTTTAAGGTCGACGCTACGGGGAGAAATTGGATTTTTTATAGCACGCGAGCGGCGGGTTTTTGAAGTTTGAGTTTTTAGATATTTCGAGGTGGAATGGAACGGGGAGAAAAGGATTCGCGTATAGTGAGCAGCATGTGGGGCTTGTATTGGTTGAAGCTACACTGAGAAAACTGTCGTAGGAAAATTTACTGAAAAACTAACAAAAATTACTATATTTGATAGCAACGCGGGGATATAAGCAAATTATAAAAAATTTTGCTATAGTTCAGGAATATTTACAAGGTATCTTAATAATTTTTACTACTACACATAGCAAAAAGTGCCCTCTACATGTAGTACTTATTGCGTGCACGCCGGGAGCACGTGTCTGATTGAGGTTATGTTTCTCCCGCAATTTGAGATTATCTTCCTTTTAAGTTATCAAAAACATCGACAATATCGATTCAGTTGTTTTATTTTTACGTTGTGCAGGTGAGCTATGAGTTATTTCTTTATATTATCATAGTTATTTATTGCTATCAAATAATCATCAAAGTTCTCTCGTAAGCGAAGGTAGCCAATGTATCAGTTCCAAAATTTTGTACTCAAGAAGCTCACGTGGGTAAGAGGTTAGCGCGTCTGCCTAGCGTGCGGAGGGTCCAGGGTTCGAATACACAACCACCGTAAAAAAAAAATTTTTATTTCCTTATTTATTTCTTGTATAGCTAAATTTAATTAATAATATATTAAATATTGTATAAATATTAGGTATCCTATAGATATAAAATCATGAAAATCAATTTTTTTTAAGTTTAAGCTTGGCTACAAAAATTACTATATTAGTTAGCAAAAGTACCTAAATTTCCATGATATCCCATCGTTGCTATAAAAAATAGTAATTTTTATTAGCTTTTCAGTAAATTTTCCTACGACAGTTTTCTCAGTGTACTGAAGAGAAACTGGTAGACTTGGAATCTACTGTGGGAATACTCGAAATGTAATATAGATGTTTGAAGGTAAAAGTATAGAATATGGAAATAATACATTTGCTACTTATCAATAGAAGTCTAAACAAAAACAATGAGATTGTTTAATAAGAACTTATTCTTAACACACAGAGAAAAGAAAATCTTTACTGTTAACGAACGGATGTTTGGATATGAACAAATGAATGTTCATTCATAGTTCGACAAATTCGTTAACAGTTCAGTCACGAATTGTTTGAGTAAACAACTCAAAGTTAACTGTTAACGAATTTGTCTAACTATAAATGAACATTCATTTGTCCATATCCAAACGTGCGTTCGTTAACAGTAAAGATTTTCTTGTCTCTGTGCATAGACCAAACAGGATTCAATAAACTTTATGCCCCAAAAGCTACTTTTATCAACTTTTAATCGTCCTGCTAAACGTATGAATAATACAATCGAGAGTACCGATACAACCACTCTACCTCATCACCTCTCAAAACTCCCGCTAAAGACACATCAACCGGTCCACGCAATCCCCACCCCAAAGATCCCCGAAAGGACAACGAACTCGCTGGCTATTTGAATTCCCGCTCTCAGCCCCGACACGCTGAGTGACGTTTGTAGCTCAGACAGAGATAACCGGCACGGCGCGGCTCTGGCACACAGCTGAAAATAAAATATCAAATGAGCATGAATATGCATGGGGAGGTGGGGCGGCGCTCGAGTTTCGGTATCGCATTTTCGTTCATTTGCACAAACCGTATGTGTGTGCGTGTATTGACGAACCGTTTATTGTCGCCGCGGCATGCGCGCATATCGTCAATTAGCCCGGCGAGTTTCGGTTGCGAAAGTTTCCCGACTGTCGGTGGGGGAGGATACGAGATGTGGAGCGATTTAGCCGCATTGGAAATGTGACAAGTGCAGGTTTAGGGGCTGGGATGAGCTGTGATAAGGGAGGATGTGGACGCGCGGATTTGTAAGTCAATTATTTGCATGATTGAAATTTTCGGAGTAGCGTTAATTAACGGTTATTTCGGGCGACAGGTTCGAACGTCAGGCGGTAATTAAATACTGAGTGTTGTATCGCCGCGAAAGGGTGGAAATAGCTTGTAGTTGTAGAATACTTACAGTGGATCGAAAGTTTTCTTCTATGTAAATACACTGCGATAATGAGTTTATGAAAACATTTGTTCGAATAATGCCACTGAGAAAATATTGATCTTGCATAGAAAGCTTCCTCAGTGCGAAAACAAAAACATTTACTTTAACTTGTATAAACTGTTTTAAGTATATTTCCCGAACCAACATTACCTTTGATCTATAGAATTATTTCTTTCGCATAACCCTACTCTTACCAAGCCATCAACATCCACTATACCAACCTCGTCACCACAAGTCCCCGCCTTAATTAGCCCGCTAATTTTCTCAGCTCTCGTAATCCCGAATTTTTCATCCGCGCTCTCTTGGCAGCGTACTTTTTGTTATGGCGCTTTAATCCGCAAAAGTGAATTATGTCCGGGCGCTTTTTTGGCGCTTCAAAGGGGCCGAGGGTTTAATTAAAAAGAGCTGCCGATTGCCTTGCCAGCCGCCGCTGCGCTTTTGTACGCACGGGGGTGGGAAGATGAGTTCTTGATTTTGCGCGTCGAGAGGAATTGTAATTGAAGTGTTTCGTTTAATTGATTTCACTGGCTTTGTTGCACGCCGAGAGTTGGAAGAGTTGGTTTAATAGCTCGGACGAGGAAATGTTGTAAACATTAACAATGTACGTTTTTTTGGATCGTTGGTAGAGAAGTTGGTAGGTTGAAAATGTTTGGTCGGTGAGTTTAATTAAAACTGAAGATGATTACCGTTAAAGTGCAAAAATTGCGTTTTCATCGACGCGAACTCGCCTAACAAACCACGCGAATCCTAGAACAATGACCCATCCACTAAAATACTCCAATCTCCCTCCTGCAATAATTAAAATTCAATGCCCCGCAGCACCACATCCCTCAAAAATCTCGACTTTTCCATCCCCTCCGAAACCCAAAACTAATTAATCCTCTCTCCCTTCTCGCACTCTAATTCGTCAACGGTAGGAAAAAAGAACTCACGCTCCGCAAACTAAATTTTCAATTTTCCATTTCGAGCGGTTACTCCTCGCGTGCGCGCGCGTATTAAATACACACAGGGCGGATACGCAGCGCGAGCGCGCTATAAATATTCATGGGAGGCGAGAGGAAAGCAAAGATCCTCGCGAGCGCTGTTTCGAATTTCGGAAATTCCGAGTGCTGTGTATGTGAGGTGGAAGAGGTAAAGAAACGGAGAGGGAGAGAGAAGGGTTGGTTGGAGTGTGCGCTGCTGCGGGTGAAGCGTTTGGGAGGGATGAATTTTTGGATGTATAATTGATGTAGAGGGTGGAAAAGGTGATAGCAGCTGTGTTTTGATAGTGATTGATAATATGCGGGGATGTAAATTAATTTATTGGGTAGCTGATTGCAACGTTGAAATTTTTACAATTTCCTATAATGACAATCTGTAAGAGAGATTCATGAATGATTTATACTCGAAGAAAGAAAAATTACTAGTTGTTCTGTATATATCTGAAGTTCTTTTTATACATGCAAATAAACTCTTGCTATATTGTGCAGCAAATCTGCAAAAGTTTAACAAATTTCCGTAAATCTCTGACAATTTTTGTGAGTGCATATTCCGGGCTAAAGTTTTCTACTTCCAGGTATTACGTAATATATGAGAAAAGCTTGTAACTATTAAAAATGATTTTACTATGTAGTTTTTTTGCGTAAACATTATTATTAAAGAATGTTTTTAAAAGCCCGTGTGCGCAGGCAAACATAAATTATACAGTCAACAAGGATTGTGTACATAAAATTTCAAAAAGGGAAACTGAGTATGAAAATACACAAAAATACACAAATAACTACTGAAAATTCCCACGTCTGAGTTTGCACGATATTTTGTGTATTTTACTTTTAATTTTAAACTTAACGTAACTTTGGAGGGAATTAACATTTTTTAGTTTGGGAAAAAGTAAAGCTTATTTTCTCTGATTTTTCTCACCTTTTTGAACGTTTTTCGCAGTCTTTTCTAAATTATTTACGTTTGAAGTAGAGACTTTTTTTACTAATACTATTAAAATTTTATTAAAATAACGTTTATGACAAAAACCTATATTGCGAAATCTTTTGTTGGTCGGTTGAACATTTTTTCTCAAACGTAGCAAAATTATGTCCCGAGCATATATCTCAAAACAAAAGATTTTAACAATAATATCTTACAAAAATTTGTCATGCATTTCTGGGCTCGCTCATGTTAGTCAACATTCCTAAAGAACAATACAACAAATCACACCTATAGCATCGTAAGCAACACCCACCACCGCCGAGTCAGCGATCGCGCGTGCGTCAAAATTTCCATCGCCGTAAACCGTAAAAGCTTTCCTCCTCCTCCACCTCCTATCCCTTCGCATTTGCATGAGAATTGATTCCCGCGGCGATATCTCGCGACGGCGAAATTCAAAACGCCGATATGGAAAACGACTGTGTCGCGCGAGTCTTTTTGCAATTTTAGTAATCGCGCGCGCGCGATGCGCTTCGAATTCCGGTCGAATTTGGGGGTCTGTGTTTGTGTCGGCTTTGTTCGTTATACTCGTAAAGGTTTTTTTGTTGGTTTGTATAGAGCGCAGAGTTATACTGTATTTAGAGATCTGTGGGGAATAAAATTTGAGTGGGTTTCGGAAGTTTCGGTAGGTAGTAAAAAATAAGCGTTGTACTTTGTTCTAGATAGAAATTTGTCGATCGTTGAAAGGTTAATAATGAAATATAATAATGAATGATTCACAAATGCAGAGTCCTAGATAATTGTAATTGAAATTATCCAAACGAGCAATCGATCCAAACGCTTGAATAATGTAACTTCACTTTCGTAAAACATTGTTTCCACTCTATTAAATCAAACAAATTCAGATTAATTCCTCGTACACTTGAAAAAATTAATAAATTTCTCCCGTGATTTTAACGAACCGCGACCTCGCTAATAATTTAAGACTCACTCCATAGTAATTACGCCAGTGTAAAATATTGTCTTTTCAAGCTGCGCACCATTCTCCCTCACCTCGGCTATTCATTTTATTCATAAAAGTTAAAATTTTAATTGGATATCGTCCCGTGTATCGAATCCATATTGCCTCATTAATGTCGCTCGGTCGATATTATCGTGCCGGAAATATTATGTGCATTGGGAATAAACGCGCGCGCGGCCCGGTGATCCTGTTTTCCTTGCGGGCCATCAGTTTCCATCGGTTTTATTAAATAAGCTCGCTTTAAATAAATAGAAGCTTTTGTGTGAGACTGGATAACAGATTTTTATCTGCGTAACAGTTTCGTGAGATAATATAAGCATCCGTGTAATATAATACATATTTTTGTACCCTTTTCTACTAAAAAACAAAAACGAAAGAACACCACAACCTTTACACGACTTACCACTAAAAATTCATCGACTCTTACCCCAGCTGCCACCAGGAGCAGCCGCCGCAGCCCATCAATCCTCGGAAAACAATCGCAAACGTAGCCTGCAGCATGTCACTCTCTCTCTCCGCACACGTGCGAAATAAAACTCTCTCTCTCTCTCTCTCTCTCTCTCTCTCTCTCTCTCTCTCTCTCTCTCTCTCTCTCTCTCTCTCTCTCTCTCTCTCGTGGACGTTATTTTCCGCTCGGCGCGCGCGAAAACTCGCTCGATTTTTCAGCCGGGCCCCCGCAAAAAGCAGGTGTCAAAGGACGCGTTTAATCGCCTCCCCTGCGGTGGCTTTGACGGTGCCGCGGCGGTGCGCTGCTGGGGTGATGTGGCGCGTTTGAATATTTAGTGCAGCGGTTCGAGAGTGCGAGGATAGAGGAATTTTTCGGGAGTAGCTCGGTAATTGGAGTTCGTTAAAGCGCGCGTAGGTGGATGGTGTGTGTTGCTGAAGCGTTTTTCGAACGCTTGACGCGGTGATTTTTGGTATGGGGAGAGATCGGAACGAGTGTTTGGAAATTTTGCGTCTCGTGTGATGGGTGCGATCGGGGTAGGTTGTAACATGATGTTTGTAGGGATTTTGAGGCGGAGTTTGCAGCTATATTGGGATTTGACATTTTCGGTGGTGAAAAGTGGAACTACTTGTAGAGCACAGTACAGTATATCTGTATATTAGTAAAATGGCGCAGGATAGCCAGCATTTTAACACAGAGTGAAATGGCGCCGCCCTCCCCATGTCAAATCCCAATGGCGTTTCTGGTGCATCAAGTTTTGAAGGTTTGAGGTATCGGAGATATAGCTATTTATATTTCGAGTCGATCGATACGAACTGAAACATTTCGTTTGCATTCAATTATTGCTAGATAACACATTGTCCTTTCTTTTCTTTGTATCTTTGAAGTAATTCGAGTCGCCTGGTATTTCAAATCTGCCCTCGAAACAACATTTCTATATAAATATTTAGAACCACTCAAAACCATGTCCCATTACCTGAAGTAATATTGTAAGTTTAAACAGTTTATAATTCACATTAAAAATGAAATTCATCCTTATCTTAATTTAAAAAAATATATACTTTACAAAGAACGTACAGCAGCACTCAGCATACCTCACTCAACCAAAATTGCACTCAATAGCGAATCCCCCATAACCCTCAAAATTGACTGAACCTCTCTCTCTCCTATATATACAACAACAAACCTCTTCCGCAACCTTTTCCCTGCACATCGTATCCCCTCATCACATAACCCTCCCCACGCATATTAAAACAACCTTTGTCCCAAAACACACACCCCAGCCTCTCCAGAACCACTCTTACAATCCAGATACGGGAGGCCTCCCTTCCACACATACATATAAAACGCACTCGCGCACGCACGCCTACGCAACTTTACGGCTCCGGATGATCTCCGTCATGCCGGCTCTCTCCGCCGGCCGGCAGTCACCGTAAACAATAAAGCGACGCACGCGCGTTGTTCCATTAACGAATCGCCGGCGCGACCTGGGCGAACGTATCGGTTTTCCTGGACATATGCGCGCGTGTGTATATGTATATCGGGTGGAACGGACGCGGGTGTTGTGTGTAACGGGATGCTGGTGGCGGTTAAAAATGTCATGATGGAGGTGGTAGTCGTGGAGAGATGATTCGGTGGTGATGGAGGTGGTGCAGGGTTGACGGAAAGAGGGTGGCGGTAAGATTAGAGATCGGAAAGATTCGTGTGGATTTGAAAGTGTGTGGTCGAGTTGAGTATGGATGAAAACTGTTATATATATTCGAATACATATGTGTGGTGATATATAAAAAGGTCGTTAAGTCACTTGGAAAAGTTTACGAAAAAGCATACGATAGAATCAAGTAGACAAACCCTTTTCATAACTATTTTTGTTTTTCAACAAATTTTGTTTGTAGGTTTTGATATCTACACAGATGATGCGATGAGTCTCATACAATGCAAAAAATACTATAACTCTAGTTTCGAAAAAATTGGACTTAAGTCCGTTTTCAATATCACCACCTATATTGGACTATAGGTACAACATTGTCTACTTTTAGTTTTTGGAAGCAATTAAAATTGAAATATTTTTTGACGTATTCGTGAAATTGGTAATATAGTTTTACAGTTCGCAATAATTTTTCTAAAAATAAAAGAACTTTTTAAAATTTTACTATAGTTCAGTATTCTTTTCAATTTTGAAATGCACTTTAAAAAATACTTCTATTATTATTTGCTTGTTGCAATATTTTTAATAATACAATACACAGATTTTGAAGTTTAACTGCAAATATTGAAAAAAGGTTTTTTTTTTTTACAAAAATTTCAGTTATCCCTGGCAAGAGTATAGGTGAGAAAAGACCTTCCAAAAGAAGGTGCACAAATAAGAATGACGAAATCCCTCTTTATCGATGCTCATAAAGTTCGCAAAGAACATAAGCCGATTCGCAGTTCACTTTGAATTTTTCCAAATAAAATAGATTTACAAAACTTATGACTTGCTGTTCCCTGCAGGCGAAGTCACTCGCCTCGCTGCTCTTAAAGGATCTACCTGCAATAAAGTGACGAAACAAAAATGTATGAGAGCATACTGTGTCTTCGCGAATTGGAAAAATACGTTCTAAGACGTAAAAGCTTGTACCAGAGATATACCTTGATTTCATAATTTATCTTTAAAAAGGATTTACATTACTTGCAATAAAAAATAACGAAGAATAAAAAGCTACCCGAAAATCGAATAAGACCAAGAAGACTTTTCACTCGACACCGTAAATCCCTCACTGCTGGAAAAAAAATCAATCGACCACGACCGAACTTTTCCCACACCAAAAAACTTGCCAAACTTCGAATCCCTTTTAATCCCCGATCGCTCTTTCACAATTCACACTCGCGTACGAGTGTAAGTATCATCCTTGGCGGCAAATATTTTTGCTCACCTCTCCAAAAGACTGGCAGCTGCAATCTCCCGCGGCGTTTGCCCCTCGTAAATAACAACGACGAGCAAACACATCCCCCACGCGGCTATTCGAGCTTTCCGCGAAAAATCTAGCGCGCGCAAGAATACAAAAGAATCGATCGCGTGTAAAATGCTCGGCAAATACGGGAGAGATTTTTTTTATTACCGTGCGCGATTCATACGGGCTTTTAATCGCAACTCTGGGAATATTTGTACTGATTTTGGTGCGTAGAGGTGGAGCGTTTGATAAAAGGATAAAGCTCTGAAGTGTGTGTGTGTGTGAATTGAAAATTTGAGTTCGCGCGTTTTTATATTCAGGCGATTTGATTCGCGAGAATCGAGATACGCAAGACCTGATTTTGGAAGCGTAAGGGCTTATAGTTGCGTGGTTTATCAATAATTCGTTTTGTCATTCAGATTGTGCACTACTTAACGTGAATTTAAACTAATGTCAATGTTATACCTACACGGAGAAAAACATAGTAGCAAAAATTACCGTGTCTGATTGTAAACGTGGGACAGACTCGAATTATTATCAACAAAATTGTCATAAATTTCCCATAAATAAATCGCAATTTTTACCATAAATTATGACAACTTTGTTCATAATTCGAGTCTGTCCCACATTTACAATCAGACATGGTACTTTTTACTATAATATTTTTCTCCGTGTCCTATCCTATTACCATCCATATTCTTTTACATTCTCCAGATAAATATCCATGACTTGCACGCCATCTGCACCTCCAACCTTACAAACAGCAGCGCGAAAAAGCAATATATAACACTTTTTCCCTTAAATTCAAATCCCGTATTCTTCGCGCTCGCGCAGTCGATATCATTACAAACGACACTCGCAAATCAGCGACTCTCCGTTTGCGCCTCCATAAAAAGCATCCTCTCTCTTTCTCCTCTACCTCAGCAGCGTAGCGTAAAATCGGATCGACGCTCTCATCCTGAAAATAAATCTCCTCCTTTCTTACCTATCTACTCTCTCTCTCTCTCTCCTCGCTCCCGTCCTTTCAATTTTCCACTACGACACGCGCGGGGAATCGTAAAAACGGTTAATACGTAATTGCCCGATGTAAAGTGCGCAGCGCGCGCTCCCGAAGCACCGGGCGCCCTCACACATACGTATATCTATACACGCTTTTGAGAGCCTATAGTTTATGGACACACACACACGCGCATACAGACACTCACGCGTACATGCACGCATCAACCGAAATTTATAAACATTCTCACTCCCCCTCTACTCGTCTTTTATGGCGACTCATACATTTTTACACGTAGGCACATACTCATCTCCGCATCCACTTACTCCCCACTCACACTACGTATACGCACACACATACCCCGCATACGCAAGTAGATACACCGAGCGCGCACGCCGCGGAATCGCTGCCGGTGGAGTGCAGCTCGCGCGCGCGACTGCGTTTTATGAACCGGAAAATCCTCTTTACACAGAGCACTACCAGAGTACGCCACTCTCTCTTTCTCTCTCTCCCGCGCTGAAATCCGTGGATTTTCACGCTCGCAGGACGTAAACGTCGTGGGGGTGGGGAAGAGCGGAGAAGACGAGATATGCGAGTACGTATGGCCGATTTGCCCCCTGAATTATACCTTCCTCCGCCTCCTCCTCGTGCCTGTATACGCAGCGTATCCTGGGGGGATTTACCGACGGAGCGCGAATTTTTCCGCGAGCGCGTCCTTTTTATGGCCTTTTGACTTTTTGAGAGGGAGGAGCGCGCGGCAATAAAACGCGGCAGGCTGTGGATATCGTAGTTGAGGGAGGACTGGGGTATGCGAAGGTGAGCGCGATGGGTTTTATTGGGGCGGAGTTATTGTTTTTTTTTTTTTTTTTTTTTTACCGAGTGATTTGTGGCGCGGGCGGGTTGAGATTTGTTTAAACAAGTGGGGTTGAGCTGAAGGAGGTGTAGGTTGAAGGTAGACTTTGTGTGCTGGGTATTGAAGGTCATGAAGTTTGCTGTAATGGAATCGTTTCGAGGTTTTTATGAAAATATGTTGTAGAACAATTGTACCGAAATAAACTTGTTAAACTGGACTTTGTTTGTTTTTAACGTGGTAACGACAAGCATGAATTATCGAAGAATGAATTTTTAAGATCGCATTTTAATGTAAAAAATCTCATCAGTATTTATCTTGATATCTTTATTTGAAACTTAAAGAGTTCACAAATTTCAAATAGTCTGATATACTCTTACACCATACCAACAATTTCCGTATAAACCAGTCAAATAGACACCCATGCTTAACCCCAATTAATAAGTAATAATTAGAATATACATACACAATGCATTATTGATTATATTTAGTCGCCGAGCCGAAGTCAACGCCCGCCAAATTGACAGTCGGACTAATTCGTTCATTAAGCAACCATAAATACCGAGAGCGGCCCAAAAATGTTATAACGGGCAAATTAATTTGCCCCCTCCTTCATACAGCAGCAGTAGCAGCGTTGTTTGCCCCCGACAAACAAATTACAAATTCATAGATCATTTCAATTTCAAAAACATTCTAATTTAGCGCATTCCGCATAATTAAATGCAGCCCCGTCGCGCCCCGGCACAATCAAACGGACGTTAAAATTCTCTCTCCGAACAATGCACCGGGAAATTTCTCTCCCTCTCTCTCTCTCTCTCTTGTCTACGATATTAAAATCTCGGCGCGAGTCGTCTTTATTAAAAATTTTAATAAAAAATTATCCCCTCCTCCTCTCTTTTAGCGCGTTTTCGCGCGACTGCTCGTCCCGCTAATTAATTCATCCGCTTAATTGGCCGTGTAATTCGCCGAGCGCGCGCGCGCTTTTCCGCGATTTCCGCGAGAGAGAAAGCTGAAGGGATTAGAGCGCACGGCGAGTGCATACGGGTTTAGCTGGCGCATCGCGCCGATGAAACGGTCGGAAAAGGTGTCGATGCGTCGCGGTTTGTTGGGGTTACACTTCGAGCGAAAGTCGATTAGAGGTGCGTGATACGTTGAGATTGCGGATGAGTGGAAGGGATTGCGATAATGCGAATGCTTAGGGACTTCTTTTTCTATTATAGAAATTCGATAAACTCTGGTAGAAAATAGACCAACTTCGTTGGTTAACATGTTAATCAAATGAAAGCATTTCTACTTAAGATTTACATCGAAATTTAATTAAAACTATTTAAAACTATCACTATATTTTAAAGCATCTGCAATATAATATTTCCACGTGCATAAATAGATTCTTCGTCGACAATAGTAAAATAATCATGGTGTGACTTTTTTAATTTAAAAATTGACGAACGGTTCGCCAACCGTTAGTTAGTATTTCTACCAGGGAAAGGTTACATTTAAAACAGTTGATTGTAATTTCAATATATGTCAAAAATTTAATTTAGAAGTCATGCGCAAACAATTATCGATTCTATATTTGCATTGCAAACGGGTACGAAATTTAATTAAAATCGGTTCTAAAATTAATTTTCGGTTAAATCTTACCCAAACGCACAGCTATAATAAAACAATAAAATTGACACATTTCCATATTAAAAAGTAATAGGAAAAATTTTGAAATCGACGAAGCACATCAACAAGATAACAAGAATTATTTTTAATTATAACAACTTCTATATCCATTTTAATTAAAAACACAGTATGTTTACCGATAGATTAGTCAAACGTCGCTTCACTTTTAATAAGCAGTTTGAGAGAGAAGTTTCATACTCGGCTTGTTTCGAAATTCTTTGCCGCGCTCGCGCACACAGGCGAAGTTACGCGTATAGCCTCCGTTACTGCCAGCTATAGCTACCGCTGTTCGCTTATGCATATTTATTCCGTAAAAGTCATTAAGTCCACTCGGAATCAAGGAGAGATCTCATAAATCATTGCCGGGTTCCCAGATGGCAGATGATATAAAAGTATCTACCGCGCTCGGATTCAATAATTGATTATCGCGATTATTGCAGTTTTTTTTCCCAATCGACTGGGTTTTTGTGCGACATTCAATAAATATGTGTGTGAGTTAAGAAAATATAAGAACATTGCTTTTATATTTTCTACCAACGTTGTTTATATACACTGAGAGAAATGTTGTAGGAAAATTTACTATAAATTTAAGAAAAATTGCTGTATTCGATAGGAACTTTGGGACAGACTCGAACTATCATAAAATTTACTACAATTTATAGTAAAAATTGCTACATACATAGTAAAAAATACTCAAAACATAGGAATTTTTATTATAAATTGTAGTTTATGATAATTTAAGTTTGTCCCACGGTTACTATAAATATAGTAATTTTTCCTACACCATTTTTCTCCGTGTATTATACAAAAAAGTATATCGGTTCATTTATTACTATCTTCTTTTACATGCAAAGCCTTGACGTTTAAAGCTCATCACTCTCACTTTGCCCCCGAAACCTTTTTCACGCCATTTTCAAAGACAGCCTGCGTATACGTAACCTTTCCCATTACACCCGAGTACAAAGCCCCCACGCGATAATTTTAACCTACATCCCGAGCAGTTGAACTTCGCGAAGATAGCCCCCGCGCTAATGTACAGTTCGCGTGTAACGAGCTCTCGACTCTTCGGTTTCGAGTTTTTCCGCTCGAGCTTAATTGTTCATCGGGTTTTTAGGCGACGTGTAATGGATAACCCGAAGCTTTTAACGATGTAACGTTGGGTTCCAGATAGAGGTTTCTTTTTAGGTTGAGTTTTTGAAGTGAGGCGTATGTAAATGAGTAAAAATTGAAAAGGAAGTCGGTCCTTTACATTTTTGCTACTGCTTTATATAAAAAAAAGAATGTACTCATTAACCTTCGTTTATTTAACCAAATACTTAAAAATTTTAAATATTATGAAACCACCACACACTTCTTTATTAAATGTACCAACCCATTATATTTCGCCTTCTCAATCCCCACTACAAAACCCCCCAAAAATATTACCAACCCCAAGCTTCATTCCCACTCTCACTCCGTAATAATATATCAGAGAAACTTAAAAACTCGGTACCAAAAAAAAAACTGGAAACTTCAAAAGATCTCCCAAGCCTACTCGTAATACTCGCTCTTTCTCCCTCTCCCTCTCTCCAACTTCGTCGTCTCTCTATCAGCCAGAGCGCGCGCAGAAACTTTCGCCGCGCGACTACTCCGCTTTGTCGCTCTAATCGGCCGCAAGCCGCTTATATACCGCGGCAGCGGCGGCGACGGTCCTTTTATCCCGGCAGGAAAAACGTAAAAAGCGACGCTGATATCGCGAGGTTAATCGAAAAGCGCGCGCCCCCCGTAGTTTGTTTTTGTGCGCGTAGGACGGGCTTAATTACCCTCCGCATAGCGAGGGGGAGATGGGAGCTTCTGATGGTAAATGAATTTCCTTTTTTTTTTGTTCTTGTCGTTGTTGGCGGGAAGGATCGCGATTATAAAACAATCGCGTGGGCGAGGTTAGGGTGTTTTTGTTTTTTATGGTGTGGTGGTGATGTCTTTTGTTGGGTATAAGAGGACGCGTGCTGAAATAGTTGCGAATGAAATAAAAGGTAACTAAAATACACTTTTTTCCCCTATAATGGGAATGACAAAGGGAGTTTTTAAACTCGAAAATAATTCGCCGAACAATGAAAAGCTTTGAAATTTTCATGACACAGACGCGGTAATAAATCACGCAAGTAATATTCACTCGCTGACGTGACTACACAGCCAAACGCGCGGCGACTGGATAAAAACGGGCGAATCGCGAACCGGAAGGAAGGAAGTATACACGCGGCTCTATTTTACTTAGCGCGGCGGCAGCAAAGCACACACTCCCGAGTGATTAAAGAGGCTTAACGCCCAAGTTTCGCGTCGCGCACCGTGGCTTCCGAATGTACGCGTGCATCGAACGATTCCTCCCTCTTGCCGTGGAAGTTACGCGCGTTTGCGCGCGTCTAACGAAGCGAGGCGAGAGACGTCGTTTATCTTGGTTCATTATGTCCGCCGAGTATTAAAGGAGTTTGCCGGTCTAGTTTGGTTTTTAGCGGGGAGCACGCGCGTTATTGAATCTGCGGTGGAGTTCTGTGATGGGGAGTTAGCGGAAGATTATTTTGTTTTTACGGTGGGTACGTAAATTGACTGTTTTTCTTTGTTTGTGAAAGTGTTATAGGTAGGAGGTCTTAAGTTGCCTGATGGTAGGGAAATATTGAGCTAGGAAACTATGCGGTTACAATTTAGTACAAGCTTTTTAGTAAAAATGACTACAAGTGTTTGTTTCTGTGGTATATACTCGAATCCCGCCAAAACTATATCACGACTTCACCAGTGGTGGAACAGACACCAGTGAATGAACATTTTTTTAATAAAAATCGTTGATAAAATATATTTTTAAAGTTTCTGGCCTCCTCCCGATTTCAAACTTTGAAAAAGGCCATTTTTTGACGGTGTAATATATCATAAAAGCATTTTTCTCTTTGTATGATTCTATCACTCATTTTTGGTATTTCTTGTGTGGGACTCTATTGATGTTAATGAGTAACAACTGATTTAAATTAAATATACGACGTTTCGATAGCTTGATCGCTATCCTTTTCAAGTCCTAAATTTTATTACAAAGTTAATACTACAAGTCACTTTTTTAAAAAACATATACAAAAATATACAATTATAAACAATTGCTTGTCTTACCTAATTAACATCAGTATTACACTTCGTCACATTTTTCTAGAAAATAACAGAGCTTTTTTTCTTTTCTAAAATAATAATAAGAACAAAAATGCAATTTGTATAAGTTTTTTTGCACAAAGGTCAACGTCAAATCAAGTATAACTTTACCTTATTTTTCATTTTATCAAATACGTCAATGTACATTGTTAATAAATTAAGACGGTTAATAAACATAAAAAAACCGACACTAATAATAAATTAACATATAAAAACTCTCACAACTAATAAATTAACAAAGAAGACTGCCACAATTAATAAATTAACACTAAGAATGAGCAAAAGCAGTCAAGGCAGATAGAACCAGTAGAACGAGAAAAATGTAAACATAAGTTTAAATATATGAATTGATACAACTACCAAAAATTCACAAAAAAGATGCACCTTTGAGACCCATAGTCTCGTGTGTAAGTAGTCCAACATACAAACTATCAAAAACTCTAGACACTCTCATACGTAATAAGATACCAGAACCGAAATCTTAGATAAAAAATAGTCATGACTTAATAGATAAAATCAAAGATATTGTCATTCCTGATGATCACGTCATAATATCATTAGACGTCACATCACTCTTCACGAATGTACCGCAGTAATTAGTAGTTAAAAGTATAGAAAAAAGGCATCATTATATTAGAACTCAGGACGTACCTTTAACAGAAATAATTAATACTTCAAAGTTTTTAATAAATAATACATTTTTCCAATTCGATGGAAAGTACTATAGACAGACCTATGGATCTCCTATGGGGAGTCCCATAAGTCCTCTATTTGCTGATATGGTAATGGTAGATTTGGAAGAAGAATGTATAAAAAAGCTAGATTTGAGACCACTGTTTTATTATCGATACGTAGATGATATCATTATGAGTATACCTAAAAATAAAATACAACAAGTTTTAGAAATATTTAACTCTTACCATAATAGACTCAAATTTACACACGAAGTTGAACATAACGGTATGATAAGTTTTTTAGAGGTACAACTTATAAGAGAAAATAATAAAATCATTACAAATTGGTATCACAAACCTACGTTTTCAGGCAGATTTTTAAATTTCAAATCGAACCATCCCATATCACAAAAAAGAGCAATGATATATAATCTAATAGACAGAGCGGTTTTACTTTCAAACAGACAGTTTTGGGAAAAAAACATCAATCTGGTTAAAGAATTTTTAATAAATAACCAATATCCTAGTAGATTGACTTTTATGTGAAAGAAAGATTAAAAAAGATTGAATTTAATAATAATAACAATAAAAATAAAACTAGAGAAAAAAGAAATACAATATTGACTTTGCCGTATATACCAGATACTTTTGAAAAGGTTTCACATAGTTTGAAAAAAATTAGCATCACTACTATTCCAAAAATCAAGAATAATCTCAATACTGTAATAAGAAGAGGAAAGGATAGACAAGAAACTAGGGACAGACTAATATAGTTTATAAAATTAATTGTAAAGATTGTGATGCTACATATGTAGGAGAAAGTAAGCGGATGTTAGGGACAAGAATTAAAGAGCACATTGTGAATACAAAGAAAAAAGATGAAAATAAATTTGTCATTAATAAGCACATGGATGATTTTAAACATACTTTTGACTTTGAAAATACAACAATATTGGACAAAGAAGAAATATGGAAAAAAAGATTAATATCTGAAATGGTGAACATTAAATTACAAAAGAATCCAATAAATATTAAAGAAGATACACAAAAATTAAATAACCATTATTCGCAATTGCTCAAAGAAATGAAATAAATAAGATAAATAAATTAATCAAGTATAACTGCCGAACATAACCTTGAAATATTTGAAAATTCTCGCTGACTGTGGCGGTTCACGAGACTTGCCACCCCGAGCGCTCCGGGTCTGCGCGCGCATCACTTTCAATGGTGATGAGTGAGCAGAAATAGAGTGCCTAATAGCAATTAAGCGTGAAATTTCAAATTAAAATTAGATTTCTGATAACTTTATACGATATAAACTCAAATTAAAATTCAATTTAACAACAGTTTTTTATAGGATTTGACAACTTGTTAATAAATTAAGACAGAATTAAATTTTAATAATAGTTATAATAGTTTTAATATAAAAATTGAAAATGAATATGTTGACGTGATATGACGTCAATTGCTAAGTTTATTACGAAGCCAATTTGCGGTATATTAACGTTGTATCAATTCATATATTCAAACTTATGTTTACATTTTTCTCGTTCTACTGGTTCTATCTGCCTTGACTGCTTTTGCTCATTCTTAGTGTTAATTTATTAATTGTGGCAGTCTTCTTTGTTAATTTATTAGTTGTGAGAGTTTTTATATGTTAATTTATTATTAGTGTCGGTTTTTTTATGTTTATTAACCGTCTTAATTTATTAACAATGTACATTGACGTATTTGATAAAATGAAAAATAAGGTAAAGTTATACTTGATTTGACGTTGACCTTTGTGCAAAAAAACTTATACAAATTGCAGTTTTGTTCTTATTATTATTTTAGAAAAGAAAGAAAAGCTCTGTTATTTTCTAGAAAAATGTGACGAAGTGTAATACTGATGTTAATTAGGTAAGAAAAGCAATTGTTTATAATTGTATATTTTTGTATATGTTTTTTTAAAAAAGTGACTTGTAGTATTAACTTTGTAATAAAATTTAGGACTTGAAAAGGATAGCGATCAAGCTATCGAAACGTCGTATATTTAATTTAAATCAGTTGTTACTCATTAACATCAATAGAGTCCCACACAAGATAAAAGCATTTTATTTAAGCGATTAAAAATATCACGTGACCCGTTCATTCACTGAACTTAAACGTTCATTTACTGTCGAAGTCACCCTAATAACACAAATTTCTAAAATTAAAAGAAAACCATTACATGGATTCTTAAAAGTAACCTCACCTCGTAATCAAATTCAAAACAACAGCAGCAACAATGACAGAAACATAACCTCCCTACCAGTGAACAAAGTGTGCGCGTAAAAAAACAGTGCCTGGTGAAAAACAGTGCAAAGCAATGCCGAGCTCGCGATGCTGCTGGGCTGTCTAATCACGGTGGACTATGGGGCCCGTGGCGCTATGGGCCCGGGCACGTGGCCCGGGGGCCGCTGGCGGGGCGGTGGCGTGGCTCGCCGATGGTGGATGCCGTCGCCGCTGCGCGAGGACGCGAGGTTCATCTTCCTCTCGTACACGCTCATCGCCGAGCTGCGGTACTTCGAGCAGGTAAAATAGAGTGATGGGTTGTATTATAAAGATAATATGAATGGAAGAATTGAATGGGAATGAGGAGTGGAGACTTTAAAAGTGTTTCGAATTTGAAGATTTGACATTTTTGTGTTGGATAAAAAAATGTATCATTGATTAATGTTCTGGAACCGGTGGGGATGTGAAAACTGTGGCATGCGGGCGATATTTTACGTTTTTCGTTGTTTTATTTTAATTGTCGACGTTTATTCGTGATTTCTGTTATCCTTTGTTATTTGAATTATTACGAACAATAAACCAATCCTTTCGCCATAAGCTTCTAAACATACTAGCCGATCGCACCGGCAACACATTTGTTTTATCCAACACTAATCCACTTTCGACAAACGCGCAACGCAAAATTAATCATATCTCGAATTCCGAATGTACATCGCGTGTGAGCATCGCAGTGTTGAGTCTCTCTCTTCTTTTTTTAAATAAAAATCAATACCATTTAACTATGGAATGGTAAATAACGAAATTTGCACAAGAATAAAAGCAATCGAATAAACGGATGATTGCGAAAGCGCGCGCGTGTATGTGTATGTGTGTGTCCTAGGAGCGACCGAATTCGTTATCGACATAACCAGCATGTATATAAAGGTCCGCACGGCCGCGATAAGGCTATAGACACAGTGCAGCCATTCGAATATTCTCTCGTTCTCGCTCTCACTCTATTTCCCCTATCTAGATTTTCCGTCGGTATTGTTGTATTTTTCGCTCTCTGTACTCCTTTTTTTTTCGTCTCGGCTTTTCGCGACGATTTTTAAATGCACGATCGGGTTCTTCACGCTATCGGAATCAATCGGCACCAAAATCAATTCACTACATAATTTATCGAAATTATGTATATATTATTACGTTTGATTTTACAAGTTATTGAAAAGCGCACACACACATCAAATACAAAAGTAAATCTGTAAGTAGATACTGTCAGCATCACGTCAGACAACATTTTGTTTCGCCCTTCAAAAATTTTTCAAAATTTCCTCCAAAAAAAAAGTATTTTTACAATTCTAAAAAAAAATCCCTACCTTGCCTCTTCCTTTAAACAAACGGCGTCGCGCAACAGCACACCGGATAACTACGATCTCAGAATCCGCCCCGTAGACGTGTAAGCACGAGGCTTCGCCGTCGGCTGATCCATCCATCCGCGAAGGGTGAAGTGTGCGCGAGGCGCTCGGCGGGCAATAATCGAGAGGAAGGAAATAAGTGACGCGAGAGGGACGACCTCTTGGACCGTTTCCATCACGCGCGCTAGAGTCAGCGAGAGAGAGAAAATTTTTCGAGAGATCCGAGAGCAGATGTTTCGAGAAGATGGGAGGGAGGATTGCGTTGATTTTGAGGAAATATCGGTCGAGGGTGAGAGGTTCCTTTGGGATCTTTTATGGAAGATTCGGCGTTGGATTTACAAAGATATTTTTGACGTAGCTTTGGTTTTTTTGGAGAAAATATAAATGATCGATGTTGTATTATGTGCGAGTATGCGTGTGACTGTAAATAAGTGGAAATAGTCGAGTTCGATCAGACATATGTCTGTAAATAATTTATTTGCGTCCTTTGCTTGATATATACATTATAAAAATATACTAAATTTAACTTTATTTCAGGAATGGACATAACAATTTTATTATGTCTATGTGAACAAATATTGATTGGATATATCACTGAATTGAATATTACTTCCAAATGAAAATTATTAAATCTATTATAATATGTTGCAATATAACAACAAAATTATGCACGAGAAGATACCGAGAAGGAAATCTGTTTAAATGAAAGCGAACAATCTATACTATCCCATAAAAAAAGCACAACCCATGCAACTCCCCATAAAAACTGTCTTCTCTACACACCCACACTGAGAGAAAAAAAAGGTTAAGAGTACCGAACAGAACAAAGTTACGTCAACCGGACAACATTCGGTACGCTGAACCGGAAATTTCGGTAGCCACTACCAAACTATTCCGGTATGTCTACAGTAGACATAACCGCTTAAAATTTTATAATAACAATTTTATACCTTGTATCATTATTTATCTATAAAAGGTTTATACTTAGCGTACTTTGGAGTACTTTTGTTAATTTGTTTAAAAAATTAACATAAACATTGTAAAGGAATTCTCAAATAACAGAATATTAGCACATTAATCATTAATAGTACCGTAAACAAGACGGTAGTCCTTACCGAACTGATTCAGTTCCTTGTACCGAACTTTTACTCTCCTTATTTCCTCTATACCCGATCACAAAGAAACCTCAGCAGCATTCTTCCACCACCTTATGCGCGTCCGTCTCCATCGAACTCGCCCGCATTATAAATTCCAAAGAGAGGGCCTTTGTCGCTCGCTCGCTCGCTCGCGCGTATTATACCTGTCATCGGATCTAAAACTGTCCGTCCTTTGTAGGACCTGCAGTCGGAAATTGAGACGCACCACGATGTATACGCCTCGCTCAACGGCACAGGACGCAAGCTCCTCAGCAGCCTCGCCAGCCAGGACGACGCTGTCATGCTGCAGCGGAGGCTCGACGAGATGAACCAACGGTGGCATCATCTCAAGGCTAAGAGCATGGCCATCAGGTGAGTCTTTTTTACTTTTATACTTTTTTTTTTTTTTTTTTTTTTTTTTTTTTTCAGAGAGAGAGAGAGAGAGAGAAATTATGATAATTGTTAGTGGTGGTTAGGATTGCGCGTGGCAGAGGTAGATGATACCTATGCGGATGTATTTTTTAAGTAAGAGTAAATGGTACTGATTTCTTTTTGCGATGGCATTTTTATGATTATTTAAATTGAGGTATTTATGGAGGAGATGAAATAATATACTAGTAGAAATATACGACGTAATATCAGTACGGGTTATTTTATGGTCATATAAATAGCGGCTAAGGCGATAACGTCGTTTTAAAAAATACTGCAGTATCGAAGTAAATATCTCATGGTGACATATTCAAAGCATCGTAAGTATTGATCAGCCAAGACAGTGGCACGTTCCAGTTTATATCCGGTTTTACTTTCATGAAAATATATCTTATTGTGGCTATTTCTACCCTGTATAGGTTATTTACTTATCAGAATATATACTTATTCGACCGTGAAAACAAAAGCTACACAACAATATAATTTGAAATATATTTATAAAATCACAAGGCTATACAATAATCTTAATATAATCCTCTTAAAATAGCTGTAAAAGATCCCTGCGAAATATAAAATATGCAAAGGCTTTCACGCATGTCAATCCCTGAATACGTGAACCGTAAAATAGTTCTAACTGCATGAAAGTTTAAATAAAAATATACATCGACAACTTTCTTCTCTTCTAAACTCAATGCACCTCAACTGGTACTACACTCGCTCAATCTAAATTAACCAAACTCTCTCTACCCTATATACCCGCCCCCTCGAGAACTATCTCCCTCTCCCGCTCGCTAAACATTCTTCATTAACATCTCCAAAATTCCGCTCCCCATTGTACCCCAAAAATTCACTTTCCCCGAGTCCCATACAGCCAACTCGGCGGCACCTGCAAGATCTTCGATTAACTCTCTTGTCTCAACGCTGCGGCAACTATCCCAGGAATTTGCTCTCTCTCCGGCGACGAAACCACCTCCGCCGTCGTCAACTCGAATTTTTCGCCCTATACAAAAATCCCCATCTCTAATTCCGACTTGATTATCTTTATAAGCACGCTTGTGGATCGCCAAACTTGTACGAGATCGAACCAAGTCGCGCATTCCGCAGCCTTTGAAGTCCTCTCTGCTCCTCTACACTATTGCTATAGGTCTGATTCATCGTCGACGAAAGTTCGCGGGATATTAATTTCCAGCGGAACTGCAACGACGACGACGACGACTCCGGGATTATGTGGGAGGGGAAAAGTTTGCCGTGGAAAAACGCTGATGCCGATAATTCGAGCTGACGGAGCGAATATCTGCTGCATAATGCGTTTCTGTTTGCATAGACTCCCTTTATTTTTCTGTCTCTCTCTCTCTCTCTCTCTCTCTCTCTCTTCGATGGTGGCGCTGTATATTTGGTATTTCTGGTATTGCAGCGTATATTTTTCTTGCGCGGAATCTGTAATGACATCTTTATTAACAGGTTGCGGCGCGGGGGTTATTTTCTCCCGTATGTCGTTTTCTCGAAATTTTTGCGATATTATAAGAGTTCAGATATTTGTATTTTTTAATAAAAGAGCAGCCTCTTAATATGACCATTTAAAATCCGTTTGCTTTTCTGTTTTTCAAATCTTCTCTCTCACGCGCGCAGCTTTCTTCTTTCCTCGTTTTGTCGCTACTTCCAGAACTTTTGTTTTGTACGACTCTTGTCGAGTCCGAACTTGTGTAACTTTTCTTCTTCTTCTTTTTCTGCGCATCTCGCTCTCTCCTCCGTTAGTTGTTCGCGAACTCAAGATTTCTGCATGACTTAACATGTAAATTACCCGTGTGAGACCAGTTGCTTGAATACCAAGGATTTTCTCTCTCTCTCTCTCTCTCTTCTTTCTCTCTCTCTCTCTCTCTCTCTCTCTTTCTCTCTCTGTCTATTTGGAGAGACGATTCATTCAATACATTAGTTCAATTAAGTTAAGTGTCCTTTTAATTCTTCGAATCGTTTTAATTAAAGTTCTATAGTACTATTATAGATGATGTTAATGGTAGGAAGTGATAACTTTGTTATTCAGGAATCTAATGGCCATACTACCAGATAAGGTTGTTAAATAAATTATAACAACATTTTAGAATTAATCAACGTTTCGGACACTTTATTGTCCCTCTTCAGGATCTAACAATTACAATAATTAAATTAAATTAAATACACTTGTTTACAATCACAGAAAGTTGCGCAAAATTACAATACTTACGAAAACGTTTGAAAGTCAAATCTTAGTACGCGGGAGAACAATCCGCTCGTCAATGATTTATTGTGTGCGATTATCGGTCTTTTATTTCAATAAATGTGTATGTGTGAGTGTACGAATTTATACTGTACGTAACAATGTTGCAAGGTGGGGGTTACAACAACATGTAAGAGCTAGGGCAGAAAAACTAAGCCAAACGAAACGATTTGGAACATATACTATTGTGTGTGTATGAAATCATAGTTCTTGATTAGTGATGTGTATTCGTTGGCTAGTCTATTTATTTCAAATTGTTTATTGATATAATTTTTTTGTGTATGTATAAATATGGCTTCTGAAAGGAATCTTTTTTCTTTATTGGTTTCGGAATCAAGTATTTTGATATTTTTAAAATCTATGGTATGTCTATTGTCTTTTGTGTGTGTATATAGCGATGAATTTTCATCCATCGATGAGTATTTTTTTGCGTGTTCCTTAATTCTAACATTTAACCGTCTATAGTACTTTTATAGTCTATAGTACTGTTCTATAGTACTGATTGTTATCGTAGAAAAGCAAACTTGTAAACCGTGACTAAAAAATCCGTTCTCGCCAAACGAAATTTAATTATACATTACTTTCCGGGAAAATGCATTAACACGAAGGTTGTAAATTACTTTACCGTAAAATACTTTATCCCTGATGTAACCTGAAAACATAATGGATTCACGGAGAAATTGCCAAACGTAATTGAGAAAAATTAATTTTTTGTTGCTGCACAAAACAGCTTTTAAAAACGTTTTTCACAGGCAAAAGCTATTAGGGATTTTAATTTTCTTTGTCACACTTTTACCCTTCCAATCGCATTATCAACGTTATATTTCAAAACAACCATATCATATAGAGGGAAAAAAGCCAATGACCCACATTTCACCAAATCCAATCCCCCATTTTGCGCCTCTAAAAACTATCTCCCCGCGTGAAATCCCCCGAAGATGTTCCATCCTCGGAAATCGCGCGATCGCTTCTGCACTTCTTCTTGCGCGCACGTGCAGAAATTAGCGCTTACTCTGCGCGCGCGCAAAAAGCCCCGCGGAAATGGGTTATGTGTACGCCGGGGCGAGATTATCGAGGCGCTCGCGTAAGTCTTGATGGACGAAAAAAGCAGCGTCGGAAGGAGAAGAAGAAGAAATAGAGAGAGCGATCAGCGAGTCCTCGTTTGTCTTGTGTGGGAGGTTTTTTGGATTATTAGGTTAGCCGGAGGAATTAGGTCGTTAGTTTGGATATAATGTAATTTAAGACGGGTTCTTGGTGCAGAGAAGTTTGTAATGTTAAAGATCTCGCTGGAATTTGATTCAACGCGTATTTTTGGGAGAGGACCAGCGACGTAGTATCGATTTCGAAGGGAATGTAATGTAATATAATGTAATGTTTACTGAAGGACTAAAGACCCAAGGTCCAAAATAGTCCGGACATATGATGCAGAAGTAAAATATACATTCAATTCATACAAAAAGAAAAAAAAACATAGTTGCCATAAGTCGCTGGTAAAAATTAAGAAATCGGTATAAGTAATCTAAAATAAAATAAAACAAAAACATAACGTGAGAAAATGAAAATTAAAGTGTTTCATAGTATATATGCGCAGGTAAATGTACGGAGTAAAAGAACGCAGATACAAGTTGGACACAACAACAATAAATTACAAACGCAACTTACAAACTAAAAGATTATGTAAAAAATAAAATAGGAGACGCATTATTTATTAATGAACAGTACATAGTTTAACAGAGCTTGTTTAACATGCTTATATAGTGCGCGGAGTTGAGGCGGCAGAGCGCAAGTAATAGTTCATCTTAGGGGTGCGCGCGGATCGCGTTTCGAGGTCAAGAGACGAGCATCGCTTTGACCCAGGCTGCTCGAGCTGTCGAAAAGCGAATTTGTCTGCTAAATACCGTGGCTCGGAATCGCGTAAGATGGAAGCCATGAGACAAATACATAGATAGTCGCGCCGGGCAGTGAAGGTAAGAATATCGTAGGCAGGGTATAAGTGCGAGATATGATCAAATTTACGCAGGCCTACTGCAAAGCGTAGGGCTGCATTTTTGCAACGCTGTAATTTCTCGCAGATATCGGTAGACATGTTGAGGAAAAGGCCTGCGCAGTAGTCTAGGTACGAAAAGATTAGCGATTTTACAAGAACCAGTTTGGTCTGTTGCGGAAAGTAATTATGGCATTTCCTGAGATGGAAGAGGGCGGCAAAACATTTCTTGGTGGTCATGGCAGCGTGAGAAGACCAGGACAGGGATCTATCTAAGATAACCCCGAGAATCCTGACGGAGTCGGAATATGACACTGGTTCCTCGTTGATATTGAGAAGGGTAGGTGCTGATCTCATCGTTTGCTTAACGAAATAATTCGAGCCAAACCAAATTGCCTGGGTTCTTTTGACGTTAATGAGCAGACCGTTAGATTGAGCCCAGGATTGGAGATTGTTGAGGTCGGATTGGACTTTTCGATGATCGTGTTTATCTCGGATGGCTTCCCTCTGCAATAAATGGTTAGATCATCTGCGTAAACGTGGTGGCTGCAGTTGTGAAGGACAGAGCCGACATTGTTAATCAAAAGTGAGAAGAAGGGCGGGCTGTTTAAGCTACTCTGCGGTACATCAGCATTCTTCGTGAGTGGAACAGAGGCCTCACCAGAAGGGCCAACTACGACTTGGGAACAGTCCGAGAGAAAAGCTGCAAGCTTCTCCACTAACAGGTTAATATCAACCCTGTCGAACGCCTGAGTTAGATCGACAGCCGCCGCAAGGACAATTTCACCTTTGTCTATGGCTTCTCTTACATCCTCCACGATCTTGACAAGAGCAGTGTGAGTGCTGTGGCGCTTGCGAAAGCCAGACTGAAATGATATGATAGGTTGTTCCTGGTGGACTCAAAGATTTTTGAAACAGCACAGAGAATACTGATGGGTCGCAGGTCGCCGGCTTCGCGAAGTGAGTTACGTTTGGGCGTACAATCGCTGTTTTCCAGGCGCGAGGAAAAACGCCTGATTGCATAGAAAAATCTAAAATGTGGATGAGAACAGGTAAGATGACCGGCAAAAACTCTTTAATAAAAGTCAGAGAAATGTCGTCCGGTCCTTGGACATTAAATCGCGTTGTTCCAACCGCTGTGATCAGGACATCAATGGGGCTGACATAGATGAAGGGGGAGATGAGCCATTACAGGTAAAGAAATGATTCAGAGAATAACTTCGACAGGTAGAGTGAAATCCTCTCTAGAGGCCTACGAAAGGCCGAATTCATTGTCACACTTCCAAAGCTCGTTCGTGGACTTGGCGCTTCGAAACTTTTCGTTGTAGTAAGCGCTGATTGCATTGCGAGTCGCTGTTTTGACCCGATTGCGAAGCGTTTTGAAGCCCTGGTGATCCGTGTTACGACGGGACTTCTTATAAGTGCTCCAGGCTCTGTTACACAGCTTGATCAGTTGTTTTAAGTCAGGCGAAAACCAGGGGGCGAATTTTATGCGACAAACTACTTCGCGGTAGAGGGCATGCGTATCGTAGAACTGAAGAATGGAACTAAAGAAAACATTAACTTTGGCGTCAATATTGTTCATAGATACGATCGCGTGCCAGTCGACGCTTTTCAAATCACTTTGAAACAGGGCGGTATCAAAGTGGCGAAAGGACCTTCTAAAGATCTTTTTGGGGCGCTGCTGAGGAACTTGGGATTTGAAAGAGGCGCATATCTCGTCGTGGGTCGAGATGCTTGGACAGTGAATCTGTGAGGTCGAAGTAACCTTCAACGAATCGCTAACACAAATATAGTAAATGTGTTGAGGTACTTTTTGTGGTTGGTGGGTTGGAAAGGCAAAGGTTAGAGATTGAGCATGTTGAGCGATCTGTACAGCATCTTACGGCGAATGGAAATGTGTTTGGAATGAAACAAAAGCGCGAATTCCACTATCCAATATTTATTTATATTATCTAGTTCATTTGTATTAGTTTTTTTGTTAGAGCCACAATATTTATAAAAAATACGCGCGAAATTGTAATAGATAAAACAAAATATTCGATTTATTTTTAAACACTCGTCACTCCGTTAAAAACGCGCGCACTGCGCACTTACATTCGGAAAGTAAAAATGTTTTAATGCTCGAGACAACGTAAAACGTCTGTTTTTCTCCCTTTCTCTCTCTTCTGTTAAAAGCTTCCTGAAAAGGGTGGGACCCGGAGCCCGTCTCTCTAGAAAAATACATCACTCGTAAGTAACGCGTATCACATTTAAAAATACTACATTTCTAGCTCCAAAGTGCCACCCGAATAAGTAGACGCTGAAGAAATAATATTCGCGACGCAAAAATGCTCCGAAATAAACACAGCCCCTCGCCGCGTCTAATGGTTTATTCACACTACTCTGTACACTTTTTCCTCGCGATCTTCAATACCCCGATAACTCGATATAAGCCTCATTATCTATTCCCTTTGACGAGGAGAACTCCCCAGCGCATAGTTTTCGATGCAGCTTAGCGTGCGCACGCGCTATAACGGTTAGACAACTTTAGCGTATAAGAAAAGCCGGCTATTATACGAAATTCATCCCGTGGCCTTAAAGAAGTTAGCGGCACTTTGATATTTCGACGAATTGATTTTCCGAGCTCTCGCAGAGTGGGGAGGGGAGCATAGTTGCCGCAAAGTTCGGGGGGCGAATGAATAGCTATCTCTCGCGCGCGAGGCGGTACAAGCGGGGTCGTTGGAAATTCTTCGAATTTTCAGCGTAGTTAGAGGTACTTAGGTGTTGTAGTAGTGGTAGTGCTAGTACATACTATGTGCGTATAGCAAAACGCCCTGAGAGCCGCGCCGAACGATGTCGTAAAAATGTTCGAAAGGGAATGTACATCGCGTATGTGAGTTTTAGTGTTTATTGAAGTATTTGACTGCTTTGGTAGTCGCGTTGACACTATAACCTACATATAGTCAAAAGTTTGCTTTTCACAGTGCATTTTAATGCACTTTCGTATAAATACAAAAAGTTAAAGTAAGCGAGAGTTAGTTTTAAAAACTCTTCTTTTTAGTTATATTATAACCCTACACTAATCAATCCCCAATTCTTCATCCTCCAACGAAACGTCTCACCTCGCGTAATCCTGCACCTCTCACCATTTATCCTAATGTATCAAAGTCCCCACTTTAAAGCGCATCTCCCAACACCACTTTACAATGCGCGCGCCAGACGCGCGCCTGTGTATATCATTCCCGTTCCCATTCCATTCGCCGCGCTCAAAAATTCCGTTTGCCACGTCTCTCTGCCTCTCTCCGCTTCGTGTATATGTACACATACACGTATAGCAAGTGTCCCTTTATCTTCGACTCGCACGGCGCGGAATAAAGTCGAAGTGAAAGCGATATGGCCGAAGGAGCGAGAATCGAGAGGGAAGAAAGGGAAACGCTCGTATAAATAATACATCGCGGCTTATCGTGGGCGCGCGTTTTATCGATTGTCGCGCGAGATATATTTCGAATTTCGCTGCTGGAGAGGTCGAAAGGTGGTGAGCGTTTTGTGAGATGTTTTGTGGATAGAAACATTGCACGGGATGTTGTGAGTAGCGCAAATTTGTCATACGTTTAGCTTGTTTAAAGATGCTTTGAATGCCAGTAACCGAAAAATCTAATAAAAGAATGATATTGCTTTCACATAACTGAATACAAGGATGAGTGAAGAGATAGAACAATAAAGTAGTACAACAATGAAAGCTCTTCACTAAATTGCTTTGGAAAATGAAAAAAAAAAAAAAATCAAAACTGCTATCGGAATGTCCACTCATACACAATCCTCAAAATTAAGATAAAAAATATCCAAGTCACGCGCCAGAGCAAATAACAATCACACTTCCAATGAGACTGTTCCCATTCTCGCAGCAACCTACTCTACCCTACACCTGCGCGCGCATATTTTCCTCGACATTTACCCAACCCAACGCCGGGCGCGTTATCACGGTAATTTTTAATGTAATATTCCCGCGCCCCCGCGCTACACTCCGCAAATACTCGGCATTTTTCACGGCGCATTTTTTGCATTACTATTATTCTCGTCCCCTCCCTCTCTTTCTTCCTGCGATTCCCTCTCTTTCTCCCGTACGACACCGTCGTTCACACTGACACATTAACTTACATTTTTTATCCTCTCCCGCGCGCCACCGCACATTCTTTTTCCCTCTCGCGCGCTCTCCCGACGTCCTTTTGTAGGCCTCATGCCTCTTTCTTTCTCCTTTTCCCGCGGGGCATCTTTAATTATTCCTCCTGATTCGTGGCTGGTCGTTAACCGCTTCCTCTTTGTCGAGGAGAGAGAGAGAGAACCGAAAAGGAAGAAAATTGCGCGAGCTGCTTGCGTAATATTTAGCTCTCGGACGGGGCGAATGCACTTTGTGTATATATAAATATTGCGCCATCTCCCTCTCTCTTCGTTTTCCGGTCGCCGTATTCTTCGGCTGTATAGATATTTTCAGGTGAGGGAAAAAGGGAGATGGAGAAACAAAGGTCTCTGGAGGAGCTATTGATACCGAACGCGAAACAATGGAGTATGATATCTAAGGTGCGAAATAGGAGTATCGCTGTCAAAAGAAGTTGCTGGAAAGTACCAAAGATGCTAAATTATTTGCAATAATAATAGTAATAAGAACTTTCAGTGAATTGAGAAGTGTAAGCGTTATGTTTCAAAAATCTATTATGAAAGAGTAATGTAATCGTGAATTAAATATTTGTAATTTCGTATACAATTGATAATAATTATGTTATTTACTTAATTGAACTTTTAATAACAATACTTTCATCGTACATACCGACTGGAAATGTTAGCCGGGCTGCCACGCCAGAAGAGGTGGCCCCTCTGCGGTTGCCATCGATGGCCCGCATCACAAATGTAACGGCGCCCCCATCTGGGCGTAGTGGGGACCACGCGTGATTTTCTTCCGCAGATAGACGCTCCCATTTGCGCATGCGCACGAATATGATGAGTAGTCGTCTCGTCTTTGATGACTATACAAAGCTGGTACTATAAATACGGTACTCGATGTATAATTTGCAATTTCGGAGCAAAGCAATATATTAGATTATATAATAGTAAATTTTAGACTATAGAGGTAAATAGCACAATAATTAATGAAAGTAAATAAAGTATAAGTATGCTCTATTTGATTAAATAATTAAGACATAATAAAAGTAATCTTAACCTATAAAGTAACAATCTACCTTTTAAATAAATTTGTGCTTTTTAAAAGAATTAATAAAAAATGAGTGATAAGGTTGCCAAGGCTCAATTGTTAACGAAAAGAAGAGTGCAAAGCTTTCGCAATAAAAAACTACGGAAATCAGAAGAAAGTAACTCTACAGAGAGTGAAATTAATTGTGATCCACCACAGTGTCTCGAATTTGATAGTGATGCAACGATAAACTGTTCAAGATTATATGAATTAAAAAATGAAAACCAAACTAATGACATTTGATTATTCCTTTCAGTATGCAGGAATAAACAGTGATACTGATAATGACTCAGAATATAGTACAGATAGTGATTGTGATGACTTACAAGATGGTGTAGCAAGTACAATTATTAATACAACTTTGTTGATACTTGAGTTAAGAAGATGGGCTTTAAAGTTTAAAATTAAGTTTAAATTTTAAGTTTAAATTTTATCTCAATAAAAAAAATCAATAGTATTTTATTAAATATATTGTAAAATAAATAAAAAATATTAATTACTTAAAAGTTTTATGTATTTCACGTATAATAAATGTTTATTTATTCATTTATATAAATTTATGTGTATTATTTAATAATGCAACCCGCCGTAATTAATCTAAATTAGAAATTCATATGTCATGATTCGTCTGCTAATGTGGTAGTCTCCCTTGGCCCACGGGAGAACCCCGTTACATACCATAGTGGGGCCACTGGGGTAGCCATTTTCGGCCCCTAGATGGCGGTAGGGCAACCACCGATGGCCCAGACCATAGCCACATTTGTATTTCCAGTCGGGATACACCCATAAAAATCACAAATTTAAGCGAATAAAAAGCACCTACAAATTTCAAAACACCTCGTTTTACCAATCGCTCGCAACAATCTTAAACCACTCCATCGCCTGACCGCCGCTTTTTATACAGATTACCCGTGTAGAGCCTCTTATTCTCATACACGACAAGGCGACTCCATCTCGCGTTGAAAAGAAATCCGTCGACCCATTTTCGGACCGGAAGAATAGAGCTTTTAGCGCAGGATTATGCCTTTTAATGCCTCTCCCCCCCCCTCTTCCCCCCTCTCTACCCCTTCCCCAATAACGTCACTTTATCGGCTTTCATTAGGAAAAACTCGCGCTCTCTCGATCGGGCGTTAACTTTTTTTCGCCACGTGGTAGTGCGATTATTGTTATATTCATTGAATGGAGCGTTTACCTTGTTGGTTGCGAAATAGTTTGCGTTCGGAGTTCGACGTGCATTGTAATTTAAAAGTTTTTGACGCAATCGGTGAATTGATTCGTAAATAGTTTCCTCTGAGGTTTGAACGATTCTCGGCGTTTAGAGTGTTTCTAGTGACCGGATTGGGTGAAATAGCTTGTTAACCGAATGTTTAATTGTAGTTTTTGATTTGCCGGTTTCTCAATATATTGTTGTTCAATTCTGTACCTATAACTAATGATAGTTTTTCTGGAAAAAATTATAATTATAATTTAAAAGTTGACTCATACTAACTTTAAATCAAATGCATTTATTACGCTGTTTTTAACGTCATTATTTTTATAATTTTCTGGCCTACCTCAGTTATTTGTATCATACTCTCTAAAGTTGAATTAGTGAAAAAACTACTAATTGTCAGTTAAAATTGCTCCACCGTAGAATTAGTGAATATTCACTAATTTTACGGTCGAGAAATTTTAACTAATAATTAGTGGTTTTTTCACTAATTCAACTTTAGAGAGTAAACAATTTATCATTACTTTCCAAGTCATCATATCATTCAAAAAAACCTTCTCTGTTTTGTTTCCAAAAATGTACATTTCAAGTTATAACCCAACCATAACACTTATTCCCACCTCTTACATGCGCCCACAAACCTCTCGCAGATCCTCTTCCTCGCAATTAAAAATACAACAACCCTCTTCGCTCTCAAAATTCCCGGCACCCAGCATCACTTTTTCAACGACTTTCTCTCCCTCGGGAGATCCTCCTTATCCCGCGATAACGGCAACGTCGGCGCTGCAGCAGCTCTCTCGAGGGCCGATAAGAAGCTCTGCTTGTCCCCCCTTTAATCTCTGCGAAATTCTCCCCGCAAAACTGCAAAGTGTCATCTCTCTCAGTACTCGAGAGAGAGAGAGAGAGAGAGAGAGAGAGAGAGAGAGAGAGAGAGAGAGAGAGAGAGAGAGAGAGAGAGAGAGAGAGAGAGAGAGAGAGAGAGAGATTGCCGCGTGTACATTCATATTATATGGTATACGCGCGCGGCGAGGGAGAGCGCAAACATTTTGACTCGGCGAGACGGATGTCAGTCGCGTGCTCGTGGTTTTCGGATTGGCTTGCGCTGTGTATGTATGTGCGCTGCGTTGACCTGCTAATGGAATTGCGTGAATGTTTTATGGGGTGAGAGATTTTCAATTTGGCAGTGGATTCGCGCGTTATTGCTGCGGTTTTGCGAGTTTATTTCCTTTATATTAACCCATTAACGCGCAAATGCACATTTTTGTGCACACATTTTCAAGTACAGAATTCTATTGGAAAAACAAAGTCATTTTTATCCAAAATCCTATGTAGGGGGTTTTCGAGGGTGCTCTTTCAGAATCTGCAACTTATTTTGTAAAAAAAAGTCAGTAAGTGTATTATTTTTGAGTTTTTAAAAAAAAAAGTCAAAAAATTTAATAACATTTTTTTTTCAAATCAATTTTTGTTACTGTTTCTGTTTTTGGATAATCATATTACTGCCAGAAATCGCGGTCCGAATGTCTGGCGTTTCCAAAATACTGGTTGTGAATCTTTTTTCCCCTTTTAGCTTTTCCAAAATGGCGGATTTTGTGAAACAGCGTAATGTTAAACTTCATGATTTTTTTCTCGAAATGTATGAACTTAACGAAAAAATGTTATAGAACAAAAAATGCTTAGAATCACTCAAAAAATACGTATGAATTTTTTGAACCAAATTTGAATTTTTTAATTTTTAACATTTTTGAAAAATCAAAAAATGTCTCAAAAACTTCTGAAAAAAAAAATCATACGTGTTCTTTGAATGATTCTAAGCACTTTTTATTCTATAAAATTTTTTCGTAAAGTGTATTTTTTTCGAGAAAAAAAATTTTTAAATTATGCGTTACATAAACACACAAAACGTTGAATGGATCGAAGACTGTATAATCATCACTCTGCCACTATAAATATGTAGTAAAATATAGCGTTGCCCAGTTCTAACCATGGGGAGGTAGACGATGCAAGAGAACCTTCTTCTTTTTTTTATATATTTTTTTTATTTTTTATATTTTTTATATTTTTTATATTTTATTCTATTCTTTTGAATGTATAGAGAGAAAACAGTTTTTACAAAAATGTAAACCACACACCTTGCAGAGCTTTCTAGTTCTTAGAGAACATTAGTTTGTTAGAACAGTTTCTTTGACTTGCGGATTGAACTGCATTACTGAATTTGGTCTTTACATGTTTTTCTTTTTCCAAATAGCTTTTAGCAATAGCCATACAAACATCTTTAGTACCTATTTTTTTGCTCTTACCTGCTGTTGCAACATTGTACAAGACAGTGGGTCACTTGTGTCATTTTTATCAGAGGTATCCAAATAGCAATTACCGACGCCACTGTCTTGTACAATGTTGCAACAGCAGGTAAGAGCAAAAAAAATAGGTACTAAAGATGATTGTATGGCTATTGCTAAATGCTATTTGGAAAAAAAAACATGTAATGACAAATTCAGTAATGCCGTTCAGTCCGCAAGTCAAAGAAACTGTTCTAACAAACAATGTTCTCTAAGAACTAGAAAGCTCTCCAAGGTGTGTGGTTTACATGTTTGTAAAAACTGTTTTCTCTCTATACATTCAAAAGAATAGAATAAAATATAAAAAATATAAAAAATATAAAACATAAAAAAAATATATAAAAAAAAAGAAGAAGGTTCTCTTGCATCGTCTACCTCTCCGTGGTGTGAACTGGGCAACGCTATATTTTACTACATATTTATAGTGGCAGAATGACGATTATACAGTCTTCAATCCATTCAACGTTTTGTGTGTTTATGTAACGCATAATTTCAAAATTTTTGTTCTCGAAAAAAATA
This sequence comes from Torymus aiolomorphi, assembly GCA_036365515.1. Lineage (NCBI taxonomy): Eukaryota > Metazoa > Arthropoda > Insecta > Hymenoptera > Torymidae > Torymus > Torymus aiolomorphi. The sequence goes on along the minus strand of CM070875.1, from coordinate 206,049,777 downwards.
CACTTTACGAAAAAATTTTATAGAATAAAAAGTCCTTAGAATCATTCAAAGAACACGTATGATTTTTTTTCAGAAGTTTTTGAGACATTTTTTGATTTTTCAAAAATGTTAAAAATTAACAAATTCAAAATTGGTTCAAAAACTTCTGAAAAAATTCATACGTATTTTTTTAGTGATTCTAAGCATTTTTTGTTCTATAACATTTTTTCGTTAAGTTCATACATTTCGAGAAAAAAAATCATGAAGTTTAACATTACGCTGTTTCACAAAATCCGCCATTTTGGAAAAGCTAAAAGGGGAAAAAAGATTCACAACCAGTGTTTTGGAAACGCCAGACATTCGAACCGCGATTTCTGGCGGTAATATGATTATCCAAAAACAGAAACAGCAACAAAAATTGATTTGAAAAAAAAAATTTTATTAAATTTTTTGACTTTTTTTAAAAAAAACTCAAAAATAATACACTTACTGACTTTTTTTTACAAAATAAGTTGCAGATTCTAAAAGAGCACCCTCGAAAACCCCCTACATAGGATTTTGGATAAAAATGACTTTGTTTTTCCAATAGAATTCTGTACTTGAAAATGTGTGCACAAAAGTGTGCAAATATGTCGTTGTTTTTTTTTTCTTTTTTTAGATTGAAAAGTACTTACCGAAGTGTTTATTATATACATCATTTATTTTAACTAGTAAAATCCAAACGCGCTGCGCGCGTACTATTTTGTTTTTTAGGTTATGAATATATATAATTTTTCATTATATGATTTCATTTTAATTGTTTAAATGGTAGGATAATCAGATCATTTTTCAAAGTATGACAAAATTAATCTTTTTATTCTAATTTGATTTAATTATTAAGTTTTAATTAGTTTTAAATATAGTTAAGAATAAAAATTCAATTTCAAAAATTTAAATGTAGCGGAAGTAACGAATTTTCGCTCCTATTCCTTACAACAGACCAATCAAAATCACTCTTTAAGTGCTTCACAATATCTAGCCATCGTTTTTTTAAGAGAGGATTGACAAATTTAATTTGTACTATGGGAAATTAAAGTACGGTAATAATAGGTAGTTTTATGAAACATAATATTAAACGTGAATCATGTCGGATACGCTTATCGTTGAAGTTGATAAATATTTAGAACGGCAATTTCCTATTTTCTCCGATATAAGTCAGAATATCTAAGCAACAGGTTACAAAAGACTCGAATTTCCACTATTTTCCGATACTAAACGGTAACGCGCTTTATCAAACTTCTCCTTTGTCGTAAAATTTTGAAATTCTGTCGGAGCTGTTCGATAAACTGTAGATAAAGTTCTCTTGCGATCTGCAAATATTGGCAGTTAATTATACAGCGTATTCTGTATACATACTTCCTGGCTTCAGTTTTCATAATTAGAAAGATAAATTCGAAAATATTTCCAAACCCCCTGTAAATGATCTTTAAATTTAATGTGAATTATCGGTTCAGACGCGGATGTTTAAATTTCAGCTTACGAACTTAATAGCCTGTAAAATATATAATAGCGTGTTCTCGATCAAAAAGTTGAGCAATCAAAAAGTCATAACATTTTTAAACTCGCTGAAATGCGCGGATCGAGGTGGCTATCGAGAGAAAACAGTAGTATCGGAAAAAAGTTGCGCAGGATTAAAGGCAGTAGCTCGTAATTCATTCGGGTAAATGTTTTCGCTCGTTGAAATCGTTATTATGATCGCTACTTTATTACTGCCTTACAAATAACTTTAATTAACGATTTCTCCAATGCTAGAGTTCAAATTAAATGAAATTAATACAATACCTTATCAAATATAACACTAATTACAACATTTACAAGACAATATTACACATTTCCTCGTTTCACAGAACCCCTCGAAAATTAAACCATCAACCCCCCGACAAACATTTCGCAGGTTGCAAAAAGATTACGCGCACATAAAACCACACACGACGAACTTTAATTAAATACAACGAACACGCCGCTCAAAAATTCACAACCCGACCGCCAAACTTTTCTAATCCGACGCGCGCGACATTCGCGTTAAAACACAACACCGCGCGCCGTCAAACCAGAACCCCTGCAACGGCAAAATAGCGCATGCACACACCCCCGCACCGCAGGTACATGCATAAGAAGACGCGTGCGCTTGCGTGGAAACTTCCGCAAATAAACACGCTGCTCCCGTGGCATCTCAATTATTCATTCGGCGCGCGAGTATGTAGACGGATTACGGCGAGGATATAGCAGCAGCAGCCTCTTGGTAATTTTCTTTTTTTAGTGTGCGATGCGCGCGAACCTGAATTATCAAGCGGGTTTGCAAAGATTTTGCGGTGGAGAAGAGAGGAAGGGATAGACGGAAATTTCGGGTCGGATAAAGTTTCTCGAGATTCGCGATGATGAATTTTGGATTGACTGCGTGGTTGCGGCGGTTGGATGTGGGGAAGCGATGTGAACGATGCAGTTGTTGTTCTAGTTTAGCCTAGAATTTTGAGAGCTCGACTCGCGATTTGAGGGTGGGTTGATAATTAATTCAAATTAGTTAATGACGTCAGGAGAGTCTGATTTCAAATAGTTTCTTTGAAACATGAATAAAGATACATTTTATAGAATTTATTGTTAAGCGCTCAGTTAGTTATTCAACCATGAAAACTGTAGAAACATCTGATATTCTCACAACACTTCCATTTCCTTGGAACAATAATAAGTCTACTGACTATTTATTTCTGAAATTGAACAATACAACCCCGCTTAAAATACGATATAACCAATCAATACCTAAGCCAGTACAAGACGCCGCATTTGTATATACCGTAAACGCTCCCTTTATTGATCAGCTCTCTCTCTCTCTCCCTCTATCATTTACCGCATTTATTATTACGAGAAAATTTTGTCGCAGCATCGAGCCATTTACATTTATATTGAACGCCGCGGCTCGTTTATATTTGAAGGCGCCAGCGAGAGAGCAACGAACGCGGTTAACTGAATATCGAACCGAGCGACGCGCGCGTGGCTTCTGCCTCTAATAATAAACGAGAGAGAGACTCTTACAAGTTATTCTGACACACAAAACTGGCAGGATATTTTGCGAAAATTCACCCAACTTTCTTATACATACCGGTCATTTTTCCACATTTACGCGGTCCACGGGAATAATGCAGCCATTTATCACGAGACCCGCGCGCTGGCAATCAATATTAATTAATTCGCTTAATTCACTCACTCTTCGCGCTAGGCTCGCAAGGAAAGAGAGAGAGAGAGAGAGAGAGAGAGAGAGAGAGAGAGAGAGAGAGAGAGAGAGAGAGAGAGAAGAGGAAGCTTTCAAAGTATTCGCGGACCCTCTGGGCAGAGAAAAAAGAGAGAGATAGAGCGAACACGGCCGAATTAACGCGCGCTCGTCAAAGGCGCAAGTCTCTGCTGCTGCACCTTTCGCGCATTAAAACTGAGGCATCGCACGCCCCAAATGAAATTACGAATCGCACTTCCGGGCGACGGCTAAAAGTCGTTTCTCTCTCTCTCTCTCTCTCTCTCTCTCTCTCTCTCTCTCTCTCTCTCTCTCAGAAAATGATTCAATTTTCGCCAGCATGTAAATCAAACGGTCGAAATTCCGAATCTCGTATTCCGCTTTTGAATTTCGTCTCACACCGTCGTAATTTCCACGGCGACTTTTATCTGTCATTACCGCGGCGCGCGTACGCGCTCGGTGCGGAAGTACTGCGTAGTTACAATTTCTCTCAGCTGAAATGTGCTGAGCGTTGCAGAAGAGTGAGAGAGAGAGAGAAGGGTTAATGTAGTTTGAGCGGTGAATTTGATCTTGCCCCGCGCACACGTTGAATTTTGTGGATTTTTTTCTAATGTGGGAGAGAATTATCAACTTCTAGGTTTTTCTGAATTTTTAGTTATTGCTTCCTCGTAGAGGAAGTTTTGTAACGCTAAAAAAAAGTTTTCAAGATAACATGTTAGAAAGATGAGCGCTTAAAAATTTTTCTCTTTTTTCAAGATTTTTGGAAAATAATATTATGTTCTTTTGTTTTTTGATAATGCAGAATATAAATAGCTATAATTTATACAAGTATGAATCCATTCTGTCGATTAGTTTTTAAGAAAAAAATTGTAAACCGAAAAAAATGAGTTTTGTATGTCGCACGATAACTGAAGTAAAATTGGCTTAATCGCTTTAAAATTTCTTGTAGGGGTAGATTTTGGATAGTTTTCGGTCGAGTTCTTTGGGCAAAATAAAATGATTGGTCCATAAATTTCATAGATATTTGAGGTTAAAAATTTTAAGTTTTTTTTTCAAATCGTATTTTCTCGAAAACGGCTCGATGTATCAGATGCAAATTTATAGACAATTTTGTATGTGATATAGATAATATGTGTGCGAATTTTCATCAAGATCGTACAATTACTTTTTGAAATATTTGATATTTAAAATTTTCGTATTTTAAAAAGTTTCTTTCTTTGTCACCTGATAACTAGAAAAAAAATCGGTTTAATCATGTTGAAATTTTGAGGAAATGTAGAGTTTATATATTTATTGTAAAGTCCTTTAGGTAAAAGAAATGTCTCATGATTTTTAAAGATATTTAAGGTTAAAACTTTTTTACGTTTTTTTGATAATCGTAATTTGTAAATGACGACTCCATGTATAGTTTGAAATTTATAGACTATTAGAGAATTTTATATAAACTATATATTATTATAGACTATTAGAAATTTTCAAAATAATAATTGATAAAATTGACTTGAATGATTATAATCCGCCAAATAAAAAAACTAAACAGGAATAACTTTATAAGAAATGTAGAAGATAAGATGTATTTTCTTTTCTCGTCATTGCTACCTGTATGATTGTTTTTCCCACAGTCTTACAGCGAGTTTTCAATCATTATAAAAGCAGATAATATTATGAAAATAAACAATTTATTAAAATAATATAGGTGTTTGCTATTTCTTAAAGAACTGATTATTTTTAAATGTTTTCGAATACTTGTTTTTCAGAGAATATTTGACAAATCGACTAAAAATTTTAACCACTTATTACACTTACTAAAAACTATGTTTGGTTAAAATTTTAATAAATTTTGTGCATGTGTTTTTGAGAAAAAAATTATTTTATAAAAAAGTATAAAAAAAGGAATTGATAAATTAGTTTGAGGAAGCTACGTGCCAATAATGAATTGGCAGCGTTTTTTTTTTTTTTTTTTAATAATTATACGGTTTTTGAGATTTAAAATGTAATATTTTAAGTTTTTCAATCTTATAAAGATGATTTTAATTGAAATAGCGACCTTTCATTTAACTATTTTCCCATTTTTTATATGCGATGAAGATAATTTAAAAATAGATATAAAATGATTGAATATTCTTCTTCTAAAAAAAAAATCTTTTAATTTATAGAAAAGTGGCGACTCGTATAAGTATAACGCTGTCCTTAAAGAGTAAAATATTATCTTTTTAACACTTGCAATTTGAATTATTACACTGCCTTTTGTGCTTAAGCATATATAATAGTGTAAGGATAAGACACAATGGCATGACAACGATTATAGAAATGTTGCTTTCAATGCACTTGAACAATGGTGAATAGAGACTTGTATTTATAACATTAAAATAATCTCATTCAAATTATTACACTGAGAGAAATGTTGTAGTAAAATTTATTATAAACATAAGAAAAATTACTATATTTTGTAGGAACGGAGGGACAAATCGAAATTATAACAATTTTTGCTATTCAACATAGTAATTTTTATGAATGACCTTAAATTTTAAAAAATTAAATTTTTTCTCGTTCTTCCTGTTTTCAGAACTATTTTCAGACTCTAATCATACAATATTTAATGTGAAAATAAATTAAAATGAGAAATAAAAATATTTTTTTTTACGAGCGTTGGGATCAAACCTGCAACCTTCACCGCGGCAATCGGACGCGATAACCACTTACCCAAATAGGATTCTTGAGCGTAAAATTTTGGAACTTGTACATGTCAAACCATCGATTTCAAGAAAATTTCAGATAATATTAAATAATGACAATAAATAACTTTGATAACACAAAGAAACTTATCATTAATGTGCATAATATAAAAATAAAATAATTGAAGTAAGATTTTGAATGTTTTGTAAACTTAAAAGCAAGACAAAATGAAATTCCCGTAGAAACATAACCTCAATCAGACACGTGGGCGCCCTGATCTGCGCAGAAAGTACTAATGTTGTAGCAATTTTTACTATGTTGGACAGCAAACTTTCTTATGGCCTGTAGCAATTTTTGAATGTGGCACTTTTTACTATGTTTATAGTAATTTTTAATACGCTACAAAATAAAATTTATACGCTACAAAATAAAATTTAAACGCTACAAAATAAAATTTATATTCTATTCTAATAAAAATTAAAAGCATATATTTTAAATTTTATTATATCACAGTTTTTGCTATGTGTATAGCAATTTTTCTTTTATTTCGTAATACTTTCTAATCAACAACTGTCATAAAAATTACAAGAAATTTTGTAATTATTCATACAATTATAATAAAAATGCAGCATAAAGTGTATTTGTCTCACCCTTCCTATACTTTATAGTAATTTTTATTACAGTTATAATAAAATTTACCACAACATTTTTCTCAGTGTATAAATGCGTTCTTTAGTAGAAGTAACCTATCGAATTATGTTTCCTGCTATTTTTTACAAAACAATTTATCTTGAACAGATGTTCTGACCAACTTCTTTTACTCAATTTTAAAAATATTACATTTAACAAACATTCTATAATACTAACGCGTTTCCTTTAAAAACCCTCACTTCAACCTCAACTACCGAACCTTCCTCGGTCCTAAAAATACCACACACATACCCTTACCAACATTTTCCCCATCCCTCGTTCACCCACCTATACCCGTATAATCCTTCTTCCTCCCATCCTCTTTCTCCCTCGCTCTCTCGCGCGCCCGAACTTAATAGGATGGCATAATTAAATTTCCTCGATTAGAGAGTAATCGAGTTTAAGTGATGGAGCGCCTCTCCCCCTCTCTCAGCCCCCACTCGTCATTCATCCTTTATAGCCTTATCCACACACACATACGCTATCGAGCGCGCGGAGGCAAATGAGCAGCGTCGCGCTATTTTCGTCAATTGCAAAGTTCACCAGCCTTCCGTAGACGTGAAATCGATTTCCCTCTCCCTCGCTATATATAAATGTACACGGGGCGACATCTGCAGCGCGATCCGCCTGACAGATTTATCGGCGCCGGGGTTTGCCCGCTTTTTCCATTATGAACGCGCTCTCTGCTTCCTGAATTCGCACTCCTCGGTGGTGGTAGCGTTTTTCTCTCGAGTGGAGGTGTTCTCTCACTCGACGGCGGTGCGAATTGATTCGATCCGATTTTTATGGAGAGATTTGTGGAGTGCTGAGCGCCTCCGTCTGAATTTGTTCCCCCGCCCGGGGGGTAAGAGCTGGATTTTATGGCGCCGAAGGCAAATGGAGTCGTTTAGGGCCTTTTTGTTCGTCGTCGACGATTCTTTCGTTTGTTGGGGATATATTCGGGAGTGAAAAGCGTCGTTTTGACGGTTTGGAAATACAGGTTGCTGGGAAAACTATAGAGACAAGTGATTTCAAGGGTGGGTAATGCGAAGAAACTTCCGATCGATTTTGTACTTTCGACTGGAGCGTCTTTAATAGTTCACTCGAACGCAATAAGAATACTCGATTCGAGCTTTTAAGAAGATTCCTGGTGCAAAAGGCAAGCGGGCGAAGTTATATTAAGAGTTTTTCATATGAAATCGAAAATGGAATTTTCTTCGCTCGCACATTTTTCAAAGTAGTTCAACTTTATTATTCAAATTGTGACATTTGAATATTTCATCCGTGTAAAAGTGGAAGAACTCGGAAAAAATATTCAAAATAATCTATTTTGAAAAACTAACTGAAAATTCTTATATACACCGACTTTCCAGCGACGCAGAGTCGCACTTGTATACACAGAGCGGGCAAAAAAAAAGGCTGTGTGTGGAAGCTTGCCTTTATTTGGTAAACCGGGCAAATTTTGTGAAAAAAAAAATAAAAGTGAAAAGAGATTCCTTGAAAGTATAATGGAAGAGACACGCTATAAAGCTTATGAAAGCCAACGGGCGGGGCGCACAACGAGCGTGTAATTAATGGAGGTCCGACGTCGCTGGAAATAAGCTCGAGAAAATCTTCTTTTAATAAATTCTTCCTTTACTTGTATTTTTTTTTATCTCGTGCCCTGAAACGGCATGTCAACTTTTTGAAATTTCAAGCCGCGCTTGAGATCGCTTGTTTATGCCGCGCTCGCGGGATGTAAATTTTCAGTTTTACATTGTCCAATTAGTTATTCCAAAAGGTTTACGAGAGAAATGTATTTACAAAATATTAATATAGTTGCTTTTTCACCCCAATTGTACTGTTATTAAGAATTATTTTTCCAAACTTTTCAGATTCTCGTATTCTCAATTAGGTTATAACGAAATTAAAGAAATAACTAGGTATTCGAAACATACGCATTCGTCAACATTATTGGTTTATCCTATTTCATTTTCACCTCTCCATTTCAATCAATATAAAAACCTGAAATAAACTTCACCCCGAAATTCGGCCAAATTAACTCGCTCAACGACCCTCCACGCATATACATCAAACAATGCCGAACCGCGCAGTAGTTCCACTTAATCAACGAAGATACCCCGGCGAAGCGAGCATTTGATTTTTTCACCCCGGCTAATCGTGAACATTAGCCCGTGGCGCGAATAAGCCGCTTGCGGGAACCACGCTTCTGTATATAGCTTGAGCAATTAGATGCAGGCCGCGCGAGCGGCGCGGAATCGCGGATTAGTCAATTAGATAAAGTCGATCAACCGCATAATTAATCGCTAAACACTCTATATAACGGGGGCGGCCGGTGATTGTGGTGAATATCGGCTTGTCGCGCGCGCTGCAGCTACGATGGTCGCGTATTTTTCTTTGGTCGGGTGAATTTGTAATCTTCTTATGGATGAAGAAGAACTACATCGTAGTTGCAAACTGGTAAATTTGTAACGTACTCGTGTATTTCAGCTGTTATTAGGGGAGACCGGGGCTAGTTGGCATACGGGGCAGGATGGAAAAATGCTAATAACTCGTGATTGAAATAACAGAGATCAAGGCTATTGATGTCAGTAATGTAAAATGGAATCAGGAATATTTGTTTTTTAGTTTTTGTCGGAAAGGATCATGCGTTTTGGAAATACGCAAGTTTTAAAACTTTTTGAGATGTTGGTGAAAATTTTACATTTTGAAAAATGTCGTGTAATTCTTTGAAACATTTTGTTAATCTATTTTTTCTTAACATAGGGCAAAATGATTGCTTTTTTATAATTTTACCACCTGGTATTTTTTTTATCTTTCAATTTTTAATATTATTAGGAGAATTTTTAAATTAGTGTTTGCTTGGGGCATGTTGGCTGACCTATTGAGAACAGGCAGATTGTTTAACTAATCATTTTACTATTTTAATACCTAATTAACAACGTTATTTTTATATATAAAAGTTCTTGAATGTTGATATAGAAAATCTAAGGAAGTCTAATAAAACCTCCATTTATACATTTTGGGTAATTTATAATTTTTAGCTGATTATAGCTTATTTTCTGTTCAATGTCACATTCTCATATGTGATTCTTTTATATAATAATATCGTTATTTACTTAATGATTTATTATCAGTGAACTTGCCAGAGGCACGTGGCCAACTTATCCCGCTTATGGGTCAGGTTGACCAAAAATCGTGCAATTAGAAACTTGTTTCTACTTTTTTTGTGATCAATTTACAAATTTGAAAAAATCATGAAGATGCTCTATATGAAGTACTTTCATGTACTAAAATAGTTTTGTTAATTAACTAATACTGTTTTGCAGAAAAAAATAAAATGTTGAAAGTCGGCCAACTAGCCCCGGTCTCCCCTATATCATCAGCGGATTTTTCGTGACTATAGTATGACCCCAAACAATTTTGGAAATATCTTATTAGAAAATAAACTAAGCGATGGGTTTTTTAAATTTAATAAATTTTGAGAAACTATGACAAGATTATACATAATATCATTAATGTTAGAAATAACCATTAAATTTTTAGGCCCAAAACGCTCTCAACTCAAAACGGGCACCTAAAGGGGTTATGTTTAGACACTTCGAATTTACGCCAAGATAAAGCCGCGTAGATTTAATGCGAGGATGGTGGCAATTTGGGGAACACTATTGACATTATACTTCAACTTAAGATCCATACATAACGGACTAGTACTATCAGCGTCGCCCATATCACCAGACCGTTATAAAGCCGAAACTGGAGCAGTATACAATATATTATATAGAGAAAATAAAGTTTGAGCGTAAGTGACAGTTTCGTTGTATTGTGCATCTAAGCGGCTCGTCCTGAATTCTATAACAAAATTATTTTATTAGTCAGTAAAATATTTCAGACAAAAACGGAAAACTAAAAACAAATCATATTTCTTACATGAACAGAAAAACTCTCATTCAGCTGAAAGCTACAAATCCTATTTTCCCAACATATAATCTACTTAATCGATCTAAATCGACCATTCTATTCTCAACCTAGACGTTTATCAGTTACCATTAAAAGCGCAGTCGTCGTCTAAACCCTCTCCGACCGCCTTATAAATCCTTAAAACTCGATAAAATCATCTCTACACCTCGTCATAAATTTTTAACAACCCCGTTATCTTGCTCCCTAAAACCTCCCAAAGCCCACCAATAAAAAACTCATCTGACCAGCGCACCGCACCTCGTCGCAACAAATCACCGCGGCACCGAAAAATCCACGTACACACACCGTCCACGACGATAAGGCACGACAGATCTTACTCGCGAACTATAATACAGCAAACTAAACACACACATATAATACGTATATACACGAACAACAACAACAACAACAGGCGTCATAATTCAGGGCCGGACAACGATCTAGACTGGAGGGAGGGGGGAGCTACCAATCTCGAGAAGAGATACAGAGTCTCGACAATCGCTGGAAAACCGTGCGCGCGAGCGCCGAACTTGAGCCATAAACAACAACGGGGAGGAATGGCCAGTGGCCCTGCTGGGCACGCGATTGCGCGTCACAATTTTCGCGTATCGCGCGGCGAGAGGGGGGAAAGTTTCCGCGTGAGCGAGGATTAACTGGCGGTGAGTTTGTGTATACGGGGAAAGTGATTCGGGGTAAGTGGTCGCGCGCGGAGGGTTGTTTGGTTTTCATGAGAGGGTGGGACGGTGATAAGGTGCGGGTGGGAATGGGAAGAATTATCATTGAATTAGGTGGGATTACGCATGTGGAAATATGTGCTGGGAGGTCGTGTTAATGCGTAGATGCCTTGGAAATTGTAGTCTATTAATGTTTATGTGCTGTAAATTTTTTTATTCCTGATTTGGAAGTATATAAGCAATTAGTTATATCAAGAAACAGTGAAACTCGCACATTTTTCTCGCAGTTTCAACACGGAGAGAAAGAAATTAGTAAAAATTACTAAAAGTTTGGTAATTTTTACCAAAATGTCAAGAAACCTGAAGTGAAATCTCATAACCCCACTTTTTTACCAAACTTTTTGACACTTTTTCCTATACGGTATCTTATAAAATTTACAAAACGTGACAAAAAGTTTGGTTTTGTGTTTTGAGGTCTGACTCCGGGTTACTTGACAGTTTGGTAATTTTTACAAATTTTTTTCTCCCAGTGCAGCAATTTCGACAACCAAGCTAAAAAACCAAACAAAAATACGAAATAGACATTCATTTTTGCGACGAAAGACGACCCGAACCCACCATCGTCATCTCAGCTTTACTGAAAAACGACTTGCGACGTCGCATGTCTCTCCTTCGGCAAACTCTCTCCCTCCTCCACAACAATAACGAGCGGAATATATATACGTCTCCGACGCGACTGCCACTTCGCGATATACCCTCCTCCACTCGAGTATAAATCTCTGCCTCTCTCTCTCTCTCTCTTACGCGGCTCAAGCCACTTTATATGACGCGGGCGAACGAAGCTGAGCCCGATCGACTCGCGCGCTCTTTTTATTTCCCTCTGTCTTCGGCGCGGGAAATGGGAGGGAAAAAATAACGCCGTCCCGCGAGATTTTCTCCCTTTATCGTTTTTTGCCGAGCCGCGAATGGGGTGCGCCAGCGCGTTCGTCGTAAAGGAGATTTGTATGCGAAGAGGAGAGAGTAGGAGGAGGAGTGTAAGACGGGTTTAGGTGCTGGGATTCGATTGGCAGGTAATAGTGAGGTTCGGGGATATGGTGAATGTTTTAAGGTTGAAGTTGGATATGGTGTGTGAATTCGGCGTTTTTAACGGTTCTTTTTGTTGTGGCTTTTTAGGATAATCTTGATTTTTAACAATAATTTAATTACCAGGTAATTAATTTATTGTCCTTCTTACATCAAATCTTTAAAATGCTTAAATTTGAAAACCCACATATAACTTCTTAATTTTAAGATAATTTAAAACGTTTTTTTATTTTTGGCATTTAAAAATTATTTAATCAAATAATTTTCATATTTGCAACTCTTTGGACCATGACTGCACAAAATACAAAGAATTTAAGTGCTGTCCCATGAAAATCCATCGAGCAGTTTCAAAGAAAAGTTACAACAAAGTCAAAATATTAAAAATGCTGTATTTCTGTTTAAAATGGGTTTAGAAACTTCTAATAGGATTCTATACCTTCGCTTATTTCCTCGCAGAAATAATGTCTTCTTAAGATAAATATGACTTTAAAATATAGGTATTTAAATCTCCTTTTTTCCGTGAAAATTAGATATCAAAATCCAAAGGTCTGCAATCCCCTTAAAACAGAAAAATAATAATTTAGTGAAGTACAGAACGGAAAGTCTGCAGTGTCAATAGACTATCCCCATAATAATATTAAATAATAAAAACTAAAGCGACAGAAACAGCGGAAGACATTCTCCGTAACCCCTGTATATCTAAAAATATACCCCCATACAATGGAATCTACATTTTTCCACGAGAAAATTGAAAAACATTAATTACCATCGTGAAACATCCGTCAATCAAAATTTTTAGCACGCCCTATATAATGAGCGCAGCTGCAGCGACGCGATAGCGCGCAGCCATAAAGAACCTATTGCCGTATACGCGTTCAAAAAGTCATTATCCATTCATCGCGAGTCGCGCCGTCATCAAGGAGCTTAATATTTTAATAATCATTTACATACGCGTACGAGGCGGCGTAATGCAAAACCCGTAAAATTTACGCGCATCGCAAAGTTAACGAACGTAATTCGATAAACTTTACTGCCTGATATTGCATGTAATATATAATGTAATTTACTTTGTATACATGCTTTAAAATAAAGATACACGTATTCCTTCGATCACACGTTTATCACACAACACGATCGATAATTAGTAGCAGACCCGTAATTTTTCAAAGCCATATATATCTAATAACTTATATTACGTTAACGAATAGAAAGTCCGAACTTTCTCCACCCACCCACCATATACGCTCTTTGCCACATGTCAATCCAACCACAGACCGTACATAACGTTATAAATAAATCTAAACGTACGAAGGAAATGCTAAAACGTGTGCGTGTGTGTGATGTTGTTGCAGGAACCGGCTGGAGAGCAACACGGAGCACTGGAACGCGCTGCTGCTGTCGCTGCGCGAGCTCATCGAGTGGGTGATCAGGAAGGACACGGAGCTCACCGGCCTCGGGCCCGTCTGCGGCGACATCGCCGCCCTCCAGAAGCAGCAGGTAACGCGTACACACAAACATACATACGCGTTGTGCACACCCATTAATAAGTACGTGAGCGAGACAGAGAGGGGGAAGCGTTAATAAATACATGCGTGTGTGTACGCGGCGATACCGCGGATATATACACGGGATAGAGGGAGTAGTGCAAACTGGCGCGCGAATGCGCGTTTACATGCGCGCCGCTGAATGGTCACGTGGTTCTTTTATGAGGTAAACGTAGAGAGAGGAGGTATTACAGATGTTGGAGTATTGTCCGTGATGGCCATTAATTAGCTGGAGGATTTTGATGATATGGAAAGTATTAGGGATGAATATAAATAAATTTTCATTATATGGGTAGATGTAATTTGAGTTTCTACAATTAATGAGTTGAAAAGTGTGTAATTAGAGTATCAAATCAAGAAGTTTCTTTTGTTTTTATATAAAGTCTTGTACTTGTTATTTGCTGTTGCTTTCAAGACGGCTATCTTTTCGGCTTATAGATAAACGGGTTTTCGAGTTTATAGTAGCCTATCTACAAAATTAATAGCCGGACATTATCGGAGCAGTATATTATCAAACGCGATACACGGCGCAGATACCGGATAAACTTGAGTTTCATTTTCAATCGACTGCTTCTAAAAACCGGAAATTCATAGCCACTTACGTCTTTTTATAACTATTTGATATAATATATAGTAGTTGCCAAAGTCACACCGAAACAACCGAAAATAGCCTCACCCTCCTCGTCACATCTCGCGCGACACCTCCATTTACCTCTGCCCTCAATAGCATTCACTCAGCCATCAGCGGCCACATCGACATCCCCGGTGCAGATACGCGGACAGGTAACACGGATCCTCGATCCGGGGCTCCGAGAGAATCAGCTCTCTCACACACAGAGCGGAGATGCGCCACATGTCCGATTATTCGTACAAAACGGGGCAATTGCCTGGCCGCACGCACGTCAAAGGCCCTCTCTCTCTAATCGGGCTTAGGGAGCGCGAGAGGCTTGTAGTCCCGAGGCTCCTGGCGCTGGTGAGATAAGGCGGCCCTTCTCTCACGTCGCCCCCGGTTAATCGTGTACGCGCCGCGTGTACCAGACACATACGTGTGTGTGTGTAGGTGGATGTGGATGTGTTGAGAGAGAGAGGTTGGTGGTGGATATAAAGGGCAGTTTTGGTATGGCTTTTGGTGCGACGATGAGTTTTTATCTTTGGGCAGAGCGCTTGAGTTTTATGGGAGGTTGATAAGGTGGTTAGGGTTAGAGGGAAAGTGTAACGTTTACGGGATCGAGTGTTTGATAGGAGTTCCAGAAAAATACGAAATAAACGAAATATTCGTGGGGAGCGAAAAAAAATATGTTTTTCTCGTTTCGTCGGTGTTGATTTTGTTGGAGAATTCTATTATAACATTATTGACCATGGCTTTCTTTTTACGTTGAAAAAAGTCGACTTTGGCGTCACTGCAGTAGCAAACAATAATATTTTCCTTTTGTAGAACTTGAAATAAAATGTGTTTTTAATATCGTATTTTCAAAGTAACTAGCAAACAACGTATATTCAATAACTCTACGAAGATTATTGATTAATCATTCCTTTGAAAAATATACCACCGCCGTATAATAACCCGAAAATCGCTTTAACTATACGCATTAAACCAGTTACCGCTATAACCCCATTACCCAGAACAAAAACCCTAACCTTACCAACCACCCTCCCTATGTACACACACGCGCACGCACAGGGAGGGGAGGGCAAAGGTCAACAAACAATCCGCCCTTTAATAATTCATAACGCAATAGCCCGCGCGACTTCGTTTCATTTGAATAATTTTCGAGAGCGCGCGCATGCAGTTAAAACCGCCGTGGAATTTGCGGCCGGTGAGTTACGGGATCGCGTGCTCGCTGCAGCATATAACGCCGATATTACGCGACCCCGGGCCTTGATAATTTACCGCGCGCGTTGATACGCGCCGGGTCGCCGTTTAATGCCGAATTCGTAAAAATCCGAGGAATTAATGAATAATGGCGGGCGGTGATACACACACGCGTGAGAAAGGATTTCTTGTATTTAAAAATATTCATTAACAGTTAACGAATATGTATTTAAGCCCGCTTGAAATGAATATTCATTAACAGTTAAGTCACGAGGGCGCGCAGCGGCGTCCTAATCAGCTGTTATAACCTGTACATAGGCGCGTTTTCTCATGCACATTCTCGATTATTTCGCTCCTGTCCTCGTCGAATCTTTTTTCCAGTCTAATATATTGTACAAAAGGTATCGCTTTATATTTGCACATATTCTGGACTTTCGACAGCGTTTTGAGCCGATCTCTTGCAAATTCACGAGTTCTTAACTATTAATGAATCTTTCATTTGACACAAAGTATAACGATTTTCCAATTTCAAGAACACGATTCATTAAATACAAGGAATCCTTTCTCTCAGTGGAGGCTTTTGTCGTTGAACTTATCCCATTTTATCATCAATATTTCCAAAATTACACTATATATAAAAACGATATGGAAAAAATAAATAAATTTTCACTCGCAACCGCATAACTCCTTTGATTCCCCGATTAAAAATAATCGCCCGTAACCCTTACCCCATAAACCTTCGCAAAATCACCAGGAACCTTCGATCGGCCATCCCATAACCCTTTCTCCCCCATATAAAATCCTCCTCTCTCTCTCCTATCCGCAAAAAACTCACATTCCGCAAACTCCCATGAAAATCCCCGCGCGCGCCTGCGGAACTACGAAATTAGCCCGCGTAAATCAAGCCCTTCCGCGACAATTACACGCGGGCGAAATTTTTGCAATTCCGTCGAACGACAGATGACGACCTTATCGTACGCGCGCGATATTGCGAGCCGAGCCAAACGATCCAATATGAAGCGTAATGACATCGTAACGCTCGGTGGTGGGTGGATATATCCGTAACGCGGATTCTTTCGGCACAGAAGAGAGGGGATACGATAGGATTAGCTGAATTCAATTAGTTCCGGGGTGAAGGAACGCGGCGTTTGGTAATGTTTGCGCTGCGGTTCTAATGGTGTAATGAGAGGCGCAAGGTGTGGGAGAGAGAGAGAGAGTTTACGATTCGGAGGTTTGCGGTCTCTCTGTATACCTCTGGGCTGCGCTTTTTCGACGTTTGATGTAGGGGAATGCAGGTGGCGAAGGATGCTTGGTTTGCGTAGACCGGCCTTTTTTATTGATCAATTTACATGACGCGTTTATGAATATTAAATCTCGTTACGCATGCATTCGACCGATAAAGGTCGGAAAAAAGTTTACACGCGGTAATAAACCAATCATTAGAGTCATAAACCGATGTCCATAATTTATTTTATGGATAAAAGCCGCGCGCGTTCATCCTTTCCACTTCCTAATCCACTTCTTAACGACATAGGCGCGTGCCGATTTAATCATGCGAATCTCTCGAATTTACGATATCAAAACGATCCGTCTTCCCTTGAATGCTTTACGACCGAATTAACAGTACGATTTTGAAAGGATAAAGTTACGAAATCAACTGATTGATCGTAAACTGCGCGTATATTGCCGCAAAGTAAGCTACACGTTCGGTGTCGCACTTGGCGGAACTTTCCGCGCTCGCACTCGTCGTTGTATTTTGCTAAAGTAGATAGGCACACACACGTGGTGCAAATATAGCGCTGATATTTAATCCAATATTGGAACGCGCGCGCGGGTTAATGAATGCGTGTTTGTAAAACTAAGCCGCTTATGCTGCCGCTGACGCTGCTGCTGTTGTGTCTCGTGCGGTCGGTAATGTCCTGTAATTAATGTTAAATAATAATATTCGGGATACAGCGGTGATATAATATATATATATATATATATATTAATTCGGGAGGGGGGCGCGATTAAATAGTTTGCCGAAGAATTTGAATACTGAAACAGGGATTATTTTGACATTAATACTAAGGTTATTTCATATTATCAAAGGGATATTTTTGGATTCCAAAGAATTATAAAAAAAAGAATTTGTTTTTTTTATTCACAGCTATGCGTTTGGTTGAAAAATAATGTTTATTACGTTGGACAACTTTGTGATTTTTGAAACTAACTTTTTACATTCCTGTAAAAAACAGGGATACTTCCCTATGGTTTTTTTAGTCTCTTTCAAATACAAAAACACCTTTTGTAATATTTTCAAATATACAAACCTTTTCCATTCTCCATCACCACCGTAACTCCCCGACACCCTTCGCCATCTAAACCTTACCGACACTGATTTCGACATTTCCATTCCCCCCGTTCCTATAACCATTACCGTCCACTTACACAATGAAAATTCATACCCACACAGCGGCCCCTCCTTCACAAAACAAAAGATAAACCTCCTCGTACTCTCGGAAAACCCCCATCGACAGGCTCATCCTTCATCGTAAATAAAACTCTCCTCCTGCACTCAGGGATAATCCGGCGATTACGGGCGGCCGCGTATAATACGCCGGCGAGAACGAGTATACCCGGAGGGGAAAACTCTCGGTGCGCGTGTGCGCGTGTTGACTTTGCTCGCGCGGTGCTCGCACCTGCGTCCACGTGGAAATTTATACCCGCACCGCGGTTTACGCGTCGACAACGCGAGAGCGATCGCCCTGGTATTAGTCGGCGCGGTCGGGCGCAGTTGGCTAGACTGGAATTTTTATGTAATGAGGCTGTTCTAACGTTGTTGGTAGTCGATGGTTTCGTGAACTAGCTCTACTTGTTATCTTAATTCAAAGTTTTCATTTTAACCGATGGCCAAGAAATCTGTACTTGTATTGATTGATTTTTTAATAGTTGGGGATAGTAAAGTATAGCAGAATATCTGTTATGACCTTATAAATTACGAATAGACACTATAATTAGCAATTTCTTGTGAATAAAATCAAGAAAATTTATAAAACTTTACTGACATCAGCATAATGCGTTCAGAAATAATGTAATTAGGACGCCAGCATACTTCATTTATCCCTTTAATCCCGTCAAGATTAAAGCTAATTAAAATATTCCAATCAGAAGTTAATGAACGCCTTTTCTCTATACAACACGCTAATACGAAACGGGACACCAGCATATTTGTTAAAGGGTTGCGTGAAATTCGAGCTCGCGTTACCAACAATGCGCTTTGAATTTCCTCGTGTCCACATGTATACAAATTCTCCTTGTACTATCGACAATGCGCCTTCAGATTCGGCTAATAATTTACTCGCATTGTCGACAGAGTTGATCGAAGTTTATCCAATTTGACTATAATTAATTCCGCTTGAGAATTTGTCAAGCATCGGCGCTAATAGTCGGCGCAAATAAAGTTGAAAGTGAAGAGCGAAGAGTGTCCCGGGTATTCTTGATTAACACTCGTCGTTCGTCCCGCGGTGGGTAAACATAGCGACGCGAGGTGAACACTCTTGGTTTAGACGGTTAGAGGAGTCGTAAAAAGAAATTTTCCGAGTAAATAGATCGTAACTCGTGTGCCGCGACGGAAGTGATGATGGGCAATCGCTCGAACTCTGCGGTGGGGATGAATGAATGGCATTTTCTAGCCGTCGCGTAATTAATTTCTATGAAATTGAAAAAATATCGTTTTAGCGTTTCTACGGTAATGAACTGTGTGCATTCTATGGTTATTTTACTGTTATTGGGTTACAATTCATATTTATGCTTCGATACTATCATGATGTCTTTTAAAGGCAATTTTTCTATGAAAATATTGCGGTAACACAAATTAGAATAAAAATTAGCAATCTGTTTAGATATTTATTATATACCCATTTAATAAAATGAAAACTTTTACCGAAATATAATAACAGTCGCAACAGTTCACAGTAATTCATTATGCTTCAGGATCTTAGCACAAAAACTCTCTTAAACGCGAACTTCGCAATATCTTTCTTAAAACCTTAATAATCCCGGGTCATCTGAACCAAGCCGACTTTTTAATCTTCTCTCATTCTTTCTCCCACGCTTACATCATTACTCCGCGCGCGCGCTCGTCCATTAATTATCTCTTACATTGCGCGCAATTATTCCGTCGCATTGACGGGGCGAGAAAAAAGCGTCGCCCGGCCGCGCGTCGGAGAAGAAATTAATTAGCCGCTCTGTCCCTCTCGCCATTCACGACCGGGCGAATCCTTCAGAACGCGAGAAAGTTTTAAAAAAATGTTTTCGTGCGCGCGCTCGCGTTATTCCATCCAATTAAGTCGTTTAAACCCCCTCCTCGACGTTGTATGGGGCGTGCGAAAATACGCGGATCGGAATTGTAATTAAAAATAGAAACGGCCTTGGGGCTTTTGTGTGTGAAGGTTAGACTTTCGTGAAGAAGCTGGCTTTGTATGATTTTTGAAGTGCAGGTATAGCGGAGCTGAGGTTGAAGTGAGTTTTTCGAAAATTGTCATTCTTTGTTTAACGCAATTTTTAACGTATTTGTTGCGTCTTTAAAATAAGATTATGTTGAAAATAAATATTTTATATACTAAATAGTATGTCTTATAAAATTGTTGAAAGTTTGATTGAAATATAGTAAACTTATATTCGCAGAAAAGGCTTTACCGGGATTCCAGGCTGTTTGGATAGTAACTCACATCGATGGTTTTTATATGAAGCATGACGTTGGTTTAAGATGATTCAATTTTAGACCGACTCATCCTAAGTCGCCATCCAGATCTACACAAGACAGTGCACACATATAAAACTAAAACCATACATTTTGACATTTTGAACAGTTTTGGAAAGATCATTAAATATGAACAACCAACGTATAAAAACGCTACGAAACTCCCAATCTCGCTCTAAATTTCCATCTTTCATAAAAAGAAGAAAAAAAACCCGACCGTCGTTTTTGATCACTCGACGCTCTCTCACACGCTAACGCGGCAAAGGCCTTCCCAGAAAAAAAGGTAAAAAAAAAAATAGAGAGAGAGACACATTGATTCATCAAGTGGCGTGAAAAGCGTGTCTTCGTCACCCAAAAGCGCCCTATGTTTGCGCGCGCTCCGGTTAATTTATTTATTACGCCGAGAGCGCAGCAGCAGCAGCAGCCGAATATAATCCACTCGAGTTACCCTCGTTTAGCTGTCTCTTTGCGCCTTTTTCTCTCCCCCTCTATTACTTTCGTAAGGAAATATGCAGGGAGAGAGGAATATTCGCGCGTCCTCGAATTTCCTCGAGTCAGTGTCGATTTTTTCGCTCCGATGGGCTTTCCCGGGCGAAATGGGGTTTTCAGGTACACGCGCCGAAAGGAGGAAGAGGAGGTATAGCAGTCTTTCCTTTCCATACGCACGAGGTAGTCAGACGTAACTCTCGCGCGCGCGCGACTCGCTTCTTGTTTTTGACAGTTTGGATCTGGATTTTTAGATTGAATAATTTTCGTGTCGAAGCGCGCCGGGAGAGAGTGGGTGACGTATTTCTCTGCTGGGGAGTATATTTATGTATGACGTAGCGGGAGCTCGAAAAATCTTACCGTGAAATGTTTAAAAAAGTGATATTTGTTGGAATTGGAAACGTTGTGTATTGGATTTGAAAAGTATTGTTGTGTATTATCCGTTTACTCGTTGATAAACTTATGTGGAAATACATGTACATTAGGGTGTCCGTTATTTCCCAAATTTTTTTAATCGGTGCGGTCGCCCCCTGGATCGAATGTTTGGTCAAAAAGAAGAAGTTTGCCGCTTTGCAGAATTTTTTTGGAAATAACATGGGGATTTTACGTATTTTCGTATTTTATGTTTATCTTCGTTAAAATCCAATGTATCAATACCTTTGCACTTGAAAAGCTCTTTTTTTGTAACATATTTACATGCTCAAATTTTTTTCTGGGCCAAAAAAGAAATTTGAAGAACTAGAAGCATCTAAAATAACGTGTGTCAAACTAGTAATTAACTAAAAGTAAAATTTCGTAAAAATATTTTCAGCAAACATGCTTAACATTTTTTAAACGGTGTAATTTAATAAGACAATTTAACAAAAAAAATAATTAAAAAGAAAAAAAAAGCTATTGAAAAAGTCTAAGTATACTTTGTACAAATATTGCTACTATTTTTAAAAAATTCCTTCCAAATGGTGAATTTTAAATCAAATTTAGTAATACTTTCATTGCTACTGTTATTGTTATAACGGAATTCATATTGGAAAGTGCACGGCTGTTCTAATTTAAAATAAATAAATTACAGTTACATAAGAATTTGTTATAGAAATCTGTATTTGAATCCGACATCTTCTTAACCAGAAAAATACAGAAAAATCATTTGATCCAGTAGCTCACATAATACTTTTCCACTACTTTCCGTTTCAGAATAACTCACCCTTAAACATCAACCTCCAAGCCCTAAAATAGAAACCACACACACCTTCTTCCAACACGAAATGGCAAGCACCCAATCTAACCAGGACGCGTGTCTGCTTTCAGGACGATCATCGGGGATTCCGGCGGCAGCTCGAGGACAAGAGACCAATCGTCGAGAACAGTTTGCTGAGCGGCCGACAATACATTGCCAATGAGCCGCCTTTGTCGGACACCTCCGACTCGGAAGGTGAGTCTCGACTCCAGAGAGTGAGATGGATAAAACGATTTTGTTGCAGAAGCGGGGGGTTACTTTCGAAAGCGCGCCTGTTGAGCCCGTTGTTTAAATTTGTTTGTTCTTCCGTGCGGAGTTTGCGGGGTTACCGTAATTGATGATTCTATACACCGGGAGAGAAAAACGTACGGTAGAAATAACTATTTGACATAGTAAATAGAAATCTTGTTAAATTTACAGTGGTTTTGGGCAACCTACACTACGTATAATGTTTAAAAGATAACTATAAGATTTTGGTTCTAAATGCGATCTGTTATGGTACGTCTATAATACATAAAGTGACAAGATTTTCTAGCACCTTTTACAAAAAATTGATCGTATTTGTATCCTAATTTATATAGTTAAAAATATGTGATCATCAACTATTTTTCATAGTTAGGTTAGATATATTTTGACTTACAACGGTTACTACAATTTATGATTGTGCCATTATTGCACCATACAGTCTAGTACTTTTATAGTGACGGTTACAAGAATTTTTTCTAGGTATAATGTGTGAGGGTTGTGGATTTGTTTACGTGGTTTAAAGCAAAATTGTTGTTTTAAAGTTGAATGATGTTTTTAATTGTATAGAAAAGTTACAGAGCGTATTAAAATTTTTCGTGCTTCTAATCTGAATTTTTTAAATTCTTTGTAATGGAAATATTTAATACACCTGTTCATAAACGCATACACCGGATTCTCGTATATGTATCAATGTTCAACATGCGAAATTAATTTGAGAATTACATTTAGATCAATGTCTATTTGAGCAAAAATGAACGAAATTACATTCAGTGAAATTCAAATTAATACATAATTACATCGAAATCAATGAATCGTATATAAATACACTCGCAGATACACGAGCGCGCGAATCCCAGCCAACTATACATATCGGTCAAATTAGACCACCGCCAGCGAACCAATCGCCCTCCAAAGTATTTGCGCGAAAACTCCTCTCCACGCGCAATAAAACCCCAATACCCGCGGAATCCGATAAAAATTAAAAAAAAAAAGAACAAAAAAACTGCCCCACCGCGCACGAAATCCGTTATCATGCAAACTGCGGCCCTTTCCCTACGCGCGCAAAGGGGATAACCGTATTCAAAGCCCGCAGCAAAAAAGGAAACGGCGCTATTTTAATGCCGCGGCGGCCCCTCGAAAATTCGGCCGCGCGTCCAAATAACCCGAGCTATTCGCGTGCGCGCACGCGCACAAAGCATTCCATCAGGACCCAATGACTCGGAGAGTCCTCGTAGTGTGTCCGATAAACCCGAATGTGAATATGTAAAATTTTGTGCTCGGGACGTGGAGTGTACGCAAATTTTGGCCTTTTTTGAGGCAGTGCTGGGCTCTTGTGGAGGCAAATCAGGGAGCGAGTTGAATGCGTAGAATAAACGTGTACGGGAATAAAAATAATGTGCCATGAATGGGCTGGGCGGGATAAACGTGGCAAGCTTTGAATTTTGGGGATTCGAAATTTTATATTTGAGAGGGTATTTTTGTATACGGAGTCGAGGAAATTATGTGTTTTGTGGTTCAAAGAGCCGTATAGAAGTATATACGTTTGAAATTTTTTCATTCATAATTGTAGCTTACGCATCAAATAAATAAATCGTAAAAGTATGATAACCTTTTTTCGAAGCCTAAAAATGATTCATCACGGCAGATAGATTATAAAATTATAAAACAACGTATATAACTATTTCCGTTC
Source organism: Torymus aiolomorphi (assembly GCA_036365515.1). Classification (NCBI taxonomy): domain Eukaryota; kingdom Metazoa; phylum Arthropoda; class Insecta; order Hymenoptera; family Torymidae; genus Torymus; species Torymus aiolomorphi. The sequence goes on along the minus strand of CM070875.1, from coordinate 206,025,717 downwards.
ACTGCACTTTCACACACAAAGAAACGAAAACTAAACACGCAATGAAAAATAAAAATCAGCCACTCCCAACCACCAATTCGTCAAACCCCGCCCTGAAAAAAACGTTTCAAACCTCCCACACGCGCTGTCAATCCGCTCGCTCGCAAGGAACCCAGCCCCGCAATCGCACAGCGAGCAATTAATCGTCCAATGAATCACGCCGCGTGTATCTCGCTCTCAGTTTTTACGCGCGTGTTTAGCATTGATAACGCGACAGGCATTGCGCGCGCCACCCGCGGACTATCGGCCGGCCAGCTGTTATGCTGCGCGTCCCGCGTTGATTTACGCGATTTCATAGCGCGATTTCCATGCGCTCGCTCGTCGCACATTCTAAATCTCGACCGACGCGCGCACGCGAGAGCTTCAGTATACGGCTGACCTGCTAATCGTGCGCGAGAGTTGGATTTTAATCGTCGGTGGGGGACGGTGGAATTCTTTTGTGTGGAGTTATGAGGAGCTGTAGGTCGGAATTGATGGGTCGGTGGAGTGGGTGATGAGCAGTTGGTGTTTGGGTTGATGGGTGGATTTGAATGATGTGATTTGGTGAGAAGTTTTTTGTTTTGATGGGTGATTATGGGAATTAATGTGGTGTAATTGGACAGTTAAGGTTTAGAATACAGAGATCGAAAATAAATTTGGTGTATAAGTTCGGAATTCGCTGTGAAAAAGATTGCAGTGCACTTTGAAACAAGCTCAGAGCCAAAAAGAAAGAATGTAAAATTTTTCCGCGCAAAAGTGAGTTTATTTATTTTTTCATCAGCTCATACAGAATTTTATTGCACTATTTTTTGCGCAAAAAATATTGTTATTTCGCTTTGCGCAGAAAAAGAGCTCATTTTCTTTTGTCCCTCGGGATATTCTTTGTTCGATTTTCTTCTAAAAAAATGAATAAACTCACTTTTGCTCCGAAAAATTTTACATTTTTTTTCCTGATGTCTTCGTATACTCACGAAAAATAAAATAGTGTAACGCAGTACGTAATATCAAGTAGCTATTGTCTCAACAAATCCATTACGTCACACTATCTACGTCCTAAAATATTCAAGCTTCCAAAACCAAAATAAGAAAACATTCATATCAACAAACATGCTTTTCACGTATTTCCAACATTTCAACAATTTGATACGACCCATCACCTTTTAAAACACTAGCTATCATCAACTGCATCGCTGCCAACATCTGCGAGATACTCCCACGAACCCGAAATTACAGCGAACCTAATATAATCCACCGAAATCCCCGTTATATAAAGAGCGACTAATACAGGCCAATCCACTTCGAAATCCCAAACGCCCCATCGCGGGGGAGTATCACCACCATCACCACTGCGCGCTGCTACACCGACGACGCGCCACTATATGCGCCGGTATCGAATAACACAGTATTAATTCCGCGCGCGCGCGCGCGCTGCCTTTCCGACGCGGCTGATCGAATCCACTCGATAATATCGTTAATTAAAAGCATCCTTTAGCCGACGTCATAACCATATTCGGCGGGCGTGAAATTTCAACTCTCACCCAAATAGAAATCGCTCGCGCGATATTGGGAAGGGGAAAGTTGCGCGAGCGCTTGAGCCGTAATGAAGACGCGACGAGTATGTGTGTATATAGTTTGGAGGATGAGGTGGTTGAAGTGATGGGAATATTGAAAACGAAGGGTAGGTGGTGCTGGAAAGGGAATCTATTTGGGGTGTTTATTCTTGTTGGGTGCGAGGGAGGTTGGGAGGGGTAGGTGTAATTTTTATTGGAATTAAATAAAATACTCTCAAACTTTAAAAACTTTTTTAATAAAAGAAGTGATCTAGGTTAAAATTCTACATTTTGTACATAAAATAATCTGTAATATCAAAGTATTACAAAATATGTAAAATATCTCTCATAACTGTTTCCTGTATAAACATACAACCTTTCTATATATTATCATAGCCAAAAAAGTAAACCTTATCCTCTTTCCAAACCCCAGAAACCATCCATCATCAAAAAACAAAAACCTAACGCTTATAATCATTGTATTCTTTCCGCAGCCGGCCGCGACCTCGACGGCGACTCGCGCGGCTACAGGAGCGCGGAGGAGCAGGCGCGCGAGCTGACCCGCAGCATTCGTCGCGAGGTGAACAAGCTGTCCGAGCAGTGGAACGCCCTCATCGAGCGCAGCGACTCCTGGAAGCGGAAGCTCGACGACACCGCGAGCGTGAGTACCGATGATTTATCGTTATGTATTAGCCGCATTCAATTGTTGGAAGTCTTGTCGCAAGGCAGGAATGGCTTTGGTTTTACTCTCGTAAGGTTTTTTTTTTTTTCAAAAAGAGATGAAGTGGGGTTAACTGAAAAGTTAGTGGTTAAGCGAAATCTTGAAACCATTGTGTTTAAAATATATAATATATTTATGGTTGGTCATATCTATTAAACTATAAGTTGTGTTAGGAAATATATAAGAAAGTAAATGAAACGGCGATAATACAATACATTGTGGAGCTGATTTATCTGAAATGTATCTATAAACATTATTTACGCCAGCATATCTTCGAAAGGAGAAATGGTAAAAGGTTTGCGGTATTGAAATTTTAAAAACAACGATTGCTTCAGGATCGATTCCGTTGTTGAAAGCCTATTAAAGAGCAGAGTTTCGAAACATTTTATTCATGCTCTGCAAAAAAGGTTAAAAAAAAATTTAAGCAAAAATCGCTTATTTATTTAGATTTTACTTAAAATAAAAGAAAAAATGTTCAACCCTAATAATTAACCCTAATAATTAACGGACGATAATACATCTCAGCAAACCAAAATTTTTCGCACCCACAATAAACGCCCATATCACCCTAAAAGCCCCGATTCTCCCACATCCCCAAACCTCTATACCCCGTTACAAACTCATTCCGCTCGCAGGCGCTGCCATTCGCATGTAAACCGTGCCGTGATTTTTCCGCGCCTGGAATTCCAGCGCGAAAATTACATCCACGTCGATTCGATTACTTACACACCCACGCGCACGCGCACAGCGCGGATTTAACCGAAGGCTTTTTCCCGACTGCGCGGTCCCGGTATAATACGCTTTTCCACTTTTTGTTTATGAAAGTTCGATAATGTGAGCAGCGGCGGCGAAATCCGACGCGCGTCGAAACGTTTGCCTTTTTATTCTACCCCCCCTCTCAGCGCGCGTATTAAATTCCCGCGTAGAGTATAAATGCGTGAGAGCTTTTTTTTCATTGTTTCGCTAGCATTCTCTCGATCCATCCCCCAGTTTCGTATATACACAGTATTTTAATAATTCGCGAAGCATTCGCTCTAAGTTCCCGAATAAACTTGCCACCCGTCACGCATACTTTCGCTTAAATATATACACAAGCGCAAATCGACTAATCGTATATAATATTCTTTCGCGAAATTGTGGAAAAACTCTTTACGCGACGGCGACGAATTAGATCGCCGCTCGTCATAATCTGTCCTCCTCTACACGTGGCGTTGGTCACCTTATCACCGAGCCTCGTAAAACGTGCGCGCGATAATCCGACGGGAAAACTACCGTAGGAGGAGATGGAGAGAAAAAAAGGTGAGAGAGGGGACGTCGTTACTGCTAAATACTTGGGGGATGGGGGCCCCTATCTCGCACGCACGCGCTCGCTTTTTTGCTGGATGCGGGAGCATAATATTTCTGTTATTGTTATTGTTGTGAGGCTGTTGTTTCCGTGTGGCGCGCTGTTACGCTTGTTTATATTTTTATATGAGGGATGAAACGGCGACGGTGTTGTTTTGGAGTTTCGGTTTTTATCAGAATAACTTTTTTGGCTAACGGTGTTTTCTAAAAGCAATCGTTTTAAATGCGTTTTTAGCTAGTGCGTACTTATAAATTTTTACAGCCCTCTTTCGTGAATGTCTTGTTTTTAGTTGAGATCCGTTTAGAAAGTGATCAAATTTGGAGCAGAGAATATTTGCGCAAAGCCCAGTAAAATAATAAGAACAATGTATTTTTTATAAACAAACATCAGTATGATACTACAATACAGTATTTTGTAAAGATATTTATTTAAAGCATTCATTTGATATGACAGTCACAAGTAATAATTTCGATAAAACAACTTGACAGGTGAAAACAAGAAAACATTATCAATTATTGTTTCATATAAAAGTCAGGAACTGCGGACAGATTGCATATTAATAATGTAAAGCCGGTATACTCTAATTTTACTTTGACACATTAAAAACCTTTGCCAACACTTCGCATCCATTCCGCTCAACACACCTCATCCACGAAAATTCCTAAACCCTCAATACCGCGACATAACCGCTCCTAATCGAAAATTTTCTCACCTACCGGCCGCAAACAGAAGGGGTTAATCGAGGAAGGAGCGCGTCGATATCGTCCCCACATACCGCCACCTCTCTCTTCCTCTCTTTCGCCGGGGGGACGGCAATTCCGTCTCTATAGCCGGGCGTTTCCATTTGTCGAAACGACACGATCATAATAAAGGCGCCGGACGAGGCCGGGGAAAAATTGTGTTCTTCCCGGCCACCTATCTCTCCACCTTCCCCTCCGGGGTCTACACGCTCGTAATTGGCGGGTAATCGGAGGCTTTTTTTTCTCTACGAGCAGCGTTTTTTTCTTCTTCAAGGGTGTGCTTCTGTAGGGGGAAGTGTGGTGCGATAGGCCGGTTTAGTGCTGCTGTGAGGATGTATGTGGGGCTTTTTTATTGTGAAAGTTCTGTGAAATTTAATGAAAGATTTGTGAATGCGCGTCAATATATTTATATCGAAACGAATAAACCGGTGTGAATTGTTTTATTTGAATGCATTTATGAAATTTTGTACGAAAAATGAACAGCACAAAAAATGCGATAAATATTTCGAAAGTGCTTTATACGATCGGAAATGCAGGTGAGTTGCGGTAGAGTTCGCAAAATGATTGGAAATTTTTGTACCTCGACACCATATACGACTAATATCGAAATCCCAAAATTCGAGGGCAGATATATGAAAGGACGTATTATTTTTTCATCATATTTTATGTCGGCCATAGACAAAATTGGCAATAAAAAAATCGCTGATAAAAATTCTAATTAAAAAAAGTCCATGTACCGGGCCACAGGGAGGGACAAAAAGAGAGTTTAAAAAATGCCTGCTAGACTCGATCGATTCGTCGCAGTTTTAATAAAGTAGTACGAATTTACGATATCGAGGTTGAAATTAAAGTTTTCCATGTCTGCGTTTTTTCAATTATTCCGTCTCTATCCGTGAATATTAAACAATTAAACTTTTTTTGCGGCTCTCGACAGCCCGAGCGCGAGCGACCACCGCACTATAACTTTTATTTAATATAGGCGAATCTATGGTTTCCGCTTGCATCGAAACCCCAAAAAATAACACAAATCGTCACGACTAATGCCGCTTTAATTCACGCTCTACGCGACGTACTCGTTAAAAGCAACCAATGAAAAAATATTTTATTTCCTCGCTACTACTACTGTTCCTTTAAAAACGAAACAAAAAATACACGCAGACACAAGCGTCACCGTAAAACGCGCTGTAACACATTTGATCAGCGCGCTCGGCTACCGCTAATTCGTCTCCATTTCAACCCTACACACGCGCGCGCGCGTCATGAAAATTAAAACGAAAAAAAAAGGCGAGTGAGCGAATGCCACCATATATAACCTTTTCATTCCGTCGATCGATTCAATTAGCCAAAACTAATCTAACGCCGCAGCAGCGTCGGCGTCGTCGCTGCGCCGGATTAATTTTCGAGCGCGTAATAGGATAATCGATATTGATGTAAGGCCGTTAATGCGGCTCCTCTCGTCACACAGCTCCACGTACGCGTACACACACACACACGGTTATGGATATACGTACGTGTACGTGTACGTGTGTGTGGGTGTGGGTACACACTTGGAAGAGATAGCTTCTCTCTGACAAATACGGACGCGCGCCAGCGTCTCTAATAAAGTCAAACACGCGCGCTCAAGTTGAGAGAGAGAGAGAGAGAGAGAGAGAGAGAGAGAGAGAGAGAGAGAGAGAGAGAGAGAGAGAGAGAGAGAGAGAGAGAGAGAGAGAGAGAGAGAGAGAGAGAGAGAGAGAGACGCGTGAATGGATGTAGGGAGTGAAGAGGCTGTGTTTAGTGTAAATAGGTGGCTGTCTGTGTGTTTGGGCTCGCGCGAGTGAGCGTTTGTGGATAGGTGAGAAAATGTTGGGTGCTTGAAGGTTCTTGATTAACGCAGGATTCTTGAGTTTGTTGCCGCTCTCTTTTTTTTTTTTTTTGTAATTGTTAAGTATAGTTCTGGCGGAAGTGTTGTAAACATTTTGCATATAGATAATTTTCTGTATAAAAGAAAGAAGAAAAAGGTCCAAATACGGAATGCAACTTAATAGGAATCGTCATAGTCTTTTCATAATAAAACTCCATGTACAAGAAGATTAGTTTTAATTCTCTAACTGATATTTATTTAAAACACTCTCATTTCACGTAATTTGCGTAGATTATTATATCAATGACAATTTTTATACAGATTATTATATCAATGACAATATAAGTGACCCTTAGTCCTATCAAATCTCCTACGCTCTAAGAATAAATCAATAAATCACCTAGTATCTAATCAATACCTGCACACAAACCAAACCTCATCCCAACTTTAACATCCTAGATTCTTCTCACAGCAACCCAAAAGACCAACCTCATCACGTTCAATAATCACTCCTCTTCGGACAAATCGAACGCCAGACACCAGTGCACACACTGCAGTCCATTCTCTCTTCTCTCTCTATGCAAATGCCCTCCTTTCCGCGTCTTTCTCGCCCCGAGTCTATCAATCCAGACCTCGATTCCGTCGAGTGGCCACTTGATCACTCAATTTACGCGCGTACGTATGGTACGGCCGCCGCGGCCAATTAGGTAATTAGCGGACGGGCTGGAGATTCCGCCGAGTTGCGGAAACCGGAGTCGTTCGCTTTTTGCCTTCAGAGGGGGAGTAGTAAACTGTTCTTTGTGTAGGGGAGACTGGATGGCTGAGTCTTGTCTTGTGGTTTTGAAGTTGGAATTGTGGGGCTGCGCGTTGTGCTGTCTTTATTAAACGGTCGGAAGAGTATAATATGAAGTTTATTTCTGTAGTAAATTTGTACATTCCTTTTTTTAACAGATCTTGAAGAGGCTGTTGAACGTCTCACTTTCACTGGGATTCCGTTAAATATTCGAAATTCAAATAATAAGGATTGCTCGTTGATGCAAGAAAAAATATCGTTAAAATTCAAAAGTATAACCTGTAAAATTCTCAAGTATAGCCTCTATCGACTCTTAAAAAGTCATTACGAGTTCTGCGCTCACTTTCCAATTCAATAATCATTAAACCACGTACTTTCAACATTTAACATTTCACAACCAACAGTGTTCCACCACCATCGCACTCACAGTCTACACCACACAGCCTTTTCGCACTTGACTCTCTCTCTCCTTCTCTCTTTCCCATCGCACAAATACCTCTTCCCCCCGACAATTACATAATTGGCCGATCAGCCCGGTACGCGCGGCCTTCGCAAAGAACCCCGTCTCTCCTTTCTCTCTCTCCCTCTTCTCCTTTTCCGCTTCTACTTCTTCTCCTCCTCTTCTCGGCGGTGGCGATAAGCCCGATAAGTCGGCCGGTAATTCCTACTAGCGGATCCGTCTCACGTAGCTCTCGCGCGCGCGAGCGCGAGGAGGAATGCACTCGCGCGCAAATATTTGCCGGCTCGTAGAAAATCGCGTCCCTTGCTACCCATAGTAGTAGTAGTAGTAGTAGTAGTTCTCGAGGTCTTCTTCTTCTTCCTTCCTTCTCCTTATTTCAAGAGGGACGTCGTCGGGATCCTTTTACAGGAATCGCGAGCCCACCTGCTGAGCCGAGGAGAGAGTGTTTTTTTTTCGAGAGAACGAGAGAGGAGCGGACGAAGGTGTTTGTTCCGCGTTTGTAGGATTGATTCCTTTTGTGGGAAGTGCGCGGCTCGGGTGAGTTTACAAGTGTCGAAGTATTGTTTCCTCGCGCCTATGTTGTGTTGGATAGGTTTTCTTCTCTTTAAAAAGTTGATTTCGGTTGTTGGAATCTGAAGACAAGATTGCGGTCGTTGTGTAGTAAATTGGATTTTGCGATTTCGCTTTTATACTTAGTATTCTTGAGAATTATACTCTTTAAATATGAATAAGAGAAAAGTCGCTTTATTATACAGTGAAAATTATATTTCACTGTTTGAATAAATGAATATTCACTGGAAAAATTAGTCGATTTTTTCAGTTATTCACATTTAGAGAGATACTCGAATAGAAATTTCATAAAATTTCCTATAATAAAATAAAACTGTTATTATAATTTACGAATACAAAAAAGCTAAAATCTCATTGCGACTTAACGACTACGTTAATATTCTATACTTCTTACTGTGATATCATTATTCTTATGACTCTGTGATATACAAAGTCTAAAACGCATTTTAAGGCCATGTGGAGTTCAAAATTAACCCAATTTCATTATTTAATAAATTAACTTTTCAAACATTGATTTGGAAAAACACAATTTTCACGCCCTCCGTATATATAAATACTATACTCAACAAATCGATTCTATTAGTACTGTCATGAGATGTACTCGTTGAAAAATTGGATCAAAATGACAAAAATGCAGATTCCTACTTATTGACATTACAGTTTTTTTTTTTTTTTTTAATTAAAAAATTTCTAAACATTTATTTGGAAAAAACACTATTTTCAGGCCGTGTATGTAAATACTATACTCAGAATTTTTCTGAAGCGATTTTATTAATACTGTCATGAGATGTTGAAAAAAAATCATAAAGCTTGTTCTGCTTACTTGTATAATTCTTTTCGCTCATTTTTGTAACGGGAATACTTGCAGAGTTACATACAATACAAGAGACGTCACTTTTTAGCAAAATAACGCATTTTTAAGATAACATGGCACAAATCTCGAGAAAAAAGGCCTATGAGAATAAATCCTGGAACAGGGGTTCAATATTTTTTTACTCTAAAACAAGATATTTCAATTTGGTACAAATCCGTGATCCAAAGGTCGTGAACTCTCTTTGTAAGTATTAAGCGTTTGATCATACCACACCCTAATATTTTTTATAATGTTTTAATTCTCGAATAGTTTTGTTTTCTAATATTAATGTATTTTGAATACCGTATTTTCTACGATAATGCTTTCAAATGTTACTTATTACGTTATCTTAAGTGTATTTCTAATATTTTGCCGTTGAGGCGAATAAATCATCATCTATCATCTATCACCTATCACCTATCATCATAATTAAATTGGAGAAAGGCCCTCACAAACAGTAGTACTTCAACTTTTTTTAAAAAGCCCAGCTAATTATATACACCATCATAATTGAAAATATTTATATAGAAATTCCTGTAAACGAGGCAATTGTACTCTCGGCCGGCACTCGAGCCGCGAGCTCATTAATTACAGCCGCGCGTTATTATTTTAAAACTTCCTAGCCATATCCTCTCCACGCAGCGTCCAAAATTACGCTCGGTCAAAAAGAGAGAGAACGCAATTGTATTCATAGCCTGAAGTTTCCCATCACGCGCAACTAAATGCGGAACCTTTGAAGTTCGGCCGCGCGCTCTCTCGCTGCGCGCGCTGAGCAAGGTTTAAAATCACCGAAACGGAGAGACAGAGATCTGTACTAATTATGCACTCGCGCTGACCACGAATGAAATAATTATACACACGGGGAATGTTTTTGAGTAACGAGATAATAGTCGTATAATGATGACGTGTGACTTGGGATACGTTCTTATGGGGGGGGGGTTCAAAGTTTAGACGACTCACTTGAAAATTGAAGTCAACTATAGACGTGCTCGGTTTCGATGTAAGCTACTGCAGATTGTGCAAAATTTCGAAATTCTAAATTACAAAAACCATATTTTCGAATGTAACAATTCACCTACTGTCCAAAACATCGAATTTCATTAATAGAATTTTAATAGGGATACAATAAACATATTTCGAAATAAATCATTAGAAACAAGTTATATTTGCTTTGAAATCGTATTGATAAAATTCGATGTTTTGGACAGTAGGTGAATTGTTAGATTCGAAAATATGATTTTCGTAATTTAGAATTTCGAAATTTTGCACAATCTGCAGTAGCTTATATCGAAACCGAGCACGTCTATAGTTGACTTCAATTTTCAAGTGAGTCGTCTAAACTTTAGACCCCCCCCCCCTCCCCTATAGCTAGTTAAAATCTACTTTCGTCAATAACTAAAACACCAAACGTCAACGACTTCTTTCCCACTATCGCCTTACTTCTCGCACAGCGACGCACAGAGCAGCGGAGCGTGAAAATGCGCGCGCGCGTTTTTGCCCAGCCGGGTAATCGCGTTACCTGCGCTACCGACCGTCGTCGTCCGGTGCAGCAGCTACTTCCTTTCGCGCACGCCCACGCGTCCGACCGTCCCGTGTGTCGTCCTTTGGCGTGTCATTATATGTGCGCACCAGTGCACTGGTGCGTGGCGGTTGTATGTACGTAGGTTGCAGTCGAAGAGAGACGCGTTCGAAGGTTCTCTGTCGGTTCTTTGTTGGCTCGCAAAACTCTGCTTAGTTTTTGCGACGATTTAGCTAGTGGAATCTGTAATAATGCGTTGTTATAGGTAGTGTTATGAGGGTGGAATATTTTTAACTGCAGTATGATTGTTATAAGTGTGACATAAAAATACTTTCGTTTAGTTTGTAATTTTAATGTAATGTTACAGTGTGTGTTATAGAGTAAAAATTTGCTCTACTTTGTTTTAATTACTTAATAGATAGATTACTATGTAGCCGGTTAAATAAGACATTTGCAAAGAAACTTTGTAGTGCTGTAGATGACGGAGATTCTTGAGATTTTTCCCAAGCAACAAGTTTTTATATGCACTGAAAAATACCGTATTGAGCTCGCGGAAGACCGTAAAAAGTCTTATTATCAGCAGGTAATATTCAGAAGTTTAATTTTTCCCGTCTTTATTATGGCAAAACTCGCGAGCTAAAAAAGTATACTCGAAGTTTTTCTTATACGCTTCTTAGCGATATTATGATAAGACGAATAATGAAGTGAGGATTTTTCACTCGCCAAACATGTATATAAAGAATTAACATTTTCAATTTAAATCTTTAGCTATTTAAAAACTTCATCGTATATATCATTAAATCGGCACATTAGTGTACTAAGCGATTGAAACGAATTTACGAGAGCGCAAAGGCCCTCCGTTACTATTAATATAAATACACTTTACCTTGTAAATTGAAAAACAAAGGATCTTGGTAAAGGTCCTTAAGAAATTGCTCAGCGAAACCGGTGGCAAAAGGCTCTCAAGTCCCAAATTCCATTTCACAATCTTTTACTAACAAACTCCTTTTCCCTCTTTTGAGGGAATTTTCAAATTTCCTTCGCGCCAGCGTAAACTGATTCCGCGAGTGGAAAAAGCGGCCTTTGGAAGGCCACGGCAAGTTGCTGAGTCGAAATAAAGGCGGAGCCAAATGTTTTCTCTTTTTTTTCGCGGACGCGCTGAGTGAGTGTCGCAATTTCCAGAGAGCCGACGCTCTTGTGTACCCTTTTTTATTTAACACGGTTTTAATATTTTAATAAATGTCGCGACGGTGTGTTTTGAAAATTCATGGAAGAGCGAGAGCTGTGGAATAATCCGGATTTGGATGGATTTTAGTGAGTATTTTTTATTTTGTACGTTTATTTATGTAATGAAAGAGGAATAAATGGTAAAATTTAAAGTAGAATTCGTGTTATTATGCAACGTATTATATAGACAGCATTTTGTACAAGTACATATAAAATAATGTGAAAATAAAGCTTTTATCATTGAAAAAATGCCTGTTGGTACTTTTAAACATAAAAATTTTCTTTATTAGGGCTTATACAGCTTTATTAGGACGAAACTGTATCTCCTCAAGAACCTTTCCTTTAACTATCCATGCTTTAATCGACAAATAATTAAACTCCCACACACTGTACAATGGCAATTGTACATCGAACCAATCTCTCGTGACAGGCACTTTCACGTTTTATTTCATCGACGTAATTACAAGCTGAAAAAAAACGGAACATCGTACCCCTTTCAGCCGATCCAAAAAGCCAATCGAAAAATCCCCCTAGACTCTTAGACCCGAACCCATTCAACCTCACTCTCTTCGCGACAAAAAAGGATCCCACTCATACAGCAGGCCCCGCATCATCGCCCCCGCCATCGATAATATATATAACACGCTAGCCTCTCTCCCTCTCCACATGCCCACATACACAAAACGTAAAGCCCGAGCGCGAATGTACAGCTAGCACAAAAGGAATAAAACAAAAGCCCCCGCGCTCGCGCGCGGAAAGATATCTCTCTCTCTCCCTTTCATCCTCTCGTTCTCTCTCTAGCTCCGCGGGGCCTGTAACCAGCAGAGCCGAGTCCGTCCGATCGCCGCCGAGTGCGCGTTCTTTGTCCCCTTCTCCCCGGCCCCGCGCACGCCATCATCATCATCATCCGGCTCGCACATGTGTGCAGCGTATAGAGACACATACGGTTGCTGCTGCTGCTGTGGCCCCCCCGGCGTCTTCAGTTTCCTCGGCGCGGCTCGCCGCACTGGACGTCGCGCGCGCGCGTCTGCGTGTTGTGTGCAGATATAAAGATCGCGCTCGCCCGATCGTTGCTCTCTGTGTGTATGTGTATATATAAGGAAAAGTCGAAGTGCGAGAATCGAAGTGTGTAAGTGCAGCGAGTGGTATGGTTTTTATTTTCTAAAGAGAAGAAAAGTGGCTCGAATCGAGGGGATTTCCCGACCGTGACGCATCCGAACGACGGCCGCCTTTGGTCCCCCCCTTGTTGTGTATGTATAATACCCGCACCACGTGTTGAACGCCGTAAACGTCGCACGTGTGTCTGTGTGTGTGAGCGGAGATCCTGACTCCCCCCCGGCTGTTTTACGGCTTGTCAGTGTCGCAGGTTTTATAAGTCCATTTGTCGCGTGTTGCGCAAATGGTTCGCCGTAATTAGATGTGTATAATGTAAAATGTCGTCTACTTCTTAGAAAGTTTCGTCTGCGATTGGTGTCTTGAATCGATACCGTTTTTCTTTATATAATGCAGAAACTATATTTCGTACTTATATCAATGATATGTTTAACAGAACGATTTGCATTTTGCAATAAACTGGAAAGAATAGACGCCGCGCGTAGGTATATACCGTAAATTGCGCGCGCAGGAAACCGAGATTTTACTCGATCCTCGCCGGTGTATAATAAATAACCGCTGTATATACGAATTCCTCGAAGAATCAAGAAAACGCTATATTATAACCACACACACACACGTACACGCGCATTCCTCAATGCACTATAAGAAACCTCGTCGAGCCCTCTCTCTTCCCGCCCGCAATTATCATGCAAATATATCCTGAAGAGCTTGGCCGAAAAAAGTCCCGTTCCCACCGTACGTATTCAAAGAATCGCGATTCAACTTCTAACTCTCTCACACATGTACCTATTCTCGGAGTTTTGATACCTCGCGGGGGCGTGGGACGACTCGCGCATGCAGTGTAAAATTGAATTTTCATTGTCCGCGGCGTGGCAATTAGTTATGTGGCGCGTGGCGGTGGTGGCGAGGCTTAATTAATGGCGAGGGTGATCGCCGGTGATTTCCGCTTTCGATTATTTAATTTTCGGTGGTAGGGGGGAATTTTTTTTTCGTGGGTGGGACTGAGGTGTGTTAATTGGGATAGGCGCGTGTATAAGCGGTTGGGTAAGAATTTTGAGGTCGTTGAATTTTTCCGCGAGGGTATAATTGAATATTTGGCGTCGCTATGCAGGCATGGTGTGGTTTGTGCACATAAGAATTATGCACATATTTATTGTGCACACTTTAGCATTGGTGTATATCTATATCTATGTGTATACTCCAATGCTAAAGTGTGCACAATAAATATGTGCATAATTCTTATGTGCACAAACCACACCATGCCGCTATGCAGTATTTGCTTGCGTGACTTGAAATTTGGGCATGGTGTGGTTTGTGCACATAAGAATTATGCACATATTTATTGTGCACACTTTAGCATTGGTGTATATCTATATCTATGTGTATACTCCAATGCTAAAGTGTGCACAATAAATATGTGCATAATTCTTATGTGCACAAACCACACCATGCCGAAATTTTTATGTTATACACACTGGCTGGTATTTTCATGTTTTTAGGTTTCAGTTTTTATGATGTCACATGCAGTGTCGGCGCTGATAGAAAACGAAAATGCAATTTTAAGGTCTAATGGAAAATTCAGTGCAGGAATTCGTAATTAGACACGACGTCGTTATAGTGAGCCGCGTAAAAATTCGAATAAAAATATTTAAAATGTGAAAATGTATATAAATTTCCTTTTAGTTATATTCGCCACGGATGTACAGGTTGTCTAGTTTCAATATTTTTGCAGTACTCGTTATCTTTACGCACGATTCGATTAATCGACGTACACGAACATCATAATTAAGGAAACAGCTTCGCGTGCGCGTATTATAACGAGAAAAAGTTCCTCGCAGAGTTGCCCGCGAGCTGTCGTCGTATTTTATTTGCAGTGCATAAGTAATTTTATTTCTTACTTATCTTTACGCCTTCGAACTTGTTCGTGATTTTTAGAACGCTTTTACGAGCGTATAAATGTATAGTAAACCGTAAGTTATTGTTATCGATCGGAAATAAACTGCAGTAAAACGCGCTCTTTATTACAATTTATGAAAACAAATTGATTCCGCGCACACTTTGTTCACATCTCGTCACTCTGGGCGCCAAAAATTGTCGTTGTGTCGGTGACGTTATTTTCGATTCTAAAATCGTCGTCAGGTCAAAAGAGAAACGAGGGGTAGACGAGGGTCAACGAGATAATTGATCGTGGAAGAGTATTTTCGTCTCTTCGTAGAAATTATGAAAAAAAGGGGAACTATAATGATTCAGTCCAATCAATAAGTTGTTGAAGTGAATTTTATAACGAGCAGTTATTTTTCTATTGACTACTGTTACCGATATATATTTCTTAGAAGTCTAGCATGTGTTATTTTAACAGTATAAAATCAGTTCAACATAAGTTCTTGCGACATTTGTCTTATATAAATTCTTTGTGCCAATGAGTAGATTTGACCATAATTATAGTTCGATATCGAAACAAGTTGGTTTATTTACAATCAAATCTGCTCATAGTTTCAATGAGGCCGTTTTTATGTACAAATTTTTAACCTCTACTGTTAATCACCCGGCCGTAACAGATTTATTTATATTAAGAGTGCAACCCTACTCAGTTAGGCACTTTAGAGAATTAAAAAGGAAAAGTGTGTACTTGTATCTATACTTTTAACTGTCCCACTTTTAGGTTGCGTAGAAATTGGAATTCATTAAGAATTAATCTCTCTAAAATTACATCAATATCGAGGTTCAAAAATGTTGTTAAGCCGCTATTACTACAATTCTATTAATACGACTGTAATAAATGTACTTAAGGGTTCATACCTGTAAATGTATCTAAAATAAAAATAAAAATGAAATTGCCATTTGTAATACATTAAAAATAAATACGTTCGTCTTCATTAAAAGGATGCTCGAAACAAAAAACCAAAGTAAAGCAGAAATTAACAAAAATATCATCATATGATCTCTGAGTTTTATAAATTACGACAGTCATAATAAACTTATTTCTATCAACCATATACGTATTTTTCGGACACAATTCAAATAAAACGTTTACATACTGACATTAGAAAATCATTCTCCTCTTCAAACCAAAATACCCCACACGCATACCACCACAGCAAAAATTTCCATTATCCTCGCGCTCGCGCTTGCATAACGTCCGCCCCCAATGCTCGCGAGCATTAATTCGAGGCGATCGCTATATATGCCACCCCGCGAGCTGCTATCGCATTACGTTCACCGATTTTTGCGACGCTCGCGGTCGGACAAGTCCATCTGTCGCTTCGGGTTTGTCACTCGGATTTTTCCACTGCGGTTGGGATTCGACTGTCGGCGATGCGCGCGTACCAAAGAAAGAAGTTTGCCATTATATATAGCAGATATAACGGAACGGTATATACGATGTCGGAATGCGTTGTATTTTTTTTTCTTTCTCGTCGATGCAATGTAACACTTTGAAAAATTGATATTACGCAACGATAAACAATAACCGAGGGGGAAACGAAAAGTCGACGAAATATCAAATATAAACCGTTTTGAAATCCAGTTAAAGGTAAATTTTCAAAATGGAATATTTCAAACGCGTATAATATCGCTCGTTTTAATAAGTTTACGTGTATGTATATAACACACCTTTACAATCCGATCGCTGTATTATTTACGTTAATTCAATTTCGTGTCGATTATTGGCAAAATTGCAAACGCGTTGGTGCTTACCGTCACGTTGAACCCGAAGAAATGAGCGATTTTTCAAGAGCTCTCTCTTTCTCTCTCTCTCGCTAGCTCAAATAAACGCCTCGCAAACAGTCCGAGCGCGAATTCCCAAAAGCCAGATCAGCAGAGCGCCGCAGCGAGCGCCTGAAATTTCAAACACGCGTCGATTTTTCGCTGTGGGTGTAGTGTTTGTGTGTGTGTGTGTGTGTGTGTGTGTGAATGGGAATAAAGTGTATATGCTGTGAGGCGTATCGATCGCCACTGTGGATGATGCCTTTGTAATGCGCTCGTGTTTTGTGGAATTTTTGGTGTGTGTATAGTAGTGTATAGGTGATATAATTGGTTATTAGGTTTTGATGGTTAGGTGAGGGGTTTTAATTGGGTTTTGAGAACGTTTTGGTATAGGAATTTTGCAATCAAAGCTAGCGTGTTTGGCAAAAAATCAGATTTAGAGTTTCGTTGTTGATGTATAAAATAAAGGACTTTTTAAGCCAATGTGAGGTTACATAAACAAGAGAAAGCATAACGAGATATCACGTAACAACTATTAAATATTTACTATCAATTTTTTCACCCAGTTCAGTGTTATTTATACCTACCATTTTCGAATTAAAACCGATTCTCATATAAACCCTACCAATATTACATAACGCTTACGTAAAACTAAGAGCCTCCACAAATCATAACGAAAATTTGATATCGTTAAAAAATTCGGATAACTTAGAACACCCGAAATCCTATATCATTTTCTGAAATTTCTCACCATTAACTAGCGGCTCAGACAGAATTGCGATAATTATTCAAAAGTTCCCGACCCACACCCCAACCGTAATTCTTCGCAACAAATACATGCGGCATTGATCGCGGGTAGATTAAAACTCGGCCGCGAGAGAGAATACGCGCGTGTCGCCGCGGAATTATACGGCAAGTACGTGCGCGCGCAAAGTTGGCCGCACGATCAGATGGCAACTTTCGGCGGAGTCGTGCCCCGCTTTACGTGCGCTTATTACTCCTTTCCCAGAACACCGCGTTCATTGAAATTTTAAGTCCGCGTGCGCGTGAATCTACTCAAATCACAAACCCCATAATTAATAGCTAGGATATACATACTTTGATTCTTCCAAAGCTGAAAATACAAAGAAAGAAACAATACCACCTGTTCCTCTCTAGTCCCCGGAAGAATTAAAGTTGCGCGCACCTCATCTTTTCTCGAATATACCACCCATGATCTCGTCGCCGCCGGGGGAAATCCGCACGCCGCGTACTTATATTATACCTAAATAAAGATCCGCCAGGGCGACATTCGCCGCTCGTCCTCGAGACGCGCAGCACTACGAACAAAGCGCCGCTTGTGTGTATAAAACGCGCGCATGTGCGGGGGGCACTGTTTTGCGCCGGCAGTGCGGCCTTTTTTTCGGATATGTATATAATACGGGAGTGGTTGAGCATGGTGAACGTATGTATACACGCGTTTTTGTTGAGTAGGAGATGGGTATGGATGCCTTTTTTGTTCGAGGGGTATTGAATGTTTCTTTTATATTACACGCGTGATTCGATCATTGATACAGTACGATATAAAGTATATCATCGTTTGTTTTTCTTTTTGGTACTCAAGGAACAGCAGCTACGTCTCCGTATTAAAATCCGTTCCAAATTTAATTGATCCCTTCTTAAGGCGATATGAAGTCCAAAATCAACCCAATTTCCTTATTTAATAAATTAATATTTGAAAGTTTATTTGGAAAAACAATTTTGTCATCAATAGGCGCTCCGTATATATGTAAATACTATACTCTACAATTTTTTTTGAGTAATTCTATTAGTATTTGCATAACGGGGTGGCATAGTCCTACCATTACCGACCGAGCAATTGACACAGTTTAAAGCTTATTAAAAATAAAATACATAGAACCATACAAAATCAAGAGCACACTGCTCTGTGGTTTTGAAGGTTCTATCATCCAGTAAAAGTTTGAAGTCGAAATATCAAGTGGTTTTTGCAAAAACTTTGAACAAAACAAAATTCAGTTTCATTCAAAGTTTTTGCAAAAACCACTTGATATTTCGACTTCAAACTTTTACTGGATGATAGAACGTTCAAAACCACAGAGCAGCGTGCTCTTGATTTTTTTTTGTGATTCTACGTACTTTGTTTTTAATAAGTTTGAAACTGTGTCAATTGCTCAGTCGGTAATGACACGGCTATGGCACCCCCACAAAATGTACACGTTCAAAAATTATGTAGGTATTTCACATCACCTTAACGCTGACGAAATCTCCATAATCTTCCCTTCGCAAAACAATCCCATATATACAAAATTAAGCATAAACCATCAGCAAAACAAACCCCTCCCCGTACAAACTTTCAACCTCAACACCTATACATATATAACCCGCCAGTTCATCAAACGCGCTCCGTTCGCAATATCGCACAGCAGCCATACCACCACCGCTGTCGTCGTTCCCCTTCCCCCACTCCAACTCTTTTTCTCTCCTAATTCACTCTCTCTCTCGCCTCTCCCCGGCACGAAGGGCGGATTGAATAATGCCCCCGCCGTGTACGCACACACGTGCAAACATACACATATATACACGGGCGCAATATATCTAGCGACGCTGCGCTGGCTTTGCGCGCGAGAGGAGGTATCCGGCGTGTCGTGTCTGCATAATGCACGAGAACGGTAGCGCATGCGCGCACGCTCCTTACGTGTATTATGAATGAACGGGGTACGTGTGTGTATGTGTACGTGTAGGGGCGAAGGGCTTGATTGTACCGCGCGCGTGTATATATAGCGTTTAACCGCTTGGCGATTCGCGCGGAGGCCGCGGCGGATGGATGTGTGGAATTCGGGATTATGGCAGCCCTTTGGCTGTCCTAAGTGCATGGGAAGGTCAAGACGCTGAGACGTGACTTGGAAGTGTTATTATTCCAAAATCAGATTTAATAATTCGATGAATGAATTTAATAAACATTGAATAAACGAAAATAACGAAACGACGGGTTACAGACGATTAAGGAGATTGTATATATATACTCTACACAAGCCTTCAAGAAAAATATTCATATCTTCATTTTGTACAATATGGTAACGATAGTACGAATATCATTCAAAAGAGTATACTTTGAGAGAGTAAGAAGAAAATATTTTCAACTTATTTGTGATATCTGAATTAAACAAAATTTCACTTAAAAATATAAACCTCTTTTATTTTTAATTCGATTTTAATAATTCAAAGCTTATTTTATTTCTTAACCATTTATCTAACAAATTCACCATGTTAAAATTAAACCATAGTCTATATACGCAGAGTAAAGCTAATTGTCTGTTTGTAATTTTATAATTAGCTAATTAATAATTAATTTTCTTTTCAAATACATGAATTTTTTTCATTTTTGATGTCGTGAATTTGTAGATAAATGGTTAATAGATAAAATAAGCTTTGAATTATTAAAATCGAATTAAAAATAAAAAAGTTTTACACATCCAACTGAAATTTTATTTAACGGCCATTATCTACAATTCAGATATCACAAATAAGTTGAAAATACTTACTTTCTTAAAGTATATTCTTTTATATTATATTCGAACTATCGTTACCATATTTTACGAAATTAAGATATGAATATTTTTCTTGAAGGCCTTTTTAGGGGTATACAACCTCCTTAAAAAAATGGCATTCCTTAATTCTTCAGTCACCTCATCGCGACAGCCCATAACGACATCATCATGATCATCTCGCGCCTTTCTTCTCGCATGCCTCCGCATTCCCCGGGCGCCGGCCCGCCTATGAATTATACCAGCCGCTCGCTTACATACACTCGTGCACCGACCCGAGCGAAAGTATATCGGGAGAGGCGCAAGAAGCCGTGTCGACGACGACGACGACGACGGACACAAAAAAGCGGCGTGTCTTGCGCGACGCGCCATGCATTATTCAAAGACGAGCCCCGCGTATGTGCCTTTGTGTGTATCGGCGATCGATGAGAATGCGAGGCGATGGATTCTTGCGGGGTGTACATGCGTGTAGGGATTGTGTAGAGATGGGATAGTTGAAGTTTATTTAATTGGGATTATTTGGAGGTACAGTGGTTGTGTAAGCGGGTGTCTGGAGCTTTGGACTTTAGACTGGGAATGGTTGGTTACTGGAATGGAGGAGTTTAAATCCTAAGCTTGATGGCGATTGATTAGTATGTTGGGGAGGTTTCCCAAAATTTAGTTCGGAGACCGGTTTATAGTGTAGATCCTTGTTGCTATGTGAGGTACTGAGAGTGGAGTTATTCTGTTCGATGTACTCATTATATTAGTGTAGGAATGCAGAGGTGTTTAAGGTTCAGTAAGAGGATTTGAACATGTTATAAAATTGTTCAAATATTCAGTAGCTGTAAAGCAAATTGGTTGTCATGTTGAGGATAGTTTTTATGTAAGGAATGCAGCGACATTTTTTCATTGTATACCAGTAAAAGTATGTTAGATACATTCAAATATATTCTTACAATAACTTATCGTTATTATTATTAATCCCGTAGGTTATAATTTCGGCATTCTTCTATTTATATACATATTTTATTCAATTCGAAAATCAATCAAAACCAATAAGCTACACGATATATACCATTCATCTCAACCCACGCGAATATTAAAACCCTAGCCGCGTCTAATCAAAGGAACCCAATTTACTTCCAAAAAAAAGACATCCCGCCTGCAATTCATCGCACCTTTCAATCTCGAGATTCTGCGAAAGCCTATACATTCGGTATGCCCGCATGCACATCCGCAAAAAATTTCCACCGTGTCCCCATCGAATTAATAACAAAAAGGAAAAAATCCTTCTTTCACGTCCGAATTGATGCGTGCTCTAGAAAATTTTCCCCATGCATACATATAATATTTTGATTTTGCGCGTGTTCGCATCAGCCGCGTCTATTTTAGGGCATCAGCTATGTTTTCAAACTAATCCCGCCGCGCGACGTGTACCGGCGCAAAAGGAAATTACCCGAAAAAAAAGAAAAATCTAGAACGAATTCAACGTTCAACTCGAGAGCTCCGCCGCGCGACGCAAGTAGCCGAGTTTACGGTTCTCGAGGATAAACATCGCGGGCTTATTTCGAAACCGCGCGGTTCGAGAAAGAGAGAGAGGGAATGGGAGACATACTCACAGGAGTAATCTCGAGGAGAGTTTGCACGTATAAATAAAGAACGATATTTCGCAACGTCACCTTTGTTGAATACTTTGCGACTGGTGAATAGACGGCTGGTGTCGCTCGATTAAATTCATTGAAAGAACAAATGGAGAGTGAGAGAGAAAGCGTACTTGGTAATTTATGCATAGAAATTTTTAAACGTCGCCGGCATCATTGTCCGCGACTATGTGCGCGTTGCGGTTTGACAAAGTATCGCTCTCGTTCGGATCAATTTGTCTTAATCTGTCTTCTTACACTCGCTTCAATGGGGATCGTTGTAATATGTCGTAGGCGCTGCTGCAGTGCTGTCATTCTCTCGATTTTTTTCCTCGGTTTAGCGAAAAATAGGGTATTATGGTTGCATTTTTGATGATTTTATCGTTCAATCAAGTCCCGCACTGTGTAGTGGTTAATGCGCTCAAGCTTTCTTTTGTTACCTTAAAAAATACATGAAATTTTATTTCCGTGTATGAATAATGGAACCGGTATTTGATTATTTCATACTTCACTTCCGACAAACACGTTTTCACAACTCAAGCTTTTTAATTAAGAAATTCATTACTGTGTGTAGAAAAAAAATGATAAACGAGTTTCCTTGCACCATACAACAACAATTCCAAACAATACGTGATTGTTTAAATACATCTTTCACATAACAGATTTATTTAGGCACATGTGTGCCAACCGTCAATATGCCAACCTCAAGACAAACAATTTCGTTTCTCCCACCTCGGAAATCCCAAACCACCAGTATACGCACTTTCTCCTCTCTTTCATTTCACTCTCATTCATCTCCTCGCCGCCAAGGCCATCGCCACCAACCTTCACACTTTCGACAGCGCGTACCATCGACACCGATACTTCTCCTCTCTCCAGACACTCATGACCATCAACACGTCCTCCTCCTCTTCCCTTCTTCATACACTTATACTCTGTTCTTCGTCCGTTTTGCCCCCTCGCTCCTGGCTTTTTACTCCGCGCTATTTCGGTCCCTCGCGCGCGCGCATTGCACTCCCGCAAAGCGTCTCTCTTATGCATGCGGTATGTGCCTGTATAAACGGACCGTCTGGGCCAAAAAGGCCGATAAATACACGCGCGGAGACGGTTTATGAAAATGTCGGAGGTGGGATGGGAAATTGTTGTTGGAGGCTGGGTTTAGGTTCGCGTGAAATTGAGTTGCGGGAGTGGTTCTTCGAATAAATATTGGAGTTTCTTTGAATGTAGGATCAAAGCTGTACTACTAAATAGACAATGTAAAATAATCAATACGAATATGTGGTGAATGCATGAATAAAGAAAACCAGTACGTATAATGTTGCTTTTTAAATTTGCTTTATAATGTTTATAGAGCGATTATGAAAGATTGTGAAAAACTAAGAATACGATTATTTTTGCACCTGTTTAAAAATGTAAACAAAAAAATTTTAATTAAAAATAATACAATCATAAGGTGCTAAAATTACAGAGATTTAACTGTAACGTTGAAAAAGCTCGAAACAACAAACAAAAATCTTTCATTTATATTTTTCTTCTCTCTCTCTCTCTCTCTCTCTCTCTCTCTCTCTCTCTCTCTCTCTCTCTCTCTCTCTCTCTCTCTCTCTCTCTCTCTCTCTCTCTCTCTCTCTCTCTCTCTCTCTCTCTCTCTCTCTCTCTCTCTCTCTCTCTCTCTCTCTCTCTCTCTCTCTCTCTCTCTCTCTCTCTCTCCGCTTACGCGTGCGCGCGCACATATAAGATTCACCGGGAGTTTTTGAATCATGCAAATGGTATTCAAGAATTCATTTGTCTCGGCGCGTTTCAATTCGAAACTTGAAATTTTAAAATTTAAAACAGCGGATCAGATATAGAGGATTTTACATATAACATAAGTTTCGAAATCCCTTTTTCACGTAATCTAACGTTGACCGTCCCCAGCTTATTCATTCGCACATAAAAAAAAAAAAATCGCAAATATTGATTACCGCGTTTAACTTCGAATGTAAAATACACTGCCATCGTGACGAAATATCACCATCTGGGACAATAACTTTCAATTATTAGATCCGCGAGTGCGCAATTAAACTCCGCTCTTTACGAGCCCTTCAACATTGTCGCCGTCCACAACTTTCCACACAAATTAAAAGAGAAAATCTAATATTAATAAAACGTAGATATTTTCATTTCCACTCCCAGCAGCCTTCGATAATACCCCGACCCCTTTGCTCGCGATTAATACATTCTCACTGCGCTCATTGTGTATACACTCGCTGCGCGAGCAAAAAGTCGCTGAAAGGGCTGACGAGCGGCAGAAGTTCGACGTCGTCGCCGCCGTTGCTGCTCATTCATTCCTCGCGCGAGCGCGATTTATACAATCAAACGCCATTCATCTGACTCTCGCTTCTGTGTCTATGCTTCCGGCGAGCAGATGTGCGCGTGTGGACGTATAGCAGGCGCAGAAAATTTTCGCGCGAGTGTATGTATGTAAGAGCGATTCTTCAGGATGTGCTTTCCGGTCGATGGATGGCCGGTTGTGGTGGTATAACCTTGAAGTCGGGAGTTAGATTTTCACGCATGTGTTTTAATGTTAATTTGATAGTCGATTGACTGGTTGGATTATGAATATTCGGTGAGATGTTTAGGCTGTAATGACGTCGGTACGGTATAAATATAGATTTAATTGATTTGATGAAAACTATTATGACATCGTAATATGAATAAACATAAGAAATTTAAAAGCAGAATCTTGTAACATATCGGAAAATTGTATTTCCTGCACGGTCAGACACATTTTTCTATAATATACGCAAAAAGTTAGATTTCTATATATAGATGCACGGAGAAAAATTGTCTAGGAAAAATTCATAGTAACCGTGGGACAGACTCAAATTTTCATAAAATTTGTTACAATTTATAGTAAAAATTCTTATATGTGTTGAGTAATTTTGACTATGTATATAGCAATTTTTACTATAAATTGTAGTAAATTTCATGAAAATTCGAGTCTGTTCCACAGTTCCTATCGAATACAGTAATTTTTCTTACGTTTATAGTAAATTTTCCTACAACATTTATCTCAATGTAGACTTTTTCATACTCAATGTATAGACATTAACCCATAATTAACAAATCACATTATCCCAACTAATCAACAATCGCCGTCGACTCATCTACCAACGCCCCTCTAAAAACTCTCACCACCCCCATCTACCAAAATACCTCGTCGCACCGGCCATCCTCACTTACCCCCTCCCCTCTATACCACACGCTACACACCGACAGTAGACACAACCGAGCGAGAGCTGCCGCGCCGCGACATCGAAAGGACTGGTATACCTCGTAGGCGGCGGTAGCTATCGCGATCTCCCGCCGGCACATGTTCAACCTATACCTCTCTGTACCCGCCGAATTCCTCTGTGTGGGCGCGAGCGCCCTACACCATTGCGGTCCGAAGATCAATACACGCGACTACTGCCGCGCTGTGCCGCGCGCGTGTCGCGATAGCAGCAGCTACGAGCGAGCTAGGGATTATCTCGCACCTGCAGCTGACTCTCTGTATAATATGTACGTAGGTAGGTATGTATGGGTGGGTGGGTGGGTAGGTAGTCGGTGTTTTTGCGCGTTGTCGAGGAGATAGCGCGTGTTTAGAGGATGTAGTAGTGGTGTGACTGAGGTGGGTTGGTTGGTAGAGTGAGGAGCGAGTTATTGATTTTCAGGATTCGTGTGTGACGAGGGGGGATGGTGTGGGTCGCTTTTTGTGAATTTCGAGTGAAGTTGAATTTACGTTGAGAGAAATTGCAAAATAAACTGGGTAATAAGATTTTTTGCGTCGTTCATGAGCTAGCATTCTCAATGCAGCCTTATATAGTTTTTTATCATCTTCATCTACAACGTATCGACAATAATCTATTGATCGTTTCGTAGAACCTTCCTGCGATACCCTTGTCGATAAAATCTACAACCGGCTTCCTCGTCTCTTCCCGATAACCTTCCCGATACCATCCACATATTTCGTAAAACAACACCTCACCTCTTCATTCACTCGCAACTATACCACACAGACAACCCCTCCTAAAGTAAAATAGCCATTACTCGGATAACGTCAAAAGTGCATCCTATACCGGGACGATAATAAATACTATTAATAATTGAACACATATGAACTTAAATGATAAAAGTAAAAATTCTGTAATCATTTTTAAGTTCTAATTTATTAAATTACATGATTTAGTATGATTCCAAAAAGTTACGAATTTAGATGAAAAAATAATAAACAGTGCTCTTTGAATAGATTGTATCAATAATGCATGAACTCGCCATTTTGCTTGCTTTTTACGAGCGTTAGTATAACTTTTGTGGTCTCGTAATTCATGAATTTTCGTTGTATAATGAACAAAATAACATTTATACATACTTTTAGTAGGTTTATAAATGAAGTAAACATTCAATATAAGAATTTTAATAATTATATATTTCAAAATTAGGTGTCCCGCTTTAAGACAGTTTTTAATGTAGTTGCCTATACTAGGACTGTACTTACATAGTATCTTTTGCCTTGATTTTGCCATAAATATTTGTACTTAGTGCCGTATCAAAAACCTTATTTTTCTACTTAATGTATGTGACCAAGTATTGGTAGAACGTTGAAAACTTGCTATAATAGAGTATTACATATTCACTAATATAACCTTAAATTGTCCCACTATCGGCAGTTTGTCCCAGTTTAGGATAAAGTTCGATTAACCCATAAGGTTAATATTGTCCCAGTATTGGCTTTATTTGTCTCACTTTAGGATTTGTCTCAAAAATCTTATCCCAATAAAGAGGGAATAGACTGCCTACTAAATGTATTTTTTTAACTTTTATAACATTTTAACAACATTATTTTATTCGTGAAATCAATTAACCAAAGTATAAACTATCTGTTGCAATTTTTATTACCCAAAAAAACAACAATTCACTATTTTTAAATCATATGTATAAGAGTTATATGTCGTAAGTGTTCCAGTAATAGCTATTTTACCTTAATTATCTCAACCACGACAGTGACGATCCACCCCATCCATTTCTCACCCCCCACTTACCTCTCTCTCTCTCTCTCTCTCTCTCTCTCCCTCGGAACGACACTACTGCGAGCTCTCGCGCATTATTTACTACCCCCGCGCCGCTTTATCGAAATCCGCGCGCAGGTGCGGGCTCGATAAGCCGCGCGGGCGCATCAATTCCGATCAGCGCGAAGTCGCGCCACCGCCGTGCGAATCGATAATCATGCGCTGCTGAGTTATGCCCGTGACGTCCGGCATTTTTGGCCGATAAGCCGTTTCGAAAATTCGGAAAATGCGCGGTATAATTGCGCACGGTAGCCATGGAGGGGAAAGTATAACAAAGAAGCCCTTTGTTAATGTAAACGGATTAGCGCGCTGGAGATCTTTTGATTCGCGGGATGAGACTACGCTATATATGATTCATGCAGCGGAATGAGGAAAGTACGATTCTTAGATTAAGCGGTGTGTGTATACTTTGATACGCGATCTAAATTTTTGCGAGAACAACGAGGATTAAATGCAATCATCGGCGACGATGCGCAGCGTCTTCATCGGAAGGCCCCCGGTGATGCTGTCTAATTATAGAAATTACTCGCTGACGTACCGTGACAAATGAATCTACGCTCTGTTTCCGACGCTCGCGCACGATAGCTGGCGTCTCTCTTAATGGACCCTCGGTAGCGAAAATCGCTTTTGTGTATAGGAAATTCCAGAGTCGCGGTCGCGCGGAAGTTCGTTGACGTTCTGGTTAAATAGAATATAAAGGAGGGATCGAAGACGTTGAGGGGTATTGTTTAATACACTGAGAAAAATTTTGTAAGAAAATTTACTATATTCGATAGTAATGGGACAGACTCAAATTTTTCTTCAATTTGTAGTGAAAATTGTTGTTGTTGCTATTTTATTTTGTAATTTTTACTATAAATTGTAAATTTCATGAAAATTTGAGTCTGTCCCACGGTTACTATATGGAATATATAGTAATTTTTCCTACACCATTTTTCTCCGTATAATCAAATGTGACGATGTGGTGATTATGGATGTTATCTTTTTTTATCTGCATCCCGAAAATGCTGATATTTCGCTCATCTTTACTGGTCTTATCTTATGTACGATATTGATAACAAAAACGAGATGCGCTTCATCGCGAAAATAAAAAGAGCTGCAGTTTCTATCTTTCTTGAAACTTTCAAGTCAAATTTACCTGTAAAAGTATCTTAATTGCTTGAAAAAAGGGAAAAGGAGGCATTGTTAACTTTATACCTCGGGGGTTACGTATAATATAGCCCTAATGAAATAAGACGAAGACAAACGAAAGTGCAGCGCGCGCCTGGGAGCGAAGCATAGATTTTAGTTTATTATGCTACGCCCATTATTAGCTCCGCGGCAAACTTCGAAAGTACACAATGCGAGCCGGTAATAGGTTGTACAACAATGGGGATAACACAATTTATGAATTAAGGCGAAGCCAAACAGTGTGTAATTATTACATACTTTTATAATAATAAAATTTGGCGCGCGCACGTACGTTATTAACTCGTTATACGGCGGATTAATTACGCGATGTCTATATATATAATTTCTAATGAATTCGATCGATATCGGAAGATTCGTTGTATAGTTTGTGGAAAGTAATTATTCGCGGTTAATAAGTTGATTCTTTCGAAGTAAATTACGAGAAGTTGGGTGGCATACATATAAAAACGACTTTCATAAGCAAAATTGTCAACATGAGAATTCGAGCTCGTCTGTCATTTGACGAAATAGAAAATATTTGCGATTCGTCTGTCGTCACAACGATTCGTCAGGTCTAAAGTTACTTGAACATGCGAATTTTAATATTTCGCCAGTTCAAATATCATGTTTTAGAATCCTATTAGAAATAATATTAGACTCTAAAAAATTTCTGCTACCTAAATGAAAAATTATATCACGAAATTAGTACACAAATTTACACTTACAATATTTACACTTGCAGTATTAAATTACCATTTTTTTTCTCAAGTAAAACTTTAAGAGACAATTCAAAAGTTTTTATTATTAAAACCTCCACTTCGAAAAAGCACCATTTACAGTCGACATAATGCTAATCAACAAAAAGAACAAAAAAAGAACAGAAAAGACATAAACTCTGTAATAGTCCATCGTCCCCGCTAAATTAGATTAATCTACTCCATTATTTCTAACCCATTATCTAATTATCGCAGTACTCGAGAGCTACTTCTTTCCGCCAGCGAACACGAAACGAACGATAGGAAAAAGCGTCCGGCTAAAGAGGTATTATCTCTGCGAGCGGGTCCGCCTCTTTTTTTTTTTGTTCAAGCGAATAAACGCTTACTTTTACTCTTACACTTGTTTTCCAATTTCGACTTTCACGCGCGCTCTTGTGCTCAATAATGTATTTACAACGTTGGCGTTAAATAAATATTCAGTGAAATTTTAGTGAAAATGCGTGGTATTTTATTACGCTTTTAGCATTCTTTAAATGCTTAATTAATCTAATGGGTAATACCGTAAGTCGCGCATTTCCAGAAGCAATAAAATTGAATTTCACTTTACGCGATAAGACGTTACGGTAAAATACAGTTTATTTAACATAAACTGAATTATAATTCTTAAAATGTGCGTCCAATCGCACTTTTTGGTCTCGATTTTTTCATACACATTAAAGATTTCAATAAACAACTTTTTAACATTATAATTAAGAAAGTTAATTTATTTCACAGATCCATCGTCTCCAGAACCCCTCCGACCAATCAATTAAAAACAAAACACCAGCCCTCCTCTCTATCAATAATTCAATAACCTCCCATACCTTCGATCACCCGTCGATCCCTAATCCCTCCTAAAAAAAACACTACCACCGCCCTTCGCCCTCCAATTAATCAAACCCTCTCCTCTCTACCTCTTCCTCTGCCTCCTCTTCCTCCACGATAATTTACCCCAATAAAAGCCGAGCAGCAGCAACACACTCTCCTCTCTCCTCTACGGTAGGGAGCGGCGGCGGTGTCGGCAGCCTCGAGGAGGCAAAGTAGGAGGAGCCGTTGTTCGGTTAGGAATGTCTCTCTCTCTCTCCCTCTCGGCGCTCGCCGAGCCTCTCTCGTTACGGCCCCGCGGGCGCCCGCCGTGCGCGTTTCACTCTCCTCCTCAGTTCACTCTCGCTTGTCAACGCGCGCGCAGTGTGCCGCCGTCGCCGGCAGCAGCGCGAAAGAATAATAATAATAATAATAATCGGTGGAGGCCCCGCGACACGCGTCATTAGGCCTCGATGTTTGCAGACGGCAGCGATTGATAAGCGCGGTGACCGTCAGTGTGTATTGGTGTAGTGCGATTTTTCGTTCACGTTCTGCGACTGAGTCTGGTAGATTTTTGATTTCGAAAGTAGTACAGTGTGATAATAACGATACTTTTAGTACCAAAAATATTTATACAAATAATTTTAATGTATTTCCTATGCAACATTCCTACATGATACCAAAAATTTCCGAGCCATAAAAAAACCTGCGCATTCACCGCACCTCCCTCGTATATACTTTTTTTTTTTCAAATTCATATAGCCGCCGCGCGCTATTTATACCGGCGCGCGCGTTCCCGTCCCTCCTCGTTCCCGGCATCCCGCACTCTCGATCTTCCACTTTATACGTCTTTTTTGAAAAAAGAAAAAGAAGCGGCATCGACGATACACACCACTCGTCGCCCAGGCCAATTTCGGACACTCCCTCGTCCCTTGGAATACATTAACCGATAATCTCTATCGGCCACACCGCGAGCGAAACTCGTTCGAGCCACTTGCATGGGCGCACGCGTGGACTGCGGCGGCGCGCTTATTTTTTTTTTTTCGAAAAAAAAAGTTTCGCTCGCGCTGCTTCGGTCCACGTGCTGACTCTTTGCTCTGACTGTACATAGATATATATATACAGAACGCGAGTCGCCGGAACCGCAGAGATGACATCTTCAAGTCGATAGCGGCACTGCTCTATATGTACACTATACTGGCATCAGAACCGCGATAAAGAGACGCGAGATGTGGACGCGTGTTTACGCGCGCGCCGACGAGATAACAGCGGCCGAGTGAGTGAGTGAGTGACTGTGAATAACAGTATAGTAGCGCACACGTGGGCGCAAGGAAGGGATTAAGATGGAGCTGGTGAATGGGGGCGGTGGCGGCTGCATCGAGATGCTGTCGCGGCGGAGCATCGCCATCAAGGACTACGACGACCTCGACGAGGATGAGGAGGTGACGAGTAACCTCGACGACGACGGGACGTCCCTCAAGATCGACCTGTCCATGGCCGAGCAGTTCTACTATGAAGTCATCTCGTCGTTCCAGAAGGAGGAGGTATCTAGCTAGTGTTGTTTTTTCTTTTTTTTTTCTTTTTATAGGCGATCGGTATCGGAAGTGATTTATAATAACGGGGACGATGAACAGGTTTTTTCTTTCTGGTCCCTGCCGCGCGGGTAAATATTTTACCTACTGCACTGACGTAGCTGGGACCGATAGTAACAAACCGTGAATCAATCGAGCGATAATTAATTAGTAACCGCGTTAGTCAGGACAGCAATATGTATCAGCGCCCAAAAATAATAATCTCGCTATCTCGTTGCTTACACCTCACGCGTAAATGGTTCTCAACTCTCTCGGGGGGGGGGGGGTCCAGAGTTTCGACGATTCACTATAAAATTGAAGTCAACTATAGACGTTTTTCAGTTCGACATATGGTAATGCAGATTGTTCTTAATTTCGAAATTCTAAATTACGAAAATCATATTTTCGAATGTAACAGTTCACCTACTGTCCAAAACATCGAATTTCATCAATACGATTTCAAAACAAATATAACCTGTTTCTAACGATTTATTTCGAAATGTCTATATATTGTACCCCTGTTAAAATTCTATTAATGAAATTCGATGTTTTGGACAGTAGGTGAAGTGTTACATTCGTAAATATGATTTTCGTAATTTAGAATTTCGAAATTAAGAACAATCTGCATTATCATATGTCGAATTGAAAAACATCTATAGTTGACTTCAATTTTATAGTGAATCGTCGAAACTCTGGACCCCCCCCCCCCCCCATTCTCTCGTATACTTACTACTTACCCCCGAAACAATTCAGAGCGCGGGATATTGCCCGTAGACGCATCGCTCAACCGGCCAGACGAGACCTTCGCGCGACTCCGCGAGAAATAAGATCAATGAATTAGCGCGGGTACACGCGCGCTATATTTAAACCGCAGTGCGGTTATACCGCGGGTCGTGCCGGTCTCGTTGCGCGCGCGCGTGCTAAATCGACGAAATCCGAGAAACGCGCCGGTCGACGAGGGCTGATTATAAATAAATTTTAGGTTAAGTGGACCCCGGTGTAGTGGCGAGGGTCTAGTTTGATAATACGGAGTGGATTAGGGTTATAATGCGCATGGGCGTGTATTTCGGTGTATTGGGAGAGTTTAGCGCGAGATATACTTGTGTCAAGGTTTTAGCTATGGGCGTGGGGTTGGATTGTGGTTGGCAGAAATTTTACTGGAATCGGTGCCAAGTGGCATAAATGGGGAGGTGAAATAGAATTGTACTTATAGGTTGATGAATAGGTCTGATGAGTACGTTTAAACTTTTGATTTAAATCTACAGTTTAATTTGCTAATGTATTGTAGTCTCTAAAAATGAATAAGTAAAAAGTCGCTTACTGGTACAAATAAGTGAAAAAAATCGATTAATTTTGTGGCGAAGATTCGCTTATTACGCGTTCAAAATTTCATTCCACTGTGTCAACAAGTAAATATTTTGTTCACTTATTCGCACCAATGAACGACATTTCACTCATTCATATTTAGAGAGTACCTTACCGATTTCCGCATTCATTATTTAGCGTTCGCAAAGCGCGTCTACCTACAACCAGTTCACATGATTCTATTTCAATAACACTCTAGAACAATCCTCCAAAACCATCACCGGCACCACTAAAACCTCCCTGCGAAATCTCCCGTCATAAAAACCCTCCATCCCCGCATAAGTACCGCGAGCACCCACCGCTTTCATCTCTATCTTTAACCCCTTATATACGCGCGACATTTGGTAAAGACCTCCTCCTCTCCTTCCTCTCTCAGGAAAAACGCTGCTGGAGCGGCGGGCTTTCACCCGGCTGGAAATTAAAGCGGCGCCGGCGCGTTTTCATCGCGTGCGTTAACCTCGCTGCACTGAGAGGAGGAGGAGTAGGAACGGGAACGCGGGCGAAGGCAAACCAGTTTTATTATGCCTATACCTCGCGCGCGAGCGCGAATGCGTGTACGTGTGGTGGTGAGGCGCGTGTATACCGAAAATCCAGTTACCCGGACGCGTGCGCGCGGTGAGATGAGATGCGATGGTGGTATATAGTGGTGGAGGTTCATTGATGGCGTGTGGGTGGGGAAAGGTTTGTTGGGAGTGGCGGTTTGCGATTGTGAGGGCGATGGTATTTGTTAATAAATTGACGATAATTGTTTTGAGGTGTGATGAAGAAACGAATGTTTTTGGGAGGTGAGTCTTTTAAACTTGTCATGATTTGAGGCTTATCTTATATGGTTCCTTGTATTAGATTAATGTCGACAGTTCTATACTAATTTATTGATGTACTTATAAAGTATCCACTGATTGAAAATGTGATTTATGATATTCAATATTTTACATCTCTAAATTAATGTCTTCTTTTCCAATTCACAAAAGAACCATTAGAATAATTTAGACAAATTTTGAGTTGGGTGTTAGTCACAATGTGCGTAGGTTAGAAAGGGAAATTCTTTCCATTTGGACGTAGTCAAAAGATTAACGTTGTAGAACCGAGTATAATTGAAAACGATAATATCGATGGAGAGGTCGAAAAAGAGTCAAAATAAAATTGATCGCATTAGGCGCATTCGCCGTTACAAGCGTACAATCTCCGTCCTTTATTATCCCTTAAACGGATCGGCCGGATTATCTCGTTCGGTGCTCATTCATAAGGTGGATGGAATTACGTTTGGAAAAAGTATTAAGATGTATAATTTATGCGTATTAATGACCGGAGGAATTCTAGTAAGCTCGCGCATGTATTATGTATACATGTGTGTGTGCGTGCAACTGCGACTCTCCCAAACAACCATTCGAGTAATCTCCATGGCACAGATATTGTAAAACGAGTTCACATTTTTTGTTCTCCATTGTAGCGGAGCGCGTTTTAAGAAATTCAGATTGCTGTACCACATATTTCGTATTCAAGCGTTTCTCTGTTTCTCTATACATATGTATTATACACTATTCAGTCCTCCAAGACACCCATTTCTCTTTTATAAACATTTCTCTCCTCCGCAAGCTATACGTTCAACGTTCTCAAGAATCTCTTTCCTAATACCTTGACCAACATTTAATTACACTATCAATGGCCCACTTAATCCCCATCAAAATCAGCTCAACAACACTTACTTACGCATCTCGCGTCATCTCCTCGAAAATCGGGTCGACCGCGCGCGGGGCGCATATAACGGCACACCCGTGCCCCGAACAAAGACGAATTCACGCGTGGACCGTCACTTCCTAATTATATCGTGAAATTCGTCAGAGCAGCGGCGGCGATGTTTATACTGTCTCGCTCTCTCGCGGTGGGTGAGTCATGCAGGAGACTCGCGTCTGTGCGCGATGACGAGGGCGTTTTTTCTCTTTCTCCAGTTTGAGTGATTCGGGTGTGTATGTGTTTCGAGATGTTTGTATATACGGTACGATGGTGAATTCGTGGTATAGAGAGAGAGGTTGTTGTGTAATTTGTGGTAGATACGGCTATGCTAATGAAGTTATATCATAGCCTAGGTTTATTTGTAGTAATTAGAGCTGGATTTTATTTCGTAGAGTAATTAGTATTGGATGGTGTTATAAAATAGGCAATTTTCTGTATCAAAAGTACCTTACGTGGTGAAATAATTATGCCGGTGAAATTCAATTTCCTATATAGCTATAATTTATCCAACATATACCGCAGTTGCTACAATTTAAACAAAAAATATCAAGAGATATTAGCCAATCCAATCCGAAAAATTTCACAGCTCCGCGTTCGAGTAAACGCCGCTATTCATTACCCCACAGTATCGGCCTACACAGCTACACCAAGGGAGATTACCAGAACCGAGCGGGCCGCGGCCACTTCACGCCCGCGATAATCCCCGCGGCGCTTCACCGAGACACGTCCTCGAGACCTAAAACCCACCTTCCGGCCCTCTTGGCTCCTCGTAAAAAAGTCACGAAGGCCTCGTATTCATAAACGCATGCGAAGCGTTCGATCGGAAATCCGCGCGTTTCTAAAGACTCTCTCTCCCTTTTTTCTGTTTTCTTAAGACGCGGCGCGCCGCAGACTCGGTTTTAGGGTTTCTCACCGACGTGTATGTTAGGGATTTTTTTTTTTACGTAGGAGAGTGTACTTGGTTAGGTGCGTGCGCGGTAATGAGATTTGCGGGCGGTGCGTTAATGAACTTGCGAGAGCTAGGGAGTCTGTGTTTTGTGGGAAGATTTTTCACGGCCGGGCTTTGTAAGGGGATCGAATGCATACAAATGCGTGTATAATGGCGAAATTAGCGGTTGTTGTTGTTGTGTTTAATTATTTTGTTAGGAGATGAATATTAATATGAGGAGATGGAATGAAACTTTTGTAGAAATCGTATAAAGAGTGTAATAAATCGTTGTGGTAGTGTTAAAGGGGAATAAATGTACTAGAATATATTAAGGTAGAGTTATATTCCAACTATACGTAAGTCAAAACATCAATGTTTGACATTTGGCCAACGTGATATACATGTGTAACAAAGTTTTTTATCTAAATAAATCTTTATGTGTATATTTATTATTATTAAGTAGTAGTGTAACTATAATAGGTCTAGTTACAACCATCGGACCTATTTGTTTGAAAATAAAATTACATTCATTTCAAAATTTCGGCTAACCTCAAATTTTTAATGATCATAACTTTCGAACTAAACGATAAATCTTTTTCAATTTAAAAATCTGATTCTTCAATATTTGAACTAGTTTTGCTCCAAGTTTCAACATTTTTTCGAATCTAATTAATTTACAGCGATGGATTTTATGTCATATTAGCGATATTTTGTTGTCAACGCCATTATAACCGCAATGCTAATTATGCAAAAAAGGTCGAAACTTGAACGAGTATATGAGCAATTCTTAGGATTTTCTGCAAAAAAGAGGGTCAAAAAAAAAATTTTTTTGAGGCACACTTCTGTTATAAGTTTTTTCTCGTCTTGTAACACCGTTTTAGAAAAAAATACATTTTTCTTATGGAAATTTAATATGGGAAAATGGACGAAAAGTAGTCACTGATGATGAGCCAATAGTAAGCTTTTAAATGTGTTAACAAGTATTCCACAAAAAGCGATTAAAGTAGAAGAAAGGAGCTTTAACCCTTTACGGCGCGGTAGTAAGTATACTTACTACCTAACCTACATCGGGATTTTGTGTATATAGCGCTTAAAATTAAAGTTTTACATGGGATTTTTTGCTTTTTTAGCTGTCTGAGATGTCAATGAACATATACCAATACAAAATTATACTTTTGTATTGCCATTTTTTTATAATAAACAAAAAGGGCAAGAAAATGGCAATTTTTTCATTAAAAAAATCGGCTTTGGAATTGCTATTATACTTAGAATCATCAAAATGTATTTCTAGGGAGTTTTTGGGGTTAATTTAAGCTAAAGATCGTTAAAATCGGTCGGTTCTGCGCAAAGTTACGTGCATTTGAAAATCGAAAAATGACCAAAAATGATTGAATTACGTGGATTCGAGAAAATCGCTCATTTTTGGTCATTTTTCGCGATTTTCAAACAGAACGAGATGACCTATAGAACGAGAAAAAACTTGTAACAGAAGTGTGAAAATTTTTTTATTTTTTTTTTTGACTCTCTTTTTTGCAGAAGATCCTGAGAATTGCTCATATCTCAGAAAGTAAACGGTAAATCGCTCTCAAATTTGAAGGTCATACTTATTACTATCTAAATTAATTTTGCTGAAAGTTTAAAAAAGAAATCGAATTAAATCGTTTTAGGTGATAACTACCTTAACGTAAATTATTACGTCCAAGTGCTATCGAAAAATCACGTGAAAGCTAATCAGCTTGATAATTTACTTTGACATTACGAATTTAATAACAAACTGTCTAAAGTGAAAACACAAATATTTTCCATAACATTCATCGCTTTCACTTAAAACCATCTGCAAGTACGACCCACCCCCGCCAAATCTAAGCTCCCTTGCGTCAGTTTCCCTCGCTCTCAAACGAACGAATTACAAGCCACTCGAAACCCGTCGCCATTACTCTTATACGCGACTCAACCCGTCGAAAAAGCCGATCCCTCTCTACAACGTTCTCTTTCTCTTTTTCTCTCCACCCTCGAAACAGTCAGTATACGAGAGGCGATCCCTCTTTCTCTCGATCGTTCGCACTAAAGAACCCGGAAATCGCTCTCCTTAGCGCCATTTTACCTCTCTCGCTCTCTCACGGGGCACTTTTACGACACGCTTGTGTAGGAGGGCCATTCGAGCCCTTACCTGCCCGCCGTTCGCGGTCCATTAAAGCCGAGTCGTGATTCGCACAGCAGCCCAAGAGAAAGAGAGAGAGAGAGAGAGAGACGCGTTGAGTGCATCGGGCTAATTGCAGGAGAGATGGAGGTAGGTTAATGTTTTTCGGTGGTCGAGGTTTAATGGAATTTTATTTGCGGGTGAGCGCGCGGGCCGCGAGTGCGAGGTTAAAGTATGAGGAAGGGGAGAGATTTTCGGTGGGAATTTTTAGTTTCTGTGTGGGGGAGAATGTTGGGAGTATAATGTGATTGCTATTGGAAAGAAAATTGTTTGGATTCTTTGTATGAAATTGTTAAATATTGAATTTTCCTTGTTTGAAAACAAGGAAAATTCAAATAAAAAAATCTCAAATTCCTCTCGAAAAAAATGATGACCGGAAGTAGTGAAGCATTTTAAAACGTAATATGATTGGTTGTTAAACTCGGCGGTAAAATTCAAATCAAGCAAATTTTTTAATCTTAAACAACAATAAAGAAGGTTTGGAGAATTGGAATGGAAATTAAGTAAAAGAGATTCTTTAGAATAAATTATGTCAGTATTATGTTCAGATCTAATTTTTTATTTAATATTTCGTGAAGAAAAAAATCGAATAAGCTTATAGTTTCTAACCTTAAAATATAGTCTTAATTAGGGGTAAATATACCACAGTATTATATTAATATTGAAGATGCATTAAAATTATAAGAAAAAGATTTCTGGTTTATAACAAATGAATTATTCATAGCATGTATAATAAAAAAAGAACATAGAGTGCGCGCAGCGCGCATGAATTTACCTAGCCTCATAAACGATATATTTTTTCAGCCGAAGTATATATGCTTCAAATTTTTCAATTCCTCAGAACCTCCCGATAAAATTAAAATAATCAAACCCAACGGCATCCCCAACATCCCAACGCGCTTCTTATCGATCGTACTTATCGTAAACCTACATCATCCAAATTCCACAACCAATCATCATCACCGAGGTCTCGCTCAAAGTACCCCATAAACTTCTCGCTCCCACCATTCGACAAACCTCCTGCGCTCGCGACTTTTCCCAACGAACAAAAGCAACAGCAGCAGCGGCGACGCGCGGCTCCGATATCCGAGCCCCGTACACGTTGACTCAGCCGATTTTTTTTCGCTTGCGCCGTAATCTCGTTAGAATGCGCGCCGCCACCACCGTCGCTGCTTTTCCTTTGTGCGAAAAGGGAATGCGCGCGTGCATACGAAGCGCGCGACGCTGTTACTTGCTGCTCGATTGTCTCCGACGCTTTTTTTTTCATTTTACTTCGGAGAGCGTGAGAGTTCGCGCGCGCCTGCCATTATACCTACGGCGCCACGGTGGTGTAGGGGGAGGTGCGGGCGTGTCGGAGCGTGAGGAATTTTAGGAGCGAAAGTTTTTTTTCGAAGGTGGGGGCATGGGTAAGGGAAATTAGAAGTTTAGTTTTTTATTGAGGGTAGATTGAATTACCTATATAACTTGATAAGAATAATATAAAGCACAATATTAAATTTTGTTTAAACATTGCCATTCCCCTGGTGGAAATCCAAAACATTTTCTAACTAATAACTGGCTATTTATATTAGAAACTTGCTATAAAATAAGAATTTCCCTTGTCCATTTTCTAGCTCTCGGTGAAACGCTTTTTTCCCTATTATTCGAACATTTAATAGATTGAAAAATAGAATGAGTTTTGCGAAGACAAGCACAAGCTTGTTCTTGAGTATTTTAAAGGTATTAAAAGTGATCAGTTAAAAAAACTGAAAAACTAAAAAAGTCTGGAAATGGCTAGTATAGAAGGCCTGTTATTATGACAAGAAGTGAGAGAGACAGAATCTAATGGCAATAAATACATTCTACGTAATATCTTCAAAAGGACTGCTGTAAATGGTTTTTCTGTCTGCTCATATTGTTTATATTTTAGTAAGCTATATCAGTTACAGTTGAATACCGTCCAATTTAACGTCAATTCTTTAAGTAAACTTAAAATGAAAATTTGGAGGTTATGTCCAATCTATTAAATGTGCGAATAATGGGAGAAAAAGCGTTTCATCGGGGCCTATTAACTAGCCATTTTTCCTACCTATTTATTGAGATTGTGGCCATTTCAGATAGCTGAGGTATATCCACCTGATACCCCTCAAAATCAGCGTAACCGCAACATCCTCCTCAACCCTGTTTACTCCCCTGCCTATAATCATCGACAACGGGTTCATCGACTCCTTTCTACCGATGCACTGACGCTCTATCTCTCTCTCTCTCTCTCTCTCTCTCTCTCTCTCTCTCTCTCTCTCTCGAAAGAACTAAGCGCTGCCAACAACGCCGTCGACTGCTAACCCACCGCTAATCGGCCTAACCGAATTAGCGCTCCGCTCGCGCGCGCTACGCAGGCAAATTCACTCGTCGGCTAATCATGTAATACACGCGCGCGTTCGCGTACTCGGTGTACAAACCTGTGCACGCGACTCGTTAGTACCTCGCCGCCGACAATAAGGGGGCCGCCGCCGCCGCGTCGTCGTCCCCGATGTAATTGCCCGCGCGTAATTGTTCCGAGATTAGAGAGAGAGAGAGAGAGAGAGAGAGAGAGAGAGAGAGAGAGAGAGAGAGAGAGAGAGAGAGAGAGATTCCTTGTCGCGCGACATGTCGACGAAGTTTTTAGATGGGACTGTGGGGGTGTGGTTGGGATGGTTGTTTATTTGAAGAAACATTCTGAGTTTTGGAGGTTTTGTTGATATGAGTTATTTCTTTGTTAATCGGGCAAAAGTTTTTATAATGTATAGAAACACACAATTTGATCAAACGATTGAACTTATTAGGAGAGGCCGCGAACTCCGGATCACGGATTCGGCTTAAACTTTGAGATATGTTTTTGGATGTAGAAATATAAAGAAAACTGCAATAAGTTCTGCGCCTTTTTAGCTTTATTTTGAAAAAAGGCTTGAAAAAATCTCTTTTTGAAATGGTAACCATTTAATTCCGGGGAGTCTTAAATATAATTTCAAAACTAGAAAATAAAACTAGAGAAAATGAGCTATCATTTTTTATTTTAAGACACACAACCATAATTTTATCAGGACGTATGAAAGGTAAAAAATAGGTTATTAGAATCAAGAATATGGATTTTCGCGTTAAATTATAATCATCAAAAGAATTAAAAAAGTTTAATTTCCACTTCCTCCGTATCTCCAAAATCGATAGAGAATAATTCCCACAAAAAGAGAACCGTACATAATACATTGACTAGCTCAGCGTGTACCAAAAATAAATTTTGTCACTTCACCCCGCACTAATCTCTTTCTTCACGCTTATACCCACAAAGTCAAACACTCACACACTTTGCGTCGGCACTCCAAAGACGGACCGGCGCAGCTGCTCCCCACCGTATATACACGCGCAACAGCCGAAAAAGCCCTAAAACAACATATCTCTCGAAGGTCGCGTCGCTCTCTCTCTCCGCCATCGCGGTATATACTTTACGATCCGCGGCGGCGATAAGCCACAAGAGAGAGTCACACACACAAGTGCGTGCGAGATATAGCAGCGCGCGGCACACGAACGAATGAGGGAAAAACGTTTTCCGGCTGCGATCGGATAGCGCGATAGGCTTTGTTTTCGATTACGGAGTTTACGACACGCTTGTGTGGTTGTAAATGGCGATCGAACCGCCTTTTGTAATTTCGCGCTAATTTTCGTTGTATTATATCGGATGAGGAGCTGGTGTGATGCTGCGGAATGTTAATAAACGGTGTGAATGCCGGGACGTGGGGAGGAGATAACGATCTGGAAATTGATAGTTTTCAAAAGTGCTTGCGGTGATTCATTGAGGAGTGTATATGTGTGCGTGTGCGTGCGTATATAGTGGAGAATGAATTTTAGTGTATTATTGCGGCTTGCGCGTGAAGTGCAGCTGGAGAATGTAAGGGGTTTATGAGTGAAAGGGTGCTTGGAAGGTTTGAATAGCGTATATATAAGTGACATTTTTCAGTAGACTAATTTGAAATTTTTTAAAAGAGATTTCAGTGTAACTAGATTTTCCATGTAAGCTTATAAAATGATATAATACGCATTTGTATATACCCTACTGTAAACAAAACAGCATTTTCTGCATTTTTGTGAGTAAAAATTGTTCAGCCACATTATATCTCTATTCAAACTATGCTTGGCTCCCGAGCAAAAATTACATCGTTAAACAGTAAACTCTCGTCAACTGGTACAAATATACCGCTTTTTCCATTTAGTAGCAAAATCCAAACGTGCTGCGCGCGTATAATTTTGTTTTTGAGGTTGTGAATATATAATTTCTCATTATGATTTCATTTTAATTAGTTTAAATGATAACATAATCAGATAATTTTTCAAAGCATGAACAAGTTAATCTGTTTATTCTAATTTGATATAATTATTTAGTTTTAAATAGTTTAGAATACAAATTCAATTTAAAAAATTCAAATGTAGCGGAAGTAACGAATTTTCGCGCCTATTCCTTACAGACCAATCAAAATCAATCTTTAAACACTTCACAACATCCGGCCATCGTTTTTTTAAGAGTAGAATTCACAAATTTTGTTATACATATTTTACATTCTATACATAAACTGTATATACAATCTCATCGATCTGCTTCAAGATACACGGAGAAAAATAACATAGGAAAAATTACCATATTTGATTGTAAGTCGAGGACAGACTGAAATCCTCCACAAAATTGCCATAATTTATGGTAAAAATTGCCATAAATTTATGGCAATTTTTCCTGCATTGTAAAAATTACTATAAATTTATGGCAATTTTTACCATAAATTATGGCAATTTTGTGGAGGATTTCAGTCTGTCCTCGACTTACAATCAAATATGGCAATTTTTCCTATGTTATTTTTCTCCGTGTACACTTATTCGTACCAAATACTCTCAACGTCTCCACTCCATCATCATTCCCACTATCACCCATCTCCTCAGCACTCTCTACACACGCATAAACGTCGCCGCGATTGCGCGATCTCCGTGCAGCGTCCGCGCAATTGCCGCAAGCGCCTCCGCTTCCTCGAATAAAATAGGAGAGCGGCACGCGCGGGTGTAACGCGAGTTAAAAGGCCGCGCGAGCGGCGCGAAACTCGAGCGCGAGCGCAAATGCAATTACCGCGTGGCGGCGGCGACGCGACGGCAGCTCGCGTGTCGAATTTTTTTCGCCAGCGCTGCGCACGCGCGTCGGCTGGGGCAGGAAACCGCGGGGTCAGGGAATTTTTTCGGCGCGTTGTTGTGGAATTGTCGCGAAATGTGTGGAGTAAAGTGGAGTATTGGAAGTAAATAGGTGCCGATGAATAAGACTGATTTTTGTGGAGTAGTATATTGCGAAGTGCTCTGATTACCCATATTTTAATAACATAGTAAAGTTGCGTCCGATTTGTTGATGCTTCTATGTAGAATTTTATTATATTTTGTAGTTGGACACACCATATTATTTTCTAAGAAATACCAAATACTGTAATTGTAGTATAAAAAAACGGTATATTTTTTTACACGTGTATATATACGTATGAAAAGTATATATTTATTTTTCTAAAAACGCAAAAATACGAACCTCCTCGTTGTACGCAGAGTTTTCTTTTGTGCGACGCCGCTTTGGTGACATCTTTTGTTTTCTCAAAAAATAGGTAGCAACATTTTTTCCAAAAAAAATATATATAAACTCTGCTGTGAAAATAATACCTACACGGATAGAATTTTTCAGGAAAAATTACCGTGAAATTCGCGGTAATCAGAGACTACCCAAATTTCTGGGAATTTTTACTGTTTTCAGGATAATTTTTACCGGAAATCACAGTAATTTTTACCGTGATTCACGGCAAAAATTACCGTGTCAACAGTAAAAATTCCCAGAAATTTGGGTATTCTCTGATTACCGTGAATTTTACGGTAATTTTTCCTGAAAAATTCTATCCGTGTAAATACGCACGAGCGTCATGCATTAAGGATTACAGAAAAATTGTTAAAATAAAAGTCAATGAATAGGATAAAAAAGGGTAGTTTTCCCGCGAATAAAGCAAATCAATATAAATCGCTCCTCTATTATACACAGCTTTTTCACCGTTCGAAACTATCTCTCGAAACTTTTCCAAAGAAAACGATTTGTACCCTGCTTACAAGCTATCAAACCGTAATATCCCAGTCACTTTGTATCCTATGAACGAATCCATCAAAACCTCTTTCGCTCGGACAACGCTTTTTTCCATCGCCGCGAGTCAAGATGCGAGCGCGGGAAAGTGATTGTCGCGTTATCGAGACGTGCGCAGACGTGCGCGCACGCGCACATCACTCGTGGACAGGATGCGACCGCGGATGAATGATCGGGAGACACGAGCGATGCGTTTTTCCGTAGAGGAGCCGAGAAGAGAGAAGACTGACTTTGAGTTAGATTTTATTGTGCGGAATTCACGGTTTATTGATGTGACGTTTAAAAAAAAAATTTTTTTTTAGTAAAATATTACATTTTTATTTTATTTTAATATTAACTTATTTATAAATTATCATCATTGTATACTGAAAGGAAACAAATTCTTAAATTTATCCAAATACACACTACGGGTTAACATAATAATTCCGAGAATTTCAATTTACTTTGTTATTCACGTATAACTCTGCGCTATCTCCAAACGCCGTGTTAACTAGTCAAACATACACGTTTGTTACGAATTTCCGCACGTTTTGCAGCACACGCTTGATATTTTAAAAGCCGATTAAAATGCCGAGAGAAAGAGAGAGAGAGAGAGAGATAAAAACGTGACTTTCCAAAAGGCAAACAAACGCTTGCGCGCAGCTAAATAACAAACTCAGACCTGCAACTACACACACGAAAGTACCGCACAGGCGCGCTGAAAACGTAAAGTTTCGCACACAAAGTATAACGGTTCGTACGTTTTTTCGCGCTTACCATTACGGTAAAAATTATCATATACGCTTAAAACAGGTATACACAGTCGAGTAATTGTGACACGCGCGGTCCCGCAAGCTATAAACACGTTTTTTTGAATAAAACTCTCGCGTTACACATTCGCCCGGGCGGATCTGTAAATACGTATATATACACGTTCACCTCCCGTGTGAAAACATTTCCTATTATATGCGGACAGCTTTTTGTAGTCGAACAATCGCCGCTGCGTATAACTTAACTCCCTCAATTTTCTCATCATCCGACTAATTAGAATCTTTCGAGAAACAAGACCCACAAATTAATTAAATTTGCTTTGCATCTTCACCCGAAAAAAAAAGCTCACTACGTTCGTCTTCCCACACATTTATACCATTCGCGAACGAGCAAAAACTGTACGTCGTCCGAGCCAGACGCAGCGTCGACCTAGGAAAAAAATCCCTACGCGCGCGCGCACACATGCGCGATTATCGCGCGGGTGCGCAGCTGGTCGACGCGCGCGACGTTGCACAACGACTTAAGCGGGCCCGCATGTGCGCAAAGTGCACACAGCCTGCCGCTGCTGCAGGGCTGATTTACGTCGCCGCGGCGTGCGTATATATGTATAAGAAGTGACGTGGGATAGCGAAGGGTTTGCGAATAGATTTAGTGGTCGGATAGACGGTGGAGTAGTTTTTTATATTTCGAGGATTGTTTGGTTAGGGAGCTGGTTACAGTATGCGAGGATTTCGTGGTAAGAGTGTGACATGCGATTCACCATTTCTGGTTACTCTCGTAGTAAATTAT
The DNA here is from genome assembly GCA_036365515.1 of Torymus aiolomorphi. Classification (NCBI taxonomy): domain Eukaryota; kingdom Metazoa; phylum Arthropoda; class Insecta; order Hymenoptera; family Torymidae; genus Torymus; species Torymus aiolomorphi. The sequence goes on along the minus strand of CM070875.1, from coordinate 205,980,780 downwards.
TATTCTAATGTTTCGAAAAGTTGCTTTTAAAATAACGATCAACTTCATCCACCGCAATTCACTCTGCACAACCACATACCAACCGCGCCCTTAATTAAAACCCAACTCACTTCCTCTCTCTTTCTCTACCTACGCGTGGACTTTGAACAGCCGCACGCGAGTGGGCGGCGTGCGAGTCGTCGTCGTGGCGCAGCTGATGCGGGAGACTGCATTACTCTGCGTTATCAATCACTACGGGAGGGGGAGGCATGCTTCCGCCGAGGAGTAGGTATATACTCGGCCGTACGCAACGGCGTATTGTTTGAAACGTGATTGAGTTTCGCTGCTGTCGCTGCTGCTGTTGGAGATATCGATGACTGGACGCGAGGAAATTAATGATTTCGCCGGTGCGCGGAGATGCTGATTTCAATGTGGATATGGAGTAGGTGGTTTGAAGAATATGCTGGGAGAGGGCGTCGGTGATGCTGACGTTGATTCTTTGGCGGCGAATGGTTAGGTTGTTGTAGAAATAAGGTATAGTTCTTTGGAAAGTAGATTCATGACTCTAACTTGGACTAGGAAGATTGAAACGGTTTCTAAAATAAAGAGGTGTAAATTGTAAACGAAAATAAAATTATTGACCATATAGAGTATAACGAGCGAACCAAATATCGCTCATTAATTCTCTAAAGTTGAATTAGTGAAAAAATCACTAAACGTTAGTGAAAATTGCTCCACCGTATAGAATTAGTGAATATTCACTAAGAATTAGTAATATTTTACTAGTTTAAATAGTGAATATTCACTAATTCTATATGATGGAACAATTTTCACTAACGTTTAGTGATTTTTTCACTAATTCAACTTTAGAGAGAAGACACTAACTCATTCACTCACTCGTCTCCTTTCCAAAATAAACCCGCGTATAACAACTGATATTACCAGCACTCGCCGTCATCCTCTTATCCCCCGGCCATTACACCATTTCATTCAGAATCCGGAACTCCGGTTGCGAAAACACTCGCAATCCGCAACCGCGACAAATCCTCCTCCTCCTCGTCCTCCCATTGTACATCTCGCGCATACCAAAGACTCGCCGCCGCCACCGTCGTTATAATCGCCGTCGTCGTCGTCGGGGCACAGCGATAACATCGCGCCGCGGAAATTGCGCTCACCGTTCCGCGCGCTCACATCACCGGCCTGCTAATCCAATTGCATCTGGCAGCTGCCGAGACTTTATCGCCGCCGTCGACGCCGAGAGTCTTTGTTTCCGAGAGGATTTTCTTTGTGCCGATGCGCTTGCTGTTTTTGAGTATAGGGGGTCGAAGAAATGGATTATTTTTTTTGGAGCTTTGGTGCTGTTGAGTTGAGTGAGAGGTAATATTGGGGGTGAAATGTTTTGTAGGGAATATTATTTATCATAAAATTAACAATGAATTATTTGATATACACACCAGCAAGATTCAGGCGCGCTTCGCGCGCTTTATGCTTCTCTTCGGGCTGTTTTCAAATTAAAATTTTAAAATATAACCTTTTTTGTTTATTGAAAAGTATCTTCTTATGTTTTCATAACTTCTTATATTTTGATTTTTTGGAGTAAATTTTAAGGTTAACACTTTTAACAAAAGTAGAAGATAACATTTTAAATTTCAAATTTTCGTGCCGTATCGCCACCTTGCATTTAACAGCCAGTCAAATCAATCTTATTGTGATGACAGATTTCATTCATCACTTTTTTGGCATGGTGTGGTTTGTGCACATAAGAATTATGCACATATTTATTGTGCACACTTTAGCATTGGTGTATATCTATATCTATGTGTATACTCCAATGCTAAAGTGTGCACAATAAATATGTGCATAATTCTTATGTGCACAAACCACACCATGCCACTTTTTTAAGAGAGGAGAATGCACAAAACCAGTTTCATCCAGTGACTTTTTAACATGATAATTATAAACTGAATTTGTTTATACGTCTTGAAAAGATTCAAGTTTTAAGAAGAACATATATGTCGAATTCTACAGGAAATTACCCCTGTGGTCGAAAAATCGTAAAAATTCAAAGTTGAAGCGACATAGGCTGATTTGTGCACGTGAGAATTGTGTACCGATTTATTGTGCACAGAGAAAAGAAAAGAAAATTTTGTTCACAAAACGTTTTTACTTTTGCACAAAAAATTGTACACTTTACGGAAAAAGATGAAATTCAGTAATATGCACAAGATTGTTGTATAATAATTATTTTGCCATGTATAAACGTCTGACGCGCTCCCGTATACGCGTAGAACCCGCGTCTCCCGGCTACTTGAGTTTTGGAATTTTTATTTGATTTAAAATTTAATGTTGTTGGCTACACAATAGCCATATCGGCTATTAACAGTACTGTCTTGTAGCCCAATTTCCTATAAATAGCCATCTCGATTTTTTCCCGCGAGCTCAGCTTTTAAACTAGCCCAATTCGCTACTTATTGCTCAATCTGGCAACACTGCTATAAGACTTCGTATGAACCTTCGTATGAACTAGACTTAGTGCACAATCGGCGAGCAATAATTAAATAAATAGATTTGTGCACAATCGGTTAGATATATTTTTAATGAATTTATTTGTGCACAATCGCCCAGCCCTATATTACGTGCACGATAAATAAGCACAGTGTGCAATACTTTTTTTGGTTGAAATATTATTTTATGTTATTGTGCACAACAATCTTGTGCATATTACTGAATTTCATCTTTTTCCGTAAAGTGTACAATTTTTTGTGCAAAAGTAAAAACGTTTTGTGAACAAAATTTTCTTTTCTTTTCTCTGTGCACAATAAATCGGTGCACAATTCTCATGTGCACAAATCAGCCTATGTCGTTGAAGCACACCTCCAACAACTGATTTTTCCTATTCTGTAGCAAAAATAATGCATGAAAAGTGTGTCGAACCAAGGAAATCGGAATAGTGTTTTTCAAGAAGCTACATTTAATTTTTCTTATGGAAATTTAACATGGGAAAAATAGACGAAAAGTAGTCATTGATGATTAACCAATAGCAAGCTACTGAAGAGGCAAAAACAAATTTCACAAAAAAGCGATTAAAGTAGAAGGAAAGAGCTTTAATTTGAGGCTAGAATCGTTAAAATCAGTCGATTCTGTGCAAAGCTATGTGAATTTGAAAATGGCGAAAAATTACCAAAAATGAGCGACTTTTCCCAAATCCACGTAATGGTTAACATTTTAGTCATTTTTCGTCATTTTTCGCCATTTTCACTCGCGCTATTAATGCGTGCGCCTCGTTTCGGAATATTTCCGCAGGACGGCAGCGTTGTGCGGTTTCGGTCAATCGTGCCAGTAAGCGAATCTTTTTTTCCGTGGTTTGTGTATAATTGCGGGGAATGGATTGAGTGCTTTATCTTGGTGGGAATGTGATGATTTACTTTGTAATATGTTTTTTTTAATGATTAAAGGGATATAAGTTGTGCAGAAAGTAATAGATGACGTGAAACAACATAATGGGGTATAACGAGTGGTTGCGCCAAGTTAAATGATGTAATCTAATACTGGAATCACTGCGATAGCAGTGTACATTCAAAAACGATTATTACTCGAAGGTTAAAGATAATTGGCAGTAGAAAATCCCAAGATACCTGCACTCCAGTAATTATTAAGTAAAAGCACCTGTAGGAAAACACACCTGCAATTTACAGAAATTCCCATCAAAGTAACGAATCTTCGAAGCTACAGACAATTCGCAACGAAATTATACATTTTCCCGGAACCATTTTTTCTAAAACCAACATTTGACACGCCACGCACAACTTTCGCATCTCTCCGCTCCTCGGCTCCTCTGCCGCAAAATATAGCCGTCCCCACCTCGTGTCGCACTCTTGGCCTCCATCTCCTCTTCTTGGCTCGGACCTTAACCTTTCCCGCCACAACACGTGCGCGCGGTGAAGACGTCGCTCGACAGGTTGCTCGTCCGAGTCGTTATTACTTCAATCGCCAGTCCCCCGATTAGTGCGAGAGGGGGAATGGCTTTTTCAACACTCGGCGTTACATTGTATTTTTGTTATCGATCGAAGAGGATTATGCGGCTACAAGATTAAAATTAATTTCTCACCCAAAATAGCTGTTTACTAAAAAACGTAATTCTATACAGCAAAGCAGAACGTATATTTACCTCTGATATGACTTAACAACGCGATACACCGAAAACATTTGCGCTTTTATTTTTATTCTCGTCGGCAGCGGCGAACGCGCGCGCGTGCTAGAGAGCGCAAATTGAAAACATCGGAGATTTATCGCCACCACCGCGCACGCGCGGTACTCCGTTACTATTTTAAAATACACAAAAGAACGAATGTCGAGAGAGAGAGAGAGAGAGAGAGAGAGAGAGAGAGAGAGAGTCCGAGCGATGCCCGCCCCGATAAATATAAACCGAATTGATATAAAACCTTTATCACACGCGAAATATAGTACAAAATGTACATCACACACTCACGGGGCGTATATAATCCAAAATCATTATTTTAAGGACGACGCCGGACCTTTGGATTTTCGCCCTTAAGAGTTTATTCACCTGAACCATATTTATAACCGCGTGCAAGTAAATCCGTCGGCGGGTGGCACGCGGCCAGAATTCCCGAAGGAGAGAAAATTCTCGCACGGCGTCCGAGAGACAGAATCCAGAGACACGCCGCGTTATTCGTGTATACACAGTCGCGAGAAGATGCGGTGTATACATAAACCTGCAACGATGGACCCTCGTCCGTTGTTCTTATACGCCTAGAACAGTGCGCGCGGGAGTGATGTGTGTGATGTGAAGTTCACGGTGTATAGTGGAAAAATGGTGATCGTCCGCGAGGAGAGATATGATATAATTGTATGTATAGTACAGCTGTTTTCTTTGTTTTACGAAGAGGCACGGAAAATTACGTAACTCTCTAGTGCTAGCGTATAATAACGTGGCCCATGCGTTTCCTTAAACGAGTCTTTATCGAAGTATAAGATGTAACGTTATAGACTAACAAATTTTCGTTAGTCTCAAAGCTACTTTACTTTTCTCACCGCTGACCGCACAGTACATCCACATAAACCATCATACCGAACCCCAACATTTACGCGCGCCGTATAAGCGACGCGACTTTGACAGTTTTAAAGCACTGGCGAACTCTTACGTTAAACGAAAACGCATCGCCTATAGCCCACACACACACACACTACGCATATATACCTCGATGCATCCACACTCTAGCAGTAGCCCTCGCTCTCTTTACACCCACGCGTATACTCCAGCTATCTCTCTCTCTCTCTCTCTCTTTCTCACGTATACGATTCGACAGGGGGGCCGCAATAAATAAACGCCGCGTGGCGCTCGCGAAAATCTGAATATTTATGAGGGCCGCGCGTACGCCCGCATGTGTTGTGTATGTGTATACCTGCCCCGACGCTTTTGTGCACTCTCTCTCTCTCTTGTCGACTTTTTTGCACCCGGGCCTTTGTGCGACGCACGCGCGCTGACACGTTGTTGTCGCGCTTGTTTTATGAGCGCGCGGGAGAGAAAGAGAGCTAGAGGATGGGTGTATATTGTGGGGGACGGGGGGGGGGGGGGCATTGAATTACGGGATTTGTCGCCGCTAATTCTTACAGCTTGTTGCTCGCACTTGTTTTTGAGTATAGGGAGAGACATTTTTCCGGTGGAAGGGGGGTTAAAGTAGTTTTGGAAAAGTTGTTGAGGTATAGCGAGTGGTGTGGTGTGGATCGATTGTGGTTGACAAAAGGATGGGTGTGGATGGTTTGTTGGTTTTTTTGGTGATTGAGTGATACGATTGCAACGATTTTTAATCGATTATATTAAAATTGTGCATCATTTTGTCAATGACACATTGAATTGTTTTCGGGAAAATATTTCTTAAATTGAGTATACAAGTAGAGTATATATGGTTCAAGTGCATGAGCATTAAATGGTTAGAAAAATCCCGAGTTTTGAAAAAGAGTTTCAGAAAAGCTCATCTTGTCGATTTTTTGGCATCCAGACAAGACGTTTATAGTCACATATCGGAGGTCTTAGATCCTAAAATATGGATGCTCTTTAAAAGTACAACGCTGATAAAAAAAAACACGTTAACATCGAACCTCCAATAACTCAAACTCTCACAAACCCCCTCATCACCCCGTTTTTATCTCTTACACGTGCAATAATCTTTCCAATCACCGCCGAATATTCGCCCCCCTCGAGAAAGAAAATACCGCCGGCACAGTGGACCTATAAATAATAACGGCGAGCTCGCATATAATCCGCGATCCACGATAAAGCCCGACCAGCGAGTGCGCGCGCATTTATACGAGGATTTTAAAAAAGCTCGTTTAGCGCGGACTTAGCCGCACCGCGAGGAAATTGCGCGTCTAAGCTCGCCTCGTTCGTTGTAAAAGTATTGTGAGAAGTCCAAAATGGGGGGGCTGAGTCAGATGTAAAGCTGTTATGAGGAAATGTAATTTTAGTGATTATATTGTTTGTTAGGAATGAGTTGAATAATAAGAGAAGATTTAATCCAGAATTATTGTATTATGATAAAAATATTACATTTATTACTTTTAAATTATTATAATTTTAATGAACACGTTATGCAACGTACACTTATTATAAAAACGTAATTAGAACCACTCTTTTCTCTTCAGTATGTTCACGAACGAATCAACCAAACAATCTCTCCGCAGCTTGGAAAAACAGTTGACCAATCAATTCCGTAAACAATCCACCTACACTAGGGTGTATACCCCACTTTAGTCTGCCTAAACACAAATATACCAGAAAAACAACTCCCATCTCAGAATAATTACAAAAATAACTGCTAACAATGTATTCCCTAATATCCATCGACGAACAATTACATAGAACTGGGTAACAACCTTACGAGAGTAAACCAAAAATTTAAGATAACACTTGTACGAATACACCCCTAAACCTAACCATTCCGTGATTCTTTTACAGAAACTCTGCGTCTTCCAAAAATCCCTGGAGGAGCTGTCCTCGCGACTGGCCGGCGCTGAGGCTCTGCAGAGCGGCTGGCAGCCGGTGGTGGGGGCGGCCTCCACCTCGACGCTACCGCCGCCCTCGACGAACGGCAACGGGCCGGTGACGACGAACGGCAGCGCCGGTAGCAGCGGCTCCGAGAACGCGGAGCAGCTCGAGCAGCTGCACAAATTCGGCGAGCGACTCGTGCCGATACAGAGGCTCATCGAGGAGGCGAACGAGCAGACGAGCGCCTTCGCCTCGAGCAGCGTCATCGTGTCGCACGCGCTACTCGCCAAGCTCGAGGACCTTAACGCTAGGTCAGTGCTTATATATATAATATGGTTGTTGTGATAGGTTGTGATGTGAGATGGTTGAGTGGTATGATGTATGTTTGAGAGAAATTGTGAATGAGTGGATTGAAAATTAATGTGTGGTATATGGGTCGGGCTGTGTAATTGTATGTGTGTTTTGTTTTAACAATCAATTATTATTATTAAAGTTTCGTATTTTTAATTTTATTAAACGTGGTGTTTGTCACGTAATGTTATTATGTTCTTTGTATATTCTGAATGTAGAATATTAATTATTTTTGTCGACAGTAGATATTTGAAATGAATGGTAAAAATATTCCGTTTACGAGAGATACTTGATCAAATTTTAGAGCTATTATCAATTTTCACTGATTTTTTTTACTGTCAAAACTAATGATATGCTATATTTTTATCGAATCTTACAAATAAAAAATAAGTATATTAAAGAATTGAATTAAAAACTTTGATTTTAGCGTTATTCTTTATTCTATAACAATTAAACGTTAAAAAAATTAATTTCCGAAAATTAACCCTTTGTGAGAAAGTATAGACCATTATAGTAAATTAATATATTTTCACAAAATTACAACAAGCAATTTAAATTAACTTTTTTTATTTAATATTTAAATAAATTTTATTTTTATAATTTTAATCTCATTAAAGCAGAAAAAACAAGAAAAATAGCATTGAACGCTAGAACGAATTATAAAACGATTGTATTTTTTTTTGTCGCCAGGTGGAAGGTGCTGCAGGTGGCAGTCGACGAGCGCTACAAGCAGCTGAGCGGCTTCGGTAAGGATGGCAGCACGCCCGGCAGCCAGGCCTTCCTCGCGAGCAGCGTCGAGCCGCCCTGGGAGCGAGCGCTCACGCCCGCCAAAGTGCCTTACTATATCAAGTGAGTTATTCTTATTTTTCTTCTATGTATACAGATACATTTTTTGTTTACGCGTCTTTCTTGGCGTTATAGAGTTAATAAAAAGTGACAGTGTGATGAAAATGGCTTGCCAACGTACAAAATCCCTGAAATTCTAAAGTTAGCACTGTTTAACGTTACTGAATATATCTGAGGTCTTCCTATAATTTTAATACGTTCACACATACGTAAAAAGTATATAATGATCAGACAGATACGCTGAATTCAATACACGGAAAACAATAAAATCCCTAATGGCATCATGTTAAAACGTATCTGCCATTTTCACAGCCACCAACTGGAGACGACGCACTGGGACCACCCGAAGATGATTGAGCTCATGTCCTCGCTCGGCGATCTCAACGAGGTGCGCTTCTCCGCTTACAGGACGGCCATGAAGCTGAGAACGGTGCAGAAGCGGCTCTGCTGTGAGTATCCTTATATATAATTTTGATTCTTTTCTTTTTTAATTGTCTTACATAAAACAAAAGCTATTTCGATAAAAGAAAACGCCATAACTAACGATTTTTCACCTCTTCACAGTGGACATGCTGAGTCTCTCGACTGCCCTCGAGCAGTTCGACTCGCACGGTCTGCGCGCGCAGAACGACAAGCTCATCGACATACCGGACATGGTGACGGTGCTCACCTCCATCTACGAGCACATCGCCGCCGAAAACCCCGGCCAGGTGTCCGCGCCGCTCTGCATCGACCTCGCCATCAACTGGCTACTCAACGTCTACGACAGGTATATACATATATGATAGAGCTCACAACTTTCTGAAGTTTCGACGTTTTCGAAGAATCAAAGCGAACTTTGAAAATTTGAATTTTTGATTATTCGCAACTATCTAATGGGTATTTGTAACTTAAAAGTATTGAAGTTTTAAATTATTTGGAAATAAGGAAACTTGAAGAATTGAAAATTCGAAGCTTCGGAACTTTAATCTTCGAAGTTTTTGTGCGAAGCTTTTCAATGCTTTGAAGCTTTGAATTTGCAAATCTTCGAAGTAAAGTAATAGCCCTAATATGACTTTATCTTTTGCAAAAGTCGTCTGGTGTATGTATATTTATTCTCGGTTTTCATTTTCAGCCAACGAACCGGACAGATACGCGTGCTGTCGTTCAAGGTGGGACTGGTGTTGCTGTGCAAGGGACACCTCGAGGAGAAATACAGATGTGAGTTGATGACAGCTTTCTTGCATTCTTTTAAAAAATTTTCAAATATTTTGCAAAGAAAGACTAAAGAAATCTCCGCTTTATTCAGATCAATCCAAGCAGATAGTCTTGAACGTAGTTTGGCAAAATCGCTACAATTACTAACTAATCAGGAGAGTGTCAGGGATCACAGATTCGGCTCAAACTTTAAGATATGTTTATGGATGTAGAAATATGAAGAAAGCCGCTATATTAGACCCTAACGCTCTGAAAAAGTTTAGTTATGGACATTTTTAGCTTTATTTTGAAAAAATTAAAAAAAAAAGCCTCTTGAAACGGTATTCATTCAATCTTGGAAAGTCTGAAATATCATTTCAAAAAAAGAAAATAAAAATAAATAAAACGATCTTTCATTTGCTTTTATCAGAATTAAAAAATATTGATTTCTTCCAAAGTTATGAAAATTTATAATTGAGCAACGAAAATGCACCAAAATATGTATAAAACCCAACAATCATTTTTAGGGGTTTAACAGTGCATTTCATTGCTATCACAATTTTAACTATCATAATTTTGGAATGATTCAATATTTTTTAATTCTGGGAAAAGACAATGAATGCTTGTTTTCTCTAGTTTTATTTTTTCTTTTTGAAAGTGTTCAAGACTTTCCGAGATTAAATGGTTACCGTATTAAGAAGAGGCTTTCTTCAAGATTTTTTCAATATAAAGCTAAAAACGTTCATAGCTTGATTTTTTTTTGGAGCTTTAGGTCTAATATTGTAGCTTTCTTCTTGTTTCTATATCCAAAAGTATATCCTAAAGTTTGTGCCGAGTCCGTGATCCGGATCCCTGACAATCTCCTGGTAAGGTCCATTTCTAATACCATGTCTTATTTGTTACTATCCCTACAATGTTTGAAAAAACGTAAACGCATTTCAACACTCGAATAAACTATTAACAGTTTGCATGATTGCTAAAAATACTCTTCCTTATTACAGACCTGTTCCGACTGATCGCCGATCCGAACCGACTGGTCGACCAGCGCAAGCTCGGACTGCTGTTGCACGACTGTATCCAGGTGCCACGTCAACTGGGCGAGGTCGCCGCCTTCGGCGGCTCCAACATCGAGCCGTCGGTGCGCAGCTGCTTCGAGAAGGCCGGCAAGGACAAGAGCGAGATCGAGGCCGTGCACTTCCTTAGCTGGCTGCAGCAGGAGCCTCAGAGCATGGTCTGGCTGCCGGTGTTGCATCGGCTCTCGGCAGCCGAGGCGGCGAAGCACCAGGCCAAGTGCAACATCTGCAAGGAGTATCCGATCGTCGGCTTTCGCTATCGCTGCCTCAAGTGCTTCAACTTTGATATGTGCCAGGCGTGCTTCTTCTCCGGGCGCAAGGCCAAGAACCACAAACTCACGCATCCGATGCAGGAGTACTGCACGGCGGTAAGCCTCGTGATTATTATGCGTGTGCGTGCGTGTGTATGTGTACATATCGTATAGTTTTGGAAATGTGGATAGATTTACATTTGTTGTTTTACTATACGTTACTGTGGTTAGGAGCTTATTATTATATACTTTTTAAGCGAGTGATAGGGCACAGGTTCTAATCAAATCCTTTGTAATGCAAATGTATTTGACACAAATTCTTACTCTACACCCGCGTTAAAAGAATTTTTCTTATTCGAATATTCTACCAATAATATATGCAAAATACAGAATGTGTATGAAGTATTAAAAATCAAATGTCCGAATATTTATTAAATATAACAAACTTATAACAGAATTTTCATTTTTTTCTTTTCACAATCAAACTAATGATATGAAATTTTTCAGACGACGTCGGGCGAGGACGTGCGCGACTTCACGCGCGCGCTGCGCAACAAGTTCAAGTCGAAGCGCTATTTCAAGAAGCACCCGCGAGTTGGCTATCTGCCGGTCCAAACGGTGCTGGAAGGCGACGCCCTCGAGAGTCCAGCGCCCTCGCCGCAACACAGCTCCCTCAGTCAGGATATGCATTCGCGGCTCGAAATCTACGCGTCGCGGCTTGCCGAGGTCGAGCTCTCGCGCACCAGGAGCAACTCGACGCCCGACAGCGACGACGAGCACCAGCTGATCGCTCACTACTGCCAGAGCCTCAACGGCGGTGACGGCGTCAACGTGCCCCGCAGTCCCGTGCAGGTAAAGAACACGTTGTTACTGCTGTTATTTTTTTATCAGGGTGTCAATAATCAGGGTTTTGGAAGTTGATGGTTTTTTTAATGATCCTTGGGTGGGAGGAAAATTTAATACAAGTTGAACTGATTGAAGAATCATGACGAAAAGGATCAACATTTTCATACATAGAAATTATAAAAGGAAGATTCAATTGTGGGTGAAAGTAAGAGTAACTTTTAAATGAAAACGTTGAAGCTGCTTGGGGAAAAGAAAGTTTCTTTACTTATACTAGTTCAAGATTCTTACCTTTTATATCTATGGCACTATTTATCTGTTAAGTTATTTAACGTGCGAAATTTTCTGTTCCAACTATTTTTGTAATTTTTAATTTTCAATCATCTGTTGATCTCAAATCGTCATTTATCGAACTTCTCTAAAAGAGAGAACAGACCTGTCTTGTCGCACTGTATTAACACAATTTGATCACAGGTGATGGCAGCGATCGATGCCGAGCAGCGTGAGGAGCTCGAGGCGATGATCCGCGAGTTGGAGGAGGAGAACGCGACGCTGCAGGCCGAGTACGAGAGGCTGCGCTCGAAGCAGACCTCCGGCACGACGCCCGAGGACGGTATGCATCCAGGTGGCGGTAGGCAACCCGACTGTGATATGATAGCCGAAGCGAAGCTACTGCGTCAGCACAAAGGCCGACTCGAGGCACGCATGCAGATACTCGAGGTCCACAATCAACAGCTCGAGGCCCAGCTGCAGAGACTGAGACAGCTGCTGGACGAGGTGAGCTAATACGCTTACATCCGTGTGCTATCAGATTGGCAGATAGCATTGTTTTTGGGTTGTTTGAAAATGTTTTAAGTTCATGGTGTTGTAAAAGCTGTAAGGAGTCGATTGAAATTTTCTGATGAGTTAGGCATGTTGTGAAAATTTTATGTATATTTGGTATATATGACTTTGTGGAATAGTGTGTTTAGACTTTGTGGATGGATAAAGAGTTATAGTTTTGCATATATTAAAAGTAACTTTGTCTATGTAATGAAAAAGCAGCCCAGTTAGTTTGATCCGTAACGATTCATTGTGGAGCTTTATATAAAAGTAGTCAAAAGGTTGTTTTTTTTTTTCTAAATATTTTTTAAGATGTCCTCGATAATGTGCAATAATTTTTTATCAACGTGAAAAATTATATTTTGCAGCCGAGCGCCGCGTCACCTTCAAAGACTGGAACACTACAGACTCGAAGCGTCACCGCTTCGCAATTGGCCACTGATTCTCCTGCAAAGATGAACGGTCATTACCACGACTCTCCAGGTATATGAAACGAATTTTCAATCTTACACGGGAGACATCATGTTTAGAGATTTTTCATCCATTTTGATAATGTTTTGTTTGTTAAGACGATCATGGATACGAATTATAACATTGACTTTCATTACTAACACTGGAAAATTATAGTTTTCTATTGGATACAGGGGAATTATCTAGTTCTGGTTTTATAATTACGTAAAGAAAATGTTTTGTTATTAATAAATTTTCGAAAATGATATTAAAATGATGAAAATATACAATGAAAAACTTATTGAAAACGAAAAGAAATACAAATTACTAAATTTAAATAAAAAAACATTTGCTTTACTTTTCAATACACATGCATCATTTCCACTCTCTCTCTCTCTCTCTCTCTCTCTCTCTCTCTCTCTCTCTCTCTCTCTCTCTCTCTCTCTCTCTCTCTCTCTCTCTCTCTCTCTCTCTCTCTCTCTCTCTCTCGCTCTCGCTCTCGCTCTCTCTCTCTCTCTCTCTCTCTCTCTCTCGAAGTAAACGCGCTTTTCGGATATACATTGGGCTTAGGTGGTGGTGGAGGCTCGGGAGAGGGTCGAGTAAGCAGCTTAGAGAGACCACCGCCGCCGCCTCATTCTCACAGCGTAACTCATAACGTGGGGAACCTCTTGAACATGGCAGGTTTGTGCTCGTTCTACCACTGATTTTTTTTCCTCCCACTCATACGCTTTTACCATTTGCGCAACGCGAAAAATGCTTTTAACTAAAAAGTTGATCATCACTACGCCCCACTTATGTGTGCGTGTGTGTGCGTATGTACAGTAAGCGAAAGCGCCCATTTTAAGGAGAAACTGTAGCAAGTTGAGATGACATTCGTTAAATTCATTGTAGTAGATCTTAATTTGTTTAGAAGCTAATGGTAGTATTTGTTGTAAACTTATGAAGTTGAATTTAATGGACCATCTACCAACAATGTGCTTATTTTTATTATCCACGCCTTTAAAAATAAGCATATTGTTGATAGATGGGCCATTAAATTCAACTTCATAAGTTTGTAGTAGATCTTGTGTGTGTTTTTAAAAACAAGTCACTCTATTGATAATTTAAAAGTAAATATACCGTCACAGACCCTAATACTTAGTCTAGGAGCTGGGTACCGTCCCGTATGCAATATTATGTCCCCGGATAAAACAGTTGTTTCTTATAGATTTTGACCCGTAGAATCCGAATATCGAGGTCAAAATTCGAAAAAAGTGGTAGAAATTACTTAAAATGCAATTGTTTAAACAAATAATAATAAATATTTTTTTGCCCCGGAGTATTTTTTTCCTGAAAATTTAGCTCATTTTCTCTATAAACTCAAAATTTGAAAAGTTATGAATTTTTGAAATTTCATTTTTACGTTTCTTTTGCAACTTTAATTAACAATAACTTTGAAAAAAATGAACTTTTTTTTAAAATGAAAATTTCCTCTTATTCTTTGAGATAATAACTACCACATTCATTTGCATTATTTTAAGTTTTCCGTTATTAACTATTTATTTCGTTATTTAACAAATGCTACTTTTTCAATATTTCCTAGCGCTATTTCAGTATACGGTTGGAGTAACGCGCGCATTCAGGGCTTTTCAAAATCATTATATTTGAAAGTTAAACCAATACTTGACAATTGGTGCGATGACAAATCAATTTTAATGTTTACTAAATAAACAACTTATTGTTTAAACAAAAAAAAAATGATCAACATGTGACTTTTTAATACATAATAATATATTACAGTTCGTTTACACAAAAATATAAAATTAAGGTAATGTCACGAAATAATTAAAACGTTAATAAATATTAATTATTAAATTAAAAACAAATATTTAATTTAAAATAAAAAATATAAATACATGTATAAAAATGAATAACTAAGTAAAATATAATATTATTATTGGTCCTCCAAAAAGTTTTAATTTTATTACCACCTATAGATGATTTTTTGCCGAACTGCCAATGTAAAGCATGCATCAAAAACTCATGTTGTTGTGTTCGAGTAGCACTTCCATGCTGTTCCTTCTGTTTTTGTCAGAAAAATGAAACTTGTAAAAATAAATTTGAATAATATTATATTTTACTTAGTTATTAATTTTTATTCATGTATTTATATTTAAATTAAATATTGATTTTCTTAGTTTAAACAATAAGTTGTTTATTTATTAAACATTAAAATTGATTTGCCATCGCACCAATTGTCAAGTATTAGTTTAACTTTCAAATATAATGATTTTGAAAAGCCCTGGATGCACGCATTACTCCAACCGTATACTGAAATAGCGCTGGGAAATATCGAAAAAGTAGCATTTGTTAAATAACGAAATCAATAGTTAACAACCAAAAACTTAAAATAATGTAAATGAACATGGTAGTTTTCATTTCAAAGAATAAGAGGAAATTTTCATTTTAAAAAAAAGTTCATTTTTTTCAAAGTTATTGTTAATCAAAGTTGCAAAAGAAACGTAAAAATCAAATTTCAAAAATTCATAACTTTTCAAATTTTGAGTTTATAGAGATTTTGCAAATAGACGTGTTCTTTAAAATGAGCTAAATTTTCAGGAAAAAAAATACTCCGGGGCAAAAAAATATTTATTATTATTTGTTTAAACAATTGCATTTTAAACAATTTCTACCACTTCTTTCGAATTTTGACCTCGATATTCGGATTCTATGGGTCAAAATCTATAAGAAACAACTAACTGTTTTTATCCGGGGACATATTATTACATACGGGACGGTACCGAGCTTCTAGACTAACTGACAACAACTTCTTTTTCATATAAAAAAAAATGTGTAAATGAATGAATTTTAATGTTTTTTGTTTTTTTTTTTGTTTTTTTTTTTTTTTTTAACAAAAAAACTATATTCAAATTTTAATTTTTGATAAAAAAGCTTTAGTTTTAAAACAGTTAAGGGAAGTAATTAATGCTCATTTCAAATGTTTGGAGCAATAATGGATCACGCGAGTAGCCGCATAATGAACAAACGTTTTGTGTCGTATAAATGCAACCAATTGTATTAAATTAACAATTTTATTTACATTTTATTAAATAAAAGAGTATCCTGAATATAAAAATTGCTCAAGTCGCCTCGAGCGTACGGCTTGTTTTCCTTCCTTTCAGAGCTTGACATTAATTTGAAACAAAAATAAATTTGCATACTTGAAAATAACTTTAAATCTTAAAAAATATGTTTATTAATAATAAACTCGCGGAAATGGTTGAAAATTGCTTTTAAAGGCACATGCTTTGAAGCGTGCTTCCTTATCCATTGTATCAGTAAACTGGCATCGATGCGCGTCTCTCCAAAGACTGCGGAGTTCAAATTTTTTTTTTTTTTTTTTTTTTTTTTAGAAAAAATTTAATTAGCATAATAATTTGAAATTTAATTATTTAAATTTTTTAGTTTCGATTTTGATCTTAAAACTATCTTAGACACTTATATTTGAAATTGTTCATTATTTGGGTACTAGGTAGGTATCAGTATTAGGATCCGTGACGGTAATTGTTATTGTAAAAATTAATGTTATAAAACTTTTAATAGAATTATTCGTATAAAATAGAGTTTTCAAAAATGTTATATTATCTATATCAAGTTATTACTTTGTAAAATTTATAAATAGATTTTTCTCCTGCCATTTAATATCTTTGAAAAAGAAAATTACGTTTTTATTAAGATAATCTTTGGTATTCTTGTATCAGGTTTCTCCAGATAATTACCTTGTAGTAAAGTACATATTTCCTTTTTACCTTTGGATAAAAAAAATTGTCAAAAAGGAGTAAATTTTTAAATAATCAAGGAGCGCGGTAGCTCTCCGAAGGCAAGTTGTGAGTCACGAAGCCATGCATAAAAAAACTATTAGCATTCTGTTCACCAATTTATGATACTAATAAAAAGTAACATTACACTAAATCTTGGGTAATAATTCTTTATTGTTTCAAAATTTATGTTATTCTCTTTTGTTCTCCTATTTTTTTGACAATTTTAGTTTATATGTAATAAAATTTAAATTTTGCAAAATGTTACAATTACTACCACTAATCAAATTAATACTTTTATACCCAATCTTTTAATATGTAATTGCATGCACAACCCTCACAATAAATCTAAAAATTCTAATGTCTTGTTTGCTGTCACTTTATAGGATGGTTGTAAGAAGGTGAGCTTTCCAAAATCACATAATTTGTAAATGAAATATTTAATTTTCAAAGATTATTAATTTAATTAATTTAAAATTATTTTACTTTATACTGTAAGTTAAGATTTTGTTTAATTACTTTCAATATAGTGATTTTCATGTTATATTATTTTACATAAATGAAAGTACTGAAGGAATATTTCTATTTTGTAAATAATATCTTTATTATATTTGAGTATTTTTTTAATGCACTATATGTAAATTTTAGAAACATTATTAATATAAAAATTATTAAATTTTGTTCCTATGCTATGTTTAAGATTATTTTGCAATGAAATTTTCAATTAAAATTTGTATTATATAAACATTTCAGTCCTAAGTTACCTTAAATCAGTCTTTTTCTTCGTATTTTGCTATGGCTTATAATTTTTCTATATTTCTATCTTTGTTTTATCAATATTATATTTCAAAAAACTTTTAAAGAAACTCGAGAAAAATTTGGCTTGTAATAAAAACATAACTAACACAATTGACATCATTTTTAATTTTTCTCGAGGTTTTTACAACAAAAAAGTTTTTATATTTTCGAAAAAAGTTTTTACATAATGTATTCGTTTTTACGGTAATTTTTTATACACATGATATCTTTATATTAGCTTATACATTTAAAAATGATTAATGAAGTAGAACGAAATCAAATTTAAAAAGTTATTACAAGTATAATAGACTAAATTGCATAAAAACTGTAGAATTTGAATTTACTAAAATGTATGTATTTTGTATTATTTCTAATCAGTTTCAATTTTCATTCTTT
Source organism: Torymus aiolomorphi (assembly GCA_036365515.1). Classification (NCBI taxonomy): domain Eukaryota; kingdom Metazoa; phylum Arthropoda; class Insecta; order Hymenoptera; family Torymidae; genus Torymus; species Torymus aiolomorphi. The sequence continues at coordinate 205,962,989 of CM070875.1, read as the reverse complement.
ATTGTCAAAGTCTGAATTAAAATTAAACGTTTTTATGTAAAAAAAAAAATTACCTTAAAATTAAATTATAAGTTTAATCAAGTTGTGCACCTATTAACGTTCCTATAATTTAATTGTAGAGGATCTAAGTAAAGCCGTCGGCGATCTGGTAACAGTCATGACTGAGGACAACAAGCCGGAGGCGAACGGACAGCAGCAACAACAGCCGCAGCAGCAACAACAGCAACAGCAAAAACAGCATCAGCGGGCCCCGCCTCCAGCTTTCAAGCAGTAATCGCGAAGGAAACGAATATACATATATACATATATAAATATATATAGAAAAAGGAAACAAAGCAAATGATTAATACGCAAACCGACGACAAATCTATGCACATCGATAAAACGTGTGCGCCACACAATTTCACGCACGCATGTATACACATACACACGTACACGCATAATACAAACACATCACACAAAAACAATCATCGCGCTTATTTCATCGAGAGCAAATTATAAGTGGTACACGATTGTGTAAGGTGTAAGAGTTGAAGAATTGTCATAACCGATGCTGTTAAGCCCATTGTATCGCATATTAATCATCAATTTGTATCGTTGACCAAGAGCGACAAGTCTGGTTTTATTGCATATCAGAGAGAGAGAGAGACAAGTACTAATTTAATTGCGCGTGCTAAAGCGACGATAGCGAGAATTTTAATGAAGACAAAATGGGACGCACTTACCACAGGGTCAAAAAAGTAAAGGAGGGACTTTTTCGATCTATATCGCGCGATGGTTTTGGGTATTTTATAGATTTTTTTGTATAGCCGAAAGGACTACTCTTTTATCGGAAGTCGGGAGGCGGAGAAGACAGAGAGGTGAAATAATAAGTGAGTTGTTTCGAAGCTTCTACCCCCCGTATCGTTATAAATAAGGGGGCGAGCAACTTTAAGTACTACATATTGTGACTCGTCATATCATTGCCAAAAAAGAATAAGAAAAAAGGATGAGAAACGCTAGAGGAAAAGGAAATTGTTTTATGTATTGTAATAGTCAGAAACAAATGAACGAACCGATTGTTATGCGCCTGCTATAGCTAAGAAGTATATAAGAAAATTATTAAACCTACTAAAAAAAAGGAAAGCGAAACGTGAAAAAGGGGATTTATATATATATATATATATAAACACGAGGGAATAAAACCAAGTTATATTAAACAATGCATGCAACAAAAACAAGCAATGTGTCAAATCGCATACTCTTATAGGCTGTAGAATTCTAATTTACACGCCCTGTTTACCCAAAGTCCTGCATAATTCCCAGCCCCCTTTTTTCCTTTTCGTTTCGATTCAATTTCCGAACACGAAACTCTAACGGGCCTTTTATCCCGGGCATTTACAAGCTAGAGGACGCGTAACATACTACGCTCAATGATGCGGCAACGTGAAGAGGAAGAGGAGAAATGAAATCCAAGACCAAATTTAAAGTGACGCTTCTTCCGGCACGTGAACGTACATTATTATATATCGAAGACGATCTCTTGCGACTTTTCTAGATTTTTTTAATGAGAAAGAGAATGAAGAACACGAACTACGGCCGAATATGCTACTTTGATTTTGTGACTTCCGTTCCACTAACGAACGAATGTTATATATATATATATATATATATATATATATATATATATATATATATATATATATATATATATATATATATATATATATATATATATAAAAAATAAAAATTAATAAACTATTAACAAAGCACAGTGCTGTTTGTATTTTAATATCCTGGAGTAAAATTATCGTAAGATTACATCCTAAATTATAATAAGTTCCTTAAGGTGGCTTCAGCAGTCTAGTTGATCTAAAACTATGAAAACTTTTTACAATCATTTGTTTACACATTCCAATTTGAAAACTGATATAACAGGCCAAACGGTTCTTAACATATCGAAAAAAATTATGTTAGCAAATTTCCAATGTTGCCAAAGTAGATTTTCTTCCCTAAAAAGAAATTCAATAAGAAATACTAATCTTTTTTATTTTTCATTCAATTTTAATTTGGAAAGTCTTATTTCATTTCTTGTTCAATTTCAGGGGGAGGTACTGATATAATAATTGGAAAATTTTCAAAACCTGCAAAGTTATATCTTGTTTGTAGATTTGTCCATAAATTTTATAAACAATTGGATACAACTTTGCAGGTTTTGAAAATTTTCTAATGTTCATATCTGTAACTCCACCTGAAATTGAATAAGGAATAAAATGAGGCCTTCCAAATTAAAATTGAATGAAAAATAAAAAAGATTAGTATTTCTTATTGAATTTCTTTTTAGGGAAGTAAATTTACTTTGGCAACATTGGAAATTTGCTAACATAATTTTTTTTCGATGTTATAAGAACTGTTTGTCCTGTTATATCAGTTTTCAGATTGGAATGTGTAAACAAATCATTGTAAAAAATTTTCAGTCTTATGCCTACTAGACCGCTGAAGCAACCTTAATTATTATTATTATTATTATTACTTTTAATGTAAAAAAAATAGGTTACTGCAACAATACTTTAAAATACCTTTTCTTTTACTGATTTGATTTATATTTTGAAACGTAACGTAAAAATACTTATTTATGCTCATTTGTTTAAGATTTAATAAAACTTTATTTAATGTTTAAAATTTTATTTTTAGTTTTACTTTAAAATTTTTAATATTGACTAAAACAAATCTGAAACTCACATAACAGCGATACATAATGTTACTATAAGTATGAAGTATTTATATTACAAAATGTTTTTAAAATAAAATATCTTAATTTTTAAAGAAAAACTTAAGCTACAATTATGTACTATCATTTACAAACACATTTCTTTATTTATCACTAATTTTCACATTTATTTACATTTAATACATATTAATTTTAAAATTCATTAATATTACAAAAATACTGTATCCAGTTTAGTTTTACAAAGGGAATGTTGAATTCAGAATAACAATATAAAAAAGTCTTTTTAACACTGTGAACAATATCTTTTATTAACTTCAATACAGTGATTACAAAATTACTGTACATTATAATGATACATTTGCTAAAGATAATTAAATTAAGTAATTACGTAGCTTTGTTCATACTTTTAATTATTTAATTTATGAGATTGTTTAATGATAAAATGGCAAGTATGATACTGTTTTGTATTCAGCTATCTCCATCACTTCTTGACGATGACTTAAAATATAATTTAATACTCCTGCTTTTAAATTATCAGCTTGATATTTATCGGCTAGTTTTATCATTTCACACACATTTTCAGGAGTAATTTTGTCAATCAATGCACAGGAGCATGCAACTTTCAGTTGTTCAAGGGAATATTTTTCTGCTGCAATTAAAAGTTTATCTGTTAAATTATCTATATTTTTTACTCTTCCTGTGTAAATGTACTCCAATAAAGATTCCATGGTTTCATAATCAATATCAGTAATAGCTACTACCTTTTGCTGATTTTCCTTCATATCATGTTTAAACATTGCAGAAAACACAGAACTACATAGAGCAAGTATTACTTTATGCACATGAAATTTTTTTTCTCCAGCAACAATTATTAAATCTGAATATTCTTTACTTTCTAAAATTATTTTAAAGTTACCTGATAATTGTGATAGATGTTTATCGTCTTCCCACATTTTGAATGGCATTGTACCATCTGCTATTTCACATAAAATGGTTAAGTGATCATCATGTAATAATTTACATTTATCATAACAAATGAAATCAGACATTTTGATAAAATCAGGAAACGATGAAGATTTGTTTCTAAAAATATTTTTTATTGCTTGTACAGTTTTTAATACTTCACCATTTTTAGTTAAAATAGATAATCTAACAATACAATTCAAATTACTCTTATCAGATTTCAATAATTTTATATCACATGAATTTCCGTTGAAGAACAAAGACCACTCATTTTCCCTTATGACCCCCGTAAAAAATGTAGGTGACTATCTGTTTACTTCTAATACAGTCTTCACAACAATTTGGTATTATCCACTTAAAGCAATATGAATAAGATTCACATTGAACTATACCGCCATTCTTTTTAACCTGCTCGATCCCAAACATCACAAAATATTTAATCACTGAACGCTGCTTCTTACAATTTACTCACAGCGAATCCACATTACGTGCCATGAGCTTTGTGCCATGAGCTTTGTGCCATACCAAAAAGAAAGTGTTGTTCGACATCTAGGTAACATATTTCCACAGGATTTAAAGGAACAGACCTATATACTCTGACTCTCTCCCGTTGAATAGCGCACATATAGATCATGCAAATCGGAGCACGTTAAAGAGAAAATTATTTACGAAAATGGATTTATTAAAAGTATTAAATATGTTTTATGTGTGGTTATGTCTATTGAAATTAGAACGTTTATTAAAATTAAGAAAAGCATTAACAATTCGAAGGTGGTGGGTAAAAACACATCTTAAAAACCACATCAGAGATACCCTAGGTGGTTATCGACTGATCTTTGTCTATTTTAAACTTCAAGATCATGAAGAATTCAAAAGATTCATCGGGCTTTCCGTTGCAACGTTTGATAGACTATTAAACATAGTAAGAAAAAGATTGACACGATCTGGTCCACGAAAACCTCTGTCAGCAGAGTTAAAAACTTGCTATAGTTTTGAGGTATGTTGATATGGTCATATTTATTTTGAACATAAGATTTGATGAAATTATTGTTATTGCTAAAAGAACTATGTATGATTTTTAGTTTTTACATGAGGGAGGTAATCCTCAGTTTTTTTCAACATTTTATAGAATCGGAAAGTCAACAATGTTCAAATTGATTGCCGAAGTTTGCTCAGTAATTGTGGAAAAACTGATGCCACTTTATTTCCCTCCTCTAAATAAAAATACTTGGTTAAAAATAGCCAGAGAGTATGAAGAACAGTGGAATGTACCTCATTGTCTGGGAGCAATTGACGGGAAGCATTTCAGTATTAAGAAACCACCTCATTCAGGATCTGTATTTTACAACTATAAAAGTTTTTTAGTTTGGTTTTAATGGCTTCATGTGATGCAAATAGACGCTTTACATGGTTCAATTTTGGAGAGTATGGTGAGTTTTAATTAATTACAATATGATTTCTTTTTACATATTTGCATATCATTAAATAATTTTTATCATAACGTAGTACTTATGTTGTTATAATATAGGTTCAGTCAATGATGCAAGTATATTTAATAAGAGTAATTTAAAAGAATTGATTGATAATGGTGAATTAGAAATCCCAGAACCATGTCCATTACCAGGAAGCAATGTATGCATGCCATATTTTTTTGTAGCAGACAATATTTTTGCATTACATAAGCATCTTATGAAGCCATATAATAGAAGAATTATTTTAAATCATACGCAGAAAATATACAATTATAGAATTACTCGAGCACGCATAAATATAGAGTGTGTATTTGGCTTACTGGAATCAAAATGGGCAGTACTGCAAAAGGATCATGCCTTTAATCTAAAAACATTTCAATATATGATTAAACCGAAGAGACCTACTCAGAGCTCAGCTTATAATATATAACTGTACGAACTGGAAGCTGGAGCACGCTGAAAAGAAAATTACTCTTCAAAATGGATTGATTAAAAGTTTTATGTATGTTTCAAGTGATGTGCATGATGCTTTCTAATTCACCATTATCAATCAATTCTTTTAAATCACTCTTATTAAATATACTTGCATCATTGGCTGAACCTATATTATAACAATATAAGTACTACGTTATGATAAAAATTATTTAATGATATGCAAATATGTAAAAAGAAATCATATTGTAATTAATTAAAACTCACCATACTCTCCAAAATTGAACCATGTAAAGCGTCTATTTGCATCACATGAAGCCATTAAAACCAAACTAAAAAAACTTTTATAGTTGTAAAATACAGATCCTGAATGAGGTGGTTTCTTAATACTGAAATGCTTCCCGTCAATTGCTCCCAGACAATGAGGTACATTCCACTGTTCTTCATACTCTCTGGCTATTTTTAACCAAGTATTTTTATTTAGAGGAGGGAAATAAAGTGGCATCAGTTTTTCCACAATTACTGAGCAAACTTCGGCAATCAATTTGAACATTGTTGACTTTCCGATTCTATAAAATGTTGAAAAAAACTGAGGATTACCTCCCTGATGTAAAAAACTAAAAAATCATACATAGTTCTTTTAGCAATAACAATAATTTCATCAAATCTTATGTTCAAAATAAATATGACCATATCAACATACCTCAAAACTATAGCAAGTTTTAACTCTGCTGACAGAGGTTTTCGTGGACCAGATCGTGTCAATCTTCTTCTTACTATGTTTAATAGTCTATCAAACGTTGCAACGGAAAGCCCGATGAATCTTTTGAATTCTTCATGATCTTGAAGTTTAAAATAGACAAAGATCAGTCGATAACCACCTAGGGTATCTCTGATGTGGTTTTTAAGATGTGGTTTTACCCACCACCTTCGAATTGTTAATGCTTTTCTTAATTTTAATAAACGTTCTAATTTCAATAGACATAACCACACATAAAACATATTTAATACTTTTAATAAATCCATTTTCGTAAATAATTTTCTCTTTAACGTGCTCCGATTTGCATGATCTATATGTGCGCTATTCAACGGGAGAGAGTCAGAGTATATAGGTCTGTTCCTTTAAATCCTGTGGTAATATGTTACCTAGATGTCGAACAACACTTTCTTTTTGGTATGGCACAAAGCTCATGGCACAAAGCTCATGGCACGTAATGTGGATTCGCTGTCACAGAGGAATTACTAGTATCGAAGTATGTGTCATATCCAATAAATAGATAGAAATCGCCAAGAAATTCAAGATGTCGGTAGATCTGCAAACACAAAAGAAAAATAATAATAATAATGTCTAGCAAGTCACTGCAATAGTTATAATTATCTACTACAGAAAATCAGATCTAATGAAGTTTTGAATTCTTCGTTATAAAGTATATAAGTAATGTTATTAAATTATTAGATATATCAGTATATCCGTTAACGCCTATATGTGATTATAACTAACTTATAACGTTTTGATAACAAATTATATTATCATGTCGAAGAAAACTCGCGAGAAACGTTTAAACAAAGAATATATAATTTAATAATCTATAAACATCTGATTTACCATAATCTTTAGTCAAGTGAAAGATTTTATTTTTCATAATAAATGCAGTTAAATATGGCATAAGATACCTGCATCTGTCAGTAATATGTCGTCCTGAACTTGCAACTTGAACTGACATGCAAACTAACTCATGGCATTTGCTTCGCAATTGCTTTACAGAACAAAAGCAACACTATGCACCAAGGGAATAAAGTGGGCTGTGTGCTCCCTGCGCGAGAGTTCTCGCCTGAGCGAAGCGAGGGCGACAAACGCGCAGGTTCGCAAAACCCACTATATTTACGAGTGCAATATACGACTTTTTAACACAACAATCATACAGTTCGTACTCGTTTCCCGCTGAAAAGGGAAAAAAGGCTGCATATTGATTCCCTAACCTCACTCTCGTTTCCAGCGCCACGTACTGTTTGTGCCCGAGCCGAAGGCGAGGGCACATGTGCGTGGCGCTGAGGACTAGAGTGGGGGTAGGGAATGAACGTAGCACTTTTTTCCCACTTCAGCGGGAATAAAGTACGAACTTTATGATGGGGTGTGTTAAAAATAGTATTTTGTTTTACGTCGTCATATGGCTATAATATGAGTTACTTTAAATTAAAGTAATAAATAAAAAAAGCTCATGAAACGCGTTAGTGTAAAGAATACGTAGATTCGAATGTATGAATATAATATTTGAATATCAGTTTAAATTAAATATCGTATTTATTAAATAATAGTTAGAAAAAAACAATCATATTCTCGAACTCGACTGTTCCAAATTTATTCCATTTTTATTATTTAAAATATTTGAAACTGTCCAATTAGTTGAAATTAAAATACGAACTAAATTTGATTTAATAAAATGCACGAACTTTACTTTTTTCGATTAAACAATAACTACGTTAGATTGTACATTGCGCATTTTTCTTTTTGTAGTCGCTTATAGTAGCACATATCTTCTTAATATATTAGTCATCATAAGTAATATAATTTTTTTTGTTCAGAATGTTCATAAAATATAATAATCAATTAAGTACGCCGTTTTCGCGAAATTAATAAAATGAGATGAAAAAAGTTTCAAGAGAAGTTTTAATCAAATTTTCAGGAATATTATTATATTTTTATCTAATAGGAAATTATATTTTTAGGAATAGGTTGATAATGAACATTTTTCATGGAGGAGATATTAGTAATTTTACATCTGTAGAAAAAATATAATAATTTTTATTTACAAAATTTTACATTGAAAAATGTAAAATGTAAATGCTTATGAAAAATGATATAAAACAATGTCAAAAATAATCGACGAACTATTATATAAACGATGATACTAATACGATATCTGTATAACGATGATAGTAAATACTATTTCATTGTCTGGTTAAGATGCTCCAAATCATGATCTGTGAGGTAACTTAGTATCATATCGGTGCAGTCGTCAGGCAACCTAGTGCAGTACTTCTCGACGAGGTGTTTGAAGGCCAGCTCTGCCACCGAAATCATCTGGCCCCTCTTCCAGCCCCGACGGAACTGCAGCCGCGCCAGGTACCCATAGATGGAAAAATCGTCTAAGGCAGTTTTTTTCTCATCCTCGGGAAGCTCCTTTTCGACGAGGCGCTGAAGCATCTTGTTTCCAGCCAGCCTTCTCAGCTGATCCGTATCGCGAATGCGGAGCAAGTCGCGCAGCGTCGACCTCCCGTCGAGCTGCACGCAATCCATGCGCTGCAGCTCGTCCAAGCATCGCGTCTCAAATTCTTCGCCGACGTGATTAATTACTCGGTTCCTATTTAATGTCAGAAGCTTTACATTCTTTTCACTTATCTTACAACGCGCCACTTTCAACCTGAGAGCGTGTTCTACCATAGGAATCAGCAGCTCACTGGGCGCTTCGGGGTCGTACATGTCCGCGGTAATGTCCATGGCAGTCTGGCCGAGATTGTCCATCAGGTCGAAGTCGGCTCCAACCTCTAGCAGAGCGTCCACCACTGGGCGTAGAACGTCGCGACGGCAGGCAGTATGCAATGGCGTCTCGCCACTGAAGTCACGGGCGTTGACATCCGCACCTCCGCTCTCCACCAGCAGCTTTACGATACTCTTATCATCATCCTCCATGATCTTTTGCAGAGGCGTACGCTGAAACATGTCGCGCGCGTTCGCATCTGCGCCACGCTCCAATAGCAGTGGTACTACCTCCCGGAAACCCGTGCGCGTCGCTGCATGCAAGCCTGTCTCGTTGACCCACGTCTCCCCATCGAATTCAAGAGAGTGGGGTCTTCGAGTGTGGATATCGGGATCGATCCCGCGATTGAGAAAGGCTTTGACCACCTCGACATTGTCAAACTGGCAAGCGATATGAAAGTGGGAAAACCCACAGCTACCGAATGGGTTGTCTTCGAGCAAGAAAAGTCTGTCGTCGTAATCGGGCATATATAACTCATCAAGATCTATTGATCCTTTCAAATATCTCATTGACATGTGCAGCGGGGTGTCACCTTCAACAGAACGCGCCGCGGGATCGGCGCCCTGATCAAGCAACATTTTAATTATTTCCACTTTGCCCATCAACACTGCGAAGTGCAAGGGTGTAAAACCTGCGAACAATCCACACGTCGAGTTCAGAGCAGAGTTCAGGGCAGAATCCAATGCTATCTGATTTTTTACACAATGCTCAACGATGTCTTCGTTGCCATAAGAAATGCACGCCGCGTGGAGAAGATTAAATTCTAGACCGTCGAAAGTTACGTAATCTGTTCTATAAACCTCTATTAGACGCGACATAATTGTCCTTACGGCATGGTCAGTTTTATCATAGTTAAAAGACCAGTTCTGAATTAAGAGATCAAGAGGCCCCAAGCCCTGTCTGTTCTTTATCATTACATTAGCGCCATGGCTTAAAAGCGTTAGGAGCACTTCCATGCGCATATGCGAAGCGGCCATGTGCAAGGGCGTGAAGCCTGGATACTGGAGCGAGTCCTCGCTTACGGCAGCGTTGACATCGACGCCGACATTATCCAAGAACCAGTCGACTACTTTTTCTATGCCAACAGCACACGCTATGTGGAAAAGTGACAATTCTTCTTTGTCTGAAACATTAACTTTGAATCTTGAGGGAACTTTCATCAGCGACTCTATCATATAATTCTTTTGGAAAACGACATGTATGGGAGTAAGACCTCGAGCATCCTGTGCTGTGATATTGGGGTTCTTCTGTAAAATTAAATCAATAATATTTGACATAAAATTAAGGTCGTACCCGACGAGTATATGCAATGGTGTTGCTCCTGGAAATAATAGCGAGTCCAGTGGCAAGTGCTCGTTAATTGGCGCACCTGATAAAAGTAACGATTTAATCTCGCCTTTATCACCTTTAATACATGCTCTGAAAAATGGCTTTAGTGATATTTTACTGCTGAATTCTGTTGCGGATAGACTCTTATTTCTAGACGTAATCAGATTGATGATTTCAGAATTTTCTGTTTTATACACATTAAATAGAAATATTTCAGAGTTATCTTTTACAAGATTATCTTGGCTTAATAATAATTTAACAATATCTATACATTGATGTATAACTGCAAGGTGCAATGCAGTATATCCTTCCCATGGTCCAGCTTTGACTGTTGCATTTATATTTACACCACATTGCAAAAATCCATAAACAACTTTTAGGTTGTTTCTTGTACATGCTATATGGAAATGCGATACTTTGTATAAATTTTTTGGATTATAGCTGATGTACCTGTGTTCCAATAATAATAAATCAATTAATGATTTATCATGCAAGTTTGATGCTAGATGTAAGGGAGTATTCTGTTTTTTATCTTTGGCTGTAATACTAGCACCACATTTTAAAAGCAGTTCAACTGTTTCTCTACTTTGGAAATCAACAGCGAAATGCAGTGGTGTGTATCCAAACCAATTTATAAAAGTTAATCCTGAACAAGTATCTATAGATTCTCCTAAACGCAAATAATTTTTCACTGCACTTATACAGTTTCTTGCACAGGCAATATGGAGATGGTTGGCATCAGTATTAGAATCAAGGATACTCTGACCTTTATCGAAAGGTAGCATTAAATCTGTTAATTGGTATTTTTTCATAAAAAATGAAAGCTGAATAGGAGTCAGCTTACTTGTATCATCTTGCACCTCAACGGAAGCTCCTTTTTCTAAAAGAAGTAATACTACATCTTCCCATTCTAATTCCACTGCTATATGCAATGGGGTTGTATCTGCATCACATATCGAAAATTTGTTCACTCGAAAATTCTTTGTGATAAAAAACTTTGTAATATCTTTGTGTTTATAAGTTAATGCTTTCTTCAACAAATTGTAGTCATTCCATTCTGAATCTAGTTTCAAATCATTTGCATTAATTACAGCTTTGATACTTTCCAAGTTTCCATCAATAACATATTTATCGAGTAGATCCATTTTAGAATCTCTAATTAATATTACTGTTGTTGGCAATCTAAAAATTATATGTAATTAGATGTATAAAATAATATCATTATATGTATTATGTAACTTCACTACTTAAAGCAGTCTTACACCCAAAAATTTTGAAAAAATCTATTTTTTTTTCTATTTGATTTTTCAATTCTGTTATTTTGAACTAAAAAAAACTGATAAAAAAAAAAAAAAAAAAAAAAAAAAAAAAAAAAAAAAAAAAATTAAGATGATATTGCTTAAAGAGCTTATTATCTTTAAAATGACAAAAATTGATTTTATTTGTTTTGTCTATTTTGATAGGCTTTTTAAAGGAAATCATCTACTTGATCTAATTAAATGTGTTTCAAAATATCAAAAATGTTATTTATTATCTATATTAGTATAAAGACAAAAAAAAAATTAAATTTATGTACAGGATTTATGATAAAAATAGAATTAATTATATTGTAAAATTTGAAATCATTATATAACAATTTTGCATTTCTGTTCTTGTAAAGTGACCACCCAATCATTGATAATTCTACTGCTACTATACTCCTTTTGTATCTAACTACATTGTATATAACTTATCTGCTAATACGTGTTAATAGGTACAACTGACAGCTCATATAAGCAGAGATACATAACCATGCGATTTCAACAGTTTGTTATACAGAGCTTTTTCTTAGTTTTTGATTATTTGCATTCATGAGTAAATTGAGGAGTGAATATTTAATGTATCGTATGGGATGGTATATCTAAAAAGTATATCTACAAGGTATATCTACAAGGGTACAGTGAGAGGTTTCTTTTATAATTTTGGAAGTAGCTTTAGTTCAAGATAGGAATGCTGCATGAAAATTAAATACTAAATACAGATATTCTGACCAAAAACATGTAGTGTCAAGATTTAGTTAAGTGATTTAAAGAAAAAGCAATACTTCTGATCGGATGAAAATAAATATATCTATTTTTATCAGAAAGATGAAAGTGAGGTCATTGAGTTTAGTTGACTAGGATATAATTCAATTCAAAAGAGTTCTATATCATAGTATTATAAAAATAATAATATATTTCAGCACAATGTGTTAAATAACGTTCAGTGGAACCAGTGCTGGGATAAGACTATAGATAAACACGTGCAAGGTACCAGAGCTGCTGGTTTAATCATCTTATATGGGAGAATGGACCTCAGGTGCAGGAAAGTAAGTTTCAAGGAGAAAAAATGGAATGGCTAATTGCTGATCATTTCTGAAGTTTTATGGTATTTTTCTTTTTGGGCTTATTTCTCAAAATGTCATATTTTAAAGTTTGGCATAAGTTTTTGAGTGAGCTATTAAATGGATTAACATGATCCAAAGCTTAAGTTATTTTAAATTCATGTATTTATAATCCAAAATTAAGTAGTTTTTCCATTACAAATTTTTACTCAAAAAAATGTTATACGCTAATTATCTTTGAATCGTAACTACATGAATGTCAAGTAATTTAGGCTTAGGTTCATCCAAATCCATTAGAAAGGCTCAAAATTATGCCAATGCCAAAAGATTGAAAATGCTATATGTCTGTATAAAATGGGTCTGGAAACTTCTATCATGGCTCATTTTTTTTATCAACTAGAGTTCGACACGCGCGCTTCGCGCGCTGATTTTTTTTTTAAGTTACAAAAGAAGCTGTATAATTAATGAACGGTTTCTTTTTTATTTACAAGAGAAATGTTAAGGCTGTATGGGCTATATCTAAAAAATAATGTCAGATCAATAAAGTTTCGTCAGTAGGTCAATATCATTATAAACGTCTCTGCCAAATTTGAATATGATTTGCGAGATAGTTTTCAAGATATTGTAGTTTAAAATTAACGTGGGTTCTTATGGAGATTCTCTGAATATGGCTAGACTCGTCGTAGTTATTGAAAAAATAAAGTTGAAAAAATAGTGTTTAGTTCTTGTAAATTTGTGTATACGTAAAAGAAAACCGTTGTAATCAATTGCAATTGAAATGAATTGCTTTTGCGAGCTAGGTAATAAGAGGTACAGTCATACTAAAAAGTGAAAGAAATGAGCAATACAATGTTCTAAAACCAATGTAAAGTTTTCTTCATAGTTCTAAAAAACATTTTACATATTTGTTTACTCTTAGTACTGTAGAATATTAGTGTTTTCGATGAATTATATGACCAAAATATTTGTCTTAAATTTTTAAATGAGACCTTACGGCCAATACAACCTTAATGCACTTATTTTGAATTCATTTAAACATTATCATGTTTTTCATCAAGCTATGTTATAGTTTTATTGACTAAAAAATGTATGTATGAAGAAGTATTTGTTATTTTAATATATGATTTGTCTTTATCTTTTGAATTTAGTTCTAGTGATTAAGGGGGTCCGAAAGTTAATTAAAAATTCAAATTTCGCGCCACAATATAGCAGACAAAAAAATAAATAATTTGCCTATAACAATTAATAAAAACAATATTACGGAAAACCAAGACTGCATTGCCCTCCGTCACATTATTATCTATCATTTTACAAAGTTTGCAGTTTCTACATAAATATTTCGCTGAATGGCATTTGAATTACTTGATTTTGAGACATTATTCAAATGCCATTCAGCGAAATATTTATATAGAAACTTCAAACTTTGTAAAATGATAGATAATAATGTAACGGAGAGCAATGCAGCCCTGATTTTCCGTAATATTGTTTTTACTATTTGTTATAGGCAAATTACTTATCTTTTCGTCTGCTATATTGTGGCGCGAAATTTGAATTTTTAATTGACTTTCGGACCCCCTTAATTCCATTCCATAGTTTCATGCTTTAACAAATTTAAAGGTTCATTCAATTCTATATTATCGGAATGTCACTACAATGATAAAGATTAATCAAGTTCAATTTCATTTAAATAAGCTTTTTCATGTTGTGATTTTGTTCAATAAGTAAAATTGCCACTAAGATAGATAAACAATAACATAATTATGAAAATATCTGTTTTCTGTGTTTAATAATGTTAAACATATAAAAAGGCAAAGTGAAAGTATAAAATTCAAGATGAATATTTTTATATTGAGAAAACCATGTTTTTAATTTTAACTAAATAAAAAGATCCTTACACTAATCCGACCATCATCACTAAGAAAAAACCGCTCCCAATATACATTGGCACTTAGCTTCCTCAAACTAATGTATTTATTCCTCTTTTTAATTTTTTATATGACAATAATTAATTGTATTATGCAAAAGTTTCTCTATCTATGAAATATTGTCTGAAAAACGCTATTCGAAAATATTTTTAAAAAATTTTCAACCTCAAATATCTTTGGTCGTGACAGTTCGATTTTTTTGCGCAATGAACAGTTTGAAGATATAAAAAATCTATATCCTCTATACCAAATTTTAGGACGATTAATTGGTTTTTATTTTTGTCATCGTGTGTCAGTGAAAATGCCTTTTTTTTTAAATAATTTTTTTCTCAAAGACAAATGAAGATAATCTCTTGAAATTTATACAAAATATTATCTTCAAAAATTAATTTATGAATTATAAGAACATTTTCCATGACATACTAAAGATAATTTGAAAATTAAAAACAGAAAACGTAGATAGTTTAAAGATTTTTTGGTTATAAAAAAAAAAAGAAAATCGATAAAAAATTAAAACCGAGTATTTTTTCTGGGCCAAGAGAATAAGTTTTGTCCGACGAAAATAGGTGAAATGGTTTTCGAGATATTGAGTGTTTACACACACACACACACACACACACACACACACACACACACACACACACACACACACACACACACACACACACACACACACACACACACACCCGCTCACCCACCCACACACACACACGCATGCACGCACGCACACACACACACAAAATTTTCTCAAAATTGACAAATTTCAACATTATCGCCTTAAACTATTTTTTTGAACATTTTTTTCTCGAAAATTTTTGTCACCGACAAAATTTGTCAATTTTTGTTGCAAAGCTTTAGAGGAATCTAAGGGGAAAAAAATAGATATAAATTTATATTTCTACTAAAAACAATAAAATAAAAGTTAATATAAACATAACTCTATTTATCTATAGAAGTCCCTCTAAAACCATTAAAAAAAAAAAAACATTCCCTATATAAAAAATATATATGTACAAATATAACGTAGAAAATTAATTCAAAATTTACCAATATTACTTTTTTGATCAAGTAATGAATAAATATTTTTTTTAAAATAAAAATTTTTCATCGATTTATCAATTGATTATCAATTTCTATCAATTAATATATATCATATTTTCCCGCTCACAACACATGCGCTATCTCTATACCATTCCACCATAACTCTAAAGGTGTCTATAATCTTGCGCGTGCATATGCCCTCCCGTGTATAAGGTATCCCTTATATAAATTGAGCATTCGAGATAATCTATTTTGCCCTCGAACGATCTCGAAATCTCGAATAATCGAATCCGTCTCGAATCTCGAAAGGAGAGAAACAAGAGACGAAACAGTGGCGCGCGTAGCGCGCTGATTAACGCTAGTACCTATATATAGTGCTCTTCTATAAGGTATACCTATATATAGCGCTCTCCTATATATAGGTATACCTTATACACGGCGAGCGCACACACACGCGCTGCACGGTTGTAGAGACTCCCTAAGTCCCTATAGGGCATTTGAGCATGCGCCAAAAAATTCGAGATTTCGAGATATTCGAGATATTCGAGAAAAAATCAACATGGCGTTGCAAAATGGCGTCGACCATGCCAAGGATGCATTTTTTATAGAGGGAAAAAAATAGTGACTACATATGATGTAAATATTATATATTGTTTAAATCATATTTTTAGGTTTTTTTCAATTCATTATGACTTTAGAAGCTATTATATGTAAGACCACCTTAATAAAATAATTTACAGAAAATATAAAATGTCAAAAAAAAGGTTACCTATTACATGATCTTGATAACAAACATCAATGCGGAATGTCTTGTCTAAGAAAACCATTCAGAAATACTTTCATAAATGAAAGCTATTGTTGTTGGTTATCTATTTCCCAAAACGTAATCTGTACTCTAACAGGTTAATCTGAAAATTATATGAAATTAATATTGTATGATTACTATGTCATTATATGTATCATGTAACTTCAACAATTAATAATAGTACTTTTCAACACATGCAGAAGTAGATTATTTATCTCATGTCCTCATGCGACGTTTTTTGCTTGAGCGAAAACTCACATAAGGTAAATAATCTACTTACGTACAAGTTTCAAACCGTATTTTATACCACGAGCACCGAAAAATCATATCAGAGCTGTGATTTTGAGGTTAGAGTGGTATAAAACATACGATACAAATAAAATGACAAACAATGTTACCTATACGGCTATACCATATCATGAAAAATACCCACCTACCTATAAATAATGTGATAAGTTTTAACTGATAAGTCTTCTCAGTTTTTGGTTTGTTTTTTTATTTTTCAGCAGTCCACAGGTAGTTTCCGCTTGCAGTTCTGGGAGTTTTTCTTACACGTTTTTCGGGGTATTCGACAACGACTCGGTTCATATTCCAAACATGCTTCTTAATACTGTTTACAGTATTAAGAATATACTTAAACGCTACTTGCGACCGGCTGGACACGTGCATGCACGAACGTGATAGTCACTAATCACTATGGAATTAAGGCGTCCAACCGGCGGAACGGGGAATGCGGGACAGGCGGGAGCTTATGGGAGATGACCTTTTTTTTTTTTTTTTTTTTTTGAAACAGTTGCAACTTAAAAACGGAAAAAAATGTTTTATTAAGTAGGTACATTGCACTAATTTTTTTATTTACAGGATTAATGATTAATTTAACATGATAAATAGTAAATGCTAATAACTCAGGTAACACTACACTAGCTTCTTTCTTTTTCTCCTATTCCTCCTTCTAATCTTTTAAATTCATATTTCTGTACGCTGTGGATCTTCTTCAGCAGCTCCGGTTGGCTGTTTAAAATTTCCGAGAATTCTGCACAGGTCCCCATATTATACTTTATTTCCAAAATTGCGCTGACAGTATCTATTTTCATTGCTGTCTTGTCCGAGGTCCACACTGAGTTCATCAGTGAAAATACCCTCTCTGTAGGCGCATTTGTCCCAGGAATTGTTAAAATGTACTGCACAATTTTAATGCAATTTTTAAATGGTACTGCATTTTCTTTGAAATATTGTATTACTTCTAACCATCTTCTGTCTGTTGTGTAATGTTTTTCTGCCCATTTCTTTATCATACTCGTACATAAATAATTAGATAGATAAATAAGAAACTTCATCAAAAAACTCATTTTCATTAAGTGAAATATTGATATTTTCATTTTCAATGAAATATTTATAACTATCTTGAACTTCGGTCCAGATGATCTTCTTATTCAATTTAGTCCAATCGAATATTTTAAAATCTGTGTATTGTTCGGCATATTTTTCGAGATATTGAACAATTGTATTATAAAAATTTTTCACATAACCCATGAAATAATTTTCGTCAATTTCTCCTTCTTCTACAAGAACTTTCAAATCATTTTTTATCATTAATGGCACATAATCTTGATCTAATCTATTTTTAAATTTTTCTTTTAAATCTATTAAAATTGCTCCTACTTCAGAAAAATTTATGCTGTCGACCTCTAATTTTTTTACTGTGTCGTGAAAGATCGAAGCTTGGTGATGGACAAATTTCAACCACAGTTCTGAAGTGGTATTATTAAAAAAATTATTTAATACATTTGGGCATTTTTCTTGAGACAAGAAATAAGATTTTAAGGGTTCATACATTTGTAAGATCCTTTCTACCGCTGGTAAAAGGGCTAACCAGCGGGTTTTACAATAACCTAATAATTTCTTGTATTGAACTTCTGCGTCTTCACAAAAAATTTTCAACTCGGTTGTCCGTACCGTATATATATAAAAATACGAATAAATTTTTGTAATGATGTGTTCAACATCTACCGGCAGTAAATCCGCTGCTGTTTGAATACTGTTATGTACGATATGTGCAGCACATCCTACTCCGACGATTTTTCTTTTTAAACTTTGTTGCAGCTTGTGATAAACATTTTCTCGCCCAAGACGACGAACTCCACCGAAATTGGTGTTTGCATTATCAGCGCAAAATGCAATAACTTTTTCACCTAAATTATATTCCGTTAAAATACGCATTAAATTGGCTTCTATAATTTCAGATGTTTCTCCGGGTAAATCAATAAAGTCTAAGATCTTAGTATTGATACCCGTTTCGGTATGAAAATATCTAATTAACGTCGGAAACAATTTGATCTCCTTATGGTTAGATGCATCCGAAAATATAGCCACAAAAGGTACACTTGCAAGATCATTTTTTAAAATCTCTCTCGAGTATGGAGCTATAACATTTTTCACGATCGCTTCCGTCTTCGTTTTACCACAAGCAAATTTCTTTTCAAATAATTTTTGCATTACTTTGGAAGTGCATTCCATCGAATGGAAGCTGTGGTTGTGGTAAACCGTATGGAACGACATTAAGCCTTCAGCTTTCGCGAGTTCATGTTCTTGCTTTCCAAAACATTCACTGCGAAAATATTTTGGAATACTAGTATACTTACTGACGCTATCTAAAACTTTTTTGTGTTTGTCTGATGATACATGTCGCTGAATATCATTTTTACCTCCATGCGCTATCGAAAATGATGCACTACATGTATTACAAAACACATCCGACTCAGTTGGACCTTTATGTAGAAAAGAAAATTCTTTTTGTAAATCACTTGTGAATTTACAGGCGCGTTTTGGTTTCTTTTTTGGAGGTGTCTGGGTCGACATTTTTACAAACGTAAACAAATTATACCTAACCTGTCTAAGAAGAACACACGGTTAATTGATTACATGAACAGTCATTTAGATTCTTTTTCTGTATAAATGTACTTACCAGCTTACCTGAAATTCAAAAAATCAAAATACTATAAAAACAGAAATCAAAGCAGATAAAACTTTGCGCCTTGTCTTCACCAAGCTTACACGGTAACGTACAGTACGAAGTGTAAAATAACTGGTAAGAATGTCGTGACTGTCTTTGTCTCTAGCCATCTCGAGTGTGCACGTGTCACGTCAGTAACGTAAATTATGTGTAATAGGTACGGTCACGAAATCATATCATAAGCGCCTTGAGTATGCGCGCGAAATACGAATAGTGAGCCAAAAAAATTAATTTTAGAACAAAATCTCAGTTGTAAATTGCTTTCATAACAAATCCGGGACATGCGGGACATAATGCTCGTTTCCGGGACACTTTCCGGGACTGATATCAAGTCGGGACAGAAGGTGCAAATGCGGGACTGTCCCGCCTAATCCGGGACGGTTGGCAACCTTATGGAATATGGATCACTGAGGTCTGAGGTCTGATTCTGGTAAGCGTGTCGGCGCCATAGTGGTATTATAGATATAGCATAGTATAGGGCTGCCCGTAACAGTGAATATGACCGAACGTTAGAAAGAGAGAGAAGATCGCGAGACATATTCTCTCTCTCTCTTCACGCGCATGCGATGACGCTGGCGCTCCCTTTCTACGCGTACTGCGCACGCGCGAGTAGAGAAGACAGCTACGTCACGCGATCTTCGCTCTCTTTCTAACTATACAACGGCCGGAGTAGTGATAGCCCGGCAGTGCGCCGATATGCTACTGTAGTCTGGCGCCTGCGCACTAGAGCTCTTCGCTGATTGGCCACTCGGTAGGCGGCCGAAAAGTACGAGTGGCACGACTGTGGAGCGCGCGCGTTCAAACAGCGAGCGGAGGACTTGACGCGTGACACGAGGTCCATACATATAACGAAGTTACGTAGATGCCCGTTACTAAGCAAGACGAGAATTAAAATCATTTCTAAACCCATGTAGGCGGGGAACGCAAGGTCCACGCATATTAGGAAATTACATAAAAGTGCTACAATAAGCAAAACAATTGATAAATAATTTTTAAACCAAAGTTGGCGGGGGAACCGATGTCCACGCATATTAGAAAATTACATAAAAGTGCTACAATAAGCAAAACAATTATTTAAATAATTTTTAAACCAAAGTAGCCGGGGGAAACAAGGTACACGCATATTAGGGAATAACATAGGAGTGCTACGATAAGCAAAACAATGATTTAAATAATTTCTAAACTCAAGTAGTCGGGGGAAACGAAGTCCCCGCATATTAGAAAATTACATAAAAGTGGTACAAAATAAGCAAAACAATTATTTAAATAATTTTTAAACCAAAGTAGCCGGGGGAAACAAAGTCCACGCATATTAGAAAATTACATAAAAGTGGTACAAAATAAGCAAAACAATTATTTAAATAATTTTTAAACCAAAGTAGCCGGGGGCAACAAGGTCCACGCATATTAGGAAATTACATAAAAGTGCTACAATAAGCAAAACAATTATTTAAATTATTTTTAAACCAAGTGGGCGGGGGAAACGATGTCCACGCATATTAGGAAATTACATAAAAGTGCTACAAGAAGCAAAACAATTATTTAAATAATTTTTAAACCAAAGTAGCCGGGGGAAACAAGATCCACGCATATTAGGGAATAACATAGGAATGCTACGATAAGCAATACAATGATTTAAATAATTTCTAAACTCAAGTAGTCGGGGGAAACGATGTCCCCGCATATTAGAAAATTACATAAAAGTGGTACAACATAAGCAAAACAATTATTTAAATAATTTGAAACCAAAGTAGCCGGGGGAAACAAAGTCCACGCATATTAGAAAATTACATAAAAGTGCTCGGCTTCGCCTCGGGCGTCAACTTCACGCAGTAGCGGAGCTTCAACTTTCGTCACTTGTACCGTAATATACTATGTTTTTGAGTGTTACGTGTGAAGGGTATTTGTTTGTTTCCTGCCTCTCTGAGTTATGCACCCGGAGAGGTCGATTTTACGTGAAATAAGTAGTCGGATGGCAAGAAGTATAAGTAAACTGGTATTTATTCATTACTCAAAATGCGCGAGAGAGATTTTTGCAATATCTCAAAATTTCTGAAAATTATTACTTTCCTATTGGCTCTACGGCCCTAAAACCTAATCCATTCGATAGAGCGGAAAAAAATAGTCGCATATAGTGATTGGTGGGATAAGAAAATGGATATTTTGGGTTTTCAAGCTATTTGAAGTCGGTTTGGCGCAAATAAACGAAGAAATCTAGAACATTTTTCAAAATTGCTCCTCTCCGCTAGGTTCTTCGACCCCAAAAGATGTTCCATCGACTAGAGCAGGAAGATATAGTCGGCTATTGTAACTAGTAGGCTGAGAAAATTGAAAATTTGTATTTTTGAGCGATTTTTGACAGATTAGATCCCAATATACGAAAAAAATATTTTTCCTCCAAATTTAGCCAAAATTCATGTATAGGGGTATTTTTCGCTGCTCTTTCGATTGGCGCTATGATTTTTGCAATATCTCAAAATTTCTAAAAATGATTTCTTTTCTATTGGCTCTACGTCCCTAAAACCTACTCCATTCGATAGAGCGGAAAAAAATAGTCGCGTATAGTGATTGGTGGTATTAAAAAATTGATATTTTGGGTTCTCAAGCGATTTGAAGTCGATTTGGCCCAAATAGACGAAGAAATCTAGAGCATTTTTCAAAATTGCTCCTCTCCGCTAGGTCCTTCGACCCCAAAAGATGTTCCATCCACTAGATCAGGAAGATATAGTAGGGTATTGTGACTACTGGGCTGAGAAAATAGAAATTTTGTATTTTTGAGCGATTTTAGACGGATTAGATCCCAAAATACGAAGAAAAATTTTTTTCCTCCAAATTTAGCCAAAATTCATATATAGGGGTTTTTTTCGCTGCTCTTTCGATTGGCGCTATGATTTTTGCAATATCTCAAAATTAGTAAAAATGATTCTTTTCTATTGGCTCTACGACCCTAAAACCTACTCCATTCGATAGAGCGAAAAAAAATAGTCGCGTATAGTGATTGGTGGGATTAGAAAATGGATATTTTGGGTTTTGAAGCGATTTGAAGACGATTTGGCCAAAATAGACGAATAAATCGAGAACATTTTTCAAAATTTCTCCTCTCCGCTAGGTCCTTCGACCCGAAAAGATGTTCCATCCACTAGAGCAGGAAGATATAGTCGGGTATTGTGAATAGGAGGCTGAGAAAATTGAAATTTTGTATTTTTGAGCGATTTTAGACGGAATAGACCCAAAATACGAAGAAAAATTTTTTTCCTCCAAATTTAGCCAAAATTCATGTATAGGGGTATTTTTCGCTGCTCTTTCGATTGGCGCTATGATTTTTGCAATATCTAAAAATTTTGGAAAATTATCACTTTCCTATTGGCTCTACGGCCCCAAACCCTACTCCATTCGATAGAGTGGAAAAAAATAGTCGAGTATAGCGATTAGTGGCATTAGAAAATTAATATTTTCGGTTTACAATCGATTTGAAGTCGATTTGGCCCAAATAGACGAAGAAATCTAGAACATTTTTCAAAATTGCTCCTCTCCGCTAGGTCCTTCGACCCCAAAAGATGTTCCATCCACTAGAGCAGGAAGATATAGTCGGGTATTGTGACTAGTAGGCTGAGAAAATTGAAATTTTGTATTTTTGAGCGATTTTAGACGGATTAGATCCCAAAATACGAAGAAAAATTTTTTTCCTCCAAATTTAGCCAAAATTCATATATAGGGGTTTTTTTCGCTGCTCTTTCGATTGGCGCTATGATTTTTGCAATATCTCAAAATTTCTAAAAATGATTTCTTTTCTATTGGCTCTACGTCCCTAAAACCTACTCCATTCGATAGAGCGGAAAAAAATAGTCGCGTATAGTGATTGGTGGGATTAAAAAATTGATATTTTGGGTTTTCAAGCGATTTGAAGTCGATTTGGCCCAAATAGACGAAGAAATCTAGAACATTTTTCAAAATTGCTCCTCTCCGCTAGGTCCTTCGACCCCAAAAGATGTTCCATCCACTAGATCAGGAAGATATAGTAGGGTATTGTGACTAGTAGGCTGAGAAAATAGAAATTTTGTATTTTTGAGCGATTTTAGACGGATTAGATCCCAAAATACGAAGAAAAATTTTTTTCCTCCAAATTTAGCCAAAATTCATATATAGGGGTTTTTTTCGCTGCTCTTTCGATTGGCGCTATGATTTTTGCAATATCTCAAAATTTTTGAAAATTATTATTTTCCTATTGGCTCTACGGCCCTAAAACCTTTTCCATTCGATAGAGCGGAAAAAAATAGTCGCGTATAGTGATTGGTGGGATTAAAAAATGGATATTTTGGGTTTTCAAGCGATTTGAAGACGTTTTGGCCCAAATAATCGATGAAATGTACAACATTTTTCAAAATTGCTCATCTCCGCTACGTCCTTCGACCCCAAACGATACTCCTTCCACTAGAGCAGGATGATATAGTCGGGTATTGTGACTAGTAGGCTGTGAAAATTGAAATTTGGTATTTTTGAGCGATTTTCAACGCATTATATCCCAATAAACGAAGAAAAATTTTTTTCTCCAAATTGAGCCAAAATTCATTTATAGGGGTATTTTGCGCTGCTCTTTCGATTGGCGCTATGATTTTTGCAATATCTCAAAATTTTTGAAAATTATTATTTTCCTATTGGCTCTACGGCCCTAATACCTTTTCCATTCGATAGAGCGGAAAAAAATAGTCGCGTATAGTGATTGGTGGGATTAAAAAATGGATATTTTGGGTTTTCAAGCGATTTGAAGTCGATTTGGCCCAAATAAACGATGAAATGTCGAACATTTTTCAAAATTGCTCATCTCCGCTAGGTCCTTCGACCCCAAAGTATACTCCTTCCACTAGAGCAGGATGATATAGTCGGGTATTGTGACTACTAGGCTGAGAAAATTGAAATTTGGTATTTTTGAGCGATTTTCAACGCATTATATCCCAATAATCGAAGAAAAATTTTTTTCTCCAAATTGAGCCAAAATTCATTTATAGGGGTATTTTGCGCTGCTCTTTCGATTGGCGCTATGATTTTTGCAATATCTCAAAATTTTTGAAAATTATTATTTTCCTATTGGCTCTACGGCCCTAAAACCTTTTCCATTCGATAGAGCGGAAAAAAATAGTCGCGTATAGTGATTGGTGGGATTAAAAAATGGATATTTTGGGTTTTCAAGCGATTTGAAGACGTTTTGGCCCAAATAATCGATGAAATGTACAACATTTTTCAAAATTGCTCATCTCCGCTACGTCCTTCGACCCCAAAGGATACTCCTTCCACTAGAGCAGGATGATATAGTCGGGTATTGTGACTAGTAGGCTGAGAAAATTGAAATTTGGTATTTTTGAGCGATTTTCAACGCATTATATCCCAATAAACGAAGAAAAATTTTTTTCTCCAAATTGAGCCAAAATTCATTTATAGGGGTATTTTGCGCTGCTCTTTCGATTGGCGCTATGATTTTTGCAATATCTCAAAATTTTTGAAAATTATTATTTTCCTATTGGCTCTACGGCCCTAAAACCTTTTCCATTCGATAGAGCGGAAAAAAATAGTCGCGTATAGTGATTGGTGGGATTAAAAAATGGATATTTTGGGTTTTCAAGCGATTTGAAGACGTTTTGGCCCAAATAATCGATGAAATGTACAACATTTTTCAAAATTGCTCATCTCCGCTACGTCCTTCGACCCCAAAGGATATTCCATCCACTAGAGCAGTAAGATATAGTCGGGTATTGTGACTAGTAGGCTGAGAAACTTGAAATTTGCTATTTTTGAGCGATTTTCTACGCATTATATCCCAATACACGAAGAAAAATTTTTCCAAATTGAGCCAAAATTCATATATAGGGGTATTTTGCGCTGCTCTTTCGATTGGCGCTATGATTTTTGCAATATCTGAAAATTTTTGAAAATTATTTTTTCCTATTGGCTCTACGGTCCTAAAACCTTTTCCATTCGATAGAGCGGAAAAAAATAGTCGCGTATAGTGATTGGTGGGATTAAAAAATGGATATTTTGGGTTTTCAAGCGATTTGAAGTCGATTTGGCCCAAATACACGATGAAATGTAGAACATTTTTCAAAATTGCTCATCTCCGCTAGGTCCTTCGACCCCAAAGGATATTCCATCCACTAGAGCAGGAAGATATAGTCGGGTATTGTGACTAGTAGGCTGAGAAACTTGAAATTTGGTATTTTTGAGCGATTTTCAACGCATTATATCCCAATAATCGAAGAAAAATTTTTTCTCCAAATTGAGCCAAAATTCATATATAGGGGTATTTTGCGCTGCTCTTTCGATTGGCGCTATGATTTTTGCAATATCTCAAAATTTCTTTGAAAATGATTTCTTTTCCTATTGGCTCTACGTCCCTAAAACCTACTCCATTCGATAGAGCTGAAAATTTTTGAAAATTATTTTTTCCTATTGGCTCTACGGTCCTAAAACCTTTTCCATTCGATAGAGCGGAAAAAAATAGTCGCGTATAGTGATTGGTGGGATTAAAAAATGGATATTTTGGGTTTTCAAGCGATTTGAAGTCGATTTGGCCCAAATACACGATGAAATGTAGAACATTTTTCAAAATTGCTCATCTCCGCTAGGTCCTTCGACCCCAAAGGATATTCCATCCACTAGAGCAGGAAGATATAGTCGGGTATTGTGACTAGTAGGCTGAGAAACTTGAAATTTGGTATTTTTGAGCGATTTTCAACGCATTATATCCCAATAAACGAAGAAAAATTTTTTCTCCAAATTGAGCCAAAATTCATATATAGGGGTATTTTGCGCTGCTCTTTCGATTGGCGCTATGATTTTTGCAATATCTGAAAATTTTTGAAAATTATTTTTTCCTATTGGCTCTACGGTCCTAAAACCTTTTCCATTCGATAGAGAGCGGAAAAAAATAGTCGCGTATAGTGATTGGTGGGATTAAAAAATGGATATTTTGGGTTTTCAAGCGATTTGAAGTCGATTTGGCCCAAATACACGATGAAATGTAGAACATTTTTCAAAATTGCTCATCTCCGCTAGGTCCTTCGACCCCAAAGGATATTCCATCCACTAGAGCAGGAAGATATAGTCGGGTATTGTGACTAGTAGGCTGAGAAACTTGAAATTTGGTATTTTTGAGCGATTTTCAACGCATTATATCCCAATAAACGAAGAAAAATTTTTTCTCCAAATTGAGCCAAAATTCATATATAGGGGTATTTTGCGCTGCTCTTTCGATTGGTGCTATGATTTTTGCAATATCTGAAAATTTTTGAAAATTATTTTTTCCTATTGGCTCTACGGTCCTAAAACCTTTTCCATTCGATAGAGCGGAAAAAAATAGTCGCGTATAGTGATTGGTGGGATTAAAAAATGGATATTTTGGGTTTTCAAGCGATTTGAAGTCGATTTGGCCCAAATACACGATGAAATGTAGAACATTTTTCAAAATTGCTCATCTCCGCTAGGTCCTTCGACCCCAAAGGATATTCCATCCACTAGAGCAGGAAGATATAGTCGGGTATTGTGACTAGTAGGCTGAGAAACTTGAAATTTGGTATTTTTGAGCGATTTTCAACGCATTATATCCCAATAAACGAAGAAAAATTTTTTCTCCAAATTGAGCCAAAATTCATATATAGGGGTATTTTGCGCTGCTCTTTCGATTGGCGCTATGATTTTTGCAATATCTGAAAATTTTTGAAAATTATTTTTTTCCTATTGGCTCTACGGTCCTAAAACCTTTTCCATTCGATAGAGCGGAAAAAAATAGTCGCGTATAGTGATTGGTGGGATTAAAAAATGGATATTTTGGGTTTTCAAGCGATTTGAAGTCGATTTGGCCCAAATACACGATGAAATGTAGAACATTTTTCAAAATTGCTCATCTCCGCTAGGTCCATCCACTAGAGCAGGAAGATATAGTCGGGTATTGTGACTAGTAGGCTGAGAAACTTGAAATTTGGTATTTTTGAGCGATTTTCAACGCATTATATCCCAATAAACGAAGAAAAATTTTTTCTCCAAATTGAGCCAAAATTCATATATAGGGGTATTTTGCGCTGCTCTTTCGATTGGCGCTATGATTTTTGCAATATCTGAAAATTTTTGAAAATTATTTTTTCCTATTGGCTCTACGGTCCTAAAACCTTTTCCATTCGATAGAGCGGAAAAAAATAGTCGCGTATAGTGATTGGTGGGATTAAAAAATGGATATTTTGGGTTTTCAAGCGATTTGAAGTCGATTTGGCCCAAATACACGATGAAATGTAGAACATTTTTCAAAATTGCTCATCTCCGCTAGGTCCTTCGACCCCAAAGGATATTCCATCCACTAGAGCAGGAAGATATAGTCCGGTATTTTTGCGATATCTGATTAATCCCATTTTTTTTCTCCAAATTGAAAAATTATTTTTTTGCCTATTGGCTCTACGGTCCTATAAACCTTTTCCATTCGATAGAGCGGAAAAAAATAGTCGCGTATAGTGATTGGTGGGATTAAAAAATGGATATTTTGGGTTTTCAAGCGATTTGAAGTCGATTTGGCCCAAATACACGATGAAATGTAGAACATTTTTCAAAATTGCTCATCTCCGCTAGGTCCTTCGACCCCAAAGGATATTCCATCCACTAGAGCAGGAAGATATAGTCGGGTATTGTGACTAGTAGGCTGAGAAACTTGAAATTTGGTATTTTTGAGCGATTTTCAACGCATTATATCCCAATAATCGAAGAAAAATTTTGTTCTCCAAATTGAGCCAAAATTCATATATAGGGGTATTTTGCGCTGCTCTTTCGATTGGCGCTATGATTTTTGCAATATCTGAAAATTTTTGAAAATTATTTTTTTCCTATTGGCTCTACGGTCCTAAAACCTTTTCCATTCGATAGAGCGGAAAAAAATAGTCGCGTATAGTGATTGGTGGGATTAAAAAATGGATATTTTGGGTTTTCAAGCGATTTGAAGTCGATTTGGCCCAAATACACGATGAAATGTAGAACATTTTTCAAAATTGCTCATCTCCGCTAGGTCCTTCGACCCCAAAGGATATTCCATCCACTAGAGCAGGAAGATATAGTCGGGTATTGTGACTAGTAGGCTGAGAAACTTGAAATTTGGTATTTTTGAGCGATTTTCAACGCATTATATCCCAATAAACGAAGAAAAATTTTTTCTCCAAATTGAGCCAAAATTCATATATATGGGTATTTTGCGTTGCTTTTTCGACTGGCGCTATGATTTTTGCGATATCTGAAAATTTTTGAAAATTATTTTTTCCTATTCGCTCTACGGTCCTAAAACCTTTTCCATTCGATAGAGCGGAAAAAAATAGTCGCGTATAGTGATTGGTGGGATTAAAAAATGGATATTTTGGGTTTTCAAGCGATTTGAAGTCGATTTGGCCCAAATACACGATGAAATGTAGAACATTTTTCAAAATTGCTCATCTCCGCTAGGTCCTTCGACCCCAAAGGATATTCCATCCACTAGAGCAGCAGGAAGATATAGTCGGGTATTGTGACTAGTAGGCTGAGAAACTTGAAATTTGGTATTTTTGAGCGATTTTCAACGCATTATATCCCAATAATCGAAGAAAAATTTTTTCTCCAAATTGAGCCAAAATTCATATATAGGGGTATTTTGCGCTGCTCTTTCGATTGGCGCTATGATTTTTGCAATATCTGAAAATTTTTGAAAATTATTTTTTCCTATTGGCTCTACGGTCCTAAAACCTTTTCCATTCGATAGAGCGGAAAAAAATAGTCGCGTATAGTGATTGGTGGGATTAAAAAATGGATATTTTGGGTTTTCAAGCGATTTGAAGTCGATTTGGCCCAAATACACGATGAAATGTAGAACATTTTTCAAAATTGCTCATCTCCGCTAGGTCCTTCGACCCCAAAGGATATTCCATCCACTAGAGCAGGAAGATATAGTCGGGTATTGTGACTAGTAGGCTGAGAAACTTGAAATTTGGTATTTTTGAGCGATTTTCAACGCATTATATCCCAATAAACGAAGAAAAATTTTTTTCTCCAAATTGAGCCAAAATTCATATATATGGGTATTTTGCGTTGCTCTTTCGATTGGCGCTATGATTTTTGCGATATCTGAAAATTTTTGAAAATTATTTTTTTCCTATTCGCTCTACGGTCCTAAAACCTTTTCCATTCGATAGAGCGGAAAAAAATAGTCGCGTATAGTGATTGGTGGGATTAAAAAATGGATATTTTGGGTTTTCAAGCGATTTGAAGTCGATTTGGCCCAAATACACGATGAAATGTAGAACATTTTTCAAAATTGCTCATCTCCGCTAGGTCCTTCGACCCCAAAGGATATTCCATCCACTAGAGCAGGAAGATATAGTCGGGTATTGTGACTAGTAGGCTGAGAAACTTGAAATTTGGTATTTTTGAGCGATTTTCAACGCATTATATCCCAATAATCGAAGAAAAATTTTTTTCTCCAAATTGAGCCAAAATTCATATATAGGGGTATTTGCGCTGCTCTTTCGATTGGCGCTATGATTTTTGCAATATCTGAAAATTTTTGAAAATTATTTTTTTCCTATTGGCTCTACGGTCCTAAAACCTTTTCCATTCGATAGAGCGGAAAAAAATAGTCGCGTATAGTGATTGGTGGGATTAAAAAATGGATATTTTGGGTTTTCAAGCGATTTGAAGTCGATTTGGCCCAAATACACGATGAAATGTAGAACATTTTTCAAAATTGCTCATCTCCGCTAGGTCCTTCGACCCCAAAGGATATTCCATCCACTAGAGCAGGAAGATATAGTCGGGTATTGTGACTAGTAGGCTGAGAAACTTGAAATTTGGTATTTTTGAGCGATTTTCAACGCATTATATCCCAATAAACGAAGAAAAATTTTTTTCTCCAAATTGAGCCAAAATTCATATATAGGGGTATTTTGCGTTGCTCTTTCGATTGGCGCTATGATTTTTGCGATATCTGAAAATTTTTGAAAATTATTTTTTCCTATTCGCTCTACGGTCCTAAAACCTTTTCCATTCGATAGAGCGGAAAAAAATAGTCGCGTATAGTGATTGGTGGGATTAAAAAATGGATATTTTGGGTTTTCAAGCGATTTGAAGTCGATTTGGCCCAAATACACGATGAAATGTAGAACATTTTTCAAAATTGCTCATCTCCGCTAGGTCCTTCGACCCCAAAGGATATTCCATCCACTAGAGCAGGAAGATATAGTCGGGTATTGTGACTAGTAGGCTGAGAAACTTGAAATTTGGTATTTTTGAGCGATTTTCAACGCATTATATCCCAATAAACGAAGAAAAATTTTTTTCTCCAAATTGAGCCAAAATTCATATATAGGGGTATTTTGCGTTGCTCTTTCGATTGGCGCTATGATTTTTGCGATATCTGAAAATTTTTGAAAATTATTTTTTTCCTATTCGCTCTACGGTCCTAAAACCTTTTCCATTCGATAGAGCGGAAAAAAATAGTCGCGTATAGTGATTGGTGGGATTAAAAAATGGATATTTTGGGTTTTCAAGCGATTTGAAGTCGATTTGGCCCAAATACACGATGAAATGTAGAACATTTTTCAAAATTGCTCATCTCCGCTAGGTCCTTCGACCCCAAAGGATATTCCATCCACTAGAGCAGGAAGATATAGTCGGGTATTGTGACTAGTAGGCTGAGAAACTTGAAATTTGGTATTTTTGAGCGATTTTCAACGCATTATATCCCAATAATCGAAGAAAAATTTTTTTCTCCAAATTGAGCCAAAATTCATATATAGGGGTATTTTGCGCTGCTCTTTCGATTGGCGCTATGATTTTTGCAATATCTGAAAATTTTTGAAAATTATTTTTTTCCTATTGGCTCTACGGTCCTAAAACCTTTTCCATTCGATAGAGCGGAAAAAAATAGTCGCGTATAGTGATTGGTGGGATTAAAAAATGGATATTTTGGGTTTTCAAGCGATTTGAAGTCGATTTGGCCCAAATACACGATGAAATGGAGAACATTTTTCAAAATTGCTCATCTCCGCTAGGTCCTTCGACCCCAAAGGATATTCCATCCACTAGAGCAGGAAGATATAGTCGGGTATTGTGACTAGTAGGCTGAGAAACTTGAAATTTGGTATTTTTGAGCGATTTTCAACGCATTATATCCCAATAAACGAAGAAAAATTTTTTTCTCCAAATTGAGCCAAAATTCATATATAGGGGTATTTTGCGCTGCTCTTTCGATTGGCGCTATGATTTTTGCAATATCTGAAAATTTTTGAAAATTATTTTTTTCCTATTGGCTCTACGGTCCTAAAACCTTTTCCATTCGATAGAGCGGAAAAAAATAGTCGCGTATAGTGATTGGTGGGATTAAAAAATGGATATTTTGGGTTTTCAAGCGATTTGAAGTCGATTTGGCCCAAATACACGATGAAATGTAGAACATTTTTCAAAATTGCTCATCTCCGCTAGGTCCTTCGACCCCAAAGGATATTCCATCCACTAGAGCAGGAAGATATAGTCGGGTATTGTGACTAGTAGGCTGAGAAACTTGAAATTTGGTATTTTTGAGCGATTTTCAACGCATTATATCCCAATAAACGAAGAAAAATTTTCTTCTCCAAATTGAGCCAAAATTCATATATACGGGTATTTTGCGTTGCTCTTTCGATTGGCGCTATGATTTTTGCGATATCTGAAAATTTTTGAAAATTATTTTTTCCTATTCGCTCTACGGTCCTAAAACCTTTTCCATTCGATAGAGCGGAAAAAAATAGTCGCGTATAGTGATTGGTGGGATTAAAAAATGGATATTTTGGGTTTTCAAGCGATTTGAAGTCGATTTGGCCCAAATACACGATGAAATGTAGAACATTTTTCAAAATTGCTCATCTCCGCTAGGTCCTTCGACCCCAAAGGATATTCCATCCACTAGAGCAGGAAGATATAGTCGGGTATTGTGACTAGTAGGCTGAGAAACTTGAAATTTGGTATTTTTGAGCGATTTTCAACGCATTATATCCCAATAAACGAAGAAAAATTTTTTTCTCCAAATTGAGCCAAAATTCATATATAGGGGTATTTTGCGTTGCTCTTTCGATTGGCGCTATGATTTTTGCGATATCTGAAAATTTTTGAAAATTATTTTTTCCTATTCGCTCTACGGTCCTAAAACCTTTTCCATTCGATAGAGCGGAAAAAAATAGTCGCGTATAGTGATTGGTGGGATTAAAAAATGGATATTTTGGGTTTTCAAGCGATTTGAAGTCGATTTGGCCCAAATACACGATGAAATGTAGAACATTTTTCAAAATTGCTCATCTCCGCTAGGTCCTTCGACCCCAAAGGATATTCCATCCACTAGAGCAGGAAGATATAGTCGGGTATTGTGACTAGTAGGCTGAGAAACTTGAAATTTGGTATTTTTGAGCGATTTTCAACGCATTATATCCCAATAATCGAAGAAAAATTTTTTTCTCCAAATTGAGCCAAAATTCATATATAGGGGTATTTTGCGCTGCTCTTTCGATTGGCGCTATGATTTTTGGAATATCTGAAAATTTTTGAAAATTATTTTTTTCCTATTGGCTCTACGGTCCTAAAACCTTTTCCATTCGATAGAGCGGAAAAAAATAGTCGCGTATAGTGATTGGTGGGATTAAAAAATGGATATTTTGGGTTTTCAAGCGATTTGAAGTCGATTTGGCCCAAATACACGATGAAATGTAGAACATTTTTCAAAATTGCTCATCTCCGCTAGGTCCTTCGACCCCAAAGGATATTCCATCCACTAGAGCAGGAAGATATAGTCGGGTATTGTGACTAGTAGGCTGAGAAACTTGAAATTTGGTATTTTTGAGCGATTTTCAACGCATTATATCCCAATAATCGAAGAAAAATTTTTTCTCCAAATTGAGCCAAAATTCATATATAGGGGTATTTTGCGCTGCTCTTTCGATTGGCGCTATGATTTTTGCAATATCTGAAAATTTTTGAAAATTATTTTTTTCCTATTGGCTCTACGGTCCTAAAACCTTTTCCATTCGATAGAGCGGAAAAAAATAGTCGCGTATAGTGATTGGTGGGATTAAAAAATGGATATTTTGGGTTTTCAAGCGATTTGAAGTCGATTTGGCCCAAATACACGATGAAATGTAGAACATTTTTCAAAATTGCTCATCTCCGCTAGGTCCTTCGACCCCAAAGGATATTCCATCCACTAGAGCAGGAAGATATAGTCGGGTATTGTGACTAGTAGGCTGAGAAACTTGAAATTTGGTATTTTTGAGCGATTTTCAACGCATTATATCCCAATAAACGAAGAAAAATTTTTTCTCCAAATTGAGCCAAAATTCATATATATGGGTATTTTGCGTTGCTCTTTCGATTGGCGCTATGATTTTTGCGATATCTGAAAATTTTTGAAAATTATTTTTTTCCTATTCGCTCTACGGTCCTAAAACCTTTTCCATTCGATAGAGCGGAAAAAAATAGTCGCGTATAGTGATTGGTGGGATTAAAAAAATGGATATTTTGGGTTTTCAAGCGATTTGAAGTCGATTTGGCCCAAATACACGATGAAATGTAGAACATTTTTCAAAATTGCTCATCTCCGCTAGGTCCTTCGACCCCAAAGGATATTCCATCCACTAGAGCAGGAAGATATAGTCGGGTATTGTGACTAGTAGGCTGAGAAACTTGAAATTTGGTATTTTTGAGCGATTTTCAACGCATTATATCCCAATAATCGAAGAAAAATTGTTTCTCCAAATTGAGCCAAAATTCATATATAGGGGTATTTTGCGCTGCTCTTTCGATTGGCGCTATGATTTTTGCAATATCTGAAAATTTTTGAAAATTATTTTTTCCTATTGGCTCTACGGTCCTAAAACCTTTTCCATTCGATAGAGCGGAAAAAAATAGTCGCGTATAGTGATTGGTGGGATTAAAAAATGGATATTTTGGGTTTTCAAGCGATTTGAAGTCGATTTGGCCCAAATACACGATGAAATGTAGAACATTTTTCAAAATTGCTCATCTCCGCTAGGTCCTTCGACCCCAAAGGATATTCCATCCACTAGAGCAGGAAGATATAGTCGGGTATTGTGACTAGTAGGCTGAGAAACTTGAAATTTGGTATTTTTGAGCGATTTTCAACGCATTATATCCCAATAAACGAAGAAAAATTTTTTCTCCAAATTGAGCCAAAATTCATATATATGGGTATTTTGCGTTGCTCTTTCGATTGGCGCTATGATTTTTGCGATATCTGAAAATTTTTGAAAATTATTTTTTCCTATTCGCTCTACGGTCCTAAAACCTTTTCCATTCGATAGAGCGGAAAAAAATAGTCGCGTATAGTGATTGGTGGGATTAAAAAATGGATATTTTGGGTTTTCAAGCGATTTGAAGTCGATTTGGCCCAAATACACGATGAAATGTAGAACATTTTTCAAAATTGCTCATCTCCGCTAGGTCCTTCGACCCCAAAGGATATTCCATCCACTAGAGCAGGAAGATATAGTCGGGTATTGTGACTAGTAGGCTGAGAAACTTGAAATTTGGTATTTTTGAGCGATTTTCAACGCATTATATCCCAATAATCGAAGAAAAATTTTTTTCTCCAAATTGAGCCAAAATTCATATATAGGGGTATTTTGCGCTGCTCTTTCGATTGGCGCTATGATTTTTGCAATATCTGAAAATTTTTGAAAATTATTATTTTCTATTGGCTCTACGGTCCTAAAACCTTTTCCATTCGATAGAGCGGAAAAAAATAGTCGCGTATAGTGATTGGTGGGATTAAAAAATGGATATTTTGGGTTTTCAAGCGATTTGAAGTCGATTTGGCCCAAATACACGATGAAATGTAGAACATTTTTCAAAATTGCTCATCTCCGCTAGGTCCTTCGACCCCAAAGGATATTCCATCCACTAGAGCAGGAAGATATAGTCGGGTATTGTGACTAGTAGGCTGAGAAACTTGAAATTTGGTATTTTTGAGCGATTTTCAACGCATTATATCCCAATAAACGAAGAAAAATTTTTTCTCCAAATTGAGCCAAAATTCATATATATGGGTATTTTGCGTTGCTCTTTCGATTGGCGCTATGATTTTTGCGATATCTGAAAATTTTTGAAAATTATTTTTTCCTATTCGCTCTACGGTCCTAAAACCTTTTCCATTCGATAGAGCGGAAAAAAATAGTCGCGTATAGTGATTGGTGGGATTAAAAAATGGATATTTTGGGTTTTCAAGCGATTTGAAGTCGATTTGGCCCAAATACACGATGAAATGTAGAACATTTTTCAAAATTGCTCATCTCCGCTAGGTCCTTCGACCCCAAAGGATATTCCATCCACTAGAGCAGGAAGATATAGTCGGGTATTGTGACTAGTAGGCTGAGAAACTTGAAATTTGGTATTTTTGAGCGATTTTCAACGCATTATATCCCAATAATCGAAGAAAAATTATTTCTCCAAATTGAGCCAAAATTCATATATAGGGGTATTTTGCGCTGCTCTTTCGATTGGCGCTATGATTTTTGCAATATCTGAAAATTTTTGAAAATTATTTTTTCCTATTGGCTCTACGGTCCTAAAACCTTTTCCATTCGATAGAGCGGAAAAAAATAGTCGCGTATAGTGATTGGTGGGATTAAAAAATGGATATTTTGGGTTTTCAAGCGATTTGAAGTCGATTTGGCCCAAATACACGATGAAATGTAGAACATTTTTCAAAATTGCTCATCTCCGCTAGGTCCTTCGACCCCAAAGGATATTCCATCCACTAGAGCAGGAAGATATAGTCGGGTATTGTGACTAGTAGGCTGAGAAACTTGAAATTTGGTATTTTTGAGCGATTTTCAACGCATTATATCCCAATAAACGAAGAAAAATTTTTTCTCCAAATTGAGCCAAAATTCATATATATGGGTATTTTGCGTTGCTCTTTCGATTGGCGCTATGATTTTTGCGATATCTGAAAATTTTTGAAAATTATTTTTTCCTATTCGCTCTACGGGTCCTTTTCCATTCGATAGAGCGGAAAAAAATAGTCGCGTATAGTGATTGGTGGGATTAAAAAATAAAACCTTTTCCATTCGATAGAGCGGAAAAAAATAGTCGCGTATAGTGATTGGTGGGATTAAAAAATGGATATTTTGGGTTTTCAAGCGATTTGAAGTCGATTTGGCCCAAATACACGATGAAATGTAGAACATTTTTCAAAATTGCTCATCTCCGCTAGGTCCTTCGACCCCAAAGGATATTCCATCCACTAGAGCAGGAAGATATAGTCGGGTATTGTGACTAGTAGGCTGAGAAACTTGAAATTTGGTATTTTTGAGCGATTTTCAACGCATTATATCCCAATAATCGAAGAAAAATTTTTTTCTCCAAATTGAGCCAAAATTCATATATAGGGGTATTTTGCGCTGCTCTTTCGATTGGCGCTATGATTTTTGCAATATCTGAAAATTTTTGAAAATTATTTTTTTCCTATTGGCTCTACGGTCCTAAAACCTTTTCCATTCGATAGAGCGGAAAAAAATAGTCGCGTATAGTGATTGGTGGGATTAAAAAATGGATATTTTGGGTTTTCAAGCGATTTGAAGTCGATTTGGCCCAAATACACGATGAAATGTAGAACATTTTTCAAAATTGCTCATCTCCGCTAGGTCCTTCGACCCCAAAGGATATTCCATCCACTAGAGCAGGAAGATATAGTCGGGTATTGTGACTAGTAGGCTGAGAAACTTGAAATTTGGTATTTTTGAGCGATTTTCAACGCATTATATCCCAATAAACGAAGAAAAATTTTTTTCTCCAAATTGAGCCAAAATTCATATATATGGGTATTTTGCGTTGCTCTTTCGATTGGCGCTATGATTTTTGCGATATCTGAAAATTTTTGAAAATTATTTTTTTCCTATTCGCTCTACGGTCCTAAAACCTTTTCCATTCGATAGAGCGGAAAAAAATAGTCGCGTATAGTGATTGGTGGGATTAAAAAATGGATATTTTGGGTTTTCAAGCGATTTGAAGTCGATTTGGCCCAAATACACGATGAAATGTAGAACATTTTTCAAAATTGCTCATCTCCGCTAGGTCCTTCGACCCCAAAGGATATTCCATCCACTAGAGCAGGAAGATATAGTCGGGTATTGTGACTAGTAGGCTGAGAAACTTGAAATTTGGTATTTTTGAGCGATTTTCAACGCATTATATCCCAATAATCGAAGAAAAATTTTTTTCCCCAAATTGAGCCAAAATTCATATATAGGGGTATTTTGCGCTGCTCTTTCGATTGGCGCTATGATTTTTGCAATATCTGAAAATTTTTGAAAATTATTTTTTTCCTATTGGCTCTACGGTCCTAAAACCTTTTCCATTCGATAGAGCGGAAAAAAATAGTCGCGTATAGTGATTGGTGGGATTAAAAAATGGATATTTTGGGTTTTCAAGCGATTTGAAGTCGATTTGGCCCAAATACACGATGAAATGTAGAACATTTTTCAAAATTGCTCATCTCCGCTAGGTCCTTCGACCCCAAAGGATATTCCATCCACTAGAGCAGGAAGATATAGTGCGGTATTGTGACTAGTAGGCTGAGAAACTTGAAATTTGGTATTTTTGAGCGATTTTCAACGCATTATATCCCAATAAACGAAGAAAAATTTTTTTCTCCAAATTGAGCCAAAATTCATATATATGGGTATTTTGCGTTGCTCTTTCGATTGGCGCTATGATTTTTGCGATATCTGAAAATTTTTGAAAATTATTTTTTTCCTATTCGCTCTACGGTCCTAAAACCTTTTCCATTCGATAGAGCGGAAAAAAATAGTCGCGTATAGTGATTGGTGGGATTAAAAAATGGATATTTTGGGTTTTCAAGCGATTTGAAGTCGATTTGGCCCAAATACACGATGAAATGTAGAACATTTTTCAAAATTGCTCATCTCCGCTAGGTCCTTCGACCCCAAAGGATATTCCATCCACTAGAGCAGGAAGATATAGTCGGGTATTGTGACTAGTAGGCTGAGAAACTTGAAATTTGGTATTTTTGAGCGATTTTCAACGCATTATATCCCAATAATCGAAGAAAAATTTTTTTCTCCAAATTGAGCCAAAATTCATATATAGGGGTATTTTGCGCTGCTCTTTCGATTGGCGCTATGATTTTTGCAATATCTGAAAATTTTTGAAAATTATTTTTTTCCTATTGGCTCTACGGTCCTAAAACCTTTTCCATTCGATAGAGCGGAAAAAAATAGTCGCGTATAGTGATTGGTGGGATTAAAAAATGGATATTTTGGGTTTTCAAGCGATTTGAAGTCGATTTGGCCCAAATACACGATGAAATGTAGAACATTTTTCAAAATTGCTCATCTCCGCTAGGTCCTTCGACCCCAAAGGATATTCCATCCACTAGAGCAGGAAGATATAGTCGGGTATTGTGACTAGTAGGCTGAGAAACTTGAAATTTGGTATTTTTGAGCGATTTTCAACGCATTATATCCCAATAAACGAAGAAAAATTTTTTTCTCCAAATTGAGCCAAAATTCATATATATGGGTATTTTGCGTTGCTCTTTCGATTGGCGCTATGATTTTTGCGATATCTGAAAATTTTTGAAAATTATTTTTTTCCTATTCGCTCTACGGTCCTAAAACCTTTTCCATTCGATAGAGCGGAAAAAAATAGTCGCGTATAGTGATTGGTGGGATTAAAAAATGGATATTTTGGGTTTTCAAGCGATTTGAAGTCGATTTGGCCCAAATACACGATGAAATGTAGAACATTTTTCAAAATTGCTCATCTCCGCTAGGTCCTTCGACCCCAAAGGATATTCCATCCACTAGAGCAGGAAGATATAGTCGGGTATTGTGACTAGTAGGCTGAGAAACTTGAAATTTGGTATTTTTGAGCGATTTTCAACGCATTATATCCCAATAATCGAAGAAAAATTTTGTTCTCCAAATTGAGCCAAAATTCATATATAGGGGTATTTTGCGCTGCTCTTTCGATTGGCGCTATGATTTTTGCAATATCTGAAAATTTTTGAAAATTATTTTT
This sequence comes from Torymus aiolomorphi, assembly GCA_036365515.1. Lineage (NCBI taxonomy): Eukaryota > Metazoa > Arthropoda > Insecta > Hymenoptera > Torymidae > Torymus > Torymus aiolomorphi. The sequence goes on along the minus strand of CM070875.1, from coordinate 205,923,319 downwards.
TTCCTATTGGCTCTACGGTCAAAACCTTTTCCATTCGATAGAGCGGAAAAAAATAGTCGCGTATAGTGATTGGTGGGATTAAAAAATGGATATTTTGGGTTTTCAAGCGATTTGAAGTCGATTTGGCCCAAATACACGATGAAATGTAGAACATTTTTCAAAATTGCTCATCTCCGCTAGGTCCTTCGACCCCAAAGGATATTCCATCCACTAGAGCAGGAAGATATAGTCGGGTATTGTGACTAGTAGGCTGAGAAACTTGAAATTTGGTATTTTTGAGCGATTTTCAACGCATTATATCCCAATAAACGAAGAAAAATTTTTTTCTCCAAATTGAGCCAAAATTCATATATATGGGTATTTTGCGTTGCTCTTTCGATTGGCGCTATGATTTTTGCGATATCTGATAATTTTTGAAAATTATTTTTTTCCTATTCGCTCTACGGTCCTAAAACCTTTTCCATTCGATAGAGCGGAAAAAAATAGTCGCGTATAGTGATTGGTGGGATTAAAAAATGGATAGTTTGGGTTTTCAAGCGATTTGAAGTCGATTTGGCCCAAATACACGATGAAATGTAGAACATTTTTCAAAATTGCTCATCTCCGCTAGGTCCTTCGACCCCAAAGGATATTCCATCCACTAGAGCAGGAAGATATAGTCGGGTATTGTGACTAGTAGGCTGAGAAACTTGAAATTTGGTATTTTTGAGCGATTTTCAACGCATTATATCCCAATAATCGAAGAAAAATTTTTTTCTCCAAATTGAGCCAAAATTCATATATAGGGGTATTTTGCGCTGCTCTTTCGATTGGCGCTATGATTTTTGCAATATCTGAAAATTTTTGAAAATTATTTTTTTCCTATTGGCTCTACGGTCCTAAAACCTTTTCCATTCGATAGAGCGGAAAAAAATAGTCGCGTATAGTGATTGGTGGGATTAAAAAATGGATATTTTGGGTTTTCAAGCGATTTGAAGTCGATTTGGCCCAAATACACGATGAAATGTAGAACATTTTTCAAAATTGCTCATCTCCGCTAGGTCCTTCGACCCCAAAGGATATTCCATCCACTAGAGCAGGAAGATATAGTCGGGTATTGTGACTAGTAGGCTGAGAAACTTGAAATTTGGTATTTTTGAGCGATTTTCAACGCATTATATCCCAATAAACGAAGAAAAATTTTTTTCTCCAAATTGAGCCAAAATTCATATATAGGGGTATTTTTCATCCAAGAGAATGATCGACGTTGGTCCCGCGTTACATATAGTACTTTACGTATTCCATCGCCGCACTGTGGCCACTTCGTAGGTTTGAAAAGTTATTCTGTATTTATTTGTTATAATTTTGTTAGGTTTAACCCAATTCACCCTAAACGTAAGAAATTGAACTATGTTACTTTATTTCCGCACAATGCGGGAATAGAACTACTTTATTCCCGCTAATTCTCTTTATTCCCGATTTATGCGGCAATAAAGTAAAGGCTGGATTCAGATGCTACTTTTGCCCCGCTTTTCAGGCTATAAAATGGCCATTATAGTAGAAATGAGAATAAAACGTGACTCAAATTATCCTGACATTGGATTTTCTCCCTGGAAAATTCCGAAAATGTTGGAAAAGCGTTGAATCTAAGTGTTTTGGGGTCCGAGGAATACAATGCTGCAGTAAAAACTGACGTAGCAGAAAAAATAAAAAAGATAGCGAAATTATTTTTTCGAAAAATGTGTAAGGTTTGGTTTTTATGTCCATTTATCGAAGTTCATTAAGTTTAAAGACCATCCCGCCTTTGCCCGACCTCGATTTCGGGATAAATCAATTTTTAATTGAATATTAAAATTCTGCTTTTTTGGCCGGATAGGGGAATTACCAGACGTTCGAGGAACGGGAATTAAGAGGACGAAGTCCTTAAAATAAACTGACTGTAGCTAGCATGCGGCAACTTCATGGCGGGATAGGCGCTCTTGACATAGCAATAACTATTTGGTTGTAGCTAACGGAAGATTCACTAAATTTCATTAAACCTTTAAAGATTGCTTGATAATATGAATGGCATTCTATTTCTATTCTCCGGTGTGTGTAATTTATTTATTCAATTATGTATGTTGCGGGTTATGTTAAGTGGCAATGTTTACAAATGCTGTCGGTTCCCGAAATGCCCAACAGATGACTCCTCTGCCACGCACGTACTATCGCCTCGCCGTATTTGCCGAATTTACCGTAGCGGATACAGCTCACCGTTACAATGATAATACTGCGAATAAAATCGACGAAAAAAGCCAAATTGGCTTTATTCATTCATTATCAAGATTATTGACAGTTATTTACCACTGCATTTATCTATGAGGTGATGATACTCGCGTATTTTGCGAGTTACTAAGCCCGTTTACATATTTCGTGCACGCAGTAAACGATAGTGTTTCATCGTTTAAACTGACTATTGAATAATTATGTAGTAGGGTATAGCGAAAAATCGTCATTTTTAAATTTCCATTCGCTATACCAAAACAGCATTTAGAGCGTGATTTAGGAAAGAATGAAAACAATCTATTTTTTCCCCTCTCCAAGCGAATCTTGGCATAATTCTTCTCTTATTGTCAAATTTATATATTTTATGGCTTTTTAGCCTGTTTAGAATGATAAAAAATTAAATCGCAAAATAATAAATTTTTATAAATAGGTATTAATAGGTAAGAAATAATTGCATGAGACTTTTATTTATAGTTTTTTTATAATTATATTTTTACTTTATTATTAATCTTTAGTATTAATTCACTATTCGGTTATGCACGACGCGAAATGCATGATCCCCTATACAACTTCAATGCATATAAAAAGGCCCTCTCATGTACTCGTTGAAAAAAAACATCTATATAATAGGGTTTAGCGAAAAACCGTAATTTTTTGAATTTCCATTCGCTATAACTAAAAAACGTTGTCTTCTGACTCCAAAAATAGTTTATCACTGAGATTTTGAAAAAAAATGTGTTTACCCCCTCCCCAAGCAAAAAAACAGAAAAATGAGCATTTTTAATAATTATGGAAGTACTACTATAGTAAAATAATGATAAAAAAAATAGAAAAAAATAAGTTTCTTCAGTAAATTTATTGCAATAATCTCCCCACAATAAATGGATAAATCATCAAAAAATCATAATTTTTTACATTTAAAGTGAGTTTTATGAATTTTAAACTCTTAATCATTTGATTATGGCAATTGGAGCTTATAGATATGCGTTAATTTCTCATCGTTTTTGAGCTTTAACAATTTAGAATATGAATTTTTTTACACTAGTACACGTAACTAAAAATTAAGTAGTAACCCTAGCAAAAATCGAAAATGTTGCAAATTGTTTAGTAAATGTAGAAAAGTGTAAAAAAGTGTAAGAAAGTGTAATAAAAATGTAGTTTGATACTGAATTTCGGACATATTTTGTACCTTTTTACATTTTCTTTACAATTTCGTACACTTTTATACATTGTACCGCGTGCACGCAATATGTAAACGGGCTCAGTGACTCGCAAAATACTCGAGTATCATGGCCTCGTAGATAAATGCGGTGGTAAATAACTGTCAGTAATCTTGATAAGGAATGAATAAAGCCAATTTGTCTTTTTTCTTCCATTTCATTCACAGTATTATCAATGTAACGGTGGGCTGTCTCGGCTATGGCAAATACGGCAAATTATACGTCGAGGCGATAGTACGTGCGCGACAGAGGCGTCATCTGTTGGCCATTTCGCGAACCGACAGTATCTGTAAACATTGCCACTTAACATAACCCGCAACATACCCCATAATTTCATAAGAAATTACACACACCGGGGAATAGAAATAGAATGCCATTCATGTTATCAGCAATCTTTAAAGGTTTAATGAAATTTTGTGAATATTCCGTTAGCTGGAATCAAGTAGTTATGACTATGTCAAGAGCGCCCATCGCGTCATGAAGTTGCCGCTTGCTAGCTAAAGTCTGTTTATTCAAACGACTTCGTTCTCTTAATTCCCGTTTCTCGAACGTCTGGTAATTCCCATGTTCGTCCGAAAAAGCAGATTTTTAATATTCAATTAAATATTGATTTATCCCTATATCGAGATGGGGCAACGGCGGTATGGTCTTTAAACTTAATGAAATTCTATAAATGGACCTGAAAACCAAACCTTAAATATTTTTCGAAAAAATAATTTTGCTATCATTTTTATTTTTTGTGCTACGTCAATTTTTACTGCACCATTGTGTTTCTCGGACGCCAAAACCCTTAGACTCACCGCTTTTCCAACCTTTTCGCCTTTTTCCGGGGAGAAAATCCAATGTCAGGATAATTTGAGTCACGCTATGAGTTTTGGTGAGATGTGGAGGAAAAAGTTTTATTCCCATCTCTACTATAATGGCCATTTTATAGCTTCAAAAAAGCGGGGCAAAGTGGCATCTGATTCCCTCTTTTACTTTATTCCCGCATTATGCGAGAATAAAGTAAATTATCGGGAATAAAGTACTTCTATTCCCGCATTATGCGAGAATAAAGTAACATAGTCTAATGTTTTACGTTTATGGTAATTTGGGTTAAAACTAACAAAATTATAACACATAAATACAAAATAAATTTTCAAATCTATGAAGTGGCCACAGTGGCGATGGGAATAAAGTACTATAACACGGGACTAAAGTCGATCATTCCCTTCGGTGATCGCTTCGCTACGCTCGCTCGGGATAATCTGCTACTTTAGTCCCTTGTTACATAATGTACTATTTCTTCGTTTATTGGGATCCAATCACTTTAAAATCGCTCAAAAACACAAAATTTCCATTTTCTCGAACCACTAGTCACTATACCCGACTATTTATTTCCGCTCTATCGAATGGAACATGCTTCAGGGGCCTAGGACCAATAGGAACGGAGTAATTTTTAAAAATGTTCTATATTTCTTCGTTTATTCAGACCTAATCGGTTTCAAATCGCTTAAAAACCCAATATTTTCATTTTCTGATCCCACAAAACCCTATACCCGACTATTTGTTTCCGCTCTATCGAATGGAGCAGCTTTCAGGGTCGTAAGGTCAATAGGAAAGAAGTAATTTGAAAAACTTTTGAGATATTGTAAAACTCGTAGCGCCAGTCAAAAGAGCATCGAAAAATACCTCTATATATGAGTTTTCGTGAGATTTAGAGGCAAAAAGTTTTTCTACGTTTATTCGGATCTAATCACTTGAAAATCGCACAAAAACACAAAATTTGCATTTCCTCAGCCCACTAGTCACTATACCCGACTATTTTTTTCAGCTCTATCGAATGGAACAGTTTTCAGGGTCGTAGAGCCAATAGGAAAGGAGTAATTTTGAAAAATGTTCTATATTTCTTCGTTTATTAGGTTCTATAATCACTTTGAAAGCGCTCAAAAACCCAAAATTTTCATTTTCGCAGCCCATAAGTCACTAGACCCGACTATTTTTTTTTTCGCTCTGTCGAATGGAACAGCTTTCAGGGTCGTAAGGTTAATAGGAAAGAAGTAATTTGTAAAACTTTTGAGATATTGTAAAACTCGTAGCGCCAGTCAAAAGAGCATAAAAAAACACCTCTATATACGTGGGCTGTTCAATAAGTCCGTGACTTCTCGAAAGATCGTGCTGTTATCGTAAATATGTTACTACTCTAAGAGAATACCATCTAATATCAGTGCGTATACAAAGTTTCAAGTCAGTGCGTTGATTAGAAAATTTTTTACAGTCATTTGAATTTAGTGTTTCATTGTTAAAATAAAACGATGGAAAAAAGCGAGTTTCGCTTGCTTAATAAACATTATTTTCTACGAGGAAAATCAATCAAGGAAACTGAAGAAAAGCTCGCAAAATATTATAAGGAGTCTGCTCCATCGCGTGGTATGGTTCATAAGTGGTTCACTGAATTTCATTGCGGCCGTATTAGCACAAGTGAGGCTGAGCGTTCTGGCTGTCCAAAAGAGGTGACTTCTCAAGAAATGATCGATTAAATCCACGACATTGTACTCAACGATCGTCGATTGAAAGTGCGTGAGATTAGTGAGACTGTAAACATTTCAGTATGGCGCGCATGGTACATTTTACATGAATGATTGGGCATGAGGAAGCTGTCTGCAAGATGGGTGCTGCGTGCTGCTCGTGTGGTTGCGTCTAAGCAATATTTGGGCATGTTTCAACGTAATTCAAAGGAATTTTTACAACGTTATGTAACTGTTGATGGAACGTGGATTCATTATTATACGCCAGAAACAAAAAATCAGTCGAAAATGTGGACTGGGCCTGGGGAATCTGCGCCGAAAAAAGCGAAAACGGTTCCATCAGCCGGTAAGCTCATGGCCACAATTTTTTGGGACTCACGTGGTATAATATTAATCGATTACCTTCTGAAGGGAAAAACTATTGCAGGAGAGTATTATGCCACATTATTAGATCGCTTTGATGCCATACTGAAGGAAAAGCGGCCCCATTTGGCGAAAAAAGTGCTTTTCTACCACGACAATGCACCAGCTCACACGAGTGCCATTGCAACGGCCAAATTATTTAGTTTACGCTACGAAATACTTCCTCATCCACCCTATTCCCCAGATTTGTCCCCTTCCGATTATTTTTGTTTCATAACATGAAAGCTTGGCTTAGAGGTAAAAGATGTTCGTCGAACGAAGAGATCATTACTGCGAAAAATGAGTATTTTGAGGAGTTTGATAAAAATTACTTTTTAGAGGGCATAAATAAGCTTGAGTACCGCTATAATAAATGTTTACGGTTAAAAGGGGGCTATGTTGAAAAATAAATTGGAATTTTTGTTATAAATAGTGTTTTTCATTTCAAAGTCACGGACTTATTGAACCGCCCACATATGTGTTTTGGTGAGATTTGGAGGAAAAACGTTTTTCTTCGTTGATTCGGATCTAATCACTTTAAAATCGCACAAAAACTCAAAATTTCTATTTTCTGAACCCACAAGTCACTATATCCGACTATTTCTTTCCGCTCTGTCGAATGGAACATGTTTCAGTGTCGTAGGGCCAATAGGAAAAGAGTAATTTTGAAAAAAATTTAGATATTGCAAAACTTATAGCGCCAGTCGAAAGAGCATCGAAAAGCACCTCTGTATATGAGTTTTGGTGTGATTTGGAGGAAGAAAAGTTTTTCTCCGTTTATACGGATCTACTCACTTTAAAATCACTCAAAAACCCAAAATTTCCATTTTCTCAGCCCACTAGTCACTATACCTGACTTTTTTTCCGCTCTATCGGATGGAACAGGTTTTAGGGTCGCAGGACCAATAGGAACGCAGTAATTTTGAAAAATGTTCTATATTTCTTCGTTTATTCGGACGTAATCGATTTCAGATCTCTCAAAAACATAAAATTCCCATTTTCTGAACTCACAAATTACTATACCCGACTATTTGTTTCTGCTCTGTCTAATGGAACAGGTTTCAGGATCATAGGGCCAATAGGAAAGAAGTAATTTTGAACAATTTTTAGATATTGCAAAACTCATAGCGCCAGTCAAAAGAGCAGATGGTAAGTTGCACTGCAGCACACCCCGCTATGGCTTTCACTTCTGCTTGGAACACGGATGCGTGGGAGTCAAGTGTGTACACCAGCTCTGTAGAGCTATTTTGCTCTCAGGCACCCATGCCATTCTCATTTTTGGTGCCATCCTTGTACCACACCACGCCCGTTTGGGTGTAGGGGTGCTTACCGTTGGCCCACTCTTTTCGATCTGTCGGAGATGTGCATCCTGTAAGGTTTTTGGAATATAATCCTTCGCCCTGTCTTATTATACTCCAATGCTTCGATGTCAGGGGGCAAAAGCTGACTAAGTTCCTGGTCAAGCCCGCTCCCTACGCCCATGACATCCCTGCTGCGTCACCAAGTCTTGCTTGCTTCGCATTTAATGAAAACTTGCAAGGGTGGTATTTCTAGTATTAGTTCTTGTGCTGCAAGGGGTGTAGTGTTCAGAGAGCCCGTTATGCCCCTACTGCTAGTCTTTGCATTTTGTCTAAAGAGCTCTGGTGGATTTTTAGTGCGCATCTCTGCCACCAAACCACAGCTACATGCGCTAATCTGGCTCTGATGATTGCTTCATACATCCACCTTACGTTGTCCAACAAGAGACCCCAGGTGTTGCCAACAGCCCTCCTACAGGCCCAGAAGGTGTTTATGGCTTTCTCGCATATCTTGCTAATGTGTTATCCCCAATTCAGTTTAGAATCTAACGTCACCCCCAAATACTTTTCCTCGTTTATCAGCTTTAGGGGCTTGTCGCACAGTTGCACTCCCCTAATATGTTTGGCCTTGTATCTTCTGATGAACCAAATCATGTTAACTTTATCTGGATTCACCGATAGCCTGATAGACTCACACATGTTGCATTAGTCCTGCAAGTACGTGCTCGTCGTCGGCTTTCACTAGTATTAGGATGTCGTCCGCATAGGCTTGGGTAAAGAAGCCTGCCTCATTCAGTAGTCTGATGAGTTCATCAATCATCAAGCACCACATGGTGAGAGACAGTACTCCTCCTTGCGGACAGCCCTTCCCTACTTTTATTTCTTCTGAGTGTGAGCCCCAATGGGTCTCCACTCTTCTACAACTAAGTATGCGCCAAAGCCACCTTCTAACCGTATTGGGTACCAGATGGTCCTCGGCGCCCTTCACTACGCTCTCTTTCGTGGTATGGTTGAACGCCCCGTCTACGTCAAGCAAGCTATTTCCCCGAGCCAAGTCTTATTAGATTAGGCCCTTAAGTTTTCGGTTGTCTTAGCAGTTTGAGCAATCTAGCGGTATCAGAGACACGCTCATGCTCTCGCAAAAGCTTTTCCAGCTCTGGCTTTTAGCTCTTTCGATTTCCTTTTTATACTCTCTTTGAGCATCTCTAAGAGCTTCTCTATCGGCTGGATTATTCCTTTTCTTAGAGCTATTATAAATTCTTCTGGTCTTTTTCTTCAACGCTTTCAGTGTTGGATTCCACCCATGTGCTCCCTTTTGCACTGGCTTCAATCGTAATCTGCAGTTGTTCTCAAAGGCACTGATGATGTTATTCTTTAGAACCTCACCGCAGTGATCAAGTTCAATCTGATTGCTATATTTACCTGGAAATGACTTGAGCTTTGCCCCCAGTTCTTCAACATATAGAGTCTAGATTCTGTGCTGCGTCCTTTGATTTCGAAAACTATATGGTTGCAATCCGACATAGAGATCTCATCTGAGATTCTCCAGCCCGTGATCGCACGCCCCATATTTCTCATAGCTAAGGTGATGTCAATGACCTCCACCCTATTCGCATTTCGGAAAGTAGGCTTACAACCTCTGTTCAGGAAGTCAAGGTTGGTAGTGGAGAGAAACTGCAAGAGCTTCTCGCCTCTGTTGTTCGTGTCCGAGCTGCCCCACGCCAGATGATGTGCATTAGCATCGGACTCCAACAACAGGTCCCGCCCCTTGGCTTTACAAAATTAGGGAGTTAGGCTGATGCAACAACCACCTCCCGCATACCGTCTTTCTCGTCTTTGTACCAAATCTTAGCCATCGCCAGGTTGCGTAAGCAGTACTTGGGTAGAACTTCCGCTCTTAGGCCCTTAGCCAAGAGACAGACCCTTGAGTTGTCCACCCTCCCGCATATCAGCTGACCACACTCCCTCAGGCCTGTTATCTTTGGTTAGTATAGCCATAGAAGGTGAGGATAATATTTAATATATTAGATAGATTAGTTATAATGATTCCTTACCTTTTCTAGGTATAGGTTCTCAATTTAATAACTCCAGATTTTATAAAATGTGTTTATTTAATTGATCAAGTTAAACTAGTTAAGAAATGATTCTCGCAAAATACGCGTCTAAGTAGTGCGATTTTAAATATAGATAAATTGGTCTGTTTTATTGAACTGTACTCGTACTTATTGGTCCTTACAAATTAACTACTCCTTTTGTCGGCTGGAGTGGTAAGGAGTTCGCGGTCTGGCTGCGAGATACCAGCCCATGCGGACGATTACCGCTTATTTTATACCGCTATTAAATTAGGTTAAAGATGATTTTGACGATAAGTCGAGATCATCTTTTTAAACAAATTAAATAATTATTTAAACGTAAGCCGTTCGATTTCAAATTGAAAAGTGCTGAGTGTAGACAAAATTTCGACGCGCGTATACTTTCGTAATTTCGGTGGTTCACTTCATCGTGATGTCGCGTGGTCGAAAGGCTGTATCGTAGACATTCGCAATCACATCGTTTTGCGTGTCAGAAAATTACTGATGAGAATATAAATATCAAATTTAATTTTAAGAATACGTCACAGACGTAACACTTTCCCCCTTCGACTGTTGAATGTCGTAGAGATTCAACAAGTATTGAAATAGTTGAAGCATCGATGATTTTCTGTTACAGAATTTTCAGTAATAATAAAATGATGATAAAAATTCAAATCATAAAAACAATAATCTCCTTCATAACTCTAGATTACACTTAACCTACGGTTTTACTTTGATTGCATATTGAATGCCCATTTTACCTATAGCGTTCAAATGGCAGTGCGCATCACTAAATCACTATGGAATAAACGGGTATTCTTCCTTCGTTCATACATAAATTTAATTCTATATAATATTAGTTTAATAAAATGTTACGTAATAAATAAAAGTATTGTTAAAAGTATTGTTAAACGTATTTCTCTTATACTCTTATAATAAATAATATACTAACTACATCTCCACCAAATTTCAAAGAAATTAAAACAATTTTATTCTATATAGTTATTGTGCGACAACAAAGAAAGTCATTTTCAGAAATACCAAAATTTTAAATATCAAATATCTCAAAAAGTAACCGTATAATCTGGATGAAATTTTACACAGGTACTGCCTATATCGCATACAAAATAGTCTATAAATTCCAAGCTGATACATGAAGTCCTCATTGAGAAATTACGATTTTGAAAATAACGAAAAAAATTTTAACCTTAAATATCTCTAACAATCATAAGACAATTCTTTTACCTAAAGGACTTATACGATAAATATATAAACTCTACATCTCCACAAAATTTCAGCATGATTAAAATATGAAAATTTTAACTATCAAATATCTCAAAAAGTAATCGTATAATATACGATCTTGATGAAAATCCACACATATTATCTATATCGCATACAAAATTGTCTATAAATTTGGAGCTGATACATCGAGCCGTTCTCGAGAAATTACGATTTAAAAAAGAGGTTGACAAAATTTTAGCCTCAAATATCTCTGAAATTTATGAACCAATCATTTTGCCCAATGAACTCAGCCGAAAGCTATCCAAAATCGTTTAGTACTTACATTGTTTAGTACTTAAATTATGTAGAATCTGCATATAAGTGGCTCATTAACGAAACCTAGCATTCGATCTTGAGCGAGGGTGGTCCCAAAAATCTGGGCGACCAATATCATCCCTGGAGTCTTGCGATAAAGAGAAGGCGGCTGCGTCCCTAATTCTCAAGCCGATTACTTACACCTCCGAGCGCACCCACGTTCAGTTCACTCAAAATCTTCAAGCAGTTCGGTCCATTCAAAATTTTTCAAACTAACATTTTTCTCGGTCTCAGAAATTTTCGCTCTGTACTACAATCGCTACACACGTGCTTTCTTTTCAAGCAATTTTTTCTACTTACTTTTTCCGACTCTGCTCCGCAAAGCAAGTTTATGGTTCATTTGGTGTTTTTACAAAGATTTAAAAATTGTTTTTGTATTTGATTACTATTTCCTTGAATAAAAGTAACAATTAACATAAATTTTATTTAGCATTCGTTTTATTTCAAAATTTTCTATCGGATTATTTTATTGAATAAATTTCCATTCATATTTTTTCAAATTACTGAGGGGTAAGCCATTCCAGCAGAAAGTCACAAGTAAGTAAATATTTACCTGGCTATCTATCTATTTCTATTTTAGCTAGATTATTTGTCATCACTTTTCCCCCATTTCATGTAAATTAAATCGATAACTCGAAAAATTTATGTCCCCATAAAACAAGTGTTTTTTTTATTAATTCCAACCTTTCAATTTCGGGATCTAAAAAACATATTAGTAAATCTAGACTACTTAGGTCATCTGGTTAACCACTTGTATCTGTTAGCCTACATTTGCTAATAAAAAAAATCTAATCAACGAAACAAATTTACGACTTGATCTTTAAATCACCAACCGCATCGCGCCCTTTGTTGCTCTTTAATTCCACTCTGGCTAGTATAGTATCAGGCTCGATCTTGAGCTATTGGAATTAAAACTCCAGACTCTAAACCGAGCAAAAAGCTCTTTAAGAAACATATAAGTTGGATTTTCTCTCGAAAACTCGACGTAACACGTGTATGGGCAGTATATTGGAGATATTATTAATGATATATTGCTCATATCTCGCCACACTACAGTTTTCCATAGACCAATATTCCCAGAGATTCCGCTTCTTCTCTTAGAACTTATTGCTTGTAATTTTTTTTAAATTTTATTTTAAATTCGTTAACCGACCAATAGTTTTTCCAAAAGTAAAAGTGCTGATATAATACACTAACATCAGATTAACTGTGCGCCCATTTGAGTCGCGTAATTCGCTAACTAAAACTAAATCTAATCTTATTCTTAACTATAGGCGCTGTCCTGCGCGCACTGTCGCGCGCCAACCCCCGCTGTATAAAAACTTTGTTTTTACATATGAGGCACGACGCCTACTATTCAGGAGAACTTTATATCTTCGACATTGCAAAAACTGTTACATCTCAAATACTAATTATACTATATTTTGACAAAAACTGTAACTCATTCATGAAAAATTATTTATTTTCTATAATGGCCAAAAATTGACTATTTTAATTGTATTTAAGCGTTTTTAATCGTTCTTTCAGGTTTAACTTACCAGAAATTGTTTTACGCAAAAATGTTCAAATTAAATTCTATTAAATGATAAGCGAAAATCGACTATTTCAGATGTATTTAGGCGTTAAAAATAAGTTTATAAGTTTAGTTTGTCAGGAACTGATTGTGCATGGAAATGTTAAGGTTGTAGTGGCCGTAAGCTCCCTGCATGGAAATGTTAAGGTTGTATTGGCCGTAAGCTCCCTGCCAAAAGTTAGTTTTTCATGTTAAAACTGCGATAAATAATTATGTAAAGCAATTGATCAATTTTTAGTTCTCGCAATTGGAATATATTATAAGCTTTAAAAATCAATTTAAAAATCATTAAATCGTCAAAATGTACTAATTTCAACGTAATGACGATTTTTAAAAAAGTAGTGCCATGTTTACAATTTTGCTTTGATTTTGATTTTTAACGAAGATAGACGTGAGTAGAAGTAGAAACGCAACTGCGCTGCTGCGCAAAGGCAAAGCCGGCAAAGCCCATAGGAAAAGGCACCCCAGGGCGCGGAGCAGAGGACGGCGCCTATTATATTTTCTCCCTTAGGGAGAATATATATATATATATATATATATATATATATATATATATATATATATATATATATATATATATATATATATATATATATATATATATATATATATATATATATATATAAGGTCGGGATGGGTGGAATCAACCAATCAGCTGAATGCTTATACCACGGCGCAGATGGCGCAGAGCACGGCGCCTATTGTATTTCCTCCCTTATGTAGACAGTCCCTTAAATATATGAAATGGCCACAGTGGATGTGGCCGGTACGAAAAAACACATCTCGCTTCGCTACGCTCGCTTGGGCAGTGAACTCACCCGCGGGAATAATCTGCTAGTTTAGCCCCTCATTACATAATGTATTATTACACCCAAGTAGCCAGAGGACGCGAGTTCCACGCATATTACGAAGTTACGTAGATGTGCGACGTAAGCAAGACTTTTATTTCCAAAATTCTTAACTTCTATAACTTGACTCCCTTATAGGGGAGGGCGGGGCACGTGTGACACCCTAACTTTGATTAAAAATAACAACTAAACCGTGTATTATTTCAAAATGTACAAAAACGAAATAATTAGATCAGAAAAAATAAAATAAAATAAACTATTAACTTTTTTTTCATTTTCTTTTAATTATTGATAAAATACAGAAAAGAAATTCTGAAAAAAATGCTCTACGTGCCCCACCGGCGGGTGGATTGTGGCACCCGACGGGGCACGCATGGTACGGTCAAATTTAATATTTTACTATAGGTATTTTTCAATTCTTTTTTCCAGTAATTAATACTTTAATAATTATGCCATAATAAAATTTTCAAAAATCAAATAATTAATCAGTCTATTGAAAATTTAAAATTTTATTTTTATTAAGGAACATAACAATTTTTATTTTAAAATAAATTATTACATTTTAATAAATGATTTTATATTATAAATTCCTTCTTATAAAATATGATCACAACATAATACTTTTGTTTGATTAACAAATTCTCATTATTATTACAATAAGTTTAAATTTAAAGATTTCGCATCATTTTCATCTATGTAGCATATTTGAACTACCTGACCATTGAAAAAGGCAGTTTGAGTATCTACAATTGATTCTTCAGGTATTACTTCTCTAAAGTAATTTTCATTATTTACGGAAGCTGAATTATTATTAACAATGGATAAATCAAGCTGATTTGTGTTTAAGTCTTCAAGTGGCTTTTTTCTACTCTAAATATAACTTAATACGCAGTCGAAATAATCGTTATTTACTTATTAATGTAATAATTGAAACTAAAAACTACTTAAAACTAAATTATTGCACTGCGTAGTTGTTAACCCATCTTGCTCCGTTTTTGGTTTGTAGGTTACATCACTTCGCTCGGTGGCCGCCGCGGCGCACTGATACGCCCGAGTGTGCCACGCGTGCCCCGCCAGGGTGCCACGTCATGCCCCATTTTAATACCATTTTCATTTTTTAATTATATTATTTATAAAGATTTTCTGAAAATAACAAAAACAGGGCTTGAAAGATAAAAGTTGAAACTATCAAATAGGTTTGGTCTCATTTAGAAAAAAAATCATTTTCTCGTTACTCCAAGCGACTTAAAAATGAAGTCAACCTTGTTTCTAAGCACCGATTTTCAATCTTATTATTAAATTAAATGTTAAACATTATCTATAATCTCAAAAGTATAGAGGAAAATTCTAAAAGCATATCTAATTAGGTTTACGTAAAAATTACATTTTTTGCATTCATTAATATTAAAAATATGAGGGTGCCAAACTTACCTACCTGACACGTCATGCCCCGCCTTCCCCTATGCGTGGACCCCGCGTCCCCCGGCTGCTTGGGTTTACACATTATTTAAATAATCGTTTTGCTTATTGTTTCATGTCTTCATGACTCCTTCATATTCGTGGACCTCGCGTCCCCCGGCTACTTGGGCTTAAAAATTATTAAATAATCGTTTTGCTTACGTCTCACGTCTACGTAACTCCGTTATATGCTTAGAACTCGCGTCCCCCGAGTACTTGGGTTAAAAAATTATTTAAATAATAGTCTTGCTTATTAATGCATGTCTACGTAATTCCCTAATATGCGTGGACCTCGTATCCCCCGCCTACGTGGGTTTAAAAATTGCTTAAATAATTGTCTTGCTTATTGTTGCCCGTCTACGTAATTCCCTAATATTCGTGGACCTCGCGTCCCCCGGCTACTTGGGTTTAAAAATTATTCAAATAATCGTTTTGCTTACGTCGCACGTCTACGTAACTCCGTTATATGTTTGGAACTCGCGTCCCCCGCCTATTTGGGTTTAAAAATTATTTAAATAATCGTTTTTATGTAGACATCGACTCCCTTGGCTACATTTGTATTTTTTGACCATATTTGTACTTTTTCAAGCAATTCCGAATTTCATTAGAAAAATCCTCCCCTTAAGTAGGCCCCGTGATAAATATTTGCCCTAGGTCTCACAATACGTAAGACCGGCGCTGAGTTAATAACATATTTCAAAAATCTGAAGAAGTTAACTAATGATGAGAAGAATTATTATCTATACGTGTGTATATCAATCAACGGGGAAAATAATTGCTATTGAAGTATATGTATTAGAATAATTTTATCTAAATGTAATTATTATTATAGGTATTCCATATGAAAATTGTATTTTATTTATGTTTTAAGGGGGTGCCATAGTCATATCATTACCGACCGAGCAATTGGCACAGTTTCAAGCTTATTAAAAATGAAATACATAAAATCACAAAAAATCAAGAGAACACTTCGCTGCAGTTTTGAACGATCTATCACCCAGTACAAGTTTGAAGTCGAAATATCAAGTGGTTTTTGCAAAAACTTTGAAAGAAACCGAATTTTGTTTTGTTCAAAGTTTTTGCAAAAACCACTTTATATTTCGACTTCAAACTTGTACTGGGTGATAGATCGTTCAAAACCGCAGCGAAGTGTTCTCTTGATTTTTTGTGAATTTACGTATTTTATTTTTAAGGCGATGTGAACCTCAAAATCAACCCAATTTCATTATTTAATTAATAAACATTCGAACGTTTATTTGGAAAAACAATTCTGTCAGGCGCTCCGTGTATGTAAATACTATGCTCAGATTTTTTTTTGTGCGATTCTATCAGCATTTCCATGAGATACGCTCGTTTTAAAACTGGCAAAATTCGAAGTATTACAGATCCCTACTTATCGACATTGCGGCTTTTATTTAATTAAATAAATTCTGAGTAGATTTTTGGAAAAACAGCTCTGTCAGGCGCTCCGTATATATAAATACTATACTCAATTTTTTTTTTTAGTAATTTTATTATTATTTGCAAAAGATATATATGTTCTAAAATTTGTCGGTAAGTACACATTACCTTAATAAGCTTAAAACTGTGCCAATTGCTCGGTCGGTAATGATAGGACTATGCCACCCCGTTTTGAAAACATCATAACACTATTTAAAAAAACACTTCATGTATCAATTAATGAAAAATGTTCAGAACATAATAAATTATTAAAATTATTAATAGAAGCTTTAATACAATAATAAAAGAACATTTTAAGCTAAAATCTTAATACTAGCAAATCAATTACATCTAATAATTATAATAATTATAATTAAATTGACTTCGAAACGTTTAAAAAATGTGACAACAATCCTAGACAACTGTGGAACTTAATAAATAAGAAATTAGGAAAAAACAAAGTGCAATCAAATAATATAACTAATATTTACGATCAAGACAATAAAAAAATAGAAGATCAAAGGGAAATTGCTAATGTTATGAATAAGTATTTTTGTGAAGTAGGATCTGAAGTAAGTAAAAAAATTATACAACCTACAAATAAAAGATTGAATATGCCTAAACCAAATAACAAATCAATGTTTTTAGAACCCGCTGATGCACTTGAAATAAATACAATTATACGTAACATGAAAAACAAAGCTGGAGGTGTAGATAATATAAATACAAAAATTTTAAAGACGTTAGCAAACTACATAATTATTCCTTTAGAACATATATACAACTTGAGTATTGAAAAGTCTATCTGGCCAGATAATCTCAAAAGTGCCGAAGTTGTCCCTATCCACAAAGCTGGAAGCAAATCATGCATTTCTAACTACAGACCAATATCTCTAATATCCAATGTTGCCAAAATTTTTGAAAAAATACTTTATAACAGACTTTATACTTTTTTGGAAAAACATCAAATACTTTCTGAACACCAATATGGCTTTGTTAAAAACAAAGATACGGCGGATGCACTTAACTACATAACACATAAAATCTATCAAAATCTAGATAAAAGCAAACGTATTATTGCTACTTTTTTAGATCTGGCAAAAGCGTTCGATACTGTTAACCATGACATATTACTTAGCAAATTAGAACGTTATGGAATAAGAGGAAAGGTCTTACTTTTGTTCAAAAGCTATCTCTCCGATAGACAACAAAAAGTTCGAATACAAAACCAAATAAGTGAATACAAATATGTATCTTGTGGGGTGCCACAGGGAACAATATTAGGACCGATACTTTTTATATTATATGTAAACGATCTATTGAGAGATATGCCGGAAGGGTCTATTCTGTCCTACGCTGATGACACTGTCATCATTTCTAGTGAAGACACGTGGTCAATGGCGCAGGATAGAATAAACAAACTACTAGATCAAGCGGCGGAATGGCTTGCTTTAAATAAGCTATCCCTAAATATACAAAAAACTAAGTTTATAACTTTTGGTAACTATCGTGATAGTGTCCCAATTAATGTAAATATAAATATACAAAATCAGCAAATAACTAGAACAGAATGTTACAAGTACTTGGGATTAATTTTCGACTTTAATATGAAATGGGATAGTCACATTAAATATTTAATTAACAGAACAAAATATTTAATATTTATACTCGCAAAGCTAAGAAAAATTATGGATACAAACACATTGATGATTATTTATTACTCCTTCTTTCATAATGTTATAAACTATGGCATCATTGCTTGGGGGTGCTTGTAGAACAGAAATTAAAATAATACAACAAATCCAAAATAAATTGCTCAAAATCATTGCCAAAAATAAATTCCAGGTGCACAACACTCCGCTAAAAATAGAACAAATGTTCACTCTAGAATCCTTATGCTATCATTATAATAATCTAAAAGATGCTTTTCTTACAATAAAACGCAATACTAGAAAAAAATCACTACAACTACCTAAAATGACCAAAGCTATTAGTGATAAAGATAGTCTGGTAGAAGCTATGAGGGTATTTAACGAATTGCCTAATGATCTCAAAATTTTAAATTATAAGAAGAGTACAATTAAGTACAAATTAAAACAAAAGCTCTTTCGATAATAACATTTAATTGTAACATTACGCACAATTTCATATCATTTTCACTGTTTACTTTTGGAAAAATGAAGATTATAATATTACGTTTTGGCGGATTTTATTTTATTTATAGAATATATAAATTGTTAAATGAAATAAAGTTTTTGAAAATGTTTATGTTACTCGAATGAGTAATCTGTTAGTTTTAAGTTATAGATATAGTATTAGTTGTATGCAACCAGACTATTGTACAGGTAACAATGTTTACCTCTAATAGATTTTACTTTGTAAACTGCATTGTAACTGTTCTGGTTAAATAAATAAAAAAAAAAAAAAAAAAAAAAATTAAACAAAATTTAATCTTTTCAAAAATTCCCACCTGTTTGTTGTATCACTACGCTAGTTAGTTCGGTTTCTACATAAATAAATAATACTTCAGATATTGTTTTAAAAAATATATATTATGATTTAAATAATTATAAATATTTTTCTTAGACTACAGAGATAAAATTTCAATAACGTAATATAAAAATAATTTACCGCTAGTTGCTTATTTGACTATTTGTGCGCCTGCTGGATGTACGGAAATGGTGGGACTTCCTTTCCAACATTTGGAATACTCCTAGTGGCATCAAAGACGTGAGTTCTCTATTATTTTTTTAATTTTTTATATTTTTTACATGCTTTTTTTAAAAAGCTTGTATTCAATAGAAAGAGAAAAGTTTTCTCAATTAGGAAATAATATTTGTTTTTACTTCATATTTGGGAGCCGAAGTATGCACGCTACCACACGTGGCTCATAACCTATATTCACGTATTTTTGTAAACAAATTAATTGTTGATAAAAAGTATTTTTAGACAAGATATTAAAGTTACTATTTGGGCTAAGTAATAAATACTTAATTTTAAAGAAAATTGCTTTATTTTTAGTTATTTAAGTACTTGAAACTTTAAAAAAATTTTGGAGGTTACCTTTAGTGCTGGATACACTATGATTATATGTGGATAACGTATAAAAATTCTTGCATTTATGATTTTTTCTTATTTTGCATAAAGTCAAATTTAGAAAGTTACGTGTAGAACGTAAAATTATATAGATATTAAATTCGGAGGTGTCCAACAGATTTCACTGCTCATGTACTTGTGTCACATTTACAATTCATATTTTCTATAGAAGCAAATAATTTATGATATTTGAGAATATAAGCAATGTTTTCCAACAAGAACTATGGTTTTAGGTTGACTCGTAGTTCAACCACAACGTTACCATGTCTGGAGGTTACGACGCATTAGCCCTCAAGGATGATGACGTTACGAAGATGTTGACTGCCAGCACCCACCTGGGTACTGAGGGGGGGGTCCAAAGTTTAGACGATTCACTTTAGAATTGAAGTCAACTCTAGACGTTCTCCATTCCGACATAAGCTTCTGCAGATTGTGCAAAATTTCGAAATTCTAAATTACGAAAATCATATTTTCGAATATAACAATTCACCTACTGTCCAAAACATCGAATTTCATCAATACTATTTTAAAACGAATATAACATATTTCTAATGATTTATTTCGAAATATCTTTATTATATCCCTATTAAAATTTTATAAATGAAATTCGATGTTTTGGACAGTAGGTGAATTGTCACATTCGAAAATATGATTTTCGTAATTAAGAATTTCGAAATTTTGCACAATCTGGAGTAGCTTATGTCGGAATGGAGAACATCTAGAGTTGACTTCAATTCTAAAGTGGATCGTCTAAACTTTGGACCCCCCCCGGTACTGAAAATGTCAACTTCCAGATGGAGCAGTACATCTACAAACGACGTGTCGATGGTGCTGGTATAAATATAATAAACATACGACGCACATGGGAGAAGCTTCTTTTGGCTGCTCGGGCAATCGTGGCAATTGAACACCCCTCAGAGGTGTTCGTTATTTCTTGCCGACCATTTGGTCAACGAGCTGTATTGAAGTTCGCTGCTCACACTGGGGCCACCCCTATCGCGGGACGCTTCACGCCAGGAGCATTCACAAATCAGATCCAGGTATGTTATTGTAGATTTATCAAATACATTCTTTCGTAATTTTAATTAGTTTTGCAAAATCATTTGATTTGAATTGTTTATATATATTTTTCTTAATATGATGATACAATCAGGACCAGAATAAAAAGCTGTTGGTTTCTATGGCTTAATCTTTGCTGAAAAACAATTACTAAAAAGAAAATTTCTTTTTATCATAAGACAGTTACTGAATATTTTCAAATTTCTATGTACAGGCTGCATTTAGAGAACCCAGGTTGTTGATAGTTACCGATCCTGCCACGGATCACCAGCCAATAACAGAGGCCAGTTACGTCAATATACCAGTCATTGGGTTCTGCAACACGGATTCCCCATTGCGATTTGTTGATATTGCCATCCCTTGTAACAACAAGGGTCCCCACAGTGTTGGTCTCTTATGGTGGTTACTAGCCCGCGAGGTCCTGCGCCTAAGAGGATCTATCCCTAGGGAAACAAAGTGGGATGTAGTGGTTGATTTGTTCTTCTATAGAGATCCCGAAGAGGTAAATAACTAATAGTCTCTTTTAAATGTTTTTTTTCTCCCTTGGTACATAATTGATTAGATGACATTATTTTTACAGTGAAAATTTATTTTGAATAGCAGTAATCATTAAATTTTGTAGCTATTTTTACAAAGTACATTTTAGTACTCTATTTAGTAAAAGTATTTTTAATGTTTATATAGATATATTCTCTTTAATATATTTTTTTAAAAGTAGGACTTAGTTTATTAATGAAATATAACAATATGTGCACTGTCAACACTACCATGATGATAAACCTATGTCCAGAAAAAAACATGTTGGTACATATGGCTTAATCTTTTCTGATAATAACGCCACACCTACAAACGTTCCTATCCTCAATCAAACTTTCCGCATCTCTCTTTGCAATTCAACAAATTCTAGGCCGAGAAGGAAGAACAGGCGGCCAAGGAGCTGGCTCCGCCCCCGAAGGAGTACGTCCCCGTTACGGACGCTCCTGCCGTGACCACCGAGAGCTGGAACCAGGAGGTTGTTGACCCGAATGCACTGCCCACGGAGAACTGGGCCGACGATGTGCCCACCACCGCGCCCGTAACCGGTGCCGCTGCCGTTGCTGGTGCACCAGCTGCCGGTGCCCCTGCACCCGCAGCCGCCGCTCCATTCCAGCCCAGCAATGATTGGGGTGCACCAGTAAGTTAATTGTTTTTTTTTTTTTTTTTTATTATTATTTTATTAAAATTTTATTTTTCATTTAATGTAATGCATTACAGATTTTATTGTTTTAAAAGAAAGTAACATTTTGTTGAATGATTATAGGGAATTATTTGTGATAACATCAAATAAATAGTTCGTATAATTATTTTCTCTCTTATAACTAAACATATATTTTTTTACACTTAGGCTACAGAGGATTGGTCGGCTGCAACTGCTCAGCCTGTGGATACTACTGTCCCCCCTGCTCAGAGCTGGGGAGGTACTACCAACAACAACTGGTAGAGTTTTGATTCAAAAACTCACTGGGCAATGACTGCGATTTATACACGCGAATTGTAATAAAATCAGTTTGACCAAAATCTCTTTTGTCTTCTTCTTTCATTCCTTTTGCTACTAGCCATAGAAAATCTCTTCTAACTTAACATATACGTATCCTTTAATCCTCAGTAATTAGTATCTTAGTCTTATTGTATATTTATACTGGGTTTCACGTTTGATTCATTACACATTTTGCCATGTATGTACCTTGAACCGGTATATACATGTATAAATTTGATTTCCCCAATTTGATAAAACTTGCAGAACTACCCTTTTAAAAGGAATGTTTTGCTTCCTTATAGAGGAAACTTTGTAATGGTGAAAAAAATTTTCGAAAAAAAATGTTCAAAAACATGTTTTAAGGCGATATGTGTATATTAGTTGATTTTGATAATTTTTGTTTTCGTGGATGTGTGTGTATATGTAAACTCTTCATATCTCTGAAACGAATCAACCGATTTTCGTCGGATAAAGCTTATTCTCTTCGTCTCGTGGGAAAAGAAAGGTATCCTGATGGATTTGAGTTTTTATTGATTTTCTTTTGTTTTATAACCAAAAAACGATTTTGAATTTTTAGTTTTTTTGATTTTTTCATATCTTACAGTTATTATTACATAATATAATAAAATTTTCTTGAAAGGTATTTAAATTACCTATATTTTCCTTTTTTTAAATTTAAAATATCTTCACTCTTTCATTTGTTATTAAGGAAAACTTTTATATTTCATAAACTAATTTCTCAAAAAATATTTTATTTATCGACTTGAAATTTTAACCACTTATTAAACTTATAGAAGACTATATTTGGTTAAAATTTCAGGAGATTATCTTCATTTGTTTTTTAGAAAAAAATTATTTTAGAAAAAATTTGCGTTTTCGTTGTCGCACGATAACAAGAGCAAAAATTATCCAATCGTCCTGAAATTTGGCACAGATCTAGCTTTTATATATCTTCAGATCGAGTTCGTTGCCAAAAAGAATCGGTCCATTACGAAAAAAGAATGTGTGTACTCATTTACATCAATTAAATCCAACTAAAATATTAGATATGAGTGATAGAGACAGAACGAGAATTGAAAAATTTATAATCATTGTTTTCTTGCAAATAACTAATTATGCCAAGAAATCACGACTTACAGCAGCGCGAAATTTGAAACAAAAATTAATTAAAAAAAAATTAATTAATTAATTAATTTAAAAAAAAAAATTCGAAAACCGAACTCTAATTTGACGACGTAACATACAGTCTAATTGAAGTTTTCGTATAATACGTGCAATTATTCATACCCATCACTGGCCGGTAACGTAGGGACCTGGGGACCTTCGGCGCCCGCACCCATCATACAGTTATATCTCGCGAGTGGTGCAGGGGGGCGGGGGCCGTGTTTATAACGCAGCGAGCTGAGCGAGCGCGCCGCTGTCAATGCACGTCTCGGCGCCTTCTTATAACAACCACCACTTCGCCTTATACTTATTCGCGAACGCGCGCGCACATCGGATATATATGATATATATATATATATAGGTGTTCCTTCGACCCGCACAGTGTCTGCACGACTGCACGTATAGGATATGAGTCATCAGCGCCTCGTACGCTAAGGATGCGCCGCTGAGGTAGGAGAGGACTGATACGACGACGAACGACGACGACGACCGAGCAATCGATAAAGCGAGTGACCTGATAGAAGGAAAGAAAGAGGGAGAGACAGAGTGGTAGAGGATACCTTCGAGGAGAGAGACGTTACATATATTGGAAGGATGACGTCGACTACGCTGGCGAGCGCCAAGCTCCAGGATGACATGAACAGCATACCTCTGGCGGACGACGACCCCCAAGGTGAGTTGGTGTGTGTTGTAAAGCTGGTGAAGATGATGGGATTGACCTAATTACGCAATCACGCGCGCGCACGCATTATCGTACTTTGTGCAGTTATCATACCGGAGGAGGAAAACAACGCGGACAACAACTCCCGGGCCTCGGATCCTCTAAACCACGGCCAGAGCATGGACTCATTGCTATCAGGCTTCACTAACAGCAGCTGCAGCCCCAACAGTGAGTTCTTCTGCCCTCGAACAAATCGTCGTCTCTCTCGATTTATCTCATTTTTCTGCACTCATAGAGTCATCTCGAGAAGCTATTCTTGCTCTCAGGAGTCATTGGGGAATGTGAATCAAGGGTCCATTGGCTGTCATTGTCCATTGCGGACAAAGGTGTTGTGTCTGTTGGTTGAATGGTTGAAATGAGGACTGGAACATTTAAGAATGAACAATACAATGTTCTTGTTTTTTTTTTAACGCGGGGTCTATTGCGTACAAAAATAATGGTACACTGATATAAATGTTTATTTTTAATATTTTTTTTAAACATTGAGTTTCAAATATGAGATCTAATGTATGTATATATTATATCACTTCATGTAATATATATGTATATAACCATTAGTGTAGCAAATAAATTGATTTTAATACTTTTTTTCACATAACTTAAAATTATTATAAAATTTAAAAAGTTAATAATTGAAACATTGAAAAAGCACTACCAGTCTCATTAATCATTATAAAACCACAGATATAACATTTTTTTCAAAATTATGTTATCAACAAGATTTTATTTTGATTTTATTTATAGATTTATTTGATAATAAATATTGTATGTCCAATCATTGCATATCAAATTTATTTATGAATTTATCAAAATCATCTATGAAATCATTTGCAGTCATTTGCACATCATAAATGACATTGGATAGCTCCTCGTCAATGATAAATAGCTTTACTGTGTCTTGTTCTATTTAGGATGTCTTCTAGGTCTGGATCCAGACATAAGTCCGGATGAACAGCAAGAAAAAGCAAGATTAATAGCACAAGTTCTTGAACTCCAAAATACCCTTGATGGTAAAACTAAAAAGTTCATAGCATAAATACCTGTAAAGCTAATATTAAGTCATTTATGTACTAAATATATTTCATTTAATATTTTTTATTATAGATTTATCCCAAAGAGTAGATGGTGTCAAGGAAGAAAATTTAAAGTTGAAGAGTGAAAATCAAGTATTGGGTCAATACATTGAAAATTTGATGTCAGCATCCAGTGTTTTCCAGTCAACAAGTCCTAAGACTAAAAAGTAGTTTTTTTTTCAAAATTTTTAAAACTGATAAGTTTGCTGCAAGAACTGCACTGGTGAAGAAATTTAAAAGTTGTTAAAATTTTATACACGTGAAAGTATGTACAAGCTGTCAAGCGAACGTTTTCTCATCTATTTATTTTTAAGCTTATACATGACATGCCATTTTTAATTTTATTACAAGCAAAAACTTTTATGTGCAAAAGTCATTCATTCATACCAAAGATCTATTAGACATAATTTTTGTGAGCATGATAATGATTGATTTTATTGTTTCTGGTTAATGTTTTGCTGTTATAATAGTTTTGGAACAAATAGAAAAACTTCAACATTCAAGTGCTAAAGGAGGGCAATAAGAGGTTCAATTCTACAGTATTTAAGTTTTTAGCTGTGAATACTTTTATTAGAATCCATTAAACAACTCTTAAGATGTATAAAATAAAAATTTTATTTGTAATGTACATTAAAAAATTCTATAAAAGAAGCATTTATTTCAACTGTATTAAATACATTTGTTGATGATATTAAAATAGATTTTTTTTAATGCGAGTCAATCTGTGTAAGTAGTAAAATCTCAAAAAAATGAATGGTTCAACAATAATCTTTGAAAACAATCATTTGATTTTTCGAGGGTACGAAAGAAGCCCATTCTCAGACTGAAAATATATAGGTGTTCAGTTCTGTTTTTTAACTGCATACTGCCAGGTGTGCTTGGAACTTGTGGTACGAGTAGTTAGCCGAACGCGGTTTTGAACGAAGAAAAATTGTATGTACGTTAGACAGAGACCTCTGTATCTTGCATATACGAATTCTACTTTTATATCTCTATCGCAAATAGTAATGTAATATTAATGCGTTTCTTGAGGTTGAATAACATTTGCCTTCGATGTTCTTTATCGGACTATAAATAGCTCAGACATG
This sequence comes from Torymus aiolomorphi, assembly GCA_036365515.1. NCBI lineage: Eukaryota > Metazoa > Arthropoda > Insecta > Hymenoptera > Torymidae > Torymus > Torymus aiolomorphi. The sequence continues at coordinate 205,896,941 of CM070875.1, read as the reverse complement.
TCCATTGAGTCTATATATCTGCATTAGGATATAATTTATTTTTTTATGAAAATCCTCTTGTACAGTCGCTAAGCCTGTAGTCTTAGAGGACGAGAGAGAAACGGATCTCGAACATTGAATTCCCAATTCCGTATACTCAATTAGGTATTCCCGTTTTTAATTCCGATTATGATTTTTTTATGTATACATTAGGATTAAATGAGCAAACATTGCTTTTTGAAAAAGTACATCCGAGCTAATCATTATTGACACTCAGCTTTGTTGTATAATGAGATGGCAATGGTTTTCAAATATCGGCGAAAGATGTTACTAACACATGATGCTTAATTCATTGTATCGGACGAATTTTCGAAATATCGCAAAATAAGAAAAGTCTATATATACACTTAAGCTATCTACAGTTAGTGAAAGTAGAATACTGGATTCTGTGAGTGAATGTTAGAACTTGCGAAAAAAAATATTTAAGCTCAAGGGCACAAGCTACATGCACAATATCTTAATGTTTCGTTATAACATGACACAGGGTTGTAATAAACTTTATTCTGTGGAAAATTAATATTCTTCTTCATTATTCATTATCACATTCCTAAACCTTACATTAAAATGTGATGATAAAGTTGAAAAAAAAATTGATATGATAAAAATATGGTTTAAAAGAAAGTCCTTATTTGACATTTTGAACGTTCATAGTGAACGAAAGATTTTTGCTATTTTCAGATTTAGCCGAAATTGGCTATTTAATACATTTAAAAAATGACAATAACTGTATCTCTTCACTTCTCACTCTTGCAGTTACCACTAAAACCACTTCAATAAATTCTAACCAAAATTAGAAACTTTTAACTTAATATTTCGTTCATTATGAACGTTCGGAATTTCAAATACATAAGAAAGTACACAATTTTTTGTAAAAACATAATAAAATATTTATTTTCATAATAACTTTATAATCCTTTGTATATTTATTTACATTTTGTTTAAGAAGTTCATAACTGCAAGGGCAGTTGAATTGTTCTAAATAAATTACATTTTTTTTTTAAGTTTAAATATTTTATCTAAAAAAAAATCTATGTACACAAGTATATATGTATTCGAAGTGTTTTCATAAAAAAAGATTTAATTCAAATAAATTTAATACAAAATTTTGTCATTACATAAACGGAAAGATTTGATATAAAAACAGGTGAAATGATAAATCAAATTTTTATTATCAAATGTTTAAAATGTAGTATTATAAATATCCGTTTTGTTATTTCTGATTGACTTTAAATTAAAATTTTAAATTGGCAAATAACCAATATAAAAGTCTTCTGCTTTTCTGTATGCTGGAGGAAACCGTGTACTCGAAGATACAAGTTTATCCATTCCAGCTAAAATACTAGGCAAAGCTACCTCACAATATTTAATATTTGGATCATTGTGTTTCGTCGTTTTTATAGTTACACCATATTTATACAATACTTTTACGACAAAGGACGATTTTAATTTAATTGTTTGGTCAACTGAGTTTGTTTTGTCTTCAGTTAAAATATTTAATTTTGCTTCCATAGGCCTTAGTAAAATATAATGGAGATTGTTATCATCTTGAGCCTCCAAAAGTATCTTTTCACCTAAAGTCAATTCCGCACTGTCCTTAACAGTCAATAAAAAGTCAGATAATGGCGAAGCTGCTCTTCTAATGGCACTTTCATTGCTCAAAGTTTTGTACTCTATACAACAATTCCAAATTTTCATACTTCTTGATTCTTTACCATGTAACGAACCCAAAATAGAAAAACATCGATTGCAATTAATTAACGAATTTCGCAACTTTAAGCTATCTATAAAAACGTTTTTGTTTAAAACAAAATAATTAACTGAATAAAATAAATCTGATTCTTTGGGATCTAATGAAAATGGCTCTTCATCGCCATGTTTATGACAAAACCATTCTTGTGGATCACAGTCACTGCTTGGTAATGGTAGAACTCTTTGAAAACTGACAATCTTGGTAATTTCATTTTTACAACAAGAGCAAAATAATTTGCAATCTGTATTTTTTGGAGGTAATTCAATTTTTTGTGAATTATTTATGAAATCTCCATTTGATTTATCATCATTTTTAATGACTTCAGTTTCAAATTTTCCACAAATTGAACTTGGTTGAGTTTGAATACGAAATGATATCCATCGATTAGTTATTCCTAATGATGAAAGTGATGATGGTAATAATTTTGTATTGATTAATGGTAAAATATAGGTTTGATCTTCCACATGGATTTCTATCACATCTTCTAATAATTTTACTTTGATGGTTGAAGTATCAATATTATTTTCCAATGAAATACAAGCACTGAGAGAGCGCAGACGAGGTCTCAGTTCTAAATTAACAGATTCCATTGAGTATTCCCAAAGTGTTTAGGCTCCACGTAAATCTGTAAAGTATAAATAATATAATTATTTTTAACATTTCAAAAAGATATTTTATTATTATTATTACAATGTTTTTTCGTGTATTATACAAAAATATATTGCCTTATAATACTAAAATTTACTGAATAATTCAACATATGAAAGTTTCATCCAGTGAAAACCAGAGTGGCTGACCTTGGACTGTTATATATGTAAGACATATTATGCCATTCTCTCTTACAACTAAACAACACATTTTAAAGGCTTCAATAAAATGCTCTAATAACATATAAAAAGCTCATCAAAACAAATCCCTTGCACAATTTTACTCATGCAACAATTTTACCTGGAGAGGTTTATCTGCACCTGATGACAAAGACTTAATGCTAAAACATCTGGTCATTGCTCCAGCAAATAATGTGCAATTCTGACCACTACAAAAATACACAACGCTCTTAATTTCAGATATTTTACTCAAACATATATGAAATATAAAAAATCACCTTACGACGCTTTCAAAAAGCTCTCTCGCAATTCGTACGATCCCTCGCAAAATCCTTATGCAAACGGACCCTTCAAACACACAACTTCCACCAAACTTTCACGATCGATACGAGCTCACTTCCTTTGCCGTCGTCGGGACGCTCGTGACTCAGCCTCGGCTCCTATCCGAAACTCAATACAACCATCGTCAATCGGCTCGAACGAGCGCGCGCGTAAGTATATTATTTTTAGAAGTTTTTGCGAAATTGATATTGCACTTTTTGGAGACGGATGACGCAGTCGAGCGCCAACAGAGAGCTCCCGAGATGGAATGCGTGAACAGAAAACAGAAGAGAAGCGTTGCACTGCACAGACTGCACTCTGCGCGCGCGTGCTACTCGCGCGGGAGATTGTCGATTGTCTCCTTTCTCGCTTTTTCTCTCTTTTTCTCACTCTATCACCTACACTGATGCACTTTTCCCGTATATGTTTGCTTGCTCGGCCAATGGCGGGGGCGTATTTTTGTTATCGACGCGCTGATTGGCCGCACGAGTGAGCAGCGCAAGAGCGAAACCTCGATTCTGCGCGCGCGAGAATGAAAGTGGTGGTTTGATTCTCGGGGCTATGTGGAGCATACGAAATCTTAGGGAGAATGTACATAAGCGCCGCGCTGCGCTGCCCTGATTAAAAAAAAATATTAAATCCTATTGGATCCTGTTAAATTCCCTATATAGTCCATGTATTAAGTCAGTAAAAAATCCTCATTAAAGTCGATTCAACTAACAGCTTTTTAAAGGAATGAATGGGTTTTTTTAATCAGGGTGGGCCCGTATTAGGAACGTTTCTCACTTCGACACAGAGCGTGTGGTCACGGTGACACACGAATGTGTCGACATCGACAAGCGCCACAAGTGAGTGAGTGAGTGAGTGAGTGAGTGACTTACTTTCAGGAATGAAGGAACGGAAAAGATGAGAACAGACCTGCTTTTTTGCACATGCATGCATGCAAAAAAGCAGGTCGGTTCTCATCTTTTCCGTTCCTTCATTCCTGAAAGTAAGTCACTCACTCACTCACTCGTGGCGCTTGTCGATGTCGACACATTCGTGTGTCACCGTGACCACACGCTCGGGGGCCTTTCTACATATGTGTGTTCTGTGTGTTCTCTGTGTTCCCGACAAAGACAGATAGATCTGTTCCGTTTATGTAAGACAGAGATAGACATAGAGAAAAGTTGTGTAGAACAGACAGAACACACATTATGTAGAAAGGGCCCTGTGTCGAAGTGAGAAACGTTCATAATACGAGCCCTGCGCCGTGCTGCCGCTGCGCTGAAGTTTAGCTCTGCCGTTCCGTTCCATTCGTATATTCTTACAAAAAAATGAGCAGTTGCATGTCTATGATATTTATAAATCACGGACGATGTGTATATGCTCCAAAATGAAAAGTTAAATAAATGAAGGGATAGTTTATATGACGGACAGTTTAAGAACAAAAGTATTTTAAGCCGAGAAAGAAAACACAAGACCCAATTGATATGATATACTATGAATTATAAAATTGATTAGAACATTGGAAAATGAAGCTATTGATGAATAAGATGGAATTAGGCGATAATGAGATGTCCTTTAACCAGTTCAAATAAATGATGAAATTGATTAAAACTCATGTTAATAAATCTATAAAACTCTTCATGATCCTTTAATGCAAAATATTTAAATAAAGTGCTATAAGTTTGATAGTAGTTAAGATTCTAACGACAGCTGCATATTACTTGAGTAATGAATAATTGGCTTTGACGGTCCTGCTGTCCAAAGGAAGGGTAAGTCAAGGATGACGAAATGACAACCCACGATGATATATTAATCGTCGACGTTTCGAGTTTTTATTTAAACTCCTTCTCAAGACAAAAGTCTAGGCAGTCTCTTAAAGTTACGTAGGTGATCGCTTCAGTATCACCAGTCAATAAAGTGCTATAAGCACTATGAATATTTCTTTGAGGTATTGCTAAATGTGGTCGAACCCACCACCTTCTGCAAGATTGTTGTTTCTTTTTTCTTAATTTTTTTAACAATTTCAATAACTTTAATGAAATTATACATTTTTCTAATTTTTTTTATTTTGGCTTCAATCATGATCATGACCATGAAAATGATAGATGTATGACATAGATCTATAGAATTGTACCATTAGCAATGGAATATAGAAACGGAACTATGGACCAGCGCAAGCAGGGGCCTTTCTACATATGTGTGTTCTGTGTGTTCTGTGTGTTCCCGACAAAGACAGATAGATCTGTTCCGTTTATGTAAGACAGAGACAGACATAGAGAGAAGTTGCCTAGAACAGACAGAACACACATATGTAGAAAGGGCCCAGAGAACCGCGCAGCGCGGCGTAGGCGCAGCGCGGCGTAAGACGGCGCAGCGCAGCGCGGCGCTTATGTACATTCTCCCTTAGGCGATTACAGTTTGCCGGATTTGCTGTTTATAAGGTTGTTGCATTTATTTAATGAATCCAAGTTAAATTGATTTTTTATAATTAAATTGTTAGTAACAATTATATTTTTGTTACTTAAATATAATTACAGATAGATATCGAAAGCAGCAATATTTCATTAAAAATACAAGAACAAAAAATACCGTGACTTGAGCTTTTTCGAAAATTTCGGAGCGCTTCGGGCTGACGTATGATGACGCGTAACCGTCGCTGGTAATCGTCCGTCACAAGCTTGCCGTACTTTAATTCGATCGTGCGACATAAAGTAGTTTTGGTCCAGAGATTGCGAGCTCTCGAGGAGAGTCTCGACACAGCTGATTCACGCGCAGCGCCGACGTTGTTTATAAAAGAAGGCAGTTGCGCGTTGTACGCAAGAATCTCACACATAGCTGCCGCAGTATATACCAGGTGGACCGAGACATGGCTATTTAACCCCTCTCGTTCGCGAACGACTTCTCGTGTACGTGAAAACATTGGCGGTCTCGTAAAACTGCTCTTTTCGTACACCCGCCCGCTTACACAAGGCTCAACGATGGGATGCTGCTACAGCTTGTGCAAGGAGGATAACGGCCAGCAGGTATGTGTGTATGTAGGGGTATCATATACCCTCGGCGACGATGCTGTTGTGTTGTGCTTTATACGCTTCTATTTGACTCACGCGCATATATAGATACATGTATACACACTGCGCTTGATGGCTTTGTGTTATCTGCGTTTCGAAGATAGCCGCCTGGGAAATTGCCAGTATACATATCGCGGCTAATGATGTGTGCGACGAGCTAGCTGGAATTTCTGTTGTTTCTTTTGCTCATGCTCCGAAAGGTCTGTGTAGTAAGATCGGCTTTGTTTTTGCAGGGCGGCGAAGTCAATGAGCGTACACATTTGCTGGTGGATCCTGTCAGCAACAATACTAATATACTTAGGGTTCACAGGTCAGTGAGATTATGTATTAGTGCTGGCTTTTTTTTAATAATTATATGTTTTTAACTATTTGAAGAGTTATTATTAATTGTTTGTTTATATTATAGCGATGATGATTATGTCAGTCAGTATGCCAGTTCGGTGCCTAAAAAGACAGATGAACAAAGCGCACTTAATCGAATTCTTCATGAGACTGCAGCGTAAGTTGAGAAATGTGAAAAAAAGAGTTGTATAATTTTTATACAATTCTAAACATCACAATGAAACTTTAAATTTTACATTAAATACCTAATGCACTAATCTAAACACAACAAAGCCTTCTAACTTTTTATTTATGTATTACAGAAACATAATAGATGTAGGAGCATTAGATTCTCATAATTTAGAACAGCATGAATATTTAGAAAGATCAAGAGCGTATGCCAAACGAATAGAGACTGTAGGAATAAAACTACCAGAAGTTTCATACTGCCTACTTAGAGATATACCAGCACCAGAAAGAGTTCTTGCATCTGAACCGATAAGCCAAGGCGATAAAGAACTTGTAAGTTTTTATTTTTACATTTGCCTCCGTGTGTAATATCTACTCACATATACAGATAAAAGTAATAGTCTTTTTTTAAATAATTCTTTTGATCAGTTATAAGTAGTTTTATTTTAATATTTCATTATTCATTTCACCTGTGTATACATATCATTAAAATAACAGTTTTTTATTTTTTAACAGATTACGGATTTCCTACAAAAGTCTGTGATGGCACTTGGAGAAGTTCAAGTTGAGCACAAAGAAGATCTGGTGGTACCGTTCCTATCGTGATCGTCGCATTCTCCATCACGTATACGCGCCGGATTAACGCGAACCAGATCAACTCAATACTTAACAAATCAAGATGAGTTAATGGAGGTATGGGTAAAGTCTTACTTTACCGACTAAACCTCTTCATATTACAATTTAATATTCTGTTTCTATTTGCAATAGTTGGGTTAATATTCGATTTTCCAAAATTTACTGTATGCTTTATAGTATTTATTTATGATATTGCAAAGATTGTAAAAACAAATATTTCTTTAAAAGCAATCATGGTGTTTCGTTTTAGAATACATTCTATAATTTCTATTGTTTATTTTAAGTACAATAATTTTTATATGTAAATATGTAATCAATGTCAACTAAGTAAATAAAAAATATTCTTATTTTTTAGTAAAATAATATCGACATCATTTTACTCGAAAATAAAGCCATTTAAGGTGACTTTTATTAGCTTACGCTTTGATGAGAATTTTAACAATGTAGATTTATAAAATAATTAAAAAGGCTTTCAAATCTTGAAAATTTTGTAATTATACTATAGATAAATAACGTAAGTAAAGCAGTAAATTTTGTGAATAAGAAAAATTTGTACAAAAAAAATAAAAAAAAAATTACTGTTGAAAGAAAATCATTACATCAATTAACATCAATTTTCACAAATTTTGATTCTTACTTTGGAATGGGAATCTTCATACACAAACAATCGTTTATTTATCTTTCTTGCAAATATTAAGATTATGTTATGATTATGAATATTACAATTTTAATTTTCTAAATTAAGACCAAAGCAATTATAAAATAAGTAGTCTTTGGAGGATTGAATGTGAATTACTGAAAAATCTAAAGTACTCAAAAATCTACTTAGCAATGTTAAGAGAAATATTTTTTCTCATTACGAAACTCAAATCATTGTTTTTTTTTCATGTTATTAAATTAATCCATGTTTCGTTGTCTTATATATTTTTCTAATTAAAGCTAATTTTAATTGAAAATGAAGTAATGTGTAATTCAAAACAAGTGATATATATAAGTAGTATGCTATTTTTCAGAGCAAATCTAAGTATAAAAATGAACAATTTATTTGTAAAAAGTTATGTCAAGATTACAAAGTTTCTATATAAATGTGAGATAGTACATGATGTACGTCTTTGTTCATTGTAAAATAAATAAAAACAAAATGTAACTTGTATAATATTTTGATTTTTTCATCTGTTAAATATTTTCATTAAATTGTTTTTAATAAACTAGTTTTTCTTAAAAATTGTCTTTTATCATTAATTTATTTCAAATAAATAATCTTGAAAAAATTTAACAACATTATACATCTTTAATAAAAGTCACACCCATAAGAAAAGAGTATGGTCATAATTTGAGTTTTTATAGCATTACATTATTATCTTTAAATGTTAAAAACCTTCGATTAACAAATAAACTTGCTGAATAAAAATTGTAATTTACTTTTTTATATCGATTTTTAAAATTATGATTTTTATTTGTCAAATAAGGCTTGTTTTTTTTTTTTTTTTTTTTTTTGAGATTTTTCTTATCGAAATTTGTATCTAATCGAATGATTATCAGCTTCTGATGACTATATCGTGACAAAATAGTTTTCACTTTTGTATGAGGAATTTGAACAAATATTAGTTTAGTTCCAGTAGTAAATTTATGATGAAAAATATACACCTTTCTCTAATCGAATTTTAAATTCATGTAAATTTTTCAATAAAAGAATAATATTCATAATCATTTTTGAGATCAATATTATTAAAAAAAGAATTAGCCAATATTTTTTTTATTTTATGGAAATCATAATTTCAAAACAATTGTGGTAAAATTTGAACCCTTTGAGGCGCACATTTTTTAAAACGATATTTTTTGGCCAAAATTGTTACTGGGTTTGTAGATTTTCAAATTTTGACTTCAGATTTGTAATTAGCGACCCCAAAAACCCCCTAGAAATACATTTTGATGATTCTAAGTATAACAGCAATTCCAAAGCCGATTTTTTTATGAAAAAATTGCGAATTTTCTTGCCCGTCTTGTTTATTATAAAAAAAAATAGCAATACAAAAGTATAATTTTGTATTGGTATATGTTCATTGACATCTCAGACAGCTAAAAAAGCAAAAACCCTATGTAAAACTTTAACCGCGCCGTAAAGGGTTAAATCGTTTAGTACTATTTTATAATATAAAAAAAAACTTAAAACTACTATTTTATAATGCTTAATATAATAATATTTACTCTTGGAAACATACCTTGCAGCATTTTACCTGTCAGATAAAAATATCAATAGTGTTTCATTATAGATTTATTTATTTTATGTACAAATTATTTTCAAAAGTACTGCAATGCATTTTATTCTAATATTAACCATTCATAAGTACAACATTTAAATGACATGAAATTATTTTTCAATGTAATCATTATGAAAAGTCAATTAAATGGAAAAGAGGTATCTCTTACAATATTAAATGTGAAAATAAAAAATAAATACATTTTCACTTTGTGTGATAATTTGTTAACTTATGTAACGAGAAGTTGAAAGGCAAGTCATTTAACTATTAATATAGAAAAGGAGGATTCTAAATTCAGTACTTTTAGTTATTCTCTAAAATAAAAAATGTTATTCATCATTAAATTAAAAAAATATTTCAATTAAAATTGTTATTATTTCAAACGATTTAATGAAATCTAGTATATAAAAGCCAAGAATGAATAATTTAAAAAAAATTGTTAAAAATATTTTAAATCAAATTTAATAAATTAAAATAGTGGCATAAAAATAATAAAAATCACTTTTACCACGCCTCCTTTTTTAAATTACATTAAGTTTTTTAGTATTTTAAATCATATAAATTAAACTCAATGTTGATAATTATAACCAGCTGATGTTAAAATACAGGAACTAGTCTTGAAGGATGTACTTCTTGATAGGATGTCTATTTTGAGACTTACCAAAACCACATTGATTTGAGATCAATGAGTAATCTTGATTGTAAAAAGAATACTTATTTTATTTTATGTATAAACTTCTCACTCATCAAAAGTCTCAAAATTAAGAGATTCGCACTCAACTTCACTGGGATCTTCTACTGGATCGAGTTTTGGTTTTGAAGTACTTCTCTACATCACTTGAAAGTGCATTTATCAAAAATGCATTACTTTTACTTTTTCTTCTTTTTTCCATCCTAAAAAGTAATTTTTATGTTTAACAAATATACCAATAAATTATTTGATGGTTTATATTAGTAAAAACAAAGTTTATATATGATTAGTTACCTTATGCTTTTTATTTGTTACTGGATTAGACTGAACATCTCCATTTGGTACTACTTTATCAGTACAATTTTCTACCTTGGGTGCATCTTTAACTTCACAGGTCATTGATTCTTGCAAACGATTTTCAGTTTTTTGATTGCATTCAAATTCATTTTGAAGATCTACTATATTTGTGGTGTTTAAAGCTGCATTCTTTGTTTCTTCTTCATTCGTAACTTCAGGAGGATCTAGTGGCTCCTCTGAGCTTACTGTTACAGTATCAGTTGAACTTTTTACTTCAATAGGCACTAATTCAATTTGTTTCCCTTTATCAAACTCTAGAGAATTTTCTTGTTTATCAATTTTATTAGTTTTATCGATTGTTTGTTGATTTTCTTCCATTTGTACAGGTAAAGATTCTACAACTAAGTTTTTATTTTCATTTTTTACAGTCATGGTACTATTATTTTCTATAAATTCCTTATTTTCATCTTTAATTTCTGATTTAGAATCTTTATTTGAATCCTGATTTTCCCTACTCGAGTCATTTATACCTGTTTCTATTGTTTCAGTTTTGAGACAAGTCATTGTTTCAGTCTTTAGTTCTTTGGTTTGTTCTTCAATCTTGGTATTTAAATCATCTAAAAGAATTGACCCATTTATTTTTGCATTCTCTAGGGAATTTTCAATATTTTCAATAAGCTTTTGATTATCTTCTGTTTTACTCTCTTCATTACTTTCAGGAGAATCTTTATTACATTTTTCTTTTAGTTGTGCTAAAAGTGTAGATCTTTCTTGTTGAAAGGCTTTACATAGCTCTTGTAAAAGTGAACATTTTTTGTTTACTGTAGCAATTTCAGTATCCTTAGTTTGTTTGTGTGCTACCATCTCTAGTAAAGCAGCTTGACTTTTTTGCCAACGCGATTTCCATAAATTGGTTTCCTTTTCTAATTTTAAAATTTTCTTAGACATCTGCAATATACAAAATTTTTAATTATTTTTGTGTTAAATATTCGAAGGAGCCTTAAAAAAATAAGATTTAGATTAAAATTCTTTCTAACATAACAAAATTTATAAATACCTTTTCCATTTCATCATTGAATCCACCAAATACTTCATTACTCTTGGTCAAAGCAGTTTGGAATTCATCATATTTATCTGTGTACATATTAATTTGACTACGTAAATTGGCTTCAACTTGTTGAAGTTCATGAATACGAGTTTGATATTCTGTAAGTTTCTAAAAAGGAAAATTATGATTACATTTCAAAGTGTCATACTGAAAATTTATTTGATTAGCATTAAACTATAAATAAAAATATTTAGATGTTTCTTACAAATAAAAGTTGGTTTTTCTCTTTTAATAAGGCCTCCTTGTCCTCCGTCATCTCTAAAGTAACTTTAGCCAGTTTTGCTTCAGCAACTTGAAGCTCGTGTTTCATCATTTGATGCATTCCCTCAAAGTGCTGCTCTCTGATATCCATTTCATCAAATACTGACTTGAACTTCTTGTGTATCTCCATGTTGTCATCATGAAGCTTAACATTTTTCTCATTGGTCTCTGCCATCAAGGTAGTTATTTCTGCCAGTGTACTTTGAAACTTCGCTGACACCTCCTTTCTCTTTTCTTCCTCTTCCCTAATTTTCAAGAGGCTTTCTTCCTTCACAGCTTTATTTTGCCTCTGCAGTTCACGGCACAAGCTCTCCAGTCGACTCCTTGCTAGTACAGCCTTGCTCTTTTCAGATTGACACTGTTCCTTTTCTTTCTGAATCATCAGTACCTTCTTTTCATTTTGCTTCAGAGTCATTTGCAGCTTGCGATTCTCGTCAAGAACTTCAATGTATCTTTTGCACATGACTGACAACTTCTCCTCGGGTGTCTCCAAGCTATTCAGATTCTTTAAGATCTGTTCTATGCTCTTGTCATCCTTCTTTCTAGACTTCTCCTCCTTGCTGCTCCTTTTCTCCTTAATCGAAGCTGCTGGCTTGGTCTTAAAAATAGTTCACGTCTCATTAACTATCAGTAAGAAAAAGTAGACATAATATCCGCAACATCCCCACTACAAAACCCTTACACATCACTAAAAAAATAACTAGAAATAAACAATATAAACCCCTCAATCACCCCAAGGGAAATCCCTTCACATGCTTTTCTTCCAGAAAAACTCGCTTTCCGCGAACGACACTGAAGGAAAGAAAACCACTTCCCCCAACTCCTATACGAATCATCCCCCGAGACACAAGAAGCGAACTCGAGAGGTTATACCTACGGGGTGAGCAGAGTACACTCACCTCGATCTCCATCTTCGGCTCGACGACCGGCTCGATCTTCATATTACTCTCGGACGCGCTGTTGTTCTCCATGATCGTCGTCGCATCTGCGGGAACACAAACAGGGTCAACAGAAGTTTATCACAGCACACAGCTCGGTTTAAAGTAACGGCCCTCGTGCATTCGTCTCGTGCGCGGGCTACCTAACGATCAAACATGCACAAACAGGCGCGCGCAGTTACCTATCAAAACAATGTCACGACAAAAGAGCGACATCCATGTTTGACGGTGCACATATATACGTATACAGAGCGAGAGAGAGAGATCCGAGATGTTCGTTTTTTTCGGCTGCTAGGATGCGGCATATATATAAGTATATTATTATACATGTGCGTGCGTGAGGAATGCAGAGTTTGCGCAAAGTAGCAAAGTACAGGTATTTTGTAGCTGATGTGATGGAAAATAATGTACAAGTCGTACTGATGTTTGAATTTTTAGTCATTGTAATTGTTTATATTTATGTTTATAATATATGATTTCTTGAACAAATTTACAATGAGCCTAACGCTCTTTTACAATAACGTATGATTTTATTTTAGTCGAAAAATATTTGGTTTCTCAATTATTTTCAAGCACTCTAACATACTTGAATCGGTCATCGATTTATGCACTTATTACTTCTTCAATTTACGTGACATCTGCACTTATATGTTAAGTACATACCGAATAGCTATATATACTATAAAGGTAAATAAAAGAGACTCATGATTACTCAACAATTAGTTGGCTTCCACTCACGTAGGGATTCTAACACGTTACTTTTGAATTTCGGAATGTAATTTTATTTACAATCACCCGAGAGTAAAATGACCAAACATCCTCTCGCGATCAACCTAATCATCACCATCATCGGCATCCGCGCCGTAAGTAAATCGAGTGCCGACGTATAGTCATCCGAATTCCGGATAGGGACGGACGTATACTTCGCGCACGATGCACTGTTACACCCGTAAAAGGACGCAAGACCGTAGAAATCGGTACCTAATATATTTCCCGTATGAAAAATTTCATCCGTGAAAAATATCAGCACCACAAGAACCTCGACGTACCTATACCCTACTCTGCAGTATCAATTTTCCTGCGCCCACGTACAAATAGTACTTTTCAAAATTCGTCCATATATTATACTTACGCATTCCCCCATGCGATAGAAGTAGTCGCACTTTAACGCATTTATTAATAGCAAAGCAGCACTCTCTCAGCGCTTCGCGAAAAAGAAATCATAACAATTATTACGACACCATTATACTCTCCTATATATACATATATACTCTTCCTCTCTTTCGCTTTCCTATAGCATACTACAGGCAGCCATGAGCGATCACCGAGCGATAATAATTACCAGTCGTCCACCACGTTGCTGCGGTTCCAACCGGATGTGTGCGTGTGCAGAGCGAGGTCTGTCCTGAGGGCAAGCTTCGCCAGGGCGCACTGACGAGAAGAAGAAGAAGAGAAATCGTCAGCGCGTAGATGTATAAGTTTATTTCGGGTGCGCGGTCTAAAGTTAGAGACGCCCGCGTGAGCGCAGAGCGAGTGAGCGAGCGCTCGAGACTTTTGCGGGGCTTTATTTCTCTTTCTCTCTTTTTCTGCGGCGGTTAGGGTTTGTCGGAATTTTTTCAAAAAGATGATGCTTTTTTGTAGTAAGTATCGGGATTGAGTAATTGGAAGTACTTATGTAACGATTGTAGGGGCAAATCTAGTTGTGCATTTTGATGGTATGACTTTTTGGTTTTGGATTGGTGTGTTAAAGGTGTTCAAAAATTTTGTACTTATATACTTGGTTGATATTTTTTATACTTACTGGTTCGGGAGTTAATTCTAATTTGATTTTCCCGCGTCTGCAATTATTGCTCATTATAGGGGAAGGCGGGGCATGGCGTGTCAGGTAGGTAAGTTTGGCACCCTCATATTTTTAATGTTAATGAATGCAAAAAATGTCATTTTTACATAAACCTAATTAGATATGCTTTCAGAATTTTCCTCTATACTTTTGAGATTATAGATAATGTTTAACATTTAATTTAATAAGATTGAAAATCGGTGCTTAGAAACAAGGTTGACTTCATTTTTAAGTCGCTTGGAGCAACGAGAAAATGATTTTTTTTCTAAATGAGACCAAACCTATTTGATAGTTTCAACTTTTATCTTTCAAGCCCTGTTTTTGTTCTTTTTAGAAAATCTTTATAAATAATATAATTAAAAAATGAAAATGGTATTAAAATGGGGCATGACGTGGCACCCTGGCGGGGCACGCGTGGCACACTCGGGCGTATCAGTGCGCCGCGGCGGCCGCCGAGCGAAATGATGTAACCTACAAACCAAAAGTGGAGCAAGATGGGTTAACAACTACGCAGTGCAATAATTTAGTTTTAAATAGTTTTTAGTTTCAATTATTACATTAATAAGTAAATAACGATTATTTCGACTGCGTATTAAGTTATAGAGTAGAAAAAACAATGGTAAGGAAGGAATCAATTGTAGATACTCAAACTGCCTTTTTCAATGGTCACGTAGTTCAAATATGCTACATAGATGAAAATGATGCAAAATCTTTAAATTTAAACTTATTGTAATAATAATGATAATTTGTTAATCAAACAAAAGTATTATGTTGTGATCATATTTTATAAGAAGGAATTTATAATATAAAATCATTGATTAAAATGTAATAATTTATTTTAAAATAAAAATTGTTATGTTCCTTAATAAAAATAAAATTTTAAATTTTCAATAGACTGATTAATTATTTGATTTTTGAAAATTTTATTATGGCATAATTATTAAAGTATTAATTACTGGAAAAAAGAATTGAAAAATACCTATAGTAAAATATTAAATTTGACCGTGCCATGCGTGCCCCGTCGGGTGCCACAATCCACCCGCCAGTGGGGCACGTAGAGCATTTTTTTCAGAATTTCTTTTCTGTATTTTATCAATAATTAAAAGAAAATGAAAAAAAAAAGTTAATAGTTTATTTTATTTTATTTTTTTCTGATCTAATTATTCCGTTTTTGTACATTTTGAAATAATACACGGTTTAGTTGTTATTTTTAATCAAAGTTAGGGTGTCACACGTGCCCCGCCCTCCCCTATCGATCGTCGGCAAGGCAGTCGCACATATATGCGCACGCGCAGTTGATTGTAAACACGTGTTTGGTGTTTACACCTTGAGGTTATGTTCCGCAAGGTGTATGAAAGTTCGAGAGTCGAGCGGCACCTCGTAGTCCGGCAGCGTTTTTATATTATAATTCATAAAAAAACCACTTCAGAATCAACGAATTAAGCCAAAATGCCTCGCAGTAAGAAGGTAATTAATCATTCCGCACCGACCAATTTCGGTCCTTCTTTAATTTTATATAAATACATTCATTACGGTTTTCGTATTCCATAGGGCCGCTGCGTGAAGCGCAACAAACAGATCGACTCAGGTGAAAAGGAGGAGCTGGTGCGGGCGCCGCACTCATTCGTCATTCACCGTGGCCTGCCCGGCGAGCACATAGTCGAGCTTACCCGTGACTTCCGTCGCGTCATGGAGCCGTACACGGCTAGTGTACTGAAGGAACGCAAGCGCAACAGCATCAAGGATTTTGTATCTGTAGCTGGCCTCCTTCACGTTACCCATCTGTCCATCTTTACACGCACCGAGCTTGGCATGTACCTCAAGCTCTGCAAGATGCCCCGTGGGCCCACATTGACCTTTAAAATCGAGAACTTCTGCCTTGCCAGAGATGTCATTTCCACGATGAAGAAGCAGCTGGTTTTCGAGGAGGCCTTCAAGCACTCGCCGCTTATCATTCTGAACAAGTTCAGCGGAGAGGGCATGCAGCTAAAGTTGATGGCTCAGATGTTCCAGAATATGTTTCCTACTATTAATCTGACTACAGTGAGTGGTGCTTGTGCACTTGAATTTGCTCATTGAGTTTATGGTAATGGTTTTTTTTTTTTTAAATAATATGTGTTTTAGGTAAATTTGAGCAACCTTCGTCGTTGTGTCTGTTTGAGTTACAATCCTGAAACAAAATTAATAGATTTCCGTCACTATGCGATCAAAGTTGTGCCAGTGGGTTTGTCAAGAAGTGTCAAGAAATTGGTTCAAGCTAAAATACCAAATCTAGCCCGTTGCCAAGATTTTTCTGACTTTATGACTAAACCAACACTATCTGAAAGTGAGGCTGAGGATGATCCAGCAAGTCATGTAACATTGCCACAAAAATTATCTTCTAGAGGAAATCATGAGAAAAGCACAAGTGCTATCAGATTGTATGAACTTGGACCCAGACTGACAATGCAGGTACAGGATAAAAAAAAAAATAATATATTTCCTATTCAATTAATCACAAATTTAATATATTTATTATTTTTTGCAGTTAATAAAAGTTGAGGATGGACTTTTGGATGGCGAGGTTCTTTTCCATGAGCTTGTTAGCAAAACTGAGGAAGAGAAGTTACTGATACAGAAAAAACGAGATCAAAAAAGAAAGTTGAAAGAAAAGAGGAAAAAGATGCAGGAAGAAAATAAAAATAAGAAAGAGGTTAAGAAACAAGAACTCAAAGATAAGTCACTTGAAGGTATCAAAAAGAAGAGAGAAAGTGAAGTTCTAATGGAGAAAATTGCAAAGGAATCATATGAAGCAAATAAATCAGACGATGATGATGATGCACAATATTACAGAGATGAAGTTGGAGAAGAGCCAGATAAAGGTAGAGCGAATTTTTTACTAATTATTTACCTATTACTTGTTTTTATGATATTAATTGTTATTTTTGTTTCAGACCTTTTTCAAGGAACGGTTAGACATAAGAGACCTCATTCATACTTGCCAAGGTATAAGACGAAAAAGACGAAATTTGATAATGAAAAAGGAAAGAAACCAGAATCCAACAAAAGAGAAAACAAGAGAGAATTTCATAAAAAAGAGTTAAAGAAAAAGAATTTTAAGAGAAAATAATTATTTAATTTATTATTTTAATAATTATAGAATAATTAACGAATTTACTTATTGTAAATACATATAACGTATGTTAAAAAATGTTTAATTTATGCATAAATGCTATATTTTATTAGCAATCAAATGCATAATTTGATAAATTTGTTATTCAATAAAATTTGTCTACAAACCTCAATAATGTTCTGCTTCCACATCATTATACATCCGAACAGTCACCAGTTAATGAATATTTTCTTTAAATATATGAAAATATCAAGCTTTCTATGCATTGTTTATCTAATATGACGATAATTTTCGAATCTTTGAAAATTTTTATTTCATTTTACATAAAGATTCTGCATAAAAGAAATTATCTTGTTAAGAATAAAATCATAAAATCCCTGCTATTGAGTGTTTATTCACTGGTGAAACGTATTTAGATACCAAGATCACGTGTTCATTTACTGGTTTTTAGGCGATATTTACAGATTTCTTTTAAACAAAATTTCTACTTTTATTCTTTATCTAAAGTTTTATTGTCACTGACGTAAAGTTTGAAGATTTTAAAATACTAATTAAAAAAGATTTTTGCTTTTAATCCATTTTTAATTCTTTTAACTAAATAACAAAAATTGAAATTTCCTTATTCGTTCATTCACTGGTGAAGTCACCCTATTATTCCATATCCCGGTATCATTATTAAAACTACTTTGCTTGCATTTGCACTCACTTTTTTAAATCGCACGGAACACCAGAGGGAACTGACAACAGCTGACAACTGAGAAGCGAGATTTCGGCGCGCGCGCTCATAACCTTCGAGCGTGTGCTGGCGCGTGTAATACCGCTAAAAATGTGTTTGTAAATAGTTTTTTGTATTAAAAGGAGAGATAGCGTTAAAGTAAATCAATGTGACAATTATCCGCTGAACATGGCTCAAGGGAATAATGCTCAGATCATCGTAAGTGCAGAATCAGACGCTGATAACAGCCGTATAACCTCTACAGGCGCGACCGGGTTTTGAATATTTTGTCGGTGAAATTTTTTGTTAGCGCATTAATAAACTAGAGTTATGAGTTACTTTCGTATTATTTAAGTTTTTTATTATTTATGTAGTCTGTTAAATGTTATTTTCTTCCGAACGTGTTTTTTGAACAACAGGTTGTTTACATATTATCAATGAACAAATAATATCATATAACAATTGGTACAATCGGGATATATTTATTGTCAATTATTATGTAAAGATAATCCGTTCTCGATTATTAATGTAAAGATAAAACTCATAATATAAATTTCAGGCAATACCCGATGATGTTTGTAGAAAAGCAGGTACTGCTGCAACATGGGTTGGGTCAAATAAACTTGCTCTGTTTGGTTACAGACATGTTAACATCAGATCTAAAGGTAATATAGTGAAACTACTTCTGTATGCAATTTTTTTACTTATGCTGCCAGAGTATAGATAAAAGTTTTAAAAAAAATACTACCATTCTAGATGCACCAAGCAGCTATCACCCCTGTGATGTTAAAGTACACTTTCTCAGACCAGAGGTGATTTTATTTTCACCTTCTCTTCGCAAATTGGTAAATGAAAGCAATGGTGTTTTCTTAGCCATTCAAAAATTACACTCTGTCCCTGTTGCCAGTGATTTAAGACCAGAAATGCTCAAATACAGCAAGCAGTATCGTTCTATTTTAAGGGCTTGTGTAGAAGAGCTTCAAGATCTTGCCGAAAAATGTACAGAGGAAAAGAAATCAATATATGAAAATTTTCAAACTATTTTCTACAATGTAGAATGTGTTTGGCATTTAACAGAGATTCTTTATGTAGATGTGATTCCAGGTAGGATATACAAACAAAAGTTTTATTTAACAATTTTCAAATTATATCATAAATATTTTTTAGGAGAGGTTGTACTACCACAACTTCTTGACTGGGTCCGCTTTCACTTTCCATCTAGAGAAATAATGGCGATGAAAATATTAGCTAAGAAACAAATTGGAGCAGATCTTGAAACAGTGGATTATTGGGAAGCTTTAATGGGGTGTGCATTACATGGAAAGCTCGACGTTGTGAGGGCTCTACTAGCTTTACACAGTAAAGCTGATAATTCAGCGTTTATAGCAGCAGAAAATTCATTGAGAAATATGCCAATATACAATGTATATGGTGGCTATTCGGTTAAAGAATTTACTATCAGATGGAAACAATGGCAGATGAGTTTATCACAGAGCATTGACAGCAAAGCATTTGGAATTGATCAGAACTTAGAATCACTCATGAGGGTAATTATTAATTTTTTCACTGAAAAATGTACAAAAAAAGTTATTTAATTTTTTGTCTTCTCAGTTGGTAGTTGGAAATGAATTTTGGGAATTTGCAAAATACACTGAGGCATGGTATGAATTATTGGCAGCAAAATTATTTTACTCTGCTCCATGCTGTAAACAACCAGAGTTGGCTCGTCATGCAAACAGTGTTGCAGTTAAATGGCAATCAGGCAGACAATCATCTCTACTTATATTAGATAATATTATTTTAGCTTTGATGGAAAGTGACTTGCATCAAGTCATCAAAGAAATTCAATACATGAATGATAATGGCTGGTTTGCTGCCCATTTAACAGATTTACTTTATCATTGTGGCCGTTTGAATATTATGGACAAAAACCAAGTAAAGTAAGCAATTTTTCACTTTATCGAAAGAAATTTATATGACGTAAAACGAAAAAAAAAATGCATTAAAAATTTAATTTACTAAATTTGTTCATTTATTTCAGCGTCACAGATTTGCTTCACGAATCTTTAATACTGGATTACGGAAGTACCCTAATGGGCCACCACTCGCTGTGGCAATGTGGCGCAAGTTATTTGGAACACTGTCCCGACCAAGGTCTTGCAAGACTTGAAACCCTCTTGCAAACCATTCCTCTGGGCAATGAAGCCCGAATCAACAAAATCATCTGCGTCGCGAGAAACAACAGTTTGCACCATGTCGGTGCGTAAAAGAATTCATTCGTTAATTACGATTTTCCTATTTATTTTTAAACATCGGTTAATTTTTCTTTATCCAGCATCCAGCATATGCAAGATCCAGGGCATAAAGTGCATCAGTCGCGGCCGTCTGGGCAACGCGCTCGCCTGGGCACTGAAGGCCCAGGACGGCATCTTCGCCACTCACATCGCCGATCGTTTTCTCAAGCATTACGTGGAGCACGCGGAGATCCAGTGCCGGGATCTTCTCGAGAATCTGGGGTCCTGCATGCTCGCCAGCGACAGGCTCACGTTTCTCGGTGTGTACTATAAAGATATATCGGTAGATTGACTATCGTTTTGTTTGAACGTTTGGAGTTATTGATTGATCGCTATATTCGTTAGGCGAACGGTGTAGGCTTTTTACAGAGTTAACGATTGTAGTTAGAAATGAAACGTGATATTTGACATTTATCAGCTCATAACAATCGTTCAATCATGTTTCAGGAAAGTACTGCGAATTTCACCAGATGTACGGTATCGGAGAATTCAAAGAGGCTGCGAGATTACTCATTTCTCTTATCATATCGGAGCTAACGCCAAAATAGTAAGTTACATTCAAAGTCATAACTTCTGAAACCTTCCAGCATAACAAAAAAACTTTAAACCACACCTTTTTCTGTCTCGCAGTTTTTGGTCAACTCTCTTATCGGACGCGATTCCGCTCCTGGAAACGGACGACCTCGTTTTTTCGTCGGAGGATACATTCGAGTTGATGCGCGCGATCGAGAACCACGGTAAAGACTCAAAATTCGAGGACAAGGAGCCGATATTCCGGCTGGCCGCTGCGCGCAATCTTGCGCGCGCCTTAATCATTGAGGGCAGTTTGCCCGATTAGCCGATTTTCCATGCAACATCCAACTTCCAGGAAATCTGTTATATATCCATACATATATGGTACACGTCGAGCAGGCCGACGTCGCCCACGCGCGGAGTCACGTAAAAATTTGCATCCCCGTTTATTTATTCGAGCCGTTACGTAAAGTGATCAGCTACCATGCTGGTGCGCGATCGTTATTTTTACATTTCCCCCCCTCTGTTTTTAAAAACGAGATGAGAGTTCGATCCTCGTTGCGCGGTAATTTTGCCTCTAGCCATTAGAATCCTCGAGAATCAAAAATCTAGCTAGCGAAGGATGCAATTTTTACGTGACTCGCTGCGAACCGTCGCCGGGACCATCAACGACAAAAACTACTCAACAGAACGAAAAGAAAACCACATAATCTTTTGTACTGTTTTATTTTAATTTTTTTTTTTTTTCATTTAAACTTAGAGAGATATAATAACGATCAGCACTATCGTTATTTACCCTTATACTGTCGATAAATTTTGTACAAAAACAAAATGGCAAAAATGTAAACATGTATACATACAACTCCAAGAGTTCACATAAACAAGCCAGAATTATTCTCTACATATATATATATCTCAGCAGTGAATCGTTGTGCCTCATCTTCATGTCCTCTCCCGATCGCGCCCGGCGATCCAACACGCGATATCGGAGCCAAGGCTGCGATTACGCGTCGTGAATTGCCTCGCGCAACTCGATCCAGCCGTGCACATAATCGGGAGCATCACGCGCAAGCGTTCCGACGATCGAGCGATGTGTATATATAATAGAAAGTTGAAAGTGTACCAGGTACACGCTGCTGTGCCTTTGTTGCGCGCTTTCTAACGACGCGGCGCTTTTTTTCCCCGAGACATGGAAATGTCGCTCTGCTTTTTCATTCGAAACGTTTTTTGCATTACAGAGGATATTAGAGGCTCCCGCAGTGGAGTATTTAGTAACTCGAGAGGGATACATGCACTTATGTATGTCATAGCGAAGTGTCGACGATTTTACGAGTCGCCGCGTATACCGACTGCGCGCTTTACATAATGACCGCTTTGTACTTTGCATTTTCCCCGGCGTCCAGCGATTGAAATGACATTTTGTACGACGACACCGCGTTGCATAATCCGTATACATTTTTCCCTGTAATAATCAACAATGTAGTTCCGCTCTATTACGCGCAACTTCATTTATACAGCTTCCGCCGAGAGGAAAAGTGAAAAGCCGAGCACGAAAACTGTGTCACTACACCTACGTATACCAGCCTCGCGGACGCGCGAGCTAATTGATTTCGCGGCCAATCACGCGTGATGCTGCGCGCCGCAATATATCGCCGCGAAAGGAAACTCGTTCGCCGCTGTCGCTTCATTCAAGCTCGCGCGGTAGTTAGCTGGTGTACGGCATGTGCGGAGGAGTTGAGTTGAAGATACGCGGAGTGATGAAACTAACTGTTGAGGTAAGTGGAAGGTAACAGGAGAGAGAGGTTGGTGCTTTGGTTGAGGGAACTTTTTTTCGAATTTGAGGAAAATTGAAAACATTTTTAAATAAACGAGGTATAAGTTTAACGGCATAATCTTTGCAATGATTTTTTATTAAAATGTACAGCGATGATGCTCCCTAAAGTTAAATGCTATTGTTATATATTTTTAAAGGAAAACGGTGTTGTATAAGAATGTCAGTAATTGCCCCGTTTATATACGTATACGCACCCACATCTTGTCCTCTCCGCACCGTACAAACAAAACTATCCGACCTAAAATCCAACACAAACCACTTTTCATTCAATTTATTCGCGCTTTCCGGCGGGCTCTCGAAAGAAGCGCGTATATAACGCGCTGCTTTCCTCCACGATTCGAATGTCAATACTTCATTGTTCGCAAGCGTTTAACTAGCGAAAAGACTCCATTACTTCTCAGAGAGAGAGAGAGAGAGAGAGAGAGAGAGAGAGAGAGAGAGAGAGAGAGAGAGAGAGAGAGAGAGAGAGAGAGAGAGAGAGAGAGAGAGAGAGAGAGAGAGAGAGAGAGAGAGAGAGAGAGAGAGAGAGAGAGAGAGAGAGAGAGAGAGAGAGAGAGAGAGAGAGAGAGAGAGAGAGAGAGAGAAGAGAGAGAGAGAGAGAGAGAGAGAGAGAGAGAGAGAGAGAGAGAGAGAGAGAGAGAGAGAGAGAGAGAGAGTACATCGCAGCGATAAGCCGCGTAATTGCATTCCTAATTATACAGCTGCTCCGAATTCTCGCGCAGTGATGGCAATAAAATACCCGCTCCGTTATAGACGCGCGTATACTTTTTGCTCGTATTTATTCAGTATCTATATATATAATTATTACTTACTCGTCACGGAGATAATAATGTTTTCGCGGTATCATATCGTATAAGGTATAAGATTCCGCGCGCGCGAGTTACATAAACAACGAATGGATCTGCGGAAAATGCAAATAGCGCGGCCAATGCCTTTTAAGTGAAATTTAATTGTTGTTGTTCATGCCGCACAGCGCATGTACATATACTTACCGTTGTTTCGGCGAGTGCAAGAACCGAGCGGTGCGCGAAATTATATCGTTTGCAATGGAAAGCAGACGTTTTTTTGTGTTGCCTCCCGTGTATATATAACGCCGATGGTTTACGGATGTAATAAGGCTGCGGGTTATAATTTTTTTATTGAATTCTAGAAATGGTTATTATATATTTATGGTTCTTTGGAGTGGTCGACTATATGGTGAAGAAAATTTTAATTGGGAGAAACGGAGCCTCGGTTAATGTTAAAGTAGAGATATACAGTTTTTGTACTTGAAAGCTGCATACCTAATAATAAATGGGGGAACGCTGTAAAGTCAGTCGCAACTAAAACGTATTCACTTTACGTCTATATCCTACTCGTAATTTTGATATTTTTAATTGTTAGTAAGTAGAAAATAATTAGTCTTCATATAATCGTAAACATAGTGCGATTAGTTGCTTTAAAATTTCTTGTTGAGCGCAATTACTGATAATAGTTACCTAAAAACAATAAAAGATAAACAATATTTAAACTGTGAAAACAATTTCGGACATCAAAATAACGTACCAAAACAAGATTAACAAAAATATTAAATTTGAAGTACCTTTTAACGTAATTAAATTAAGCTCACCGCTTAATTACAATTTACCTTTAACCATTATATTAACAGATTAGAGCTAAAACCACGCCTTCGAATATAATCTTTCGCCCAGCATTTATAATTTCTGAACCGCGACACACCCCCACAGGGGCCTTTCTACATATGTGTGTTCTGTGTGTTCTGTGTGTTCCCGACAAAGACAGATAGATCTGTTCCGTTTATGTGAGACAGAGACAGACATAGAGAGAAGTTGTCTAGAACAGACAGAACACACATATGTAGAAAGGGCCCAGGGGGTTGCTGAGACGGTACCCATACACACCCCGTGTCAGCGACGGTCACAACATCGTCCGGCGCGCGCGCATGTCTATATTTGTTTTGCTCTTGCTCCGAAAAAAAGAAAACATGGCGCACCGCCACTGCTGATCGCCGCGCGCCCACGGCGACGACACTTTTTTTCTTACTTTTTCACCGCGCGTCTGCCGAAGAGGACGTCGTCGCAGAATGGGCGTCAGGGAAGAGCATCATCGACGTCTGCTCCGCGGCGCGGAGAAAGTCTTTGTCCTCGCGGTGAGGGGAGATTGATGTTCAGTGCCACGCGCTCCGTCGTTGCAGACGAACAAAGGTATGTGCGCGTGCATGGAGTGTATGTTGTTTTTTGCTGACTCGTTGCGGCGATTGTTGTTGTCGGAGACAGATCGCGGAGAGGCGGTTATTAGCGCAAGGATGAGGGGGCGATTGTTCGGGACCGTCGCGTGCGGAGTGTCTTGGATTGAGCGATGACCCGAGGCGGTTTAACCTCAATGTCTTTTGGTAAACAGAGAAGAAGGAGCGGACTGAATTGTTATTGATTTTTTGCCAAATGCGGATTAGTTGGATCTGCATGCGATGTTTGGCGGCTGCGGTGCTATATATGGACGCGATGCGGTGTTGTGTTTTGGTTTTGATTGTTTATGGGTGGCAGGGAGTGACAGCTTGAGGATTTTTTGTAAGTAATTAGTGTTGTTGGTTGGGGCTGGTGGGCATTTAAATCCCTTTTGGAATTTAAATTTTTTCTAATTTTTGTAATTATTAAATTGATAATTTGTCGATTTTTATGAATTAATGGTGGCTTAAAATTTGTTAGATAATCCTTGTGGCTCTAGAGTTTATAATCAATAATTCTTTTAAGTTAATAGAATAATAGAACATATAGCTACTTAATAAATAAATACTTTGATGCATCTGAATGATTGTTGTCCTGATCAACCTTACCTTATGTAATATTTTTCCAATTCAAATCAAATGGCAAATTTACATAGATCATCAGAAGCGCAGAGTACTTTTACATAATCCTTGATGCGTAAGGACTGTCAAATTCCTCTGAGCTGCTTATTCAGCTTTTATTATGTAATGACAAGCGCATACAGTATGATTAATCATCCTTTGAGAATGTTCTGTGGTCTAAAGCATATAAGTTTACCTGAGCTTTTATTGCTTGCTAAATATTTTTTATTTGCTTGCTAAATTATTAGGTATATATTGTTTTTAAAATAACGTTATATATTTTATTACAGAAATGCAATGATGTGAGCACAGAGTCATGGGAACATTAAAATTTATTATCCAAAAATATAAAAATGAAGTTTTTCATTATTTGATATAAATAATGAATTATAGTCTGAAGAAAGTTTTCTAAGTAAGTAAAAATTCTTTTAATATTTAACTTTTGTTGAATAAATTTAATAAGTAAAAATTTCAATGAACAATGCATATAATTAAAATAAACTGCATATGTTATCTGAAAATGAATAATTCAAGTAGATTAACTGAACATTATTCCTGTACCTTTCACTTTTACCTTGAAAAGAAAGTAAAATCACAGCAGCGATCAAGTTTTCTAAAAATAAATTGAAATTTTCATTCATGATAAGACATGATGTAGAAAAAAAGTGTTGATTTTCCACAATGAACACACATTAATGCTCCAATAAATTTTTTACTCCTTTTGTTTACAGTAACTAGAGGAGCTGATTAAATAATTACACTTGATGTTAATTGATTGAGCATAAAGTAGCATTACAGCTGATTAAAATCCAAGATTATGAGATTAAATTATAGTTGCATATCTATACACTACAATCAACCATTATCTACTTAATCAGTTATCCTGTAACCCAGACCATTATATAAATATCTCTCTCCAACATCTGCAGCCATCAGCTCTCTCTCTCTCTCTCTCCCTTTCTTTCTCTCGCCATGGAGGACTACACGCCGGTGGACGAGGACTTTCCCGGCCGGCTGTTGCATCAGGCCGCACTCTGGGACAACGCCGAACTGCTGGAGGATCTTCTGCGGGGCGAGCATGCTCAGTACATCAACAGCCAAGATTCGTGGGGTCGCACCGCACTCCACGCCGCGGCAATCACCGAGCAATCGCGTTGTCTCGAGGTGTTACTGCGCGCAGGCGCCAATGCCGGTATACCCTGCGGACCTCGTGGTCATCATCGCATACCGCTGCACGTGTGCGCCGAGCACGGGCACGCGAGTAACATCGAGAAACTGCTGGAGTATAGTTCGAATCTGACGATGACGGATGACAATGGCATGACCGCGCTGAAGCTCTGCGAGAGGAACGAGAACGCGAGGTGCTGTGAGATACTCAGGGAGGCTGCTGACAGGTGAGGATGGGAGGGTGGAAGGGTTGATTTTGATGTAGTGGAGCCCAAGGTGCGAAAAAATTAAAATAATCGATTTTAGAGTTTTTTATTTTGATTTACAAAAAAATTCTTCACTTTATATATTCTTCACTTCATATATTTCAGGAGGGTCATTCAAATTTGATATATGTATTCAAAAATTAGTACACAATGGATTAAAGCCTTTTATATGCAAATTCGGTTATCAATGTTAAAAAAGATCAGTGCTGTTTTAAAATCGAATTGTAAAATTAGAAAAGAAGAATAGCGAAAGTTATCTTTTAATTTCTTCCACAGAATTTTAATTAATGATTACTCTTAGAAGATATTTTTTAGACTTTAAAAAAAAAACCATTATTAAAAAAAAAATATTTAAAAAAAGAAAAGAAATTTGAAAAAACAATCTCTTAAAAAAATTCACAGGTACGAGAAAGCCCGACTGGACACGCATGCGGCTTTGCGCGTGGCGTGCATGCAAGGCGACTGCGCGGCAGCGCGTGCCATCATCCAAGGCCAGACAACCACCGACCTCGAGTACCTCGTGAACATGGCACCGAGCGGCGCCAACACGTTGCTCTTCGTCGCGAGCGAGACGGGCCAGCGTGACGTGGTGAAGCTCCTGCTGGACCACGGCGCCGATTGCACCCAGCATCCCGTCACCAAGTACTGTCCTCTGTACATCGCCTGCTACAATGGCAAGCTCGAGATCGTGGAAATGCTGCTGAGGCAGTTCCCACGGCAGGTGCAGTCGCTCACCGTCGAACGATGGCTGCCCATTCACGCGGCGGCGATCAATGGGCATTCCGCGGTGATCGAGCTTCTCCTCAAGTTCGAGTATCCGTCGAATTTGTATCAGAGGTGCGTTTTATACAAGTTTTCGACTGTATACAACTTATATGTTATATGAGAATTTCGCGAAGTCGAATATTCGATAAGTTCTTGAGTTGTTTAGAAAAATGTTTAGAATCTTCATTTTTTCATTACTTTTACTTTACTCACTAAAAAGTTCCATATCTTGTGCATTGAAGATAAATTTTCATTAAGATTCCGTTTTCGAATAACTTATTTTTATCTTAAATATCTGCTTTAATTCAGATAAACCGTATTGATATCTGAAACAGAGTACTTTCTATACCGACGAAAGTTAATTGTAATTCATCAAACTCTCATTATAAACTACTATACGTCAGAATTCTCGCTTTCGCGCAGGTACAAGGATCCAAGCGGTGAGTTCGAGTACGAGATGCCGTTCGACATCAACACGCAGGACGTTACGGATCAGAACATTCTCTACATCTCAGGCGTACTGGGTAATGTCAAAATCGTTGAGCTTCTGCTCAACTACAAGGTGAAAGCGCGTAGCGTGAAGGAGGACGTGCCTGCTGGTGCGGACTCGCAGCCGCTGCCGGTGTCGCGCAGGCGCATATCCAGCGGTATACAGCGGCTCATGTCGAGCCTGAATTTCCGAGGCCGCTCCGGTGAGAAGAAGGACGAGAACCTCGTCTGCCCGCTGAATCTCGATCTTTATTGCAATAATAATATGGAGACAGCACTGCACGCGGCGGTGAAAGCCAGGCATACCGATGTCGTTGCTGCGTTGCTACAGGTTCGTTCGTGTATTTGTTTAAAATAATATTTTTAACGAGGAATGTAATGATGATAATGTAGTTTAGAAGTAGATTAGAAGATATTTGTAAAATATTTTTGGAGTTAGGAGAACGATTTTAAGATTAAAGAAAGCTGAATGGCACATATTTTAATTTTGCTTGTAGTAAATCAACATTTATCAAAATTTTGCAAGAGATCATTCCAATATCATATATAGTATTGTGAAACTACGTATTGACCCATACATGATGTACCAACAAAAGAAGTTAATAAAAGATCGCGCTTCACACGTGTCTCCTTTTCTTCTAGGCTGCTGCCAACCCGAATCTTCCCGTGAAAGTCCCCCACGAGCAGAACGATGCCGAGATGACTTACACGTCGGTCCTAGCTATAGCCTGTCAGAACCGCGACGTGAAAATCGCCGATCTTCTACTAAAACACGGCGCCATAGACAACGACTGTACGGCCCTAAAGATAGCAGCGCGCAACGGCGACGAGGTGCTTACTGCTAAGCTGCTCTCGATTAAAGCTCATCCAGACGCCGAGTACAAGATCAACAAGAAGGCGATGACCGAAGGCGGCCAGACATCCTCGCACTTCTCCGCTCTGTCGAATTTCGGCAGTAGCGTCACATACTCGGCTCTGTTCCCGAGCACGCCGACGATGATTAACTGGCACGATCAGCAGTGTCGGCTGTCGCAGATACGCTCGCAGTGGCTGGTCGACGCGGTGCTGCACGTCAATAAGAAGCTGAGCGCCAAGAACAACGAACTTGTGCTCTACGCCGTCACAAGGGTCGACATATCGCAGAACTCCATTACGTCGGTGCCGTCCACTATTTTCTACCTCCAGAGCCTCAGGTAAAATTAGAATCAATGGGGAGAGCGACGTGGTTTTTCTTATAACTGCAGTGAAAAGTAACGCTGTTTTTTCAGATTCATTAAAAATATAAGAAAGATTGTTTATATTTTCCTAGCGTTGTAATGTAATAAATAGCATATTTTATCGTACGTAACGATCGATCAGTATTTAAGTGTAAAACTGTAAAGATAAAATTAAAAACTAAAGAATTTCAAAATTCAAGTTACTATTTAACATGGCTCAAGAGAAGGCCACATCTAACCAACACGTGAGATTATAAAAGCGAGATAAGCTTGTAAAATGTTTTATATGTACCTGATAATTTTTTAATTAAAATAAGAGACGTTAACCAGAACTTTTAAATTCAATTCGTTAATCCATCGAATCTGACAGATACCTCAACATGGCGCAGAACAAGCTCGACACGCTCTCAACCGAGCCGAAAAACTCCAAAGACAAGCTCTGTCCAGTCCTCGAAGAAATCTACCTGCAGGACAACCGCCTTGAGCAGCTGCCCGAGTTCATCATGAACATGCCCGCCCTCGAGATCATGGACGTATCCAACAACAAGTTGCAGTGCCTACCGGACAGCCTATGGCGCGCGCCCAAGCTCAAGGAGCTCAACGCCTCGTTCAATCTCCTACGCGATCTGCCCAGTCAGTCGTTCCAGAACATCGGTAAACGCGGCGGTCGCGAGGACTCGCTCTCCAGCAGTCCCAGCATCAGCCGCAATCTGGCGAGTCAACTGACGATGCCGCGCGATGAGTCGATAGAGTTCGACTCTTATTTCTCCAAGATAGCGAACGCTAGGGTGGTGGAGATGGAGAGGCCGTTCGTGTGGACAAAGTCCGTGCAGGTGAGCGCAAAGGTGATCGATCGACGAATGATTTTCAATATTCCTGGTGGTGGGATTAGTGTTGTAATAGTTGGATCAAGTGGTATGATAGTGGTGAGAGTAGACAGGTAATTTTAATAGTGCGTTTTTATGTGGGTATAGGTGTTGGAGAAGATATCGGACGAGACTGAACAAACCGGGAACAAGTCCGTGTTGGCATCGCTGAACCTTGCGCATAATCTTTTCAATGGTATTCCCGTAGCGCTGCCATGCCTGGCCGTGAGCCTGGTGAGACTGAACATGGCTTACAATTCGTTGCGCTCCATGAGCCACATCACCTCGTACCCGGCGAGTCTTAAGCAGCTGGATCTGTCTAACAATCAAATATCTTGCTGGCCGAGTCTTCCACAGGTAAGATTGATGAATTAAATACTGAATAATTTGGAAGCATCATGATGACCGAAAATATTGATGAACAGGTGGATGGTGCGGACGAGATGGAGCAAGCCAACACGGCCTGCTACTGTCCCTCGACGGGAGTACAATCGCCAGTGGGTCCGACGAATCGTCAGACGGCGACGTCGCTGCGCGACGTGGTGCTTATGTCCGTGTGTACGCACCGTCGCCACCTGCGCCTCGAAAATCTACGCACCCTTGTACTGGCCAACAATCAGTTGACGCGCATTCAGTTAACGTCTGTGGACGACGGCGAATCGCCCTATTTAATCGACGACGATTCGGATAAGGATTCCAAGTCCAGCCACTCCTCTAAGATGTATTTGCTGTTCCCGAACGTCAGCATGCTGGATGTTAGCAATAATCAGTTGAAGGTAGGTTGAAATAAAGATTTGTTGTAAATTTGAGTAAATACTAATAGAAATTTACGATTGTAGGAGATACCGCCGAACATTTACGAGCTGAGTAACCTGTCGGTTCTGAACGTCAGTGGCAACAGCGACATAACCGAGCTGCCGCCGCAAATGGGGTTACTGTCTAGGTTGTGGAATCTAAATACTCAGGGATGTAAACTGCAGGAGCCGTTGAAGTCGATGATCGAGTCCAAAAAGTACAAAACGATGGACGTGATTGGGTATTTGAAGTCGGTGCTCGAGGATGCCAAACCTTATGCTCGCATGAAACTGATGATCGTAGGGATTCAAGGAATAGGTGATTAGATTAGAATAAAACAGAATAAATATTGTATTAAGTAGACATGAATTACTCAATCTCATTATAGGTAAAACCAGTCTGCTGGAACAGTTGCGACAAGAGGGCGATGTGCCAAACAAGAAGAAGTCGTCGGATCACTGGGCGAAGCGCATGGGTAACAAGAACATTAACTCGAAAACAGCCCGTGGCACTACTATTTCTACCGTAGGAGTGGACATTGGCGACTGGTCGTACGAGAAAAAAGTCCGCGGGCAGTCTTCCCACGGTCCGGTGTACTTCCGCACATGGGACTTTGGTGGTCAACGCGAATATTACGTAACGCATCAGTACTTCTTGTCGAAACGGAGTTTGTATCTTGTTGTCTGGCGTATTATAGATGGATTTAAGGTAATGCCCATAAAAAACGTTTATAGTGTACATTTTAAGTGAAATTTGAAAAAAGTATGTTAATTATGTTTTTGGCAATATTTTAGGGCGTCAATGAGATATTTCAATGGCTAGTCAATATTCAAAGTAGAGCGCCTAACTCGCCGGTTATAATCGTCGGCACACATTACGATATAGCGTATGAACAAAGCGAGGCTTTGCAACAATACATTCGGGACAAGTTTATCAATGTGGTGGATGCCGAAAAGTGCGGATTGCCGAAAGTTATGGAGACGATAGAAATCAGCTGTAAAACGAGGCATAACATTAAGATGCTCTGTAACCTAATCTACGACGTGGTGTTTAGTCTGAGGTCGCCCGGATCTAAGGAGCTGCTTTTGGAACAAAGAGTTCCTGCAAGTTATTTGGCTTTAGAAGACGTTGTAGTGCAATTAGGTAATTAATATTTTTTATCTACTACTGTGCGTGAAGTAGGCCTTTTTTCATCGTTTTCTGTGCGTAAAGTAACACTTCACGCACACGTCAAGTGCGTGCGTGAAATAAGGTGTGCGTGAAGTAATGCGTGAAGTAGTAGAATGCATATTTTGATCGGGAGAGCGTCGGTATTAAAGGCACATGGTCTGTTGTCATTGTTTTTTTTTAATTTATTTGGTATCGAGATTCCTTTTATTTATTAGTTTTTAAATACGTTAACGATGTGTTTATTGTTTTTTATTCTTAATATATTAATATAATATATTAAGTTAAGAAGAATATATATTAAGTGACTTGAATTCACGAATTCATAGAATTTAAAAATTTAATTATTTTAAAGATTTTTTTATATATATGTTATGGAGGGGGCTTCGCCCCCTGCACCCCTTTTTCTGATCATATTCTTTTATTGCCTATTTTTTCCCATTGATTCGATTTTTCATTGAAAAGTTTACCATACATATGGTTAGTAAAGCCTACTTCACGCACAGTAGAAGATAAAATATTGTAAGTAATTCGTGCGTAAGACTTCACGCACTTGTTGCTTAAACTACTATTTCCTTACGACTAATGAAAATATTATTTTTGTCGAATACTCATATATTTTTAATACAATTTCATACAAATAGCTCACGAAAGGAGGCTGTGCGGAGCAGACCCGGTACTAAGAGCTGACCAGTACTACTCGACGGTAAGCATTGAGCTGCAGAAGATGCACAGGTCTTTCAGAGACCCAGCAGAGCTTCATCAAGCTACTTTGTTCCTACACGAAAACGGAATTATTCTGCACTATGACGACGCTACGTTAAAGGATCTGTACTTTTTGGATCCCCAATGGTTGTGCGATATGTTAGCTCACGTAGTTACTATTCGAGAAATCAATCCGTTTGCCAGGTCAGGAATTATGAAGCTGGATGACATTCAGCACGTGTTCAAGTCCTCGACAATATCCACTGCTGATACTCAAGGGTACATTTTTATTGTATTTTTAACTTATTAATAATGAACTTCATTCTCATAATTAATTATGTTCAAATTTTTTTTCTCAGGTATATAGTGAGTCTGTTGAATAAATTTGAGGTCGCACTGACGTGGGATTATCGAACATTGTTAATCCCATCTTTGTTACCAACGGAAGAGGATCTGCTACGAAGCAACGTAAGCATAAAGATCCCAGTGAAATCACGAGGGTGGCATATGCGAACGAAGATGATAACTTCGCCTATGGTGTCATTTGGTCAGATTAGCAGCGACAGATCTAACAACGGCACTGAGAGTGTACTGACATCCAGACCTCAGCCCGACTGCTCTATCACGCGACTTCTACTCATGTCTTACTTTCCTAGGTAACATACCAATAATATAACAGAAAAACCATATCAAAGTTCCGTTATCCACACACTCATTCGTATTTTTCAACGCGATGAATTTCCAGTGGCTTCTGGTCTCGACTGATCACGCGCATTCTCGCTGATGATACGATAGTCGAAATCGTCATGTCCTTCCTCACGCCGTTCAAGGACTTCGTCGACGATAAGATCTTCTCCGCTCTCCTCGAGACTCACGCCGAGTGGGTACTCTGGCAGACGGGTATCGAGCTACGTTACGCCGGTATCAGTCTACTTCGTCTCAAGGAGGTCAACTACACTCTGCGCAACGCGCCCCACGACTACCGGCAGCACAAGTTCAAACTGAAGCAGGACGGCATCTGGTGTAGTGTTGATTTAAAATCCTCGGCCATCCTCGAGATCTGGTTCCCCGTGGACACGCTCGTGATAAAACAGCCCATACCCTCGGACTCACCTGACGACGACGAGCCTATGGGATATCAGGCTATTGTTGTAGAACCTCAGCCCGAGAGTATGCCGCAGCTACTAGCGTTGATCGTGGACCATATTGACATTCTACTGGAGGACTGGTATCCGACACTGGGCACGAGATTCGTTCACACGTCGGAGGGCAAGTTGCTGGTTACGAGACTGATTCCGTGCCCGAGATGCCTCATCGATAATGGCGACAGCGAGAGCGAGTCGTGTAACGACTCCGAACAATCGTCTGAGGATATACCGAGGTACTTTGTGTTTTGATAAATCTCGCTTCAAAGTAAATATACTTTCTTTATATTATTAAACATTATTTTAAACTATATTCTCATATGATATATATCTCATTATCGGATCAACGCATTATATATTTAATGACACAAGTCACATTCTCAAATCACACGTTTAATCTTCTTAAATCGTCAGCTGTATTAAGTTACTGCATCGGATTTCCTGCGCACACAATTTACACAACATTATAAACGCCACATGCAACAATAACTATGTTCTAATCATGTAATCACTTCCTAGATACTACATGAACAAGGAGCGTCAGAGTCAAGACAGTTACAAATCGGACGGCGACAGCGGCGTCGGCTACGACAGCTCCACCTCCAGTCGCATGCCATCGTTCGAGGGTCACCCGGACATACCGAAGAACTACCTCCAACCGTCCGACGAGAAGATCATCTACTCGTGGATGGTCGAAGAGTGCATTCTCTCGGCTTACAGCAACAAATCCATCAGTTGTCCGAAGCACTGCGACATCTCGCTGTCTCTTGTCGCGCCGGATATCATTTTCATGGACCTCGGGGTGAAACATCTCATCAAGTCGGACGATATCAAGCGCGGAAAGATGCTTGGTCGAGGCGCGTTTGGCTTTGTTTTTAAGGTAGCGTGTTGTTCTGTTCTATGTAGTTTTATTCGCTACAAGTAGATTCCCTAGTGGAAATATTATTTGTTCAAAACTATTTAAAACTGTTTAAAACTGTTTAAAACTGTTCAAAACTGTTTAAAACTGTTTATAAATGTTCAAAACCGTTTAAAACTATTTAAAACCGTTCAAAACTGTTTAAAATCATTCATAACTGTTCAAAACTATTTTAAACTGTTCTAAACAAATTCTTGTTGATTAATACTATTTTCATACAAAAGTTAAGAACTGTTTAAGACTGTTCAAAACAGTTTAAAACAGTTCAAAACTCTTTAAATCTGCTTAAAACTGTTCAAAACTGTTTTAAACATCCAAAAATACGTACTTTTGAACAATTTTAAACAGTTTTGAACAGTTTTAAACAGTTTTGAACAAATGATATTTCCACTATAGGGTTTGATGCATGTTGGCTAATTATTGCAATCAATAACCAAACCAACATCAATGAAATTCACAGGGTACGTGCAAGCTACCTGGCCGCCACCAACGCGTCGACGTGGCGATGAAGATGCTTCAGCCCGTGCCACCCGGCCCGAACTCCAAACAATCCGCCGTGCTAGCTTACAAAGCCGCGCAGAGCAAGTGGGACCGCGACCCGCTACAATACGCCTGCAAGGCCTACTGCACTGCTCGCCAGGAGCTCAATATACTACTCACTCTCAAGCATCCAAACATCGTGCCGCTCATTGGCATCGTCATCAGTCCCCTGGCACTCGTGCTAGATCTCGCGCCAGAGGGTGCGCTCAACAACGCTCTGAAGAACTACAGGCGGTCCGGTGCTAAGCTCGATCCGTATACGTTGCAGGCTATTATATTGCAGGTTGCCAAGGCCGTGGAGTATCTGCACCAGCAGCACGTGATATACAGGTGAATGTTTTGGTTGAGCGTTTTTTTAGCATGGGTTTTAGTCAAATTATACAGATATCCAAGAGGTAGCTAGATTTTTCATTTTTAGATATTTGCACATGCTCACTTTTAATTTATAATTATGTAAAAGAGATTTAATCGTACAATTATTCAAAATTTCAAACTTGTACAATTTATTTTACAGAGATCTCAAATCGGAGAACGTGTTAGTCTGGCAGATGCCGCTACCCTTCCAAGACGCCTACCACGAGCGACCAGTGCACGTGAAGGTCGCTGACTACGGCATATCCCGGCTGACGCTGCCCTCGGGTGCGAAAGGTTTCGGTGGCACGGAGGGCTTCATGGCGCCCGAGATCATCAAGTACAACGGCGAGGAGGAGTACACAGAGAAGGTCGACTCCTTTTCCTTCGGCATGTTCGTCTACGAGCTGATCACTCTGCGCCAGCCGTTTGAGGGTCACGAGGCTGTCAAGGAATGCATTCTTGAAGGTGGTCGACCACCACTCACCTACCGTGAGACTTTACATCCGTGCTACGCGCTGGACTTGATGGTCATATGCTGGGCGCAGAATCCAAAAGACAGACCTACCGCCAGTCAGATCGTGTCGATCGCTTCGGCGCCCGAGTTCACCCATCTTATCGACGTCACCCTGCTGTCGGAGAGGACGCTCGTGACGGCGATCACGATGATGAACCGACAGATCGACGAGAACATTATGGGAAACGAGATCTGGCTAGGCCACAACAACGGTGAAGTCGACATGCTGCTGGGCACACAGAAGGGCTGGCTCCAGCACGTGCGTATCGACACGCCGGTCGTACCCTACGCCATGTGCAGCGTCGATGGCTACATCTGGATTGGCGATCACACCGGCCAGCTGCACATCTACCTCGGCACGAATTTTGGCTGCGTTGGCAATTTTTGCCTAGAGCCCGATCGTAATAAGGTTAATTGATAGAATTAGATATAAATTTGTGTTACACAATGTAGAGCAATATCTATTATGTCTGTACTTTGTAGGAGTCGAAAATCGTCGCTTTGGTGTACGTGGAGCAGCTGAAACAGTTTGCTGTGGCACTGCACAGCGGCAAAGTCCTGTTGGTGGCCAACAGTTTTACCCAGACGCGCAAGATAGACCTCGTGGAGGCGTCGATGGAGAATGTGAAGACGTATTCTCTTGCTGCCGTTCCGCGAAAGCGTCGTATCATGGAGCTTTGGGCAGGACGCAGCTTTGGACGTATATCCGTTTACACTTTGAAGGATACCAGCCTTATTGAAACTACGGTAAACAATGTTTTTTTCTTATGATTGCATGCGCGGCAGTTTATATTGTATTGTACTGAATGTTTATTTCGTCGATGTAGGAGTTGGCTCACGTAAGCGGTGAAACGGCCAGCAAGAATTTGTTCGCCACGTATTTGACGAGCGCGGAAAACTCGGTTCTTAGTTACACCTATCCAGGGTGTATCGTGTACCAGTGGGACTTGGAGACCAAGCAAATTGTGAATAAACTGGACATGTCCAAGTTGGTGCCTTGCTCAGAGAGTCTCAAGTCCATATCCATAGAGGAGAATTTGACGACGGAAAAGTGCCAAGTAACTGCTTTAGAAACCTGCATGAACCAGCTGTACATAGGGACGACGTGGGGATGTATCGTCGTGGCAGAATGTATGTCACTCCGGCCCATAACGGTATTCAGGCCATTCGAAGGCAAGGTGTCGCAGGTATAAATCTTAACAGATATAATTATTTTCGTTGTCGTAATAATTTTTTTTTTTTATTATTTTGTTTTATTTTATTCATAACATTCAAGTAAACATATTGTAATTTTGTATTTATCGGTTTGTAGATAATTTCCTTCAAATCAGCGGATAAAAAGAAGTTAATCATGACGACAGTAGGTCAAGGTTATAGGAGTTTAATATCGAGGTATACCGATTTCCCGGTAGATTGTTTGGAAGCAGAAGATTTGAGGCACAATATGTATGCCTTACTTTGGAGATCTGAACACTGGTCTGCCGCATAAATTATGTTGTATATATCGCATCGGTTAATTTTTGCAAAACTTTCTTTCGTTGTTTAGGAAGGCTACCTTTATTTGTCAATTTATATTAAATAGACATTATCAGGTTCAGGATTAAAAAATAATTTTTTTAATGAAGATTTTCGTTAGACAGAACATTATATTTTTAGTTGAATTTTGTTTTTATCTAAATGCAATAGAATTTAATTAATTTTAGTTACAAAATTTTTTTATTTTGTTTTTTTTTTATAAAACTATAGATATCATACAAATATTTTTTTTAAAACTTTCCAGTTATTCGATATCAAAGTTTTGATATATATGAATATTTTTAAGTTCTTTTTATCCAGTCACAATTATGGAAAATTTAGACATATCTTCAATTAAAAACTAACTTTAGTGCAATAAAAATTCTTGAACCTGTTAATTAGTCAAAATATTGTGACAAGAAAATTATTTGCAGTGGATGAAACTAATATTGGTTAATGAGTATGGAATTATGACGATTAACTACGAATGAAAGTAAAGTAACCGTATACTATTTTATTATAAATCTTGCGATGCTTGCCGTAAAATTATTTTGTTAATGGTGCAAAGATTTTGTAAAAAAGGCAATATTGAGATTCATTCGTCCAATCCACTCGTAATATTTTAAAGAAGAATACAGGATATTCTAAAATCATGTGCATACAATGCGCAAATTTTTACTTTTACAATACGCATTCTTTTTAAAGCGCGCTTTATATAGCTGAATTGTGAGAGTAACAAAAAATTCGTACAGTATATTTTTATAGCAATCGTAGGTTTGTTTTAGAACAGGTAGATCTATTCGTACAATTAAATATTTGCGCAGTTGCTATTAATTTTTATATTTTAGTTTTCTGATCTTTATAAAGTTTAAAAGCAGGTAGAACAGAATGTAAAATGTTTGTAACATTACAAAATTAGCTCTTTAGAATTTCGCAACTACCTATTTAAAGAGCTTTTCAAGTTATATTTAATTAATTGTCTTTGAAAGACTTTTAAAATGATCTCTTAATGTTGAATGTATTTGTTTTTAAATTATGTAGAAACACTAAATGTACTCTAGTTTTGCAACAGAATTTTCTTTTGTATATAATTTATCGTACGCGTTGAATTTGTAAATATATTATTTAAGTTACTACTACTTACCAAATATGAATCCGATGCATGAATTTTCGAAACAAAGTGCGACGCCATTGAAGACAGCTTTTATAAATTTCCTTTCAATGCTGAAATGTAAACTGTTATTTATGTAAAAAAAAAAAAAAAAAAAAAAAAAAAATCTGATATCTATTAGCATCCGTTTTCACAATACAGAGGAGTTCGATTCTCATACTTTACAACCGTCTTAACTTACAAAATTAAAAAATGTTAAACAAAATTAGTAAAAAAAGAACAGTCTACTTGTCCAGTTTCTCTAGTTTCTCCACGTCCAGCTTCTCCAGATTGTGCCGGACGATGTGATCGAAGCCCCGGTAGAGGAAGTAGCCCCGGAAGGGTTCGCCGCGTAGCATGTAGGGAAACCAAATAGCGTCGTCCAGCCACATCGTGTCGAACGGCACGCTCTTCAGGTCGTACCACTGCGGACGCATCTCTGGGCAATCGTCAAGAATTTTTCGTTACTCGAGGGAAGATTGAAAATGTTAGCTTAGTGGCGTAAAAAAAAAAAAGGGAGAGAATATATAACTCTGATTTGCATTTTCAGCTGTATGCGATAGAATTAAGCCGCATTTGTGAAAGAATCAAATTTATATGTACGAATTTCTCGTACAATTTTAAAACATTTTCTTTTGACGAGGCAGTTATAGGTGCCAGTGTAGGAGCAACTAATGAGTTTTTGTATTGCGAATCTTTTTTATAAAGCTAAGCATTAAGGAATTAATTGGTCTACTTTGCCAAATAAGTAAAAGATGTTGAAATATTTTTCCTTGTGCTATCATAGTAGTTGAAAACATATTTAAAACATATTACTACTCTACAGTTAACGATTATTATATATTGATATTGCAGAAAGTTGAATAGGTAAAATATTTTCGATATTTTAATATATATTTGTTCGTAAACGTACATGTCAATGATACATAAACTGGTAATATTTAAACGTCACTATTTTGTCAGTGAATTCTGAATTAACGACTAATGTTTCTCACACGTATTATTTTTATATATATTGTTTGTAATTGCTAATTTTCAATTGAATAATTTCGCGTAAAACGCTCTTTTCTAAAAGAAACCTTTACTAAAACATATTAAAACTAATCGTTATTCAATGACTGCACTTTATCCACTAAAATCTCAGACTTTCTGGTACAATTTTTGTACAGTTTTCTATTAGCGTTCAACAACACATAGTCAGCCTTTTCTCTCACTCACACCCATAGCGATAAGTGATAAACAACTTGCGTCCCGACAAATGTTCATGACATACCCTACGACAAATATTGTGATAACCGAGCGAAACGAATTGAAAAAGAAAACCGACTTGAATCTAGGCTGATGCAATGTCTATATGTATATTTTTTTCTAACGAGAGTGAGGGAGAGAAAAGCGGGCTTCTTACCATCAGACTCGCTGGGTTCGCCCTGGTACTTGTACGTCTCAAAGACGTGGATCTCCAGGAGGGTCGGATCGCCCTCAAACTCCAACTCCAGTAGCCCCATCCGGCGCAGCTCGCTCGCGCTCAAGCCGCATTCCTCCTTCAGCTCGCTGAGAAAAGAAGAGACACAGATCTGATTTGTTAATGGACGTTCTTTGTTAACTTAGTTATTAGGCATACATGCATTTTTCATTGTTTTATAGTGCAACTAAATAGACTTGTACGTTGTACCGCGAGTGAGCTTATGTTGTGTTTAGTTTTTACATAGGACTGTAGGACGTTAGATGCGAAAGCAAATGTGTATTTTCTTACGATCAACGAAGCGTTCAAAGCAATAAACTTGTCACTGAAATTGTATTTTTTTAACGATGATTTTGTAGAATTGCGTTAGTTTTATGAAGCTTTTTTTTTCTTTGAAAAATGTAATTCAGAGATATGGTAAAATCTGAAGTTATTTAAATGTTTTCGAATATTGAAAGCGTTTTATCCTCGACAAAACCTAGTCCTACTCATTTAAATGCGAATTCGTCTGATATCAAAATCCTAGATTTAAGTACTGCGCTATCATCCCGATTGTAAATATTCTTATAGATTACACCTGAATTTTTACTTGAATTTTCAGATGAAATTTTGCCTGCAGATTACATGAAATTCATGGAAAATTCAGTTAAATTCATGTAAATGCCATGTGAATTTCCAGTGAATTTCGCGTAGAAAATGTCTAAAAACTGAACGTGAATTTCACCTGAGATTCACTCAAAATCTTCCTCCAGGTGATTTTGTATAAATAAAGTTGGAACTTACTTCAGTAGAGACTCACGTGAATTTCGGATGAATCTCAGGTGAAATTCACCTTCCATTTTTAGACTTTTTATACGCCAAATTCACAGGAAATTCACATGACATTGACATGAATTTATCTGAATTTCACCTAAGTTTCACGTAATTTGCAGGTGAAATTTCATGTGAATATTCAGGTGAAAATTCAGGTGGAATCCAGAAGAATATTTGCAACTGGGATTTTTATTATTTTGTTGATCGAAATCATGTAAAACTGAAGATCAATGAAAGCGAATTAATAAAATAGTCACTGAAAGTTGTTTTCTAAAAATTACATTTATCTAATATAAATGTATCGATATTTTATGAGCTTTTAATAATGATAATTTACATAATATAACTACACTTCGTGTTGTAATTTATGAGGGAACCGTTTCCTACGCACGACCTTTTTAAAATTGTATTTTGTTGCATCTCACCCGTTGTATAATCACTGTAAGCCTTAGTAGAGGTTTTTCGAATTAGGAAACACGTAGCGAAAAATCGCTCGTTCTTGCTAATTCGTTGCTCTGTAACAGTACCTGCGTTTATTCTTTCTTTTGCTAAATATATACCCGTATCATTATATTGGAATCCTCATTTTACGAAGGTAAAAAAGAGAAAAATCATCGTTATTGGCTGTATATCGAACGATTATATACGCAAATGGCATTTGATAGTATCGTGAATTGTGTGATGCGATGGCGAAGAGTTGTTTATAATTGTGACGAGAGCGAGTCACAATACGAATCCGTCGCAAACCTATTCCGTGTTTGTATATCCGCAAGTGTATAATGTACACCGTATGTATATCTCGTGTATAAAGGGATTTCCTATAGGAGGACGATCTAAGTCAGGGATTATAATAAAGGTTGTTATATACTGTCACTTGTAGCTTTTGTTTATTTATT
This sequence comes from Torymus aiolomorphi, assembly GCA_036365515.1. NCBI lineage: Eukaryota > Metazoa > Arthropoda > Insecta > Hymenoptera > Torymidae > Torymus > Torymus aiolomorphi. Next base: position 205,854,348 of record CM070875.1, on the reverse strand, counting down.
AGTTTCATTCCATATCAAAAAAATAATACTTGCATGAAAATTATTATACTTTCAAGAGCAAAATACTTAATTTTCATTTAATATTATTTTTTTAAGAAACGAATATTTTTATCGAAATAAAAAAATGTTCAAATATTTAAAGATTTTTTTACAATTTTGACTGAAAAGAAAAATGAATGTCCATGGAATTAGAATATATACATGTGAAATCAAACAATTTCATTGACAAGAATGTATGAATACAGTGGCTCGGGGATTCTTGCGGAACGTCCCTCCTAAGTTTCAAAATTCTGCAATCTCATTGGACAATTCCAGTGTAACCATTAACCTTAAATTGGAATCGACCAATAGGATTGCAGGATTTTAAAACTGAGGGGACACGTTTCGCAAAAATCCATGCATTGGGTGTACTAAAATCACAGCTGATCGCCTGCATGCGATTGGTCGGAATGCCGGTATGCTTATATGTTTACATGCTGCAGATAGGACCACGCTATCAAAATAAAAACAATTGTGATGCCTCTATTAATGTTAACGTTACAGTAAATATACATTGTTATGTTAAACACAAATTAACAAAGCCGCAATATTCGGACACAAGATATACCGAGTAAAGCTAACCTCTAAAAGCATTGTTTATAGATTCCAAACCCATTAATAGTACCTATATATGTTTACATAATTTTGAATGCTTAAAAATTCACCGAATCGCTCCTCGCAAAATAGTCTCGTTGGGCTCCACCTTGCCACCGAAGCCATTCCATTTGCCCTTGCCGAATCCTCGTTTCTTTAGTCCCAGCAAAATTTGCGCCGGTTTTCTCACGAACACAAGGGTTAACAGCTTGCTTGCCGCCATTATTTCAGTGCTTAAATAGCTATATTTGTAAGAAAAACAATTTTTTTTTGTCACTGAAGGCTGAAGATTTTATTTCTTGATTATTCTTTGGCGCGTGCAGCCGATAGGTGTACTGGCATTTCAATGTTGATTGAGCGTATATTACAGCCTTTTCGAACGTTTCGAACGTCGTTCTCGAACCTTTTTTGAAATGGCCTTTATACAATACTAGGAATTTGAGGCCCGCTACGCGCGCCAGATGCCCGTACCAAAGAAGATAGACGTAAATAGAAGCGCAAAGCCTGCAGGGAAATTGAGGCACCTACGTCTATCTTCTTTGCCCGTACACGGAAAAAAAAATAAGACGCGCCTGGTTACAGAAGGTGCGGAACGGATACAGTGCCGTAGTTCGTAACTATATTGATGACAGAATGAAACGGTCGCGGTACGCTATACTTGCGCGCGGGGCAGTCAAAGGCGCGCAACGCCAGCCGTTGAGTGATGAAACGCCGTTCGTTCCAGTGCGTTGGAACGGCTGTCGTTTTGCAGCCGAGACGCACACGGTTTCGGGCTGAAACGACAGCGCATTGGTAACGTTATGTACGATAGCGTTGCAAGGCCGAACGCGCCCGGTTCGCGTGCTGGGGCCTTTCTACATATGTGTGTTCTGTGTGTTCTGTGTGTTCCCGACAAAGACAGATAGATCTGTTCCGTTTATGTAAGACAGAGACAGACATAGAGAGAAGTTGTCTAGAACAGATAGAACACACATATGTAGAAAGGGCCCTGAACTCGGATGGTTTCGGCACGCTGAAACGACTGCCGTTCCACAGCTGAGACGTGCGCGGTTTCGGGCTGAAACGACAGCGCATCGGTAAAGTTGCGTGCGATGGCGTTACGAGGCCGAACGCGCCCGGTTCGCGCGCTGAACTCGGGTGGTTTCGGCTCGCTGAAGCCACTGCCATTCCACAGCCGAGACGCGCGCGGTTTCGGGCTCAAACGACAGCGCATTGCTAAAGTTGCGTGCGATGGGGTTTCGGTCCGAAACCGCGCGCTTCTTGGCTGGAAAACGGCGGTGGTTTGAGCTCACTTGGAGGGAACGAACGGCGTTTTGATGCTGAGACGCGCATGGATTCCATCATGCAGCACATTATTGCTACTTGCAAAACCACTGGACAATTGATCTATATGTGGGAGTCTCTTTTTCCTTTTTTTCACGCCAACGAAAGTACTTTCATGAATTTTTCTTTTTAAATTTCGTTCAACTCGACACTTATTGTTTTTCGTCATTTAATAAACAGAGATGCACTTTTGCTCTGTAATCATTAAAGAGATGACCAATACTTGTATATTCCAATGTTTTATTTGAAATTATTGACTACGTAACCTTTTTTTATTACAATAAAACATTTATCACGTAAATCAATACTGTTTTTATTAATGAATACAAGATATATTTATCAAAATTGATCAATACTTTCAGCGATACATTTTTCCATTGCCGAATGCGTATTTCTTCAAAATATTTGCCTTCAGCAATACTGAGAGCAAAAAATAAATTTTTGGGCTTTTCTTATTTTCCCTTGCTGAGCGCGCACTGGACGTCAATTTTCACCTCTGACTACAAATTAATAGTTGTTCTCATCGACACGCATTTGAAAATCCTTTATTTTTTGACTTTCTATAAAATTGTCGACCTGACGAGTCATTTGCAATACCGGCTTCAGAAGCAACAATTTTTAATTGGATGGGGTGTCTTGCAAGGTAAGTTGGTCCAATTTTTAGCTACATAAAAATTGAATTCGTTTACCATTTGTTTTTGAGCGTAGCATCTAACTATTATGGTATTTTGTACAAGTCAATAGATGTAAATATATATATATAATCTTGTTAAAAAATATCTTGTTAAAATGGATCCACGATGTGCTATTATTTTTATAATTATTGGAAATTTGACGATTCCTTCCGTTTTTCGATTGCAAAGAAATTTCGCATCGCAAGGCTGATTGTGGCTTCAGTTCATAGTCGGATTCTGACACATTCAGCGAGTTTTTTAAGAATTTTTAAACACAAATATTTTTCTCTGTACCTATCAAGCGTTACTGTTGACTTACGCGTTACGCACTCGACTGTTTACATGTTACCAATTTACTCTTTCAGACAGTCAATAAATGGAAATTGTTAAATATTGGTCATATTTGTGCAGAATTTTGTAAAATACAGGTCGCTATTGAAAACATACATATTTTGTACAAAATATATACGAAATTTGTCTAAGAATATGTACAAAACTTGTATAAACTTTATATGCATTTTTTCGGAAAAAATTTGTAAAAATTTGATACACTTGATACAAATTTTGTATACAATTTATACAAGTTTTATACGTATTTTGTATGAATTTTACATAAATTTTACACATTCAATTAATTTTTTGCCTTTTTTAATAGTTAATCATGATTATTATTAGTCAAAAATTTTTTCGTACAATAGTAATGAGTAGTCTACTAAAATTGTTATAATATGCATTATTTTACGGGATAGTTTGAATTTCCTTTTACTTTAAAAATTTTGGTTACAAAGCATTGTTATTTTCCAAGATTTATGAAAAATTTAGTATATAGATCGTGGATCTATTCAGTTTCCGGGAATCAAATTATGTAAAAATGTTTGCCATTTATGGAAACAAAATACTATATCTTGTTTTGCAAGTCCATTGACTCGTAAAAAGTAGATACTGCGATGTTATGATTAAAAAGGAATCGAATTTAATTTTCATAGAACTGAAAATTAGACCAACTTACCTGCATTAACTTACCTTATATGATTTTTTTCCTTACTAAAGAAGATACTTTAAGACTCAGATCGTTGTTATTGGTAGATTAAAATGATCACGTGATGATGGTGTATTGCGAAAGCGCGAACGTTTGAATTTTTGATATAAAAAGTACTTGAATATACATTGAAAGCATTATACATTCTTTTGAAAATTCGTGTATAAATGTTTTATACTGATATCAGTAAAGTTTTATCGAAAATCAGTGTTAGGCAAATCCGAACTTGCGTTACCGCAACATATTTTGCTACACGAATAGCGGCGGTACAAGTAGTGCAACTACAAATAAAATTTATTGTAGTAGTGCTACTTTACAAAAAATTGTACCCTACTCGTGGCATCGATATTTGCGTAGAGCGCTACACGATTTTTAAAAGGTGATAGTACTATTTGCATAAAGTAGTTGCACTACTTTCAAAAACAATGAAATTAAAATTTGTATGGTATGTCTTTTCGAATAAAAAAATTAGACTCAGCGATAAGAAGTGGATGATCTGCAAGTCGTAAGTGATGCTTGCGACTTGTACACTCATAAAAACAGTATTTTTGCGGCAAAAATATTTATGTCTTGAGAGCCGTGTAGTCGCACTATTTGATGAAAGCAGTGCCATTATCGTCCAAAAATCGTATAGCGTCACAAGTAGTGTAACGACAATTTTTTTTAAAAGTAGCGGCACTCCTGCAGTGCAACTACACTATTTTCTAAAAAAGTAATTATTTATAAAGCGAATATAATGTTAAGATTTTTATGGTTATTCTTTTAATGTGACGAATATAAATTGTTTGATTGAAAATTATTTTTTACGTTTCCATGCAACCGGCTAATAATTTTACAGATAATAATCGATTGTATATAGCGGAATCTGTGAACGAATCAAGGGTGATCTACAAATTACTTTTGGAAACCCTGTTTCACTACATGAGGAGCGACCCGTAGGAAAAAAGTATGCACAAGTTTTGTGCACAAATAAAATTTGTGCATAACTTTGTGCATAATTTAATAATTGTGCATATGTTTATGCACAAATTCGTGCACGGTTTTCGTGTGCACTTGTGCATGCATTTATATACAAATGTATGCACAATTTTTAAATTATGCATAAATTTATGCATAAATTTTATTTGTGCACAAAACTTTTTCCTACGGGGAATACTACTAGTATAACGAATTTAGGTTCATACAAGCATTCGGCTATACCATACCAGTACACTGAGTATAAGATTATCTTCCAAATAAAACATTAGAATATACATGTATTGGTCATCTCTTTAATGATTACAGAGCAAAAGCATCTCTGTTTAATGACGAAAAACAATCAGTGTCGAGTTGAACGAAATTTAAAAAGAAAAATTCATGAAAGTACTTTCGTTGACGTGAGAAAAAAGGAAAAAGACTCCCATACATAGATCAATTGTCCAGTGGTTTTGCAAGTAGCAATAATGTGCTGCATGATGGAATCCGTGCGCGTCTCAGCATGAAAATAGTTCAAATCAGTTTTCCAGCCAAGAAGCGCACGGTTTCGGACTGAAACCCCATCGCACGCAACTTTAGCAATGTGCTGTCGTTTGAGCCGGAAACCGCGCGCGTCTCGGCTGTGGAACGGCAGTGGCTTCAGTGAGCCGAAACTACCCGAGTTCAGCGCGCGAACCGGGTGCGTTCGGCCTCGTAACGCCATCGCACGCAACTTTACCGATGCGCTGTCGCTTCGGCCCGAAACCGCGCGAGTCTCGGCTGTTTAACAGTAGTGGTTTCAACGTGCGGAAACCACTCGAGTTCAGCGCGCGAACCGGGTGCGTTCGGCCTCGAAACGCCATCGCACGCAACTTTAGCAATGCGCTGTCGTTTCAGCCCGAAACCGCGTGCGTCTCGGCTGCGAAACGACAGTCGTTTCAGCGCACTGGAACGAGCGACGTTTCATCACTCAACGGCTGGCGTTGCGCGCCTTTGACTGTCCTGCGCGCAAGTATAGCGTACCGCGACCGTTTCATTCTGTCATCAATACAGTTACGGACTTACGGCACTGTATCCGTTCCGCACCTTCTGTAACCAGGCGCGTCTTATTTTTTTTTCCGTGTACTTTGACCAATCAGCGAACTCTCTGAAGTTGGCTCTATATGTTTCAACCAATAATATTTTTTTCTGAGCAATATGGCTGCCCCGTAAAAGCATATGGCTGCCTCCTCATACCCATCTCCCTTTTAATATAGGAGGATTATACCTACCACAATTTTTTGAGCGTACACCAGTACACGCAAAAGTGACTATAGAGCTAGAGAAAAAAATGCTTAGCTGTATCTATGGAATTTTGCGTTCGAAATTGCATAGAGTAAATACATTAAATTAAATAAAATACTGTTAGAATGAAATAAAAGATTAGCGACTCAACATACATTACAACTGTAATCAGTATAATCTCCCTCCAATCCACCAGATTGCTGCACATGCGTATTCAGAGGCCTTTCTACATATGTATGTTCTGTGTGTTCTGTGTGTTCCCGACAAAGGCAGATAGATCTGTTCCGTTTATGTAAGACAGAGACAGACATAGAGAGAAGTTGCCTAGAACAGACAGAACACACATATGTAGAAAGGGCCCAGAGTCCAGAAAGTCGCAGCCCTCTCTCCCACTTCTCTCGATGGCTGGCCCGGCATTTGTCAGGCATTATTTCTGCGTCCTGCCATTTCTGTGGAGGGAAATTTAATTTTATATTAATGCGGTCGAATGTAATGTACTCGAGCGAGAACTTCATATAATTACAATCGAACTTCGCTTACAGGTAAGTTCGTTTTATTGTTCAATTATATTGCGTCTTTGCTTTCCTACCTTATAACTGTAGTTGTTCAGCGTCACTGATAAGGTACTTATTATACAATTTAAGGTAGTTCTCTAACGCGTTATAGTTTGTGCGCTCAGCGAGAGCATAAACTATACCATACGCATGCCATACGCGTCGTTCTGTCTCTCTCGCTCTCATACATGTCGTCTGCTATTTGTGTTTATAATCATTCATATCTTTTTAAAAAGGTCGACTTGACACATATTTGATAAACTTAAAAGAAAGAGCTGAATTTCATCTTTCTTAAGCTGTGTTTTTCTTTTTCAAAACCCACTTTTTTATCAAGTAATACTATTACTTCCTGTTATGCGTTATATGGCGTCATTTACTCTCAATGTAAAAGTAACCATTTTCAATAATTTTTTGCTTGAATAATAGGTCGACAACCTATATTTTAAAAAATAAAGAAAAATCATTTAGATTTTAAAGAACACGCTAGAATTTTATTACTTTGAAACCCACTTTTTGATATATTAGAGAACTACCTTAAGGATTTCGCATAGCCGAGATACCACCTGCCTACATGCATTCTCTATATTACTTTCCTCTCTATAGCTTTTATTTCCTGTTATTTTCATGGTAATTGATCTATGATCACTGTATGTACGTCCACGTATTTTTGACAGTCGGTTATCTATATTTTTGCTACAAGAGTCAGTTGCAATCATAAAGTCTGGGTAGTCGTCACCAACCTCCAACAAAACTGTTAATTGCCATAGTTCCTCGGGGCCATTAATGACTAAGGTGTTGGAAGGAATAATTTTTTCCCGTTTTGTGTCTTCGTTTTGCACTCTAAAGGGGTGATTTAGCATTAGAATCAACAGCTGTGTGACTATCTTTCCCTACTGAAAAATCTCACGCCAAAATCTCATCTGAAATTCTGGTCCGCGAGCTGCTAAAATCCCTTTAATGATAAAAAAATCAGTTTCTGGGAATTAGGAGTCGCCTATTAGGTTACGCCACCCCCCAGATAAGTTCAAAAATCTATGTTTTGAAGTGATTTAGCCATTTTTTACATTTTTAAAAATTTTACACATGAGATCTCACGTGAGATCTCACGTGAGATTTCACGTGAGAGATTTAAAACATGAGATTCCACGTGAGATATCACGTGAGATCTCATGTGTAAAATTTCTCAAAATGTAAAAAATAGCTAAAACGCTTCGAAACGTAGATTTTTGAACTTATCGGGGGGGGGGGGGGGGTAACCTAATAGGCAGCGCCGGATTTAAGTATAATGGGGCCCTGGGCACTTGGGGTGTGGGGGCCCCCTTTTAAGGGATTCAAAAGCGTAAATTAAACAGTATATGCTATATATTTTTCTCGATCCATAAAATATACAAGAAATGATAGAATAATAAATAAATATACACGAACATAGAATAAAATATAAAATATCATAGTTTCATAAGGTGCAAAGCTTTTCATGGTATTTATTTTTATTGTACGCGATCAAATAAAGCGTTTTCGAGCTTTTTTTTCAGCAAAATATTTTATAATATCCTCACTGTTGATATCACGTACAATGTCCCGCTCCATGCTTATAATAGTTAAGTTATTCAGTCTCTTTTGGGTCATTAATACTCTCGAGAAATCATTCACTAGGTTTAATTTCGAAAACGACCTTTCTCCAGTACAATTACTTATCATTAAAGTCAAATAAGTTCTTAGAACCATTTCAGTATTTGGAAAGGTCTCTCGTACGCCTTTCTCAATTATTAAGGAGTACATGGCTTGTTCTCTACTGATGCCAGTTTCAGGATCAAATTCAAGCAATTCCAAACAAAATTGTTGGAATAAAAGGAATTCCATTTCTAAATTAGAATCAAGATCATTTTTATAAATGGCAAGTAACATTTTAGCACTCTGTACTAGTTCTGATGTAGTCAATTTATCGAATTTCGATAAGAAACCAAATCTCAATTCAACGATCTCATATGCCGCAATCCTTTCATTTAAAGCATTCACAAAATCGTCGACCTAAGGTATAAATTACAAAATTCGAAATTTGTCAGAAGGAGTAAATTCGGTATCTGGTGTACGGCCATAATCGAGAGGATTTAATCTTAAATTTCTGCGACGAACACGGTCTTTTCTGTAATCTAAAATATTTTTCAATTTTTTACCCAAATCTTCATAATGTAAAAACAAATCTCTCTTATTAGCCACAAATTTGTTCAACGATCGCACGCATTGCAAGGCTGTATTTAATAAACCTGAGGACTCTGAATAGTTTTACTAGTATTATTCAGATTCTCAAGAACGTCATTCCAAAACATTGCCATAATACCCGTTTCTAGTATACACATTTTTCTATAAAGCCCTTCAGCCTCACACCGAACTTTCGCTTCATACTCATCATTATTATCCATAATTGATAATAAAGCTTCCAATATTAATCGATAACTTTTGACAAAAGCTTTATTAGCTTCAGCTCGACTTGACCAACTAGTGCACTCAGCTCGTTTAGGTACCATTATTCTGTCACCATCCATTTTATTCTTTTCCAGAATATCAACGAGCAAAGACCAACGTTTGTCTGATACTGAAAAAAATACGTAAAATTCTTGTAAGAACATAAAATATTCTGTCGAATAAGGCGATGCACTTGACGCTTTTCCCCGACAAGATTCAATGAATGCCCGAAACATGGAACCCAAACGGCTAAATTATTTTTTTCTGCTATTAAAGCTTGTAAACCGTTAAGCTTGCCACTCATCGAGGAAGCGTTGTCATATGATTGACCTCTGCAATCCTTCAAATCTATGTCATTCTCTTTTAAGAAATCATTTAAGCCACAGAATATATCCATAGCTTTATGGCCTTGACTTTGTAGAAATTTTAAAAATCTCTCCACAGGCTTGTACCTTCAACATATCTTAATAGTATCGTTAGTTGATCTTGATGACCTCTGTCCTTTGTTCCATCTAGGGAAACAGAATAAATTCTGGCTATTTTTAAACGTCTCATAATTTCCTTATGAACAACACATCCAATTTCTTCGATCAGCTCTTCGTAAATCGTAGAAGACAGATAATTCACATGACCACTTCCACTATTTCCATACTTCTCAATGTGCTCTTTTAGGAAAAGATCATATTTAGCTATCAATTCCATAATGCCTAGAAAATTACCGTTATCTGGGAATCCTAAAGTTTCGTTACTGCCTCTGAATGCTAAACCACGTTCACCTAAAAACATTATTACGTCTATAGCGCGTCTCAAAACTTTACGCCAATACTGTGTACGATTTTCAATTTGTTTTTGTAGTTCTACATCTATACATCCAGATTGTTTCTTCATATTATTGAAACTAATTAGTGATTTCATATGAGTAGTTGATGTTTCATGTTGTACTAAAGTATTGAGAGCATGCTTCCAATCACAAAAACCCTCAGAAGCAAATGGATTATCCTTTGAACCAAATAGTTTGCAGAAAAAGCAATATACGCGGCCCGTACTTGGCGAAAAGCATAACCATGAACGATATATTCGCTCACCAGTTGGTGTTGTTCTATGAAAGAAGTTGACATTACATTTTCTCATTTTTTTTGTTATAAAGACAGTACCACTATTATTTTCTTTGATAAAGTACTGAAATGTGATTTAAAAAAAAAAAACGAGTTTATTTCAAAGAAAATAATTTTATTCTTTTTTTTAACGCAGTTTCATTGATCTATGACTATTAAATCTAGCATTGAAAACAAAATTTAATAAAATAAGTTCGTAAAGCTGAAAAAATAACATATAGCAAAATTGACATTTTTACCATTACAAAACTTCTTTCAGAAGTAGGTAATTATTTATAATAAATTTCAACACATAAAATAGAATAAACTTTTTACATTTACCTTTTCATCAATTATTTGATTTGGATGAGACGACACTTGATTCAAAACGTTATCTTCCAAAGATGAAGTAGAACTCAAACTTTTATTTCGATCATTCAATGAAGACTCAATTGTTGGAAGACTTTCATTTGCATTTGCAGAAGGTGCAACTTGGTTTGTAATAATGAAGTCAGACATCTGACGCGTTTTTGCCAGAACTTCATCGTCCTTTTTTTCTTTTCAACATTGGCCTTCCGTTTAGCAGCACCACTTCTATGGTCACGGATCCCTTTATGTCAATCGGATTGTTGGCTCATTTCCGAATTTTTTAATCTTAATTTTTTTAGAAATATCAGTAATGTACTGTAAATACAGCAACACAAATATAACATATTCTTATACCTCAGAGTGAAAATTATTGAAAATCCTCAGTAAAATTACAATATTACAACATTATCACAACATTACAATATTACAACATTATCAAAAGAAATTTGTGATACTTTTTCTGTTATTCATGAATTAGACGTCACTCTTGTATGCAAACTGCTCGACAAACTGTTACACGCAGAGTAATAGCTAAATGATGCATTTTCTTAGCAGACGTGTTACTTTTCTAATACACGTCGCGACTCGCAAAAACAAAGGGCTAACGGCCGCGGCGGAACGGGAGATCAGACGTACCGTAAAAATGTAAATAAACATTCTGCCGGTTGCACTCCACAACGATCAGACACTTGCTCCTATTGATAGCTGACATGGGGGCGTGGCCAATCGCTAATATATATATATATAGCTATATATGTATATGCCTTAACCATAGCCAGCATGGCGCAGAATAGCTCGCTCTGTACAGCGTTAAAGCGGGGCTTGCTCTAAGTTCATCGCGCCACCACGATGGTCGCATAACCGATGTCAGATCAGCGTTGGCTTCGCAAGATTATGACTGTATGAAATGTATATCCCGACATCATCGGGACGTGTAATCAATTATTTTTCAAATCATCCAACACAGCAAAAAAAGAATATTATTTTTAACCTAGTTGATAGGGCGTTTTTACTCTCAGATTCTAATTTTCACTTAGACAATATAAAACTCATAAAGAAGATTTTACGTAACAATGATTATCCTATGTGGTTTATAGAAAAACATATCGAAATTAGATTTAAAAAACTTAAGTATGGTTATACATATAATACGCACCAAAATTGCTATGAAAAATTACCAAAATTGTCTTTACCGTTTACCAAAGATTTTAATAGTCTATCTAATATGTTAAAATCTTATAACATTTGTACAATCCCATTATTGAATAAAAGTTTGTCTTCGATCATTCGGTTAGGCAAAGACATAACCAAAAAATGGGATCGTACTAATGTGGTGTATAAATTTGATTGCCTAAATTGCTCTGCTACATACATAGGAGAAACTAAAAGATCGTTACACACACGCATTAATGAACATAAAATAAACAAAAATAAAGAGTCTGTTGTCAGTAAACATCGATTAGAAAACAAACATGAGTTCGATTGGGAAAATACATCCATTTTAGATTTTGAAAGCAATTACAAAAAAAGACTAATTTCCGAAATGATCTATATAAAAAGCAATCAAAATAGTATTAATAAAAAGGAAGATATCCAAAGACTAAGTACAATGCATTTTCCTATTATTAACGAACTTGATGCTGTATAACTCTTTATGTAAACATTGTCCAGCGTATATAAATACAGTGTACGTGTTATTGTTTTCAGTCGAGAATAACATCTGATCGACGTATGATATATACGTTTATAATTTCGGTAATTTTGATTTTTGTATTTACACTTTGTGGTTTAATTGTCTTTAAAAAAAAGTTTTATATGTTAATTTATTTCTGTGTTTTGAATAAAGGCCTGATGAGGTTGGCGTATTAAGCCAACGAAACGTTGCCATAAAGAAATAAGATCATTTCATTTTGCCTCCAAAGATCGTCCTCAACTATTTAATGTATATCTATATATACAGTATATATAGATATACATTGCATGCAGTCAGTATCTCAATAGCATTTTCAGGAAATCGTCACCCGCTTTTCGTAAGCTTACTAATTAAAAGTCGCGGCGCTATGAATGTACTAATAATGACAATTATTAAATCTATATATTTTTACAATGGAACACTATCTTGAAAGTCAACTCTTGTATTACAAGAGTTATTGTTTCTTACAATACGTGTATCGATTTTGAAATTAAATAATTTCATTCTTTAAATGTTTGAAAATGTATTACATATTCGATGTCATCATCCAATTTTTTTTATCATTAAAGGGAAGAAAAAAGCTACCTATTCATTTTGTGGGGGCCCCTAGCCTGTGGGGGCCCCTAGTCTGTGGGGGCCCCTGGGCACGTGCCCAAAGTGCCCTTATGTAAATCCGCCACTGCTAATAGGCGACTCCTAATTCCCAGAAACTGATTTTTTATCATTGAAGGAATTTTAGCAGCTCGCGGTCCAGAATTTCAGATGGGATTTTGGCGTGAGATCTCACTTGAGGTCTCATGTGAGTTTTCACTCTTGATCTCACGTGAGTTTTTTCAGTAGGGTTTTACCTATTCCTACTGAAAAAGCCCACATGGAAGCCATGTGAGAAATTGCTGCGGGAAACATATGGTTCCCACATGGGTTCCATGTGAGCCCCACATGGATCCTATATGAGTCCCATATGACTAAATTATGGCATAATTTTTATATAAACTTATTATTTATTAATAAATTATTTAAAAAATATTGCAGGCGAAAAAGGAAGGCAAATTGAAATTCTTTGTATAGGTTTTGTCTTTAAACAATATTAAAGGGCGAGGCGGCGCCCTGCTTGGCGAGTTATAAGGAACGAAGTGACGGACGAGCGAGCGGGGCGAAGGCGGACTCTTTATCCTTTGGGTTGGGTCTCTAACCTTACTTTTTTTTCGTAAATTTCGCTCATCATTTTTATTTATTATGATAATAATGAAAATTACTTTTTTCAAAATGAAAATCAAAAAGCCTCCCTCACTGTTATATTTTTTAAATAAATTATCAATAAACAATAAGTTTATTTAAAAATTATGCCATGATTTAGTCATATGGGACACATATTGGACACTTGCGGGACTCACATGGGACCCATGTGGAAACCATATGGGTTCCGCAGCAATTTCTCACATGGAAGCCATATGGGGCCACGTGTGGGAGCCATCTAAATATTCAAGATATTCAAGATATACAGATGTCCATATACACGTGTTATAATATGTATAATATATGTTGTCGTTCGCTGTGTGAACCTCGACGTTTTAGTAGACACATTATAGGGTTTATTACTGCTATTGCAGCCCATGGAATGGAACTTTGATTATACGTGTTCCCAAGCCAAATCCTTCTATTCTCGCGGCTCTTTGATAAGGCTCCTGTAGGAGGAGAATATCAATTTGTTTTTATATTACTTTTTGTCTTATTTCGGTGGGTTACCCTTCGAGTTTTCCCAGCGTTTAGTTGCAAAACTCATAGACATGTTGCGTTATTATTGATTTGGTCGGTATTGTCCATAATCAGTAGAATCAATTAAACAAGCGCATTCAGGATGTCATAAGTCTGCTGCAATTCTGCTGCGTAAGTCCTGCTGTAAGTCTACATTTTCAATTCTGCTACATGTTTGCTGCACTCACACGTCCAGTATTTGAATCTATTGCATGCACTTTAACTGCCGCAAGTCTGCTATAATTGTGCTGCGTAGACTTAATCGCAAGTTCTCTTCCGCAATTCACGAGCTTTACTGATACCTACAACTTGCACTTTTGCTATTGCAAATCTGCTGAAATCCTGCTGCAAAGAGCTTTACGCAAGAGTATGAGAGCAGAAACGTAGTAAAAGAAGGTCTCTGGGGATGGAATAGGATTGTAGCGCCTATACTTACACCCAGCGCTGACAATGAGTGTCCGTCAACTGAAGCGCCGCGCACGCCGGAAGCATATCGTAACTAAGTAATAACCTCTGTCCTCGCAACTCGCGAGTTATCTCAACTTACGGTTAATGCATGCGCACCAAGACCGTCAAGGTGTTTAAAGGATCTCGCAATTGCCATAGTTGTAGCCCTATAGATATATAGGGGAAGGCGGGGCATGACGTGTCAGGTAGGTAAGTTTGGCACCCTCATATTTTTAATATTAATGAATGCAAAAAATGTAATTTTTACGTAAACCTACTTAGATATGCTTTTAGAATTTTCCTCTATACTTTTGAGATTATAGATAATGTTTAACATTTAATTTAATAAGATTGAAAATCGGTGCTTAGAAACAAGGTTGACTTCATTTTTAAATCGCTTGGAGCAACGAGAAAATGATTTTTTTTCTAAATGAGACCAAACCTATTTGATAGTTTCAACTTTTATCTTTCAAGCCCTGTTTTTGTTATTTTCAGAAAATCTTTATAAATAATATAATTAAAAAATGAAAATGGTATTAAAATGGGGCATGACGTGGCACCCTGGCGGGGCACGCGTGGCACACTCGGGCGTATCAGTGCGCCGCGGCGGCCGCCGAGCGCGGAGCGAAGTGATGTAACCTACAAACCAAAAACGGAGCAAGATGGGTTAACAACTACGCAGTGCAATAATTTAGTTTTAAGTAGTTTTTAGTTTCAATTATTACATTAATAAGTAAATAACGATTATTTCGACTGCGTATTAAGTTATATTTAGAGTAAAAAAAATCCATTTGAAGACTTAAACACAAATCAGCTTGATTTATCCATTGTTAATAATAATTCAGCTTCCGTAAATAATGAAAATTACTTTAGAGAAGTAATACCTGAAGAATCAATTGTAGATACTCAAACTGCCTTTTAGTTCAAATATGCTACATAGATGAAAATGATGCGAAATCTTTAAATTTAAACTTATTGTAATAATAATGATAATTTGTTAATCAAACAAAAGTATTATGTTGTGATCATATTTTATAAGAAGGAATTTATAATATAAAATCATTTATTAAAATGTAATAATTTATTTTAAAATAAAAATTGTTATGTTCCTTAATAAAAATAAAATTTTAAATTTTCAATAGACTGATTAATTATTTGATTTTTGAAAATTTTATTATGGCATAATTATTAAAGTATTAATTACTGGAAAAAAGAATTGAAAAATACCTATAGTAAAATATTAAATTTGACCGTGCCATGCGTGCCCCGTCAGGTGCCACAATCCACCCGCCGGTGGGGCACGTAGAGCATTTTTTTCAGAATTTCTTTTCTGTATTTTATCAATAATTAAAAGAAAATGAAAAAAAAGTTAATAGTTTATTTTATTTTATTTTTTTCTGATCTAATTATTCCGTTTTTGTACATTTTGAAATAATACACGGTTTAGTTGTTATTTTTAATCAAAGTTAGGGTGTCACACGTGCCCCGCCCTCCCCTAATAGTAATCTAAATCTAAACGTTAATTTTTGTCGAGATTCCTTTTCTATCCAGCAAGCTTATATACAAAACCGAATAAAAACGCACCTTATATTTTTTCAACGAAACAAAGTATCGATGAGTGCTTTACTTATTCAAGCCTGATCTCCTAATACTCCTTCTGGCTTCTTGCACATTAGTTGGGAGCGAATAATTACGTCTTGACAGGCTTACTGCCCGAGTGAAGCCGTAATCTCATAATCCACGACTTTACTCCCTTGTCAAGCATAATGTCCCGGATAAAAAATATTGCTGTTTTCTATTACGTTGATTATAACACATTGTATTAAACTCATTTTTCTCAAAAGCTCCATTAAGTTAAGAGCATCTAGAATAGGAAATAATATAATTCCTCTAGGGCAACAAGCGGAATTAGGAAATAAAAGTAAACTGAAATGGCAATTAAGTATTATTTACTTTACAATACTAATGGAACAAATTTTAAGTTATAATAATCGAGAAATAATCGGCCAATATGAGTCAGTGTTTTAGTTTTTGTATTAATATTAATTATATAAATAATTTAAAGATTTTAGATTATTAAAATATTTGTAATTCCTGAATTTTTGCCGTCACATATAAGTTACATAAACAAAGCGCGCGAAGCGCACCAGATGATCCTCCTATAAATACATAGATAAATAAATATAAAACTTGCTTACTATTGCAACAAGATATTTTTTGTTAAAATATATTCTAAATTGTATTAAGATTTAAATAATTGTTAATATCAATGCAAAAGATGTATAAATTATTAAACAAAAGCATTAAACAATAGCAGCCACATATATTAATTACAAATAATAGTACTTTTCGATACACTTGTGATACACCTGTGATCGAACCAGAATCATATTTATCACAAGTATCGAACATTATTTTATGACACTTCGTGCGTTAAGTGACATTTTCGAGCATGCTTGTTTTAGAAAGTGTGCGTAAAAGTGGCACTTTACGCATGGTGTGTCATAAAAGGATTATGTTAATCGCTTGACATGATCCGTTTTCTTCCGTGTAGCTTTGATGTATCCTAAAAATTGCAATTCTGCAACTGCTCGTGTAAATCGAGCTCTATAATAGTGTTAAGGATTTTAAAGAAACATAGATTGTTAAAATCTATAATTACATATAATCATTAATTTACATATTAGTACACAAAAGGATACTGCAAGTGAGGATCAATGTCTTGCTGTTCATCCGCCTTGTCAGGCTCATCAGGATTGACTGTGGCCAAGAAAGACTAAAATTTAAATATATTAAAATGAAATCACATACATGGGGTCTTCTATAAAATTGTTTTATAATTTACCTGCAACAAGTCGTACAAATTTATCATTTTTCTTCTTTCCAAGTGTAATTTGAAAATGATACTTAAATCTGGATGTGTTGAAAAATCATTGCCTTCTTTTGCACAACCACTGCACTAAAATAATTATAATTTTTTATCAAAGTATATTAGATAGTTAAAATATTCAATTCTTTAAATTCTAATTTAAATTTTTCATAAAATTCTTACTTCACAGAAAAAGCCTGGATGATTTAAAGCACTATGTATTGAAGCTTTCATTGAACCTTTTATATAAGGACTTATTGTTTTTGAATCATTATAACAAAATACTTCATTTAATGGCACTTGTTTGGGATTAATTAGATACTTTCCAAAAACCTCTTTATCTAAATACTCAATAAATTCTGTTTGTGCCTCTTTGTAAGGTGAACGTCGCTGTTCCATTGATTTTAATTTTAGTTTCTATAAAACAAATTATTATTACCACCGAATATCCTTGTATTAATACCATAATTACATGATAATAGTACCTCTTGCCATTGATAACGACTACAATTTTCAGGACCTGTTTCAATATTGGAAACAGGCATTACACTATCTAAGCTTGCATCTTTTATTACACTGATATGAT
Source organism: Torymus aiolomorphi (assembly GCA_036365515.1). Classification (NCBI taxonomy): domain Eukaryota; kingdom Metazoa; phylum Arthropoda; class Insecta; order Hymenoptera; family Torymidae; genus Torymus; species Torymus aiolomorphi. Next base: position 205,836,611 of record CM070875.1, on the reverse strand, counting down.
ATTTTATTTTATCTATTACATCTTTCAGATTTGATTCTGTATTATTTAACATGGATAAAATAGAATTGATGTCTGACAATAATTCTTCTTTTGACAAAAACTGTATCATTTTTATTGCCTCCTTATAATTTGTTGTTGTACAAATACTTACTTCACCAACAGCAATTAAGTAAAGTTCTCGAAACTACAAAAAAGAAATTTTAACTATGAAACAAATTTTATGAATAATTAATGGTAAACAAAAATTAATAAATGAAAACTTACAACTTTTCCAAAGGGATGATTGGGTAAGTGCGAAGTAAATGTGTAAAAACACTTCAATATTATTACAAAGTTGTTAATGTACCTATGATATTCATTGAGAAGATGGATCAGAGTTTTCTGAAACATTGACAGTTTTAATTCTATAAAATGTACATATTTATTTCTATCTACTGTGATAAAACATGGTAATAAGGTTGAACCTTCATTTCTTCATTGTTGTTAACATTCAAATTCATAGATTTGCAATGTTTTGTAAAGGATGGGATTTCATTTTGAATTAATTTAATATCTTTAGGCCTTAATCTTGATACTCGGTCTTCTACATCTCTTGGTTTACAACAAATTGTTAAATGATTTCTTTTATTTCCATAAAAATGTCTCCACATACACATCTAAAAAATAATAATTAATAAAAAAAATTCATAAATAAAAATTTCAAAAAATAAACTAATAAATATTTACCTTATAACTTTGAAGATAGCCATTAACAGAAAAATCAAAGTATAAAAATATATCAACAAGTAAATGAAATGCTCGACCAGTTAATTTGAAAGGAATCTCTGGTGAAAGAACACAATCCACTATACTAGCTAAGGTTTGGGCTTGATCTTGTGTACGAAATACCTGTACAAAATAGTCAAAATTAAGATTTATTAAATGGCAAAAATATATTTATATTTTTTATTTATAGATTTATATGTTTCAAATAAAAACATAATAAAAGTTCTAATCATATTTCATGTTTAGTCATTTTTTTCTTGAAATTGTTTTATGTAAACTACGAAGTACAAAAATATATCAACACTTTCAGGGTGGCTAATGCATAGAACAGTGTTTAGAATATTTCAAAATTTAAATTAAAATTTGAATATAAAATAAAACTTTGAATGTTACTTCTATTTTCTGAGATTTTAAGAAATACAACAGTCAAGCATATTATGAATATTTTTTTGGGAAGCATTTTTAAAGAGCATAAAAATGAAAGAAATTAACATGCCGCCCTGAAAGTGCTAATATATTCAAATAAAAAGTATATACAAATTTTAAAACTATTTTGTTTCAAGAAACCTAATTGAAATTTTTATAATTTATTTATGATAAATACGAAATTATTAATATTTTTTTACTTACTTGAACTTTTAATTTTGACGTAGCATCATATGAAAGTGAACGATGGACTATGTGTAATGTTGTTGCTACACCAAAAATTAATACAAATTTCATCGTTTTTAAGTAAGAGCTGTAACATTAAAGACTATGTAAAAGAAAATAAAACTTTAAATTTTAAAAAATTATACCTTAAAATTAATATAAAATCGTGTAATATTTTTGGTGAGAAACTTTCAAAATCTGGTATTATAATTACAAAAGGTGTATCTGAATCTGGATTATTTTCTCTGTGCCATGCATGTAATGTGCAAAATGTACATTGCATTTTCTTTACTACTGGCAAATCATGTTCAACATCGCCCTGTTTATCATGATCCTGAAACAAAAAAAGTGTTGTTTAATTTTGTAAATTATAATTACATTTAAACTTATGTTTATTATATTAACATGTTAACTGCTAAAGCAAATATTTTGATAATCTAATATTTTTTAGTTTCACTAAAGTAAAAATTTTTATTATGTTGTAATTGAGGTGAGGTAATTTCATTTTTAAGATACAAACTAAGTAATTTATGTCAGTTAAAATCATTATTTTTTTATATCAACTTTTTATTTAAAAATGAATTAGAAAAATAATTCATAAGATATACATGGCTCATGTCTCAGATGACCTGCTAAACTTATCATATTTCTATAAAAACTAAGCAACTTTGTTATCATGCACATACATTAACACACACAACTTTTTAAAATAAAAAGTAGATGTTAAAAAAGTATGTGTTATAAGTATGTGTTACGTATCAAAAGAATTAAGTTTTGTGCTTTATAAAATATTATGTATTCAAATTCTCATTATTTTTTTATCAATCAAAATTAAGGAGTAAGAAGCTTACTGTTTTCTGTTTCTGTCTATTGATTATCTGATAAACAACTTCTTCAGTCAAGCTTTTCAATGTGCCAGCATCTCTTGACCAAACAGTAGCAATGTAATTTGTTACTGATTGTAATTTTTCAGTCAGGTTATCCAAAAGCAAATTGTGGTCAGGAAGATTTACACCTGAAATTAATTTATTGAGTTATTTTAGTTCTTTGTAGAGCAAGTTTAGACTTACTTCTAAGTTTAATAAGTAAAAATGGAGTGGTATGATCATTTTCAAATATTACTTTAAATACTTTTCAATGTTTTCATAAAAATATTTTAAAAATCATGTAAATAACTTATTAATCCAAAAGAATTTAAATTTGACAAACCTGCAAGTAAGATACCCGTATGTATTTCATCTTCCAATGGAGAATATTCTTTCACCTTAGTAACAAACATTTCTAAATCAGATAAAATTTGTCTAAAAGTATTTGTATTAACTTCCTGTAAAAACAAAAAAAAAAATTAGTAAAGTGTACAATGGAATAAATTTAAATAACTTACAGTGGCAGCTTTTTCAATTGCCAACCAATTTTCTTTAAAAGCTTTGTACCATGGTAATGATTTGTAATCATTATTATTATTACGTTGTACCAGTTTTCTTTTTTGACCAACTTTAAACTTAGCATGAGCAAAAACACCCTGCAATCAAGAAAACAATTATTTTTCTCGCATAATGAAGTAAATAAAAATGTTAAAATATATTATTGTGTATTTAAAAAGTAAAAATAAGAACATTATATAAAACATGTATTAAGAAAAATGTTCTAACGTTATAAAGAAAAAATTTCAATTTTTATCTATCACTGAAAAAAATTGGCACGTCTGCTGTTTTGGATAGTACGTCAGATATGCCAAACATGGGATAAAGCGTGAATATAACAACAATTCTGAGTTAGGTTACGTATGTGTCGAAGATATTACTCATCTACCTTTGATACAGATACGTCTTCCATGATTAAATAGTAATCGTCTTTACAGATAATAAATATAAATACTCTTTGATAAAATTGTTCGTTTTCATTGAAAAATAACCATTTTATAAGCAGCAACAAAGGCAATATTGAGTGAACAAAACAACAATAGTACAGTGTTGTGCTCAGTTGGCTCGACAGTTCACACTCGACAGGCTCAGCATTCCTGCGCTCCCGCCTCCGGCTTTTCGCGCCAATTCTAAGAAAACGCGATGCGTTTTAAATTTTAATGGGGTCTATTCCTCCGCTAGGGGCGCTGGCAAGCACATGGGGGTAAAGTAATTAAACCATTATTTTTGTATATAATATATATTGTAGTTTGTATATCTACATATTGTACATAGTTGCACGCGCAACTACAATATATAGGTAATAAAAAAAAATAATTAAAAAATGAAAAAAAAAAGAATTATTTTTAATCTGAAAAAATAAGTTGACAGTAGTATAAATGACTAAAAAATATAAAAAAAAAATTTGATAACTGCAAATTAACAATTCGCTCATCAGATATTTGATTTTATAGTTAATCACAAAATGTAAGTTACTGTTAATAATTGCTATTGACACGTCCGAATTTAAAATTTTTAAATGCTTTTTTTTACATTTTCTTACATTTCTTACATTACGAATAACCATTTTCACAAAGTCTTTATGTCGTAAAAATAGTTTTACTTACATTAGGTACAAAGTTAAAAAATAAGAGATGCGATCGCTAAGATGTTTGAATATGTTTGAATAAAATTTATCAATTTTATATAGATTATATAGACACACAACTCCACACACATAAACAAATACACGCTCGCACACACACACACGCACACAAATTAATTATTTTTTATTATAAACATTAAAAAGTCGAAGCAGGTGATTAAAACACCCAGTATGGGTGTTAACAAAACCGAATTTTGTTTTGTTCAAAGTTTTTGCAAAAACCACTTAATATTTCGACTTCAAACTTTTACTAGGTAATAGAACGTTCAAAACCGCAGCGAGGTGTTCTCTTGTTTTTTTATGATTTTACGTATTTTATTTTTAATCAGCTTGAATTTGAAACTGTGTGAATTTCTCGGTCGGTAACGGTACGACTATGGCACCCCCTTAAATACTATCCGCATTTTTTTTTTATAAAAACAAAATTAAACTTTTTTTCTCATATTAATTTATATACTTAAATAACTTGAAACTATTTTCTCAATATCAATAAATATATTTTTATTCAAAACGATCATATGAATTCATCAAATTCGAATTTGAATAATCCGCCCAGACTCTATTCGTCACAACTGCCGCGTCACCCGCATGATGGCGACACCGGTCGGATGCATGTGCGCGTTATCGCCAATATTGGCTATACATGTTGATATGCGGCCTACCCGCCTACGTCTTAACGTCTACCTAAACAATCGTACAGCAAAAGTGTCAACAATCGAATTATCAACAACACACTCACATAGTACACATGCTTACATCTTCGTAAAAGTATATACTTATATTTCTGTGGTTTACTAGTAAAGTTCTGCGCGAAAAATGGACGGAAAACACGATGAAACATTCCAGAAGATTTTCCGGGAGGAGAAAAACATAGCCTGCTTCTTTGACGCACTTTTCGGGTTCATGTATCGATGGTGAGCAGATAAATATTTGATAATGAGAAAAATGGGTGACGACGTCTTAAAACAATTTTGATTGATTTTTTCTCAATTGTTGAGAATAATAACAATGAGTTTTATTGATCATTTTTTGTATAATTACACTGATCGAAAAACATAGTTCATCTAATCGTTGAACGAGTCGTTTATTCATCTAAATTGTATTCAAAATGAAAATTTTGGAAAATGAATTTTCAACGTTGCACGCTTCTGTCAAGCAAAAGTGAAAAATGACCTTTAAGGGAGTTCTATCGGTGAAAGAATTAACACACAGAATATTCTAAAATTTGGTGTACTATTCGAAATTGGTGCAAAAATGACCCAGTTAAAATTTTAGAAGCCGAACCATCTTGTAAAAAAAGATATCGATGTTTTTATTTTTAGTTGATTAACACGGATTCTTATGGAAAATTGTAATTTTGCCGTATACATTTACTTATTACAAAGAAGTTAACACACAGATGTTTTTCAAAATATTTGTAATGCAAGACAAATATTCAACGAACATTTACAGCTTTCAACAACTATGATTGCGAGCATTTAAGCACTACAAAAAAAATTAATGAATAGTAGGTATTATGTTTTTCACGACTTGACCACCATCATATGTCACGTGACAACACCGCATTTTAAGGTTAGAACGGGCTTGTTTTAAAACGACCCCCACTCGAAAAATCGTTTACATGGCATTACTTTTTTATCACTTTATAGAAAATAGATAAATAATTAACACAATAATAAATAAATAGGCAGTGCAAGGAAAAAATAGTATATTTCTGTATATTTGAATTTGTCGTATTAGTAACAGCGAATCCACATTACGTGCCATGAGCTTTGTGCCATGAGCTTTGTGCCATACCAAAAAGAAAGTGTTGTTCGACATCTAGGTAACATATTACCACAGGATTTAAAGGAACAGACCTATATACTCTGACTCTCTCCCGTTGAATAGCGCACATATAGATCATGCAAATCGGAGCACGTTAAAGAGAAAATTATTTACGAAAATGGATTTATTAAAAGTATTAAATATGTTTTATGTGTGGTTATGTCTATTGAAATTAGAACGTTTATTAAAATTAAGAAAAGCATTAACAATTCGAAGGTGGTGGGTAAAACCACATCTTAAAAACCACATCAGAGATACCCTAGGTGGTTATCGACTGATCTTTGTCTATTTTAAACTTCAAGATCATGAAGAATTCAAAAGATTCATCGGGCTTTCCGTTGCAACGTTTGATAGACTATTAAACATAGTAAGAAGAAGATTGACACGATCTGGTCCACGAAAACCTCTGTCAGCAGAGTTAAAACTTGCTATAGTTTTGAGGTATGTTGATATGGTCATATTTATTTTGAATATAAGATTTGATGAAATTATTGTTATTGCTAAAAGAACTATGTATGATTTTTTAGTTTTTTACATCAGGGAGGTAATCCTCAGTTTTTTTCAACATTTTATAGAATCGGAAAGTCAACAATGTTCAAATTGATTGCCGAAGTTTGCTCAGTAATTGTGGAAAAACTGATGCCACTTTATTTCCCTCCTCTAAATAAAAATACTTGGTTAAAAATAGCCAGAGAGTATGAAGAACAGTGGAATGTACCTCATTGTCTGGGAGCAATTGACGGGAAGCATTTCAGTATTAAGAAACCACCTCATTCAGGATCTGTATTTTACAACTATAAAAGTTTTTTTAGTTTGGTTTTAATGGCTTCATGTGATGCAAATAGACGCTTTACATGGTTCAATTTTGGAGAGTATGGTGAGTTTTAATTAATTACAATATGATTTCTTTTTACATATTTGCATATCATTAAATAATTTTTATCATAACGTAGTACTTATATTGTTATAATATAGGTTCAGCCAATGATGCAAGTATATTTAATAAGAGTGATTTAAAAGAATTGATTGATAATGGTGAATTAGAAAGCATCATGCACATCACTTGAAACATACATAAAACTTTTAATCAATCCATTTTGAAGAGTAATTTTCTTTTCAACGTGCTCCAGCTTCCAGTTCGTACAGTTGTATATTATAAGCTGAGCTCTGAGTAGGTCTCTTCGGTTTAATCATATATTGAAATGTTTTTAGATTAAAGGCATGATCCTTTTGCAGTACTGCCCATTTTGATTCCAGTAAGCCAAATGCACACTCTATATTTATGCGTGCTCGAGTAATTCTATAATTGTATATTTTCTGCGTATGATTTAAAATAATTCTTCTATTATATGGCTTCATAAGATGCTTATGTAATGCAAAAATATTGTCTGCTACAAAAAAATATGGCATGCATACATTGCTTCCTGGTAATGGACATGGTTCTGGGATTTCTAATTCACCATTATCAATCAATTCTTTTAAATTACTCTTATTAAATATACTTGCATCATTGACTGAACCTATATTATAACAACATAAGTACTACGTTATGATAAAAATTATTTAATGATATGCAAATATGTAAAAAGAAATCATATTGTAATTAATTAAAACTCACCATACTCTCCAAAATTGAACCATGTAAAGCGTCTATTTGCATCACATGAAGCCATTAAAACCAAACTAAAAAAACTTTTATAGTTGTAAAATACAGATCCTGAATGAGGTGGTTTCTTAATACTGAAATGCTTCCCGTCAATTGCTCCCAGACAATGAGGTACATTCCACTGTTCTTCATACTCTCTGGCTATTTTTAACCAAGTATTTTTATTTAGAGGAGGGAAATAAAGTGGCATCAGTTTTTCCACAATTACTGAGCAAACTTCGGCAATCAATTTGAACATTGTTGACTTTCCGATTCTATAAAATGTTGAAAAAAACTGAGGATTACCTCCCTGATGTAAAAAACTAAAAAATCATACATAGTTCTTTTAGCAATAAGAATAATTTCATCAAATCTTATGTTCAAAATAAATATGACCATATCAACATACCTCAAAACTATAGCAAGTTTTTAACTCTGCTGACAGAGGTTTTCGTGGACCAGATCGTGTCAATCTTTTTCTTACTATGTTTAATAGTCTATCAAACGTTGCAACGGAAAGCCCGATGAATCTTTTGAATTCTTCATGATCTTGAAGTTTAAAATAGACAAAGATCAGTCGATAACCACCTAGGGTATCTCTGATGTGGTTTTTAAGATGTGTTTTTACCCACCACCTTCGAATTGTTAATGCTTTTCTTAATTTTAATAAACGTTCTAATTTCAATAGACATAACCACACATAAAACATATTTAATACTTTTAATAAATCCATTTTCGTAAATAATTTTCTCTTTAACGTGCTCCGATTTGCATGATCTATATGTGCGCTATTCAACGGGAGAGAGTCAGAGTATATAGGTCTGTTCCTTTAAATCCTGTGGAAATATGTTACCTAGATGTCGAACAACACTTTCTTTTTGGTATGGCACAAAGCTCATGGCACAAAGCTCATGGCACGTAATGTGGATTCGCTGTAAACAACAGGCTCCAGCGCATGCGCAATGTGCCCTACCAGCACGAGAATGGAGAATTGTTGTCATATCTCGCACCGAGTCAGTCAAGCAGAAACCGGAACAGAGAATATAGAATATATTATCTTTACTTACGCATAGATGGTCGGATCGGGGATTTTCGGTGAAGGCGGTGAAGCCGAGTTAAGCGTTAGTTCCGTACCCCATGAGGCAGGCGGCGCTACGTTCGAGCTGCGCGTGAAGTTTAAATAACATATAATCAAACCACATATCATACATTTAATATTTGCAAAAATCTAAGAAAGCTATTTTTGGGTATAGAAAACGTAATATAAATAATTACAAATTAATAAAGATACAATAATAAAACGAAATATTGGTAATTCTAAGGAAATTATGTAATTATTATTTGAAATAATAGTAGAAATTATCATAATATTTTTAAAAAATTTATAAAATTTTTATTTCATATAATTTAAAATAATAACATTTTAATTTAATTTATATATAAAATATTTATATAGAGAATAATTTATATTAAAAAGTTCACAAAATTAATGTTAAGGATTTTAACATTGATTTCCTGCACTTAGCTAATGCCAATAACATTAAATTAATACAATATTTTTAGTATTAAAGAGCTTTACTTTTCTATTTAATAAGTAATAATAAATAGAGCTTGCATATAAGTGCATTTAAAAATAAATAAAAAATCTTTAATTAAGAGTAACAAAAAATTTGGTTATTGTCATTACTCGATGGAAACTACGGGAAGGTGGGAGATTTTCGTTCCATCAGGATAGGATAGGATAAAGGGAAACGAAGGTACGTTGGATAATAAGAATGGATGAGACTTGATTTTTCAAGTCAAAGCTATGTATTACGTACACAACTAAAAATGCATATATTTATAATAAAAAATGCTAAAAATAAGCATTATAAATATTTATGTACATAAGCAAATTTTCAATATTAAAAAAATTGGTTAATAAAACAGCATTAGCAAAATTTAATGTGATGACAAAATACTAAAGCCTATAGTTTAATCACGCAATCAACAGCATGCAATAAAACAGTATGGATACGTTATTTAAAAAAAAACGTAATAAATAAATAAAGAAATATGTAAATAAATAAATATGTAAATAAATAAATTCATTAAGAAATCTACTAAAATTTAATACAAACAAATGCATAAAAAACTTGCGTAACAATTTACTTTTGCAATTTTTGCAATTTTGCGCGTGGCTTTTGTTGATTCGAATTACAAGATCTCTTACTTCCAGAATCGCGATGATCTGTTACCAATATGCTGCATACAAAATTATAATATTTATAAATACTTTATCTTACTTATAATTGTTTTAATTTTTTTATTAAGATTTTCATTTAAGTTTTAAAATAATTGGACTTTAGACTAACAAGATTTTGGCAACTAATTTTATTTAAATAGTGCTGACGTTTTAAGAGTATTTTCATAAAATTAGTTGCTAAAATCTTGTTCGTCAAAGTTCCAATTATTTTAAAATTCATGACGACTTTTATCGAACATTTTATCTAACTGAATTTTCATTAAAATGTGTGATAGTTAATTCAATTGTATCGTTTAACGAATTTATTAAATTCCACATAATTTGTCTAGTTTTCAAAGATGTAACGTTCATCTATACTACAAATTAAGTATATATTTACTTAAAAATATTAAGAAAAAATTATAAACTAAATATTTAATAACTTTATCCAAATAAATGACCAAAGTTTACGGTTCAAGTGGATTCATTACTAATGCTATTTGAATCTCGCGCGAAGCTGGAGCGTAGCGCCGCCTGTCTTATGGGGTACGGAACTAAAGCTTAATTCGGCTTCACCGAAACTCCGGGATCCGACCTTCTATGCAAAAGATAATATATTCTATATTCTCTGACCGGAATATTTACTCTTTGACTTGAGTCGTACCGATTAAACTCCCTTAAGGTGATGTCGGAGCCACGCTGATTGGTTGAAATTTTCCTAACCTCAAAAACATAATATCATAAATAAAGAAAAGTATACAATCGTAAAACACAAAAATTCAGTGATCGCGTGTTCTTGTTATAATAAAGAATGTTTATGAACGTTATGCAGCGTTTAATAATTTTTAGTTAAGACAAATAATGGGAAATACGACGCGAGGTGAGGATGCCGTTTCACACAGAAAATTGTAAGATGACCGTCACTTTTACGTAATTACACGCGTCAATTTTAAGAATATTGCATTATATAAATTATTGAATATTTTGATTATTGAAAATGCTGTGATCCCGCATTCTTTACACGATAACAAATCGTTAGCAACTTAATTTTCAATATCACGAAGTAAATTTCTCGTGAACAATGGGAAATACGGCTCGAGGTGGGGGTCACCATCGGTAAAGTTCGCTCCTACATCCCCTTAAGTATTTAACTTCTTATGGAAGCACAATGTTTCATTTTCAGTTAATGAGTTTACTGTGAAAACACTGCATAATAAGTACCTACACTCATTTTTTTTAAAAGACAGACTACTTATGTAAACTGTGGAAAGAATTAGTTAAGTACTTGATTCGATAAAAAAACACATTTTTCATCAGTCCTTTATATAGCTAGATATTTTTTATCATTTTTCAACAAAACTATTGTATTTGATTGAAGATTTTTTCATCTTCCATATGTGTTATTATTAACATTTTCTCAATCAAGCGGGGGTAATGTGTGAAATAAAATCCAGCACTTTTATTACATAATTAGTGAGTGACGTTTCGTTGGCGGATCTGCCAACCTCTTCAGGCTAGTGTTTTATTAGAAATAAAAATATACAAGTCAGTATTTTCAATAATATAAATATAAAAGACGTAGGACAACGCAACATTACCTCTAAAATTATAAATGTTAACGCATGTTAATAAGTCAGTGGACTCAGTTCGTTAAATTTATGTTTCGGAAATGTGACGAAATACATATAGTACATATTCGCGCTTATATATGCAACTGGAACAAATATAAATACGAAAATTTTTGCAATAGAAAATGATAAAGAAATAATATTATCTGCATTATATAGATGCCACAATATAAAAAAGACTGAATTCATTATAAATCTCAAAAAATTAATAGAGCATAACAAAATATATAAAAATAACCTGATCATGGGAGATTTTAACTTTGACATTTTAAATCAAGAAACAATTAATCAAGAATTTTTACATATACTCTTGGAAGATGGTTATTGTCCAGGCTTTTGTAATATTACCAGACCATCTGATAAAACAGGTAACTCAGAAACTGGCATAGACAATATTTTTATTAAACTAGATAAAATAGCCTATAAAACATTCACACTCAGAGTACCACTAACAGACCATTTCCCACTATTTATGTCATTAAATAAGATAAGAACAATTGAAAATGTACATAATAGAAATAGCATAAATCACAGTAAACTCAAGGCAGTTGCCTCCACTATAAACTGGAGTGAATTGTCACAAATAAACAACACGAATATTGCTTTAAATAACCTGATTGATAAAATAAAAATATGTCTTAGCAAAGCTGAAATTACCAAAAAAACAAATAATACTAACTACATGAAACCAAGGAAAGATTGGGTAACAAAGGCAATTATGATATCATGTAAAACCAAAGAAAAACTATATAAATTATGGAAAAAAGATCCTAATAATAATAGAAAAAGAGAAGAATATAGGAAATTTACGAATATCCTTAAGGATATTATAATTAAAGCAAAGGAATTGTATGACAAAAAACTTATAGAATCAAGCATGAATAATATGAAGAGTATGTGGAATGTGATTAATCAAAAACTTGGAAAAAATAGTAAAAAGAAAAATAACATCAACTATGTAATAGAAAACAACAAGAAACTATCAGAGCCTAAAGAAATTGCTGAGCATTTGAACAAATATTTTTGTAACATCGGCAAAAAGTTAAGTGATAAAATAAATCCCCCGGTAAATGAGGAAATTAAACTCCCTCCAATGAACAGCAAAAGTATATTCTTTGAGCCAACAAACCAGCATGAAATAGAAAATATCATAAATAACATGGAAAACAAAAATGGAGGAAATGATAATATTAATGCCAAGACATTAAAAACCCTGGTCGAATTCTTAGTAGACCCCCTAACCCACATCTTTAACCACTGTATAGATAAGGCCATATGGCCAGATGCCTTGAAAATAGCAGATGTAATACCCTTACATAAATCAAAAGAAAAGCATATTGCCAATAATTACAGACCTATATCTCTTATTTCTAATATAGCAAAAGTACTAGAAAAAATAAATCATAAAAGAATAATTACTTTTATCAACAAATGTGAAATACTTGCCAAAAATCAATATGGTTTTAGGAAAAACAAGAGTACAAAAGATGCGCTAACACTAATATCAAATGTAATATATGGTAAGTTAGATAAGAGTACACCAATTGCCATAATTTTTTTGGACCTCGCCAAAGCTTTTGATACTGTAAATCATCAAATATTACTAGATAAACTATATAATTACGGTGTCAGAGGAAGTGCCCATAATCTAATAAAAAGTTATTTAGATAACAGACTACAAAAAGTAAAATTAAATAATGCAACAAGTCATCTCAAATCTGTCAACGTCGGTGTTCCACAAGGAACAATTCTGGGACCACTGCTCTTCTTACTATATATCAACGACCTGCTACTTGATATCCCGGAAGATACGCTAGTCTCATACGCAGATGACACAGCAGTAGTGACGTCGGCTAAGACGTGGAAAGAAGTTGAAACCAAAATGAACGAAACACCACTCAAAATATCAGTATGGCTAGCTCTTAACAAGCTTTCCTTAAACACGGACAAAACAGTATACATTGAATTTGGGAATCAAGTTGACAGCACACCAAAAAATTATGCATAAATATACAAGGCACAAAAATCAAAAGAGTTGATAATACCAAATATTTAGGTATAATCTTCGATAGTTACATGAGATGGAACGAACACTGCCAATATATATACAACAAAACGAAATATCTCATTTTCGTATTCTATAAGCTATCAAAACTTATGACGACTGATACTCTAAGGATGATTTATTATGCCCTCTTTCACAGCATAATTTCATATGGAATTATAGCATGGGGAGGAGCTTATTCTAACAGTAAAAACCTGCTCATTAAACTACAGAACAGAATACTTAAAATAATCAATAAAAACAAATTTGCAGTCGACAAAAATCCTATGAGCATAGATCAAATTTTTACTTATGAATCACTGTCTTATCATTACGAAGTCTTACAGTCAGCATATATAAATTCCAATAGCAACACTAGAAACAGAAGTATACAGATTCCAAAAAGATACTTGACCGTTAGCATTAAGAACAGTTATATTAGAGCAATAACACATTTCAATAACCTACCAAATGATTTAAAAACAATTAGAAACAAACTAAGCAGAAAACTAAAACTAAAGCAATGGATACGAGAATGTACCTGATGCATCAAGAGTATAAAAAAATAAAAATTTTGATAGTTATTAATGTTAAAAATATATATAAATTGTTACTAATTTTAAACACTGTTAAATTTTCATACAAATTTTATAAACACATACCAAAAATGAGAGTGGGCTCTGCTTAATACTCCTAGGAATATTAAGCTGCAGCAACTCTCATAGCTACTACTCAAATTATTAATCATAAGTAAATATTAACCAAATGAATTTTAGGTTAAGTTAGTTTCAGTATGCCGGACCAGCGAACAGGAATTTTTCCTCTGCTGGATTACATTGTACTTACTTTGTAATGTAAACTATGTATAATGGTTACAAACTTGTAATTTTTTGTACTTTACTCTGGTTTAAATAAAATAAAAAAAAAAAAAAACCAAAACAATAATACTACACATAAAAATACGCTAACATTTGAATTTTCTTAATACTGGAAAATATGATTTGTTGAGAGTGAATATATCTTCCTTCTTATTAATGTTATTATTGTGGCGTTTAATATGCATCATTTCGGACGTTACTCTCTTTTTATAATTGGTCTCATTGTCCAAAATTTCAGCACCTTCTCAATCAAATTGATAATTAGAAGAATCCTAGTTTGTAACAACTACCGAATTTTGATTATTGTTGTTTTTATCTTCATTAATACGTTTTTTGAAGGTTCTTTTTGTCTGCTATATAAGTCGCGGGTTCTTTTTCTCTCTCCTATATAAGTTGCGGGACAATTCTTACACGTGAATTTGTATACAATATTAGTTCGATCCCATTTTTTGAGAATTGAAGATAATTTTTTATAATTGTTTTTTATATATGGTAGCTGAGTTTTTTGAAGGTTTTTAAAATTATCACTATTTTTACTGAGTTTATGTTTGAGAGAAATTTCCGGGTTACGTATGTTTTTATTAATGAACTCTAATGGATAATCATTGTTGAGAAGTATGGTTTTGACTTTATTAAGATTATCCTTGTGAAATCGCTTTTGCGACAATAGTATTGCTCGGTCAACAAGATTGTAAATGGTGTTTTTCTTTTGCTGTGTTGGATGATTTGAAAAAAAGTTTATGACTCTGCCGGATGTGCCAGGTCCTCCGATAGGTTCACCTATTTCCCCGCTATTTGCTGACATTGTAATGGATGATTTGGAAAAAATGTGTCGAGAGAAATTAAAGAAAAATCACAACTGTGTCCCCCTTTTCTACTACAGATACGTAAATGACACTATTATCTGTGTAAAAAAGGAACATATGGACTCATTAATTAGCATTTATAATTCCTATCACAAAAATTTACCGTTCACATATGAAGTAGAAAATAATAATAGTATAAATTTCTTGGACATAACTATCATAAAAAAGAACAATAGGTAGTCACTAATTGGTTTCAAAAACCAACAGAACCAAGATATATTCACTCTCAACAAATCATATTTTCCAGTATTAAGAAAATTCAAATGTTAGTGTATTTTTATGTGTAGTATTATTGTTTCGGTATCGTATTTATACTCGTTCCAGCTGTATATTTAAGCGCGAATATGTATATGCATTTCGTCACATTTCCGAAACATAAATTTGAGGAAATGAGCTCACTGACTTGTTAACGTGTTTTAACATTTATAATTTTAGAGGTAATGTTGCGTTGTCCTACGTCTTTTGCATTTATATTATTGGAAATACTGACTTGTATATTTTTGTTTCTAATAAAACACTAGCCTGAAGAGGTTGGCAGACCCGCCAACGAAACGTCGCTAACTAATTATGAAATAAAAGTCTTGGTTTTTACTTCACACATTACCCCCGCTTGATCGAGAAAGTATACTTGTAATAAAACTATTGTATAATTATTGTAAGTCCACCGAAGTACTCACACAGAATTATTTCATTAACAAAATTTTCTTATTCTCTCATTTATTTTATTAATAAAATTTTCTTATTCTCTTATCCAGTGTGTCTTTCACATTACGAATAACAAACAATAATTGATTGAAATTAGAATTAAACATTAAAAAAAGTAATATTAAAAAACAATATATTGCATAAAAAGCAACTATACAATAAACACATGTTAAAACAACATTTTGCCGATAACAGCACCGATTTCTACACCGTGACGGACGGCCGGCCGCCGGGTTACCCACCAGGTATCTCCAGAGAGATTCTCCTCAGCATCTACGAGAAGTGGAAGAGGGAGAAGGAGAACGAGAAGAAGGACGAGAAGCAGCCGGAGTCGTCGGCGAACGCTAGTAGCAATTCCATGATGAACGATGACATCGTGTTTAGCAACGTTGAATCAAATTTTAGGGCGAATGTAAGAGAGAGTTTTTATTGATATTATTATTGTATTTTGTTACATAGTTACATACTCACCAGCATTTTCGTAGTTTCCGTTTTTTTTTTTTTTTTTACTTTTGCCAATTGCTTTTGTCAGTGTCACTGTTATGAATTCAGGACGATTAGCATAACCTTAAAGCAATTAAAAACGAATTTAAATAGCGAATAGATTCGATTGTAGGGATCTGTAATGACTCCGACATCCCTTTAAATGAGTTTTTCAGATGAGTAAAGAAGATATAAAAGTAGTCTCAAAGAGAAATAATTGCATAATAATTAAGTATAAGAAAAAAGAAGTTACAGAATAAAACTAAAATGAGAAGGTTTCAATCACGTAATTTCATATTGAAATTTTATGCACTGACAGAAAAACCCGGGGAAAAATTCCTATGTTGCTCTTGGAAGTTGCCCACAACTGCTTAAAATCGAAAAATTTACTATCTTTTATATGAAAAAGTCCAATGTTACAAGTAAAACTTCCTATGCCAGCATAGTAAAAATTAACACGTGGCTAATGGAACTTTATCTTTTGTACATTTTCCCAGGCTTAGCATGGTAAAAATTGAGAGAGTTTTAGAATAAGAATTCACACGGTCAATCGTAAACAGCCCGCGAGTGCACGAAAAGTTGACCTCTTCAATGTCAAAATAGGAAAGATTCAGACAGATACATGTCAACAAACTCAATCCACCTTGGCAACATCGAGACAAAACACAAACGCTAAACGCAACAACTGAATGTGCCGTTCTAATCCAATATACTTGTTTTTATTTATTTTTTTTATTTTTTTTTATGATGAGACAATTTTTAAAATAATTGTTTATTTGTAATATTTTTAAGGAAGGTTGTGAAAAACTATTATATCGAAAATACAAATTCATTAATAAATAAATGAGCTTGTTTAATTTAAGGTATTGGTAATATTTATAAAATGTTAAACAATATTCTTAATATATAACATTTGTAATAAATTACGCTAAAATAGAGAATAGTATTATTCGAGTTAAAGCATAATTTGTTATAAAATTAGCGCGCATATCTTACGTTTGGGGATATACAAGTTCCAAAATTTTGTAGGACATATGTCTTTATAGGTAAGTGGTTAGCGCTCCCGACTACCGTGCCAAGGGTTCCAGGTTCGAGTCTCGATGTCGTCAAAAATTTTTAATTTATTTAATAAATTTTCTTTAATCATGTTTAATTCAAAAATAACTTCTGTATTGTCTAAATATAATAATTATGTGTCTGATACTCGCTCCTCCCCCACTCCTAAAAAAAAAAGATTAAATAATTTTTTTCGCTCTTTAAAATCAGTTATAAAAAAATTCCCATGTTAGACTTGGAATTTTTCCTACGTGTATTGCAAATTCTGCTAAAAATCCGACATATGGTCGAGTTACGATTCCAACATGGTAATTTTTACACGACAACATAAGAATTTTTACCAGATTTTTTCTGTCAGTGTGAGAATTGTTACGTTACTGCTACACTTCAGGGATCACGAAAATATAATTTTTGAATAAGTGGTTACAGTTTTGTTTTATAAAAAACGCTCATCTGGTTCATTATTATCCTTTCAATTTCATTGTAGCGTATACGAAGAATTCCTCAAAATTTGCGATTATGTAAGCGACGTTTTTTTTATTTTCAGTCTCGCACAATGGATGTTCTTAATTGAGGAAACTTGGCAATCGAGATTTTTAAATTCGGAATTTTATGCTCTAATGCCTCTTAAAAGGTTATCCTTACATCAACTTAATCCTTAAAAATTTACGCAAGAAAATTGTTTCTTCTTTTCTTTAAAATTATACTTCTTAAAATTGTTTCTTTTTTTTATTTAAATATTATACTTGTTAAAAAAGCAATTCAATTAAGTTTTATCAGTCCAGTTCTTTTATACTGAAAAACAAACGATTGATTTTGCATTAAATTATCAAAAAATATTGAATAAAACATTTTCAAAAATTAAGGAAATCTTATTGAAAAAATTAAAAAAATATAATATAAGCTTCATTTAAAGATTCTACTATCGTACAAAAATTACTCTAGCGCCGCTAATAAAATTCAAAACAATGACTCCTACTTTCATGCCGACAAAAGTATACCAGTCACGAACCATTCATGCGAAAACTATGTATATATAATGATTGTTATCGTACCCTAGACAAAAATACTCTTCAACAATCGTACCCCAACACCCTTTTATACGATTCAACCTCCCGCTTTTCCGTTCCAGCGCCGAACCAAGCAGATGTTCGACGACTGCTACAATGGCGCCTCCCACGACACGTACCGCTGGAGCCAGAACATCAGGGACCTCGACGTGGTGGTATTGCTGCCGCCGGACGCCCTCGTGAACAAGGCTGTGCAGGTGCGCCTGGTCACGCGGGAAATGCAGATCAAGGTGTACGGGGAGGTCATCATCTCGGGCGCCTTTCCCCACGCGATCAACAGCGGCGACTCGTTCTGGTTCCTCGAGTCCGGCAAGCAGCTCAATGTGAGTATATTGTGTTATAAGTTGTAATAATTGTATTGGCCTTGATTTTAGACATCACAGACAATTCTGTAGAAAAAGAATGACCATTGTTTCGTTTTTGAATTTAAAAAAAAAAAACTTAAGCATTAAGTTTTGTAAAACTTTTCTACTTGATGAGATGAGACGGTATATGTGCAAATCCGCGGACTACAGACAACAACTGGGGTACAAAAACGGAAAAAATTTTTTTTAAGGGCACACCTACCACATAAGGTTTTTTCGGTTCTTTGGGGCTCCCCCAACATGAAAATACTCGTGAACACACATTATCCGTTACCAAGCTTTTTTGCCGACGAAATAAATTTTTCTTATGGAAATCTAACATGGGAAAAATGGACGAAAAGTAGTCATTGATGATTAACCAATAGCAAACTATTGAAGAGGCAAAAACAAATTCCACAAAAAAGCGATTAAAGCTGAAGAATAGAGCTTTACTTTGAGATGAGAATCTTTAAAATCGGTCGATTCTATGCAAAGCTACGTGAATTTGAAAATGAGGAATAATAACGAAAATGAGCGATTTTTTTCAAACCCACGTAATTCTTAAAATTTTTGTCATTTTTCGCCATTTTCAACTTCACGTAGCTTTGCACAGAATTGGCCAATTTTAACGATTCTTATCTCAAATTAAAGCTCTATTCTTCAACTTTAATCGCTTTTTTGTGGAATTTTGTTTGGCTTCTTCAATAGTTTGCTATTGGTTAATTATCAATGACTACTTTTCGTCCATATTTCCCATGTTAAATTTCCATAAGAAAAATTGATTTCGACGGCAAAAAAGTTTGGCAACGGATAATGAGTGTACACGAGTATTTTCATATTGGGGGACCCCCAAAGAATCAAAAAAACCTTATGTGGTAGGTGTGCCCTCAAAAAAAAAGTTTTTCCGTTTTTGTACCCCAGTTGTTGTCTGTAATCCGCGGATTTGCACATATAAGAAAACCGTTATGGTGAACACACTATATACTCTCTAAATGTAAAGTAGTGAAACAGTCACTATTTCAGAGTGAAAAGTCGTGCACTACTGAAATAGTGGGCATTCACTATTTTAGTAGAGTATATTAACTTTTTTGCATCAGTGAAATTTCGCTATTTAGAAAAAGTTAATATACACTACTAAAATATTGGATGCTCGCTCTTTCGGAGTGCACGACTTTTATAACTACTGGATAGTGACTTTTTCACTATGTATCTTACATTTAGGGAGTAGCATTATAGTATACGAACTTAACTTCAAAGTTTCAATATTCCACACGTATAATACATGCGGTCCGGTGCAAGTTCTCAAAAATTAATATACGTATAAGCATCATATAAAAAAGACGAAGTCAGAGAACGTCATATAGTTCGCGAGTAATGCTTTCTGGCTTTCGATGTAAACGCATCAATGAGTGCAAGAGAAGCAGCAAGTGCGAGAGAGACAGAGGGGTCTGGACGCTAAAACTTTCTCTAAGTAGGTATCACCTACCAAAACAGAACGGGCTCGTACTATTACGCTCGCGCATTCCCACGTCGCTGCGTCAACTACTTTTGTGGTTGATTATTATATATCCCGACTACTACAGTAAATTATTACACTATATAATACACAAAACTTACCTTTTCGTATAAAACGCAAAAGAACGAACTATTTGACGCACTGTATCAAACTGTGTTTCAATCGCTCAGTCGCATTTTGAAACAACAACTCACCTCTTTCACAACAACCAAATTAATTATTCCATATCTAATTCACCGACCTATTTTTCTCTTTTTTGAAACGCGCGCAGATTCACATCGAGAAGGCGAGCGACGGCTGGTGGGACCGGCTACTGGAGCACGAGAGCCCGATCGACATGACCAAGCTGGACAGGGAGAACAATCCCTACGACGAGACCAAGAGCGAGGAGATGACGAGAATCCAGAAGCTCTTGTTGAATCAGCAGCTAAGAGACGACCAGATCGTAAGTATACGTAGTATTTTTTATTTAATCGCTATGGTCGATAGTGATGGGTATGAGGGTATAGTACAGAGAAGCGAAAGTGAACGATTCGTAAGATTGATGGTTTTTTTTTCTTCATTTTTGCGTGGTTCTTCGGTGCTTTTGCTTTCACCGTGCTGTTAAATTTATCGAAAGTTGATTTTTGTTTAGATTGTCGCGGATTACGGTTTAGTAATACTTTTTATTGTTTTCTTGTGAAAGTAAATCATTGTAAGACAGAGATGTTGAATTTTTTTTCTGATTATGTCGGATGATCTCGTTGGATAATGTTGGTCTATTAAGGTTTCAAGAAAACGTGCATACATGCATAATCAACTTACTATGAAGAGATTAAAGAATACGTTAGTTTTTGTAATAAGTGCATAATTCAAAAACGCAGTGAAAATGACTTTGAAACATCGTCAAAAGCATTATGCAAATTCAGTAACTGCCGTTCATTAAACTTCAAGCTACTTTCCCCGTATATCCCTCATACGCCGTTATTTTTATCGCTAACCCATATACGAATCTGAAGTTTACATCGTTGAAGCTCCACCGAATAACTTTTCACAATCAATTAATGCACAAATCAATTCCGAAACTTCCGGCCCAGAAAATCCCTATAATTATATATAAATACAAAAACTTCAAGCGAGTAAACAGCAAAACAATCAACTGACCGTCACTTTACGTGCATCCACAGGAGGAACCAGATACAGGCGCAGACTAAAGGAAAGAGAAAAAGCCGGATGGGGAGGAGCTCGCGATCGCGCGAAGGATCGTAGAAGGCGAGAGACCCAGCGATAATCAACGTGCGCGCGTGCGTGCGTGCGTGTGTGCGTGTGTATGTGTCAAAAAAACATCTTTTTAAAAAAGTGCACGCACGGGGGTCGCCGATTTTTGTGGCCTAGAGATATTTTTTAGAACTTACCAAAAAAATAATGTTTGCCAATTTTTAGGGTCCAATATCTAAAATTGACGTCAGGAGTTCGTCATAAAAGTGCAAAAAAGGGCATCAATTTGCAATTCATCAGTGGTTTTTTTCTTCGTCTTGACTTGAACTTTACAGATACATTTTTTTCGAAAATCAAAATTTGCGTATACATTTTCAAATTACAACATTTTGAAAGTCACCTTTTTACCATTTTAATGATACTTTGAAGTGATTTTTCGGGTATTATTTACAATTGCACCCTAATCTACCCAAGTGCGATCGAAAGAGGGTGAAAAAACCTTTCTATTTCACTGGGCTTCAGCTAAAAAAAGTTTAAAAATCTAGCGCGTGTGTTAGTTTGAATTTAGCAGATTTTGAAAAAACAGTCATTTTCACGAAATTAAAACCGGTGGGAAATTTTTCTACCAACTCCGATTTGGCTGAAAACTATCAGAAAATCTTCTTTAGACATACCTTAACGAGATATCGAACGATTTCCTATTGATTAGAGCTTATGCATTACGATATTTTTTTGATTTCAATGCTATGCATTACTAAGAATGTTCTGTATTTCTATATATAATTTCCTTAAAGCTTTTGGAATAATTAAAAGACTTTTTTCAATGTTTGGTCAAAATATACTTCTGAAGTCTTTAATAAAGCTTTATGAGATATAAAGAAAACAATGCATTTTCGAGAGTATTAAAAAAAAAATGACGTATTTACGTAGCTTTAAAGTTTGCGATTTTCGCAAAAATACTGTTTTTTGATATTTTTTTCTCTGGTCTAGAAATATTTTTTTTCAAAACTTTTCCGCTAAGTAGCTTATGTTATGTATAATAACGAATAATTTTTCTGGGCATGGACATCCAATCCTATCTATACAAAATTCAAGCGTTAATAAATCACTATTTTTGAGATTTTATAAAATATGCTATTTTTCAAGTTACTTATCTTCGTCAATTTTTAATCTATTTAATTGTATCGAAAAGAAGTATTTACATTTTTTCAATACAAAACATTTTATCGAAAATATGTCCAAAACGATAAAAAATTGAAAATTTTACTACTACACGTGCAATTTCTCGCTATTAAGCCATACTGACGTTCTATTCTTGTTCTGTTCTTGGTCTGTGCTGTGTTCTGTGCTCCGACGCACTTCTGGAACATGTGTGTAGTTCGCTATCTGCAAGATGTATAATCCGTAATTTAAGAAGTATTCTTTATTATATACACTTTTGGAGCATCTTTTTCGGAGCAGGGAAAACAAGGACGTCAAACTGTCAACTATTGTGATGAGTAGGTCAGAGTCGTATCACTCGTATTTACTTCCGTCTTTTCGGCTTCACTTCTTAAACCACGGAGTACAAAGCTTGCAGATAGCGAACTACACACATGTTCCAGAAGTGCGCCGGAGCACAGAACACAGCACAGAACAAGAACAGAACGACAGTAAATTTGAAGAATTACGTGGGTTTGAAAAATATCTCTCATTTTCGTCATTATTCGCCATTTTCAACTTCACGTAGCTTTGCACAGAATCGACCGATTTTAACGATTCTCATCTCAAATTAAAGCTCTATTCTTCAACTTTAATCGCTCTTTTGTGGAATTTGGTTTGGCCTCTTCAATAGTTTGCTATTGGTTAATCATCAATGACTACTTTTCGTCCATTTTTCCCATGTTAAATTTCCATAAGAAAAATTGATTTCGTCGGCAAAAAAGTTTGGCAACGGATAATGAGTGTACACGAGTATTTTCATGTTGGGGGACCCCCAAAGAACCGAAAAAACCTTATGTGGTAGGTGTGCCCTCAAAAAAAATTGTTTCCGTTTTTGTACCCCAGTTGTTGTCTGTAGTCCGCGGATTTGCACATATATGTTTGGTTACATATGGGTGTGTATGTGAATAAACACAATACTTGTATCTGTCTCGCCTTACGTATAAAATTAACGAACTATGCTTTCTAAATTTAATGATCAAAATACTAAGAAATTAAGGTAGATTTATCAGAAAAATTCATGAGTGTTTGTAAAATTAATATTATACCAGGGAAAAAACTTTGCAAAAATTGTTTGACTAGATTTGGAAAAGAAATTGGTAATTTTAAAGGAGAACTTACATATTGTATTGATCCATATAAAAGACATAGGTCTAAAATTTTTAACGGATTAGAATTTTTAACATTAGAATATATACAATATTTAAAAGATGTTCACAATGTATTATTTAGTTGTGAACATAAAATATGCAGTGTATGTAAAACTTAGATTAAATCTGATATTACAGAATACATAAAGAGAAGAAATGCATCTGCACCTGCATCTGTATCGCACAATACTGACTCTCAAGAGTTTTCAAGTGAATCTAGTGAATCGCAACAATACAAAAACACACCTGAGTCAGATTTTGAATCATGCAGCCACAAAAAAGACGTCTCTATACGATATTAAATACTTTTGATATAAATACTATCGAACGCAAGAAGTTAAATGATGAACGTTAGTGAATAAAAGTGTTGAAATCCTGCAAATTGTTGTCAATGAAGTTTCAGAAGTCTTTGAAGAAACCTATTGTGTTCAATTACCAAAATTTGAGAATTTAGAGGAAATACGTAACGAAAGTTTGTGGTTTCATAATATAATTTCAAATGTTAAATGTAATTGGGATACATGCAAAACTATTGATGAGAAAATAAGTTTGTTAACTTTATTGCCAGATCATTGGAAATTCGAAACTGTTACTCAGTATTTTAAATGTACAAATTATATGTATGCCACACTGTTATACTGCCCACGCGGCGTGGCAGTGTCGAGCGAAAAATCCACAAAGATAGATATACATATAGTCGACGCTCATGTAAGAGTGAAATAAACCAATCCGTAAATACTTATTTAGTGAGTTCAGAGTGTGGAAGAAAGAGTCATTCCCCTTTTTTTGTTTGTGTTCCGATTATAAAGTTACTTTGATTTTAATTGAGAATTCATACATATAGTCGACGCTCATATAAGAGTGAAATAAACCAATCCGTAAATACTTATTTAGTGAGTTCAGAGCGTGGAAGAAAGAGTCATTTCCCTTTTTTTGTTTGTGTTCCGATTATAAAGTTACTTTGATTTTAATTGAGAATTCATCTTTCTCGAACGTGAGAATTAAAAGCTGTCTATTTGTGAGATCATTTCCGACCGTGCGAAGCCGAGCGAGTTGTGTATAAGAGTGTGAAGGTGCCATCGACTACTGCAGCGTGGTAGCTAACTTTCTCTTGAGATCAAGGAAACAGAGACATAAGAAGACGAAGGTATTATTTTAATTATTACACAATTTCTCGAATATTGTTTCATATATATATATATATATATATATATATACATATATATATATATATATATATATATATATATATATATATATATATATATATATATATATATATATATATATATATATATATATATATATATATATATATATATATATATATATATATATATATATATATATATATATATATATAAAATTTTTTTTGTTTGTTTATTATCGCGGCGAACACCCTAATTTCGGGATGTCATAACTGTTGAAATTATATTTCAAATAATTTATTTTATATATTCACATATACAATTATATTATGTGTATCATCTTAAATTATGTTTAATTCAATTTTGTACAATTGTTACAATTGCATTTGGTTATAAAATAACCAAACACTATCTTTTATACAAGGTTTTGAAAAGGTACTAAATTCTCATTATTTGCATAATTGAACAAATATTTTTCATCTCTCTCTCTTTTTCTTTTGTAACCTTCAGTCTAGTTGCATTCCATGTAAAATAATCGAATTTGATATTTATCTTTTCGGCGCGATATAATTGTTGTTTTTGCCATTAGTGTATGCCCCTAGATTATATTGAGCGTGTTTATAATGAAATAATACGTGTGTGTGTGTGTGTGTGTGTAGGTATATTTATGTATGTTTGTATTTTTGGAAAGAAAGGGCACATGCATTATTGTCACTCGTCACACACACACACACACACACACACACACACACACACACACACACACACACACACACACACATATATATGAAAGTTTAAAAACATAGATATACTATACATATACATATTGGTGCTTACGGCGTGCCTCTCGTTTTAGATATGTGGGTGTGTTTATATATTTATAGCGTATAACTGTTATTACATGTGTGTATGTGTGTGTGTGTGTGTGTGTGTATATATATGAATATGTAATTAGTATCGATATCAGCAGATCAACGCGACCTAACGAAAGAAACTCCTTAAGCCCGTGAATAATTTCCGTCAAGTAATCCGATTCGGACATTGGCGTTTATCCCTTTTCTTTTCCTCTCTCGTTCATGTTGTTTTAGTTACCACAAAACATTCCTTTTCCTTATTGCCAATTAAATCTCGGTGCCCTACTTCAGGGAGTGTGTACGTGCCAGACGAAGCCTTTCTACCCCCGATCCCCTCCTATACAATTGTTATACCTTTTAGGCTCAATCCTAGGTCGGCGGTTGCCCTATCAGAGTTAGTTGGTCCCGAGCGTATACGCTGGTCGCGACGCGTACGCGTAATATACATATATATGTATACATATACGTATATATACAACTCCATAGTCCCCAATATTTGGAAGGTCTACCTTTGTAAAGTGCCCCGGGCCAGTATCCTCCATCGGGTGGCGACAATTAAACCTATCGCGCCCCTCTACGCATCACCAAGGGTCCGTTTCCTCTTCCCTTTTCCCGAAATCTGTCTCTCCCGTTCTCCCCCTATTTGTGCCAGAGAGGGAGGAACAAGTACACAGTTATCGGCTCGTCCTCTTTGTGTGAGTCTTCGCAGTTCTCGGCTCGTCCTCTTTGTGCGGCTCTTCGTAGCTGCAGCGCTCGAGTATAGCAGCGCGCGAGCACAGTTCTCGGCTCGTCCTCTTTGTGCGAGTCTTCGCATCCTCTGTGCCTGAGCGGAGAAGCTTGCAGCGGTGGGGCAGCCAGTTCAGTTCGAGGCCACTTCGTTTATTAACCTTCAACTCCGTGGTTTGTCACCGAACTTTCTCTCATCATTGCGGCCGGGATTTACAGCGCGCTGATCCACACGATTGGAGGAAGAAGTTTTCCCGTCTACCGTCAAGGACGCGACCACCCCTCTAACATCCCCATCGTCAAGAGACGCAACAAGTAAACCTTTCCTCTTCAAGGGTCCCTAATCCCGTTCACGACAGGATTGCGAGAGAAGACGGACGATCGAAGAGAGAAAAGCCAAGAAAAGGGGTGAATACACCGGTCTAGGACTCACTCCTTCATCTGCACGGGTGGCATTTTCTTCCCTTATTAATCCATTACCGTCACCCCGTTTTCCGATTCCTCCTTTCCCTTCTAAAAGGGGGAACGGCCGTAACGGCGCAGGAGCGCTTGCTTAAATCGCAAATCAGACCGATGCCATGGAGGTCAGGGATATTTTACATCGGCCCATTAGACCTTTCAAACGTTTCCCCGGGACTTTAGCTTACCAATGACCTAGGAGCGTCGAACCGCGTGCGGGCGCCACGCGCAGGAACCGTTCAGTTAGTTTTGCGAATTAGGGATTAAATCTATATTTATGCGTTTGACCAAAAATTGTAATCGCCTGTTTAATGCATTAGAAGAATAAAGATATCAAATAAATTGTATTTTTTTTGGGATATAAGCGAGTGTACGGCTTATTTCTACCTAGCGTTCCGGGTAAGGATTTATTGACTAACTTAACCTTGAAGGAGGTGAGGTTTAGCGCAGCCCTACACGTATGGGAGTGTAGGGGTGACGAACATAACGATGAGGTTCCAATAAAGGTAAGAATGAATGAATATTCTTAGGGGATTCAACCAGGAAAGAAACAACATTAAATCACGTGACAACCTTTAGCGGTCATCACGTAACACGCACAATTCTGACTCAACATTTTTTTAAGTGAATCTAGTGAATCGCAACAATGCAAGAACACACCTGAGTCAGAGTTTGAATCATGCAGCCGCAAAAAAGACGTCTTGATACGATATTAAATACTTTTGTTATAAATACTATCGGACGCAAGAAGTTAAATGATGAACTTTTAGTGAATAAAGGTATTGAAATCCTGCAAATTGTTGTCAGTGAAGTTTCAGAAGTTTTTGAACAAACCCATGATGTTCAATTACCGAAATTTGAGAATTTAGAGGAAATACGTAATGGAAGTTTGTGGTTTCATAATATAATTTCAAATGTTAAATGTAAATGGGATACATACAAAACTGTTGATGAAAAAATAAGTTTGTTAACTTTATTGCCAGATCATTGGAAATCCAAAACTGTTACTCAGTATTTTAAATGTACGAATTATATCTATACGGAAGCGAAGAAACTAAAAAATAATGTTGGTAAGTATTAAGTTTAAAAAAAAATCCTTGCCAATATTCCCTCGAGGTTAATAAACATGTATGCAACCATGAGGCAATATTGTTGCAAACCAATGATTTCCGTTTTGACACTGGAATATTTATTATAGATTTTGCTGAAAATTATACTTTTATTAGTCAAAATTCCACCCAAGGATTTTACTTCAATAATACTTCGGCTTCATTATTTACGATCGCATTGTATTTCAAAGAGGAAACAGGAAATGATATGAAACATAAAACTTTTTATGTTATTTCAGACAGTTCGATACACCAAGCTTACTCAGTCCATAAATTTACAGAAGTAGTACTTAGTAAAATTAAAAATGAATTTTTCTGGATAAAAAACTTAATTTGTTTTTCTGATGATGATCCGACACAATTTAAAAACAAGTAAGAGGGAAATTACTTGATAAATTTTTATCGTTTCTTTTAATAAATCACAAATAAGAATATGATAATAAATTGTTTTATGAGTGGAATATAATTCTTTGATGTGAAGGCAATTTAACCATTATGAAAAGGAAAGTTGATACAAAATGTTTTTTGGATGGACATTGATTAATTTTATAATAAACAAAGTTCTTGACTTCTCAGTTTCTATCATAAATTTTGATGATAATTGGAAAAAAATCGTATTTTTCTCAACTGGCACAATTTTGGCATAAAAACAAAACATCAATTTTCCATTTTAAGGTGGTTACGTCGTTTTCAGGGGGCCAGCGGGGGTTAAACGTGAAAATTGAAAAATTATCAATTAAAATTGAAGGCAATATAATTATATAACAAAAGGCTACTTAATTCCTAAAAGTATACTATATAAATAATTATTTTATGCAGCCATACGTACCAAATTTCCTTCGGATAGCTAGAATGGTCTTGCAAGTCGTATATGTCCAAAATTGCTTTACCACACGATTCTGAAGAAAAATTTGAACGAGATGGCTTGAAAAAATTCGACTCGCAGGATCATTCCAGCTATCCGAAGGAAAACTTAGTACGTATGGGTGCATAAAATAGTTATTTATATAGTTTAATTTTAGGAAAGTAAGCTTTAATTATATAATTATATTGCCACCAATTTTAATTGATTATTTTTCAATTTTCACGTTAAACCCCCGCTGGCCCCCTTAAGTGATGTCAATTCCTTAAACTCATGAAAAATGCAAACAATAATTAAGAATTATTTCTTTTTTTTCAGAAATTATTTTACCAATTTATGCCATCATGAAAAAGATTTTGGAATAAAAGTAAGATCATATATTTTTTTTGCTACATCTCACGGAAAAAGTGTTTGTGATGGCATAGGAGCAATGGCAAAACGGCTTGTCAGAACAGTTTCTCTACAAGGTGTACAAATTTTAAATACCCAACAATATATGATAACTTATTAGAAAAAGAATCAAATATTTGGTATGAATATTAGTATCATTTTAAAGTTTATATTTAAACGTGAAACGCATTTATAAATGAAATATTTAAAAATTACAGTTTCTTACACGTTACTGATAGAGAAATTGCAGCAAGAGGCAAGAAGATTGCACAAAGATTTAAAACTGCGAAGACAGTGAAAAATACCAGACAATTTCATTACTTTAAGCCCATTAATGAACAAATGATTGAAGTGAAACTGTATTCACTTCATAAAAATATACAGATTGTAAATATAGTTGAATAATAATTGATTCATGCAAGATAATTGTACAGAGTACCAAATTAATCTATTAACTTTGCTACTTAATAAATTAATGATTTATAAGAATTATAAATACATCTATTCTTAACATGCTTACAATTAGTATACATTTTTTCTATTATTTATGAAGAATTTTTAGAAAGTTGTTACAAAATAGTACATGGTCGAATATAAAAGAGAAAACTAAATCCATAATAATATTTCTGCTCTTTTATTACAAATGTTAGGCTGCGCGATAACGGACAAACTCCATAACCCCAAAATTGTAGTGTTGTCTTCCAATTTTTTTTAATCTTCGAAGTATTTCAGAATTTTCAATTTTTATCGTTTTGAACATATTTTCGATAAAATGTTTTGTATTGAAAAAATGTAAATACTTCTTTTCGGCACAATTAAATAGATTAAAACTTGACGAAGATAGCATAAAATTGAAAAATAGCATATTTTATAAAATCTCAAAAATAGTGATTTATTAACGCTTGAATTTTATATAGATAGGATCGGAAGTCCATGCCCAGAAAAATTATTCGTTATTATACATAATATAAGCTACTTAGCGGAAATGTTTGAAAAAAAAAAATTCTAGAAAAACAAACTCTATTTTTGCGAAAATCGTAAACTTTAAAGCTATGTAAATACGTCAATTTTTTTTTTTTTTTTTAAATACTCTCGAAAATGTTTTCTTTATATCTTATAAAGCTTTATTAAAGACTTTAGAAGTATATTTTGATCAAACATTGAAAAAATTCTTTTAATTATTCCAAAAGCTTTAACGAAATGAAATATAGAAATGCAGAACGTCCTTAGTAATGTATAGCATTGAAATCGAAAAAATATCGTAATTCATCAGCTCTAATCAATAGGAAAATGTTCGATATCCATGCCCGGTCCAATTCAACTTCGTTAAGGTATGTCTAAAGAAGATTTTCTGATAGTTTTCAGCCAAATCGGAGTTGGTAGAAAAATTTCCCACGGGTTTTAATTTCGTGAAAATGGCTGTTTTTTCAAAATCTGCTAAATTCAAACTAACACACGCGCTAGGTTTTTTAACTTTTTTTAGCTCAAGCCCAGTGAAATAGAAAGATTTTTTCACCCTCTTTCGATCGCACTTGGGTAGATTAGGGTGCAATTGTAAATAATACCCGAAAAATCACTTCTAAGTATCATTAAAATTGTAAAAAGGTAATTTTCAAAATGTTGTAATTAGAAAATGTATACGTGAATTTTGATTTTCGAAAAAAATGTTTCTGTAAAGTTCAAGTCAAGTCAAGACGAAGAAAAAACCCACTGATAAATTGCAAATTGGTGTGAATGAACTTTTTGAATGAAAGTTTGAAAAACATGAAAAAACGCTTAAAAAATGCCCTTTTTGCACGTTTATGACGAACTCCTGACGTCAATTTTAAATATTGGACCCTAAAAATTGACAAATATTATTTTTTTGGTAAGTTCTAAAAAATATCTCAAGGCCGCAAAAATCTGCGACCCCCGTGCGGCGTGCGCGCATTTTTTTAAAATGATGTTTTTTTGACACACACACACACACACACACACACACAACACACACACACACACACACACACACACACACACACACACACACACACACACACACACACACACACACACACACACACACACACACACACACACACACACACACACACACACACACATACACACACACACACACACACACACACACACACACACACACACACACACACACACATAACGCTCGACGACACAAGAACTCGCGCGGCGCTTTCTTTCTCGTTCTGCAGCGGGTCGAGGTAGTAGATGCTGCTGCTGCTGCTGCTGCAGAAGGCCTGGAACGCCGTTCAAGGGTACCGAGTGTATACGACCCCTTCGTCGTCAACTTCAGCTGAACTGCGAGCGGTTGTCACTGCGTGTACTTACATGCTGCTGCTGCTACCCGGTTTTTGTATTATACGTTGGAGAGTGAACGAGCGGGTGTATACATTGGTTTTGGAGAAGAGGCTATGCTAAGATAATGATACGTTGTGATTTATAATATGGCTGTTGTGTTTTAATTTTCGATTGTAATAATGCGCTGTGATGATGAAATAAAATTCTTTGTTTATAAACGAAATCTCTAGGCTTATTTTTATAAAAATTATGTTTTATCATCCGCGTATTTTTTTTTTTTTTTTGTTATCTAGTTCGGTACCCGAACGACGATATGCTCGAAAACTCGCTTTCCTATAAATTATTAACCGATTTACGAAGCGAACTAATTATCGTAAAAAGATACATCTTGGAAAAAGAAAGCTGTCAAACGCGCCCCCCCCCCCCAACAAACCTCCAGAGCGTGTGAAATTACGATATTTACACTTAACGTCGCTCTCCGGCGAATGTGCAATGTAACCAAAAACACCTCTCGAGTGTGGGGGGGATTCGCCTCATTTGCGCCGAAATCACGCGGTCATTACCATTTTCTCCCAAAGTTAAACATCGACGCAGCAGTGACAACGAAAAAGTGACACTTTCACTCGTAAAAGTAAACTACCCTGCGCGCCTCGAAAAATCGAACGTCCGAATCGCGAAACGTACCTATATATACTTGCGAATTGCTGCGTTGTTGCCCAACTGCAGCCGCGTTTCCGCCGGAAGCGCGCGAATGGAAAGCAAGTGAGTGCGAGCAACGGTTAATCGAGAAGTACGTACGTGTGTCTTGTGCTATTTTTTTTTGTGTGCTCGCCTGTGCGCGTGAAAAGTTGAGCCCGAAGTTTTGATTTATTCGTGGGATACAAAAGGAGGCGGGTTCGTGGAAGTTTGTGGGAAAGCGACAGGTGGTTGGGGAACAAGAGTCGTTTAAAAACGGAACATTAGTTTTTAATTTTTCTCTTATTTTGTACAATACAGGATGAAGATATTTTAAAGGATTGCCTGAAGGTAGCAATGTTTTCTTTTTTTGTTAATTCTGAAAATAAAGTCTTGTGACTTTTTTATGTGAATGAAACTAAGTGCTGTTAAGAGATCAGCAAAAAGTCATACTCTGAAGTAACAAAGAGCTTTCAGTTTTTTTTTTTTCATTAGTGGAAATACATGCAGTTCTTGCAACAATAGAACAACAATTATCATCTATAACAATTCTATAGACAGATTTGGTTCAAGGCGATCGTTAAATGTGCGACGGCGTTTATTTAAACTCATTCGTCAGCAAAATTTAAGTAGTTTAATAAAGTTGCTTATTTTAGACTGATTAGTTTATTTTTATAAAAAGTATTTTAATTATTATATTAGCATCGAAAAGTAAAGTATAATAACTGAAAAATCGCTATACACCCAGAAAAATAAAATAACATATACGATTCACATTACTTAATAAATCACTCATGCGCGTATAATATTCGTAACCCCTATCCAAAAGCCATCCCAAACAACAGTTCACCGACCAAAAGACCTGCACCTTTTGTCCCGCATATATACCACGTACTACTCTTAGACTACGAGCTACTACTCGCGATACACATCTCCCTCGACGATTACGGGGCTGGCCATTCACCGATGCGCCCGACGCGATAACGAAAAATCCTCGTGTACACGCAGACAGACATTTTTCCTCGCCGCGGAAGGAAGCTTATTAAAAGTTAGCGTAATCCGAGAGGTGTACAGTTATCGTGCGCGCTTCGTGTTTTCCGGTGGGCGCCTTCGGTGTGTGTATACGTATATAATATAATGTGTATAGTGTAAGGATTATTTCGAGGAGCCGGGCTTGAGGTTTTTTGTAATCGGGGTATACATGCTGGCGGTGAAGGTGAGCGCGCGCGAGACGATTTTTATAATAGGATGTAAAAAATGTATATGGATGTTGAGAATAATGGTTTGTTTACGAATAGTAAGTGCTGATTAAAAGGCGGGAGCTAGAATTTTAATTTAAAATTGTTAAGTTTTTAAGTTTTATCTTTAGATTCGTTATGCCTTTGCTAGAAATCATCCATTTCTCTCCCATTGGTGAAAGGATTTTTCGAACATTTTCTAGCCATTTTATGGCAAATTGACCGAAATCGCCATAAAATGGCTAGAAAATGGTCAAAAAATCGTTTCATCAATGGGAGAGAAATTCATGGTTTCTAGCAGGGACTTGTGGAAATTTATCCCTAATTGCACAAAATGTTGAAAAAATGTCTTATAAACGTTTCAAAAATGTGTATATAAGGATGTCCGAAACTCGGTTTAAAAAACGTCACCACGAGACGTGTAATTAACAATAAATGAATTAAAAAAAAATATGCATGCGTTCAATGCTAATTTATCATAAATATTGCCTACGCGAAACAAATGTAACCGTTGATAAAATTAATAACCTTCTAAATGTAAAACATTACTTTTATTTTCTGTAATAAAAACTTGTAATAACTCGTGTTTTCTACAGCACATTCATATATAGATAGCACCCATAATAATTGCACGAAAGGAAAGTCCATCGAATCTATCATTACTTACTACTCTAAAGAAACTTTCGTTTTCACATTACTTATACACAGCAACCAAGCAGAGCCGATTGCTTTTCCTATCGCTCCGCGATCTTCCACACCAATTTTCGCAGTTTTCCGATTAACGACCTTCCATTTACCATCGCGCTTTACGTTATATCGGCACTTTATTCTATAAACAAGCGCGCGCTTGCAACCCCACACAAAAACATCAAGGAAAATATCGGAGTAGGTCGATCGCTACTGCTGCTGCTGCTACGCGATGACCCGCCGAGAAAAAAAAAGTGAGTTAAACGTTATACTTCAGCACGATTTCTCATCGCCTCGAAATTAACGTATACACGCGTTTATAGGCTTTTTTGTGGGCAAAGAGAAGTGAGAAGCATTACGCTGTGATTTGGGAAAATCGGTCGCTCATTACAGAGCTATCAAAGACAATGGGAGATATATCCTATTTTCGTTATTGATTAAGTTTTCGACAAAAAGTACATATAGGATAAAAAGTTAATCATACGAATATATGCTTATACTGGAATGGTAGTTTTTCTACGCGAGACGGCTTTGAAAGTAATATAAATTAAACACTGCTCGAGCTGCGGTATAATGAGACCTTTTGACGCGATCCCTTTCAAACTGGTATACACACACCGAGAGAAATTCGGCTTACGAAGAGTGGCCGGCAGCGTGTGTAGAGGACTGGCACATTATTCAATAAAAAGGAGTCGCCACGTGAAACGTAGGCCGCGTTTGAGATAAATCGTTCATTAAAACGTTACGGTAACAAACGTTTATCATACATATATACCGTTTTTATGCGTCTCGTGTTCCCATTATTTCATTGGTAGTAGTCACATTACATTTTCCATTACATTTTTCAAATATGTATCTTAAATAGATGATTGTAGAAACTTTAGCATAATATACGCGGAGAAAAACTATTATACAGTAAACGTTATTTTTTGTATGTATGCAGTTTACTATTTTTCACAGTAGCGCTAAGGCACACTCGTCATTTCGGATTTTTATTTTTATTCAATATAGTAATTTTTATGATTTTCATAGGGAATTTTATTGATATTGTGATATTTCGGTTCACGAGTCGTGAAAATTACTATTCCAAAAAGTAAAATTAAATAATAAATTAAATAATAAATAATAAGTACAAAATCACACCTTCAGGATTATTATGAACACCTCTGCAGGTAAAGCTTACTCCATATCTGTATATACATTCATCCATCGCCCACATCAAGAAACGACACCACGTTCATACATAGCACACCTTCATTCACAAAAATTACAGCCAAAACATCAACCGAGCTCTACCTCACCAATCACCCTGTCCGTCTCCTCATCCCCACCATCGAAAACCCGATACGCGTTCAGGGGGGGGGGGGGGGTCAAGACAATCGGCCGGCGCGCGGACTTTCTTCGCGACGGTATGAGCGCGATGGGAAAGCCCAGCGAGCCGCTTCATTATCCCCGGGCTACTTTCTTTCGGACGCAGAACGTTCGGCTTTTTACGAATTATACAAGTGTGCATATATAGTCGAAGTGTGCATGCGCGTTGGGTGTGTTGGTGGGAAGGATTATGTCGGTGGAGTGGATCAGTAGATGAAGAGTATTGGTTTGTGTATGCTGATAAGTTTAAGACGATCTGTGGTTGATCATTTTTTTGAGATCAGTTTTTTTTTTATCTGATTTTCTGTATAATAGAGTGTGAATGGGAATAGAATATAAGATTCAAACAAGTTTTAATTTTGGTAAATGACTTTTTATTAAACGGATGACTTTTAATTAAATGTATGACAAAGTTTATAATGTTTTTAATGGAAAAAAATGTCACACAAAATTTTTAAGATACAATATATTTCTGATAATCGTGCAAAAATACCGGACATCCACAAAATGAATTTCCGGCTCCAATCTATTATTAGTAAAATCGTACAAAGTATATATTTACAATAGAAAGGCAAACACCGAACTGCCTTTTTAGTATTTAGGTTCCGTCCCATCAGAGGAAAGTCGCGGCCGTATTTTAGAAACTGCCAATTCTCGCACAAAACACTCGCAAAAATACTCGGAAATCTAAATAGAAATCAACAAAGCGCGTTTTTACTTTACAGCTCTCGAGCGAGCAACGCAAGTGCCGGCATTGTTGCATCGATTGCAAATTGACGAGTACCACCTGTATATACGCACACGAGCGAGAGAGCACCGGAATTTCTCGGAGGCGAAAGCAGCGCTGAAAAATGCCGCGGAGAGGCAGGGAGTAGCGAAAGATAAGAGGCTGCTGCTCATGCGGAGAGAAAGAGAGAAAGAGAGAAGAAACGGGAAAATTGACGCTACACGCACACACAGCTGCGCGGCAGAATGCCTGGAATCCGTCGCTTTTACCACACCGCCGCGTCCCTCCCTTCATCTTCGTTATATACTACATGTATCATTAATCGCGCCAATGCCCACATACCGATCGTAACTGGACTTCGGCATCCCCGCCTCTAAAAATCCACACGCCTCGCGTATAAGTATATAAAACCATCTTTCTTTCGCAAAAAAAAAAAAAACAAACATCACGCTGTGTGCGTGTAGGTATACGCGTCGTCCTTAAAGGACGCGCAACGTCCTGCGCGCTGTGCACCTGCATCGTCTGAATCTCTCTCTCTCCTCGCCCCTCCGCTTCTCGTCGTCTTCATCGGGAAAGAGAGAGAGAGGACGAGTATAATGCGCTTACCTATACGCCGCCGCGGGCGAGGCGAAGGAGGGGCGACGATGTGCCGCGGCCAGGCTGTTCTCATCTCGCGGAGACCGAGATGAGAGAGTGACCTACGGCGGCTATGCCTCTGAGTGGTGAATGTAGAAGTCGGGGTTTCGGATGTTGTTTGGGTTTGTTTGAGGGAGAGAGAGAGAGAGAGAGGCGGAAGGTTGTAGTTTTTAATCGGCGGAGCCGGATGTGTGATGATGACGATGTCTCGTGCTCTTGATTATGGAGGATAGTAGTAGGGGGATACTTGCTGGTCACTGAATTTTATGGGGCTGGTGAGAAAATAAATTGAAAAACAGAGATATTCAAAATATTTGGTGTATATAAGAGTGTGCGATTGGTTTATTAAATGGTTACAGCTCGAGACCATATGAAGAAGATAGGCAATAAAAGTAGCGTAGCTATATACTAATAAACTATATAATGGTATTTTACAAATGATGGTATATGGGCTTATATTATTACTTACGTGGAGATGGTCAGGTCTCTGGGTTACGGATTAAACCTTAATGCTCCAAAAAACTCAAGTTATGAACATTTTTAGCTTTATTTTGAAAAAGCTTGCTCTTCATAAGGTATCCATTTAATCTTGGAATGTCTTAAATATCATTTCAATCCAAGAAAATAAAAGTCGAGAAAACGAGCTGTCATTTGGCTTTTTTAGAATCAAAAAATATTGATTTCTTCCAAAGTTATAAGTTGAGTAACAAAAATGTACCAAAATATGCATCCACTCGAACGTTGAATTTTAGCAATTTAACATTACATTTACGTTGCTCAACTTTAAACTTCCATAACATCAGAAGGAATCGATACTTTTTAATTATGAAAAGGACAAATGAAAGCTCGTTTTCTCTACTTTTATTTTTTTTTTGGATTGAAATGATATTTAAGAGTTTCCAAGATTAAATGGTTACCGTTTCAAGAATAGGCTTTTTTCAAAATTTTTTCCAAATATAACTAAAAATATCTAGAACTTGAATTTTTTTGGAGCATTGGGGTCTAACATGGGAGCTTTCTTCATGTTTCTAGATTCAAAAACAGATCCCAAAGTTTGAGCCGAATCTGTGATCCGGAGGTCTGACCCTCTCCTATAGTTATTTCATCAAGTCTTAATAAATATTATCTGGTTGCGATCATATTTCAGACCAACATAGAAAGCGATACAATATATTATTACCTATTTTCTCGGATAAAAAACGACATCTGTCAAGTGTGAAAAAGTGTTGATATAATATTTGTCCCATTTACGATACAGCATTCAATTAACTTACATTCCAATCCATTAAATATATTTACATACAGTTTCCATGTGAGCTTTCATTTGCTTCTAAAAAAATTTGACGATTGCCGATGCACTGTATAGCTTCTTCTTTTCTAAAATGTCATATCGTGCAGGTGACCGACATAGCCGTTGAATCCATCATAAATCCCCACATTTTAATTGTTTTACTTCACGTTTTCATCTTCAATTCCATCAACGAATCACTCCAACAAATTTATAATATACTATTCTGATAACGTTAGTTCCACCAGTTTAGCTAGTGTAAGAGTAATTCTTATTACCCTCATTATAAAAGTAAAGAAGCAGCAGTACAACGATCACGACAACAAGCACCGTAAGCGCCAGCGCCGCTGCTATCGCTCCCAGATAATATATTCGAGCCGAGTCCTCTTTTTCCCTCGGCCATTCCCGAAAAATTTGAATCTCCACAGCGTCCTTCTTGTCGGCAAATTCAATATCTATATGGATACAGCAGAGTTAGAATAATAAATAAAAATAATCGTTTCAATACTTTACTCTCTAAATATGAATAAGTATATATCATATAAAAATATGGTTCATAAAGAAAGAAAAAAAAATTTTTTTCAACGAAATTTCAACATTGCAAAAGTAGATATCGCCAATTAAAGAATAGTTCAGCAAACGATATAAATCTTTTTCATATTTTTGACTCGATTTGAAATTGGAGAGGCTCATCTTATTCCTCGTGCAATTTAATAGCGAGTCAATGGTATCAAAATTGAAAAATATTCAAAACCTACAAAGGTTCAATTATTTGTTTATAA
This sequence comes from Torymus aiolomorphi, assembly GCA_036365515.1. Lineage (NCBI taxonomy): Eukaryota > Metazoa > Arthropoda > Insecta > Hymenoptera > Torymidae > Torymus > Torymus aiolomorphi. The sequence goes on along the minus strand of CM070875.1, from coordinate 205,797,528 downwards.
AAAGCATACACGAATCTATAAGTGGGGCTGTATCTTTGCAGGTTTTAAAATTTTTTCAAATTTTATATCGTTCACTCCCTATGAAATTGCACAGGGAACAAAACGAGCCCTTCCAATTTAAAATCGAATCAAAAATAAAAAAGATTTATATCTTGTTTGTTGAACTTTTTTTTAACTGGCGATATCTACTTTTGCAATATTGAAATTTCGTTAAAAAAAATATTTTTGTTGTTACTTTAAGAACCATATTATTATGTGATATCGTTTATTACATTGTAAAATGTGAACATACAATTGTAAACAAATAATAAGTGAATATTCACTAAAAAATTGGTCGATTTTTTCACTTATTTGCGCCAGTGAGCGACTTTTCACTTATTCATTTTTAGAGAGCATACTTCTAATACTTCTATATATTATACACTTTATCTGGACGAGGGGGTACCTAAAAATAGAAAAATTTTCATTAGAAAGCTTTAGATGCCAAAAATTTGTATACAGACTCATAATTTTACAAAAGTTTAGAATGTAGAAAAGGCACATATTAGAAGTAGATTTATTTTAGAAAATTCATTTCATGGAAAAAATTGAATATCGAATTAAATTTATAGAAGATATTACTATCGAAAAAAATGATATAATTTCGTACGCTAAAAATGAAGAATTCCCCTATTATAGAAAGTTCACAGTTCCGAAAATGCTGAATTTAGTGGAAATTCAAAGGATCAATTATTCGAATTCTACTCTATAGAATGAAATATAATAATATGAATTTTAGAAAACCAAAATATAGAATGATACTTTTGGAATTTCTAGCTATTCGAATATAATGATTCGAAAGATATGAATGTAGAAAGGCAATACCTCAAAAGTTCAATGTTTCGAAAAACAAATGTCGAAGGTTCAAACTTTCGAAAAATTAATTGAAAAGGTTTGAACTTTCGAAAAAAATAATTGAAGTTAAACATTTAGAAGGTTCAAACTTTCGAAAAACAAATTCAGAATGTTCAGACTTTCGAAAACATATGTACTATTCAGCTAGGGTAAAGAAAAAGTAATTAACGCTAGATTGTAAACTTTCGACATTTTGAGCTTTCGACATTTTGAACATTCGATATTTTTAACTTTCGACATTTTTAACTTTCGATATTATGAACTTTCGACATTTCTCTTTCGATATTTTGATCTTTCGATATTTGGACCTTTCGATATTTAGACTTTTCAATATTCTGAACATTCGATATTTGAACATTTGATATTTGATATTTACGAGATTTTCAGCATTCTAGATTTTCAATTTTCGATCTTTTGAACTATCTAAAGATGCTATTAAATTCTATATTTTGATCTTTTGATATTATGATTTTCTAATTTATGTACAGATATTTTCTGTAGATTTCGTTTCTGTAATTTAATTTCTAAAATTTGGGTTTTCGAAATTATAGTATTCTAAAATTATAAATAAATATTTTTTCTACAAATTTACTATTCCTTAAAATTATAATTCGTAAAATCGAATTCGAACTTATAAATTTTCAACTTTATGAATTTCGAATTTCTTTTTATTGAAATTACAAGTTTTCCATTAAAACAAGTTCTGATAAATTACCTTTCTTTAAAAAAGTTTTCTATTTTTCGATACCCCCTCATCTGGACCTCATGGTCCATATACACACATAAACATCGAAAAAAATGTTTTGCGATCACTTACGCTTGTACTGCGCACTCATTACTCGGTCTCGATCACTTAGCGAACCAATAAAATTAAACCTTGAAAGTATACACTTCGAGAGAGCGCGCAAGATTGGCATCCGAGGATGTGCGACCGCGAGCGCGCATAATACGCGTCTGCCAAATGATTCGACTGCGGAAAGTATGTACGCTTCTGCGCATACCCGTTTTATCAAGGAGCAGCGTTTATCAAGCTGCCGATGACTGCGTATGTCCGGCCTGCACGGGAAGATCGTCATTTTGTTATTACTATATATGCGTTACTCAGAAAGCTTGTGTATACATATATAGATACACATAATCGTATATAAGTTGTAGGTTGAAAAATGCAGTTCCTATACGCGTATAACACTCAAAAATCATAAAGACAGCCAATCATAGTGCGTCATAAAAAATAAATGCAAAGGAAGCTATAACACACGCAGAATAATACGAAAAGAATACAAAGTCAATTACTGTCGTCCCAATTTTTGTTTTCTTTCATTTTCAGCGGCGCATCAGCCCTGAAAAGGACAAGTTGACGAGAGGAAGAAAAGGTCGGAGGTAGGCGTTGTATCAAAGGAAAGCGAACGTCCCCTTGCACAGGTGGTACTGTGCGCGTACACGCATGCGCGCGCCACAGGTGTTATGTGCACGCGTGTGTGTAGGTAGATGTATATATACAGGTATATTCTTATACAAGTACTGAATGAACATTTTTCGGATGCGCTGCTCCCCAACCGTGGGATATTGACGCCGTGCGGCTGTCGTGTATATATATAGGAGTGGAAAGTCTTCGTTTCCGGGAGGAGCCGATATATGATGTGTATAAGGTTTTAATGGGCTAATGATATAAGGTGATTGGTATCCGTTCCACGAAATATATTGGTTCAATGCCATTCGTAAATTTTACTTTTTTCATCGTAAACGTAATATCGTAAAATTATTGTACAATCGACTCGAACACACGGTTGATATAAATTAATTTAATAAAAAAAGAAAATCAATCCCAAAGCAGTCCACACTGCTAAGGAAAAAAAGCATTCGCTCGTCGTCTATTACGCACATACCAATTAAGTACCAGATTTGTCACAACATTGAGCAACGCGCGACATTTCGGCCGGCTATTAACCTCACCATTAAGCGTAAGCGTACGAGCGTGCGCGCATAGCTGGCAAATAGCAGTGCGCGCGTGCGCACGCGAGAACCGATATTTACAAATATAAATCGTAATAACGTTTCGTCAGGCGCCACGACGCTCGTATAATACGCGCGCGCGCGCATGCACGTATGTGTGCGTCTGTCTTTCCCCATGTAATTATAGGTAGGTGTATACTTTCGTCACTCAATTGCGCGTTTTCCTGGACGTTCTTTTTAGGTATATTGGGAATTTCGTCGGCTGGCTTCTGTGCACGCGAGGAGGTCCGGTTGTGCGCGTGGGTTGGAATTCCGGTGGTATATCTCTCCGCGCTATTATATAGGCGAAAAGTTGGGTTATTGAATGGCTACCGGTGGCTGGTTTTTTGGCGGCCTTTTAATTGAGTAATTGAGGGAATGAGTGGTTTTCGCGAGACTTGGAATTTTCTGATCGCTGTGGTTGTGGTATGTGCAGTGTGATAATAAAATGTGACCCTGCACTTACGCGTGTTTTTCTCAATGTAAAATAAAATTTTGAAATGTGAAGGACCTGTCGAATTGTATATGTATGTTCAAATGATCTATTGAGAAGTTTCTTAGATGCAGGATGTAGAAATATCAAACTTTGTGATCGGTAAATGTAACGATTTTATTTATACGTGTCGAACGTTTCATATTTCACAATATCTTTCATAGCCTTTCTTTGGAGCACGTGTTCTAAGAAAGCAGTTGGAATTTTGAAATTATTTATTACCGAATGAGATCAAATTTGAACATATTAAAGTATTATAATATTGTACAATCTGTTCAATATGTAACTTCAAGCAAAACACTTTATTATTACATATCACATTTTCTATAACGAATATTAGTAATTTAAAAATCATCGAAATAAAACTAAACCATACATTTCCAAATCTTTATAATATACACCGATTCATTCACAAAAAGAAATCTGCACCCCCTTCCCTTCCAATCACGATCCATCCATCCATCCATCCCCCCTAGCAACCTTCGCACCACATCTCGCGTCAAGTGCAACCGCCGCCTTATCCCAACGTCCTCCACCATCAGCTCACCTGCGCTCTATCCACTCGTCCCGAGTTGAGCACCTTTTCGCTCTCCTCATCCATACACACACAGAAACCTCGACCGTCTACCTACCTACCTGCCGCTCTCTTCCCTCCCTATGCCTCTCTCGCGAGGACATACCAGTTTCCCCACTCTCGTGGGACCCGCGCAGCCTCTCTCGCTCGCTGCCAACAAGCGCAGCCTTTCTCTCTCCCTGCGCGAGAGCGGCAGGCAGCGTCTCAGTACCGATACACCCGCCGCCTGGGACTGAGGGACAAACTGCGTGTGCCGTGTGCTGTTGTGTTGTCGTGTCGCGGAGAATGCCAGCGGAGCGCGGCGCCCGATATACCTCGACTTTACGTGATTATCCCGTATACACATTCTTACACTCGTCGTAGTATACGTGCGTATGTATATAATATATACACACATATAAGTATATACAGATATATCAGCGTGTGTGCCGGGCGAGAGTTTTGTGAACCCTATATATATCCAGCCAAGAAAGAAGCTAACCATGCCCTGCTCGGCGGTGACGCTGTCGCTGGCGACGATAACCGGGATAATAGCGACGGCCCTGCTGGCGATCGCCTTCGCCACGGACAACTGGCTCTACACCGAGGTCAAGCGGGCGCAGATCCAGGTGAGAGAGAGACAGATAGACGCGCGCCGTGAGAGGGCATCAGAGTAGGAGAGAGAGCACGCCGTACGCGGAGATTTTAACGTCTTCCTCGCGCTCGTGCGTGTGTGTGCGAGGCTGCGGTAACGGGATGCGAATGTGTGTGTATGAGAGGCGCGCTGCTGCTGCGGTGCGGTGATGATGTACCCGAGTAGGAATTCTGAGGTGGCTCGGTTCGCGCGGTCGACGACGAGAGGCTGTATAGAATAGGTACAAGGAAAGCTGTATATACATGAGTGGCGGTGGTGCGCGGAGAGGGGAAGGGTTTCGTGAAATCGGTTGGTCGACGCGATTTTTTCGGAGTAGGAAAAAATCGGCGGCCGATCGGTGTTTCTAGGTGGGCAAATCTATACGTCTAAGGTTTATTATGATAAAAATTATGATATTGTAACTAAATGGAAAAAAAATGTATAGTCGCACGTGTAATAAATACGTCTCTGCAAGGTTATCGCGTAGAATTATCGCGTTTCCGAGGCAGGCGCACAAGCGGTCCGTTTATTCTAACGACGTCGTAGGAGGCATTTTTTCCTACACATACTTATACACACACACACACTCGCACGCACATAATAATTAAGATACGAGTAAACGTCCGTTTTTATCGCTTATTTACGAACGTTCGGCGAATCAATAAAACCACGAGCTCCATACACAGCGCGCGAAGGATAACTACACACACACTTTCGCATCAATCGCAACGACCCATTCGGCCCAGAAAAATCTACCGTTTTACCCGAGAGACTGGCTGCACCTTGCGAGCTCGAGCGCATATAGAGGCACTCCACTTTTGACCAGTTTGTATACTAGAGCCAGTCGTCGTAACGGTCGCACCGGCGCGGCAACTCTCTATGGGAACGCGCGCGCTATAGGAGGATTCCGAAAACCACCCGCGGTGGTGTGCTGTATGTACCGGGAGGGTTCTCGTTGGAATGATGTAGCTATATTGTAGGATGATGAGGCGCAAGGTCAAATTAGGTAGAAGAGGGGAGCGGATTATGTTTTGCGCGAGAGGGTTGTGATTTACCGCGTCGTAAGTTTTGGAATCGCGCCTTTTTTCTGGGAATAAATTGCGGGTTGCTGATGATGATTAAGAACTGGATTTCGATACACTGATAATGATGTACCTGAATAATTCTTCGATGTAAAAGTTTATGGCGTATTTATACGAGAGGAAAGGAAAAACATGTTTTTCCCTTTAATTTAAGAGGTAAACACACGAGAAATGCGCGCAAACAACAACCTTTTTAAAAACCAGTATAAAACGCTTTTATATATTTAAACATCATACGCGGCACCTTTCGCCACCTGCAACCTCTGCCCATCCCAGGCCGAACGGACCGTTCCCAAGTACACATGAGTGCACCGCAGGCATGCCGCAACATTGATCTTGGGAAACGCCGGAAACGCGCGACGATTACAGCTCCGCTGTGCACCGACACCTGCGCGCGTCGCACAGTCTCTTTCGAACGAAATTTAAATATAAAAGAATCTCTCTCTTTCCCTCCCGCGTGCGCTATTTCGGATATACACATGCAGCTTTCGGGAGGCCGTGGCGATCGGAGAAAGAGAGCCTTACAATCGCGGTTCATCTGAATTTCAAATTGAAAACTCGTGGAATGCCGCGGTTTTTTCTCGCTGTGTCTTCGCGCTTCATCAACAAACTGTACCAGTCAACCCTGTGTCTATATACGCGGACTAAAACTCGCCGTTTTCCTTCCACGCGCGCGCTAGTCGCAGTGATGACCCCGTTTTTCGGACGGCCGGACGGCCGAGCGTGAAATTGCGTTTTTCCAGGCAGCTGCTGCTGCTCCTTGCCGCGGGGCAATTCAGTACGGACGTCGTTGATCGGAACTAATGGACACGGATGATATTTTCTATCGCGAGGATTGGCTGGAAGGTCGGGGTTGTAGTGGTGGGGGAGTGTATTGGCTCCATTAGAAGCTGGATTCTTTTTTTTCTTTTCAGAGGATTGTTTTAATAGGTTTCTAGTGAGAAAGTTGACGATCACTTTCCATGAAATAGCCTTTTTTCTACGTAAGTACCTTCGTTGCTCGGGAGCCGATTCTGAATTCCTTGTGGATTCTTGAGCTTCGAGCTCGGTTTCTATACCGACCAAAGTGTATAATGCGCGTGTCACCCTTCAACAAAGCAAAAATCCAAGATATTTCCAAAACACACAGACGCGCGATAGACATCGATGCGCTACCTACTTGCAACGCGCTTCCATCACACCAAAGGAGAGAGACAGGAACAATAACGGAATGCGCGCGCACTTGAGGTGCAATTAGCATTTTCCGCAGCGGATGTTGCGCGCCGGGTTAACGTCCCGTGCGCGCGTATAGGGACTCGTCTCGTTCTCTCTCGCTTTCGTAAACTGATTGCTGCTGCTGGGTTGCGACAGTTGCTGGGCGTCGGTTTTTCGCGCTTTTAGAAACAGTCGGTATAACGTTTAAAATTCGATTGAATTTTATATGCCCCAATTATACGAAACCTAACTTCCTTGTTCCATTCCCAATTATGCTGTTGTACTATTTATTGCCTGTACCGTCAAACCCCAAAAAACACCGGCACCGTAACATCTCCGATCGCCTTACGCAACGACGACAATCGAATTATAATCGAATCGCTCGTACCTGAGCTCGAGCGCATAACGCATATATATAGCCGGTAAGTAAAACCCCCCATCGGGTCTCTCGTTGCATGATGAGTGAGACGCTAAAAACGACACTGCGCGCGATGGCTCCGATTAGCGTTCGCGTAAGTGCTATTATTGTTGCCGCGCGTGTTTTTCGCCGATTTCCCGGGGAAACAATCGCACAGCTGCGGTGCTAGCGTTCGAATATATATACGCAGGATAAATCGTGAGTCATTGGCGCGCGCGCGCGAGGTGTGCTTATAGGAGCGAAATGTGAGTCACTGTGTGCATAGTTATGACACTGCGAAATATACGTGCCGCTGTAATAGCGATTTGTTGCGATTGGAATGCTATAGTCGCGGGTATTTTTCCCGATAAGGAAAACTATCGCTGTATATACTTCTTTTCTCCTATATGTTATATTAATTAAAAACGTAAACATTGTATCCGCTACGCCTAAACTTTGTGAGTATGGTTGCGTTATCGATCGGTAACCGATCGCCGGCATCTCTTCCCAACCGGAGCCGCAGATTGTTTTGAAATTGATTTAGCCGTCGATTAGCGCTGCGCGCTGTAACAGTTAAATCAGCCGGTGATTGCATCCCCGACGGCGCGCCTATTTAACCGAAAATTCAATTCGACGGCGTTGCGAAAGACGCGACACTGTCGATATACCTCGTGATATGATCAATGCTTAAAAATACATTTTCTTTTTTTTTAAAGCGTGCTGCGTTTGTTTATTTATTTATACAGCGATTGTGACAAGTCAAAGTACACACAGCGCGCGGTGGATTCGCGTGGACGTACATATAAAAAACCGAGAAAATTAGAAAAAAAAAAAATAACAGCGAGAGAGACGTACGTCATTGAATGATTTAGCTTCATTCCGCGGCTCGCTGCTCTCGAGTGCATTTCTAGATAACTTGTTCACATTTTTCAGCGCTACTTTCACAATGTTGTACTCGCACTGGCGAGAGCGGCTATCGACCGGAGGAATGCCTCTCGAGATCAGCGGCAGTTGGGTTTTGATTCTATCGAGGCGAGTGGGTATATATACGAGGAATAAATCAAAATCGATGGCACGCGCGTGCGTACATTCGAAAAATGTTTTTCTTCTTCTTTTTTGCGTATGATGGTTGGGATAAATTGATGAATTGATATAGCTGGCTGCGGTTTGTGGGGTTGCTTGCTTTTTAAAACGAGGAGTTATAGTGCGTTTGTAATCTATATATATAGGAGTAGAATTAATACTTTCTAATCTAATATAAAGTATTGATACTCCCCGCACCGCCATTAAAAACACGCCACTTATATTCACAGCGCTGACAAAACCTACACTCCCATTATATACCCCCCGATAATCGAAAGAAAACACATCGCCTCTATTACCATCGTCCACCCACCATAATATACATCTCCTCCCGAACCCACAACCCTATACGCCTCTCTTACACCGCTCACCAAAATAGAACCACCGCGGCTTTTCGCATTGCGCCATCCACTTTCCTTCCAGAAAAACCTCAAACCGCGTCGATTATAATCCCCTCGCGCGCGCGCTTTTAAAAAAGAAAACCCGATCCCGCCGAAAATACACACATCACGAGCGAGTATATGTGTGGCACACACTGTGTGGTTCGACTCGCCATATAAGCGCGACTGTGTATATAAAAGCTCTCCAGCGAGCTGCGCGCCGGCTCTAAAATGGGTGCGCCGAGTGGAATGCCGATCGCTCGCTCCAAGACTGAGTGAGAGAGGTGTATGTAAGACTGAAAAGAGAGACCCGCGCGTAATAGGCCAGGAGGAGAGAGGAATCTTTGGGATTCTCGGGAGGATGATATGGTGTGTTTACGTTTTTTCGAAATTAATTTGAACGAGTGTTTTGGTATCTATATGTAGGGGTGGTTCAGAATCTTGCCGCTTTGCATATTATTATTATGTAAAAAAAAAAAGGATAGTTAGACGCAGCGCGTTAGGTTATGAGTAATAAAAAATGATTGGATGTTGCAAAATAGCGCACTGCGTATTACCCGCGAACGCCTATGTACTCCTCGTATTCGGAATACCAAAGGCTTGACGGAGAATGAAAACCTGCCAGCGTATTTAGCAATGCAAATGCTTGCATGACCCACCCGCCGCTCAATCGCGTTTCAAGGACCAGCCGTCGCAAGAAAAAAAAAAGAACAACACTGTATCATATGTTCACGAACGGCACGCATAATCGAGGGAGAATGTATTATGCGTGCGCGCACGCGAGGACGATTACGCGTGGCGCCGCGGCGCGCCGGTGGTAATAATTGTGAACAATGTGTATACTATATGGTACTGATCCGGCGATTGACCTCTGTGATTTTTTAGTTTTACTCTTTTTTTGGGAGAGTAGTTTGTTTTTGGATGATGTCTACGTGTGTGTGTTTTTTTGTGTCGTGGGGTACGATCGATTGCGCAATGGTTATAGGAGTTTTGCCTGTCTGAGGGAACCTGTATATACCCTGATTAAGCAAAACTATTAAATTCTATTGGATCCTATTAAATTCCCTGTATAGTCAATATATTAAGTCAATAAAAAATCCTCATTAAAGTCGATTTAACTAACAGCTTTTTAAAGGAATTGATGGCTTTTAAAGCAGGGTATGTATAAGTATACAAGATAAAACGTTATATAAATAACGAGTTGATTGTATTTTGTTCGAGCAATTCGGAACTTTATAAGGGATATTTGAGCTAGAAGCTATATACACACATAACTCAGAGTATTTAACGGCACTACTACCGTAGAACATTTTTAACCGTCAATAGTAGAGGTACACCCATCAATAACGCTTTCCTATATCTCTCACAGCCAACAAAGCAACATATCCGGACCCGAGCGTGCATCAATGTCACTGCTATAAGTACCCAGCAACGTACCGGGTATAGTTTCATAATCCGCGCTGATCAACCGGTCGCCAAATATTTCCCTATCGAACGCGCGTGCGAGAGAGAACCAGTTTCCGAACGGGAACCAAACTGCCTCGCTCGTTAGTGTATAATACGCGCGCTCGCCGAGCGAAATTGCGTATAGACCACTGGCGTGTTTCAAATGAGCGCGAGGTAGGTATTACGCGGAAGCGGTTCTTTCCTCCACGGTTTAATCCGTGTATACGCGTGTGTATACAACGCGAGGTTTTCGTCATTAGCGGCGCTGCAGAAAAGTGCTAATATGGCTGCACCGAGCGGTATAACGTGGATGGCGTTGAAAAATTAGTCGACGGTTGAATGGATTTGCCGTTCTAATTTGCCGTGTCATTATTATATGGCTGATGAAAAGAAATCGGCATTTCGGTTCGCTTTTCTTCGTCGCTATTGTATATTATGGATGAGAAATTTTCTGGGGGAAAAGAAAAAAAATTGGCGTTTTCACAAAATTAAGAAAGTAAAATTTGTAGGTATTTTACTTTCATACTTTAAATCATCCGTTTCGGGATAACAAGATACTAAAAGTTGTATTATAGTAAAAGTAATATACCTTGCGTATATAGTTAGAGTTTATGATATAGCGTAATTTCACCTTGGAAATCACAAGTGCCGACTGACTTTCCTTTCATCGCTGCATTTAGAAGAAGCATTTAGCTCGTTTTTTTCGTTTTGAATTCCCAGGAGGCGCAATTGTTCACACAGTGCGAAGAACGAAAATGTATACCTTACCTGATGAGAATGGAAAAAGCTTTTGTCTCGTATATACTTTTTCGGAAAAAATGCGTTCGGGTCGTTGACTCGCGCAACACTCATTGTACCCGTGTGTAAATAAGTATTCGAAGAAGTAAGAATCTCCAAAGAATTTACTTTCGTCTGAAAAATTTTGTTTAACAATCTGAAATGTTTTTTAACGTACACTGACAGAAAAACCCGGGGAAAAATTCCTATGTTGCTCTTGGAAGTTGCCCACAACTGCTTAAAATCGAAAAATTTACTATCTTTTATATGAAAAAGTCCAATGTCACAAGTAAAACTTCCTATGCTAGCATAGTAAAAATTAACACGTGGCTAATGGAACTTTATCTTTTGTACATTTTCCCAGGCTAGCATGGTAAAAATTGAGAGAGTTTTAGAATAAGAATTCACACGTTCAATCGTAAACAGCCCGCGAGTGCACGAAAAGTTGACCTCTTCAATGTCAAAATAGGAAAGATTCAGACAGATACATGTCAACAAACTCAATCCACCTTGGCAACATCGAGACAAAACACAAACGCTAAACGCAACAACTGAATGTGCCGTTCTAATCCAATATACTTGTTTTTATTTATTTTTTTTTTTTTTTATGATGAGACAATTTTTAAAATAATTTTTTATTTGTAATATTTTTAAGGAAGGTTGTGAAAAACTATTATATCGAAAATACAAATTCATTAATAAATAAATGAGCTTGTTTAATTTAAGGTATTGGTAATATTTATAAAATGTTAAACAATATTCTTAATATATAACATTTGTAATAAATTACGCTAAAATAGAGAATAGTATTATTCGAGTTAAAGCATAATTTGTTATAAAATTAGCGCGCATATCTTACGTTTGGGGATATACAAGTTCCAAAATTTTGTAGGACATATGTCTTTATAGGTAAGTGGTTAGCGCTCCCGACTACCGTGCCAAGGGTTCCAGGTTCGAGTCTCGATGTCGTCAAAAATTTTTAATTTATTTAATAAATTTTCTTTAATCATGTTTAATTCAAAAATAACTTCTGTATTGTCTAAATATAATAATTATGTGTCTGATACTCGCTCCTCCCCCACTTCTAAAAAAAAAGATGAAATAATTTTTTTCGCTCTTTAAAATCAGTTATAAAAAAATTCCCATGTTAGACTTGGAATTTTTCCTACGTGTATTGCAAATTCTGCTAAAAATCCGACATATGGTCGAGTTACGATTCCAACATGGTAATTTTTACACGACAACATAAGAATTTTTACCAGATTTTTTCTGTCAGTGTAGCTATTATTCGAATCCAATCTAAATGCATCAAAATTCTTCTGTATTATCCTATATATTTCCATAGAATTACCTGTAGTATAAGAACAGCATACCAAAAATTTAGAATAAAGTAATCAACAATACCGAAAAGTCAATCGTGAAACTTTCCCAATCACCGCAAACCTCGCTTCCTCCCCCGCCAGATCCTAATCTTCCTCACCACCGCAATATATCGCTCACTCGCGGCGATCCTTACCCGTCATCATCCGCTCGCTACTCGCGCGCGTTTAAGTATATCTCGAGCGGAAAATCGCGCGCACAAAGATATCGCGCGGGCGCGATCTCAGTCCCCGAGCGGGCGCGAAAAAGTGGGTCGCGCGGCGTATCATTGCGGGGAGTAAGTGTAAGGCAATTGCATATAGGTATTTACGCCGAGAGAAGGAGACAATAGCGCGTGCGTGTGGGAGATGAAATGAGGCGTGGAATGGTAATGCGGGCTCGGTGGATGGTTGGTAGGTTTTTTTTGGGTAGATTTTTTGGGTGTGAGTGTATAAGGGGGAGATTGCGTTAGAATGTTGCAAATGTAGCTAAAGTGTGCGTTGAAGGAATAGGTGCGAACATAAATGTCATACGGAAAAAAATTTATTTGTTAACTTTAATTTTTTTTGTGAGAAAATTTCTTATCTTTATAGTAGCGCTGGGGCACACTCGACATGTGGGATTTTTACTTTTTTAAATAGTAATTTTTATGATTTTTGTATAGCAAAATTTACTATTTGAAGTAGTAATCTTTATTATTTCTTCAGCAGTCATAAAAATTACTATTTAAAAAAATAAAATTTGCTACGAAAATCATAAAAAATATTATTTAAAAAAGTAAAAAATTCCATATGTCGAGTGTGTTCCAGCGCTGTTGTAAAAATAAGAAATTTTTTGGGGGAGGTATTTTATCAGAATGGTAAAATGTTAGATGGGTATTTTCTCAGAAAATACACTACCTACCGTTTAAAATATTTTCCGAATTCGATACTGTAAATTCCGAACATGAGCTATACTCAGAACACACAAGGGATTTCTTAAAAAAAAAAAATATCAGAAAAATTTGCGTCTATAAAAATTGAAAACAGATTGCATGAGATTATAAAGATACTTTTTACTAGAAGAATAAAATTCCGAAAAATGTAAAACATTCATTCCTATATATGAGTTTTAGCTCATTTTTCGACGTTATAGCTTTTCTAAATCACTGCATTTTCTACAATTTAATTGTTAGACAGAAATGGCATTCGAAAAATTGATATCACATATCATATAAAAATAATTTAATCAAAATATTATGGCCTTCTTGCCAAATTTTTTCGAATTGATATATATTGTACATTTTTAAACCTTCGGAAAATTTACACCCTTCTATCATAAGATATCCTAATTTGCTTTTTTACCTTTCTGAGAAAATACCCATCTAATATTTTACGATTTTGATGAAATACCTCTCTCCAAATTTTTTTATAAAAAAAAGTAAAGTTTACAAATAAATTTTTCTCCGTGCAGACTTGATCGCTCGTTTCGAGAAGATATCCCATGATTCAAACAAGGAAGTTTTGAAATAAGTTTTTTGTTTGCAACAAAAAACTCTCTTCTTATACTTATATATACATCTCAAAGGATCAAAGTATTCATCATTTTTTAATTTATCATTAATTTGGTAAAAAAAGAAAAACAACGCTACAGAGAATGCAAATCGTCGCATAAACCCACTTTCAATCCCCGCGTGACAAACGAAAAAAAAAGCTCCGCCGACAAATGCATCTTTACACGCACATTAGACACTTTTCCGCGAAGGAGCGGGCGGCTTTTTGTTGTCGGCCTATTCGTTAATATACGCGGTAACTGTTATTGTTTCCATTTTTACACGCGACCGCGTGTACCCGTAAAACCCAAGCCGCGTAAAGATTCCTCCGTGTCTGCGCCGCGCGTAATTGCTCATTGTCCATTGTTTTCGGAGAATTCGCTCGCGAACTCTCTCGCTAATAGTTTCAAGGTCTCGATAAATAATACTGCTCGTAATATTTCGTTCTTTTTTTTTTGCAACGCAACGGAATTTTGTAACGACACAACAGCATAAGCGAGTATATATAAACTTTCTAAAACTAAGACGTATACAAAGGAGCTGCTAACTTCGCCTTATCTCGTGTATATCCTTCGCCGTGGCGCGCGTCATATCGCATCTCTCCGCCGCGTGATATGCGACTCCGAGATAAGCGCGCTCTATTTTCGGACTGCCCTTGACAGCGGACAGGTGAAAGCGAGGAATGAGAGAAAGAAAAAATGAACCGACTTTTGAGAGTTTTCCGAGGCGCTTTATCATCAGGGGCACGAGAACCAATTAACATTTTTTCGTTGATGAATTATGCAGATGTAGTTGCTGCAGCGCTGTATTATATTTACAGAGTGGCTGCGCAATGCTGGATAATATAGGAACCATTTATGTTTTTTTCTTTTCTTTTCAATTCAAATGAATATAAGAGGATTACCAAAGATCGCGGTCACTCTTGTCGAAAGGATAGGGCGATGTGTGTAGTGTCGAAACGCGAACATACAATGCGCGCGTTTGTGCTGGTTCGAGAATTTTAAGCTACTGGTGTGTCTGTATGTGTATAGTAGATATGGATAAGCGAGTATAGATAATTTCTTTATTTACGTAAGTTTCTCGGTAATTGCTGTGCAAATAGTTTGAGAAAAGTGTTGGATCTCTCTGGTTTGGAGATTTCGAATGTAATTGGTGAGAGAAGCCGCGTATAGCGAGAAGGATTTGAGAGAAGTGAATTTCCAGCTAAGCGAGTCGCAGATGTCGACCCCGGGAAACCAGTTTCGATTAGAAAATCTCTCGTTTATTTACAAACAGAGAAAATGATAGACGTGTAGGATCGAGTTTTTTAATGGGCTTCCAATGTATACTTGTATAAAAGTAAGTGATATATTTTGTAGCTCTGTGTCCTCTGGAAGCTATTTGAATTTTTTTAGTGAATCACATTATCATGGTTAAGAGTTTTTTTAGTTCCTTTTTGTTGAATCAGCTTTCGAATAAAAAAGTTGAAATCTAGAGTTTTGACCTTAGCAAGGACGATTATACCATATTCAGAGGGGATTGCACTACCATTCCTCGATCAGCTGTTGATCAATATCCTCTTCGATAAAAAAAATACAGCCAATAAAAATTCTTTAACCTGTTTTTCTTCACCTTACAAATACTATTCTTACTTATTATCCCTCGCCTTTTATGCCTATATTAATCCCCACTCAATCATCAAAAACCTCTCTACTCTCAAACCACCTCTCCAATCTCGAAACCTCCGCAATCGTCGTCGTAGTCGCCGCATTGACACTGTGCGCACGCGTCCGCGCTATAGAATTCCTCGGCTACGCGATAGGCGCGAGAATTCCAGCGCGCGCAAGTATAATAATACAACACCGCTGCTGCCGCCGCTGCAGCTCGTAAAAGTCGCCAGCACGGCGCAGGTTGCTTTCACATTGTCGCTGCGCTCTGTGTGTGTGTGTGTGTGCAGGCATACAGCCGGCGGCGATTTCTTTCTCTCTCTCCGCGTTATAGTGCGAGCGAGCGTTCGAAAGGAAAGCGCGTGTCGATGGAATTCGCTGTGGGGTTTGGGTGCGATCGTGGTGGGTTGGATTTTTTTTTTTAAGGGCAGGGTGATGATAATTATGGTAGGAAAATGCGATGGATTGCATGTAGCGAAATAATTTCTCAAAACCGATGGGTCTGAAGTTGTGCAACGTTGTACTGCAACGAAATAAAAAAATATTTGATTTCACTTCAAGTTTACAATAATTAATATTTATTTTGCGTATAGATGTATTGTTTTATAGCATCAAATGACTTTATAACAAAGATTTAGATCAAATTTTCATTGCTTAATAACTTTAATTAATTGTAAAAAATTATTCGTTGCACTCCAACGATGTAAACTTCAGATCCATCAAAACCGAGTGGTGAAATTAAATGTATAAAATTTTATTTTAATAATATTTTTGTATAAAAGAAAAACTTTTTTTTAAAGTGTTTCTTTGTACTTTGGCGATGGTACAAAAAAAAAACTTCAAACCGATACGGTACTAGTTACATTCGTAAACGAAGTTAAGATTTGCGTTGAAAAGCAAAAGTGTGTATGTAGGACGTAGGTATGTAAGTATAAGCGTATAGTTTCGGATACCTTGAAAAGTTCCCCCGATCGATCGCTTTTCGATCTCGGCCGCCTTGAGTTAATTCACACGTACACACATACACACGTGTACGAAATAGTCCTTGCGCGCGTGCACACGCATTAGTCAATCACCGCGCGCTGCTCGACTTTTTTTACAAAATTCCAACAAAAAAAAAGATATAAATGTCGCAACATCCCACTAAAAAGTCCCGAAACCCCGACCGGCTCGTTTCATTCACTATTTCAATCGTCTCCGTACTCAACCAACCAAAAAAATCCATCCAAAACCCACATCATTTTTTCGAACTCCACGCCGCGCTCTCATATCGAGAAAAAAAGTGCGCTCGCGCGAGAGGAGAAAAAATTTCTCCCGAGGCTACGACGACGACGAGGAGCGCTCGCGTCCCGTTACGCGCGCGCGTTCGACCAGTTTTTCGAGTTCGAGAGAGACGGGATATTTTGAAAAATGTGGAGCCCCGAGTGGACGGATGTATAATGCTGGAGCGATGTGATGGGTTTATCGTGCATTGGAAAATTCTTTCAAAACTATATACCGTTCCATTTAAATCGCGCTCAACTTTGCTCCCGCAGTCGCTGGTTGAAAAAAAGCCCGCGCGCGCGGCACGCTTTATCCCCGCCCTGGCCTATAAATAAAGCTCCAAACTCGTTAAAGTGGGCCACGCGAGGCGCGCAACAGGCGAGAGTGAGTGTGAACGACCCTCGTCGATGACGACGGAGTCGCGGAGGCTCGGCTGCATGGTACACGGGTATACTTACCGTCATCCGCGGTGTATATTTGGTTCTTGATATACTCTTGAATCGGATTTATTTTTTGTCTTACGGGATGTTTAGAAATATATCATTTAATAATGTTTGCCTGCTGTCTCCGAATGGTTTTTTCTTATACAGTAAAATTTATTCATATCAAATAATGAACCGGTAAATTTCTTACTGACAGATCATCACCTCTTCATCAACCGCATATATCACTTAAAAAGCACACCCTTTTTTCAAAAATATCGAAACAGCTTCGTATACCGTATGTTTTTTTTTTTTCGAGGCGTTTTTTTTATTATTATTATTATTATTAATTGTAATGCTATTTTTATTATTATTTATTTTTATCGTCTTTTCTTTTTTGTTTTTCTATATATCTGTTTTTATTCTTTTATATTATCAACTTTATATCGACTTGTACATATACCTGTAATAGGGACTCGCCCCACAAAGAAAAGCTGTGATCCACGCTGTGTATGACTTTGTAACAATGTCACTGGCTAGTAAGGACCGTGAATCCTTAGCCAATCAATAAAACTTATCTTATACCAAAATCCTAAAACCACTTTATTATACTTACAAAACAAAAAAGAACCTCTAGCAACCGCAACCCATTTTTTGAGTGTAATAGAAACCACACGAGCGATTTTGGGTTTTTTTAACTAGCGTCCTCTAGTTTATGCGAACTCTCGCGCGCCCTTTTGCCGATCTCCGCTGAGCGCGCACTGCGATAATATGTAACACGCCCTTTGTATTACATTCTCACCCACTGTTTTCGTATCAATAAATACTATATAACTAGAACTATGTTGACTCTATTCATTATCAATAATAACACCATTACATACACACGTGCGCGCTCGCAACTCTGCAAGTGCGAGGCCAGGAGGTCGTACTACCCCCAACGTTCGATACTCTTGCATCAGCGCTGCTGCTGCTGCTGCTGCATCGGGAGAGATGTGTCATCCGTGTACACTTACGCGCGTGCGCTGGTATATATAAGGATCGAGACAGAGGTTTTTCTCTAAAGTCGCACGGCTGGCGTGTATAACGGTAGGAGAATGCTTCGGAGAATCGCGCACACTCGGCCATATAAGCGTTATCGGTGTGTATATAGCATAGGCGTTGTCGAAAATGAGGAAGGCCTGTGAAATACTTTGCTGGTAATGGCGATGCATCTCTCATACACGCACGCACGCATATATCGACCTGTCAGTTATATGCACTATACGCGCGCAACGCTCGTGTATATAATTGTATTGTACACGGAGAAAAATTTGATTTGGAAAATTACCATTAATCTTATCAAAGCGAAGATATACTCTGATTCTGACGTTTTTTTACTACTATTATAGGATTTTCTACCATTGTAATGTATTCCTTTTACAACTTTCATTTTAAGTATTACAAGTGTCGAGATAACTTTCTACTACATTTATATAGCAAAAAATATACATATTGTAATATACTATTAAAAGTATCTTCTTTTTTTATAAAAAATATGAAACATTACTATATTTTATGGCAAAAACTGCGAAGACTTGATATTCGAATGCAGAAGTTACAAAAATTTTGATATTTAATTCTAAGTTTTACAATGATTTATGGTAAAAATTATGATGTGTGAAATGCGCATGCGCGCGGCGAACACGCGCAGTCTGCTGCTCTGTCTTACCGACGTCCCTAATTTTCAGGTTATCTAGATCTCACACAATATGTTTTGCAACACAAAACTGGTCGGATATAATAAATTCCTATTTATTTTTACTTTTATAAATACATTATCAGTTGCTAATTTTTCTTTACGTAAATTATAATACCATATATTAATTGAAATTCAACAACGCGTCTAACTCAAATCTGCCATACATCTAGCGATAGCTAATGTACAAGTTCCAAAAATTTGTAGTCTAATGTTGTTATGGGTAAGTGGTTAGAGCGTCCGACTGCCGTGCCAAGGGTCGAGGGATCGAATCCGGCCGTCTCCATCGAAAAAAATTTTTAATTTTCTTTATTCTTTACTTTAATTTATTTCTTGTATTTCTTGTACTAATAATATATGTGTGCAACCTTGAAATATATATATAGAATATCACGAATAGCCACGATAACAGAAATGAAAATTAAATTTTTAAAATTTTTAACTCGAAAAATATTTCCTATACGAGTTGTTATAAAATTTACCATATTAAATTGGAAACATTAATAGGAAATTTGTCTGTCTCCGTTTTACTATGAAAAATTGTAATTTTTCCTATAGAAATTTGTAAATTTTGCTACATGACTTCTCTCCGTGCAATTCGCCGCATTGTGTACCTATCCACGCGTCTATTATATATATATATATATATATATATATATGCGCACATTTCGTAACCCGCGCGATAATATTCGGTATATAATGAACCCGCCACAGTGCGGTCATTAATCAGGGACCCGACCGGCCGTCCAATTAGCCGCTCCATGCATCTGGGTTAATAGTTACCGGGAACGCGCGCGGCGATGCAATTATATTTCCGTCCTTTCTTTTTCCTTTTTCTTCCGTATATAAAATGTGCTTTGGAAATTCAAATCGCGCCCGAGACGGCGATGTTGTTTGTCGTCGTCGACTGGGTATATAGTGTCACGCACTTTCGGAACGGAGGAAAGTAGTATGGGAAAGTGCGACGGTTTGCGCGGGGAGAAATTCAAAGGGTTCGGGTGGGAAATTTATCGGTTTATACGGTATTGTCACCGCTCTGTATAATTTTGTATCTAGTTGTATGGGTATACACTTAGATGCTGCGAGTGTGTGTTATTACGAGCTCTTTTTTATGCACTCGTGCGTGATTGAAGGGTATATACACCCATTTACCAACGTAGTTAAAGGAATCTCGATATTATGTAGGATAAAGGCGGCTGAATCAAAAAAACCTCCATAATCCTACTTATTGACCGACCTGCCCAGCACCCATTACCAGCTTTCTCCTTATTTCACGCGACACTTTCAACACCATCATCATCATCTTCGCGCTCACCCACGTACGACAATAAAAAACCCATCATATAATCCCGCAGCCCCGAAAAAAAGCAGCAAGTATATTATCGCAATAATTGTTGTTGTTGTCGCTGTGATTTTTCCGTGCTCAGAGTTTCGAGGTCTCGCGAAGCTAATACGTTGATAATAAGTTGCGCACCTCGGAAACTTCATTCGCGCAAACAATGTGGGATAATTAATGTAGCGCGCGTGGCGTTGCTACATATTATACTCGTGTTTTTGTCAACCTCGTAGACGATAATCTATACACACACGCGCGCGATTCTTTCATATATCCGCCGAGCTCATTTACATCTATATCGTTGCGCAACAATTCGAAAACAATCTTTTTAATTAATATTTCTCTCCATCGAATCTCCGGATTCGCTCTACCCAAGGCCTATATATATACCCTTCGCGCGACTCGTTAAGATTGAGTCGTCATCCATGCACACCCGCGACTTAGCAAAAAATTAGCTTACTTTGCGTCTCTTCTCTCTCGCAATTAAACGAGGAGAGAAATTCTCGTACGTCGACGCGCCGCGTGAAACGCGACGACGCGTCATCGTAATTAGACGCTGAAGCGAGAGAGATTCGTCCGGACGATA
The DNA here is from genome assembly GCA_036365515.1 of Torymus aiolomorphi. Lineage (NCBI taxonomy): Eukaryota > Metazoa > Arthropoda > Insecta > Hymenoptera > Torymidae > Torymus > Torymus aiolomorphi. The sequence continues at coordinate 205,776,722 of CM070875.1, read as the reverse complement.
AGAACGCGTCGCGGTGACCCGGCTGGGGAGGAGGAAGGAGAGACGACAACGACGTGAGGCGTCTGTCCTACTGAATGCGCGAGTGTATATAGATGGGAAAAGGTGCGTGTGACACTGGTAATTAGGAGGTTTCTTATGTTTAGAGAGGCGATGGGTGTTATTGCCCTTGATTAAATTAGCGAGCTTCCGTGCCGTTGCTACTTTCTTGCGCGGTTCGTTGTTTTAGCGAACTCTGCAGGGGCTTTATCGAGATAAATAAAATTTAAGTGCTGTTTTCATTTCTGGCCAATCAGCGAGCTGGAAGTTTTTGAATAACCAATCAAATTTCTGAACACTTCGAAAATTTCGCCTTGTGGGCTTCAGTGTGAACTTTTCAGTTCTTTATAGCTCACTTGTAGCGAACAACAACCACCAAGGTACTGAACAATTTTGACGTTTGTAGTTCGCGATAAAAAAAGTTTCCAACAAAACCACACGCGCGGTTGTTCTCACGTCACGTGCAATTGCCGGCGGCGCGGATCGAGTAGCTCGCGGACTTTAGAGCATCCTCCTCTTCCTCGCCATCGATTTTTTCGCATCTTCCGCGAACCCATTCGCTCTTTTCTCGGCGTGTATATATAGGTATAATAGCGCACGCTGCGCTCGTGGAATTCCCGCGAGTCGCACGCGCTGCGTGTGTAATTGGACGAAACGATTTTCTCGTGTGTGCGATTCACGGTATGGTATGACTGCGCGTGCGCGGTTAATTGTCCGACTGGATTTTCTATTTACTTCAAGCAAGTTGTTGGAAAAGGGTTTTGATAAAAGAGGGTTGGAGGATTGCTTATAAACGTAGTTGGTTAATAAGGTATTCTGATAAAGTAGTTTAATAAAGTGAAACAAGACTCGAGTGGTGCAACAATCTAAACTTTATTCACAATTCGTTGTGTGTCGACGTTTCGACTTCCTAAAGAAGTCCTTATCGAGACACTAAAAAAAAACAATTAACACAATTTTTTATAAGAAACCACATGAACTTTTTACACTTAAAATGTTAAACTAACTTACATTTACACAACGAATTGTGAATAAAGTTTAGATTGTTGCACCACTCGAGTCTTGTTTCACTAAAAACAACCAACAATCACTCTACTCTCTTAAATATATAGTTCAATAAAGATATATTCATTGTAATGGATGTATAATTTGTTGGTGAAGTTAGCGTGAATGACGAATGCGTACCGACAGCATCAACGATAGAGCTGCTTACGTATAGGACACCAAACGTATCTGAGCTTGGAGATCGAATGGGACAACAGGGTTTCCATTACTCGGTCGATTTGTATTCGGTTAATCCGACATAACCTTATAATACCTGTACCAAAGAGCAATACCGTTACACCGTAAAAGGCAGTCAACAAAATTCACATAAATAGATATATAAATAGGTATACGAACTTTCTCACTGTTCTAAGGAACGGATTCAACAGCACGCGCCACCTGCTGTTACCGCGTCATCTTTCACGTCGATCCCTCGGATAGAACCTCGCGTGTAGAAGAAAGAGGCAGCCCTCTTACGCACTCTCCTAGAGAAACAGAGAGAATCGAGTGTATATAGTACTTACCGGATCGAATGGATTTCGCGAATCCGTCTTTCTCTCTCTCGTGTCATCCCGCTATATACCGATCCAGTTCCACGGCATCGGTCGTTTCATTTCGATCGGCGTGAAATCGCGCGCGATTTGTCTCACTCCTCGCTTATATATACCAGCGGAGAGTGACGAGTCGGTTCGTGGGATCCTTCATCTTCGCGCGTTTCGAAACTCTACTTACTGGTAAACGTTGGCTACGCTGTTGGCTAATGGAGAAAGAGAACATTTGGTGTGTGTGTGTGTAAAAGAGAGCGAGTGTGGCATTGTGTGCTGCTCGAAAATTTGAAGATAAATGCGTGTGCTTTTCTTTTCTACGAGCGGTTCCAGTACGCCGGGCGAGTGTCACTCGAATTACGGGTTTCCCGACAACGACAAAGAGAAGAACGCGACGTGCGGTGAAAAGCGTGCGTGTGTCGTTTCGCGCAATTAGCATGTTATTATAAAGCGTATTGTAAAAGAAAGTGTCGCTGTGATGGTCAAGGGCAGACTGGTTTCCCACGGATGAGGGGACGCGACTGCCGAGGATTTAGAGAGAGTGTACGATGACTCGGTAAATGTTCCGAGTGACCCATTTCATCTGTCCCTGTGTGATATACGTGTGTTTGTTGGGTGGGTATCGATTGATGAGTGCATGCAGTGCACATGTGTGTGTGTGTGTGTGTACGGGTAAGGTGGGACATGATTGATGAGAATCTAATGAAGTTTTCCTTTGGTACAATTACGAGACGGAAGCTCGTAAGCTGACCTACAGGTGGTTCGATAAAAGGACACGAGATTGATCTTTATTGTCAGTTGATTATAGTATGTCAAAATGATCTGCGATGGGTGTGTGTATTTCCATAATCGATGAATGAGATCATTAACGTACCGTTTTCTTCTCGTTGCAGCAATATGCGTCGAAACATCCGGACCAGAGCCACGTGATAGAGCAGATAAACACGAAGTACTACTACTACACGAGGACGCAGGGACTCTTCAGGATATGTTATCCCAAGGACCGACCTCCGACCGGTAAGATTATTATAATTATTCTCGGAAGAAATCATTGCGAGCGCGTAATACTCGCATTATTGCGAGTGAAAGTTCGGCGTTTTTATGATCTGCATATAGAGGTTCCTTTAACGTACAGGAATATCTCAAATGTCGTCGTTCTGCTCCGGAAAGCAGCGTGAATATATTTAGGGGTCTGTTTATTCTATCTCATACATGCACTGAGGAAAGGATTTGTTTTCTATTAACATGGCATTGTAACTGTTAACATCTTTTTAATTTTCATAGATTATTTTTTTAATTTTCATAGATTATTTTTTAATTTTCATAGATTTATTGCTTAAAATTTACACCAATGTTATTTACTTTTCAATAAAATGTTGTAAGATGCTTCTATTAATTTTAATAAAAAAATATTGAAATTCAAGAAATTTTAATTAAAAATTGTGTATATTGCATTGATTCCATTTCAAACAATGTATATTAAATTTCAACACTTTTATTAATTTTGTTTCAAAACGGTTATGAAATTTGCTTCCGATACATTGTTCTTAAATTTAATAACTATTTTTTTTTACAGTGTGCGTATGTTTAAATATGACCAAATATAGGCATTGTAATAGTTATAATGCCATGTTAACACATAAGTTACCATGTTCTCAAAAACAATTTCAATATGTTACCTGAGAACATTGATATTGTAATAGTTACAATATGCTTATTATAGTAGTTTTTCAATCTAATGGCCAATTTTTTACCAGGATGATGTTGTTTTATAACAAAAACGTTTGAAATAAAAACATCATTTATTTTTTTACTCCAACGTTTCGGATATTTTTATCGTTTATCCTGATGAGGGACATAAAAAATTGGCTATTAGATTCAAAAACTACAATTTTCAAGAACTTCTACCATCAGCTACTTTCAAATCTGAATATGTCTATTAGTTAATATAGATATTGTAACTATTACAATATCACATTCTATCCTTAAACATGTCAAATAGTTGTATTTCAATAGATAAATATGTAAAACAGTAACAATATTCTTCTTTAAGTGTGTATACATGATGTACATCATATAGTTATAGAGATCGGCTATTTTCTTCCCTTACAAAACTCTTTTCCTCATTTTTTCTTCAATGCTTTTTTGTCAGTTCGTAAATTTGAATCTAAATTTTCCAAAATCAGTAACAAAGCAGGCGGCACCAATTCTTCTACAACCGCTAAAGAAAAAACAGACAGACATTTATCTTATAACCTTTTCCAATTACATTCACACTCAAAAACTGCACCAGCAAACTCCCCTACACGATTTTTCCTTTATAAAACCCAACACACATACTCATTGGGATCGCTACACCGCTGCACACCGAGAGCTCCGTTGTGTCGGCACGTTCCCATAAGGAAGGCGGACCCCCGACATAGTTCATAAATTATAACAGTGGTTTAGCCCCCGTGTACGAGGCTTCATCGCCGCGCGCGAGCTCTACGTGTGAAAACGTGGCTATAGGTGTATGTATATCTACACCTATAGGCAACGGTGGCGGAGTTCTATTTGTAACGGAAATTGTTCTGTTTCGTTTAATTGAAACGAACAATCAATAGATATTCTGTTATATAGACGAATATCTGTTTTAAACGCGGGCTAATCTCACCGATCGCTCGTGTTTGCGGTAATTAAAAATATAAACAGACTTATAATTGCCTGCACTTATGCCGCGTGTAGTTGTTTTTTTTTTTATAAACGGGCGTGTATATGTATACACACACAGAGGTATATATTATACGGGTTCTTAAAAGCGATCGAAGTTTTCGCACTTTCACCGCTCGCGCACGACTTTCCCCGATAACCATAACCGCGCGCGCGCGCCCGCTCGCAATATCCACGGTACACTTTTTAATTAGCCTTCCAAACGTCGATGAAGAACTCAACTCAGCGTATACGAGAGTTTTTCCATAAACGATCGTTAAATGTGTATACGTACGCGTAGACACGTGTTTCGCAACATTCGTTTCGCTAAAACAAGCCGCACTTATACGACGCGCAAAATCGTCTAATTACGCGGGGGCCATTGTTCCATAGTCCCCCGTTCCTCCGCCCGATAACATTGTTCCTACCCGATGAAACTCTCAGAGTTGTTGTATATCCTTACTTACTATACTGCATGGTATGTATGTAAAGATGAAACGATTATATATTCCCGCGCGCGTCGTTTGTAATCGACGCGGCGGCAACGCGCCGTGCGGATTTCGTTCCGCGTGTACGATGGTTATCGCGTATATGTAGGTGTGTATATGCGCCGATGACGAGGAAAAGAAAAAAGCGTCATAAACGGTCCGGTTGCACTGTGTGTGTGCGTGTGGGTTTATTGCCTGTGGGTAAGGTGAGAGCTCGAGAGGAGACTTTCTACGGGACGAGAGAGAGAGCCATCCTGCGTTTGTTTCGCGATTTTCGGTACAGGAATTAATGCAGCTGTGTGTGTCTGCTACGTGCGGAATTGTTTTGGGCCGAAAAGTTAGTGTAGGGTATCTATAAGGCAATGAAGCGACATTCGGTCGCTGCCTGTTTATCAGACAATTTTGGTTTCTCATTGTAGTTCTAATCACGTTTTGTTCATTTTGGCAAAACGGTTGGTAAGTTACTGTAATAATATAGGAATATAGTATAAGAAAACTAATTTCACAAAATCTTCACCAAACGAAAGTTATTTCATTCCACTTGAATACACGTCTCGATATTTATACACTCAAACGACACTCCACTCATTAAATTAAAAAATCTTTCTACCTCACCCAACCATCCACTGATCCTCATTTAATTCCCCAACGAAACGCTTTTACTCTCGCACCACGTAAACAGTCCCACTATACATACACACACACCTCCTTAACCAAATATGACACATTTCTCCACGTACATACTTACACACACAAAACAAAAACCCCGCCGCAAATCATCCGAACCTGCATCCCGCCGCGCGTATTTCGGCGATTTCACCCGATTGTATGTCGCGCGCACGCGTGTTGCGTTGTTTTTTTGCTCTGCTCTCTTTCTCCGTCTCTCTGTCTCTCCGCGAGTGAAAGTCCGCGCGCGAGTGCACCTTTTAGGCAGCTACCTACCCGCGGGGACGAAATTAATTCACTTACTTATAACCAGGTCAGACGCGCGGAGTGAGAGACAATGGCCCCGAAAAAGGATCTTTTCCCGAACCCGCGCGCGAGGCGTTGCTTACTATCTTATTCACACTTTCGTGCGCGCGTGCCGCCGGTTTCGGTAGTTGTTATAGACGCTTTTACTAGGGAGAGTGAAGTACCTACAATGAAATCGACGGTACCTTGAAACGTTGCTGTTCACGGGCGGTGAGATTGAAATTATGCTTTCGCGAATGTGTGCGTGCCTATATATAACGTTTCGATAATGCAGTGTGCAATGTACAACGCGATTTTTTACGACGACGCCTGCATTCGAGCGCGGGTACTAAAACCGAGAGAGAGAGAGAGAGAGCCGCGTGGAATGCAAAGTCGGCGGGTATGAGTTCGCCGGTTATACGACGACGAGGCTTCCGCGCTGTTGAGAGCCAGACCGTTAGACGAAAAGTTGGCGAGTGGCTGGTAGGTATACCTGCCGAAATTAATTGTTTGATAAATTGTATACCGTATATATTGTACTTGAATCTTTGAAAGGACTGCCGGGATTTCGTACGCAAAGTTTCGTATTTATAGGTATATATCAAAAGCTTCTGGTGGAAAATTAATTATATTTTATAGTTAATGTGTTAAGGTTGTATTGGCTATACGCGAGTCAGCATTACTAAAGATTATCATTAATTAATTATCAAACCGTATTTATCACTTTTTGTTTAATATGTTTATAAAAATACACCAGACAAAGAGTTTAAGCCTTCAAATCCGAAAATCGGACGGGAATTTTGGAAGTACTTCGACTTTAAAAAATGATGTCTTAATACATTTTTTATTTCATTTAAAATAATGCCGCATCTTCAAATTTTATTCAATTTTATAGATGTTAAGTCGCTATATTACGTTTATAATTTATTTATATTCTTTTCTAATGTATAATAGTATATAATTTCGCCGCCTTTAGTATTATGTATTTAAGGGTTCCCGCCCATTTAATATTTCACATAAATAAATAAATAAATTCTTATTTTTTTTTGGTCTTCTATGGTTTCGAGAAGAATTCCTAACAGATCCCGGAACTCAGAAATATAAAATATTTTTTCTGTTTCAAATAATTAAACATTTTTAAAAATACAGTCAACTTAAAAAGTGAGCTATTTTTTGGAAAACCTAAATTTTGTAATTAGTCAAGACATATTTTTTATTTCTGAGTTTCGCGATTTGTTAGAAATTCTTCTCCGAACAATATAAGACCAAAAAATAAGAATTGAATAAAATTTGAAGATGCGCCATTATTTTGAATGAAATAAAAAATGTATTAAGACATATGATTTTTAAAAGTTGAAATACTTCAAATCTTTCGTTCGATTTTCGGTTTTGAGGGCTTAAACTCTTTGTCTGATGTACCTTGATAAAGCTGTCAACTAAAAAATAAGAATAAAAGCGTTCATATAGTAAATTATTGATATTTTAAGTAACGGACAAACTTTTGACGTGGACGATATAGCCAATACAACCTTAACCACACGGAACCTTTTTTTAAAAAATGAATATGTAACAATAATACAATGAACCTAAAAATATTACTAGTAGGTAAAAAAATATCAACTTTGTCAAACGCAAATGCCAAAATTTACTTAAAAAAAAATTTGTTCATAATTGTCAAAAAAAAAAGGTAGACTATGTCGTTCTTAGCCATAAAACTAAAAAAATAGGTAATTTATGGTTACCATTTCTACCATAGGGCTCGTAAATGGAATTTCGACTTTTATCTTGATTCGAAAATTTAGACAAGCAGTCAAAACTGCACCGCTCGCAAATATAAACTTTTATACCTACTTCAAATTCATAGACTCACAGGAGCGGCGCATTCTTACACCCGCGCGCGTCGCCGCCGCCGCCGCCGCGCTCGCGAAGGGCACGAACTAACGGTTTTTTCGTTGCCGCTCGCGGCGTAGGAAAGAAACTCTCGTAGGCCGCATATATATATACATACCTACAGTGTTTACATATACCCGCGCGAGTTATGAAAATCGAGAAAGATAGAGAGAAGTCACGGAGCCGTTGCGCGCCGCTCTGTGCGCTTTCTTTCTACATATCATGTTTATAAATGCTTCCTGCTGATCCCGGGGATACAGTTCGGCCATTGTGTGGATTCTACGGTTTATCGTATAGTAAAATATTCGTGTCATTTAGTGTAGAGGTTGTTTTTTTTTTTTTCGGTTTGTGGGCGTATTTTTAGCTGAGAGGGTTATATCATTGCTTACTGAAATCTAATCGTATGATACAGAAATGCTTTTTTGTCTTTCATTCAGATTTAGTGTAATTTTCAATAAGAATTCACCTGTAAAATAAAAATTTCGTTTTGTAGCGCGCGTAAAATTTTATTTTCATAACTACGCAGAAAAAATTGTTCACAGGATTACCGTAAGCCTTATATAATCGAGTAAAAGAACAAGAATTATTTACATTTTCCAAAACCACAGTACTTACACCGATCGTCCAAATTACACATTTTCCTCGAAATTACTATCTTTGCATTACCAAATAGATTATTTTTCAAACACCAATCATCCACGATCATCAAACTCCCACATCCACCACTATAGCCGCGAGTTTTCTCATTAGCCCGTCGATTCCGTTACTCCTGTACATGAGTTACGTGCGCGCCGCGCTATGTGGCATAATGTAACCTCGAAGCGCGACGAAAGTTGCGCTTCCGCGTATGCTAATCGCCGCACGGAGCGCTTGTAATATATAACGCATAATAATAAACGGTGTGTACATAATGCTTGATTTTCAAAAGAACGCGCGGTTCCCGCCTTTTACGGAGATTTGAGGGTGGAATTCGTTGGTTTCGCGGATGGATTTAATAAGTAGGTGCGGGTAAGCGTTCCAGTTATACTTTTTTCATGGTGGTGATCAATTATTGTACGTTACAATACCCTCGGGGTATTATTATGAGGTTATCCAAAGCGTGATCTGAGTAAGGGAAACAGTGCGCGTCAAAACATCTTCATCGGGCGTATATAGGTACTTACAGTTTAGAATGAGTTTGCATATCGTATAGTAATTTTACAATGTCCCAAATTTAAATGACTATCAAAATTGAAAAAAATCTTTTTTTGAGGTTTCGGAGTGACCAATTTTTAAGGAATGTATTAAAAATTATATTTTTAAGTTTCTAAGAGAAATTTCGCAATTTTTCCCAATATGGACGATCAAAAATCATAAATACAAAGATTTTATGTAAATACTATAAATTATTTTTCTACTATAAATATATTATAATAAATATACGTAAATTCATAAACAATGCTATTTTAGCAATAAAAAAAAATTAAAAAATATCAAAGGACCTCGCACAAGTCAAATGGAAAATGGATCCCAGTCTAATCGGGTGAAATTGCGATAGAGTTGTAGTTTATGCCATTCTGATCAAAAGTCTCAATGGGCCCAAGACCTAAAAATGTCCAATTTTGTAGGTATCGAAGGTCGCGATATCGATCGCGTGTGGAATCTGTGCTAGCCGCAACCTTTGACGTACTATACCTAGAAAACTGGCCATTTTTAGGTTTTGAGCCCATTGAAACTTTTGATCAGAATGGCATAAGCTATACAACTCAATCAGAATTTCAGTCAATTTGACTAGGATCAATTTTTCATTTCATTTGTGCGGGATCCTCTGCCCATTGTCTATACTAAGGATTTTAGGGGTGCTCCATATTGGAAACTTTTGAGTTTTTAAGTATTTTTATCAAATAATAAATAAAAATATATTTTAATCAAACGTGTTTGAAATTCCGAATGTTCATAATGAATGAAATATTAATTTAAAGTTTCTAATTTTGGTGGTGAATAAGTGGTAAATAAGTGGTGACTGCAAGAGTGAGAAGTGAAGAGATACAGTTATTATCATTTTTTAAATCTATTAAGTAGCCAAATTCGGCTAAATCTGAAAATGGCAAAAATATTTCGTTCACTATGAACGTTCGAAATTTCAAGTACATTTAATCAAACCAAACGGATATTAAATGTTTTGTTACTGACACTAGAATAATACTTATGTATAATAATAGCTAATATCGTTCCTTGTTAACAAACTGATGCGCTTATTCGATATTTTGGCTGTTTGAAAACTTTTGACCTGTTCGAAATAAACAATTAGCTCTGTCAATTCCAAAATACATCCAATGGCCATAACAACATATAAAAACTCATTTGGACTCGAAATACATCTAATGAACTTATTACGAAAGGATAGGGCCGCTTATGGGTTCCGAAATATCCATATTAGGTACTGGTCGATATTCGGGGCCTAAGGCTATAATCCACGAAAAAATCAATAGCAAAGTAATACACATACAACAAATAAACAGCACAAAAATCACCTCATAGCCCAAAACAAAGGAATCCAATTACTCGCCAACACCTCGCAATAGTCACCCTTAAAAGACAGTGCAATTTCCCGCACGCACAAAACCCTACATTCCACTGCCGAACCCCGCTGGACCCGCATATCATCTCCCCATCACGGCGAAATTGCTTCCTCGCTCTCTCTCTCTCTACATGTGCGTCCTTCCTCCGGAAGTCTCGGATTCCGTGGGAATGGCGAACTAAATACACGTAACAATGTCGCGAAGGAGAAGGCGATATATTGACGGACGCTGGCGCGTCTTATTGCGTCGTCGTTTCCGTCCGGAGGATGCAGACCCGCGCCATTGCGTAACGTATCTATGTGTTTGGAAAGCCGGAGGTGGCATTGTAAGACCAATTCGGTGTAGAGTATAATCATATTGTTTTGAGAAAATGGAAAGTGAAAAAAACGCGCGCTGCTCGATGATTGAGATTACGGGGATTTAGATGAGTAATCGCATTCTTGCCTAAAGTAGCGCGAAATTAGGCGCTGTATATAATGTGTCTGGAATGATTCACGTTAATTAAGATTCTTCGAGTATATACCGAATTTTACCTAAAAACCGCCTGCCTCGTACCACCCACAAGGAAATTCCCCGTTCCTTAAGTCAATTACTTTTTTTGCCCAGATCCCGTATTTACCTAGCAGCGCGTACAAAAAACCTCATCATTTCGGTAGCGTTTAACCACACTTAAAGGCGCAGGACTTCCAAAAAAAAAATTCCTCAGCTCATGGTACGCACTGCACCTCGTCCGTGTCGTCGAGCACCGGAAGCATGTACCGACGACGACGACGACGCGCCGGAAGCGCCAACCCGCTATCGGAATGCCGAAACCGATATAAGGCTCGCTCGCGTAAGCTATAAAAATGCGAGTGCGCGCGCTTCCCGCGCGTGAGCCTTGTCGAACGGTAAATCGGCTGCTTACCTATGTGTGTGAGGATGTCTGAGGGTCGCGTTAGTATAGTGACGCGTGAGGATCACAAGTTAATGATGTTTTTTTTTTCGGAGAAGAGGTATTTTTGGTGTGGTTTGGGTTGGGAACGATTGCTTGGAAGATAATCGAAAGATAAAAGAGAAACTTTGAATAACATATCAATCAACTTCTATTTAAGTAGAGTAATGAAGCTGTCCCTTTAAAGCTAACAGTCGAATTTAGAGCTCTCAAAATCTCCACGCACGCCGGTATACACCTGTACCCAAAATGTCGAAAGATCACACATCTCCTAATCAACATTCCATCTCTCCTTACACTGTACCAATCCAATCACCAACCAACCCAATCCTTATTCAATCCATCTCCAACTAATTCTCTATCACAATCTTCCATCTACTATATACACACCGAACGACAGCTCCGTCTCGCCAACTCTCCTCTCTCTCTCGAAATCCAGTTTCGCCTAAAGTAGGCGCAAGCGCACGAGCAAGATCGTTGACTCGCGTGTATAACTGTACACCGCGCACAGCGCTCGTACGTACGTACGTACGGCTAGACTTCTTCGCAAGTGTGTACATATATATACGTATACACACACGCGCAGGGTCGCGCTACTTTATTCGAGGTCAGGGGACGCCGTGGCGATGATGTCGCTGAAATTAAACCCGAGCCCCCCGAGGTGGTCAGTTTTTAGGTAGATGGGGGTTGAGGTAATTAATGGTGGTTTTATCGGGGGTGTGTGTAATGCCGCTTGATTGAGAGTAACGAGGCGGATATGGAAAAGTCGTGTTGTTTTATCCGCGCGAAAATAGGATGCGCGTTAGTATATGTAGGGGAGAACGGGGTAATGCAGGTCAGCTATTTACAAGGAATTCATAAGCTCTTGAGCACTTATTGCAATTGAATATTAATATGTTGTTAATATACTACTATTTTAAAGCATAGAAAACTTTATATTACTGTTAATTGAGTAATTATAGGCCAAAGTAGTTTTCGCATACTTTTCTTGTAAGAATTCTCGAGTATTAAATAAGATATTAAGCATATCTTTTGATTTTCGAAGGTAACACTAAATATTCTATATTAATCTAAATACTTTAAAGAAATTAACTGATATGAACAATTAGCATAGATACTCTTATTTTTAAAATTTTTTATTTTTATTGCGTCATCGGATTTGGGGTAATCCCGGTCACACTTACTGTGCCACAATATCAACATACATGTAATAACTAGTATATACAACCATTTTTAGATACAAAAATTATTTCATTACGACTTTTTTATTCGAAAGTAAGATCATAACCTCACTTTTGCTATCTTGGGTCACTCGACATTTAGCTGACGTATTTTAAAAGTAAAAATCAATTTAAACTACGTGTTTCGCTGGAAAAGGATAAATAATAATATTGTGAACACTTTTTATGCTTATTTAATTTAATTAAATGCATTATTTATCTATAAAAAGAATATCTTTCTAGTGACTGGTACTTCCCCTGTGTTGACCGGGATTATCCCGAGTTGAAAACCAGCCTTAGAGTGATTTTTCATTTTGATTATTCTTATGACATTATAAATTTTTATTTTGAGATGAAATTTTTCTTGAATTTTGATAAACAGTAATAGAAACTAACTATATAACGTGAAAAATGAATCAAAACTACCATGAATTGAAAATTCTAAGCAATTCCGCTTAGGTGACCGCCAATACCCCATCCTAGTAGGTCGACACGGCTGCTCCTTTACGCGCGCGTCGTATATGTATACGCACTTATCGCGGACATTCTTTACGTACGCGCGGTGCACTTACACCTCGGCGAGGAATTTCCATCACCACCGCCGTGCGAAACTAACTGTTTAAACGGTTAAATTGCATCGCAGCGTCGATTTGCATTATTCATCTGCGAAAATAGACTTTATAGTGTATTAGCCGCGAATCGCTGCGTATATTCCCGCGCGCTGCGCCTGTTATTCCCTCGACGTCATCTTAATGAGCAATCTCTTTTCTCGCTCTATTGTGCGTATAAGTATCACCGCCGCTGCTGATTGCTGTAATATATATACATAAAATTTCATCGTTTACGGCGTAAACATTTTTATATAGAAGATGTAATACGGCTGCGTGGACTGGATTTTCTTTATATATAGAGGAGATGCGCGCGCGCGTCGTATTTCCGCGCTAAATATTGCGCCGCGCGAGTCGTAAAGTTTTGCGACTAAAGAGGGAGACTGTGTATGAACACATGTACGCAGGTAGAGCGGATTTTTAATTGAGAGATTCGCGCGCGCGTACACGCACGTTTTATATACCGTATATATAAGTGTAGAAGGACAATTATAGCAGTAAGCTGGTGTAATCACGGGAGATGTCGAATCCCGGGCTAATTGTCCGATTTATCAGTGCTGTATATATGCGACTAGGACGCATATGTGTAACTGTAAACACAGAGAGAAAGAGCGCGTGAAAGCGAGCTTATGCGAGACGATTAATTAATATGCTGCAACGAACGAGGACTCGCTGTCAAAATTACGGACTACGCGCGATCGCCGTCGTCTATAAACCGGGCCGAGTAACAGAACCTATACCTACACTCGCTCTCTCTCCGTGTCTATTGGGATGTGTATCGGTAATAGAGCGCCACTTCCGAACCGAGATATGTCGGGAAAATATTATACTATACGAGCGATGTGTGCATGGATTTATGATGAGCCAGCCAGAGGTGATGGTCGTGTAGGGAAAGTTGACATGTTTTTATTAAGGAATTTCAGCTTGTACAACTATCTTGCGGAATTATCGTCGCGTATATATGAGGATATTTTTTATTTGTCCACACTTAGAGGGTTCAAAAAATAAAAAAAAAATATTGAAGGCACACCTTTGCGACAAGTTTCTTCTCATTCTGTAGGTAATAAATCGCGAAAAATGACCAAAAATGAGAGATTTTTCTCGATTTTCAAATGTACGTAACTTTGCGCAGAACTGACCGATTTTAACGATCTTTAGCTTAAATTGAAGCTCTTTTCTTCTACTTTAATCGCCTTTTTGTGGAATATTTGTTGGCACATTTAAAAGCTTACTATTGGCTCATCATCAGTGATTACTTTTCGTCCATTTTTCCCATGTTAAATTTCCATAAGAAAAATGTTTTTTTTCTAAAACGGTGTCGCAAGACCGGTTTCTAATGTTCACGAGTTTTTTCATATATTTTATGTATGACCTATAGAATGAAAAGAAACTTGTCGCGAAGGTGTGCTTTCAAATTCTTTTTTTAATTTTTTGAACCTTCTATGTGTGGACAAATAAAAAATATCTTCATATATATATTTCCAGCGTAAACGGATCTATAGCTAGAAATCCATCCTCCAAAAAACAGTCCCACAAAGAAACGTAATCGCTTATTCATTCATCGACCAATACGCTTCGTGAATCAGATACTCAATAGACATCATCAGTTCACCTCCGTGACGCACGAATGCTGACCAGCATCTTCTCTCGGAAAAACTCTTCTCCATCGTCGCGTCAGCTGAGGTGTATCGTGATTCTCTATATACCCACGTACCGAGCTGATTTCTTCGGCGGTATCGATTTGATTGCTAGAAAGCGCTCGGCGTATATACATAAGAATATAACATCACAAAGCGGGGAGATAAAACTCGATCGGGCAAGAACTGGGCCGAATGCATCGCTGAGCAGCGTGAAGCTATATAGGGGAGGGCGGGGCACGTGTGACACCCTAATTTTGATTAAAAATAACAACTAAACCGTGTATTATTTCAAAATGTACAAAAACGGAATAATTAGATCAGAAAAAAAATAAAATAAAATAAACTATTAACTTTTTTTTCATTTTCTTTTAATTATTGATAAAATACAGAAAAGAAATTCTGAAAAAAATGCTCTACGTGCCCCACCGGCGGGTGGATTGTGGCACCCGACGGGGCACGCATGGCACGGTCAAATTTAATATTTTACTATAGGTATTTTTCAATTCTTTTTTCCAGTAATTAATACTTTAATAATTATGCCATAATAAAATTTTCAAAAATCAAATAATTAATCAGTCTATTGAAAATTTAAAATTTTATTTTTATTAAGGAACATAACAATTTTTATTTTAAAATAAATTATTACATTTTAATAAATGATTTTATATTATAAATTCCTTCTTATAAAATATGATCACAACATAATACTTTTGTTTGATTAACAAATTATCATTATTATTACAATAAGTTTAAATTTAAAGATTTCGCATCATTTTCATCTATGTAGCATATTTGAACTACGTGACCATTGAAAAAGGCAGTTTGAGTATCTACAATTGATTCCTTCCTTACCATTGTTTTTTCTACTCTATAACTTAATACGCAGTCGAAATAATCGTTATTTACTTATTAATGTAATAATTGAAACTAAAAACTATTTAAAACTAAATTATTGCACTGCGTAGTTGTTAACCCATCTTGCTCCATTTTTGGTTTGTAGGTTACATCACTTCGCTCGGCGGCCGCCGCGGCGCACTGATACGCCCGAGTGTGCCACGCGTGCCCCGCCAGGGTGCCACGTCATGCCCCATTTTAATACCATTTTCATTTTTTAATTATATTATTTATAAAGATTTTCTGAAAAAAACAAAAACAGGGCTTGAAAGATAAAAGTTGAAACTATCAAATAGGTTTGGTCTCATTTAGAAAAAAAATCATTTTCTCGTTGCTCCAAGCGACTTAAAAATGAAGTCAACCTTGTTTCTAAGCACCGATTTTCAATCTTATTAAATTAAATGTTAAACATTATCTATAATCTCAAAAGTATAGAGGAAAATTCTAAAAGCATATCTAATTAGGTTTATGTAAAAATTACATTTTTTGCATTCATTAATATTAAAAATATGAGGGTGGCAAACTTACCTACCTGACACGCCATGCCCCGCCTTCCCCTACACAGGGCTGCTGCTGGATCACTTGACTATATAACATGGTTGGAAAAGAAAGAATATTGGAATGGCATGAAAAGGGCATTGTACTAGTACTGTGTTGTCATGCGGTAACCCTATGGGACTCTATTACGCCGCACCTTAGATCAATTAACCGTCCTCGCCGTCAGTCAAAACCATCTTCTTCGCTGCCTAAAAAATCCTGCTATAACAGCCTTCATCATCTCCTTATGGGAAAACCTTCACCGAACCCGTAGCTACACGACGAGTCAATCGATCCGCACCCATCGTCGTTCTGACCCGTCGAACACAACTCCTTCTCTCGTCGATCGGCGTTCCACTTGCCGCGGAATTCGCTTATCCCGAGGAGCGCTGTGTGTATAGTACCGTTCGAGAAGGACGCGCTACCAAGAGAGAGAGAAGGAGAGGATGAGCTGCTGCTGCTGCATCAGCTCGGTTTTCCCTCGCTTCGCATTCTGGGTCGCGCGAACGGCTAGAGGATATGGGAACGGACCTCGGGTGGGGTTCGCGCGGGTATCGGTAGAGTGAGAGAGAGGTACCGAGGGCTTTTGGGTATGTATATTATATGGGTTGGTAAGATATTGCAATGCAAAGTGGAATAGACGCGAGTTATTGGTGACGGTTGGGATTGATGGTGTAATGTCGAAAATGTGTGCATTGCGAAGAGTGGAATGTATAATTGGGTAAAGTAAAAGAATGGTCACGGTCGTTTTGGAAGGATGCGTTAATAGGAAAAATGCTCGGAGAATTGATTGCTCCCTGATGGACAATTATCTCGTCCTCAATGCTGCTACCGTTGTAGGATGTACGAGCGCGCGCATATATATATATATATATATATATATATATATATATATATATATATATATATATATATATATATATATATATATATATATATATATATATATATATATATATATATATATATATATATATATATATATATATATATATATATATATATATATATATATATATATCTCCTCAAAGTCATACACGATTCGGACACCTTTCAACATTCCCGAAACTAAATCATTGTTTCTCTCTCAGGCAAGTATACCACTATGTCACCATCGCAATATATAGCCCAAAGTAATTTCGCACGACACGGCATTCCTCTCGACCTCAACTCACGCAGCGTCATGCAAAATAGCCCCGCGGTACTCGCCGAATTAATCAGTCTGTACCTTGCTCATATATATATATACAAATCATACATGCACATACGGCTCGGAGAAAACGCCATTGCAGGTTCTCCCAAGGTCCCGCGTGCGCATCGTTGCGTTGCATCGCGCGCGTCCATCGCCCACGGCGTTTCTTCACGATTTTTTTTTTCAGCGCACCGCCGCCTACCGATTTTCCTTTGATGGCTCGCACTCGTCGCTGCTGCAGTGACGGGGAAAAATCACGGTACCTTTTTCGGACGTGTATGTGTGTGTGTGTGTGTGTGTGTTAAAGACTTTTAGGGATGGGTAGAGAAGCGTTTTGCAATCGCGCGCGTGTGTGTGCAGTGGGTAATCGTGTGCGGAGTGTGACAACCTTTTTGTGCTAAGGCTGCTAGGGAGCGTTTGTTATACGCTGAAATGGAAATTATGTCGCTGATGTAGGATGGGAAATGGTGATGTGTGTGTTCTGATAGCGTAATACATAATAAACGTCGCTTTACGACGAGTATCTTGATTATCTCGAACAAAGAAACGCAGTTTTGAAATTACAGTTAAATAATACAGGACCACAAAAAGAAAAAAGTGGTATGTGCCACCATATCTTCGTGTATTTTGGCCCCCTAAACATGATTCCAAGGTCAAAATTGTTTAAGATCTAAGATTTTTGAGGAAAAAATTCATTTTTCCTCAAAATAATGTATAGCGTTGCTTGTTTCCTTCAAGATCTACTTTGA
This sequence comes from Torymus aiolomorphi, assembly GCA_036365515.1. NCBI lineage: Eukaryota > Metazoa > Arthropoda > Insecta > Hymenoptera > Torymidae > Torymus > Torymus aiolomorphi. Next base: position 205,758,748 of record CM070875.1, on the reverse strand, counting down.
ATCATTCCTCTACAATTTTGTTTTTCTCTCCGAAATTTAAATCTATAAATTTTGATATAGAAATAATGAATTTGATTTTATGAACTATGGTGCAAGATTTCAAAATTTACGTATTTAGATTTCGGACAAAAATTTAATTTAATTTAATTTTTTCGAATAAAAGAATAAAAAAAATTGATTTCGCTTTCTTTTTTAAGATAGCTCCAAAATTTTAAACCTTAGATGTTGACCTTGGAATCGTGTCCAGGGGGTTAAAATACACGAAGATATGGTGGTCTAGTCTCTAGGACACACGCCACTTGTTTCTTTTTGTCGACCTGTGTAATTATATGCATGATAAGTAATCGATCGATGAATTGAAGGGGCATTGAACAAAGAAAGAAACAATTGCAAAGAACAAAAGAATACCAATAGAGATTACTTTAACATAAGAAATATAAAAACATATATAAAAATATATGCAAATGATTATAACAATCTCTAATAAAATTTCTTATCCATATTCTTCCTCTTTCTCAAACACTATACGCTTCGAACCAAAACCCGCAAAAAGAAAGCTCGCCAGAAGACCAAAACCTCATTACCATGCCATCACCCACAGTCACTCACCACAGCGAGCGAATAACCCAACATCCAACGACGATTACGTTTTTCCGCTACACGCGTATACACACACGTGCGCTTTCTCACGAACTGAACTTTCACGCGCGTACGGGGCGCGGATTCACGCTCGTCGCCGCAATTAACATATATTTCTTTTACGCTTGCAGTGGAGACGTACCTGAGCCCCGTGGAGACGCACTGCATGAACATCGACTACTACATACCGGACGAGGAGAACGAGACGAGGGGATTCTCCGAGGACGCGATGGCCCGGCTTCGTAAGCACCTTTTTTTTTGTTCTTGATATTAAAGATGATTAATTATATACGTTGTTTAATGTAATTTTAATGTAGGCGTAAAATCTGTATCATTAGGGACAAAAAGACAACGGTTACGTACGAGAGCTTACATAAATCATCGTAGAAGAACCTAAAATGTATAGGTACGCGCGATCGATGGTTATCAAAGTACCACTTATAGAATGGACATCGAGTTAACGTCCTTTATTAATTTTATCGAGGACGAGCTACCTCGTCGCTTTAAGGAATCCATAAAGGCACGTTGAAGTACTTACATCGCGCAACGAGGAGGAACGACGACGCTCGCTTTGCATTACGGCAATCGCGGAAGGAGGCATATTTTTACGTCGCGGTATTCTGCCGCGCGTTTCTCTTTCGGCGCGGGGGGATATATATATATAATGTGGGGCTCGTTCGGCGGTGCAGGAATTACGTCGTTGTGTAGAGCGGCAGATGAAAATCGCCGTGAAGTTGGAGAGTGTCCGTATTAGAAAGTTCGGGTCAGCGGCGATGCTGCTGCATTGCTCGGTTGTGCGTATCAATTTGTTGTTTTTGTTTTTTTTAAAGATGGAATAAAAGTAGAGACGGCTATTGATTGGTTGTGATGTTGCTTTAGTTTCGGTCAGCGTAACTTCATGTCGGTGTTAATTTACGGTCAGCTGTTCAATCGTTTGGCGGTCAAATTATAGTTAATTATCTGATAGTAAAGGTAAACGCCATAATCAAATAAATAAACTTGACATTATAAATCTTCTAACCAAATCTAAAAAAATCCATAAAAACGTACAAGGAACTAATATGATTCGACGCAGATATGGGACGATCGGTGATCGCCCTATTTATGGTCGGCTTCCTGGCCATCTTCGTGGCCTTCTGGACCGGCGTTGTCGGCTGCTGGAAGAGGTCGCCCGGTAACATCACTGCCACCGCCATACTGATGCTCCTCGCCTGTAAGTTTTCTCCAAATTTTTAATTCAATTTATCATTGGTGCTACAGGTACAGCAATACTAAGAAGTTTTTAATTGTAATGTGTCAGAACATGCGCATGTACATACGTGTAATTTTACACAATGCCTAATATGCATTGAAATAAGTATTGTTCGACCAAAGAACCAATTCTGCGACACCAGTGAAAAAATATACTAAAAATACCATTACCACCTTCTTCTCACACCACTTCCTTTACAGGCCTACTGACGGCCGGCGCCATGGGCCTGTGGCACGGCGTCGAGTACTACGAGAAGGAGAAGATCGTCGGCGAGGAATACTACCAGCAATGGAGCAACGTAAGTCGATGAATAAGCTCGCGTGGGCTCTGTATAAGTATGGCATGAATAAAAAAGAAAGGAGAACTTGATTGACGGATCGCGCAGAAGCCGACGATTGTCCCCTATATAAGGTTTTGCAATGATTGTATTTACTACGAGAAAAGTTGCCGCCTACGCAGGATGCAACGTCGCGGTGCAGTCGTTAGCTTCTGTGCGCGGTGGTTATTGTCCAGGATCGGGATTGAGTTTTGGAATGTGCTTTTTTTGGAGATGAGAAGGTGGAGAAATAAGAAGTTGAGTTTTAGGTTTATTAATGTGTTTTAATGTCTACAAAAATGGTTAATGTGATATGAACTTTTATAAATATGTAACAGTAAAAATAATTTATGAAATCTGACAAAAATGTTTAATATATAATATAGATTTTTAATTCGGAAGGGCAAAAAGATCAATTTCTAGCTTGGACAAACCTGTACGACTAATTTTTAGTTTTACTTCACTAACAATTAGCTTTTAATGCAGCATTCTTGAAATTGATTCTTTTGACGTGTTTTACAAACTTAACTTTTTATCGATACAAATATTTCGTAGTTACGCTTGTTATATTGCTTTTGATTTATACTCTATTTAGGATTTGAAGTATTCCACGATAATTGATCAATTAAAGATTTCCCAACGTAAAGTTGGGTTGATACAAAAAAAAAGCAAAAAAGCATAAAAGATGAAAGAGAAGAATCAATCTGAAGAATGCAGACCTTTCAGTGCCGGCAAAAAAGGCTGCCAGGAAGCAGGAGCAGCAACTCGTGCAAAAACCACAGGAAGCCGATTCTTGCTAATTCGGTCCAATTAACCCGAATTTTTCTCAATCAAAGAATAATGCGTTTCGAGATTCCGAGAATGAATTCAATGCCTCTGTATGTTTGTTCCATTAGTGAGCACGCGCAATTACAGCACGCGTTGTTGTAAATAATTGAGCTGAATAAAGAGCAAGGATTAATTTAGTTACTAATAAGAAAGCCTTGCATAATAAACTGCCAAAAAAGGCAATGATAAATTATAATATTCAACGTTGCTCGGAGTATGATGGCATTGTTTACAAGGACTTATGATCAATGCTTTTAATTTGCATTTAAGATAAGAGGGTAATTAACGTAGTTGTATATTAAACTTTACACCGCGATAAAAATTCAAACCAAATGATAATTAATAACTTTTATATCTGTATAGCCTGTTCGTCTTGTTAATCAGTCCCTTTTTAATTTAACTGATAATACGTTTTGATTTTGCATGAATAAAAAGGTTGTATGTTTAGATAGTTCGAAACAAATACGAATATTCAATTTCAGTGTTCATTAGAAAATTGAGTAGTTATAGTAAAAATGAATGCTTCTATTGAATACTTATCGTATAAACATACATGTTTTTACAAAATTTGGTAAAATGTGCCTTGTTTCTACTAATGCAAGTTTATTATAAAACAATATTTAAAAGAAAATTCTCTGCATTTCTTAACGACCCAATAAACTTTTTGAATATCCATATCTAATCATAACTTCTTTTGCAAGTTTTCTATAGAAACGTCCAAAACTTTTGTACCTTATACACATCTTTCTAACAGAAAAATAAAAGAAAAACTCAAACTATCTGAGCAACCAGCCTTAAAATATCCCTATAACCACCCACCCTCGAGACGAACGTGCTGTACATCTCGGAATCTCGAATTAAACCCAACCCCCAAATCGTCCAAAAAAAAAAAAAACTAAATCGTAACCACACCCTCCTGGACCGCCCAAAAAACCCTCAACAACAACAGGTGCTGCGCGACAACACAGCCCAGTGGTGCGACTGGTCGTTCTACCTCGCCTGGCTGGGCGTCGCCACGTGTCTGGGCGCCATGACCCTCTTCCTCATAGCGGCGAGCTGCCTGCGCAAGGAACGCGCGCGCGAGCAAGCCCAGAACGTCCAGTACATAATGCCAGGTCATTAAGGAACATACGACTAAGCGTGCCAATTTTTTTTTTTCTCTCTGTTTTTGTATGTTTTCTCTCCTTGCGGGGACGCTACTACTACCACTACTACTACTACTACTACTGCTGTTCTACTCTCTCTATAAATTTTGTATGGGGGAAATTGACACACGAGAAGGTCCTCAAGGACAACTCACTAATCTCGTACGACTGGTCGTATGTGGTGGCTTGGGTCGGCGTCGGTTGGTCGTTGGTCAGCGCAATACTCTTTAGCGCCGCGGCGATATGCTTGAGGGGCGAGAGAATGCGCGAGGAGGCGATGAACATGCAGTACCTCATGCCCGGTATTACATTAATTTTTACTAAGAGTAACTTTTGTACCCACATTGATCCTACCCATCTCATCATCTCTTTTTTTTTTCATCCCTGTGGTCATATACCTCTCATTCATCATCATCGTCGTCGTCATTTTAACTCTCGAACGCTAGGCTAGCGTTCAACGCGGCTGAGCCGGTGCTCAAGTCTAATCCCGCATGGGAATGTGGGATTACGCTTTGTGAAACGGTTTGGCGCGCGCGAACGTACGTACGCGTACTGTTTTTAGACTGGAATCATAATCGTCGTTTATGCGATTTCAATCTAGAAAACAAGCTATGTGCGTGCGTGTGTGTATATATATACATAACCGCCTCTCGGAACAACGAATTCCCATTCCGAGAGATTCTACGCGCTCGCTCGTGTTCGCCAAGACGACTTGCGCAAGCCGATGAGAAAACTCGAACAATATCAACTGGTGTATACTATACTACTGTACTTACTTACTTGCAATGTATAATAATGCAGCGTATAACCGATCGCGCGGCGATTTTCGCCTAACCGTTACTAACGATCATGTAAAAAGCATCGTTTATAGGCAATAACGCGAGCACTGTAATACGCACGCCCGAAGGTCGATCTCCCGTAATAAGTAGCCGGTATATATATAATGGTATACGTGTATATAAGTAACGACTCGCGGCGCGGAATTGCAGAGGCGGCGAATTAGAATACGTATACGAGGACATGTACTAATGCGCTGGTATCGAGAGGCGCGGTCGTGTATAACGGGAGCGCAAGGACGACGTGTGCAATACATGGATTTGTATATAATTATATGTAAAAAGGTTGGATTTCTCCTCTTTTTTTTCACTTATTAACCAAGCGATGGCCAGTTTTGTATATTGTTCGCACTATGGTTTCTCGTCGGCGAGCAGAAAATCTCATCCTCACGCACACTCATATAATATACATTATACCTAATCGTTCACCCCATCGGCTTTTACTAACAGACAGACCTCCTCGAGCTCGGCGCAGTTTCGTTTCTCGGGACACGAACGTTTTTGAAATTAACCCGAGGAAGGATTCAGAGACGGGGGAAGTCGCACGTGTGTGTGTGTGTGTGTGTAGCAAAGGTCGCGATCGCGTTTATTATGGAAATTAAGAAAGAATCTGCGGTGAAACTTTCGCGGATGTACCAGTCGTGTATTATTTATACACGCAAATTGCGGATCTAGTATGCGCGCGGGCGATTGCCACGATGCGCTCGAGCGATTTTTTCCTATGAATTTTCATCGAGCTGTAATATACGAGGGAAGAAGTCAAGTTGAAGTAGTCTTGTAAATTTTATATTTAGATGTACGGTAACCGCGAGGAATTTTAAAAAGTTAATTTTTAGTGCCGGCCAGGATACGGCCGGGGCATGTAATTGTTGTCTATATAATTAAAATTATGTAAGGCGAATTTTGCGAGTTTTGAGCTGGTAATTTTTCGATGCGTCGTTGTTACAGGGGTCCCCGCGCACTTTCACTGAAAACGAAATTCCGATAATGCACCCGCGGTGTGTATAATGTGCTTTGCATAACCGAAGTCAATGAATCCTTTCTCGGCTGTCGAAATTGTTAAAAGGTAAAAGAGTATACCAGGTTTTGTTGTTGAGGTAATACATTAATCCTTAAGATGTAAGTTTGTACAAACATATTAATACGGAGTTTGTCGCATAAGTTTTTATTAACACAGTTATTGAGATTTTTGTTTGAAGTGTGAGAACAATCATAGCATGATCATCATTAATTTATAAGGATTTCGACGTGTACATTATTTGTATAAATGATTCTTCCAACTTTGCGTAATTTAAGACATAGTAGTAAAACTGGTAAGTATTGGTGAACTTTTGTGTATAAAACTGAATTTTCCAAAATATGATTCATAGGATATCTTATTTTGGGATTCAGATCCAAAATACATCGCCATATTCAGACACACCGTCGCAAACGTGTCCCATTGACGTACATAAAAAACCAAAACTTTTATCCATGAATTTAAATTAACAATGCATCATTCAACGATTGAAAAACCAATCAACCCCACCGCAAACATTGAAAAAAAAAATGTAATCACAACAGCAAACTAGGTCGTCACAGGTAAACATTTTCCCATCAGCAGTGCGCAACGAAAATATCGAGACACTCGAACAATTATACCCATGAAAAATCATCGCGGATCGAGCGGGGCAGCACTGATCGATAATTCTCTCGCGCGCACTTTTACTCGCCGCGCTCTGGTTGCCGGAAAAATTGCCACCGCCGCCGTGACTTTCTATATCTACACGCTCGCGTGTTTGTCAATGTGGACAGCCGAGTTTTTCTCTTTCTTTTTTTTCCATTCGAAGGCGCGTGGTAGGATTGATTTTCTGTCGTTGTTAATCATATGCAGGATAGCCTGACATATATATATTATGCTTATATAGTTAGAAGTGACCTGAAATGCACGCGGGTGATCTGGAATTCGGTTCGACGCGAGTTATGAGGGCCTTTCTCCGGACGCATGATTTAAACAGGAAAGTAGGGACGAGACACGTTCCTATCATTAATCATCTTAAAAAGTACTATTTAGAGTTGCAAAATAAACAGACACTCGTACTAAACAATCCAAGCCATTAGCTGACGATCCCAACGGTCAATGGCCTACGGATACACTCGTGCAAACACACCTTAGCGGAGAGACAAAGGCGACACCGATTGTCGCGTCTATGTACACACGCATGCATGCGCAGGCACTGAGGCGAGCGTCTCGAATGTCCACGCGTGTGGTTTCACCGTGGGTACAAGTGCGTATACTTATACTCGCTTGCTTGCTGCTTGCTATCCCGGTACCTTCTTCCGGGCTGTAGAAAGCCATGCGAGGATATGGCTCCGCGCTCGGCACACTTTCCTAAATTTCGATTGTGCTCCCGTCGAATTTCGTGCCCCGGTAAGTCGGAAATTAAATGAGAGATTTTATTAAAAAATCCGGCTGTATGAAATGGGTTTGCATGGTATTATAGTTGTCAAGGGTATTTTTATCGTTAAACTTTTCACTTATAATGATTATTAACTTCAATTGGTGCCGAACAAAAGACTCATAAAAATATAATAAAAATGATATTGTAATGAAATACATATATTTTGATGTCTTTTACGTCTAATAGCGAGATGCTTCAGTTGTTGATACACCTAACAATCGATTTTTATTATGCAATAAGTTATATGTACAAAGATTAAAATTTTGTTTAAAATATTGTATTACCTATAAATGCAAATTGGGTGATAAATTATGTCATCCATTTGTAATTAGAAGTTGCGATTGTAATAATTAATTTATTATACTCGTATATAAAGATGTATTACATGATATTTCGGTTTAGTACGGTTTAAATATACGGTAATATTAAAAAATACAAATCAATTTTCAGTCGATAAATTCTGCTATTGATACTGTTCATTATGTAAATTTACGTTAGGTGCTGTACTTATTCTGAACAGTTATAAACGGTCCTTCGTATAATATCTCAAACCGTTAAGGTGAATGTAGTTATAGATATAAAAGAAAAAAAAAATACGTTGAAAGAACATTAAAATTCAATTCTCAGCATTTTATTTTCTTAATATATGCATAGAACGCAATAAAACACAATTAAATACGAACGTGATTCAAAATATTCTATTAGCCATGGTGGGGGAGGAGATTTATTTCAGGCGGCGGTTCAAAAATGTCAGAATCAGCGGGCTTATACTCGTAATATCCGTTTCTGCACATGCAACTTTTGCCTGTGTTCACTACATCGTACATACAAGCCGGAGTATTTCCTTTACCGCATAGCATATTGCTATGCGCAATCTCCTGCATGCGAAATCGGTCATCGTTTATGGTGCAAACTGGGTCAGGGTCGAACGCAACAATATGAAAAATTTTATTTGGATTAAACTACTGGCAGCCCCTTTGCAAAATAAGACCGTGCTACATAAGTGTTAAAATAGAATAATTAGATGAAAGAACGTATCAATTGTATGCTCACCTGCGTGAAGTATGATTACGCGGATGCATAGTGTAACTAATATTAACTTCATTTTTACCGTAAAACTTTTTACCTCCTGGAGGATGAAATGAAAGCAACACTCTAAAATACCATCGTGGTGCTAGCTCAGATCCTTTTATACTAGTCTGAAACGATTTAGGGTTCTAACACTGCTATAAATTTTTATTGTTACCGAACAATGATGTCATAAAAAATTTAATGAAACTGATACCGCTACGAAATTTAAACTGCTCAAGTCCCATATAACCTATATTTTTGTACGTTTTCTTTACCGTATAATTATTTTTTAAAATAATACAAATACACATTTTCTTAAGGTGGTTCTCCTCGGACTCCATAATCAACGCAGTGCTAAATGTAGAAGTTACCTAAAATTTAATAAAACCATAGTTGTAATGTGATTTATTTATTTAAAATGATAGAGATAGTCAATGTATTATAAATAAAGTGTATTTAACATGACTAAGATAACTTTTTTCTCAAAATGGTAATATTCTAGAAGCTAGATATTGTCACTACAAACAATTATTGATAAATCACCGGAATCTTTTTTGTTTCTCAACCGATTTTAGTTTTCAAGGTCTCATTTTGCTCCTTAAGTAATTTCATGGGAACTTACCGAAGGAAAAATAAAAAATTATTCAAAACTCAGAAAGTTATCGCCAATTGAAAAAACATATTTTTACAACTCCGTGCGTAAAACTCGACTTTAGATGCCTGTTTAGCGTGCGTCAAGTACCCCCTTTTTCACTAGCGCGTAAAGTACTCACTTTACGCACTCATGAAACAATCCGGGTACTTAATGTAGAGTTTCACGCGCACAGTTATAAAAAATAGTAAACGCAACATGTGCCCAAAGTAGGCGTCTCATGCACGGGTAATTTGTCACCCTCGCTTCTCTCGAGCGACAAACTATACCCGTGAACGGAACGCCTACTTTATGCACTAGTTGCGTAATGTACTATTTTATAACGACGTGAATGAATTTATTAACAATTATCTATAACTTTCTGAGTTTAGAATAATTTTTAATTTTTAAGGTGGCTTCACCGCGAGAATTTGGAAGATTAATGAAATTTGTTTACAATCGTTTGTTAACATGGTATGATGTAAAAAATGATATCACATGATAATATGATTCATAAAGTATAAAAAAAAAAAATTTTCAACGAAATTTCAATATTACAGAAGTAGATATTGCTATTTAAAAAAAAGTTCAACTATCAATATAAATCTTTTTTATTTTTTATTCGATTCAAAATTAGAAGGGCTCATTTTGTTCCTTGTGCAATTTCATAGGGAGTCAACAATATCAAAATTGAAAAATTTTCAAAACCGGCAAAGATACATCCACTTGTTTATAGATTCGTGTATGCTTTTTAGAGACTTGAGTTAAACAAATAGTTGTGTCTTTGCAGATTTTAAAAATTTTTCAATTTTGATATCATTGACTCCCTATGAAATTGCACAAGGAACAAAATGAGCCCTTCCAATTTTGAATCGGATCAAAAATAAAAAAGATTTACATTGATAGTTGAACTTTTTCTTACTTTTGTAATATTGAGATTTCGTTGAAAAAAAATTTTTTTGTTACTTTATGAATCATATTATTATGTGACATCGTTTTTTACATTATACCATGTGAACAATCGATTGTAAAAAAATGTTATAAATCTTCCCAATTTTCGCGGTAAAGCCACCTTAAGGAGCAAAATGAGACCTTGAAAACTAACATCGGTTGAGAAACAAAAAAGATTCCGGTGATTTATCAATAATTGTTTGTAGTGACGATATCTAGTTTCTAGATATCTTAGTCATATTAAACTACCTCTATCATTTTAAATAAATAAATCAGATTACAACTATGGTTTTTTAAAATTTTAGGTAACGTCTACATTTAGCACTGCTTTCACTAGGGAGTCCGAGGACAACTACCTTAAATTGTTGTATCCTTTGCTTTGAAAAAAAAATATCGGTTGTAAAAAATATGTTAATAATGTATGATAAAAATAAAAGTAATGCAATAAATAGAAATCCAAAATAAAATTAAATATCTTGTGAACCTATATATATTCAGACTATATGTACATACACTGAGAAAACTGTCGTAGGAAAATTTACTGAAAAGCTAATAAAAATTACTATTTTTTATAGCAACGATGGGATATCATGGAAATTTAGGTACTTTTGCTAAATAATATAGTAATTTTTGTAGCCAAGCTTAAACTTAAAAAAAATTGATTTTCATGATTTTATATCTATAGGATACCTAATATTTATACAATATTTAATATATTATTAATTAAATTTAGCTATACAAGAAATAAATAAGGAAATAAAAATTTTTTTTTACGGTGGTTGTGTATTCGAACCCTGGACCCTCCCCGCACGCTAGGCAGACGCGCTAACCTCTTACCCACGTGAGCTTCTTGAGTACAAAATTTTGGAACTGATACATTGGCTACCTTCGCTTACGAGAGAACTTTGATGATTATTTGATAGCAATAAATAACTATGATAATATAAAGAAATAACTCATAGCTCACCTGCACAACGTAAAAATAAAACAACTGAATCGATATTGTCGATGTTTTTGATAACTTAAAAGGAAGATAATCTCAAATTGCGGGAGAAACATAACCTCAATCAGACACGTGCTCCCGGCGTGCACGCAATAAGTACTACATGTAGAGGGCACTTTTTGCTATGTGTAGTAGTAAAAATTATTAAGATACCTTGTAAATATTCCTGAACTATAGCAAAATTTTTTATAATTTGCTTATATCCCCGCGTTGCTATCAAATATAGTAATTTTTGTTAGTTTTTCAGTAAATTTTCCTACGACAGTTTTCTCAGTGTACAAAAAATTTACATGTGTGAATAATCGTTATATAATATGTCGCTCGCGCTCGTATATACCTTAATCTGCTAAGGAATTCTGAGAAAACATTGGGTTACTGACCGAATTTCTTCCGAATTTCTTCCTTATTATATATAATATTCTTAAAATTATACTAATGAAATTTAAACTAATGTAATTGCAGTCAGAGAATTACAATTGAATAAATATTCATCACATAAAACACAAATATGATTTTAGCATTACTACAATAAAACAAATGGAATTTACTATAAAAAATTACGCAAAAACGATCATAGCGATGCTGAATATAATTTCGCCAGTACTCATATTATCGAATAGCGTACAGGGCTCCTCCGCCAGAGACCTTGCAATTCCGGCTATGAGTTGCTTCCTCACCTCCTTCACCATAGCAGTCGTTGATAGTATTTCATGCGGAATTGTTGCTCAGTTTGTTGGATGTTCCATAATTGCCAAACCAAATATCTTCAATATCATGGAAGATTAGTGCGTGAGGTGCTGTGTCGCCTAGGTCTTGATACTACGAAGGTCCCGGACTTGCTCGACTCTCGGTGCGAATAATCAGTGCACCCTGTATATATCATGTCGGCTGCGTGCAGGTGTGATCGCTCGCACAAGAATTTGAGTATACCTTGGTCGCGTTACACGGTATATTTTGTTTACGGAAAAATAATTGTTTTCTCCCAATGCACTAACTGCCAAACTGTCGGTGTTTTCTCTCTACTTTATTTTTTTACTCCAAAATTTAACATTCCAGCAGTAACGTTATGACAGAAAATCATGAATACTTGCACATATTCATAAGCACTTATAAATGTATAAGCAACGGAGAATAAGGGACATTTTTTTTCAATATTAGATACAGCATCTTTTCGCATTATTCCAGAGCTTTCTTTTGGGGAAGCAGATCGATCAAGCCCAACAATCATATTTATTCCATTTGTGTGTTAGTCACCTGCGACTTAAATTCTCGATATCAATTTAGATATTATTATTTAGATATCTTTTTGTTTTTCGTATTCACTATTTTACTTTCATATTTACTATTTCGGCCGTGCACGAGTTTTAACTCTTAGATATAGTGGATTTTCCACTATTTTACATTTAGAGAGTAGGTATTCTTCGTCATGTCTAGTTAAAAATCGGCTAATTTAATCCAAAAATGTGTTTTTGTAATACGTGTCCGTAAAGTCGTACTTTACGCCTTGGTAGCGCCTGTACAGACTGTCAAAAGCGGTCATATTCCTACCGGTTGAAAAGGTTTCATAATACCAGATAAAAAGGGTGTAGAAGAAACCTAGTAACCTATGCGGGTTTTGCACCAGAATCTGCAAATTTGTATTAGTTTTTATCAGACCATTTCAACCGGGTAGGTTTTTAATACACTAGCCATCTCTAAGCGCGCCGTAATTTTACCAAGCCTTCGCGCCACTTTTGTTTTTGTAACCTAGCAACCCATTACTCCCACCAACCAAATCACGAATAAATTGATATCATAACAAATCCATCATTTTCTAAAGATAGGATTTTGTTGGTTACGTTTTTGGAGGTTGAAATACTTAGGTATAGAGACGCTACTTTATAATATGATCATGGGGTTTGCTCAGCTCAAAAAAATAAGATAAATTTAGTTATTACAATACTAACCGGCTATCCTCCACTAAACCAAGGTTGCATTAAAAATCGCTAAATTCTACAACCAAAACTTGTGCCTGTAATCATGCTCAGCTATCGTATTTATTTCCCTGGCGTTTTATTCATCTATACGACGTAAACTCTCTATATCAATTTGCGCCATACGAGTGCAAAAATCTCGAGACATGATTGGTGGTGAACTCCCAATAAATTTCACTGTGAATGCGATGAGTTGATTGTGCGATACGCCTGGAAAGCACAGCAGTTCGTATAAGCGACGTGCGGATGAAAGTGTCTAATTTTCAAAGTTGGAAGAATTGATTGCCCCGAACGGGCAGAGAAAGTTTAATAATACGTTGTGTGCATATGTATAGCGAATCGGTAGAAAATTTATTTTCATGGACTAACGGTTTTAGGACTTTAACGATCATTATATTTATAATATTGTTCATTCATGGTATATGTATAACTCATTCCGATCCATTTGCATTCACTCGATAATTAGATGAAATTGGATAAACTTCTTTGAAAAAGGGGGATTTGACGATGATACGTATGGTTTGTAAAAAGCAATGCATTCTGAATTATGTACAGTTTACTATAAAACAAAATAATAATAAGAACTTACTTAAAGTGAGTTGAGATTGAAATTTACATTCGACTTGAAAAACTAGATTTTGTTCTTGCCAACATTTGAGTTGTATTGATTAAAATATTTTTAAAATTCCAATTTTGATAAATGTGAAAAAAGTATGAAAAAAGTAAAAAATAATAATTTGCGTACTTTAAACAATTGTGAGATCTGATGTGCCGACATGCAGTTCATTATTTTACTATATTAAATTTGTAAAGCTAAATAATTCAATAACGCGATTCCCGCATTAAAAGCTTGAATTTATGCGTATTGATTTTTTTAAAGAAGTACGCCATGTCCTTCATTGACACACAAATAATGTTAATAAATTTGTTCAACACCTCAATAAATATCATTTACACAACTTTCGCATCACAAAATCTAAATATACTATTTTGCATTATTCTATACGAAAATCATGAAGATAATAATTTAATCAGATATCTAAAAACGTCATTTATGTGAGTAGTAACAAATCATCTTTGAAAAAATGTCACTAATATCAAAATGTTGTCAAACCTACATTAAAAACGTAAAATATCCGCGCTACTCGTCGGCGAATTCCACTCACTCGAGGAGGTTTGCAGCCTTCCCTTCCTCCCACCCCGTACATCCTCATCTTACCTAATCACCCTTCAAATTCACTCGAGCCAAAACCTCCCACTTTTCATCTTTCACATTACTCTACCGTATATATACCACACGACCAAACTAACTTAATTGAATTTTCTGTCCCCGCAGTGTACCCGCAGAAGCAGCAGTACGCCTACGCGGGCTACCCGGCGCCGGCGGCCTACCCTGCCCCCTACTACCACGGCACCCAGAGCTACGGGCCTTACAACTACTGAGTCCCCGTCCAGCAGCAGCAGCAGCATCATCATCGCCAAGAGGACGTCGCCGGCGTCTCGTCAGCATCATCTCCGATCATCACCGCCACGAGCCTCGCCATTGGCGCGCGAGCCATCGCTATTATTCCCTCACGATCGTCCACTCGCTCGCGCGGTCGGCGTACTTGATCGCCTGCTATCTCTCGCGGTTAGGTGACGATCTGGAAAACCTATATAAAAGTTGAAATTTTCGTGCGCGCACACACGCGCGAGATCGAGCCCATGGTGCAAAGGATGTATACTTGCGAGACGCGCGTGCGCCAGACAAAAGTGCGTGTATTGTATTATATATATACGTATTACACAACTCGACGGAGAGAAGAAGAAGTAAAACAGTTTGTTCGTGTGTGAGAGAGAGAATGGTGTCGAAAAAAGAGAAAGGGAGAGAGAACAAAATACAGTATGTGTATTGATTGCGGATCGTCGACTGCTGCTGTATAATGCGAATCGATCAGCGCGCGTAGAGATTATGATATTTGGAAATCAAATGTGCTAGTGTAAGTCGAGAGTTGAGGAAGTTTATCTATACGTAGAATAGTTTCATTGAGACTTTCCGATATGTTGCGGAGGAGGAGGAGAGAGCGAAACTCGAACTGAGAGACACGTGAGAGGCAGTAGTCCCACATTCAATTTTTGTACTTTTTACTATTACACACACACACACACACACACACACACACACACACACACACACACACACACACACACACACACACACATACATATATATATATATATATATATATATATATATATATATATATATATATATATATATATATATATATATATATATATATATATATATATATATATATATATATATATATATATATATATATATATATATATATATATATATATATATATATATATATATATATATATATATATATATATATATATATATATATATATATATATATATATATATATATATATATATATATATATCTATATATTTATATATATATATATATACATATACATATCGTATGTGAAGAAAAGCACGCGCGCATGTGCCGAGACGGCGTTTTTCTATTTTTTTTTTTTTTTTTTTTTCTATTTGATTTTTTCGTAGCATCGTAATTACATGTAACACGTCGTATGTATGAGTAGTGCAATAAACGAGAGAAACTGATGTCTCGGTCAGCACTGAGATTTATAAGAAACACGCGCGCGTACACACAGACACACACACACATATATTGTCATTGAAACAAAGTAAATCGCAGTATAACAACCTACGCGCGCACGCCGATATATAATATACTAAAACAGGACATTAATTACAGAGACTCAATACGCGCGCGCGTGTGTGTTGCGCATCGTGTGAACATAAAGAACAAATAAAGAAAAAAGCGATAAGAGGGGAAAAACCGTTCGATATGCGCGAGAAAGGTTCTAGCCTCTTGTCGGTGAATCCAGGAGCGCTTACATATTTATATATCACACACACACATACACGAGCAATTTAATATTATTATTATTATACATTTGTATAAGAGTAGACACGCGAATTAGCATTTGTCGTTTTTTTTTTTATACTTCATGTAGTTGACAGACAGTACGATAATGATAATAACGTCATGGAAGCGCTCCCCTCCCCCCTCCCCCCTCCCCTCCATTGTAAAAGAGCGTGCTCTCTCGTAATCATTAATAATTTATGGTAAAACGATAACAAGTCGAACGCATGATGACAATATCGATCGTTCAACGCGATAATGTTTGATCGACGACGAGAAATAATGTACGACACGTTCGACAATGAGAAAAGTTTGCCGAGTCTTTCATTACAAGCGCATTTACCGACGTTTCGGAGGTGGGGGGAGGGAAAAATTATTGGTTTCTCGTCACTCTCCTCTCGGTGCGTAAGAGTCGCGCAAGTTTAATGCAAATGCGCGTGAAACGTGGCGATGGGAAAACGAAGAGTCCGTTGTTAGCATTCATTCGATGTATTGTACTTACCTATACATAAGAAACGGTGTATTTACTTGTTTCGTTCGTTTCTTTGTCATCGTAATATATGTATTAAATTAAATTGCGTTATTATAGTTTACATCGTACCATTTTTTTGTGTCTGTTTAGAAATCTAATGAATTAAAATTTTTTTTAATAAATATATAGATATATATATATATACGTATATGCATAGGTTGGATGAATTTATTTTCCTTATATATATATAGTTCGTAAACTAATTTTTAAATCATTCTTAAAAAAGTAATAAGTAAGTTTTTAACGTAGAGGATTAATGCTCATAAATAATCTGTAGAGTGAGGGATACCAATCTTTTGATACAAGAAGGGGATGCCTTACCCACATACCTTATACACAATTATCGACATGCATTGATTTTTCAAATATATTTTTTAATTAGATATTATGAATATAATATTCGAGCAGAGGCACATTCTTTAAAGTGACCAGATGGTGCGAAATAATCAAATAAAAGTTCAGTAAATGTGATATTAAAAATCAACAACAGCATTTTTACATCTCATATAAAATAATTTTATTTTCTAATTACAAGAATTAATTGCTTTCACTATAAATAGGCAAACACTAGATGCATTTTTCTGACAGAAACTGGCTTTAGGTATTTTATAGGAAATTCATAAATGCAATTTCATAACTTATTTTTTATATATTATATTCTTAGACTTTTCATAAGCACTAAGCGTTTGCATTAATATCTACGAAAGAAATATTGCAGCAAATAATATAGTAAAAAAAAGTATTTAACGAATTCGGCTACTACTTATTTATTTCCTGATCTCGCTTCTAGCTCTGGAAATTCGGCAGTGTGCTGGTAAAATCGCGGGTATCTACTACGATTGACAAGGGGAACTTAAATTATAAACCGAACTTTATTCTCATAAACACCGCGCGGTTATTAGAGTATGTTACCTGCATAATGCCACCTTTGAGGATTTGACCACAGTCCCTACACCACTGACTTGACGGCATGTGCAGCTCTGGCTGCAGCGAGGGAAATACGTTGTCGTTTTTCACTTCGTGAATTAGAAGCGATCTTTAAATTAATCGAATCAATCATTGACCTTGTTTAAAAATCTCTCAAATCTCTCAAATCCTGTTTTCTGTTTCTCGGCTTGCTTAGCTCGTTATGCGTTGTAAGTTGCATTCTTGCCTTTGCGCGAATTAATGTGATGCCTCATGCTGACGTAAAGAAAGTGCAGCTAGTTTGATTTTCGAATTTGAGACGTGAAAAGTATAATTTTGCAACTCCCTCGTCCTGGGTGTGAAGCTCTGTTAATTGTCACGTCGGGACTTTCATTTGCCTTTGCTATCACGCGACTTCTACGGAGCTGGCAATACTGGTTCCTCTCTGTCTTACTTGTCCGCAGCGTCTGTCTTGCACGGTTCGTAATATTGGCTACTGTGCTGCATCGTAGTGCACTGCACTCTAGCACCTTTTTAAAATTTTTAAATGTTCTACTTCGCAAACTCACCTCAATCGAATCCATAAAATATCATTATCGTTATTGTTCTCCACCGATAAGTTAGTTATTGATTATCACCATGCAAGAGAAGACGATTATACAGTATGCGAAAAAAAGCACGGATACGACAGAGACTTTAGAGTTGCACGAATTGTATTCATCCTGTGTATAAACAAAAATGCACAGTTCTACATGCAAATCAATTTGTGCGCCAAAACGGTCACGAGAACATTGTCGAGCGTATACGCTTTCCTTGTTTTTAGTTTCTGTACAAGTTATGGCTCCTGCACATACTACGTACCCGCTACCAATTCTTGGTAAAATCCACTTGAACAAGTTTACTTGAACATCAAAGTTCTGGGTACACATTGAATAGCTAAAGGGATTTCATTAGATCATCGATTCTTGAATGTGGAAATTCAATCCAGCATTGTAGCTATTATTCGTGAGAGAA
The DNA here is from genome assembly GCA_036365515.1 of Torymus aiolomorphi. NCBI lineage: Eukaryota > Metazoa > Arthropoda > Insecta > Hymenoptera > Torymidae > Torymus > Torymus aiolomorphi. The sequence goes on along the minus strand of CM070875.1, from coordinate 205,740,262 downwards.
AAATTTTGCAAAAATTAGAACTAAAAGGGGTCATTGTGTAGAAAGGGGTACGAAGATAAATTATATTGATAGGGGTGACTGCGGTAAAACCGGATACTGAGGCAAAACCGGAATTCTCAATTTCTCGGTTACTACTAGTGCGATCTATATAATAGCTATGGTATCTCTTTGAGAATGTTCCTATTATAATTTTGTATACGATTGGCTTGTCAAAAATAGTATTGTGTTGACTTTAGAAGAGGTCAACACTTTCTTAGAGTGCGTTCACAGTGGCAGAAATACCGTGGCTGGTCCTGTGACATAAAGTTTTATCCTAGCGCATATGCTTTTCTTCGGACACGTAATCCTACAATGCCTCGGTCCAAGAACACGTAACGAGGTTCATTGGTTGGAAGCGGGCGATTGGTCTAAGACGACCAATGAGAGGAGCGAGCGCGCGGACTCGTCCGAGATGTGTGCGTATGCATTCGCGTGTAATGTAGCGAGGGCCTTAGTTATATCTACATGCGCACGTAGCGCGGTCTGCTTTCGAATCTAGAGAGCATTAAAATGTCCCTAGGCTATACGTGGCTAACTTCAGCCGAATTGTAGCCGAGGCTCGAGCCGCGGTAAAGACCGATGTTCGATTGGGGCTCGCGCCGCGGCAAACCCGAGGCTCGAGCCGCGGTAAATCCGAGGTTCGACCGAAGTTACTACCGAGGCTAATCCTAGGCAAACCCGAGGCTCATCCGAGGTCCACCATTCGCCCGAGGGTCATGGGCCGAGGCTCGCCGCTCACCCGAGGCTCGTGAGCTATGGCTCGCCGTTCACCCGAGGCTCATGAGCCATGGCTCGCTGTTCATCCGAGGCTCATGAGCCATGGCTCGCCGTTCACCCGAGGCTCCGAGCCACGGCTCGCCGTTCACCCGAGGCTCCGAGCCACGGCTCGCCGCTTACGCGAGGTTGACCCGAGGTTTGCCGAGGTGAACCGAGGCTAACCCGGGCTCGTCGCTTAAGCGAGGCTCCGTGCCACGGCTCGCCGCTTACGCGAGGCTACCCAAGGTTCGTCGAGATGAACTGAGGCTAACCCGGGCTCGCCGCTTAAGCGAGGTTCCGAGCCACGGCTCGCCGCTTACGCGAGGCTACCCGAGGTTCGCCGAGGTGAACCGAGGCTAATTGGTGGCGCAGCGGTAGTCTGGATCGTGTAAGTGGTAACGTAGGAATGCGGAATGTGGAACGGCGTGCTATGTTTATCTTAGCGTATGCAGGTTATGATTGCTCTTACTCGTAAGTCCAATCATCATAGATATATTGAGATCGATTGTGGGTAATTAGGTTAGCGAGCGAGAGAGACTATGACTCCGACTAAGACAAACCTCGGTGAAGATGAGTTGATGTCAACATGCAGAAATACGCTTTAGCAACGATGGAGAAAAAATTAGATAAGTATTACTTATTATTTAAATTGTTTTATGTATTTCAATAATTCTGAAAACAATAAAATACTTTTTCATAATTATTGAAATACTCAAGACATTCTTCGCCAAATATAAATTATTATTATCGGTATAGATACTTTGTGTGTGTTCTTTTTTATTTCAGGAGATTTTGCTTTCTATAAATAAATAAATTGTAATGCATATGGATCAAAGAAGTAAACCAAACTGAAAGACAGCTTCACGTGCATAATATTCGTGCTCTCCTTGAAGCAGATGGTAAATACTCTCCTGGGGTCGATGGCTATTTTGCAGAGTTTTCGCACATAGTCTTAGCACACAAACTTAGCACATAATGTGTGTGAAAAAACTATTTGGAATAAGCATTGGACATTGGCACAGAGTAATTCTTACTTAACATTTGTTAAATAATTCTAAGTACATCTGAGGACTTTTTTGTCAAAGTAGCATTTACTACAGAATATAAATACTTGAAACACACTGAGTTGTATGATACGTGAATTTTTAAATGATTTATGGATCCAGTATTAAGATGAGAAGAAATTTAAACAATTTTATTATGTATCAAGAATACGCGATATTTCATTTTCACTCACGTACACTATAAACTTGATTAGAGATTCTTTTCACATTAATTCTGGACCCACAGATCATTTAAAAATTCACTTATCGTACAAATTAGTTTGTTTCAACTATTTATATTATGTAGTAAATGCCACTTTTATTAAAATACACAAAATGACGTATATTTTTTCACTAACAGAAAAGTCCACAGATGTACTCCACTAGAGAGTTATTTCACAATTGCCAGGTAATAATTACTCTGAGTCAATTTCCGATGTTTATTCCAAATTTGTGTCACACATATAATAGACTCATGTTCCAAAGTTGCTTTACGTACAGACACTGGATCCATTTAATTTCTTCTTTTTGCTACATGTCTTGTTTAAAATATTCAAAAAATGACCTATATTTCACTAATGTCAAAGTCCACAGATTTATTTATTGTACTGCATCATAAGTTTATGTCGTAAAACTCAGTGATTTCATGATTAGGCGATGTTTCATTGTCACTCACATACATAATAAACTTGTTTAGATTTCTTCTCATCTTAATACTGGATCCATAAATCATTTAAAAATTCACGTATCATACAACTCAGTGTGTTTCAAGTATTTATATTCTGTAGTAAATGCTACTTTGACAAAAAAGTCCTCAGATGTACTTAGAATTATTTAACAAATGTTAAGTAAGAATTACTCTGTGCCAATGTCCAATGCTTATTCCAAATAGTTTTTTCACACACATTATGTGCTAAGTTTGTGTGCTAAGACTGTGTGCGAAAACTCTGCAAAGTAGCCATCGACCCCAGGAGAGTATTTACCATCTGCTTCAAGGATAGCACGAATATTATGCACGTAAAGCTGTCTTTCAGTTTGGTTTACTTCTTTGATCCATAAATTTATTTATTTATAAAAAGCAAAATCTCCTGAAATAAAAAAGAACACACACAAAGTATCTATTCGAATAATAATTTATATTTAGCAAAGAATGTTTTGAGTTTTTCAATAATTATGAAAAAGTATTTTATTGTTTTCAAAATTATTGAAATACATAAAACAATTTAAATAATAAGTAATACTTATCTAATTTTTTCTCCATCGTTGCTAAAGCGTATTTCTGCATGTTGACATCAACTCATCTTCACCGAAGTTTGTCTTAGTCGGAGTCATAGTCTCTCTCTCGCTCGCTAACCTAACCCACAATCGATCCCAATATATCTATGATGATTGGACTTACGAGTAAGGGACCATGTACATAAGCGCTGTGCTATGCAATGCTGTGCGATGCCGTATGATGCCGTTCGATGCCGTTCGATGCCGTTCGATGCCGCACGGATTAGTGCTGCATCCGATCCGTTGTCTAAATGGTTCAAAATAAATTGTAAGTTGTATCTCTGCATTATTTATTTAACTATTTAATTTAAATCATGCAGAGATATAACTTACAATTTATTTTGAACCATTTAGACAACGGATCGGACGAAGCACTAATCGTGCGGCACCGCGCGGCATCGAACGGCATCGTACGGCATCGCACGGCATCGCACAGCACAGCGCTTATGTACATGCTCCCTAAGAGCAATCATAACCTGCATACGCTAAGATAAACATAGCACGCCGTTCCACATTTCGCATTCCTACGTTACCATTTACACGATCCAGACTACCGCTGCGCCACCAATTAGCCTCGGTTCACCTCGGCGAACCTCGGGTAGCCTCGCGTAAGCGGCGAGCCGTAGCTCGGAGCCTCGGGTGAACGGCGAGCCATGGCTCATGAGCCTCGGGTGAACGGTGAGCCATGGCTCACGAGCCTCGGGTGAGCGGCAAGAGTCGGCCCATGACCCTCGGGCGAATGGTGGACCTCGGGTGAGCCTCGGGTTTGCCTAGGATTAGCCTCGGTAGTAACTTCGGTCGAACCTTGAATTTACCGCGGCTCGAGCCTCGGGTTTGCCGCGGCGCGAGTCCCAATCGAACATCGGTCTTTACCGCGGCTCGAGCCTCGGCTACAATTTGGCTGAAGTTAGCCACGTATAGCCTAGGGACATTTTAATGCTCCCTAGATTCGAAAGCAGACCGCGCTACGTGCGCATGTAGATACTAAGGCCCTCGCTACATTACACGCGAATGCATACGCATACATCTCGGACGGGTCCGCGCGCTCGCTTCTCTCATTGGTCGTCTTAGACCAATCGCCCGCTTCCAACCAATGAACCTCGTTACATGTTCTTGGACCGGGGTATTGTAGGATTACGTGTCCGAAGAAAAACATATGCGCTAGGATAAAATTTTATGTCACAGGACCAGCCACGGTATTTCTGCCACTGTGAACGCACTCTTAGATCGCAAGGTCGTGTTAATCGGAATAGTCATAGCGTGTATAATCTTCCTGTAAGCAACATACTCTTTCAGTACGTACATAAACTTATTATTTAATAAATAAGTAGGAGCAATTCCGTTTCTCAATTTTACTTTTAATTGCAAAAAGTGAATAATTACTTTTGGACTAAAAACTTTCGGAGCGGAAAGAGAATTCTACGAACTAGAATACGAATCTAATAGTTTTCAGGCATACAGATGGTTGTTTTTATTTATTTAACAATTTAATGGAAAATTATAATGTTTACATATTTTCATGGAACATATTATGATGTATGATACATGAATGAAAACGTTCAAAACGAATACAATTATAAGTATAAATATAAAATATGTGTTATTAGATAATGTTATTTTTATTTAATAAAATTATTTAACGGTGTACAAAACACATTTACCCCACAAATAAATGTGTTATTATAAATAATTCAGAACTATAAACATTTTTATGCTTTTACATTATTAGCAATTAAGTCATCAGGATTTTTACAATCATTATTTTTTGAATAGTTGAAAATTAGGGTAAAGCCTCCCAATATGGCTCAGAGTCTAATACGGTATATTTCGAAATCCATCGCAATATTTCGAAATTTATGTGACCCCATTTTTGTTTATAATACCTAGGTTCATTAGATGTATATCGAATCTAAATGAGCTACTATATGTTTGTATAGCCATTGACTAGAGTCCAATTAGGGGAGGTGATTATTTTGGACAGCTCAAAACTTTTCGACCAGCCAAAATCAAATGAGAGCAGTTTATTAAAACTGGTGATGTCAACTTATTATACATGAGTGCTATTCTAATATCAGTACAAAGTATTTTGTATCCATGTCATTACAAAGTATGTTTATTTATTATCATAAAACGTACTTATAAAAAAATAAAAATTTTCTGACTCTGGCCACCTCCAGAGTTCTTAGTAATCACCGTGGGTATATCGACAGCTGAGCGGAACAAGGTCATATCTCACCGCGCGGATGAAGAACGTCGTATCTCACTGCGCGGACGAAGAACGTCGTATCTCGGCGCTCTTGCGGCCAGTACACGGTCAGTATACTATATATCTCGGAAACAAATTGACCAATTTTCGTCGGATAAAGCCTATTTCTCTTTGCCTCGCGAAAAAAATGGTATCCTGACTGATTTGAGGTTTGATCGATTTTCTTTTATTTTATAACCTATAAACGATTATGAATTTTTAGTTTTTTGGATTTTTTTATGTGTTAGTTAATATTAATTAATATAACAAATTTTTATTGAAAGGTATTTAAATTACCTACATTTTCTTTTTTTTTTTAATTTAAATTATCTTCATTCTGTCATTTGTTATTAAGGAAAACGTTTTTATATTTTCTAAATTAATTTCTCAAAAAATATTTTATTTATCGACTTGAAATTTTAACCACTTATTACACTCATTGAAGACTATACTTGGTTAAAATTTCAAGAGATTATCTTTATTTGTTTTTTAGAAAAAAATTATTTTATAAAAAATTTGCGTTTTCGTTGTCGCACGATAAGAAGAGTAAAAATGATCCAATCGTCCTGAAATTTAGCACAGATGTAGCTTTTATATATTAACTAAACTAAGAGAATTTTGAAAACCATGTGCGGGAGGCCAAAAGTTGTTCAAGCCGTTTGTGCACCAACATCCTTTTGCCTCGTAAGTATGGTCGGTTCTACAAGCCGGATAGCCTTTCTTACATCCTTTTATTAACTTTGCACACGATCTGTCATCCTCTGCAGAGCAATTGGGGTCAAATGGTCGGCGGACTGGAAAAGTTTCAAAATTTATTTCTTGATGATTCTTTTATTCACTCATATTAATGTTTAAATGATGAGGATATCTTTTATTATAAAATTCTTTTCTTTTTATTATTGGTTTGCGTCATTATGATTAAAAGGAAAACATTTCGGTTAAAAATACAAAATCAAACAGAACACAAACTACAACACCGTAACACATAGAAAAAAATGTTGAACTCTATAAAGTATTTTATTGTACCTACTGGGCAAAACGGACATCCTGTCTGGCTTATCTGAATAATACATATTGCTTCGAAACATAATGTGATTCAAATTTTTTTATTTTTTGTTTACAGATTTATATTATTATTTACAATAGTGTATAAATACATCCATAAAATAGATCGAACAAGCTGGTTAGAATAATTCACAAGGAAAGTATCTCTGTCATTATAAATGATCAAAAATCGATAATTTAGTTTTGCAACATTATAATATACTTTGCACAGCCTTGAGAAACATATTAACAAAATAAAAACGTTACAATATTAGCTATTAAGATAACTATACTTCATTTTTTTTTGTTTAATATTATTTGAATATATTAAAATTTATATATTTATTTATCATTATTATCTTTGTTATTATAAACAAAAGTAGAATATGTTTAAAGTTATTTATTTTTTTTATATTATATATTTTTAATTTCCTTTTCCTTAACATGTCCGTTTTGCCTGGGTCTCTCCTACTTTCGAAATTCAACAAACAATTGTCAAAAAACGAATGCTCTATATTAATAACAAACTAACAACACTCGAGAAAATAAAATATCGTTAGACTATCTTCAAAAAAGAGAACGTATTGTATCAATAACAAAATAATCTATGAAGTAATGAAAAATAATTTTAGGGAAAATTTTGAAAAAAATTTTATTTTTATTACCCTTAACTTGAAACCCATTAGGACCCCTATACAAATAATGAATGACTGCAATAAAATTGGTCGTGGCCCAAACTTTGTATGACTAACACAACTTCAGTCATTAAAGAAGTAAGTTTTGCTATTTGTAGCACTTTTAAATGAATTTTTACTTACGTTTTTCTATGTCTATTTCCACAGAATCAAAACCGTAAGCATCTGGAAAAAATTTCAAATTTTATGTTTGCAATAAATATATACAACCGTTTTTGAAATGCAAAAGTTAAAATTTTTAGAATTCAAGTACTTTGTATATATTTTATATATACATATAAATATATATTTTATGTATATATTTATATATATTTTATAGTAATAAGAAAGTAATCAACGAAATAATGAAAAATAATCTAAAAAATTTATATTTTATAAAAAAGTTTATATTTTTACTCACCTGCATGAAAAATGATTGCACAGATACATAGAATTATAGTTATTAACTTCATTATTACAGTAAAACTTTTTACTTTTTGCAAGTTCTACTCAACATCAGCCAGACTCCTTTCGGCAAAAAGTTCAAACAACACCAAGCGATTATCTTGATTCCTTTTATACTAGCCGAAAACAATCGAAGATTGTAACACTCTGCTATAAATTTCAATTATTACCGTGCAAAGAACCCATAAAATATAATTAAACTTCTATTATACTGCAATATCGCAGAGTTGCTTCGAGTAGCCTACATTTTCAAACGTGTTCTTTATCATTACAATAACTTTCGTAAAGTAACTAATTTTATTTTTTTAAACATTTATTATTTATAATATATATTATATAATACCCAGTTAATATTAAATGGTACATTTTTACCTTTAAAGTACTATCACACTTTTTTGTTTGAACATATTTAAAAAGATCCACTGTTACATCATTTAGCTTACTCGTATTTATGATATCTAAAACTAACATTTCAACATCAAAATGAAGTTAGAAAATCCAAACGTGATCTTCAACCCTATTTAAGATTATAATCTTTACTAAGATTATAATTAAATAATCGTTTTAATTAATTAGCAATTAAGCGACTTCCTCAAACTTTAAAATTAGTTTCTTATGTCAATTCAAAATTCCAAAATATCTTCTATTGAAAAAAATAAAATATTAAAAATATTAAATATGAAAAAATTGAAAATATTAAACTAAAATATCATTGGCTCTAATCGTTTTTTATTTATTCATGAAAACGTAAAATTCTTCAAATGATTTTTATTATGAAAAATATATGTACATGTGTGTGAAATGCAAACAATGGTTGCAATATATCGTTTCCACATAAAAGCAGAAGATTAATTTTGTATGAAATATTAGATACGATTCGATTTTTTTAAAACAAAAAATTTACCAAAAATCTGAACTTAATTCATGCAAAAACGTACCTGCCGTCGCGTTCAGTATGCACCTATGACAGAAAATCCCGATATCAGTTATACGAAGTGTGCAGTATATGAATGGGTGGGGAGCATATGCGTTAAATCAAATGTCTCGTGTGAGTCGAGAATATTAAGGAAGTTAATCAACAGGTCGAATAGGTTTTTCAGATACGTATTTGACTTTGTAAACTGCATATAACAACACTTGCTATGCAAAATACAATAAACGAGAGACAGTGATGTATGGCCAGGTCTAAGATTTAAGAAACGCGCGTTGATGCCATTTGGAAAATGATAGCGCGCGCGATGTTAATATAGCACAACAGAAAAGTAATTATAGATTCAAGCGTAAGTATCGCTTCCTCTGAGTATATATGAAAAAAGCTGGGAAAACCATTCGAAAAAGGTTTTGGCAATGTATCATAGTTATTGTAATAAGGAGTGTAAAGAAGAAGAATCAGATAATCCATAAATAATTTATTTTTAGTAACATCCACGTAGGAAGAATTTGAATCAATCTTTTCCTTTACTTTACTTTTTTTTACATTGAAAAAGCCGTAGCCCTATAAGCGACTCAATGCTTTTAAATTTTTCTAATCTCAATATAGTAAAGAAGCATAATACAGTAAAAAAACGTTGAATTCGATAAAGTAATTCGTCTCATATTTATTTTCTGACCATTCGTTATAGTAGACGAGTTTCTTCTAGGGATAACCGAATGAAATTGTGTTCTTGCTTATCTATATAATTTTCTGAAAAATATTAATTCATCTGAGTTTTATGAAATAATACTCTTCTTTTACTAGAAAGTGAATAATTATTGTCATTTGCTATTTCATGCTAACGAGTGTGTATATTCCTGCAATCACAACAAATTAACTATACAGAAAATAATACTATATTTGTTTGCAGGCATTTTTAATCGCACAAACAGTATTTATTTCTTGCGAAATACATCGTATCTGCAAACCGGAAAACCTATTTTTATACATTTTTCTAAGTATATCTGTTTTCTGCGGACAATCTTTGTAATCATTCAAGTATTATGTGTAACTATAAAGTGGAAGTAGGGTCAGGATCCAAAGAGGAAGCTTACGGCCTTTCCTCCATGCGTTTAATAACGGACATGTATCATGTCCGTTGTTACACGAAAAAAATTTCGTTGTCCGATATCTACCAAATTCATAATCAATGGTAGAAAACAAACAGACCTTCTCCACAAGTTAATATCATAAACATAACGATTGATTATGAATTTGGTAGATATCGGACAACGAAATTTTTTTCGTGTAACAACGGACATCTAACATGTCCGTTGAGCAAAAAAGTGTTCATGAGTGTGTGTGTGTGTGTGTGTGTGTGTGTGTGTGTGTGTGTGTGTGGGTGGGTGGGTGTAGTCTATTTGATTTAAAATTATCAAACAGAAAAAATAGTAATGGAAAAGTACAGTAAACATTTTAATTGTTATACAGTTATAGGTAAGATTTACGCGTCTAAAGCTGCCTATCACGCTTTTTTCGCATCTGACGATATGTGACAACATCGGAAAACTATGGTTGGATTTAATATATTATTTTGTCAAACATATTTCATGTCTGATATTTTAAATACGAAATTCACAGAAGAATCACAGAGTTAAAAGTTATTTTTGTCTTGTCTCTTTTCTACAGTTGATGTAATATTTCTTTAATAATTTCTACTTCTTCTTTAAACATTCAAGAATAAATCAACGTGTCTCCAGGTTGATAAAATCACTTAGCTAAGGTTGATAAAACTACTAGCTGAGTATCATTCAAAATAAAATAATGCCCGATTGATAATTATTGGCCAGTATATTAGGCCCAGTACTGACCGTGCATATTACATACGGGCACATATCGAGTGTTGGTGCCAACTATAGTATACGGAATTTTTTTTCTAATTTATGTTAAGATAAATGAATATTCAACGTTAATTACTATGTACAATTAATTAACAACGTAATTACGTAATTACAACGTAATTAATTAACATAAATAACGTAATTTTATAATTTTTCAATTTTTTGTTAAAAGAATAATAAAAAAATATTGGAATAAGTGATATGGATATTCCAGCATACCTTTATAACATTTCGATGTTCATTACTCTGTTTACTTACAACTTGAAAAGTTAAGGTGGTCAGAACCGAGGAACGCTTTTTGGGAATCACGAAAACCCATATTTTTTTATTTTTTCAAGTAACTTCTTATTATTATATGAATTAAAAAAAACTAATTCATCTTTTTACAGAGGCTCTTCCAAGGATCACTTCCTCTTTTTGTTGTTTTAATTTTGACCCATAACATCAAAACCTATGGCCAAAAACGCTATGGGTGCCACCACTGAGCAATTCTCCCATATATTGGTAAGATTTATTACTTTTTTAAGCACTAACATTGATAACTAATAACTTTAGATGAAATTAATACACCGTTTCCTCTAGTTCTATTTTCTTTTTACACTTTGTATAAAAAACTGTTTTAGAATAAATAAATTTGAAAAGTCTCATTTTTCAACACTTTTTATAAGAAACAAAACTAGAAATGTCTAGGTATAATTCTAAGTGATGACTCATCAGTGGGACACTCCTCTTATATAACATATATACCATACACCGCATATGGAGGTATCAACTGTATTAATATAACTTATAACCATGCAATTATTTATAGTGTTGCATAGATTTTAGTGCCAAAAGTCTTAAAGTGATGTGAAATACCGACATAATTTTTAAACGTGTACATCTTATGCAAATACTAATAGAATTACTCAAAAAAATTTACTACTTCATGCACAGTAGTAGATAAAATATTAAAGAAGTAGGAAAAATGTTTTATGTATTTATTATAAACAGATGTCGCAGATGAAGGTCTACAAAATAGACAGAAAAAAATTGCATTTTTAACCAAAATAAGTTTTATTAGAAACATTTTTTTATAATAAGTAAACAATTATTGTATTTTATAATGTCATCTTTAAATTTGTTCAAGGATGATTCTAAAGTAATTTTCTTTATATCTTCAAAATTAATATTCGATAAAATAGACATACATATATGTGTATAAATTTTAATTCCCATAATATTTTATCCTTACAAGAATTTGTCTTAACGAAACAAATGATATATTTGATATTGATTTGTATTCTGGCATTGCCATCACCTTTTTACGATTACTTAAAATATAATCTATTATGCACTCTTTTAAATCATTAGCTTGATATTGATATGCTAGTTTTACCATTTCACACATATTTTCAGTAGTAATTTTTTCAATCAATCTTTTAGAGCACATACATTTAAGTCCTTCGAGTGCGTACTTATCCGCTGCAATCAAAAGTCTGTCCACAGCAACAGCATTATCTACATTTTTCAATATTCCTGTGTACACATATTCTAAGAGTATTTCCATTATATCTTGATCAATATCCGTTACTTCTATTATATTTTGTTGACTCTCCGTCATATTATGTTTAAACATCGCTGAAAACACTGGGCTTCGAAGTGCGAGCATGAACTTGTGCACGCGAAATTCTTTTTGCCCAACAACAATCGTTATATCTGAATTCTCTCCATTCTGTAAAGCCAGTTTGAGATCATTCAACAGACTGTGATCTTCAAATGTTATTTGTGGGTTTAAATGCGTTATCTCACAAATTATTGAAACTTCATCGGTTGGTGGGTCTGATAAATAGTCATTATCAATGACTACGTGGTGGAATTCACAGAAATCATGCATGGAATCGCTTTCACCCTTTTTAAAACAAAGCTTAACCTCTACATATTTGTATGCTGTATCTTCTCTTGTTCGTGAATAAACTTTAACTGCAACTTTGATTTCTTCTTTACTATCTAATAGAATAATTGCCAAACCACTATAATCGACAAACTGTAAGCACCAAGTATTTTCATTATTAACACCTGTTGTAAATATCGGCGACTTTGGATCTTTCCAAAAAATATATATGTTACGAATTAACCATTTATAATAATAAGTGTCAGGATTTACTCTAACTACGGTGCCTGTAGTTGGAATTTCCATTTTAAGCCTAACTATTAGAAAAAATATTCTACTGAAAGATCTTCTAGTAAAAGAAAACTGTCAATTAATTCATAGTACGACATTTACCTATGCTAAAGAGAAATGTTGACATATCAAAATGTATATAAACAATAATAATCGTCTAAATTTAAAAGTTCACGTTCTATATGTACATAAGTAGTGAAAAGTAAACAAGAATTGATTGATGAAACGAACTTGTCTCTATACCCTTCTCAATTCTTGTATTTCACCAAAATTAGCAAACGAGCTTGTCATTTATTTTAATAAGGCGCAGAAAATGAAGATTGGAGTTCTTCTGAATCATTATTGTTAATAGTTTTTTTAATTTTTCAAAATCATGGAAAATTATAGTTGAATATGTGAGAACATATTCGAAACAAATTAATTTTTTATAAATTAATATAAATTATGAATGCATAAAAGTATTACTGCTTCCTTAATGAGAAAGCTTTGTAACGATGACAAAAATTTTTGAGACAAAAAATGTTTAAAAGCATGTTTTAAGACTTTTGACACTCAAACCTGTTGTTTTTGAGCAAACAAATATTAGTGTGCGTGTATATGTGTGTGCGTGCGTGCGCGCGCGCGTGTGTGTGTGTGTGTGTGTGTGTGTGTGTGTGTGTGTGTGTGTGTGTGTATACGCCTGGATCTCAGCTTCTACTCGATTGATTTTGACCAGACAGGTCTCATTTTTTCGTTTTTCTTGTATGAATGGGGGAAGGAAATCCTCTTTTTGATTCGCCGATGCATTTTTGTTTTATTTCGAATTTTGGCAAAATTTATTTTTACTTTTTTTAATGATAACATTGAGGTATTTGAATCGGACAGATAGCATTCGAAAGAGTATAAGAAAATTCTAATATTTAAAATTTAATACTTTATCTTGTACGGTTAGACTAACAACGAGAGGGTCATGGGTCCGGATTCAGCTTAAACTGTGGTATATGTTTTTGGATATACAAATATAAAGAAAGCTGCAATATTAGACCCTAATGCTAAAAAAAACTAAAGTTCTGGGAACTTTTAGCTTTATTTTGAAGAAAGTGTTGAAAAAAACCTTCTTTAAAAATGGCAACCATTAAACTTTAGAAAGTCTTAAATATAATTTCAAGTAGAGAAAATAAAACTAGAGAAAACGAGCTTTCATTTGCGTTTTTAAAGAATAAAAAATATCGATTTCTTCCAAAGTTATAAAAGTTTGAAATTGATTATCGAAAGTGCTCCTGTTTTGCTCTTGTTATCGTGCGACAATTAAAACGCAAATTTTTTCTAAAATGATTTTTTTCTAAAAAACCAATGAAGATAATCTCTTGAAATTTGAACAACATATAGTCTTCAATGAGTGTAATAAGTGGTTAAAATTTCAAGTCGATAAATCAAGTATTCTCTTATAAAACGCCATTCGAAAATTAAAAAAAAGAATTTTTAACCTCAAATATCTTTTTTCGTAATGGACCGATTTTTTTGGGCAACGAACTCGATCTGAAGATATATAAAAGCTACATCTGTGCCAAATTTCAGGACGACTGGGTAATTTTTGCTCCTGTTATTGTGCGACAACGAAAACGCAAATTTTTTCTAAAATAATTTTTTTCTAAAATACAAATGAAGATAATCTCCTGAAATTTTAACAAATTATAGTCTTCTATAAATTTAATAAGCGGTTAAAATTTTAAGTCGATAACTCAAGTATTTTTTGAGAAAATGTGATTCGAAAATTTTTTTTTAAATTTTTAACCTCAAATATCTTTTTTCGTAATGGACCAATTTTTTTGGGCAACGAACTCGATCTGAAGATATATAAAAGCTACATCTGTGCCAAATTTCAGGACGATTGGATAATTTTTGCTCCAGTTATGGTGCGTCAACGAAAACGAAAAATTTTTCTAAAATAATTCTTTTCTAAAAAACAAATGAAGATAATCTCTTGAAATTTTAACCAAATATAGTCTTCAATTAGTGTAATAACTGGTTAAAATTTCAAGTCGATAAATAAAATATTTTTTGAGAAATTAATTTATGAAATATAAAAAAGTTTTCCTTAATAACAAATGACAGAGTGAAGATATTTTAAATTTTAAAAAAGGAAAATATAGGTAATTTAAATACCTTTCAAGAAAATTTTATTATATTATGTAATAATGGTTGCAAGATATGAAAAAATAAAAAAAAAAAATAAAAATTCAAAATTCGTTTTTGGAAAATAATTTTTTTCTGAAAAAGAAGTGAAGATAATCTCTTGAAATTTTAACCACATATAGTCTTCAATTAGTATAATAACTAGTTATTTATTTCAAGTCGATAAATAAATAATTTTTTGAGAAATTAATTTATGAAACATAAAGAAGTTTTCCTTAATAACAAATGACAGAGTGAAGATATTTTAAATTTTGGAAAAAGAAAATATAGGTAATTTAAATACCTTTCAAGAAAAGTTTATTATATTATGTAATAATGACTGTAAGATATGAAAAAATCGAAGAAACTAAAAATTCAAAATCGTTTTTTGGTTATAAAACAAAAGAAAATCAATAAAAACTCAAATCCATCAGGGTAAATTTCTTTTCCCGTGAGGCGAAGAGAATAAGCTTTACCTGACGAAAATCGGTTGATTCGTTTTGGAGATATGAAGAGTTTACACACACACACACACACACACACACGCGCGCGCACGCACGCACGCACGCACACATCCACGAAAACAAAAATTATCAAAATCAACTAATATACACATATATCGCCTTAAAACATCTTTTTGAACATTTCTTTTTCGAAAATTTTTTTCACCGTTACAAAGCTTCCTTTATGAGGAAGCAAAATTGCATTAGCTATTGCGGTTCTTTTGTTATTAACAAAAACGTGTTTTTTTTTTAAAAAGCTTATAACTCCAAAAATAAACGGTGAATTTTTTGAAAAAAAATCATGATAATGCAGAATATAAATAGCTATAATCTGTAAAAATTTGAATCCATTCTGTCGACTAGTTTTTGAGAAAAAAAAATAAAAAATGAAAAATGCGTTTTGTATGAAGCACGTTTACTTTAGTAAAATTGACTTAATCGCTTTGAAATTTCTTGTAGAGGTAGATTTGGGATAGCTCTCGGTTAAGTTCTTTGGGTTAAATGATTGCTCAATAAATTTCAGAGATATTTGAGGTTAAAATTTTCTTAACCTTTTTTTCAAATTGTAATTTCTGGAGAACGGTTTGATCAATCAGTTCCAAATTTATAGAAAATTTTGTGTATGAGATTGGTAATATACCACATAACACATTTCGTTCTGGGAACGTTCCAAGAACGTTTTTGTAGGTACGTAAGAACGTGCCGGCCGAAAGTTCTTAGGACGTTCTTGCGACGTTACTGGGATGTTAAAATGTCCGCAATTTGGTTGATGCATAACCTTCCTGTAACGTTCCTGAAACGAAATAATGGTTCAACGAGCAAATAAAAAATAATATTGCCACGTTGAGTAAACGATATTAGAACGTTCCAAGAACTTTTTTGTGTGGATGCTCTGCCTACGTCGGAGCAACGTGCGCGCAACGTACGTGTTGGGTTCTAGGAACGTCAATGCGACGTTAAAAAAATATTTTAAAATATTTGTGGTACATTTTCCACGTGCAGAAAATTCTGCAACGACGTACGCCGTACAGTTACCGATGGTGACATCGGTAACGTTGTAGGAACGTCAAAAGGACACGATACCAGGCATATCTTTTTATGTTTTATTATTAAAATTATTTCACGCAGATATTGCATAAAATTTTAAACCCCCTATGTAAAGGGGGATATCAAAAACAAGGCAAGCCTTGTAATTCGGACCCTTCGTAAGTCATTTGAACGTTTGAATAACACGTCTTATATACTCTCGGCCTTCCAATCTATCCGCAGGAGTTAGAAACGATGCGCCGCGTAGCGGTCGCAAACAGAAACTTGTGATGAGCGGCTCTCAATAACCAAGCTTACGCTATTTGTCGCTACGCGGCGCACCACTTGTGACTCCTGCGGATACATTGGAAGGCCGAGAGTATATAAGACGTGTAATTCAACCGTTCAAGTGACTCTTTACGAAGAGTCCAAATTACAAGGCTTGCCTTGTTTTTGGTATCCCCCTTTACATAGGGGGCATAAAATTTTACGCAATATCTGCGTGAAATAATTTTAAGGGGAGGCCGAAGTCCCGTCAATTAGTTTTTCAAAGTTTTCTCTTCGAATAATTAACCGATTGGACTGACATTTTGGGAGAATACTTAAAATTTATATACAAAGCGCGCTCAAGTCTGCAAAATCCAAAGAGATAAGAATTTTTTAATTTATATAATAAAAGCGTGTTTTACTGATTACAGCGCCACCCTCCATTTAAAATACATTGACTCCGGCGTCCCCTTAATAATGAGACATAAAAAGATAGATGCCTGGTATCGTGTTAGGTCACATGCTAAACATCCACTAATATTACCTCGTCGGGTCATGGGTTGGATGGTTACGAATGACTTTCTTTTGACGTTCCTACAACGTTACCGATGTCACCATCGGTAACTGTATGGCGTACATCGTTGCAACGTTTCCTTCACGTGGAAAAATGTACCACAAATATTTTAAAATATTTCTTTGACGTCGCATTGACGTTCCTAGAACGTTTTTATTGAACCCATTGTTGCACGTACGTTGCGAGCACGTTCCTCCGACGTAGGCAGAGCATCCAAGAATGTACCGAAAAACCCATTGTGTTCGTCACAAAAACGTTCTTGGACCATTCTAAAAACAACGTTATTTAATCAACGTTCTAATATCGTTTACTCAACGTGACGATATTATTTTTCATTTGCTCGCCGTACCATTATTTCGTTTCAGGAACGTTACAGGAACGTTATGTATCAACCAAATTGCGGACATTTTTACGTTCCACTAACATCGCAGGAACGTCGTAAGAACCTTCGGCCGGCACGTTCTTACGTACTTACAAAAACGTTCTTGGAACGTTCCCAGAACGAAATGTGCTATGTATATGGGCGAATTTTCATCAAGATCGTTTGATTACTTTTTGAGATATTTGATATTTAAAATTTTCGTATTTTGCAAAGTCATTTTTTTTGTCGCATGATAACTAGAGAAAAAAAAATTGTAGAGTAAAAGAATTGTCTCATAATTTTTAGAGATAAATCCTAAAACCGGGGTTAATTTTTTTTTTTCTCAAAAAATAACATTTTGAAGTTTTAGCTAAACCACAATCCGGAGTTAAGACTTCGCTATGCTCTAAGAAACCCTGGCGCAACAACCAATCACAGTTTAAAAATAACTGTGTATAACGGTTGGTTTATGAGTCACTTTATTGTTGTTAAAAATACAACGATGTTTCGGTGGCTAGTTTGTCATCCTAATCAGGTCTTTAGTTATAATAATATTAATCATAATACCCAAGCAGGTTCGTCATATACATACTGTTTGTAGCTCGTAAAACATTTTTTAATTTTAGATAGAAAAATTAATATCTTTAATCACAGTTTACTTCGAGTAGTAGACACTCTTTCTTTCCGCCCGAGTCAACCTATCATTGACTGTCGTTATAGGCTCTCACACTACGACACCACGAGCTCCCACGGCCGACCGCGAGCAAACACGCTTATGTTTCTAAGACCAGAAAGAGAACATTTTGTTGGAAAAGCAGAAAATAACGTACATTTCGTTATTTTTCTTTAAAAGTTTAACGTACACCCATCCTTGTGGGATTCTTGCCGAACGTGCCTCTTCAGTTTCAAAATCCTGGAATTCCGTTGGCCGATTCCAATTTAAGGTTAATGGTTACACTCGAATTGTCCAATGAGATTGCAGGATTTTAAAACTGAGCAGGCACATTCAGCAAGAATCCATCAAGGATGGGTGTAGATTAGTCCAAAATAAAGTACAATACTTTATATATTAACGTACGGGTGACGAGCCTAGTTGAGAAATTCTCCTCGTAAGACAAACACGCATATTTTTGCGGCACTTAATAGTATTAGATATGTTATATTTTAAGTGCAGTAGTATATTTTAACAATCACATAAAATTATATTCCATTAATATCTTTCAAAATAATATATTTCTTCACAAAATAATTGTTATCGAATTTTTTATGTTTTTGGCATCGACTTTTGACCCTCTCATCTATTATGATACCTTGCATAAAAGTATACCAAATACATAAAAAAGTACTTAATCTTGGCATACTTAAATTTAACGATTTTAGATATTTGACGTCCGTAACAATCGCGAACTTATTTTTCTCTTTTAGCTTTTTTTTGGGAATTAGTTTGAGCTCGACTTTGTCCCCGAACTTCTCGAGCGTCAACGCACTCGCGAGCTTCTCCGGAGCGAGCGGCTCGCAACCTCATCGGCAGCCTATCTAGTGACCTTTTGCCGCCGCCTCGTAGCAACCAATTAGCGGGTGCGAACGCTCGCCCACAACCCTCAATCGAGGTATTCTTTTGCGTTCCGATTTTTCGGAGCACAATCTCGCCCTCCGCGCTCCGCCGGAAATGGGCCTCCTTTCGCCCCAGGCAGTCCTGCCTGCACTTCCGCCATCGGCGACTTGTCGCCTCCTAGGCACAAGGAGTGTCCTGGCCCTCGCTCAGTGCGGGCAAGTTCCGCGCAAGAGCAGACAGGGGGTGACACCTCGAGCCCCGTTCGGTGTCACATGTATAAGGCAAAGGGACGACCTGGAGAGTTTCGCGAGCCCATACGAATCAAACGCGACCGCGTAACAGCACGAATCACACTTCATTTTCTTTTTTCTTTTATTTATTTAATTCTCTTAATTTTATTAGTTTATCTTCTAATTTGCTCTATCGTTTTTTTTTCGAAGTTTTATTTAAATTTAATCTTGTTTAACGCATTTTATTTTTACCCACCCTTTTTTCCCATTCCTTTTTCCTCTCATGCTCTCCGACGCTGAGCTTATGTCAAATTATACGAAGCAACAAGAAATTTTGTCTATTAATAATAAAAAAGTTGTGCTATAAATCTATATGAAATGTTTACTATTTTAATTTTAAAAATTTGCTTAATGAATTGAATCTTAAAGATATTTTTTCTGAAAAATAAATCTCATTTATACACTAGAGAATTTTAACGAAAAGATAATTATTTGGGACAGGATTTTTACTGTGCAATGTACGAAAGTTGTATGGTATACATTCAAACGACAATATTTGCATCTCTTTTATATATTTTTTTAATTAATTATAGAATCTGTTTAATTGTGATTCGTTCAGACTTTTTGCTTATGTTTGTGTATCTATACACCTCAATCACATTGTAGTTAAAAGCTTAAAATTATTTATAGGGGATTTTGCGCTCACGTATAACGTGAAGTAAGCTAAATTTTCACAAAATTGAACAATGAGAGCGCGCCAATAAAAGCGTTATAGTTCAATTCGAGATTTTTCGCGTTGGATTTTTATTGATCGATTCGCGATTTTATTAATGAATAATTTATATAGATAATAATATTATACTATACATAACCATGAAATAACCAATGTAATCTAAAACTTGTTTGTTTTTAGTTATGGAATTAACGCTGTAAACAAGACAGTTGCATCTAGTGTAACTAAAAAGTCGACTTTATATCTTATGATTATTGGTATCCAGATAAGCTTGACATAAACTTTTCGAAATAAAAGTTCGCTATAATAATACTTTTCAAATATCATCGAGAAAAAATCATGATGATATAAAATACAACAGTGAATTGTATTTGTTATTTGAAGAAATGCCTTCGATATCATTTTTAATTCATCTGTTAATATTTTATAATCATATTTTAGGATATATTGCTATACTATTTATTTCTGGAAAAGAATGAACATTTTTACATAATTGTTTATTAAAGCATTGACTTTACTACTGCTGGTAATAGGCATCAAGATAATGTTATCGCAGAGTTTACAGTACATATAAAAGGCAGTTCCTTGTAAAGCAGAACATTTTCTTACTGTTCAAGTATGGAAAGTTAAAATCAGACATTTATCAACAAATTTATTTGATGTTGTATTCAAATCATAAACATTGAAAATGATACTTTTGAACATTTTTGTATTTATTGTAATTTCTTTTTACGAATCATTAGCTATGCGTAATGATAATAGGGATCGTCAAGAAGGAAAAGTTGACAAGATATACATTGTTAATTCGTGTTGTTTTGGAGCACAGGATGGTGTGACAAAAGTACCATTAGGGTATACCTATACCTCAAAAGTAGGCCTACACAAAATCCATACTGACAAAAAGACTTGGAACAATGCTAGAAATGTATGCATTCGAGAAGGCGGTAAGAAATCGTAAATGTATGATATAGTATATTACGCACCTAGGGAGGAAAAAACTTGGACAGTCCACAGCTAGTGTATTTTTTGCCATACCCGGGTTGAAAACGCCACATTCCCGTTTTTGAGCCGGGCGGGAATGTGGCACTTTCGGCCAGGGTATGGCGAAAAGTAAATTTTGCAGAAAGAAATTGAAAACGATAACTCTACGCTTCTTTATATTACGGAAATAATTACAAAGACCATTATAAACATCTTTTCTAGGGCATCTATGCATCGTCGATAATGTTCGAGAGGATGAACTTGTCAAAAAAGCTGCACAGAGAATTGGGGCAGATCGAGTTTTTCTCGGAATGCATGATAAATTCCGAATGAATGACTGGGTCACAGTTTTTAATGAACCACTTAGAGGCAGGTACACAAACTGGTGTGTGGACGGTCCAAAGAGGCCGATACGCAGTAGTGAGCGTTGTGGTGCCTATTGGGTATTACACAATGGTTGGGGCGAAAATGTTTGTGATGAACAGCACCAGTATGTGTGCGAAATTGAAGTGGAATAAGAATATTCATTGATCGTTTTTAAATGTTAGAACTGTGAGTGTATTAACTTTTCTAGCCTACGGAGAAATTGATTCAAATAATCTTTTAAATTTTGTTACATTAATCTTTGATTTACAAATAGAAAAGCGGCGTATTTTTCATCGAAGTACTTTCACTTTCAACTACGTGAATTTACGTTTATTGAATTGTCCGACTTGTCAACTGAAAGATATTAAATCATTTACACAATGAAAATAATGGTTACTATATTAAGATTAATACCTTTAATTACAATAAAATCAAATTGGTATATGGGCATGTGCACTGCATTAAGAGAAGTACCGAACAGCATATCTTGTTGAAAATATTATAAAAAAGCTTCTGCTCTCATACATTTTACTTTCTCAAAGAAACAGATTTATAACAGTAACATTTTCTGAACGTGGAATATAGATGAATGTTTCGTTCCAAATACAACTAGATCAGAATATGCACTTTTTGGATGATGTACGTGCGGGTGTCTATATTTGTACATATACATATATGTGTGAAAAATCAAATAAAATATTTTATTCCCATCTCAACGAAAATGGATACTTTTTTCTTTGAAAAGCGGGACCAAAGTTTAACTTGTTTCCCTCTTTCAACTAATTTTACTTTTTCCCGCAAATTTACTTTTTTCTCTCATTTTGCAGGAGAAAAAAGGGCTCTCCTACCTACTAAGAACATTGAGGATAGGTATAAAAAAACCTTAAAAAATACGTTAAATTTACGGTACAGAAGCGTGCAGCCGTGCGGCTGGAGAGGCTAGCGTCCGCGCACTGTTTGACGCTGCAGTACATGTTCGCGGTCTAATTCCTCGAAAATACTAAAAAAAGTCCCTTTTTGAAAAGAGCTATTTCGACATAAAAAACCTGATCTTTTGATTTGGACTATGAAAGAAAAAAAGATTTAAAATGCCTTTTTCGAGATCTAATATATTTCATGTTTTTTTTAAGGTTAAAACGCAAAAATTATAAAAAAAATGTCACCATCAAGAAGCTGAGGAAAAAATGTGTGTGTGTAGGTGGGTAGGTGTGTTAATTTCATATCTGCAAGAATATTTCTTATATGCGTTTAACGTATTTATCATACAAAACAAAAATAAGAAGTTTTCATGTCGACTAAAAATATGTATATAAAATGCCCAAACTTATAAATTTCAAATATCTCTAAAACTAATCATCGAATTTTCATAATATTTTGCACAAATGTTGCGTGTACTAAGCTCTATGTAAATTTTAAAGCATTATCTTATTCGCCACCACGTCTTTATTTCTTAAGTTAACAAATGGGCTTGAAAATTTTACTAATAATCGTTAAACGGCACTGTTAAAGTTTTATAAAACAACCAAAACTGCTACTCCTCGAAAAAAAACATTAATTAACTTTCAAGAAACGACTGCGCCATTCACCTTCTTAAATAAATGTTATTATAATATTAAGACTCATCTCTTCGCTTCAAAGTAAATAATTTAAGTCTGTAGAAACATCTTGTGCCGCATGAGGGATCTTAGGAATAAGAAAATCCGAATTATAGCCTGGACAATGTTTGCAAATCGCATAATCTTTTTAAAAGCAAAAGTGAATATTTACAGACATTTTGATGCGGCACAATTAAAAGCTCTATTTAGGCTCAAGTTTTTCATTTTGAAGCTAAGAAGTGAGACTTGATACCCTGGTAGAAAATTAACCATAAGTTGGCCAGAATATGCTTAACCAGCATATGGCTTAGCCATATTCTGGCCAACTTATGATTAATTTTCTACCAGGAATACATAATAACGGCAAATTAAACAGCGCAGTTACTATTTCTAGGAAATTAATTAATATAACTTTTTTTTTAAATCAGTCTAATAGAAATTTGAGCTGGATGCCCTTGCTCCAACTCATACTGAACACCTAAAGCTTGAAATAGCTTATTTTCTCCCCTTGTTACACAATGTACTATATTTTTAATTTGAATCTGTTCAATAGTTAATATCGTAATTAATGATCAGGAAACAACAAAAGTATCGACGGTATATATACATATTATATTCTTATACATAATAGCTTTCGGAATTCTTGGTTATGTTCATGTATCAATACCCCTCGATCACTTTGTAGCCCAATGATTATTGCATTATATAGATTATAATTATTAGGGGGGTTTTCGCGCACGTGGCCTAAGACAATCTACACATTGAACACGCATACGTTTATAAACGAACTAATAACGAGATTTATTGCGTTGGCTTTTTATTGATCGATTCATGATTTTATTAATGAATAGTTTGTATTCGTAATTATGTTGTGCTATACATATTTCGTAATATAACCAATGTAGTAATTCTTAGACCTTTCGGTTTTAGTGGTTGTGGAGTTATTTATATTACACCAGATATATTGTAGCCAAAGAGACGTCTACATCTTATACTTATCAGTATCTGAATAAGCTTTACATAAACTTTTCAAAAATATCTTCGCTATAATTATACATTTTAAATATCATTCTGAACATATAAAAATAATGATGGTATAAAATAAAATATTGAGTTGTATTTTTTGTTTTAAGGAGTGCTTTTGAAATCATTTTTTTATACAGCTGTTAAAATTTTATAATATCATGTAAGGATAAACTGCTATCTATTTCTGAAAAACAGTGAACATTTTTACAAAATTGTTTATTAAAGCATTGACTTTACTACTGCTGGTAATGCGCATAAAGATAATGTTATCGCAGACTTTGCAGTACTTATAAAAGGCAATGGTTTATAAGGCAGGACATTTTCTTACTAGTGAAGTATGGACAGTTAAAATCAGACATTTATTAACAAATTTATTTGATGTTGTATTCAAATCATAAACATTGAAAATGATACTTTTAAATATTTTTCTATTTATTATAATTTGTCTTTACGAATCATTAGGTACTAGCATTGATCCATATGAGCAATCATTGAGTCCTTCTTTCGGTATCTTATAATTATACTAAGTATCATTCTTCAATATAATACTACATTATTGTGTTCTTAATCTTCAGCTGCATTGATTAACAAGATATATATTATTAATCCATGTTGTGGTGCAACTAACGATGTTACAAAAGTATTACCACCAGGGTACATCCATACCCCAGGAGTAGGTGTACATAAGATGCATACTAAATTGGTGACTTGGAATGTTGCTAGAAATACATGCATCCGTGAAGGCGGTAAGAAATCGTAAAAGAATTATAAGCAAATTTTCTGGAAAGAAATTTAAATCAATAATTGTTCATTTCTGTATATTATGAAAATAATGACAATGATCATTATGAACGTATTTTCTAGGTCACCTATGTATCATCGATAACCCTAAAGAGGATAGACTTGTACGAGAAGTGGGAAATAGAGTGGGAGCGACTCAGGTTCATCTCGGAATGCATGATCTGTACTTCGAGGGGGACTGGGTCACAATTTTAGATCAGCCGCTTAGAGGCAGGTACACAAACTGGTGCTTGGACAATCCAAATAATGGTTGTGGAAACAGAGATGAGGATTGTGGTGCCTACTTGGTATCAGAAAATGGTTGGAACGATATTAAGTGTAATTTACTCCACGAATTTATGTGCGAATTTAGGATATAAAAAGAATATTCATTGATTTTTGAAAAAATTACAACTGTGATTTTTTGTTCTTACCTGTATGGAAATTTTTATTTTTTATTTGCTTTGTTGTTTTAAGTCGCACCCCCCATAATGGATATTAGCAACCGACACAATTAATATACATATAATATAGATGATGATTATTTTATACTGATTGTCGTACGTTTAAACTGTCTATGAACTTTATCACTTTTTTACACTGATTTACTTCATGACTTACAAGGAGAATGCACATCCTCGATGATCCTTGAAAGTCGATTTCTGATATCTAACAATAAAGTCCAGTACTTACAATTTCGTGAAATGGGCCCTTTTTCTTGCGATATGGGTAATCTAATCTCAGATATACTCTATTCCGTTAAATAATGATGTCTCTTCTATTAACTATCACTTTGCAAGAATCTATGATACGAAAACGAGTAAAAAAGATTCTAAAAGTCGACGGGAAAAGCTATAAACTAAGCTTGGGTTAAAAAATATTAATTTTTCAGGAAATCATAAGAAATTAAAGTTAGAAAGAAAATGGTTTAAAATGTGCCTTCTTTCAATCAATTTAATTTAATTTACCTTTTTGAAGCGGATTCCGAGTTGGTACCTTTTCCAATTGGATTCTGAGATGATACCTTCTTTTACCAAGCCGACGATATATTCTTTCTTCTATCTATACAGGAGCTTTCAGGATTCTTAGATATATTTACGTATCAATACACCTCTATCACTTTGTAGCCTAAATATTATAATTATTAGGGGATTTGCGCTGGTGTGATCATACCCATTCTATATACGTTGACCACGCATACATTTATAAATTAACTTATAACGTGAAGTAAGCTATAGTTTTTACATAATTGATCAATCAGAGCGCTAATAAAAGCATTTTAGTTTTGGTAAAAACTGTTGGTTTTTAGTTATGGAGTTATAGGAGTGAATTAGACAAGACGACTTTATATCGTCGGGTGGGAAGAAGAGTACACGTCCTATCTCGGCGAAGAGCGTGAAAAAAGGGTCTAAGTATCTCAATCGAGCCCGTAAAACGGTTTCAACTACCGGGCTCTGTTTTTTCATTGACGTTTAAGTTCAGGAAAGAGTTAAGTATTTACGCAAAACATCTTTTTAACTCATATATTTACTTTGCATCACAATAGCTCTTTATATCGCAAAAGAAATTATAACAGATTTTTTTAAATCGCTGCCGTGGTTCTTCAACCCTGAGCTGAAATAGGACTTCCGTCATCCCATCCGATGATATCTTATCCGTATCTAGATAAGCTTTCACATTAATTTTTCGAAAAGACTTTCGCTATAATAGTACTTTTAATTGTTACTATATATTTATCCTTGTACAAATATAGTATTGTTAATAAAACTTTCTACGAAAGTATAAAAGAAGGCAAGTATCTAAGTTTTTTCTGTGTAATCTATAAAATAATAATATTTATGATTTTTTTAAATAAATCAAATAAATGCTAGTGAAATAGTCTTTTACTTCTTTGAGTCAATGTATGCTCAACAAATTATATGTAACTACATTCACATTGTTCACTGCAAATCAAACAAACCAAAGTTGTGAAATCAATTTTTAATAATCAAGTAATGCAAACAACTCTCCAAAATCATCACTGTATGACTATTCTCAGAAATTTATTCAAATTTATTCATCCTTCTATACAAATTAAACACAATAAAGTAGTGAAATCAATTTATTGAAGTCAAGTATCGACATAAAACTTTTTGTACCTAGGATGTAAAATTAAATTTTGCGGCCTCGTTGTAACTTCAAAATTATTCAGCCAGTGGGCATAAAGTTCTACTTAACGCCCAAGAGTCGTAATAGCTCACAGTACTTCTACAAAACTCTATAGAACCTACGCACTTTATATACGCCTGGGCGAAAATTATTTTAATTATATAACTATATGTATAACGCCTCCTTTTTATTTTTAAAATTCATAAGAATTTTTTCAAATATTTACAAAAAGTCAAAGTCAATATAAAAAAATTACATAGTTACCATCACATCCTATGAAAAAAATTCTGTAACATTACACATCTTGGGAGGACAAAAGAAGTCTAGAGATGCTCTAGCAAGGGGTTGTCCTGTGATCTCCCATAAATACTTGACGGGCCCTAGGGTTCGTAGTTTACCGGTGTAGTTATGGTCATTTTCACATAACTATGCATTGTATATATGTTTATTGGTTAAAATGTATAAATGGATTTCTTCTACAAATTAAATACTGGTCCGTAAATCTATCACTCTGTTTTTAAGTAGAAGTGCAATAGGATACAAAATATAGGTTACTAATACAATCCACGGTTAGTAAAATGTAAACATCTTTTGAGTACACTATAAATTTATATGAATTTTTTATTTTATCCCCTTTAGAAAAAAGTCGGACCCACGGAAAACATTTTTAGTAATGAAAGTTAATCAAGATTCTAGACATGTATAGGAATATAAATGGTATCAATTAAAAATCGCTGCCAATTCATTGGCCCGTAGCTTCCTCAACCGTAATTTGTTGATTCCTTTAATTAATTTTTAATAACAAAATTTATAATTTTTGAAAAAATTTATTGCATAATTATAATTAAATTCATTTATGAATATTAAAAATTGTTAATTTTTAAATTTATTTATTTATTTATTATTTATTTATATCAAATTTATATAAATTTTGAGCTGATAAATAAAGTATCATTTGAAATAGAAGTAAAATATCTATATTTTATAATAAAACAAATAGCTATCACGGTTGTTTTGTTATTAACAAAAACGTGTTTTTTTTTATATTTCATAATTCATATTTTTTAAGAAAAAAAAATTTATAGCTATCATTGTTCTTTTGTTATTATCAAAGACGTGTTTTTTTAAAAAAGTTCATAACTCACAAATAAATTATAATAATGCAGAATATAATGCATTAATAATGCATAATTCATAATTATAATAGATTATAATAGATATAATATTTAAACATTTTAATTCATTTTGTTGGTTGGTTTTTTAAAAATTAAAAAAAATCATCGAATGCCTACTCAATGACGTTTTCTTATTCCACACCACCTAGCGGTAGATATCGTATCGGTAGGTAGCGGTAGCGGAGTTATAAGTTTAAAAAAAAAACACGGTTTTGTTTTTGATGATAACTAAAGAACCGTGATAGAGAGAAAATTAATTTTTTTTTAAAATATAGGTATTTTAATTCTCTTTCGAATGCCACCCACCTCATTCAGATACATGTAGCCGTTCTCGAGAAATTACGATTTTAAAAAAATGTCAAAAAATTTTTAACCTCAAATATCTCTGAAATTTATGGACCAATCATTTTGCCCAAAGAACTCGACCGAGAACTATAAAAAATCTACCTCTAAAAGGAATTTTGAAGCCATTAAGTTAATTTTACTCTTGTAATCGTTGGACATACAAAACTGATTTTTTTCATTTTTCAATTTTTTACTCAAAATCTAGCCTACAGAATGTATTCAAATTTTAACAAATTATAGCTATTTATATTCTGTATTATCATGATTTTTCTCAAAAAAATTGACCGTTAAGTTCAGGAGTTATAAGCTTCTAAAAAAAACACGTTTTTGTTAATAACAAAAGAACCGTGATAGCTAGAAACTTTTTTTTTTTAGAAAATATAGGTATTTTAATTCTCTTTCGAACGCTACCCATCAGATTCGAATAACTCGATCCTATCATTAAAAAAATCAAAAAACAGTTTTGAGAAAATCGAAAATTTGAAAAAAAAACAAAAACACATCGTCCCAATCAAAAAATGGATTTTTGACCCGCCATCACGAAAAAAAAACAAAAAAAATGAGACCTGTCCGGTCAAAATCGACCGAGTAGAAGCTGAGATCCAAGCGTACACACACACACACACACACACACACACACACACACACACACACACACACACACACACACACACACACACACACACACACACGCACACACACGTACACACACACACACACACACACACACACACAGACACATCCATACAGACATTTTTCAAAAACCATGTATTTTGATTCGTAACACCTCGGAACACAATTATAACATGTTTTTACAACAACTCAAAAATTTACTATCACAAAGCTTCCTCTAGGCGGAAACAATTGGAGTCAACGTAATTATTTATAGTGGACTTATATAGATAAACATTGTTCTTGAATTTATGCATAAATTTAGTATCCTATACATTTAAATAGCTCACCGGTAAACTACGAACCGTCTGGCCCGCCAAGTATGTATGGGAGATCACAGGACCACCCCTTGCTAGAGCATCTCTAGACTTCTCTTGTCCTCCCAAGATGCGTAATGTTATAGAATTTTTTTCAATATGATGTGATGGTAACTATAAAATTTTTTGATTTAGGCTTTGACTTTTTGTAAATATTTGAAAAAATTCTTATGAATTTTAAAAATAAAAAGGAGGCGTTATACATATAGTTATATAATTAAAATAATTTTCGCCCACACGTATGTAAAGTGCGTAGGTTCTATAGAGTTTTGTAGAAGTACTGTGAGCTATTACAACTCTTGGGCGTTAAGTAGGACTTTATGCCCACTGGCTGAATAATTTTGAAGTTACAACGAGGCCGCTCAATGTAATTTTACATCCTAGGTACAAAAAGTTTTATGTCGATACTTGACTACAATAAATTGACTTCAGTACTTTCTTGTGTTTAATTTGTATAGAAGGATGAACAAATTTGAATAAATTTCTGAGAACAGTCATACAGTGATGGTTTTGGAGAGTTGTTTGCATTACTTGCCTATTAAAAATTGATTTCACAACTTTCGTTTGTTTGATTTGCAGTGAACAATGTGAATGTATTTACATATAATTTGTTGAGCATACATTGACTTAAATTTTATTTTATAGATTACACAGAAAAAACTTAGATACTTGCCTTATTTTATATTTTCGTAGAAAGTTTTATTAACAATACTATATTTGTACAAGGATTGCCCTACTGAAAAAAATCATATGATTTATCACATGATTTGTTATATGATTTTTTTATATGAGAAATGATATGATTAATCATGTGATAAATCATGTGATTTGTCACATGACTTAATTTGTCACAAAGCATATGACAAATTAAGTGATAAATTGTACGACTAATCACTAGATGTTTTCGAGAAAATCATCTTGTAATCTATCATATGATTTATCATGTAATTTATCATCTTACAAATAATGTGACAAATCACATGATAAATCAAATGACAAATCATACGACAAATCACATGGCAAATAATATGTTGCATCAAATAATAAATCTAATAATTAAAATTTTTTTTATTATATGTTTTAAAATAAATCCTTAAAACAAAATTAATTTATTTAACGCAGATATGGCGTTAAATGTTGAGTCCCCATTGCAAAGGTGATATCAAAAACAAGGCAAGCCTTATAATTCGGACTCTTCGTAAATAGCCATTTGAACGGTAGACTGACACGGCTTATATACTCTCGGCCATGTCGTATATCTACAGAAAGCACTACTGGAGCGCCGCATAGCGGATAAATAGTCGAAGCTTACTTATCGAGCGCCGCTCATCACAAGTTCCCCTTTGTCACCGCTATGCGGCGCACCGATAGTGCTTTCTGTAGATACACTGGATGGCCGAGAGTATATAAGCCATGGCTGAGGACGTTGTCTGAAGCTAATATCTCATAAGAAAAAAAAAATATAAGCCATGTAAGTGAACCGTTCAAATGACTCTTTACGAAGAGCCCGAATCACAAGGCTTGCCTTGTTTATGATAGCCATTTTACAATGGGGTTAGGGATTCGGAATTTATCGCCATATTTGCGTGAAATAGAATAGAAGTTTGCAGTGGTTTTCCAACTGTTAAACAGTAATCAGCAGTATTTTGCCATAGTTCAACTGGATTCATCACTTTAGTATGGTTTCTCTGTAGTTCCAAAAATATTACTGGCAGGGAATAGTCGTTCAATAGTTTTGCTAGAGTACTTCTGCAAGTAGTTATTCCTGTAGTTTTGAGAGTAGCTGCACTTGTAGTTTATTTTCGTAAGAGATACAGTATAATAATAAAAGTAATTTAAATTATTAGATTTATTATTTGATGCGACATGTGATTTGTCGTATGATTTGTCATATGATTTGTCATGTGATTTGTCAAATTATTTGTCAGATTAAATTACATGATAAATAATATGATAGATTACAAGATGATTTTCTCGAAAACATCTAGTGATTAGTCGTATAATTTATCACTTAATTTGTTATATGATTTGTCATGTGACAAATCTTTCTCTCTCTCTCTCTCTCTCTCTCTCTCTCGCTCTCTCTCTCTCTCTCTCGCAATGATCGCTGAGAAGCAGCCGTACATAGGAGCTTGACCAATCATAAGAGAGCAACGGTCGGAACAAAAACAGCTAATCGAGAGGGAAATGAAGGGAAAAAAATAATCTGAAAAAGACCATAAAAATATGTAAACTAGGTATACATCGAAACGACATAATATTTTTAATTGAAATTTTTTATACATATAGTAAGTCAAAGCAGCTATCCATTGATATAAAAGATATTAGAATAAAACATAATGTAAAGACGTAAAAAATTAGTGAAATTCTCGCGCACCTGTTTCAATGTATAAATAGCACGATCGTCCTTCAGGCTTTTTCTACATTGGACAGATACTTGCTTTCGGAGCACTCCCGCGCTCCTTGATGTATACTATATTTAATTAATGCGATATTTATTTGCTACTAATTATTTCTTGAAAATAATGAACATTTTTACAAAACTGTTTATCAAAGTATTGATTTTACTACTGCTGGTAATACACATAAAGATAATGTTATCACAGACTTTGCAGTACTTATAAAAGGAAATGGTTTGTAAGGCAGGACATTTTCTTACTGGTAAAGTATGAAAAGTTAAAATCAGACATTTTTTAATAAATTTCATATCATAAACCTTAAAAATGGTACTTTTGAATATTTGTTTAGTTATTGTAATTTTGCTTCTTCAAAGAGGAACGGTGAAAAAAATTTTTGAGACAAAAATGTTTAAAAACATGTTTTAAGACTTTTAGTACTAAAATCCATCGTTTTCGCGTGCGCGCGTGTCTGTATGTGTGTTCGGGCGATAACTTTTGAACCAATCAACGGAGGATATTTTGAAGAACATAACCTATTATTGGATTTTATCGATTTTCTTTTCTTATTTATAACTAAAAAATGATTTCGAATTTTTCGTTTTTTTTTTATTTTTTAATATATTACAGCCAATAAATTTTTATTGAAAGACCTCTATATTACCTAAATTTCTTTTTTTTTAATATTTAAATTATCTTTGGTCTGTCATTTGTTATTAATGAAAATATGGTTTATACTTCTTTAATTAATTAGTAAAAAAATATTTTATTTATCGACTGAAAATTTTAACCACTTATAACACTTATCGAGTACAACATTGTGTTAAAATTTCAAGAAATAATCTTCATCCACATACAATAAATGATTTTTGTGTTTTTAGATTTTCTAATTTTATAAGTACCCTACTTTATTCCATGAGCTTTTTAAAGTTTTTAATTCAACAAAGCTTCAACATTACAGAATCTTTAATATACTGTTGGATAGGTATTTCCACCGTTTTTCGCCACAAAAAATCCAAAAAATCGGGGTCTTAAGGTATTTTTCAATAAAAACTATATATACCACGCATTGCTTAATTTGTTAAAAAATCTCTTTCAGAGGATGAAAGATGGCTTTAAACTGAGCACCATAATGTATTTTTTTATAAAAAAAAAACTTAGAGACCGGCAGCAGTTTAAAAATAATGTTACAAAAATAAATTTCAAAGTTAGAATTCAAAATTTTAAGGTTGAGCACTAAGGGGCAAGTCACAGCCCGTGAATTGTCCCTTTTCTTAGCGCTTAGCCAAATTCTCTGTTTTCTTAGTGCTCGACTGAACCGTCTCCTTTTACCTCTCAACCGACGAGTTGTATTCATTTAAAATTTTCAAAAGTAATAAATAATAGATAGTTATAGTAGATCATTATAAAACTTATGTACGGATAACTAACTTTTTTAATTGTTGATAGTTTCAATAATAATTTATCAAAGAAGCTGCATATATAGATGAATTTCAGTGTAAGAATAACAAAGAAAATAATTTATTTATCATCTTCGTCCATTAACAATCATAAAAACATTTACAAAATTATGGATCTCGCCAAGTAGTACCAGCTATTCTATACTAGTTCCTATAGGCGCTCCTCCTAAGCTCGCCTCTATTGGAGTTTGAGCCACTGGCCCCGCTGTCCTGGGCGCTGTTAGTGCGCTGCAGAAACAGCAACTGATTAACATCGGCAGCTGGCGTGTCCAGCAGTGACAGCCCCGTCTTCTCGAGGAAGTCGTCGACCTGGCAAATGTAGCTGAACCCCAGTTTTGGATCCCTGGGTTTCCACTGCTGGGGAGGCTTGATGCCTGGCATGCCGATGAAGTGATTGTCGCACAGGTAATACGAGTTGGCGTCAGCAGGGTTCATGAATGGATCATTGACCATGACGTAGACGACACCGGCATTTTTCTCTACATCCATTATAATCTTGTAAGTGTATTTGGGTATCGGCACGCGCTGCACTAAATTCTCTCCGTCCCAAGTGCCATAGAGGTACACGTAGATGTCATTCGCGGTAGAGTTCGGTCGTTGTTGTTGGTCGTAGGTGCCGGTAACGACGACCAAGTCACGCTTTAGCTCGGTTGCCATGTTAACCGCGTGATCTTCGATCTTGGCCCAGTTTCGCGCGTTTATCTCCTCGTACTGGGGCACGACGTTTAGGTGCTCGAAGGTCGCTATAGCGGCGGCTGAGTACACCATAGACGACTTAGGCACCAGGTGACCGCGATTAAACATCTTTCCTCGGGACAGGTAAGGCACTTTTTTCCCCTCTGGCGTGGACAGCTGAACTCGGAAGCTTGCCATCTGTCGATTGGCCTTGTAGTAGCTGTCTACGTCTTTGTATGGATGGTAGGTCGCCTCGAACCGTACGCTCTTGATATTGGTTCGCTGGCCACCCCTTTTGTGCTTTGAGATCGTCGCCTTCGTGTACGCCGTCTCATTTGACATCGAATTGTAGTAGACGTCGATGAGATTCAAAAAGTCAGCTGGCGTCGTCTGAAAGCCGATTTGATACTTCGAGTAGTATTCCACGTCGTCGTCTTGCCTGACGTGACGTCTTGGAACTTGAGTGCAGCCGAGATCATAGAATGAGTATACGTGATTGTCAGCCGAGAATTTGTCTTCGCACACGCATAGAAAGGTCTTGCTCACCGGCTCAGATATCTTCTCAAAAGTAATGCCCTCGGTAGTCGTGCACGATAATAGCACTGGATCGCCCTCTTCGAACTCTATATAACCTTCATCATCGGGATATAAGAATTGTGTAGGATCGGCTGGATCAAGAATAAGCGAGTGTTCCAGTTTCAAATCTCTAACCTTAATCTTGCATCTTCCTTTCTCTGTACAAGGTAAATATATATACATTTATAATTCTTTGGTATGGCATACAGTAAATGGTGTAATGGTGTACGCGAAAATAGATTATTCAATTGCAATACATATCCTATTAGTAGATGAATTTCATTTGAATTTTAGCTCTATAATTGTCATTTTGAAATAGTTTTTAATAATCTGACTACTAACCGTTTGGTGGAGGTGAAGTGCACATTAATAATGCGATGGCTGTCGCTAACGCAGTAGTTGCGTTTGGGTCCCACGATGGAAAACTAGGTAATTGTCTTTTAACACGTATCAGTTGATTACCAACCTCAGTTGCTACTTCTGATTTATTCTGGTACTGCTCGTAATGTAAAATGAATATTAGTATAAATGTTCAATTATGTCGTATGAATAGCGCATAAAACCATAATAAGAATTTACTTATTATGCAGTTGATTGTTTCAAAATAGTTAACGAAAACTATTTTAAAACTACACAAAGAAAAATTTTTAGTCAAAATTACAAGTAGTTTTCTAAAAATTATCATACTGCCTGCAAAAACATTATATAGGAAGTACATACTACATAGGAAATTTTACTAGAAATGTAAGTAAAATTATTATACTGTATTGTAAAATTTCCTGTAAAGTATGATAATTCTTTAGCCTTTACAGTCTATGGTTGCTTTGCAAAACGGAATGATAATATTTTCGAAAAATTTTTTCTATTATTGTGCAAATCTTAAAAAAATGTACTAACGTTTACATGTTGAGTTGGCTGCGACGTAACAGATTCAACACTAAATAAATAAACTACAAAAATTAACAAAATTATACGCAAAGGAAGCATATTTTATGGATTGTATAGATACACCGATTCTACTTATGTTTATCGATATTTTCCAACAACTACATTTTTCATCACTGCCAACTATTATATATACGATAAGTTTTCTTTAGAATAGGTAGTTACAGTTATGTGAACAACTGATTAAACAATTAGATACACTTCACCAAAATTATGTAGCACACAGTGATTCACAATAAATGGAAACTGATAGTTTTGTTATTACAAAACATTTATAGTTTGCTATCCAAAAAAAATACAAAAGTCTGTATTGACGAATGACGCACATGCGAGAACGAATGAGAATTCTACAAACAAACGAAAGTTGTGAAATCAATTATCGATAGTAAAGTAATGCAAACATCTCTTGGAAATAACTGCATGACTGTTTTCAGAAATGTATTCAAATTTGTTCATCCTTCTATACAAATTAAACACAAGAAAGTACTGAAATCAATTTATTGTAGTCAAGTACCCATAAGATAACTTGACTGACATAATAGAACTTTTCGTACCTTGCGTGTAAAATTACATTTTATGTCCACGTTGTAACTTCAAAAATATTCAGCCAGTGGGCATAAAGTATTACTTAACGTCTAAGAGGCGCAATAGCTCACATACTCCTACACGGAGAGAAAATTTTCAGTAAAAATTACAAAAAGTTCCATAATTTTTACCGAACTTCACCCTACTACGGTAACAGACTGACATTTTTGTAAATTTTACAGAACAGTTCGGTAATTTTCTAATATGCACTGAAAAAATGGACTCGGACGCGAGTCCGAATAACAACATTTATTTATATTTTAAACATTTATTAATTATTTAAAGTTGAATTTTATTAAGGAAATAATAATTTAAGACAAGAATAAATGAAATAAAGAAATTAAAAAATTTTCGGTGGCATCGAGATTTGAACCTGGGTCCTCAGCACAGCAGTCGGGCACGCTAACCATTTACCTACAGAGACATATGCATCATCAAATTCTGGAACTTGTATATTCAGTACCGTTACTTTTATACGAAAACTTCCAAACCTTCTCTTAAAAGTTACTGAACAGTTCGGTAATTTTTACTGAAAATTCTATAAAATGTATAGAAAGTCAAGTAAATCCGCTCATTTTGGTAGTCTGTTACCACAGTACCGAAAAGTTCAGTAAAAATTGCCGAACTTTTTGTAATTTTTACTGAAATTTTTCTCTCCGTGTATACAAAACCTTATAGAACCTATGCACTTTACGCCCGTGTAGGTGAATATTATGTTATGACTATTATGCTTTCTTTTCATTTCTAAAATTCATAAGAATGTTTTCAGATATTTACGAAAAGTCAAAGTTTTGAACTTTCTCTAATATTACGCATCTTGGAAGGACAAGAGAAGTCTAGAGCTGCTCTAGCAGGGGTGATTCTCCAATCTCCCACACATACTTGGCGGGCCTGACGGTTTGCAGTTTATCGGTGGGCTTTGTAAATGTAAAATTCTAAATTTTTACATAAATTTATTAAAAATGTTTATACCTATAAATCCACTATAATTAATAAATAATTACAATGACTCTAATTTTTAATTGATACTTTTCAAATATATCATCCCTACATATGTGCAGAATCTCATGATTTACTTACATTACCCAAAATATTTTTCCTTGTGTCCGTCGTTTTTAAACAGGAATGAAATAAAAATGCATATAAATTGTACTAAAAAATCTACTCAAAAGTGCTTTAGATTTTACTAACCATTTTATAAGCCACCTATTTTTTATCCTTTTCCCGCGTGTAAATATCATATAAGATCTCACGTGAGTATTTCAGCCATCAGAACTCATATGAGATCATATATATGCCCGCAAAGTATGTTGTGGGAGATTGGAGAACCACCCCTGCTAGAGCACCTCTAGACTTCTCTTGTCCTC
Source organism: Torymus aiolomorphi (assembly GCA_036365515.1). Classification (NCBI taxonomy): domain Eukaryota; kingdom Metazoa; phylum Arthropoda; class Insecta; order Hymenoptera; family Torymidae; genus Torymus; species Torymus aiolomorphi. Next base: position 205,702,931 of record CM070875.1, on the reverse strand, counting down.
TCAAGATGCGTAATATTATAGAAAGTTCAAAACTTTGACTTTTCGTAAATATCTGAAAACATTCTTATGAATTTTAGAAATGAAAAGAAAGCATAATAGTCATAAAATAATATTCACCTACACGGGCGTAAAGTGCGTAGGTTCTATAAGGGTTTGTATAGGAGTATGTGAGCTATTGCGCCTCTTAGGCGTTAAGTAATACTTTATGCCCACTGGCTGAATATTTTTGAAGTTACAACGTGGACATAAAATGTAATTTTACTCGCAAGGTACGAAAAGTTCTATTATGTCAGTCAAGTTATCTTATGGGTACTTGACTACAATAAATTGATTTCAGTACTTTCTTGTGTTTAATTTGTATAGAAGGATGAACAAATTTGAATACATTTCTGAAAACAGTCATATAGTTATTTCCGAGAGATATTTGCATTACTTGACTATCGATAATTGATTTCACAACTTTCGTTTGTTTGCTTTGCAGTAAACAATTTGAACGCTTACATATAATTTGTTCAGCATACAATGACTCAAAGAAGTGAAAGACTTTTTGACTGGTATTTATTTGATTTCTTTTAAAAAATCATAAATATTATTATTTTATAGATTATAATGTACTATTATATTACTTCGTATTAATGTATTATTTGTAATGTACTATTGTATTATTATTCTTTACGTTAATACAAACTATTGAAGCTCCGGTACCGTGATATGCCTTTTCAATCACTCGGGACCACGAATTTTCCATTCGTAGAATTCTCATTCGTTCTCGCATGTGCGTCATTCATCAATACATACTTATATCAATACATTATTATATTTACATAAGTAAATTTGCATAAGTAAGTAAATCCTACCGAGGCAAATGGTATTTCCTATGTGTACGTCTGGTACATACGAAAGAAAAACTTACAAACTAAATAATATATTCTTATATTCTAGGTAATGGCAGGTGCGTAAACTTTATTCAACATCACATAGAGATTTTTTTTTAGGTTGTTGATCTCAGCTAATGGTAGAGTATTGTAAATTATTTTATGAAGCTAATGGCCATATCTACCAGTGAAAGGTGATTTTTTAAAAAATTAAAAAATAAAAAACACCATAATCTTCGACGTTTCGGAGACTTTATTCATATCTCCCTCTTCAGGAATCTATAATTAATAATTTCTCATGTAGATAAAAAGTTTAAAATAGATTTAGAAAAAACAAAAAAGTTCATAAAACATCACCCAGATATCTTAATAACTAGAGCTGATAAGGGAAATGCAACTGTCATAATTAAAAAGTCCACATATTCAGAAAAAACAGAACTATTATTTTATGATGAAAAATATTATGAAAAAATTAAAAAGAATCCGTTGCCTAGTCTTGAAAGAAAAACTAATGAGTTAATTAAATGGCTCAATAAAATAGATTTTATGGGTAATGAAAAAAAGTTTCTTCCAATTTTACAAAAATTTAACATATCAAAAGCATACGGATTAATCAAAATACATAAAACTGGTTTTCCAGTAAGACCTATAATTTCGACTGTAAATTCACCAACGTATTTTGTTTCAAAGTTTTTTGCAAAATTCCTACAGAATAATCTTAAAACTCCTAAATCTCACATAGATAATAGTTTAAAATTAAAAGAAAAAATCGATAACTTGTATATTCCATTAGATCATGAGATCATAAGTTTCAATGTAATCAGTTTGTTTACGAATGTCCCAGAATATTTAGTTTGTAATGCAATCGAAAAAAGGTGGCACCAATTGTATAATAAAATTAACATTAATTGTTCTGAATTCCTCCATGTTATTAAGTTTATCTTAAATAATAATTTCTTTCAATTTAACGAAAAATTTTATAGACAGACTTTTGGATCAGCCATGGGTAATCCAATAAGTCCAATACTGTCAGACATAGTCATGGATGATTTAGAATCTTACTGTATTAATAAATTACAATTTAAACCGCTATTTTATTATCGTTATGTGGATGATATTGTACTGTGTATACACAAGAATGACATTGATAATACGTTAAAGATATTTAATGCGTACGATTTGAATTTACAATTTACGGTTGAAAAACCCAAGAACAATAGTATAAGTTTTTTAGACATTGAAATTATTATAAATGATCATAGAAATATTATTACAAATTGGTATAAAAAACCAACTTTTTCAGGCCGGTATCTAAATTACAATTCTCACCATCCCCAAAGTAATAAAATTGCTATTATTTATTGTTTAATTGATCGAGTAATAAAATTATCACATAGTAGTTTTCAGGAAAAAAATATTTCGTTCATAAAATTATTATTAAAAAACAATGATTATCCACAAGACATAATAGATTATCATATTAAAAAAAGGTTAAAAAAGATAAAATTTAATAATAACACTTCACAGAATACCACACTAATTTTCAATAATGTAAATAAGAAAAAATTTATTGTTCTACCATTTGTCAAAGAAATGGAATGTTCGATAAAAAATTTTTTTAATAAATGTAACACTAATGTAATTTTTAGTACGATTAATAAACTAAATAATATTATAAAATTAGGTAAGGACAAAAATGTAAAATATAATAATGCAAACGTAGTTTATAAGATAAATTGTAACAATTGTAACGCGTCATACGTAGGGCAGACTAGTAGGCGTCTGAATGTTAGAATAAAAGAACATCAAAAAAAGTACTGTGATAGAGATCAAAATTCATCATTATTTATTCACACACAAGATAATAGTCACACAATTAATTTGCAAAACGTAAAGATACTAGATATCGAAAGCAATAAAGAAAAAAGATTATTCTCCGAAGCTCTATTTATTCATACACAAAATAACTTTATAAATAAACAATTTGAAATTAGTAGACTACCGTATGTATATAATACTCTGATAAGTAATTGTGAATTTTTGGTCTCTAAAGAAATATAACATCCATGTACGTTAGCTAAAAGGTTACTAGGAACGCATGTATAATGGAAGTATCCATAGTCTTGTATTATAGAGACTAAGGTTATTAGGGTTACTTTCGCCAATATGTGTCGCCCTGGTACCTCTCTTCGCTCTCTTCGACTCTTACGGTTTGCCTTTCTCCCACTCTTTCATTGTTTATGTTTTAGTGGTGAATTAGATACGCACTTACACATTTAAATGTTACTTGAATATATAAAGCGAGAAAATTGTTTTCTAAAATCACTGACGAGCGGATTGTTGCCCACATAAACTACTTGACATTACGATATGTAATTAAGGATTGTAAGTCGTCGTATATTTGTGTTATTTTTAAAAAAACAGTGTGTTAAATTTCTTAAATTATTAATTATAGATTCCTGAAGAGGGAGATATGAATAAAGTCTCCGAAACGTCGAAGATTATGGTGTTTTTTATTTTTTAATTTTTTAAAAAATCACCTTTCACTGGTAGATATGGCCATTAGCTTCATAAAATAAATCACATAGAGATGTATTATACGATACCTATAACAGATAAATAAATTTTGTTAAAATTAAATTCTTATATTAAATTAGTTATCGCCGCTTTTGTAATGAAGATTTTTAATTTTCAGGTTTTGAAATTGTCATTCAATGAAATAATTTTGAAAACTGAAAAAATAGTATTTTGCTATTTATTCTGAAATAAATATCTCAGTTATAAGTGGAATTTTAATTCTACTGTATAGAGGACGAAATTTAAAGTAAACACATGCACGTAGGAAGTATAATAATAGAATAAAACAGATTTTACATATGTATGATAGAGAAAAAAGCTACAAGCCGGCCTTCAAATAGTTTAATCATATCGAACAGTTCGATTATTTCGAACTATTCAATCGAACTTTGAACAGTTCGATCAGTTCGGGCCGTTCGATTATGTCGAACAGTTCGATCATTTTGAACTATTCAATCGAAGTTCGAGTAGTTCGGTCCCGCGTAAAAAAAATTGAGATGATTAAAAGATCGCTTAAAGATACGTCTCGATTATGGCCGTTTTTGTTACTTTTTAAGATGACAAATCTCAACGAATAATCTAGATAATTTTAATATTTTATTAATCATCGCCTTTGAAATATTTTTAAGACGATTTTCAGACATACGAAATTCATTATTTAATATCATTTTAAGATAAATTTGAGATGCTTTTGAAATGAATTTGAAACGAATTCGAGTTAGGGATGGGCGATATTTATCGATATTTATAAATATCGATATTTCCCTTGCGATATATCGATAATTGTAACCGATATTTTTGTCACCGATAATATCGGAATATCGATATTATACTTAAGATATCGGCTTCCGATATTCAATAGACTTATGCCAAATAAAAATTTTTAATTTACTAGCAAAATGCAAACGCGCTTCGCGCGTACTAATTTATTTTTGGGGTTATGTGCACTGTTTTTCCCTATGATTTAATTTTAATTAGTTTCAATGATAATTAGATACATTTTTCAATCAATAAATCAAATGTTTTTATTCTATTTTAATTATTTATTAGTTGTATAAATATTTGAGTGTTAAAATTCAAATCTAGCACATGTTCAATCTAAAAAATTCAAATACTCGCACTTTTTTCAAATAACCAATCACATCGAGTCTTTAAATGAGCCACTACTTCCGGCCATCATTTTTTAAGAGAGGATATTTTGCGCTATTTGAAATTGAAAATCGTAACTCGCAAAAGCAAATGTGCTTGTGCGACCTCTATCGTCTATCAGAGATTTTCGAATATATTAGATGCTTAGACGTTGGCAACACCGTAACCGCAACGGCGGCTCAGTTCGTGTTCGTCTTCGTTTTCGATTCGAATTTTTAGTGTCGTTTAGTGTTCAGAATAGGAATCGGTTAACCCCACAACACTTTCAAGAATTACTTTTTCTAAATTTATTACCATTAAAATATTGGGATCTATAGTTTGTAAAGTTTCAAATGTTTATTAAAATTATTTTGAAAATTAATAAAGTATTTTTTAAAATTATTTTTATATTTTTTTATCGATATTTGTGAATATCGATATTTTTAACCCGATGTATCGAAATTATCGATATTAGCTATACCGATATTATCGATACGCAAATATCGATATTTTTGTTTAATATCGCCATCCCTAATTCGAGTATTCGAGACGAGCTTTCGCACTGAATTTAAGATGATTTTTAGATTTTTTAAGATAATGATAAGATTAACTTGAGACAAACTTTTATGACAACTTTAAGATGTCTGATAAATGAATTGATTCGATAATTATAAATTTATTAAAAAATTTTTTTAATCGGTTCTTTAAACCCGATTCAGGGGTTTATACCAAAAGCAAGGCAAGCCTTGAAGTTTAGACTCTTGTTAAAGAGTGATTTAAAGGCTGAATCTCTCGGACTTATATACTCTCGGCGTTTCAATGCGTTTAGGGGTGCCCCGATCGATGCGCCGCGTAGCGGCGGCAAACGACAATCAGGAGTTCGGTTACTTCCGATCGGTTCTTACCGTCGTTAGACGCTATGCGGCGCATCGATCGGGGCACCCCTAAACACATTGAAACGCCGAGAGTATATAAGTTCGAGAGATTCAGTCTTTAAATCACTCTTTAACAAGAGTCTAAACTTCAAGGCTTGCCTTGCTTTTGGTATAAACCCCTTAATCGGGTTTAAAGAAGTGATTATAAAAATTTTTTTTTTTAATTTTGGAATCAATTTATTTTTCAGAACATCTTAAAGTTGTCATAAAAGTTTGTCTCAAATTAATCTTATCATCATCTTAAAAAATCTAAAAATCATCTTAAATTCAGTACGAAAGCTCGTCTCGAATTGGTCTCAAATTCATTTCAAAAGCATCTCAAATTTATCTTAAAATGATATTAAATAATGAATTTCGTATGTCTGAAAACCATCTTAAAATTGCTTTAAAGGCCGAATGTAGCGATGATTAAAAAAATATTAAAATCATCTTAATTATTCGTTGAGATTTGTCATCTTAAAAAGTAACAAAAACGGCCATAATCGAGACATATCTTAAAGCGATCTTTTTGTGATCTCAACTTTTTTTACGCGGGGTATTTTCGAGTAATGGGTCTGACTCGACTTGAGTTCGTCGAGTCGAGAATTCAGACCGAGTAGTTTGAATTTCGAACAGTCCCCCTAGTTTTTAACCTTTTTTAAAATCGTAATTTCTCGAGAACAGCTTGATGTATCATTTTGAAATTTATAGACTATTTTGTATGTTACGAGGGTCATTTGACAAGTACCTAGCCTCACCGCCAGATGGTGCCACTATCGCACCAGAAATACACTACAGTGCAGTATCTTCCTGTAAACGGTTACAGACGAAATTTCAGCCGGATCGGAGTTGTAGTTTATTTTTGAGAGCGTGTGAAAGCAAATGTGTCCGTTGATTTTTGAAAAAATGGAGAAAGAACAATATCGGTCGGTGATTCGATTCTTGTTTTTGGAAGGGAAATCGCGCAGTGAAATTAAAGAACGCTTGGATGCCTTGTATGGGGATGCTTCTCCTTCGATGGCGACCGTTAAATTTTGGTATAACGAGTTTCAACGTGGTCGTACGTCGGTTTTTGATGATCCACGCCCAGGTGCTCCGAAAACAGCCACTACGGAGGAGAACGTGACAAAAATACACGATATCGTTTTGTCAGACCGCCGATTAAAGGTGCACGAGATAGCTGCGATAGTAGGCATCTCAGAAGAACGCGTGTGGCATATCCTACATGAGATTTTAGGCATGAGGAAGCTGTCAGCAAGGTGGGTGCCGCGTTTGCTGACTGCAGACAACAAGCGCATCCGTGTGACCAGTTCAGAGCAGTGTTTGGAGCTGTTTAATCGCAATCCAAAAGAGTTTTTGCGTCGTTACGTGACCGTCGACGAAACATGGATTCACTACTACACTCCAGAGACCAAGGAGCAGTCAAAACAGTGGACCTTACCCGGTGAACCTGCTCCGAAGAAGGCGAAGACGGTCCCGTCGGCCGGAAAGGTGATAGCCACTGTTTTCTGGGATTCTCAAGGTGTGATTTTTATTGACTATCTGGAGAAGGGCAAAACGGTCACAGGACAGTACTACGCCGAACTATTGAGCCGATTTGACGCCGTGTTAGAAGAAAAACGGCCCCATTTGTCTAAAAAGAAAGTGCGTTTCCACCACGATAATGCACCGGCTCACACTTCTGCACTCGCCACGGCTAAATTGGTCGAATTACGCTACGAACTGCTGCCCCATCCACCGTATTCTCCAGATTTGGCTCCGTGCGACTTTTTTTTGTTTCCGAACCTAAAAAATTCGCTCGCCGGGAAGAGATTCCACTCCAATAACGAAATAATCGCCGCCACGGAGGCCTATTTTGCAAACCAAGAGAAAACATTTTTTTCAATGGGGTTAAAAAAATTGGAACACCGCTGGACCAAGTGTATTCAACTAAAAGGAGACTACATTGAAAAATAAATTTTATTTTTTGTAAAATTTTGGTGTTTTCATTTGTAGGCTAGGTACTTATCAAATGACCCTCGTATATAGGCAAGATTTGTGCAAAATTTTATCAAAAGCATTCTGTTATTTTTGGAAATATTTAATATTTAAAATTTTCTTATTTTAATAGTATAGACACCTTGGCCAGTAAAAAAGAAAGCCTCAGATCACATGTTTGTCAACCTCGGTTTCGCTTCGGCCGACAATTACATGTGATCTGAGACATTTTTTATTTTCCTGGCCTAGGTATGTAATATACTATTACTTTATGGCCCTCCAGGAGTTGGAAAGTCTGCGATGTCTGAAGCTGTATTGACAGAGATTGAAGCTCACATTGTTAAAATGAATGCATCTAATATTAATAAGAATTTTAAAGAAACAGAAACAGTATTAATAGTATATTTGAAAAAGTAGTGTGTGTGTGTGTGTCTTCCTATATTGTAAGAGGCTTGCATCGACTCAACCCCTCCTCCCCCTCCTCGCCTCTCTTCTCCTTCCACCCCCTCCTCACAGCCCCTCCTCAAAATAAGGTTAAAATATAACTAGAAATAGGTGTTTTTAGCATTACATTTGCTCCTCAAAACCCCTCCTCCCCCTCCTCGTCCTTCCTCCCCCCTTCTCACCCCTCCTCACAGCCTCTCCTGCCCCTGCTCCTAGCCCTCCTCCGACCCCTCCTCCTACCCCTTCTCATAATATTATATTATATATCTAATTAAAGATGAATTGTAGAAATTCAAAATGGCGGATCCAATAAGGCTGTCAAAAGTTCGAAGGAAGCTTAGATTTTACTTAAAGTTTGTATGCAGGGGTTTTCGAGATAGCTGATCACGATTTTACTATCAGACTTTCGAAATTCAAAATGGCGGATCCAATATGGCGATAGAAAGTTGGAAAAGTGCTTAGAGTTGGATGAAAATTGGTATACAGGGGTTTTCGAGAACGGTGATCAAAATTTTGCTATTGGACTTTCGAAATGCGAAATGGCGGATCCAATATGGCTGTCAAAATTTCGAAGGAAGCTTAGATTTTGCTTAAAGGAGTTCTATAGATACGACACAAGTCAAAGAGTATTCCGGTTTCTGCTTGACTTACTCGGGGCGAGATATGACAATACCGCGTGTTGGTAGGGCACACTGCGCATGCGCTGGAGCCTGTTGTTTATTAATACGACAAATACAAATATACAGAAATATACTATTTCTTCCTTGCACTTCTTATTTATTTATTATTGTGTTAATTATTTATCTAATTTCCATAAAATGATAAAAAAGTAATGCCATGTAAACAATTTTTCGAGTGGAGGTCGTTTTAAAACACGCTCGTTCTAACCTTAAAATGTGGCGTTGTCACGTGACATATATGATGGTGGTCAAGTTGTAAGAAACGTAATATTTTACTATTCATTAATTTTTCGTAGTGCTTAAATGCTCGCAATCATAGTCATCTTGCATTACAAATATTTTGAAAAACATCTGTGTATTAACTTCTTTGTAATAAGTAAATGTATACGGCGAAATTACAATTTTCCATAAGAACCCGTGTTAATCAGCTAAAAATAAAAACATCGATATCTTTTTTTACAAGATCGTTGGCTGGAATCAGAAATCGATGGAATCAGAAATGGTAGGAATCCTCCAATTTTAGGTGGAACTGCTAGTACACGGGGAATGTGAACTTTGGCTTTACCATCAGCTTTCTTCGCAGTATTTCGAGCACTGCTCAACGCGGCTTGAATAACCTTGCGCGAATTGCAAAAACACATTTCAAGGTTTTATCTGCTAGTACTCTATCAGCAGCATTTCTAGCCTCAATGCTCTTTCGATTCCATAAGCTATGTCGCGTTCTTTACAAGCTTGGTCTAAAATTAATTCCAAGGTCACCTCGAGCAAGACGCTTTGCAAGTTTAGTCCCTGGTCCGCAGTATTGATAGCCAGGCAGATGTAATTCAAATGGAAGCTTATTGATGACTGTATTGACTAAGCCTCTGCCTTTACGCGTATTGCATTTACGCTGCTTATGCTGAATCATAATGCTAACACCACGGAGGTTCAATACGTACTAACCTTGAAATGTGTATAAGTATGCTGTATATATAATCCCAATGTCAGTTTTATTCGGGACGTCAAAAATAAAGCATGGAGTTCGAGGAGCAAAATGTCAAGCTACCAGTTATAAACTTTGACAGCTTAGTAGTGCAACAAAAAACAAAAAAGCGTCATGGGAACTACTCCCCAATAGTATTAGAGCTATATTTTGTGGGCCATCAAACTGAGGCAAAACTAATGCACTGCTTTCTCTTATTATTCATCCAAGCGGATTAAAATTTGAAAATATATATGTTTACTCAAAATCACTCGAACAGCCTAAATATCAATATCTTCAACTTGTCTTGGAGCCTATAAATGGAATTCAGTAATTTCCATTTAAAGATCACTATGAGGTAATATCAGTAGAAGATGTATTGCCAAACTCAATCATGATATTTGATGATGTTGCCTGTGAAAAACAAGATAACATCAAGAATTTCTTTTGTATGGGACGTCATAAGAATGTGGACTGCTTCTATCTATATCAATCTTATGCTCATATTCCAAAGCATCTGATACGAGATAATGTTAATTTATTAGTATTATTTCGACAAGATGATATGAATTTAAATCATGTATATAATGATCATGTAAACACAGATATGTCATATGTTCAATTTAGAGATTTGTGTTCAAGTTGCTGGAATAATGATAAGTATGGATTCCTTGTTATCGACAAAGAGAGGGCACTTGATAGTGGTCGATATAGAAAGAGATTCGATCAATTTCTTATAAATATAGCTGCTCTAAAGCAAATACGAGTAGTATGATTTCAATTGTTCATCAGACAATATGGCGCATCTCAAGCAAGAGAAAAACGTTCTCAATCAAATTGTAAAATCGAGAGAAGCAATTAAGCGAAAGTACGAGCAGTTGAGGCAAGATAAAACAGATACAGAAAAGGTGTTAGGCGAAACATTTAAGCCTATCGTAAGTCCACTTGAAAAACTCGTTGATGCTGCACAAACAAAGAAGAAAAAAGTAATTAAAATAAAACCAACAGAGCAAGCAGCTGTTGAAGAACAAAATTCAAGTGAGGAAGAGGAGCAGTCACAAAGTGATCTTGACAAAACTGTAAAGACTAGAGCAGTAGATACATCCTTTGAAACGGCTGAAAGTGATGTGGATGATGAGCAATCACAAGCAGTTACACAAGACGAAACAGAATCATTTAAGCCAGCTTATTTACAGACTTTAAAAAACGTACCAAGTCGCTTGACAATATATATGGAGTACGAATAGAGGATGACAGAAATGTACAAAATATGAATTATCCAAAATAGTTGGTCTACTTCAATTGCTCTTTCAGAAGTAACCAGATTCGACGCATATAAGTTCGAATGACATTCAAAATTATCGAAAAATCGTAGAAGTGACGAATGCTTTTAGGAAGAATTATAGTGAAGCAGAACCTCTACGTAAGTCTACTAGTAAAAAATATAAAGAGTATATAGCTCCCTACTTCAATAAATCACCGAAGAGAAAACCTATTGAAGGCTCAGGCCTCATACCTAAATATAAGATTGCAAGAAAAGATATGCGTATGGATTAGGTATATTGGGATGATCCTAATGAATAGTTGATCGTGATGTGATGCATGTGTGGTCCTAGCCAGTTGAGCAGCACGTTACGAAGAATGGGAACAGATAGCACGTGATAGAGAGCGTTTTCGGATGCGAATTAAGAGACTATCTGAAATTATTGAGCCTGTGCTTGTACATAAATATAATATGTATTTGAGAACAGTTTAAATTGATTAAACCGGATGGTATTGCAGTCAGTTAAAACATGAGCGTTGATGTATTCGGACGTAACCTCGAGCGAGCTGGGAAGTAATCGTGGTCCTCCGGGTGTTGGATTTAAAGTAACTTCTGACGGACAATACGACATTGACAATAAGAGGTTATGTAACATTACTGAGCCTAATCATTCAGGTGATGCTGTTAATTTGGATACCCTGCAACGTATAGTTAGAATGGAAATTACGAGCTTGCATGAAGTTATAGCTAAATTAAGAACAGATTTGGATACTTTATATCTTATTGTTGAGACTGATCGAGATGAGATCGATGCAAAACTTTTAGAAATACAGTATGTACTTCGGAGTAAAGAAGAGGCAGCAACAAGTAGTTAAGGAACTTCATAAACCTGCACGTCGAAATTATCGATGACGTAGTAGCAAGAGGATATGAGAGCAGATTTAAATGGACTAATTCATTTTGGCTAGCATCTCCTACCACCGAGCATAATACTTATAAATAGCTGTTCAATTATAAATTTATCACAGTATCGTTCAACCACTCGGCGAGAATGGATAAATCAAATAGTACTGCAAACAGTAATATACCGTATACAAAACTTTCTGACAACAGTCAAAAAGATAAAAAAAAGAATGAATCTTAGTGGAAAAATTTTATTTTAAGTTTACTCCACAGACGAAAATAATTAAAAAGTCAAAGTTTAAAATTGGAGAAAAAGTAAGAGTGAGCAAAATAAAGCAAGTATTCGAGAAGGGTTATACACCTAATTGGTCAACCGAGATTTTTACAATCAGTCAAGTCGTGGCTACTAATCCAGTTACCTACAAGCTAAAAGACTATCGAGATCAACCCATTGCAGGTGGTTTTTATGAAAAAGAGCTGCTCAAAGCTAAATATCCAGACGTTTATCTTATTGAGAAGGTGCTTAAGAAGCGCGGAAATCAGATTTATGTTAAATGGTTAGGATTCGATAATTCACACAATAGTTGGATAAGTAAATCAAATGTGTAAAGGTTAAATACATAAACATCTAATATATATAACATAAATTCTTTTATTTATAAACCTACATTATATTTACAATCTTCATTAATTTTAATAGTATTGTAAAAAAAGTGATCAAGAAATTTTCAAATGTTTATGCTTAACAAAAATAAATTATAGAACACTTGTAAAAAAATTATGATTAATAAATTGTATCTATATCCTATATTACTCTTTTCATTTTTTTTACCCATATCTCGTAAACGGTTGAAGATATTAAAAAATAAGCGAAAAAAGAACCGTTTCTTAAGATTATTTTCTACATCTAAAATTTTTGTATTGTCAAATTAATTTTGTGATTAGTTTCAACTACATGTTGTGCCAAGGCAGACTTCTCATATTAGTTTGCATTCCCTTTTTACGGCATATTAGTTTGCATTCCCTTTATACGGCATCACATTGTTGACAGTTTATTTTATAAACCATATTACATTTTTCCATAGGCGACGTTTGATCTTTACCTAATTTGGTGAATGATAAGACAGAGTAGTGCCACCTAAAAGATTGTATTCAATGTACACTTAATACTATTATAATATGAAAAACTTATGTAATCTTGTAAAAAATTATGTGTAATAAATTGTATGCATATTCTATATTACTCTTTTAATTTATAGTAGTATAATAAATATACTGATATTATATGAATGCTAAACTGAAATACATGACAATCGTGTTTGGGCCTCGCAAACGGCTTAAGATATAAAGAATAATCGAATTTTGATTCTCTCACGAGAAGCGATTATAAGAGCTGTCAATCATTGGCATTGTTAAATAAAATTTTTTTAATAATTTAATAATTTTTAATTCTATAAGTGAGACGAAAGAGAGTGGATAAGGAGATTGCAATTGAAATAATCTCGAGTTCCAAAAATCGTAGCGATAAGAGACGTACACGAATATCGGAATAAAGAAGAGGTATGGTAATGAGTCATATAGCTTGTCTCGCTATGCGACGAACGTATGCTCGCACCGGTGCACGCAATGAAAGATTTCAATAGGTTATTATTAACTTAAAAATGAAAAACCATATATTTGTTGCATCCATCCTTTTGCACGACTTAAAAATTATATGCAAATGCTCCATGCCCCATGCGCACTGCAGCGCGGAGATTCTTGCACCTGTCATATCTACATTGAAATTAGATACAGTTTGAGATGACGCATACATATGCCCCATGCTCCCTGCACGCTGAGATACGGGCCGTAAAATTATAAAAGATTTAAGTAGTAAGTAAATGGGATAAAAATGTATAGATATCATCGCAGATATTCACAATGTACATAACATACCCCCACAACATAACATCGCATGAGGGCCCCATGCCCCCTGCAACATGACATACATGCGTATTTGCGCCCTCGGTGGGTAAGTGGCGCAGTAGTCGCGCTGCCCCTATTTAATTTGATATTCTTTGCATGCATTATTATTTCAATTCAAATTCTAAGAAGTGTTGATGAAGACGGTCCTTTGATATACAGCAAAAAATTCTTAAAGCTAATACAAAGGAATTGTTGATATAGGAAACGGCTGTAATTTGATACCTCTACAATATGCCACGGGGTAAAAATTGTTTATCTGTAATTTGGCACCTCCTGCGGGGTCGCACAAGAGTATATGTCAACATCGAACATTCGGCAGAGGGATGGGGGCTCCTCGTGAGGCGACCGCGATTAAAATAATCGGAGTACCGAGAATCGCTGCGATAAGGTGGTAGCGAATATCGGAACAAAAGGAAGGCGTGATAGCTGCTCTGTGTGCTTCACGGAGCCTGCCTCTCGAATGTTCTAGAAGGTTTGTGACGTCCTGCCCCATGGACGAGAGGGCGGGGTGGGGGGAGAGGGATCGTGGATGGGTGAGGTGGTGGGGGGTCGCAGAAGCCCTGTTGTTTATCTACTTAAAGGAATAAGTAAAATTGAGCTTTTGATAATAATTTTGGTATGATTCGGTTTGTAATGAACAGGTTGTTTCATAGTTACTGCAAGTTTCATGCGGATATGTTCACTTATCAATACACCACAATCACTTCATAGCCTAAATATTATAACTATTAGGTGATTTTGCACGGGTGTGATCACACACATTCTATATACACTTTGACCACGTATACATTTATAAACAAACTAATAACGTGAATGAAGCAACATTTTTCACAAAATTGAACAATCAGAGCGCCAGTGAAAGCGTTACAGTTTAATTCGAGATTTATTGCAATGACTTTTTATTCATAGATTGATTATTTTATAATTAAATAATTTTTAATATACATATATTTCATGAGATAGCCAATATAATTTAAAAACTGTTGGTTTTTAGTTAAGAGCTATTGGCATGAATGAGACAGAAATCAGGATCGAGTGCACCCGAAAAAGCACGTTATATTAGGGTGGGAAGAAGAAGATCCTATCTCGGCGTAGCGTATGAAAAGGGCCTAAATATTTGTGCGGAGCGCGAAAAAAGGTTTCAACTCACGACGCGCTCCGTTTTTTCGTTGACGTTTAAGTTGAGGAAAGAGTTAAGTATTTACGTAAAATAACTTTTCAATTTATATATACTTTACATCTTTGCGCTCAAAGCTCAAACATCGATAAAAAAACGAAGCGTGCGAGTTGTACCTAATACCTTCTTCAGCAATCGATTGAGATACTTTCCGATATCTAGATAAGCTTCACATAAACTTTCCAAAAATACGGTCACTATATATAATAAAATACTTTTAATTGCTGTTATATTTATTTACACTATGTTTAATTGATACTAGTTTCTTGAAAACAATGAACATTTTTATAAAATTGTTTATGAAAGCATTGATTTGACTACTGCTGGTAATACCCATAAAGATAATGTTATCGCAGACTTTGCAGTACTTATAAAAGGAAATGGTTTGTAAGGCAGGACACTTTCTTACTGGTAAAGTATGGGAAGTTGAAATCAGACATTTTTTAATAAATTTATTCGGCGTTATATTCATATCATAAACCTTGAAAATGATACTTTTAAATATTTTTTTATTTATTGTAATTTCTCTTTACGAATCACTAGGTATTAAGTATATTCGCCCAGATGCTGAAATTCGTAATCCTGACGGTATATTATGATGATACTCAGTATTATCCGTAACTATAATACTACATTATTTTGTTCTCAATCTTTAATAGGAACTTTGGACAAGCTATACATTATTAATCAAAAGAATTGTACAATTAAGAAAGATCGGATAATGTTACCACCAGGGTACTTCCATACCCCAGGAGTGGGTATACATAAGATGCATAGTACAAGCTTGACATGGAACGATGCTAGAAATACATGCATCCGAGAAGGCGGTGAGAAATCGTAAAGTTATTATAAGCAAATTTTCTAGAAAGAAATTTAAATCAATAGTTCTTAATTTCTGTATATTATGAAAATAATTAGAATGACCATTGTGAACATATTTTCTAGGTCACCTATGCATCATCAATAACGCTATAGAGGAAGCACTTGTGCATAAAGCTGCAGTAAGAAAACATGCAACGACAGTTTATTTCGGACTGAATGATATATACGAAGAAGGGGACTGGAACACAATTTTCGATCAGCCGCTTAGTGGCATGTACAAAAACTGGCTTGGGAACAATCCGGATAATTTGCTGGGAGATGAGGATTGTGCTACCTACTTGGTAAAATACAGGGGTTGGAACGATGTTACATGTACCAGATTAGAAATGTTTATATGTGAAATTGAGATAAAATAATAATATTCTGAATAGTCGTTAATTTATAAAAAAAAAATTAGTTTTCTATTGAAAAACTATCCATTCTTTTATTTTTTGTTTAATGGTTTTTTCTTTGAAAGTCATTGTTTTTAATTAATTTTTTAGGTTGTATCAGTGCATTGTAGTGCTTTATAAGTATACAGTTGTTCAATATTTAGAAGATTCTTTCTTACTATAAATTTGTTTTTATTTATTTATTGCAGTATCCGGATTTCTACACCTTGTAGTACACTGGAGGTACCATTATATGTACGATCCCACGCAATTGTACTATATTTGAGTATCACTGTGAAACAGTACATAATAAATTGTCATTAGTGTTTTAGTTTGAAATATTTTTACTATAGTTTGACAAAGATGAAAATTAAATACTTGGTCTTCTTGATTAATTGCCCTATATCAAGTTGTAATCTCATTTTTTTATCTAATGCTACCCCTAAATGTTTGACACTTTTAACTCTATAAAATTGGTATTATGTCTTCTTATAGGCATGGTGTGGTTTGTGCACATAAGAATTATGCACATATTTATTGTGCACACTTTAGCATTGGAGTATACACATAGATATAGATATACACCAATGCTAAAGTGTGCACAATAAATATGTGCATAATTCTTATGTGCACAAACCACACCATGCCTTCTTATATACATATATTCTTAGGTACACTATCACAATAATTTTCAAAAGCAATAAATACTGTTTTGCTCATATTTAGAAAAAGTTTATTTATTGCGAGCTAGCGAGACACTTTTATTTAGATAGAGGTTCATGATATCTTCTGCGATTTGTTATGATTCCATAGTGGATATGACCCAGTATTGCCCCTCAGATAACCCTGTCATAATATTTCTGTAATCAATAAAATTATTATTAATTTTTAGGCATGGCTGCTACACAGGAGAGCCTTATAGTTTCACCATCATGAAAAATGTATCATCCCAAAAACCAACATTTTTTGGGTCAATAAAAACCCCGTTAGAGCATTTTTGACCATGTATGTATGGATGAACGTATGTATGTAATCAAGTTCAACTGATGATAACTCAAAGAGATTTTAAATGATCGAGCTCAGATTACATTATACGAAGGGTCTGGTTCTATAAGCAGACAAATCCATTGTAAAATGTAAAAATGGGAGCACATTTAAAAATCACAAAAAATTGTTTTTTGACTTTTATTTGCAAAGATAGGATTTCAAAGTGGTAGATATAATTAAAACACATGTTTTCTGTATTGTAACTTTTTTTGTATAATTTAAAGTCATATAGGTTTACCAAAAACACCAGAATTTGTCAAAATAAGACGCTTTTTGCACTTAACTCATAGAGCTATCAATTTACATAAAAACTTTAAATACAAAAATAGATATAGACCTCATTTAAACAAAACTTTTTTCTATAAAACATTTTTTTATAAAATCAATTCCTCGCAAGTTAGATCTAAAAAAACGATTAAAATAATCGATTTTCGTACATTACTCAACAGGAGTTAATTTTACACAAAAACTTTAAGGCGGCTCCGTCGCGTTGGGCCCTATCTATGAAGGGCCCCGGGGGCACAAATATTTTATTGTCAAATGACCAGTACATTTTTATTTATTGTAGTACAATATTATCTACTATATATATGGATCTATTATATGTTATGATACATAAAAATAACCACAATGCATGTGATATATGTGCGTGTAAAAAGCATGATTTTCGATTTTTATGAAATTAAATTTAAATTTTGCTGGTGACTTGATATTTTTTTTACAGAAAAAGATTTTGTAACTCAAATGCCATACTTTCTAGGTGGTTTTATGAAAAACTTATCGATTTTCATGAAATGACGAGAAAAAATGCCTTTCTCTCCATAAGAACCTACGTTAAAAATTAAATTTTCATAAATTTTTTTCTCGGTAGTTCACCTGGTGACCCTACTTGAAAAAAATACCCCAAAAAAAAGTTAAAATTCGTACTTTCAGTAGGTATTTTTCTTTTTTATTATTTATCGACTTCGCTAATTCGCCGGAGCCAGCTTAAATACAAAAGAGTTAGATCTCATCAAAATGAAACTTTTTTCTTTGCACATTTTTATGAAAAATTAATTCTTCGTAAATAAAACTTTAAAAAACCAATTTAAAATACCTGAATACACTAAAATAGTGGATTTTTGCTTATTACTCAACAGGATTTGATTTTTCAAAGTAATATTAAATACAAAAGTTTTAGATCTCATAAAAAAAACGTTTTTTCATAAAACATTTGGTAACGCTCTGCTGGGGATCAGGGCAGAGGTACTAAACTATATACGACGCGACACAAAAATGAGTATCAAACTACTTTAAAACAGTATTAGAACTTTATTGAATTACTTAATACTAATACTACTTTACAAAGGTAAATTACGGGCACCAGGTGCGTGCGTCACTCGCACCGATCTCGTTAATCGCCGGCTAAAGCTATGCGCGGACTCTAATTCACAGTAGCTGTAGCCTGAGCTACAGCTGTTGCGCGGATTCGCAATACCTCGCGTACGCGCGCACACACACACACGCAATAACGGAAAACTCGGGGGTGAAGGAGAGTAGAGACTTACGTCTGTGGAGCGGCCAGGCGATGCTGCTGCAGGTCGGCAGTACTCGCTCTCTCTCTCTCTCTCTCTCTCTCTCTCTCTCGCTCTCGAATGGACTTCCAAGTCGCAGAGGCTCGGCAGCGGCTGAGGCTTAACTCCTGCACGAGGAAAATGTCTCGCAGCACGGCGGATGAGAGTAGGAATACTCTGAGACTCCTCGCGGCACGACGGCTGAGGAGTGAGTCGTCTAAGGCATCCTTAAAATATTGTTTTCTTTTACAAATCACGCTGCAAATGTTCATATTTAAACTCTCATAAAAACATTTCATAATTTGTTTGTTAGGCAGTCTACGTTCCATTGGTTTTTAAGATTTAAGTTCATTGTTGAAAATCATAGAGTCAAAAATAAAAACTAGATTTTTTAAAAAATCCATATACCTGATTTACTTTAATTTTCACATTTTTTCTAGGTCAGGCACAGCTTTATTACCTCGCTTATTTGTTAACAATTAGTGTGAAATATTTGTAAAAATACATGCAGCTCGCTCGCTACCTCTTACGTTGAAATTTAGATACCACTTAGAACACAAAAAATTACGACATATACCACTGATCAGAGTACGATTATCCGCCTGTTTTCAATTCCCAGTATTTTTTATGGACAATTACCACATCTGGTGTACCTTGGTTACATAAAACAAGTTTAGTCTTATCTAAATATAAGTTAACCGTTTGATTTTTAATATTTATAATGCCTTGAAACTTGTAATAACCTAAAAGTTAAAAAATCTGTGTATATGCCAATATATAAACAGACCTAAATTCAGTTCTTTTTTTATGAGATTTCAATGGTCATTTATGTAATTTACTGATTCTAATAATGAAAACTAGATGTTAATTAACTAAATCAAAGGCATGTAAGTGCTTTCCCAACCATTTTTCCACTCATGATTCTTTACCGGCTTTAACATGGCATACATATCTATATATGTTGTCTATATAGATATACGCTATATATACTCACCTAAAAGCAATCTAATAATTTTGACCTTTCAAAAAGACCCTAGGTCTTAAATAATGTTGAATTGACTATCTGACCTTAGGCTGTTATGATTAGATCCATTATATTATATGTGCATAAACTTCTGAATTAGTTTAAAAACCAAATTGAATAAAATGGAACAATCGAACGCGCCAATAAAGGCGTTACAGTTTAATTCGAAATTTATTGCGATGGCTTTTCATTCATAGATTGGTTATTTAATTTTTCTAGTTGTCCCAAATCCTAAATTATGCAGCTTCAATATGGACTCCTCATGTTCATTATTTAATCCAAATGCTTGAACAAGTTACATACAAATTTTTAAGAAAATACATTTCAGTAAATTTAATCATGAATATACGCCACTGTATAAAGAGATTAGTCTCAATAATATAGCAGACAGCACAGATATAATAACATTTTGGCTTTCTTCATGCTTATAAAACTTAGAAATGTCGTGAAATATATTGGAGATCGATTTGTAATAAACTCTAGCCAGTACAACCTCAGACAGATACCTACGTGTTCTTTCTATTATGTTACAAATCTACATTTTCAAATAATGCCTTCATACCTAGAGGTATTTCCACATGAAAAAATTCCCATGCGAGATAAAATTTGTGTTGATAATCAATTTCCATTTAAAAAATCAGTTAAAGAATACTGTTTCAAAGTCGATTAATTGTAATATTATAATACTATACTTTTTCTTAATGTTCAAAACTATTATGTTATATTATTTTACAAACCACGATGTGTCTTAGGCCATAAGGCCTTTTATTATATTAAATAAATACAAACACAAATAATGTTATACTATATCTATATATTTCATAAGATTTTTTAGGCATTACCGCTTCTCGGGAGAGCCTCATATTTTCGCCAGAGCGAAAATTGAAAATTTTGAAAATTTACAATATAAAAACTATTTTCCTCCAAAAACGAGTCCATTGGGTTTCCGAAGATCTATTTATGTCTGTACGTATGTATGTGATCGCGTAACCCGATTATCTCAATGAATTTTGATCAGATCTGATTGGAAATGATATCAGACCTTCGTCTTATTATAAATTCATGATGTACCTATTTTAAGAAAGATTTCTTTAAAAACATAGAAATGCGAGCAAAAATAAAATTTTGAAAAAATCGATTTTTAAGCGTAATATATCGAAAATTAATTTTCAGTATAAATCTAACACATGTTTCTGATAGAACTAATTAAAACACACCTTGCACATTTTTTTGTACAATCAATTGATCCTGATGAGCTAGAACCACAAAAACAATTGTTAACACCTAAATACACCTGCAATAGTAGATTTTCGGTTATAGTTCGAAAAAAATATTGAATACAAAAGTGGTTTGTCGAAGCATTGTGTTATAAAACGAAGTTTTTACATTGACAGCGGAGAGAGCGGCGCTACTAGTTAGTTATAGTTATTTAATTAGACAGGATCTGTGTGTAATCAAAAAGAGCGACTTTATATCGTCAGGTGGGAAGAAGACGGTACTTCCTCGACGAAGCGCGTTAAAGGGGCCTATCTCAGTCGAGCGTGTAACAAGATTTCAATTCGCGCGCCGTTTTTTCATCGACGTTTAAGTTCAAGAAATAGTTAAGTATTTATGCAAAATATCTATATCATTTGGACACACACATACACACACACACACACACACACACACACACGCGCGCGGCGCGCGCGCGCGCGCGTGTGCGTGTGTGTGTGTGTGTATATATATATATCATTGTAATAGCTCTTGATATCGCAAAAGAAATCATAGATCTTTTAAATCTTTGCAGCGATTCACCTCGACTGAGATAGGACTTTCTTCTTCCCACATCCGACGATATCTTATGGGTATCTAGATAAGCATCACATAAACTTTCCAAAAAGACGTCTGCTATATCCGTACTTTTAATTGCTACTACATTTATTTATACTGTATCTAATTGATACTATATTTATTTGCTACTATTTATTTCTTAAAAACAATGAATATTTTTATAAAACTGTTTATCAAAGCATTGATTTTACTACTACTGGTAATACGCATAAAGATAATGTTATCGCAGACTTTGCAGTACTCATAAAAGACAGCGGTTTGTAAGTCAGGATATTTCCTTACTGGTGAAATACGGAAAGTTAAAATCAGACACTTATTAACAAATTTATTTGATGTTATATTTAAATCATAAACCTTGAAAATGATACTTTTAAGTATTTTTTTATGTATTATAATTTCTCTTTGTTATACTAAGTATTATTCTTCAGTATTATAATACTACATTATTTTGTTCTTAATCTTCAGCTGAAATGGTTAACAAGTTATACATTTTTAATCCATGCTATGGTACAAGTGGGGCAAAACTGAAAATATTACCACTAGGGTACACCCACACTCCAGGGGTCGGTGTACATAAGCTCCATTCTGAAAAAAGAAATTGGTACGATGCTAGAAGAATATGCATCCAAGAAGGGGGTAAGAAATCGTAAGAATTATTACAAGCAAATTTTCAGAAAGTAATTCAAATCAATAATCCTACACTTCTGTACATTATAAAAAAAATACAATGATCATTATAAACATCTTTTCTAGCCAACCTATGCATCATTAATAACGCTAAAGAGAATGAACTTGTGCAACAAGCTGGAAAAAAAGTAGGGGCGATTCAAGTTTACCTCGGAATTCATGATCTGTTCGCAACGCGGGATTGGGTCACGATTTTTGATCAGCCACTTAACGGCACGTACACAAAATGGTGCATGAACGAACCAAATAATGGTTTAGAAAAACAAAATGAGCATTGTGGTACTTACTGGATAATATTCGACGGTTGGAACGATAATGAATGTGAAGAGCCCCACCAGTTTATGTGCGAAGTTCATTTAGAATAAGAATACTTATTGATTTTTCTTAAATATCAAGACTGTGATTCTACTAATTTTGCTTGCCTGTAGTGAAATCGTTTGTGTTAATGATAATTATTTAACTTTTAGGTTAATCTTTGTGAGAGAGTCCTCTCTCCATACACATACGATAGATTAATTAAGTGGCTCGAACTGCAGGTAGGCGGGAAAGCGCGATGCGCGCGCTCTCTCCTCACTATGACTCGGTGTGCAGATCAGACCTGACACGTCTCGTTAATTATCACAATATTAGGAGTGTTTGAATAGAGTTTATATTAAGGGGATGTCGGATTCTATATAAGATTACATAGTTACCGACATTTTACTATTTTTCATTATTCTTTTTGAATTTTGAACTTTTTAAAAAAATTGTCTGGAATGGGTTGACCAAATGATCTGGAGTTTCTAGAAGATCTTCCTAATATAGTTTTTGAGTAATTAAGTGCCGCAAATTTCTGAATTGATGAATATTTCTAATTATTAGATTTTCCATTATTATTAAATTATTATTAATGTTTTTTGACCTATTGTTATTATATATCATAATTTTTAATCACTTGATTTTTTAAATCTGCCCACTTATTTACTGAAGAAACATATCAAGAAGTTCTCCTAAAAATTCCGGATCATTTGGTCGATCCGTGACAGAGAAAGTCTACGAGAATCACCTGAAAAATATAAAAAAATTAGTTTTAAGATCATTGACATTAAACGTGGGCATCTTATCATTTGGATTAAATTAATTAAACTTATTTGTTGAAACTTTTTAAGTAATATATATTCACATAAATATGTTGTAGACATATCAAGAGTTTCTTGGTGTGATGATTACACGGTCCAAATATTTAAGTAATATTAATGAAAATAGGATAAGAGTTTATTAATAAATTTAGTATCCAATTTTTATCTAATCTAACTATAATCGTAATACTCATCTGTCTTTTAAATACTTAAAAAATGCAGTACTTTATGCTACGTGTGATCTCAATGTATCACTCATTTATATATGACTATAAGATACAAATAGAAATTAATAAACATTCCATATATCAAACGATTAGTACTGGCTGCTTGCATGTGAGTTAATTAGCTTTCATCACCATAAGTCGAGTTCTCTTTTTTAAACTTCTAGTCTTAATAGAAATTGCCATTCTTTTTCATTCACGATACAACATATTATATACCTAACCAAACTTTGAAAGTAAACTTCCAATGTAAGTATAATTCTGTGTTTGGAGAGATATATATATAACTATTCTATCACTTGTGATGTACATACTTTGTATATCAACTACCAAACATTCTTTGTGTATTTCCAGCAGTCGACGGCATTACTATAATACACAACAGTAACTCTATTTCATTCAGATTGAACTGTTTAAAAATAAAACACTTTTTGCACTTTTTCAATAAACACATTATTTCCACTTTTTGACGAATCTTTTATTATACTGCGTTTTATTGAAATACTCTGGAATCGTCCGACTTCCAAGACTTTGGTCAACCTTTTTAAGCCAGACTTCAGCAACACTTTGCCCAGATTTTTTTTACACGGGAACATATGCTTTTAGTTTACGAAATATAATTGTTTTGAGTTTGATGTTCCAAAACGTTACGTGAATTCCATATGAGTTTCATTTGAATTTTAGGTGAAAATCACGTATAATTCACGGGGTCTTAAGTTCACTTAATTTCCTCCTGAATAATTTAATTTTTCTGTATAAAAATTAATATTTCTTGAAATTCATGTGGAATCCACGTAACGATTTGAGATTTTTTACACCTCGAAATTATGTGATTTTTGTATGGATTTCATTTGAAATTTACTTGACATTTTAGGTAAAAATTTACGTGAAAATCAGATAAATATTTTCAACAGGAAAATTAGTAATCAACATTATTGTTTATATATTATAACATGATTTTAACCACCTCGAAACGATGCAATAATATAACCAGTTTGTTGTACCATGCCACCCAGAAATAGAATAAATTACCGTGTAGGGCAAAATGTTATTAGATCGGGAGAGTCATCAGATTTAATATCCTTGAAATCATTCAATCTTTTAGTCGAATCCCTTATAAAAATGATGGTATCTTTTGTTAAACCAATTGTATTTCGTACTATAGTTATTTCTTCTAACGAATCTTGTACGGACAAATTCAGACGATGCGCTGAGCAGTGAATAAATATAGCTCTAGGCTCAACCTCACGAACGCGTGCTTGCAAGCCCGTTATTCGGCCACTCATATTACTCGCCCCGTCGTAGCATTGACCTCTGAATGAAAAGGTAAAATGTTATGTGTTTAAATTATTTAAAATTTTTAAAAATCTAGTATGAAATTATACCTTAAATCATGGATGTCCAGAGTCGCCTTCTTTAAAAAATCAGTTATCTGATCATACAGAGTTTGAGCTTTCGTATTAGGGGTAGTACAAAATTCCATAAAATACTCATTAATGAGTAAATCATTATCAACGATTCGGATACAGATAGAAATTTGCTCTACTCTGCTAAGATCTGAGGTTTCATCTGCTCCGATTGCATAATATTTTGCTGTTTTTATTTCTAATAGAATTTTGCTTCGAATTTCGTTAGCCATCAACTCAAGAATTTCATTGATTGAACTGTTATGAAGCCATTTATAACTATCTCTTTCCATGTACTTTTTCAACTCTGGAACATCCTCACATCTCAATACTAAAAGCTGGTGCAAGTTAGAATTCTTTTCTTCGTGACCTCGCAGAGCAAGTCCTTGTCTTCCCAAATATAACACTGAAGTAAATATTGCCTTGAGAGCAGCTCGATTTTCTAACATCCCTTTTTTCTTTGTACTTGAAAACTGCTCAACTATATTGATGTTCTTACAATTTGCTACTTGCATCAAAGCATTTCTGTGAAGCATAGTAACTTCATGATTACCAAAAGCACCAGGAGCATTTTTGTAGGTACGAAAGCCTTTTTCAACAAAGGCCTTTTTTGATTCATTACATGAGGCGTTACTGGGTAAAAGTAAATTTTTTGTTACAGCTTCACAACATACACTACAAGTAATAGACTCCTTCGTTTCATCGTATCTTAACCAATTATATTTGATTTTCCAAGCACTGAAATTCTTTGGTTTCACTAAAAAAGGAGAGAGAAAAAAACATTGTCTAAATCTGTACATTTAAAGACATTTAAAAGTATAACATTAGAAAGAAATTGTAGATATTGTTTATTTTCGGAATTGATATATGTTTCTATATAACAAGAAAAGAACGCGATAGACAAGAACGATTCCTAGTACTGCGGAAAAATGTAAACACACGATAGAGTTCGTAGGCTGCGGGAGGGGGAGCTCGGTGAGCGCGGTCGCGCGATGCGAGGGGACCTCCTCCCCACAGCTCGTGAGCTGTGAGCTACCCAATCTCTTTAAATATGCAGAAAAGTATAGTTACTTTAAATAATTTATGTTCAATGTGACGATAAAGCGGATTTTTCTTTTTAATGTTAAATGTGCAATTTTTTCGTTTACAAAATAAAAATGAAATAATGTTCTAAATCAAGAATTAAAATTAAAAACAAAACACACACGTTGATGATCTCGTTGTTGTTAGATTTTTCTCAAGATAAAAATGACTTATAAAGAAGTTGCATATAAATGAAAGGCAAACTTTTCGAAAACAAAGTATTGCATTAAATTATACCTCAATGCTATAAAATGAATCAATAACTTTTTCATATTTCTTTTGCACTAAAATTTTTGAAAGCTTCGCGAGACTGTGTCAAATGAAAAAAAAACTGAGCATAAAGAGAGTTACGATTAGATAAAAAAGGCTATACTTACAGTTTCTACTATAGTTGGAGTTTGTTTTTACAGAGAAATCTTCCGGAACCACTGCTGCAATGTCTACAATCAAATTCTCATTGTTTTCAACAGTTGCTTGCTCGACACCTTGTGTATTAGGAGAGGGGGTATCTAAAAATAGAAAAATTTTCATTAGAAAGCTTTAGATGCCAAAAATTTGTATACAGACTCATAATTTTACAAAAGTTTAGAATGTAGAAAAGGCACATATTAGAAGTAGATTTATTTTAGAAAATTCATTTCATGGAAAAAATTGAATATCGAATTAATTTTATAGAAGATATTACTATCGAAAAAAATGATATAATTTCGTACGCTAAAAATGAAGAATTCCCCTATTATAGAAAGTTCACAGTTCCGAAAATGCTGAATTTAGTGGAAATTCAAAGGATCAATTATTCGAATTCTACTCTATAGAATGAAATATAATAATATGAATTTTAGAAAACCAAAATATAGAATGATACTTTTGGAATTTCTAGCTATTCGAATATAATGATTCGAAAGATATGAATGTAGAAAGGCAATACGTCAAAAGTTCAATGTTTCGAAAAACAAATGTCGAAGGTTCAAACTTTCGAAAAATTAATTGAAAAGGTTTGAACTTTCGAAAAAAATAATTGAAGTTAAACATTTAGAAGGTTCAAACTTTCGAAAAACAAATTCAGAATGTTCAGACTTTCGAAAACATATGTACTATTCAGCTAGGGTAAAGAAAAAGTAATTAACGCTAGATTGTAAACTTTCGACATTTTGAGCTTTCGACATTTTGAACATTCGATATTTTTAACTTTCGACATTTTTAACTTTCGATATTATGAACTTTCGACATTTATCTTTCGATATTTTGATCTTTCGATATTTGGACCTTTCGATATTTAGACTTTTCAATATTCTGAACATTCGATATTTGAACATTTGATATTTGATATTTACGAGATTTTCAGCATTCTAGATTTTCAATTTTCGATCTTTTGAACTATCTAAAGATGCTATTAAATTCTATATTTTGATCTTTTGATATTATGATTTTCTAATTTATGTACAGATATTTTCTGTAGATTTCGTTTCTGTAATTTAATTTCTAAAATTTGGGTTTTCGAAATTATAGTATTCTAAAATTATAAATCAATATTTTTTCTACAAATTTACTATTCCTTAAAATTATAATTCGTAAAATCGAATTCGAACTTATAAATTTTCAACTTTATGAATTTCGAATTTCTTTTTATTGAAATTACAAGTTTTCCATTAAAACAAGTTCTGATAAATTACCTTTCTTTAAAAAAGTTTTCTATTTTTCGATACCCCCTCTATTAGGAATATTATTTTCAAATGGTACAGTTGAATCCTTCCTTTTCGTTCTTGTCACAAACTTATCCATCATTGTTTTCAGTGCATTATTAGCTCTGCGTTTTGTCTAAATTCGCGACTTCTATAAGGTTAGAAACATGTGCTGTACTCATATAGACATACGAAGTAGGTATAGATCGCGCACGTCACTGCATTGCGCGGCCAAACATTAGAAAGTGAGAGTGGGGGCAAGGAAAGAGGAGCACCTACCCATAACTCTTTTTCTCCTCTGCATGCCCCCACTCCAACTTATGTATTTAGCCGCGCGAAGTACCACGAACCCGAAGAAATAAAACGAACGCGAGAGAGCGCTTGTGTGTGTGTGTGTGTGTGTGTGTGTGTGTGTGTGTGTGTGTGTGTGTGTGTGTGTATACCGTGTGGTGATATGCTTATGCAAAAACACGTATATATCATTGTCTTTGTCGAGGTGCGAAGGAATTTTTGATTTGATTTGAAGGAACAATGACATTTTGGTATTGATTTCTTTTATAGCATTTGAGGTCTGTATTTCCAGACCTACTCATCGGCGAGGTCTGGAAGAATCTAGACCATCCAGACCTAAGTTGACGCCACTGATTCGACTTAAACTTTAGGATATGTTTTTGGATATAAAGATATGAAGAAAATCGCAATATTAGATCCTAACGCCCCAAAAAACTCAATTTATGACCGTTTTTAGCTTTATATTGAAAAAAATCATCAAATAAGCCTTATCTTAAAACCGCATTAGATGCTGACTCAATTATGTTTAAATCATCATGAAGATTCTCAGTATGTTACATTATTAGACAAGTGTGACTCCAGCGTAATTAAATAAAAACATATTTTTCCAATAACCTATTATTTTATAAAGTCGGAGGTCCTGCTTGTTAATGACAAATAAACAGCTGAGTTGAGCATTTTGTTACTTCTGTCTTCCAGATTTCATAGTTTAAACTAAAAATATAAAAAGAGCAAGGCAACCAACGAGCAAGATTAAATTTTAAATTAGTTCACAGATCATTACGTTTCTTCGATCAAATATTTACGTTTCACTATTTATGTAGACATTACCGTCAAATGTTAAATTGGAATGATTGCTGTTGTTATTTATTTTGATATACTTAAGCACCTAGCTTCGACTATTATGTTTAATTTTCAGTTATCTGACAGTTTTCGTCAACTAAAAGTCTGTTCTTTTTTTCAAAGAGGAATTTTAAGATGGCGCAGGTAATTTCGGGCAGCGTAGTTAGATTGATTCCAGATAATTATTCCTACAAGTGGTTTATCAGCAATCCCCATATTTTCCAACATCAGAAGAAGCTGACGTCTCCGTTATTTGTAACAGGGGCCAACAATGAAAATACATGGCGCTTGGAGTTCTACGACACTTGCGAGTTACGTATTTGCCTTCAAGATTGCAAAGAAGGCACTATTAATGCTCTAATTCAGGTGCATTCCCCAAACGAGCAGACAACGATGCAGAAGAATTACGAGCAGGGTATATTTAATATGGTAAATTATACAAAGGGTTCGGAAAAATTTTTGTACGACTTTCCGGAACTTCGTTTTCTATGCTATAACTACGGCTGGGCGAAGTGGCCATACGACCAGTTAACGATAATTTGTGAAATAAAGCACGAGCCGAAAGGGAGCTCAGTGCTCACAGATGGCACCCTGTCGAGTGATCTCAGACTGATTTTGAAGAATGGAGAAAATTCAGATGCAAAGGTCATAGTTGGAAGAAAGGAATTCCCCGTGCACAAGTTCATACTCGCCATGCGAAGTCCTGTATTTTCCGCGATGTTTAAACAGAATATGAAGAATAATCAGCAAAATGTCATTGAAGTTACCGACGTTGATTATGACACCATGGAAAAATTGTTAGAGTACCTTTACACGGGTAGAGTGAGAAAAATAGATGAAATGACAGACAGACTTTTAATCGCAGGCGGAAAGTATGCACTTGAAGGACTTAAATGTATGTGTTCGAATATATTGATTGAAAAAATCAGCACAGAAAATTTGTGCGAAATGCTCAAACTAGCAGTTGAAAATCAAGCTGATGATTTGAAAGCAGGAGTATTGGACTACATTTTACTGCATCACGAGGATAATTTACCGATAATTTCGTTACTAGAAATTCTCCCAGACCTTTAATAAATTTGATGTCTTGAATTTATATTATTGTAAATTACTAACAGTACAGAATAAATAAAAGTAAAACAGTAAAATTGAAAGTAAATATTAAAATATTTTAGTGTTGAGAATACATAGAAAAATTATCTTATAAACAAAACGATTTTAATAAAATGGATATTTGATTTCGATATTTTTTGCAACGTTTATTTTTTTTTTTTTTGTAAAATGTTATTACTTTTTATTACTATATTTAAATCACTATATTTGATTGTAAATGAGGGAACGACTCATATTTTCACAAGAGTAGTAATAATAAAAAATTGACATATTATATTGGTCATTTTACTATTATTAAAGTTGTTTATACTGTATAGTCATTTTCACGAGAATGTGAATGTGGTCCTACTTACAATCAAGTATAGTAATTTTTAGATTTTTACAACAATATCTTTCTCTGTGTTAACAACATGCAATGTAACACATTGCAGTTAAAATAAATTTCTTCTTTCGACGATTCTTTTTGAATAATTTCAAATAAAAATGAATAATTTTATACATTCATAATTTATATGATTTTATTCTTAACAAGATAATTTCTTTTATGCAGAATCTTTATATAAAATGAAATAAAAATTTTCAAGGATTCGAAAATTATCGTCATGTTAGATAAACAATACATAGAAAGCTTGATATTTTCATATATATAAAGAAAATGTTCATTAACTGGTGACTGTTCCAATACTGGTGTAGTCACCCTACTAGAATTGAGATTGCAGTACTTTGGGTAGAGACAAGTTCGTTCCATCAATCAATTCTTGTTTACTTTTCTGTACGTAGAGAACGTGAAGTTTTAAATTTAAAAGATTACTGTTATTTATATACACTTTGATACGTCAATATCTCTCTTAGGCACATGTATACAAGTATAACTATGAATTAATTCGCAGTTTTCTTTCTTTTACTTTACTAATAGATCTTTTAGTATAGAATATTTTTTCTTATAGTTAGGCTTAAAATAGAAAGTACAACTTCAGGCACCATAGTTAGAGTAAAATCCTGATACTTATTATTGTAAATGGTTAATTCACATATATATTTTTCGGAACGATCCAAAGTCGCCGAAATTTACAATAGGTGTTGATAATGAAAATACTTGGTGTTTAGAGCAGAGATCGGCATTATTCGTCCGAAAATTTTTTCCGAATACTTCAGTAAATATTTGATGCAATCAAATAATTTTAATTAATAAACATGTTTCTTATAAAAACTGAGCCTTTAGAAGTATTTTGAAAAAATATTCGAAAAAATTATTCGTCGAAAATTTTTTCGAATATATATATTATTCGAAAAAATATTCGTCGAATACTTTCTCGAATACTCGGTTATTCGAAAAAAATATTCGACGAATAATTTTTTCGAATATTTTTTCAAAACACTTCTAAATGCCCAGTTTTTATGAGAAAATTGTTTATTAATTAAAATTATTTCATTGCATCAAATATTTAATGAAATAATATATGAGTATTCAAACAAATTTTGTGGACGAACAATGCCGATCTCTTAATTTAGAGTTTACTGATTGTAGTGATTTGTCAATTATTACTCTATTAGATAGTAAAGCAGATAACGTCAATATTACAGTTAAAGTTTATTCTCCAATAAGAAAAGGTACAGAATATAAATATGAAAATCTCAAACTCGGTCTTAAAACGGGTGAATACGGATACTTGAATCATCACAATGAATTCCGTTATGCAGTCACTGCAGATGGTTTTTCACACTTACCACCCAATGGTGTAATTTAGACATACCTAACGATTGTTGTTGGGCAAAAAGAATTTCGCGTACACAAGTTCATGCTCGCACTTCGAAGCCCAGTGTTTTCAGCGATATTTAAACATAATATATGAAGGAGACTCAACAAAATGTAATAGAAGTAACAGACATTGATCAAGATATAACGGAAATACTCTTGGAATACATATACATAGGAATATTGAAAGATGTAGATGATGCTGTAGACAGACTTTTGATTGCAGCGGATAAGTACGTACTTAACGGACTTAAATGCATGTGCTCTAAAAAGTTGATTGAAAATTTACTAATGAAAATATGTGTGAAATGGTAAAACTAGCAGATCAATATAAAGCTAATGATTTAAAAGAGTGCATATTGGATTATATTTTAAGTAATCATAAGAAGGTGATGGCAATGCCAGAGAACAAATCAATATCACATATTCAATTTTTTTCGTTAAGACAAATTGTAATAAAATTAAGATCGAAACGTTCTGGGTATTTAAGTTTATATACATATATATGTATGTCTATTTTAGCGAGTATTAATTATGAAAATACAAAGAAAATTACTTTAGAATTATCCTTGAAAAAATTTAAATAAATACAATAATTGTTTATTTATGGTAGAAAAATGTTTCTAATAAAACTTATTTTGGTTAAAAAATGAAATTTTTTCTTTTCACTTTATAGACCTTCATCTGCGACATCTGTTTATATATATATCTGTTATATATAACGAATACATAAAATATTCTATGCAATACGGGTTTCACGCCCTTGTTACATAAACAACTATTGTCCAATAATCGTATGAATAATTGCATGGTTATAAGTCATACAAATACAGTTGATACCTACATATAAAGTTACCCGAGTAAAAAAAAATGATGTTTGTATCAAGTTTGTATGAAGTTGACGTTTGGCGCAAGTTCATCTAAACGTGTGCAACGAGACTTTCCCAAATTTTAAATTTTTTGTAAACTATGTTTGCCCAAAGTTTAGCAAAAGTTTTCCGAAGTATTGCTATACTTGGTATGAAATAGAAAAAAATGATAAACTTTAGCTAAAGTGGAGCTAAATGGTAAATGGTGGTGGAAGCATAATGGTATGAGGAGCATTCAATTACCATGGAACTTTGCCTTTGGCTTTCCCATCTTGTAAAATGAAGTCTGTAGAGTACATTCATGTATTAAAAAAAAATGTATTATTATTTATCGACAATAATGAATACTTAGAGCTCGTTTTTCAACAAGACAATGCGTCAATACATTCAAGTCGAGATACAAAAAATTGGTTTATAAGTAATGATATTATGGTTTTGTGTTGGCCTGCGTGTTCTCCAGACATGAACCCTATGGAAAATCTTTGGGGTATCTTTGCCCGTAAAATTTATGCCGATAATAAGCAATATAATTCTGTTGACGAGTTAAAAAATGAAGTTTTAAAAGCATGCCGTGAGATTGACTTATGTACGATCGATAAGTTAGTTGCTAGTATGAAAAACCGCATTTTTGAGCTTATTTAAAAAAAATAGTAGACAAACAAAGTATTAAAATATAAATAACATTTTTTTCAATGTAAATATATATATATTTTGTATCTTAAATTAGTTGAATAATTAAAATTTTTAAAAGCTAAACCATATATTTATTTATTTCAAATATAATCGCATATTAAAATTGTATAGACGTTTAAACGAAGCACGTTAGATCCATAACTAACAAAATATTCATAAATTCGTGGAAGTAAATAAATTTATATACTTTAAACTAGTTGAATGTGTGTTGTTTCATAAAAATTAATGTAAAGTACAGATAGAAAAAAATTATCACTTGAAATAATTGAAATTTTTGAAAATGTTTCTATAGCTATGAGACAGTAAAATTTATAATTATAATTTTTTTTTTAATAAAGCAAATAAAATAATTATTTCCGCGGCTTATTATGCCTTTAACCAACGTAATTCATCAGGATTCTTCATTTCTAACATGTCAAACAAGTTTTGTAGAGATTTTCTGTCATTTTTATAAACGTAAACTACTTATAACATATAAAATGTGGGTGCTTCTATAGTTACGAGACGCACTGTATAATGGCCAATACTTAGCAACAGGAAATTTTTTATTTGGGCCTATACTCAGCTACCAAGAGTTTTATCAACCCGGAGACACGTTGATTTATCCTTACATGTTGAAGAAGTAGAAATTATTAAAAAAATATTACATTCCGATACCGTGACATATAGTCAGATGCCAAAAGATCGTGGTCAGCAGCTTCAAATAGTGTATTTCGATTCTACATGTATGAAATAATATTACTATTATGTTTTCACAAAAATTTCTTTTACTATCACAAAACTTCCTCTATGAGAAAACCATATATTGGGATATATTTGTTGTTTTAAGAAATGCTTTTGAAATCATCATTAAATACATCTGTTATAATTTTATAATATCATTTTAGGATATATTGCTACTATTTATTTCTGAAAAACAATGAACATTGTTACAAAATTGTTTATCAAAGCATCGATTTTACTACTGCTGGTAATACGCATAAAGATAATGTTATCACAGACTTTGCAGTACTTATAAAAGTCAGTGGTTTGTAAGTAAGAATATTTTCTTTCTCGTAAAATATGGAAAGTTAAAATCAGACATTTATTAACAAATTTATTTGATGTTATATTTAAATCATAAGCCTTGAAAATGATACTTTTAAATATTTTGTTATGTATTATAATTTCTGTTTACGAATCATTAGCTATTAGGTCTTTGCGCCCAGATGGTGTCATTCGTAATTTTGACGGTAGCTTATCATTATACTCAATATTACTCTTAAATATAATACTACATTATTTTATTCTCAATCTTCAATAGGAAGTACTGATAAGATATACATTATTGATCAATGTTATGGTACAAATGAGACAAAACTGAAAATATTACCAGAAGGGTTCACGCACACACCAGGAGCAGGTATACATAAGTTCCATCCTGAAAAAAGAAGTTGGTTCGAAGCTAGAAGAATATGCATCAAAGAAGGCAGTAAGAAATCGTAAAAGTTATTACAAGCAAATTTTCCAGAAATAAATTTTAGTCAATAATCCTTCACTTCTCTACATTATGAAAATAATTATAATAATCATTATAAACATCTGTTTTAGGCAACCTATGTGTCATTAGTAATGCTAGAGAGAATGCACTTGTGTATGATGCGGGATACAAAGTAGGGGCACAGCAAGTTTACCTCGGAATGCATGCTTTGTTCGAAAGGGACGATTGGGTCACAATTTTTGATGAGCCGCTTAACGGCACGTACACAAAATGGTGCATGAACGAACCAAATAATGGTTTAGACAAACAAAATGAGCATTGTGGGTCTTACTGGATAGTATTAGACGGTTGGAACGATAATGTATGTACAGATCCCCACCAGTTTATGTGCGAAGTTCATTTAGAATAAGAATACTTATTGATTTTTCTTAAATATCAAGACTGTAATTCTACTAATTTTTCTTGCCTATAGAGAAATCGTTTGTGTTAATGATAATTATTTAACTTTTAGATTAATCTTTGTGAGAGAGTCCTCTCTCCATACACATACGATAGATTAATTAAGTGGGCTCGAACTAGGTAGGCGAGAAAGCGCGTGGCGCGCGCTCTCTCCTCACTCTAACTCGGTGTGCAGATCAGACCAGATACGTCTCGTTAATTATCACAATAGTAGGAGTGTTTTAATAGAGTTTATATTAAGGGGATGTCGGATCCTATATAGGATTACATAGTTACCGACATTTTACTATTTTTCATTATTCTTTTCGAATTTTGAACTTTTTTAAAAAATTCTCTGGAATGGGTTGACCAGATGATCTGGAGTTTCTAGGGGTTTTCCTAATATATTTTTTCAGTAATTAAGTGCCGCAGATTTCTGAATCGATGAATATTTCGAATTATTTTACACCATTATCAGATTTTCCATTATTATTAAATTATTATTAATGGGTTTTGACCTATTGTTATTATATATCATAATTTTTAATCACTTGATTTTTTAAATCTGGCTGCTTAATTACTGAAGAAACATATCAAGAAGTTCTCCTTTAAATTCCGGATCATTTGGTCGATCCATGTCAGAGGAAGTCTACGAGAATCACTTGAAAAATATAAAAAAATTAGTTTTAAGATCATTGACATTAAATGTATGTGGTCATATTATCATTTGGATTAAATTAATTAAACTTATTTGTTGAAACTTTTTAAATAATATATTTATTCACATAAATATGCTGTAAACATGTCAAGAGTTTCTTGGTGTGATGATTACACGGTCCAAATATTTAAGTAATATTAATAATGAAAATAGGATAAAAGTTTTGTTGGAATATAGGTACAGTAACACCTTATTATACTGCGAATTCTAGTAGTAGAGGAGAAGGGTGCGGAGCGCTGAAGCGAGCGCCGAGCGAGCGCGCCGGCAGTCGGCCTTAGTCTGTTGCGTATAAGCCAGTCGTGTAAGAGTGTGAGCGTGGGTGATTACTGAATAAACTTCCTTTGTTGTAATAAGTAATTCCTTGTTTTATTTGTACGATTGCTTTCCTACCATCAAAAACCCAACAGGTTATGGGCCGGTAGGAAACGCTTCCAATGCGCAAAGCTCAAGAAGTGATAAGTGGTGTGAGAAAGGAGGGAGACTCAAGAATGGGAGAGAGTTCTCCCTGTTCGCATCTCACAGCACAGGATGTGCTCGCGAGTGTTAGTGAAGTGAGAAGGTAGCAAGAACTCAGAAGCAGAAGAGAGTTTCTCCCTGCTCGTATCTGACTCCACTTCGCGGCCCCAGGAAGTAACGACTGATCTGCGCGGCTGCGAGAGACAGCATCATGGCAGTCGGTCAGGGCGAGAATGGCTACCGGAGAGTTGGACGAGAGGGCCGATAAAGGTACGTAAGTGAGGTTTGCATTGTGCGCGAGAAAAGTTAAGTGCGAAAGTGAATCGGCCTAAATAGAAGAGACGCAAAAAGAAAGAGAGACGCGCGAAAGGTGAGATGTGAAAGGCGTGAGTCTAAACGTGTAAAATTTCGAGGAAACGCGAAAGGGAATTTGACGGATCGGCATATGCACGCAACAGGTTCACGCGGGAACGAGCACGTGTTGGTGCGCCGCAGCGAACCAAGATGGCCGCTCCACGGTGTCGCCTCGCGGCTTCCGTCTTCTCGCCGAGCCGAGCGCCGTGTCATGGAAAAGGATATCTAATGTTTAACTAATGTAACTATTGATCAACTACAGGTAAACTACTGTATTAAATTTCAAGTGTTTATGTTTTAAAATTAATTCTCAAAAAATAAATTAATTTATTTCACGCAGATATGGTGTAAAATATTGAGTCCCCATTGTAATGGGGATATCAAAAACAAGGTAAGCCTTGTAATTCGGGCTCTTCGTAAAGAGTCATTTGAACGCTTGACTTACACGGTTTATATACTCTCGGCCATCCAGCGTATCCACAGAAAGCACTATCGGAGCGCCGCATAGCGGATAAATAGTCGAACCTTGCTTATCGAGCGCCGCCCATCACAAGTTTCCTTTTGTCACCGCTATGCGGCGCTCCGGTAGTGCTTTCTCTGGATACGCTGGATGGCGGAGAGTATATAATATAAGTCGTGTAAGTCAAGCGTTCAAATGACTCTTTACGAAGAGCCCGAATTACAAGGCTTACCTTGATTTTGATATCCCCTTTACAATGGGGACTCAAAATTTTACGCCATATCTGCGTGAAATAAATTAATTTTTTTTAAAAACTGATTTTATAACATAAACACTTCAAATTTAATACAATAGTTTACCTGTAGTTGATCAATAGTTACATTAGTTATACTGTTGCCAAAAAGTACTTAGAAGTTTGGAGTGGTTTTTCAACTGTTAAACAGTAAGCAGCAGTAGTTTTCCCATACTTTAACTGGATTCGTCACTTGAGTATAGTTTCTCTGTAGTTCCAAAATTACTACTGACAGGGAGTAGTCGGTCAATAGTTTTGCCAGTAGTTCTACCAGTATTATATATGTAGTTTTGGCAGTAGTTCTGCTTGTATTCGGACGTTTTTTACATTTTTTACCCTTTCCCGCGCAAAAAAAAATTTGTGGGCCATACATTGCCCACAGTGTTGGACAAGTATGGGCAATATATGGGCCATTGCAAGCCACATTAGAGTAATATATGGAAGATACTCGGCCCCGGCGCCTGAGCCGAATTCAGGCTGGAATCGGGCCATAGTATTCCCACCAGTATCCCATATAGTTCCCATATAGTTGCAATATTAGTCCCATATTTATTTTCATGAGAACCATTAACAAAAAAAGAACAACATAAATAAATAAATAAGCGTAAAAAACAATCCTATTGTGCATGTAGTGGGACTGTAAAATATATAACAAAAATTCTTTAAGTGGATTCGAACCTCGAACCTTTGAATTACTATACTTGCTCGCTACCGACTGAGCCATTTAGTTATGTTTATATCAAACGATCAAATGGAGATTATCTAGGCTGTAATCTGAAACGAATGATGATGTCATTCAAGTATTAACCTCCATTTGATCCTTTGATATAAACATAACTAAATAGCTCAGTCGGTAGCGAGCAAGTCTAGTAATTCAAAGGTTCAAGGTTCGAATCCACTCAAAGATTTTTTTTTTTTTTTTATAATAATTTTACAGTCACAGTACATGCACAATAGGATTGTTTTTTACGCTTATTTATTTATTTATTTATTTGTTGATGGTTCTCATGAAATTAAAAATATGGGACTAATATGAGAACTATATGGGATACTGGTGGGAATACTATGACCCGATTTCAGCCCGAATTCGCCTCAGGCGCCGGGGCCGAGTATCTCCCATATATTGCTCTAATATGGCTTGCAATGGCCCATATATTGCCCATACTTGTCCAACACTGTGGGCAATATATGGCCCACAAATTTTTTTTGCGCGGGTTTCTACACATTCTTTACAATTTTTTACATTTTTTTACACTATCTTACAGTTTTTATACTTCTTTACATTTATTAACATTTTATTACAGTTTTTTTATACTTATTAACATTTGATTATAGTGTTTTTACACTTCTTTACTATTTTTAACACTTTCGTACACTTTTTTACATTTTTTTTACACTTTCTTACATTTCTTTTTATATTTATAATTTTTATGATTAATAAAAATTCGATTAACTGTAGAAAAGTATAGAAAAATGTAAATAAATGTGTAAAAAAATTTTTACAAATTTTATGAAATGTACAAAAGTGTACGAAAATGTAAAGAAAGTGTAAATAAGTGTAAAAAGGTGTAAAACATGTCCGAAATCCAGCATTAAACTACATTTTATTACATTTTTCTAGAGCACGTATAAAATAATAAACTTATGATTTTTCAAGTTAACCGTGGTCAAAATTCTAGTATCGCTGCACTCTATTTCATTTGGTATAATGTTACTTATTTCATTATCGTTATCAAAAGCTTTATTGTTCATCTATTATTAACTTAATTTGTTTTTATTATTATTACTACTATTATTAACTTAGTTGCTGCTGTCGTTTGTCTTTTTACTTTCTGTACTGTGTGCATCGGTTAGATATTCGCGTTGATTTCATGTAGCGCTTTCGTGGATATTCCAGAGCATCTCTGTTAGTGATTGTGTAGAGGTCGTTGCTGCAACTGATCGCTGCTTAGTGAACTCTACCTTACCTAGGTGTCTTGGTATAGTAGGCATAACAGTGTTATCAGCGTTATCTATAAACTTCTTAATTTTAGCTTTTAGAATTTCGCATGCGTGTCTGTCTGTTGCCATATGTTTTGCATCATATTTTGTATTGTATTTTTCATTTGTATAAGAGCAATTTATGCACTTAATTTCATTACCAATGCTGCAGTCTATATAGTTTTATGTTTTCCAGCACATCTTAAGCACATATTTTGGTTTTTGAACTTTGTGCCATTGTGCCCAAATCTTCCCCAGTTTGAACAAGGAATAGCATTTATTATATTAAAAACTTTACAATTCTGGAATACCACGAATATTCTGTTTTTGTCTCTCTTATATATTTATAAATATCTGCGGGTACATCTAGAATTGCTGTTTGTAGATTGGATTTAATATTTTTGTATGTATGTAGAATTTCACATTTTTTGCTGAATTCGCTAAAATTTCTAATGTTAATATCTTCTTCAAGCGCTTTGTCATTCATATTTTCGTAATTATCTATTCCTACCACTTTAACTTTAGGATTCACGACTTGTTCTTTTATTATTTGACAAGGTGCCTCCGGCGAATTAGCGAAGTCGATAAATAAGAAAAAAGAAAAATACCTACTGAAGTAAGAAATTTTAACTTTTTTTTTTGCATTTTTCTCAAGTAGGGTCACCAGGTGAACTATCGAGAAAAAAATTTGTCAAAATTCAATTTTGAATGTAGGCTCTTATGGAGAGAAAAGCATTTTTTCTTATCATTTTATGAAAATCGATAATTTTTTCATAAAACTACCTAGAGAGTATAGCATTTGAGTTACAAAGAAAATATCAAGTCACCAGCAAAATTTAAATGCAATTTCATAAAAATCGAAAATCATACTTTTTACAGGCATGTTATATATCGCATGCATTATGGTTATTTTTATGTATCATAACATATAATAGATCCATATATATAGTAGATGATATTGTACTGCAATAAATAAAAATTTACTGGTCATTTGACAAAAAAAATATTGGTGCGCCCCCGGGGCCCCTCATAGATACGGCCCAGCGCGATGGATCCACCTTAAAACTTTAACTGCTTTAGCCACACTTTCTTCGTTTACACAATTTATAACCAATTCATTTTCCTTATTTAATTTTATATTTTTCGTCTGAATCGTTATATCTTTTATTAAGTAGTGAGTCACGGATCGAGTTATTTTTTTTATATTTTCTTCCTTATTTGTTATCTTAAGGTGATGTGATACCCACACTATTACTCAATTCTGGGTTCCCGCTTTTCTCCTTCAATTTTAAACTTATTGAAAAAACTCTTTGACACGTTTTAAGTTTAATAAAGAACTACAACGTATCAAAGAGTTTTTTTCTTAAAATTAAAAATTGAATGTGAAAAACGGGAACCCAATTTTGAGTAATAGCGTAGGTATCGCATCACTTTAATTCCTATTTTAGGTACCCGTTTATTTTTGGATTTGTCGATTGTAACAATTTCTGCGTAGGTGTTGCTCTTTCTGAATATCACATTTTTATTCTCAACCTTGTATTTTCCAATTATTTCTCTTTGCAGTTCGCTTTTTTCCCGAAGTTCATTGTTAATTTGTCTTAATAGTTCGTTTTCTATTTTTAGTTTTTTATTTTCCGTATGCTCTTCAATTATTATTGTTTCATCATGGCTTTTTTCACTCACTTTTTCTATTTTATTTAGTATTTGTTTCCTTAATCTTCTTTTCTTGATATTATTTGATGGATGAATAGTTACGCTTCGTTACTCAGCTGTTTTGAGTACTCATTATAGGTTATGTTCATTTTGCCATGATGAGGACAGATTCCAACATCACTTAGAAATCTCGCTTCTTTCAATATTGAAAAGTCACTTCTATTGTATACATTTTCACATAATAGACAGAATACTGATTAAGACTTTGTATTTTTATGATGTTTGTAACTAATTATTTCACACATACCTGAGCTGTCTGCCGACATGCTGACGACTCTTTTAATTTAATAATATATTTAAATATAATAATAAAACATTAAATGACAGGATATTAACTAACTACTAAAAAGCATTAATTTCAATTATTAAAACTTTATAATAGTTATTAACAGTTATTTACTATTTTACTGATCAAAAATTCAAATTTTTACGACGACTATCCAAAAAACTTATAAAAGTAAATATCTATTTATAACAGTTTAAACTTTTATAAAAGTCTCAAATCCTTATTTTATAATCTGTTAACATCAGTTATAAACCTTTTTAAACTTTTATTTTAGAAGATCATTTCCGCCTGGGTAGTCACTGATGATTAACCAATAGCAAGCTCTTAAAGGTGCCAACAAATGTTCCACAAAAAATCGAATTAAGTAGAAGAAGAGCTTTAATTTGAGCTGAAGATGGTTAAAATCGGTCAATTCTGTGCATTTAAAAATTGCAAAAATTACAAAAATGAACTATTTTGATCAAATTTATTCTTAAGGGGGTAGTATACCGGGTGTAGAATACCGACCTCTATTATGCGACCTACCGTACCGGCCGGGCAGCAGTAATTCGTTATAACTCGATTGTTACTACGATTAACGACTTATCCAAATTCGCTTGCCCTCTGTAATGTAATTATCTATCATTCTGCAAAGTTTTGAGTCAAAATTTCGAGGACACCTTTAAAAATTTCTGGAACAAAATTTGATCATTTTTCGTTCCAGAAATTTTATTATCCGTTGTTTATGAATACGTTTCATAATACATATATATACTGTTTGCGATATTAATGAATAATAAATATCGTTTATAAATATAGTTGTAATTAATTATTTCTACATAAAACGCTAGGGAAATTTCCCCTTGCCTAAAAAACGCAGCCTTCCTCTACGCAATATTTACCGTGAAAGCAATTATTCTTTTACAGCAAACGCAATTAATTGTAACAACCAAATCAAGATTACCCTCTTGGTACAATTTGCATTGCTTCCAATATGGGTGATTCTCAGCAAAAGTGCTTAGTTTTTCATGTTATATCTGTCGTATAGTAAATAACACTCTTTCATTGAATAATAATGGACATCTCGCAATTTTTAATTTCACTATATGATATTCTAATAATTGAGGTTTCAATCTTGTAAAAAATCTATTTTTTGAAAAAAATTGAAGATTTTATATTATAAAATCTAATAAAATATCCACGGAGGTTATTCGTCTTGTTAAGACCAGCGTCAGCGCCACTCGCGGCCAAAATTCGAACTGCTTATTAAAGGATAAACACTGCTGATTAGCATGAGCGGTATACGAACCAAAGATTATTTAATTAAAAAATAAAATAAGTAGTGATCCGATGAACGTCTTAAAATCATTTATTGATTTGTCTGATATTATCAGATATATTAGCAATGGCACGAAGGCCTTATGTGGAAGGCGAGAGAGAGTTTATAAGGATCACATAATATTTTATAGGTTAGTCAAAGAACTGTGTTGCACAGTGCTACTAACTCTACTGAGCAATCAGTATTTTCTTTGGCTAACCTACAAAATATTATGCGATTTGCCTTATAAACTCTCTCGCCTTTCACATAACGCCTTGTGTGATTGCCAATATATCTTATTTCTTAATTAAATAAACTTTTCTTCATATACCGCTCATGCTAAATAGCTGTGTTTATCCTTCAAAAAGCAGTTCGGATTTTGTCGTGAGGGGCGCTGACGCTGGTCTTAAGGGGGTTCATCCAACCAGGAACGTATCAAGAATCAATGTCACCCCGCACCGCGCGCACAGGCTTGCTCGCATGGGGCCCCCCACTCTTGTAGTCAGAGCGCGTGTTTATACGGGACTACGGAAGCCTGGTCGGTTCACGCGTGTGTGAGGCGAAGCGAGCGCTACTGCTACTGCTGCGAGAGAGCATCATGGTGACTTGTCCACGTTTTCCAGAAGCATTGTTCAATGGAAAAGTAATAAGCCAAAAAAAATAGAAAGTAATTTAACGGGGACATCAATTGTATTGAGGTAAGAATAATTCAATTAACATAAAGTGAATAAATTACTTCTCTTTTGACAAACAAAAGCATTGAGGTTATGTATTATTCCTTTTTAGTTGCAGATTAGTTGCAGAATGAATTTTATTAAAGTAAAAGATGGAGATCAAGTGGTCAATTTGCCTGTGGAGAATGAGATTATATCTCTTTCTTTGATTAAAACTTATTTTGCTGAAGCATGTGGCTTAACTTACATATACAATAAAGAAGTATGCGCAGTTGACATAATTGATGGACATATGAAGCTCATAAATGGAATGAAAGAATATGAGATTTTTAAGACTATATCTAAATCCAATTTACTAAATGATGCTAAGAAAAGAAAAGTCGAGGAAATAATGGCTATTATTAATAAGGACGTTAATAAAAATGAGTTTAAAGATGATGACGAGAAAGGTGAAACTGATCCTAGATTTGAGGTAAAGAAAATAACTTATACTTAATTATATAAATATAAGCTCAAATATAATTATTTACAATTTAATATTTAGTTAATTATATATTTTTTTTACAGAATTTTATGAAGAAAATGGCTTATCGCAAAGTGTTTGTTGGATGGAAGCATAAAGATACAAATAAAACTAAATTTCTGCAAATGAAAGAGCCTTGGGGTGGCATAAAAACCTTGGAATTAAACAAGGATGAAAAATACAATTATCAGGAAATACTCCAATTAGCTATTCAAGAAATGAAAAATGACAAGAATTCAAATATTTTTAATAGTTCTACTTTCCAATTGGGTAATTTTCATAATGATGTGTTTGATAACTTTAACGACTTTTGGAAATTCTCCAAAAATATTAGAGCAAACAATAGACAAATACGAATTTATATTCTATCATCAAGTAAAATTGTTGTAGAAAATAAAGAAAATAATGTAACCACGGAAATGAATCAATCATTTGTGGAAGTTGAAAAAACTGAAAATAAAGCAGCCAGTATAATTAGTAATATGACAGCTAAAATTTCCAAACATTCTAAGTTACTAAGACAAAGTAATAATTGTAATAAACTTCAAGATAGTGATGACGTAACATTGAGTGGCTCAGAGAGGAATATTACAA
Source organism: Torymus aiolomorphi (assembly GCA_036365515.1). Taxonomy (NCBI): domain Eukaryota; kingdom Metazoa; phylum Arthropoda; class Insecta; order Hymenoptera; family Torymidae; genus Torymus; species Torymus aiolomorphi. The sequence continues at coordinate 205,658,326 of CM070875.1, read as the reverse complement.
GTGCTATGATTGTTCAAACAACTTCTCGATGTCTTAAGTTAAACAAAGGTGAGAATCACAATAAATTTCAAGATAGTAATTATAATATAAAATTGAGTGGCTCACTTGGTATAGTCACTGAAGATAAGTCACATGATAATTGTATACAATACTATGAAGATTCTACTGGATTGATCAATAAAATAAAAATTGTAACAAGTGCTACAAGTGAATATGCACTGAATTATAATAAAATTAAAAATTTGCAAATATCTGTTCCAGTAGTAGAAGTTGAAGATTTGTATATCTCTACATTTGTGTTGGGGCAAGGAGCCTTTGGTTGCGTAAAAAAGCAACATGGCTAGGAACAAATGTTGCCGTAAAACGCTTGGATCTCTGTGATAACAACAAGTACATACTAAGAGAAATTGAACTGATGGATAAACTCAGACACCCCAATATTACTTCAATTATGGCTGTGTCGATAGATACTAGATTTGTGTACATTGTAATGGAGTTATTTGCTGGAAATAGTTTACGAAGTGCTCTTTTTGGAAAAGAAAGAGCAAATTATCAAATGTCTGAAAATAATAAAAATTTGATTGGACTTCAAATAAGCCAGGCAGTAACTTTTTTACATGAAAGAAAGCCGCCTATTATTCACAAAGATATTAAGCCAGAAAATATTCTTGTGAATGAAGATTTCTTTGCAAAATTGTGTGATCTAGGATTAAGTTCAACAGAAACAATGCCGTCATTACTCCACACAACTATAGGTAGTAATATTCGTGGAACGCCATATTACATGGCACCTGAAATATTGGTAAAGAAAAATCAAGCTACAGAAAAGTCTGATGAGTGGTGACTTGCTTCTTCTGTATATGTAGAAATGTATAACGAAAAAAGTCTTTGGAATGATATTCCAGGGGATATTGAGGACTTACAAAGTATTATGAAGGCTGAAGGAAAACCAAATTTATCTTCTGTACCTGCTATGTTACGTGGTATAATTGGTTTATGTTTTGAATATGAACCTATGGAAAGGCCAAAAGCCAGTACACTTTTGGATTTGTTCAAATGCATTGTAAAAATTAACAAAATGTAATTTTGACAAAGATTTAATCAAAAAATTAGATTCTTTTTTTTTTAACGGTGGGATTACAGAATAAAATAATTTATTTAGTTTGAAATGTTATATAATATTAACTAAAGTTATTTATTGAAAGTGCTTCGCATGCAATAAATGATATTGCAAAACTTGTGTTCTTAGATATTTAGCACTGTGTTCAACGAACCAAAATTATTTTTGTAATTGAAAGTACCATGATTATAATATAAGATAAAGTTGAAAGATTGTATTACGTAAACTAAGCTTTAAAATTAAGTTATTCAAGTCTTAAACATTGTGATCAACGATAAACTTAATGTAAAAGAAAATGTATAGCATTGTAATTACGTTATTTATTAGCTGTTAAACTAATCTATTAAAATGAAGATATTGAAGTTAAACGTTAATAAGTTAAAAGTTAATAAGTTAAAAGTTAAAAATTAATAAGTTAAACGTTAATAAGTATATTAGTATAATAAAATACAAGATCAGTATTTGCATAAAAGTAATTCTAAAATTACAGTCAATCTGTTTTTACAAGTTTTAAAAATATTAAAATTGCAATCGACATTAAATTGAATTTTCTTTTGTATTTAGTAATATAACCAAGTATTATATTGTATTAAAAGTAATTAATTTAATAAATTCTAGATTCTATAATAAAATTAAGACAAAATTATCTTTATTTTTCTTACCTGTACAAGATTTAGTGCATCTGTGTGTGTTTATATTTAGAAAAGGAATTTTTAATAAAATAAACGAGGTTATGCTTGAAAAATTTATAAAATAAATTTATTTACATAAATTAGATTACCCTATTTATCATTATGTAAATACATATTATTTATTTGAATACTCTTTTAATATATCTAAAATATTTCTATATAATACTAATGCTTCTTCAGCGCTGCTTGGAACATCAATTTTTGGTAAAAGCAATTTCATAAGGTCATCAAAAAGAGGATCAGTTAAAAGTGGATCGGTTGTTAACTTTTCTATGAGACTTTGTACTACGGTCACATCCACATTTTTACTATAATCTTTGGAGCCATAATTTTCAGGCAAATTAAATAAAACAAAAGGTTTACCATGCAAATTATTCCTTATACATTGCTTCCTTATTCGGTGCTCATTCCATAAAGTTTGACATGTAGTTAAGTCATATTTGATTAACGGTCCAAAGCAGTATTGCAAACACTTAACGTGAATAGCAGATCCATCAAATAAGTTTTTGGTTTGCATAACCTTAAAAATTGAATATAGAAATCCATTGAATGATTTCTCATCCGTCCCCAAAAGGATTCTATACGTTGGTTTCGAATACTTTTTCCTTGAATAAAACTGCAATCTCCAGAAAATTCATCATTGTGCTGCTTTCTCAAACATGTTTGTAGATTACCTATAAGAACATTTTCTGTTCCTTTGTCACATCGGATGATCGTAGGTAGAAATTTAAGTCTTTTAACAGCTTGTAGAAAGTAATTTGCTGTCACTTTGGGGTTGTTATTGGTTGTAGCGACTTCTAACCATATGACATATCTGCAAAATAAATGAATAATCAGTTGAAAATAAATATAAAGAGATTGAAAATAATCAAATATAAATCAAATAAACAATATACCTTGAAAAACCATCTATACAACCATGTATAGCAAAACCATATGGTTTCAATTTGTCATATCCGTCTAAGTGCCACAAGAAGTTTGGACCAGGACTAAGATAAACTCGTCTCTTCAACTTATTTCCATATCTCCCAGCAACACCTTCAGGATCAGCGATTTTCAAAATTCTATAAACTGTGTCTCTTTTCACTTTCAATCCATATTTATTTTGTAACTTTTTCCATAAAGCTCTATAGCCCAAGTTATAACCACATGATAAAAGTTCCTCCACCACAGCAAAGCCAATATCTTTCAAATTACTTTCTTCAAAATTTTTTCGCTTCAATTCCAATTCAGATAATATTCTTTTTAAAGTGCTCAATGATATTTTTATATTATGTTTCTTCAGTAGAAAATCTAATATTTCTTGATAACTGCAATTTTGATGGAAATACAGTTTTATCAATTTTTCCAAATCCATTTTTATTCATAGAAAATTCATTTTGATAAAATTCATTCTGCAACTAAAAAGGAACAATAAATGTTGTGAATGTGAAATACAACGATTAATATGTTTCTAGTATCATTTTGCTTCTGATATGTGGGAAAAGCTTCGCTGTGATGGCAAAAAGAAATTAAAATGCTGTGCTGTGCCAACAATTTTTGGTGATTTAGTATTTCATGTGAAAGAGAAAGCATGCAATGGTTTAGTTATAATTTTAATTTAAATTTAATTTTAAAATTATTATTTATGATTAGAAATTTTACCCAATAAATTTTTCAGATGTTGATAATATCAATAGCGAGCAAGATTCGGAACAAGTTTTAGTGCAATTAGATTCTTTGAGTAAGAATATTAAAATATTGTCTACAACAAATACTGAATCAAGCAACGAGTCAACTACGTATAAAAACAAATGTGAAACTCAAAAATCACTTCTAAAATGTTAATATAATTAGTGAATTAATGAGTACATAATGAATATTGTAAAATTATGAGTGTTAATATTTTTGTATTGTTTGCAGAAGTTTTAAATACTGCAACTGATATGGAAACATCTGATACATCTGATGAAACTATTCAATTATCAAGTAGTCAACTTAATACAAAGTTAACAATGTATCAAAATGACCAAAGAAGTACTTATGAAGAAAAAGTATGCGATAACCAAAGTGCAAACATTGAAGAGCTAAGCGATCAGTATTCTGATGAGAATTTAGACAAAGAGGAAAAAAATCTATTAAATTTACACAAAGAATATGTAAATACTCCTAGTAGTGATATATTTAAAAAATATGAAAAAGTTGTCAAGTTGTATGAAAAAAGTGAAAAATTAAGAATAGCGATGAAAAGGAGACACAAACAAAAATATCAAGCTCTTAAGAGAAAAATTAAAAAATTAGAAACACAAAAAGAAATAACAAATGTATGTAACAAAGAAAATACATTAATTTATAAGAACGTTTTTAATGAAGATCAAATTAGTATTTTAAGTAATAAATATAAGAAGATCCGAAAGTGGTGCAATGAAACTTTAGTTAAAGTGTTCCAACTAAAATTTGCTTGTGGCATATCTGGTTATAAAGAACTGTTGCATCAAAACATACCTTTACCATCTTTAAGAACATTGCGTAAAAAGTTTCAAAATTGGAAATTCATGAGCGGTGAATGTGATGAAATATTTGATTTTTTAGAAATGAAAGTTGGCCAATTTAAAATAAATAAAGATAAAGATTGCTTATTAATTTTAGATGAGATTAATATAAAATCAGGGCTGTGTTATGATAACTCAAATAGTACTTATATAGGTAACGTTACATTTCCAGATCATGATTCCAATGAAATAGCAACGCATGTTCTTGTTTTTATGTTAGCAGGAATTGCAACAAGATGGAAACAAACAATTGATTTTTATTATACTAACAGTAATACGAATGGAGAAAAGTACAAACCTCTTATTTTAAAGTACATTAACAAATCTGAAAGAATTGGATTAAAAGTTCATGGAATTGTTTCTGATATGGGGAGTGCTAATCAAGCCATGTGGCGTTCGTTCGGAATAAATGTGAACCGATATTCTACTATAGTAAACAAATGTATTCATCCACTTGATGCCAAAAGATATTTGTACTTTTTTCACGACGCATCCCACGCTTTTAAAAATTTAAAAGAAGGTATGCTTAATAATGTTACTATAACCATACCGGATAATTATGTAAAGTATTACAATTTACCTAGTAATTCTGCTGATGCAACTCATTTGTATGAATTATTTAACATTCAAAAAGATCTCGATTTAAAACTTGTACCCAAACTAAACGAAGACTATCTAGACAGAAGTAAGCACTTTCAGAAAATGAGGGTAAAAAGTACGTCACGAGTTTTGAGTTTCGAAGTAGGCACAGCTTTAGAATTTTTATCAGAAGAATGTAAGGTAGAATATAAAACTACAGCGTGGTTAGTACTGCAATTTTCTAAATGGTTTAGAATAATGACTTCAAGAAATCTTATATTAGCTCTTAGTAAAAGAAATTTAAAAAAATTTAATGAAACAATTAATTTCTTAAGTAGTTTTATAGATCTCATTAAATCATTAATATTTGGCGTTGCAAATAGATGGAAACCTTTTCAAAAAGGACTAGTGATATCTACAATGTCATTTATAGAATTAGGTACCTATTTAATCGACCAATGCGAGTACAAATTTGTCTTAGGAGGGAGGTTTACCCAAGATTGTTTGGAAAATTTATTTTCTGTTTTGAGGATGAAGAACTGTACCTTAAACGCTATTCAGCTAAAAAACAATTTAAAGCTTATTACCATTTCACATTATATGAGAAGAGTTTCTTGTAGTAGCTATGACGAGGACGACCGAGAATGTTTACCTGATTTTTTGGAAGTTATCAATAATTTGAAAAAGAAACCGACAAATGAGATGAATAATGTTTCTAGTACGTCTTGCTATCCTAATGTTTGTAATCATGTTCAAATAGATCAAATAGAATTAAATGTATTATATTACATAGCGGGCTATTTAATAAGAAGTATTTGTAAGAATCAAAAATTCTGTAAGCGTTGTATCTTATGCGTTGGTAGTTTTAAACAAGATTTAAATTCTTTCAACAGACTAACACAATTAAGATGCTATTCTAAAGAATCATTATTTTTTGTTAATTCAAGAACATTTCATTTCTTCATTGAGATGGAAAAAACTTTTAGAGGTACCATTGAGAAAGTTAAATCTTTAAAGAACATAAATTTAAGTAGTTTTTTTACTCAACAATTTCAAATAATACCTTATACTTTACCGGAGTGCCACAATTTAAAAACAAATATAGCGAAGCGATATGCGGTGTTTAGATTAAAAATTTATACACAAAAAACTAAAGTTTCAAAGCATTGTAGTTATGCCAGCAAAACTATGGCTATGCATGCTAATACACAATAACTTTTTGTATTTTTTTTTATTAATCAGTTATATGAGGTTGTTAGAAGTTTAATTAGTAAAAAAAAATTTTATTTTTTCTATGTGAGCGAGATATGGTGGCTGTGCATGCTAAAGTAGTTTTTTTGTGCCTTTATTATCGAGTTATTTGTTACTAAAAGTTTAATCAGTCAAAAGATTTGTTTATTTTTCTTGTGCGCGTAAATCGATGGCTATGTGTATACGTATTGAGCTAATACGTACTAAGTTGTTTTGTATTTTTATTTATGAATTTTATTGAGAAATATTTAATTAGTAAAGAGAATTGACTTTGTAAGCTGTGTTTTTCATTATATAATGATTTTACCTTTATTTGTTTCAGATTAGAAAAATAATTTCAATAAACCCAATGCAATAGTGATGGGCGTTACGGCGACACCCGTTTAAAATACATGGTATCACAACTAATCATGGAAATTGAAGATCTATTTTTATATACTTTTTTATACGCAATAAGTTTTGTTTATTACATTATTTTAAGTTTAAAGTTTTTTTTTTTGCATTTTCAAATAAAAACTTCAACTCCTAAATATGAAATTTTCTATCATTCAATTACCTAATTTGTATTACTAGATTATATTTCAATTAACAAAAAAAGGATGAAAAATATCCAAAATTTATCAGAAGTTTTTTAAGAGTTCAGGATTTGATTTTTAACAATCCAGTGTAAATAGTTAAATACTAGTCAGAATTCACTAATTTAAAAATCGCGGTTCCGAAGGCGCAAAATGGCCGCTTCCTGTAGATCGGCCACACTTTCCCTAGACCCCCTCTAGCTTCAACTGGCTAGTATAAGATCCTGTTGCGGTACATATACCGAGAGCGTCTCCCCATAGGTAGCCCCCTGCATTGTTCCCGTGCGCGCGCGCGATCAGCTGTCTGACAGCCGCCACTCGCTAGCCAGCTAATCGAATCTCTCTCCCCTCTCTTTGCCACGGGACGAATAGATAAGCCTGTTTATGTTGCAATTATTACCTATATATTTCGCAGAGACGACGAAGACGACAGCGGTGGCGGCGGTGGCGGAGAAACAAGGAGGGGAACAATCAATATCACGCACCGTGTTGAGTGTATAGTAAGGCCTGTAAAGCTGCGCTGCCGCTGCTTCGCGCTGTGTACATACCGCCGTATGAGCTGCGGTGGCCGTCAGTCGCGCGCCGTCGCCGCTGCCGGGAGTACGTCGACAACGCCGGGGTTTAAGATGATGCTGCCCACGAACGCCCTGGCTGTGCTGCTTCTGCCGCTGCTCGCCGCTTGCTGTCAGTCGCAGGCTAATCAGCCAATCAGGAACTCGTCCTTCAGAAGTGCCAAGGTGCGTATGTGTGCTCAGGTGAAGATCTTCCAGATTGTTGGCCTTCTTTTAAGGTTATGGCGTGGATATTTTACGAGAGGCGCATGGAGTCGACTTCTTTTGCATTGTTTATTTTATTGTGTGTGAGCAAGTGTGTCAGCTGGCAACGCATGATACTTTTTGAGTTTGCTGATTTTACTGATTCGGAGGAATTTTCACACGGCTGAAAGTTTTCAGTTCTTTTATTTCAAATTATATACGTATATGTGCAAATCCGCGGACTACAGACAACAACTGGGGTACAAAAACGGAAAAAATTTTTTTTTGAGGGCACACCTACCACATAAGGTTTTTTCGGTTCTTTGGGGGTTCCCAACATGAAAATACTCGTGTACACTCATTATCCGTTGCCAAACTTTTTTGCCGACGAAATCAATTTTTCTTATGGAAATTTAACATGGGAAAAATGGACGAAAAGTAGTCATTGATGATTAACCAATAGCAAACTATTGAAGAGGCCAAACCAAATTCCACAAAAAAGCGATTAAAGTTGAAGAATAGAGCTTTAATTTGAGATGAGAATCGTTAAAATCGGTCGATTCTGTGCAAAGCTAGATGAAGTTGAAAATGGCGAAAAATGACAAAAATTTGAAGAATTACGTGGGTTTGAGAAAAATCGCTCATTTTCGTCATTATTCGCCATTTTCAACTTCATCTAGCTTTGCACAGAATCGACCGATTTTAACGATTTAAATCTCAAATTAAAGCTCTATTCTTCAAGTTTAATCGCTTTTTTGTGGAATTTGGTTTGGCCTCTTCAATAGTTTGCTATTGGTTAATCATCAATGACTACTTTTCGTCCATTTTTCCTATGTTAAATTTCCATAAGAAAATTTGATTTTGTCGGCAAAAAAGTTTGGCAACGGATAATCAGTGTTCACGAGTATTTTCATGTTGGGAGACCCTCAAAGAACCGAAAAAACCTTATGTGGTAGGTGTGCCCTCAAAAAAAATTTTTTCCGTTTTTGTATCGCAGTTGTTCTCTGTAGTCCGCGGATTTTCGCATATGCGCAGATCTCAAATAAGTTTTCCTTAACTCGGTAATAAGAACGACGAAAAAAAAATTTGACGTACACCTCTACAATAAATTTTTTCTTCTATAGGCCATACAATAGACGGAAAAAGCTTTAGATCACAGAAGAATAGTCTTGTGACACAGTTTTAACCCAAATCAATTTTTCTTATGGAAATTTAATAGTATAGTCACCGATGATTAACCAATAGCAAGCTCTTAAATGTGCCAACAAATATTCTTTCTTTTTCTTTTAATACCTAGCTGCGAGTACCCGAAAGACTCCGACGTGCCACAATGCATCCAACAAATGTTCCGCAAAAAAGGCAATTAAAGTAGAAGAAAAATTTAATTTAAGCTAAAGATCGTTAAAATCTGTCGGTTTTGTGCAAAGTTACGTACATTTGAAAAACGTAAAAAAAATTACGAAAAATGAGCGATTTTTATCGAATTTACGTAATTCTTAAGATTTTGATAATTTTTATGATTTTAATAAGACCGTTGATTTTCTGTGTTTCAAAGTTTTTTATGACCGAGATAAGAGAAACTTTATTGTGAATTGCACATACGTCACGGTTGGCGAAGTAATTTTTGAGAAATATTTAATTTCGATTTCAAATATAACACTGGCAGAAAAATTGGCTGTTTTCTGCATTTTTCTACATATTTTCGTTTTTTATCATTTTTTTCTATTTTTCCTCTCCTGAATTGGAATATTTGCAATGAAGAGAAACCGAAATATACAGAAAAAAATGAAAATAAAAAAAATATATATGCAGAAAAAACCAATATAAATAGAAATAAATGATGCCAAAAATATGAACGAAAATTAATGAATTGATTGAAAAGAAACAAAAAAATGAATAAATTTTATATGAACAAATTTATTTGATTTAATAATTTATATTTTGTTTCATTCTGTTTTTCTTCTTTTTTTTTTGTGTATTTCTACTTTTTTCTCTATATTTTAGTTTATCTCTGTTCATTTCTGTTTTTTTAGTTAATTTTTCTTTTAACCGTTTCAAATATTCCAATTCAGGTTAGAAAAAAAAACAATAAGAAACGAAAATATTTATAAAAAAATGCAGAAAATACTTATACAGAAGAAAACAATAAAAAACAAAAAAAACCCATAAAATTTTTCTGCTAGTGAACAAGTACTGTTTATATTTAATAAGTAGTAAAACTTTCGTGTAAATAAATTGAATAATTTCTGAAGTATAACAAAATTTAGCCATTTACCTTTATGAAAGATGATAAATAATTTAATGTTCAAACAATCAAAATGTAGATAAATAAAAAAATAAAAAAAATCAAATCTCTTTAAAAAAAATTTTGTAAAATTACAAAATCGGTGGAATTATTCCCGAGATATCTGCCGTACACATATACTATTTTATAGCACTGCCTGCCCAAAGTCCGCTGTCACGCCTATCCGTGCCGAAAGTAGTACTTTTTTGCACCGTGAGGTTAGCGCACGAGCGTAGCGAGTGTGATAAACACACGGTGCAAAAAAGGACTACTTTAGTCACGGATAGGCATGACTAAAGTATGGGCTTTGGTCACACCGTGCTATAAAATAATGTTCGATACGCGTGATAAAAATGATTCTGACACGAGTGTAATTGTCACAGTGATGCCGGAATCATTTTTATCGCACTAGTATCAAAAAGTATACTATTTCACGATCACAAAGTTTCCTATGAGGAAGCAAAAGTGGGTAATTATGAACATGATAATAATTATATTTGTGTTCTGCAATTATATTCTTGCATCATTTTCAAGTCATACTATATTATGAATGTATTTTAAAAATGAATGATTTTTTCTATGATATTTAGTTGATAAAGAATTTTTACTAAAGCATTGTAAGTTTCACATGTATGAAAGATACATATACATTTTTTGTTCTATATATTTTCAGTCATTAAAATATTTAAAATACAAAATAATAAAATCTTGAAGAATAAGTAAACATTCATACATTGATTTCAGATAACTAAATTAATAAAATGATATAAAAAATCAATAAAAATTTAGCTAGTTTCAAATAATTAAAATTTCAGTATGAAATTTTCATTCTTAATATATTTCCAATGTTTTACGGTAGATTAAATAAAAAAAATGTCGATACTTCAAAAAATGTTGTAAATAAATAAATTTTTTACAGCTACATCATAAATCAAGGGACTTGCGCCAAAGTGAAATAAGGACATTAGCCAGTTTAACAAATGTAGATCATATGAACGAAGTATTGGACAATATTTGTGTAGTTCGAGTTGTTGGAACACCTGCACATCGTACAGTTGGACAAGTACAATATCATCAATTAATTTTTTCAATATATATAGAACTCAAAAACAACTAAGATAATTTCAAATTTTTTATTTAGTATATTAAATCTAGTCTGCAAGATCTTGGCTGGCCTGTTGAAGTCAATGAGTTTGAGGATCAAACTCCAAACTTTGGAACACTTACATTCCGTAACTTTATTGCGAGATTGAATCCTAATGCTAAAAGATATTTGACATTAGCATGTCACTATGATTCAAAATATGAAAAAGATATCAATTTTGTTGGTGCTACAGATAGTGCTGTACCATGCATGCAACTCATCAACTTGGCCAAGGTTATGGAAAAGCAATTAAAGTCAATAAAAGATGTAAGTACATCAAGGTTGTTGTGGACTTTAAAAAGCTGTTAAAGTAGGTAGCATCTTTGCGTTAAGTTTAATAATGTTTAGAGTTTAATTTTTTAACATTATAATCCATAATGCTAGAAAACGTAAATATTTATTTATATAACATAAATAAAAATATCTTGGTAAAGACCAATGTTTAAAGAAACAGTATAAAATTTTTCTTTTTTTCCGTTACATGCAGAAATACTTCTCTGTTTTTTTGTAAATTTTATAAATATTAATATTTAATTTTTGTTTAAACATAATATAACAAATATTTATTTAACAGAATGATGTCAGTTTAATGCTACTGTTCCTTGATGGAGAAGAAGCATTCAAATTGTGGGGGCCAAAAGATTCTATATATGGAGCTAGACATTTAGCAAAGAAATGGCATGAAAATACGTATTCTCATAATGATGAATATATCTCTGATTTGGACAGAATTGTAATTACATTTTTTTCAAAATATATAAATATTTTGCTTACTACCAAAACATAATGAACCTAATTTTTATTTTTATAGGATCTATTTGTACTATTGGACCTCATTGGAGCACCAGATCCAACATTCTACAATTACTTTACTGAAACATCTAAATGGTATTCACTGATGTCAAAGGCAGAAACTGCTTTGGCTAAGATGAAATTATTTGAAAAGTATTCGTATGGGAAGCCACAGCTAAAATATTTCCAGGATTATACAATTACTGCTGGAATACAAGATGATCATCTTCCATTTTTAAATAGAAGTGAGAATATTTAAATAATTTAGATTATATATATATAATATTTACTTATTAAAAACTCATATATATAACTCTTTGCAGATGTTCCAATTCTACACTTAATACCATATCCATTCCCAGATTTCTGGCATACGGCTGGAGACAATAGAAGTGCAATAAGTATGACCACTATAGAAAATTTAAATAAAATTTTGAGAGTATTTGTTGCTTCGTACTTAAACATTGAAACGTAAGTGGTCTTTTTTGACCTATTTTAAATATCAGTAAGATTACCAGTATTTTTACTCAAATCAAGGGTTTAAACCAAATAAATTAAAATCTTAATTAAAATTCCATATTATTGGGTATAAATGGGTAAATTATAGTAAGTTTAAACAAAAGTCAATGGATGCCTAAACACAGCCAATATTTCTTCGATATGTATACAGCAATGACAGTGAATATCTGCAATCAGAGGAACACCTGGAACTGTAACATATGTTCGATACTAGTGTATACGATAAATTTTTAATTATCGCCAGGGATGGCGATGTTTCTACGTCAATTATTTGGGGGAGAGAGAGAGAGAAAGAGAAAAGCAGAAAACCTAAACCGTATGGAAGGCACGAGTGCGTCGATTTTTTCGAACGCTGTCACAAAGCGTGCATTTATGGAATACTTATGTATGACTTTTAAAAGGAATGAGAAAAAAAAGAAACTATTTTGCTATACCGGTGCATGGGATCGTTGTACGATCCCATCCTTTCACGGACGCTTAGCGAGCGTGATTTCCTGCCACGTGATTAGCTTCGACAAGAGGTGTTTCGAAATTCGTCTACAGTTTCGTTTAGCATCAGTTCTCCGCGAGAGCTAACTAACGTTCTTATAATCATGTTTTGTTTTTGTTATTTTGTACAGCGCCATTTGCTAGTAGGCATAGCCGTAGAAAAAAAAACAGCGTAGAACGCGAGGCACAGAAAAAATCCGCTAGTGGAAAGTAAAAAATGGAAAAGTGAAGTAGGAGAAAGGATGGATAGTGCGAGAGAGAGAGAGAGAGAGAGAGAGAGAGAGAGAGAGAGAGAGAGAGAGAGAGAGAGAGAGAGAGAGAGAGAGAGAGAGCTACAATAAAATCTGCATTGCGGAGGTGTTGGCAACAATGACTCGAGGTCATTGTTCGGCGCTCCCACCTGAAGAACCTGTAGAGTCCACTGTCGAGAAAAGGAGTCCACCTGTGCTTCGTTGTTCTCGCCATGTTGGTGGGCTATTACAAAGTCATTTCCAACGATGCAGCAACGAATGTTTTTTTCTACTCGATACTTACCGATTTACTTTTACGACTTCGCGAATAACTATTTTTTAACTTTTACGGTGCATTTGTAAAGATATTAGAATGAACAGACTGGTGTTAACAATTCATTATCGGTGCCGATGTTGATTGTATGATTTTTGGAACTTATTTGTATTAAAATTTATGAATTGTTGTTGCGTTTTTATAGATGTATATTTGTTTTCAAACATTGTAAGTCAGGCAGAGTATATATTTTGTAATAAAGATCATTCATTAATAAAACAGTTAACAGAGACTTGTACTTGGAAATTCATTGAAATGTATTGTTTTTTTTTTGCGTATCAGGTATTATCTCAGAATTATCCTTAAAAACGTCAAGTAAATATCTATACATAGAATTTCTTATTTCATTACAGATATATTATTTTTTTATTTAACAATCACATTTAAAAAGTAATTATATTATTTCATAATTTTTTTTTCATTACTACAAAGCTTCCTCTGTGAGAAAGCAAAAGTTTTGTAATTGAATTTGTTGATAAAAAAAGTAAAACATGTATAATTTAAGAATATCGTGAATTAATTGAGAAATTATTAAAGAAAAATATAAACTAAATTAATCGTGAATTATCCACCCATGATCGAATATATCGATTCATAATTTCCAAATATCCAAAAGTATAGCCGTTTAACAATAAAGGAATACGACTGTAACTGAGATGCATGTATTATATAATGTCACTTCTGTTATCTTCATTTTTACCGTAAAAACTTTCTTTTTATTTCATAACAGGTATAGGTGATGCGCGGTCTACCCGTTACCGACGATTTCAGGGACTGGTTTTTCTCATTCAATTTTGAGTTTTCAGAAAAAATTTTTTTGGCATGTCCCTTACTAAATCTACACCGTGTCAAAGTTTTTTTTCTAAAAATTCAAAATTGAAAGAGAAAACCGGGTCCCTGCCATTGTCGGTAACGGGAGGGCCGCACATCACCTAGTAAACAGTAACAATTATTTTAGTAACAAATTATTATTAGTCCCAGTAAACACATCTTAAAGATGCCTTTTAGGTAATAAGACATCTTTTAGATGAAGTGTTTACTGGAATTCCTATATCAATAAAGTTATCAACGGATCTTCCTAAAATATGCCGATACCGGTGCGATTTCTACCATACCGGCATAACGCTTTATTTAATTAATAAGTTAAAAGTTAATGATTTGTAATCATTTATTTGCAAAATGCACATCTCAAAGACTTTTGTTTACACACAGAAAAAGTTCTGAAGTTTTTGTAAATAATTTTATCAATTTAAACAAACTCCAGAATTTAAAATTTTCAAATCAAGAAACATTATCTATAGATGTAAACAAAGAACGCGTTTTTTACATAAATTTTTGCAAGTAAACTTATTATTAAACTAAAGCAATTTTTTCTAAAAAATTAAAATTAGTAATAATAGAAGCCAAAAACATGCAAATATTAAAACAAAAATGATTAAAACCGATTCACCTAAAGTATAAGTAAGTTTCTGACCTTGATTTGTTTAAGTAAATGTATATAGAGCACATCTGTTATAGCATATATCAATATGTTAAACTATCCAACAAAACTAAACAACAATAACTCCTTCTCTTCCCAATCTAAACAGACCTCTTTAGGAAAACTCCTACCTTATCAACTGCAGATACCGCAGTCACGCGCTATCGCTCTCCGCTCCAAACTTCGCGCCACGTCGTCTCTATCCGCACAAACTCTACCTCCCCGCTAGATCCCCACTATGCCTATGGAAAGGCAAAGGAGACAGCGCGACGAAGACAGCGATATAGACACATTTACAGAGCGTCGGCGCGTCCGATACAACACACGCAACCCCCAGCACGGACGCGCTGCCTGTTTCTCCCTCTCTCTCTCTCTCTCGCTCTCCCTCGTTGACTCCTCGACTCCGCGGCGCGCGCCTCAGTCGCGAAGCAGCCGCGCCGCCGGGACCGCGTCTTCGCCTTTCACTCTGCTTGTTCCATCCCGTGCCGCATATTATATTATATATATATACACATATATACATATGCACGTACTGTACAACTATACAACGCGCGTGTGGGTGTGCTATTTCCGAGTGCGTGGATACAGTATATAATACATAATATATATATACACAGCGGCAGTGTGGTGCGTTCGATACACGCGTGGTGCATTTGCGTACCCCAGTGCAAAGTCGATGTGGAAAGGTGTAGCATCAGCAGCAGCCGGCGGCGCGCCCCTCACCGAGATGCCGACGACCTGCGCCTAGACAGGGCACAACACACGTACACGCAGGCGGATACAACATCGCACGCGCAGGCTCTGCTGTGCTGCGAGCTGCGAGAGAGTGAAGTGAGTCTCTCCCTGTGGAATATATATATATATATATATATATATATATATATATATATATATATATATATATATATATATATATATATATATATATATATATATATATGCATGTCCTGCTCCTGCCTGCCTACTTTATACCTACCTTTTTTCGGCGCGCTGATGGGCGTCGCAGCAGCACTGCACTGCTCCGTCTCGCTCTCTCTCCCTCTCTGTGTGCATATATACCTGCCTGCGTTTGAGGTTATATGGGGGGGAGCCCGCCTGGTGATAATAACCTCGATCCCACGGGCTCTGTCTTTCTCTCTCGCTCGCTCCCCGAGAAAAGGGTCTAACGATGCCTGTTTACAAACAAAAGGAGAGCGAGAAAGAGAGAGACGCGAGCGAGACTTTTTTCCCTCCCCGAACGCCTGCTGCAGGTACTACTACTACCTACCTACCTATAATACCCGCGGAGAGTGAAAGTGCGAGCGCGCGGTGCAGAGTGCGTAAGTGCTCACGCTCTCTCGTCCTCGTCGCCGAGAGACATAGCACCCGGAGACCGAAACGGGTTTATACATATATATATATACACACATACAGACAAACAGGTTAGAACAGTCCCTCCGCGCCGCGTCCCTCTCACTTCTAGCCCGGCTTTTTTTCCCCGTCACTTTTCACCGCGCTCATCTCCAGCTACATATAGTATCTCTCTTTCTACGGAAGCTTGTAGCCGCCACTGAGCAGCGTGGCGCTAGTGGTCACGATTGTATCGCGCACGACGTCGGTGGGACTGTTTGTTTCACCTGAATGGTGCATGTGGATGTAACTCGTTCAAACTTTGGCCTTTTTTGCATAATTAAGGTGATGTGAAATACCGACATAATTTCCAAACATGGATATCTCATGAAAATACCAATAGAATCGTCCAAAAAAAAATCTGAGTATAGTATTAACATATACAGAGCGCTTGACGTTCGTGTTTTTCCAAAAAAATGATGACAATTTATTTGATTAAATAAAAACCGTACTGTCGGTAAGTAGGAATCTGCAATTAAGCTACTTTTAAAACATGGATATCTCATGAAAATACCAATAGAATCACCCAAAAAAAAATCTGAAGATAGTGTTTAAGTGTGCGGAGCGCTTGACGTTCGTCTTTTTCCAAATAAACGTTTAAATGTTGATTTAAAAAATATTGAAATTCACGGTTTCACATGGCCTTAACATTGCGGTTAATGGCCTTGACAAAGAAACATCACTAATATGAGATAAAATCCATCTTTGTAAATTAATTAGATACTTCTAATGGAAATATGGTGACATAGCGAATAGCGACTTAACCTTTTTGTCTTCTTGTTATTCGTTTGTGGCTTTGAAATCTTTTTTCTAATATAGACAACATATTGTATTTCAAGGTTCAAGGTGTATTAACAATATTAAAGTAATTATTGTTATTACAGTTGTAAATATTAGTATTTGATGACTGTTATTCACAGATGGTAAAAACACTTGAATAGATTACAGTTCGCTATAAAGGAAAGGATCCGCTAATATTTCCATTAGAAGTATCTAATTAATTTACAAAGATGGATTTTATCTCATATTAGTGATGTTTCTTTGTCAAGGCCATTAACCGCAATGTTAATTATGCAAAAAAGGCCAAAGTTTGAACGAGTTACATCCACATGCACCATGCAGGTGAAACAAACAGTCCCACCGACGTCGTGCGCGATACAATCGTGACCACTAGCGCCACGCTGCTCAGTGGCGGATACAAGCTTCCATACTCTTTCTCTACCTCCACCTATACACACGAGTGAGGTTAGGTCTGCGCGGGCGGCCGAAAAGGCCTTATCTCGCACTCTCTTGCGCGCTGCATACTCTTTGTTCCAAACATAGGTCCCCCGTGCTCCAAAATAGCTGCCTCTCTCGCCAGAGAGAAAAAGTTTTCGCGGAACCTGCACGCGGGGTGTCTCGGTTTGCTTTGCGAACCGAGAGGGGCGTGTGTATAAGTTTTCAAGGAATGGTAAAAATGCCGTCTCTCTCTCTCTCTCTCTCTCTCTCTCTCTCTCTCTCTCTCTCTCTCTCTCTCTCTCTCTCTCTCTCTCTCTCTCTCTCTCTCTCTCTCTCTCTCTCTCGTTCTCTCTGTGTATGCATGATGTACACCCATCCTTGAGGGATTCTTGCCGAACGTGCCTACTCAGTTTCAAAATCCTGTAATCCAGTTGGCCGATTCTAATTGAAGGTTAATGGTTACAGTGGAATTATCTAATGAGATTGCAGGATTTTGAAACTGAGCAGGCACATTCGGCAAGAATCCATCAAAGATGGGTGTACCTATATTCAAACGGGAGCGAGACCTACTTGAGCGTGTTATATATATATATGTGTGTGTGTGTGTGTGTGTGTGTGTGTGTGTGTGTGTGTGCAAGCTAGTCTCTCTCCGAAGGCTGGAGTTTGTTCCGGAATGGCGATGTTGTTACTCGGAGTTATTAGAAAAGTGGTCTCGAACAGCGTGAAGTTGCAATTATAGTTTTTCGCGGTTGTTGCTGGTCGCGGCTCGATTTAGTACGAACGCGCGCGCATTGCTGACGGGAAATCGATAGCCACCACTGGTTGTGGTGTGCATACGTATGTATATATATGCTCCGATTGTGTTTAGTGATATGTACTTGAAAATCGGGTTCGGGGAGTACGCGTGGCACACGCCTGCAGCAGAGCTGTTCGTTATTAACGCTATGCACTTTGGCTTGATTGCAATTGCGTCGATGCAAAACGTATACCTACTGCTGCTCTACCGGCACGGAATGACTCTTTTATTTTTCGGTTGTAAAACGCCCGGCTGTCGCGCTCCTTTTTTTTATCTCCAAAGATATATATGTGTTGCTGAAAAATTATCGGAACTCGCGCCATTCGATATTCGCATTCGTGCTGGCACGATTCCTCGCACATTCCTTTACTTTAGAACTCAAAATTCTACGCCTTACTATCTCTGTAACCTCAGCTAACGCGCCGCACGGCAATTCGTAATTATTTTCTCAAACGAACGTAAAAATACACTCACCAACATTCCAGACCCACCCTTTATTACCCCTCTAAGAGGCAACGTCTCTCTTTTTCTCTCTCTCTCTCTCTCTCTCTCCACTTGAGAGTTTTTACGCCTCGCCCCGCGCGGCGTCCGCGGCATTCTCCCTCGGCTCTCAAGATTCTTTATCTACATCGTGTTGTCTTGCATCACAAGGGTTGCTTCTTGGATTTGCCTGATTTTCTGCTGAGTACTATTTAAATGCAAGAAATTACCTCTAGTAAATTATATACTTATTCGTCTTCACATAACGTACATATATGTGGCTTCCAGGAATAACGACTTAACTGACTTTTTGTCAAAATTGAGCTAGCACCGGAATTTATACCTTCTAACTACCCTTTTTCATGTAGACTTGGTCCGGAAATCTGAAACGCGTTCGAAGAGCAAATATCAGCCAAGTGCATAACCACTTAACTGCACCTGTGCCCGGAAAAACCTCTTAACTGGATATTTATATTTAATTAAAGGCACCGTTTTGAAGTTAATACTATACAATATACAGATTATAACACACCTATTTTTAGGTATAACAGTAACCGAGTAACGTTCGGTATTCGGTTTACCGAATTCCGTTGACTTCACGCACATTCCGTTGGGAGGCGCCCATGCGCGGGAATGAATATTTAAAAAAGAACTCATATTCTATGTTTTAAGTGTAGAAATAACTATGTTATTTATCTTATTTGAACAATTTCCCTAAACCACTTAACTGCACAGTTACCGGAATAACAATAACTTAACTGCATTGTTTTGTTTGTTTATACAAAGAACAAAAATGTATTCTAGCAACTGTTAGTGGGGTTCGAAAGATATTCGATACCTTTGTAAATCTCTACATTGTTATGACTCATCTCGCGCATTTCGATCATACATATGAAGTGTCATGACAAAAATTTTAAAACGTCGATTTCTCGAAAACACGTAAAAGTCAGTTAAGTGGTTATTCCTGGAAGCAACAGATATGTTTCACGGTTCGAAAGTATCGATCAACGCAATCCCACGTGCCTTCGGTTTCACCCCTACTCAATTATTCAAACATCAAAACACAGCTCGTTCAACAACTAAATCATTAACCAATGCCATAATCAAATCGTTCGCGTTTTCCCCCTTTCGCTCCGTTCTGTAAACAAACAAACACACACACAGACACGGCTCGATAAAAACTTGTGCCGCAACGCACGTACGCACACATTCTGACTTGAGAAAAAGGCCACCCACTCATTCAACTTCCAATGACGACCAGGAAAACTCCGACCGACGCCACGTGTAACTCGACCGCACCGGCCTCGCTGCACACAATGCGCACGCAGCACGCCGTCTCTCTCTCTCTCTCTCTCTCTCTCTCTCTCTCTCTCTCTCTCTCTCTCTCTCTCTCTCTCTCTCTCCCCCTCTCTCTCTCTCTCTGTCTCCCTGTCTCCGCCTCGCGGCCGCGATAAGCCAAACCCGTTTGCGGCGGGAGAGACGCGCTTTTTTCTCTTTCCTTTTTTAATTTAATTATATAGGATGCGACGGGCGTTCGGGTATATTTTCGTCCTCGCGAGAGAAAGAGCAAATATCGTTATCGGATGATGTATAAGTGCGCAGAGTGATTTAATGGGCGTAGATATATATATACATATGATGGTGGTTTTGGTTTTTGTTTGCCGCGATGGTTTTGATTGATTGCGTATTGGGTGCACGATAGGTGGCTATTGATTGAGGATTCGGTGATAAATATGTAAAATCCGGTGATAACGCGTGCTGGTATGGGTTTTCGTGTTTGTGCGTAAATCATAAACACGCGCTGTGCTGCATGTGGCGAAATTAAACGGGGTTTTTTTGATTTATAATGTCTTTATTCGTATATATCAAACGGTGCTTGTAAATTACACGATGGCATATATAGCTCGTAAGTTTTGTTTTCAAAGTATCACGTTTTAGTTTTGATTGCCAGTTATATACGAGAACGATGATTGTAAATAACTCCTCCCGTATTATTTAATAATGACTATATCCCAAGAAAATGACTTATTTCAAGGTTAAAGAGAACGTTTATTTTTCAGCGCTATCGCGTGAAAGCACAAACAAACGAAATTGTGAAGAATATAACGTTTTTTACAATCAATGGAAACCGGTGATCAACCAGTATTTCCAAAAAATTAACTGACCAACCATATTTTAAACACAACCCGTAACACTTAATTTCAATTTAAAACTATAACATCATACCACAGCTTTAACTTTCTTCATTTCTTATCTTTTCCGAAAATTTCCACCATACACCCACATAGAAACTGCCACTAATATACATCTTCGACTTTCAGATCCTCACCACAGGCGCCACCAGGACGACCAGCAGTGTGCCGCGTTACAACAACAACAACAACAACAACAACAACAACAACAACAACAACAACAAGAACCCTATATCTGCGTATACAGTGCGCGCGTGGTGCGAGAATATATAAGTATATAGTAGAGAGTGGCGTTGGTACGCGCGCGTGTGAAGCGAGAGAAAAGAAAAGTGGCTGCCGCCGCCGCCGCGGGAAAGCGAGAAGATGCTCAAGTTCATCCGTGGCAAGGGCCAGCAGCCCACGGCCGAGCGGCAGAAGCTGCAGAAAGACCTGTTCGCCTTCCGTAAGGTGAGTAACGCGCGCGAGAGCGCCGCATTCCAAGAGACGCGTGCGGCGGTTCCGCGTTCCTGCAGCGAGGGAAAACGAGGGGAGCATATAGCGTCTGTCGATGCGAGGGAAAAAAATCACAGGAGATTTTGGGGTGAACAGATATGATAAGAGGTGTGACTTTTAGAAGTGTTTCGGGGAATGTAAGAATGTATGTGGAAATTAATTGAAATTATATGGGGAAGAACACTTTTTTTTTTTTAAATATATTCGTCTTGTCAGATTTTTCTCCCATGCTTCAATTTTATCTTTTTATTTAAGGTATGAATTTGCTGCTAAAGGATTTGCTTAACCCACTTACCTCACGGTATAAAGAAATCATTTCCATTTTTTTTTTATAATTAAAAGAAAACTTTCCAGTATATTTTTTCCTCGCGTTATTCTCCATTCACGCGTCATCTCGCAATATAATAGAAACTACATGCATCCCGCCCCCAAACATCCGACAAAAGAAGGCTACCGCGATATATATAAATATATATATTCAATAACCCACTTTCCGCAAATAGCTCGACAATTTTCGCGCCACTTATGTTTACAAAGCAAGCGCCATTATTTCTGGCAACCCCTCCTCCCCGGAAAATCTCTCGCGAAGAGCCCCAACTTTCGATCAGCTTTTCAACGCGCGCACTTTTATAATACAGCATATAGTCGACGCTACTCGGTGTGCTGCACGAGCGGAAAAACGGACGTGATTTTCGCGACGAGGCATTAATCCGATTACCCGAGCGCGCGCGCAACAAAGAACTGGCTTTGCCTATGCGCTGGTTATTAATGACTTTCCCTCGTTTATGGGAGAGCCAGCCGCGGGGCTGGGGCGTTTTGCCGACGTAAAATGTTTTGTTGCACGTAACGGGTGTGTAGCAGCAGAATGTTCCAATGTTTATTATCGCGCGCGAAAAACTCGTTTGCGCGGGATTCTTGTTCGACGGTTTGTTGTAAATCAAAACACCGTTAAGGTGATTTTTTTTTGCCGCCGCAGCCGCTGAGCTTGAGTATCTCCGTGAAAAGTCTTTAGGTTGATGGTAATAATGTGCGCAAGCGCGCGCTTTCGATGGTCGCGTTGAAAACGTTGCTGAGGAATCCCGAGAATTTCGCGTTTTGCATGTATATTGTGTAGTGGTTAATGTGGAAAAATTGATGGCTCTGCGAATTCCGATTCTTTGATTTAAATAAAGTCGCGCGATACTTATTACTTTTCAGTAGAAGCAATATCGTAATTTAATCTGCGTCCGAATGCATTATTGAAAATTTGGAGCATTAGTGACAATGATTTCGGGGGGGGGGGGGGGGTCCAAAGTTTAGACGATTCACTTTAAAATTGAAGTCAACTATAGACGTTTTTTAGCTCGACATATGGTATTGCAGATTGTTCTTACTTTCGAAATTCTGAATTACAAAAATCATATTTTCGAATGTAACAATTCACTTACTGTCCAAAACATCGAATTTCATCAATACGATTTCAAAGCAAATATAACTTGTTTCTAATGATTTATTTCGAAATATCTTTATTATATCCCTATTAAAATTCTATTAATTCAATACGATTTCAAAGCAAATATAACTTGTTTCTAATGATTTATTTCGAAATATCTTTATTATATCCCTATTAAAATTCTATTAATGAAATTCGATGTTTTGGACAGTAGCTGAATTGTTAGATTCGAAAATATGATTTTCGAAATTTAGAATTTCGAAATTAAGAACAATCTGCATTACCATATGTCGAACTGACAAACGTCTACAGTTGACTTCGATTTTAAAGTGAATCATCTAAACTTTGGATCCCCCCCATTCCAAAGTTCTCGCATGGTGCAAATCCGCGGACTACAGACAACAACTGGGGTACAAAAACGGAAAAAAATTTTTTTGAGGGTACACCTACCACATAAGGTTTTTTCGGTTCTTTGGGGGTCCCCCAACATGAAAATACTCATGTACACTCATTATCTGTTGCCAAACTTTTTTTCCGACGAAATCAATTTTTCTTATGGAAATTTAACATGGGAAAAATGGACGAAAAGTAGTCATTGATGATTAACCAATATAAAACTATTGAAGAGGCCAAACCAAATTTCACAAAAAAGCGATTAAAGTTGAAGAATAGAGCTTTAATTTGAGATGAGAATCGTTAAAATCGGTCGATTCTGTGCAAAGCTACGTAAATTTGAAAATGGCGAATAATGACGAAAATGAGCGATTTTTTTCAAACCCACGTAATTCTTCAAATTTTTGTCATTTTTCGCCGTTTTCAACTTCACGTAGCTTTGCACAGAATCGACCGATTTTAACGATTCTCATCTCAAATTAAAGCTCTATTCTTCAACTTTAATCGCTTTTTTGTGGAATTTGGTTTGGCCTCTTCAATAGTTTGCTATTGGTTAATCATCAATGACTACTTTTCGTCCATTTTTCCCATGTTAAATTTCCATAAGAAAAATTGATTTCGTCGGCAAAAAAGTTTGGCAACGGATAATGAGTGTACACGAGTATTTTCATGTTGGGGGACCCCCAAAGAACCGAAAAAACCTTATGTGGTAGGTGTGCCCTAAAAAAAAAATTTTTCCGTTTTTGTACCCCAGTTGTTGTCTGTAGTCCGTGGATTTGCACGTATAAAAAGCTTGTTTATTTCGCTATAGTGTTTTGTAAGTCTGAAGATTGCAGCTTTGGAGTGTAACGATATTAAAAAAAAAAAAACTATTTTTCTTGAAAGTTATGTCAATATTAATTTTGTACATAGATTTAGTGTTTTATAAAAAAGTAGTGTTGATTTAGTGTTTTTTTAAGTGTTATAATGGTTTAGATAAAATTTCCGTTGTCCAATAACTTTAATTAATTTTAAAAAATGCAATAGTCTTTTCATAAAAAATTATATCGAATTGATGTCTAACAATATATTACGCAACTCTTTACCTCCCTAATATACCATTTTTCACCATACCCTGGCCGAAAATACAACACTCGATTTTGCACTAATCACACTAATTTCGCCCAACGCAAAACAATCAATCCATCTCTCTCCTCCCACCAGTCATCATTTTCAAATTTACGACCAACCCCGCCTTCCATTAATCCATCGATCGACCACCTCCACCCACAACCGAACCAATCCAAACCCTCAATTCTCCAACACACATCCAACCGTTCTCACATCCCCATCATAACAACAACGCTATCCCGGTCCTATAATATGCACATAGAAAAAAATCGCCCGTTTCTCCTTTCTCACGCTCGCTGTTTTTCGGAGGAGGAAAATTGCACGCCGCGGCGCGGGCGTATTTTCCTTTCTCCGCGAGCGCGAGAGGAATTCCGCTTTATACGCGCGCTCGCCAGCAATCGAGGAGAGCGTGCATAATACCGTTGGTCAGCGAGTTTCGCCGAGCGCGCGCGTGCGTGATATTTCGGAATTTTCCAGGGTTTTTTCGACAAACTGAAGGGGGGTTTCTGGTAACGGTGATGAAGGGGAGAGAGAGCGTTGACCTGCGAGGTGGTGTCCTGGTGTTATTAAAGGTGTCACCTTTTTGTGCTGCTTGGGAGGAAACTCGTTCACGGAAAAAAAATTGGTCCTACAGGAGTTCGAAAACTTTTTACATAATGCAATGCAACAAGCGAAATGACTGACGTAGAAATCGGTAGTGCTACAATTCAAGAAAACATTGAACTGCTGCAATCCCAACGATCGGCGTCTCAGACGCCCAAAGTCGAGTTAAGGCACGTCGAAGGTGACCTCCTCAGAGTCCCAACATTAACTTGCCACAGTTCGACGCTTTATTGAGCTATAGCTATACCAAAATCAGACTGCATTACGTACATATTGGCAATCTTGTAGTTCGAATACTTTTTGAACGCTTACATTACGAAAACTTGAAGTCGGTGAGGACCATTTTTTTTCCGTCGAGTTCGCTTAGAACCAAATTTCTTTCCGTGAATTGTTATTGGTCCGTTGAGGGAAAAAATTCGAGGTGATGAGGCCAAACTTGGAGATATTTTGTGTTTAAATTTAAATTGTGTGTGTGTTTTTTTTGGCACGACAGAAGAAGTAGCAAGAACAGTCGGTTCTTATATATCAGTGTCACGTCATATTTGACATTTTACGCACCATCGTTGTTTTTTACTGACCCGTACGCGTATAATTCTAAGAACATCAGATCGTAAAATTTATCGTCTCTTATACGATCGATTTCGCATTTTCTTTCATAAACTATATAACACAGCTAATATATATCTATACTTCATTTAGCCTCTCCGTCCACATTATCCCCAAGCTAATAACGCACACATTTTTTCCCAAACCTCACAAAACTACTACGAGAGAAAATCATCTTTAACGCGCCCATACTTACTACTCTTACTGTACGTTAAAAACGAAGTAGCGCGCGCCAAGGGAACGCACGTGTATATATATACGAGAGGCACTCCCAGTTTTTATCGTACAATTTCCGAGCTTTACTGCAGCCATTAAAGCAACAAATGCGCGCGCCTCCGCGAGTGAAATTAGAGATACTTCTATACCTCATTTTTCACGTTCACATTATACGTCCACCGATCTTCGGTATACAGAATCACGCGAACAAAAAAAAAAAACGGCCACGGAAGCACTTCGCAGTGATTAACAACCGGGGGCATGAATCAATGGCGAAACCTGACTCGCACGCAGTAATAATCCTCCAGCTGGATATATACTCTCACTTTTTAGATAAATATCGCAGCCGCGCGAGCGAACGATTGATTCGCCGACGCGCGAGAGCCGCGCCCCTCGACACACAGTCCGGCCGAATATAATTCACGCGCGATTGTGCACGTATATACGTACAACTTTCCAAGCAGTAAAAGAAAACAAAATGAATAAAGTTTTTCATATATACGCACGACGATCGATCTCACGCTATGTACACATATAGACGCGGCACTGGTGCATATAATTCTATAATAATCGTCGCGCACAATTGCTCATTACGTCGCCCGCGCGCCAAAGGTTAAACTTCAAGGAACAGCAGCCGCGGGAGTCTAGAACCGCTGTCTTAGAGCTCGTACTTGCTGTCGCCATTGATATTGCGTAATAACCTTTACGACGATCTATACACATGTGTATACGCACGCGGACGCGCGCGGGAAGGTTTATCGAAATTTTTCATCAGTGACGGCGCGTAAGTGTGCGCAAATACCGATGTATAGTGTACCAGAGAGGCATGTATATCGATTCGAACGAAAGAGAGACAGAGAGGGAGTGCGTAGACGCGAATGAGGTTCTAGCTTTAATTATCTTATGAGCCACGAAAAAACAAACTTTATGTAATACTCCTTTGTCTCTCCAGTTTTAAAGTTCGACGAATTAATTAGTGCTCCCTTTGGGTGTTTTGCCATCAGTAAAAGTACACGTTGTGTATATAATGAATTTTATATATACTTTGGTTTTTGTTTGAAAAATTGAATCTCATCGTTTGCGCATCTTAAAAATAGCTTTGCTCATGTATACATATAGAAAATTAAGGAAACATTGGACAGCTGCGGTACTCGCGGAAAATCACAGTCGATTTATACGGATTTAGTGGTGTTGCGGGGTGATTTATGCTTATGTGCATTGGATTTATGCACTGATAGAAAGAAATATTTGAGCCAAATTCCTGTGACTTAACTGTTAATACACGAAACTAAAATTATTAAAAATAGGATGATGTTATTAATAAGTCAAATTGAATTAAGTAATAAAACTTCAACTGTTTATAAAACATTTTATGAACTTTTTATCGTTTGTCAATATTTTATTTAACGTTTAATTTGCATATCTAGTCAATAGTTATTATTTTTCGCATTAAACAATTAAAAACATCAAAAAAGTATTATAAATACTGATAATGTTAGTATGATTATTAAAACTTTGAGAATACTATTAATTCTTGTTTATTTATTTGTATATATCAATTTATTTTTAATAATTTTAGTTTCGTGTATCAACTGTTAAGTCACAGGAATTTGGCCCAAATATTTCTTTCTATCAGTGTGCGTTATACCGCAGCAATTAAATTAAATTTACCCATACCACGCGAATCTATATATCAAAAAACCTTAAAATACGAAGAAATATATTCCACGCGAATGCCATCCAACCAAAACAGCACCGTCTTACCAACCATTTCAAATTGCACTCTCCGCTAAACCTGCATCAAACCTCTTCTTACCTCACTCTCTTACTTGATTTTTTTCATTATCGCACGACCGCAGCGCGATAAGCCTGCGAAATCCGCGATAAGCCTTGCTGCACTGTTATACTATACATGTCGCCTCACTCATACCCACACCGCTGCTCCCGAAAAATTGCGAAGAATTATATAAAAGGGTAGACGGAACCACATCACCGCCGATGATTCACCTATCGCCTTAGGGTTTTTTTTTTTCTTCTTTTCTCCCATCACGTGTGTGTTTGTGTGGGTCACATATATCGCACACTAACTACTGCTGTATACGTAAGGTTATCGAGGCCGCCGCCGCGCGGCGCGTTATCGCCGCGCATGCAGCCGAAAGGCAAATATTTATCGATCGCTGCGGCGGCGCTGCACCGGCGGCGGCCGGACAACAGGAACAGGGCGTTTGTGCACACGCACAATGGCTCTCTTATAGGTTTTTATTCGTTAATGAGCGGGCGCCTGTGTATATGTGGATGTGTGAACGATTTGGTAGGTGACAATTCCGAGCTTTCTCGCGTATATATAGCGGCTGCGCTGTTTTGTTCTTCTAATAACCATCGGCGAACTAAACCACAACTGCACCAACTCAAACAATCGCCAGCGCGCGCGCGCGCCTATATTTACCTACAGCTATTTTCCACGTACATGAACAAAAATTATACCTCGCGACCTACTAATCCAATAAACTTACGTACAACTTTAGCAGTATACAATATATTACACGTCCATTCGAAATCGGATTAATCCTCGGAGAGTATATATTATAGGAGAAACGTCATTATCGAGCGACACGCGGCTATATACCTATATATATAATACGCGATGATGTGACATTCCTCGTCGTCGCGCCGCGTGGGATGTACGTATATGGGGAAGAATGTGCCGTAATACTCCGCCGAAGAAGAAGAAGTATAGAGAAAGTGTCGCGCCGGGCAGCAAATGAATCGACTGGCTCTCTCTCCGTTCTGGTATTCGTGTGTGTACTTTTCTCACGGCGGAGTTCAACCCTTCGTCGACCGCCACCCGCGCCCCTTTATACGATCAATTATATACGACGCCTGGATTGCATCGACCCCCAATCCTCTTCGGCCCACGAAATCCTATATTTATCGAAGTGTCGATACCGACGCGCTATACCATGTATACAATACACACACACACACACACACACACACACACACGCGCACACACACACACGCGCACACACACACACACACACACACACACACACACACACACACACACACACACACACACACACACACACACACACACACACACACGTCAACTTCTGTACAATGTAAAACAGGGAGAGATAAATGCGTCTTTACTGCTGTGCCCGTACGCACAACTTATGACGTGCTGGTATGTAATCGCGAGATTACAGTTACGCCTTTTAGGTGTGCGTGTACATATAGTAAGCTATAGGCGAGCGGAAACCGTTGCGATAATTTGTCGGTGGTGTTTTATGGTGATTCGCTGCGGAGAGGATGACAGGCTGTCGCCGCGAAATGAAAAGAAAAATAAAGTATATGATGGGATAGTTTTCTTTATCGGTAGTTGGCTAGATGGATTTAGAGAACTGTCGACTTGCAACGAATGTTCGTCAATCTCGATTTTGTAATGACACTGAGAAAAATGATGTATTAAAAATGACTATAATATATATATATTTACTATAATATATATATTACTATAATATATATATATATATATTCCTATATATAGGAACGTGGGGACAAATCTCAAATACCAAAATTTTTACTATATTTTATAGTAAAAATTGATATGTACATAATAAAAATTGCTATGTACATAGTAATTTTTACTATAAAATATAGTAATAATTTTAGTATTTGAGATTTGCCCCCACATTCCTATATATTATAGTAATTTTTAATACATCATTTTTCTCAGTGTACTCACAGTTTTAGTGTAACAAAAAAAAAAAAAACGACGATTCAAAGAAACCTCCGTCATTGGCCCCGATATATCATCGTAACTCTTTCTTCCCACAAACCCCGGCAAATGATTTTCCAAACTCTCCTCCTTCTCACACCAAAAAAAAAACACGTCATTTCAACACCACGAAAACCACAACTGCAGCACCGTTACGATCCACCCAAAACCCCATTCCTATGTGTTTTTTATCATCTCTGGTCCCCCCGTGCCGTTCCGCTTCCTAGCCTCTGCCCGCGCGGCTGCATGGAAAAGAGAGAGGGAGTCGCGACGCGTCATTTTCGTCCACTGTGCGTTAATGACTTCCCCACAAGACGAGGGAATTACCGTAAACGGCGCGCGCCGTGCCGGCTTTGTGCATCCTTTCAAGGAGAATGAGACGTGCGTGCGTTGTACGTGTGTGTAATTGCGGCGCGTGGAAGAAGCGTGCGCGAGCTGTGTTGGTCGCGGTGAATGAATAGTATAAGAGAGATGTGGGGGCGGGGGGGGGGGGGGGTTGAATTTTTAAGGAGATGATGTGGCGGAGAGTCAGCGGGGGGAATCGTTTGTTTGAATTTTTTTTTTTATTTGTTGCTGTTTTATTTTATAATTGGATTGAAAGGAAAGAGTAGAGCCCCTTCGAATATTTCCAACTTTCTATAATATATCTTTAAATCTTGAAAGTATTAAATTATTTTTAAATTGTTTACTGTAAATAAAAACTTCTATCTCTACAGAAACTACATGTACTGACCAGCGGGAAAGTACTCTCATGTTATTTGTATTATACTTATTTGTATTATGCTGTATATTAAAATTACTTATTGTCGCGAAGACAGATTGTAAGCAATAAAGGAGTTAAAAAAAAATTGTTTCTGGATATTATAACGAAATTTCGATGCTTCAAAACATCGAAGTTTTTGTGCAAGGCTTTAATATGCTTCGAATCTCGAAATCGTCGAAGCAAAATGATAGCTCTAAACAATAGCAATGTATAATTGAGTGGTCAGTAAAATTGTAAATCAATTTATATATAGTAGATTTATAAAGTGTCATTGGCAGTAAAACTTCCAACGATAGTAACAAAATAGAAGATAAATCTTTTAAATAATTAAGATTCTATTTTCCCTAATAAATATCTCAACTTAATGTAAATTATATAAGTCTCGTACTCACATTTCATCAATCAATTTAGCCCAACCCAAATCCTACATCGCCTTCCCAACAAAGCCATTCCCGAAATTTCCAACCCTATCGTCTTTCCCCACATCCTTATCACGACCCAACTATCAGCACACTACCGACTCAGGTTCGCGTTCATTCACAATATACGTCAACTTTTCAAGTATAGGTACGTGAAACGCGATTTGCATCTTGGAATTACGGTAAACGCGGCGCGCCGCATGCTAATGCCACTCGAGATTCCACCGCGGCTGAAACTGTGTTTCTTTTGTTCCCGAACCCAAAACACACGTGACTCTTTTTTTTATGGGAAATGAGAGAGAGACCTGGTTGTTTAATTGACTATGAGAGTTATGTATTGATAGTTAGTAGCAAGGATAAATTGATGTCAAGATAACCTTGTTGACACAATGCTTGGGTGTTGTATTGTTTATACGAAACGTGAGTAAAACATTTATCAAATACTAGGTAGAACGTCACACAGTCAATACGAACACTTTGGTCTCGAGAATAACGTATAGTAAAGTATACGACGATCGTTCACGAAATCGAGTTATATAAATCCCCAGGCACGCACATGCAACCGCTCATTCTTTCATCTCCCAAGTACTACTTGAGCTCGTACAGAACTTTTCTCCGAACGTCGATCTATTTTTACATCCGCGCAACACATGTTCCACTATTTCCTCGTACAGTTGCACACAGTTATATACCACCACCAGTTCACACTCAGACGTCAACCTCTCTACTCTCTTAAAAAGAAAAGGAATATCTTTTCCTCGCAGAGCCAACCATTTCAGGAAAACAAAAACCAAACCCCCGAGGACATATTGACATAACATACAGCTCTCGTCCCAGCGCATAAAAACATGTCTCCACGGCCGTCGCCACCTCGACTCCTCAACCATAGCACCGCGCACGCTTCTCGCGTGCGCGCGCGATCCCATCTTCCCGGCTCTCCGCGAGGCGAACTTCCGCGCACGCGCGCTCGTGCCCCGTATGACAAACAAATTCAAATCCACGCTGCTGCGCGCAAGGAGAATCGCGAAGCCGATCTTTCTGTCGAGCTCTGAGTTGGCACTCTGTGGGTGATGATCGAGATAGCCGAAGGAGGAAAGTTGGAGCTTTATTGAAAAGTGGTTTTGGTTTTTAATGCGGTGGGTGATGGGACAAGAAGTTTTTAGCAGCTGGGTAGGCGGATGTAATGATAAATTCTTATCGTTTCTATGGTAATGAACTCTCGTTGACAACTTTATAAATGCCTGTGGTCATTTGGTTATTAGAGAATAATAAGTGATTTGCGTGTATAAGGGGTTTTTTTTTTATTGTATACACGAATCGCAACGAAATATTGCTTTTTGTTTATGGTAACGATTGCATAATTGTATTCTGCATTTTTACGAAATTATTATATCAATTTTCATTGCCCGTCGTGGTTTTTCATAATTGCGGGTATAATTACGAAAACGCTGTGCTCCGACAATTATACACGTATAATTTGCCTTTTTTAAACACTCTTTTCCTTTTTTACTCATTCCTCAAGCCAATAAGCATTTTTACAAAAATATATACTATTTCTTAATGTTTGTGGCGATAACGCGAAAAATAAAATCGTAAAATCATTGAACCCTCATCATTATATCGTATAGAATTTCATCATGCAAAATATACGCCGATAATTCGAAAAAATTAACGTTACATAAAAGTGCTCCGCTTTAATTCGCTATTTAACTCGGTGATAGCACTTAAAATCCTGTTAGAAACCAGTCGCGGTGAAAAACCCGTTCGAATAAAACCACGTACGTTTAAACAAAAAAATACAAGAACTCGTTTCGACATTTCCCTTTTGTTTTTAATTACCACCACACGTCGTAGGCTTATTTGCGTGCGTGCATTTTTGGAATCCAGCCGCCACCTCTATAAACTCAAAACGCCGAGTTTACGCCCATTATATTATAACGCCCATTATTATACATGTCGCAACGCGAAACTGTCCTATCGAAAAGCTTTTCTGTTCTGTCTATAGAGGCAAACAAATGTTTCTGTATATACATGTGCCCCGGGATAACGGAATATTCGTCGCAAATTAACTGTGGCTCTCTCGTCGTTCATTAGTGCATAACGTAATTGCTGAAGTATTTCGTAATTATTTCGTATACGCAGCGTGTCTCATTAGCTTTAAAATTACAAAGTATCATTACAGTCATGACAGTCATGAGGGAAGAATCTATGCGCATTACCAGCCCATTGTCAATTGTACTTTTTGAAGCGTGAAGTCAATGCGACTCTCTCTCTCTCTCTCTTCAATTGGTTTACAGTGGTTTAAATAATTTAAATAATTTATGGAGTCGTCTTTAAACGCCATTCTCAATATATTTACTTACAAAGCGCATACTATAAACAAATAAACAATTTCCCTATAATTCACAAAATTCAAAAAATTCACACACATTCCACACTGCAAACTTCCACAACCCCCTATAGAAAAAAAGTCAATAAAAATAAAAACCGAACCAAACTCTATCTCCTCTTCCACTTCAACCTCGCCTCATTGCACTGTCACAGTTTTGCCGCAAATTTCGCTTTTTTCCTCGAAACTTATTATTCTTGCGCGAGCGCGCGCACTGTTGTACTCCTTTCGCCGGCATGTGTGCGTATTATACACATCACGCTTGTAAGGTTTCCCTCCGACCGCGGACAACAATATGTGGGCCGTATATAGGCGCGTATAGGAAACCTCGGAGGCAGTACAGCGTATATATATGTGGCTATGTCGTCGACGCGTATGTTGACCTGTTGATTCCGACGCCCTCGAAGAATTGCTGGCGTTTCGGAGTGTCGTGTTTATGTGGGGAGAGGTTGATGGAGGATTTGTTCGTTGGGGGATGGGGTTTATTGGTGAATGTGGATTATTTTTAAAGGTACTCAAATGTGCGTTATAAAATTTGAGAAATTTGATTTGGCAAGGAACGTGAAAAAGTAAGCTTTCGCGTTGGAGTGTATAAGTGTTAGTAGGTAAAGGTGCAAAAAATCATTAAGTCTTGCCCAGTTTGTATTTATATAATGGCATTTATTATTTTTAGGAAGAGAGATTTTATTGTCGATTTACCTCGACTTATTCGAATCGAATCTTTTCTTAAAAATGAATAATTGGGTGTTAAAGATCGTATAATGATACACGATTTGTGAATGATACATGTAAAATTATAACATAGATATATGTGTAAACTTAGGTGTACTATCTATACTAAATAATACTCTTTTCATTTTATGAAAATGCAAATTTGCACGTGGAAATTCTGTGCTCTCTGTATATTTAGATGAAGAATTGCATAAACGATGTATATAGAAAAAAAGCAAACTTATTTTATTTCAAATCGTTACTATATATTTGATATAATGATAATAGAAGATTATTCACTTATCATATGTGAATTTTTCTTGTAATGATATTTATTTTCTACACATTATTACAACACTGAAAAAAAAATGTTATAGAATATATCAAGTAAATCAATCTGTGTTGTTGTAAGTACACGTTACATGTAACAAGTCAGATTTACCTTATTCTATGACATTTTTTTTTCGGTGAGGTTTATTGCGCTTTAAAATCCAAAATATATAACCTCCACAACCATAAACCTATATACACCTCGCCATAGAAAAGAAAATAACGCACCTGCTCGAAAAGCACACAAAGCGCGCATTATACACAAAACGCGCGCGCGTGCGCGTGCACACACACGTCACGCCTGCCACCACCCGCGCGCGACTCGCAACTATCATATACCATAATATAAAAAAAAAACAACGCACGCGCGGGGAAAGTCCAAATACTCTCTTTCCGCTTCCGCTGCGCTCTCTTATCCGAGGTAGGGGAGTAGGAGGAAATAGTTCGCGCCAGGACAAACACACCTGTCTTGCGTAATATTCGACGGCGGGGGAGAGACGCGCACCGCTATCAGATTGTAAAACGAGTTGCGTGTATTAGAGGCAGTGACATCAGCGTGTGCGCGCGTGTAAAGAGAGGGAAAAGAGAGGTGGAATTCCTCTTGGGTTACCGCGCGCGTGGATTCGATATCGCGAGGTCTATTTATAGAGAGAGATGTGGCGGTGGTGGGAGGGGAAGGATAGATAGAAAGATGGGTTGTTGTATATTGTGACTAATTGGAGATACAAAAAGTGATTGGGTGTGGCGGATGTTGTATATGGGTCTGAAGTTCGCAACGTTGGAGTGCAATGAATTAAAAAAATGTATATATTTTGCTTCATGGTTATCCTATACTTAATATTAATTTAGTGTGCAATAAAATATACTTTATAACAAAGATTTAGATGAAATTTCCATTGTTCAATATCTTAAATTAATTGTAAGAAATTATTTCGTTACATTTCAACGATGCAAACTTCAGACCCATTGTAGAATAGGGGTATAATGAAGTAATTTTCGTTTTTTAAGCTCTAGTTATATAACTTCTCGTAAAATGTCCCTTGACCATCCACCTTAAAATAAAAAAAAATTCCACTAACCACTAAACGCAATCTGAACGCCCTAATCCAGCCATAAATCTCCCCCTCTCTCCGCGTGAAAAATTCTTTTTATCGGTCGTCAGCTCTTAATTACAGCGCGTAATCTCACCTCGCGCGCGTAATCGTCGTCATCATCAAAACGACTCTCGCGATGACTCATCGGGAGCGCATGCAAGTCGCCGAAAACCAGCTCGCAATTATCATCAACCGGGTAAAAGGCCAAAAGCCGCGCCGTGCACCGGCGAGATAAGGAATTAAGCAGCCCGGCTTCTAAAAATCTTATCAGGAAACTAACAAAAACTTCCCACGTTTTTGAGCTGGTGAGACCCGCGGTATAGCAGTGGAGAGTGGTTTTGCCGACTGGAAGGATGATTACTGTGGACACGTGTGTGTTGTCTCGTTGCGACACGAGAGATTGTTTTGGGATATTAAAAAAAATGTACTTACCTTGTTGATAAATATCAGTAGATTGTTTAGTGACACGTGAATTTTGTTTCAGACGGCTGAAAAAAAAAGTCACGTCATGTAAAATTCATTAATCAAGTATACTCGGCCAGACACTGCCTTTCAATTATTATTATTATACAAATCTGTCGCGTTTTGGTCACGGTCGAACGTCTTTTATCTTACTTCGGTCAATTTAAATACTTCGACAGTGCTGATGAAAAAGGACACGTGATGGGGGATATAATAACTAGAAAGGCTCAAATGAATATGAGTAACGATCTTCATCTCTATACATAACCAAAGTTTTGACGTTTGCTGTACCGTAAACCGGTCGAAGAGGTCGGAGAACCTCTGCGACAGCTAACCGGCATTACATCACTGTCCAGATTTAAATTCACTTTACTTCAATACTTATATTAAACATTGTTACAAT
Organism: Torymus aiolomorphi; assembly: GCA_036365515.1. Lineage (NCBI taxonomy): Eukaryota > Metazoa > Arthropoda > Insecta > Hymenoptera > Torymidae > Torymus > Torymus aiolomorphi. The sequence continues at coordinate 205,622,272 of CM070875.1, read as the reverse complement.
ATTGCTACTGTCATCCATACTCAATAACTCCGTTAAAAGAGTTTAAAATCTCGTTCATCTCGAATATAAACACCAATTACCATTTCGCCAAGTCGTCTTACCACGAATTCTCAACAACTCCATATACCAGTCCACAACCCGATCACACCGCAATCTGCAGAAAGCGAGACATGAAATCTTTTTCTCCCCTCCCAGCACACACTCGACCAACCGATCACATTCGCTTTTAAATTAAAGGCAATCTTCTAAAAAAGACTCTGATATCATTCTCCCTATCTTTCTTGTACACGCGCGTCTGCCCGTTCCCAACCGTCGCCGACATCATTTTTGCTTTGTACCATACGCATCCGCAGCCTCTCCTTCGCAAACCCTAAACCTCCACGCTACAATACACAGATTTTCTCGTATTTCTCTCTCTCACTCACTCGCTCACTCTCCGCGCCGAACTTATCCGGAAACCCGAGCTCGAAATTCGCGACGCTGCAGCAGTGCTGCTGCTGCTGCTGCTGCAGCACACTGGATCCTCCTTGTCTCTTGGCTTACTTGCGCCGCTCGGATTTCACGCGCGCGAGGGCCAAGGGCGAGCGCAGCGGGTGATTCTGCACGGTTTGGGATGACGAGTGAAAGTTGGCGTTGGGGCGAGGAAGAAAGCCAGAGAGGTGATTTTGGGAAAAAACAGATGGTGTAGGTGGTGGGCTCGTGATTCGAAGGTATGAAAAGATTTTTGGTGCAGGTTGGGCTGAAACTTATATACTTACACTGAGAGAAATGTAGTAGGAAAATTTACTACAAGTGTAAGAAACATTAGTATATTTTATACGAACAGCGGGATATACTTGCATATTATACAGAGAATTTTTAAAATAGTTATTGAAATGAATAATATATTTATAATAATTTTTTTAATAACTATAACGTATAAAAATTATGATAACTGTAGTAAAAATTACTATGTTACGTAGTAAAAATTTAGGTATAAAGAATATTAACATAGATTTTAATCATTTTTATTTTAATCATTACAAGTTTTACTACTCAACATAGTAAAAATTGCTCTATCCATAGTACCTACTGCGTGGACACCAGAGAGCGCACGTGTCTGGTTGAGGTTATGTTTCTCCCGTAATTTGAGATTATCATGCCTCCAAGTCAACAAAACATCGACAATGTCGATTAAATTGTTTTATTTTTATGTTATGCAAATGAATTATCAGTTATTTTTTTTATATTATTGCTATAAAATTATCTCGAAAGTTCTTTCGTAAGCGAAGGTAGCAAATGTATCAGCTCCAAAATTATGTACTCAAGACTCTCATTGTGGGTATAAGTGGTTAGCTCGTCCGAATGGCATGCTAAGGGTCCAGGGTTCGAATATACAACCGCCGTAAAAAAAAAAAATTTTATTTCCTAATTTATTTATTATATCATTAAATATGCGGGGTTCTGGGTATATAGAAGAAATGCAAGAGAATTTTTTTTTTTTTTTTAATTTGAACTCTGTTAACAAAAGTTACAAAAATTACTATGTTCTCTCTAAATTTGAATCAGTGAAATTTACTGAAAATCAGTTATAAGTATACAAAATCCACTGAAATATTCAATGAAAACTAAAAATTAACTGAAATTTCAGTTGATTTGGTACATTTATACCTCATTTTCAGTGAATTTCACTGATTCACATTTAGAGAGTTCATAATAAAAATTAATTACAATTCGAGTGTGTCCTGCCATTGCTATATAAGATATAGTAATTTTGGTTACACTTGTAGTAAATTTTCCTACCACATTTCTCTCAGTGTATGAGTGGTTTTATACTCCGAAATACTATCAAAGTAAAGATTTTAATAATGAACAACGCGATTCCATCCACAACTGACACGAACGTCACGTAAAATGACTCAATAAATTCAAACTTCACGTCCTCCGCCTTATCCAATCCTCCCCTCTTCATCTCTCAGAACCTCCACACCTATAAGCATATATATATATATATATATTCCCCTTCACCACCACGAACCGTAACTCTCCACCCACAGCGCCGCAGACTCAAAAACCAACCGCGACGCCATACACCACTACCGCCTCTGCAACTACACGTCAACGACCCCCCATCCCCCAAAAATAAGAGAACAACTCAAAACAAAAACAACATCCTGCGTCGCATCGCCTCTCCCTCTTTCTCTCTCTCTCTCTCTGCACACACGTAACACCTTCTCTCTCCTCTCGAGTTCCACGTCTCCACCGCGAGGAGGAGGAGAGTGACTCATGTAATAGCAGAGCGACGGCGGCCCCGAGCGAGCGCGAGCAACGCGATACTAATGCCGATCTATACGCGAACGAGAGAGATGGAGAGAGAGAGAGAGAGCTGGACAGGAAAATCGAGAGGAGAGGGAGAGAGAGGCTAACGGTACTACACCTCTTGCGCGGGCTCGCGGTGTATATGCGTATACGGATACCGGCCGCTAGTCCTGAGTCGCGAGCTCTTCCGTGGTGTACATTTATAGTGAGACTGCTTGCTTAATTTCTCTATTTAATTGTTAGGGAAAGAGAGGATGAGGATTTCGTTTTGGTTAAAGGGAGTGGATATTTAGTTTTTTTTTTTATATGCGAATGAAAGTTGGGCAGATACTTATTCACTTTTCGTGTAAGATGGCTGACTATACGACGCGTTTTCCTAAACTTTTCCTCGTAATATATTAAGATAGTTGGATTTTTCACATGAATAAGCAAGTTTTGTGTACTCCACGTTTTCTCAAAACTCAAATCATCACACACTTCCCAAAACTGCGCGCTTCGAAACACTGCACATCCTTACAACTTCCCCGCCCCGTAAATCAACCGTAACGAAACAATTCCGCACCGTGTCTCACGCAACTCCGCAATAATACACCTGCAACCCTCAGACCCACACGCGAAAATTTCCCTTTCCAGCCATACGCGGTTCCAGGAAGTTTATATACCGCTCGCGCTATCGCCGCGTCGTTTATGTACCCCTCCGCGCCGGGGTCGAAATGTACGTATAATAGTGACGCCACGCACGACAATTAACGTGAGCCGGAAGCCTTTGCGCGCGTGCGCGGGGCTTTTTTTAAGTAGGAGAGAGTGTTGGGTTACGGGGCCCCGAGCGGGACGACGCGCTGAAATTCAACCACCATGCGCAGTTTAATTTGTTTGAGCTGCGGTGTTGTATGTGTATTGATCGCGGGGTGGTGGGTGACGATGACGAGATGGGGTGAATTTTCGGGATATATATATACAATCGTTTATTTGATTGTACGCCTGTTTTAAATGGGGTCTGAAGTTTGCAACGTTTGAATACAACGAAATAAAAAAAAAGTAGTCTGTTTTATTTAATTATATTAATTTTTCGTGTATATTTATAGAGTTTTATAGTATAAAATAACTTTTTAACAAAGGTTTGAATAAAATTTCCATTGTTGAAGAACTTTAATGAAAAGTATAAAAAATTATTTCTGTCCTCCGGCCGGAAAGCGGCAACTTTACGGCCGCTGCGCGAAACGAAGTTGCCGCTTTCCGGCGCCGTCGGGCAGAAATAGTATATTACATACCTAGGCCAGTAAAATAAGAAAACCTTAGATCACATGTAAGATAGGTATATATGTAATATACTATTCCGTTGTATATTCCAACGATGCAAACTTCAGACCCATTGTCTTAAGTGTACAAAGTTGCAACGAGTATTGTACCACACTGAACAAAAAAAAATTTTTATATTTTCAAGGAAATCTTACTTGTCTCAACTAAAATTTAGTCAAAACACGTAATATATAGTTGAAGCAAAGTCCGATTTCCTTGAACATACGACACTTTTTTTCAAATATCGTTATTATCGAGAAAAAAAAAACGCCACTCGCCAACGGAGTTTCCACGCTACACTTATCAAACCACCAGCTCACTCCTCCAATGTTTCCCGTAATAAATAAACTTATACGTATACATCGGATGTACGCGAAATAACCCTCGACATTCGCGCACGCACGGGAATACCTGCGACACACTTAAAATTCTCGAGACAGAGAGAGGTGTGACTCATAACTCGGACGGAGTTATCGAATCATACGAATGGCCGAGTTTTCGGGTCGAAATCGACGATATCATCTCTCGCCTCAAGAGACAGAGAGAGAAAGCGAGTATAATAGATAACCCTGGCGCTCCATGACTCACGCCACCCGAAATGAGAATCGCGATTTATGCGGACGCACGTGCGATTCGACTATTATACGTGTACAGTATGACGCGCATATATATGTAACTGAATTTAGATGATAATTGTAATTGTACGTGCGATAACGGTCGGTCTATTCCCGAAAATTAATCGAGCGAGTATATCGTATACGTACGACGTTTAATTTTTCCCTGTTAATTCGTCAAATTAATTATAACCCATTATACGCCTCGTAATTCCCACGATTATATTCCCTTCTCGGTACACTCGCACTCTAGCGCGGAATTAAAAAGAGTCGCGTGAATCTTGGCGACGACACACGTGCTACTCGCACGCGAAGAAAAGGAGAGACACGACTAGATATATGTATATACTATATACGCAGGGCCCGAATCCAGTTTCATCCGGAACCGCGGGCCGCTTAATCTGCGCCACTTGACGTCCATTAAAGCCACACCAGAACTCGCGCGAGTATAGAAAGAGCCTCCTTCGCTTGTGCGGTGGTATAATTTCGGTGGTGGATCGGTCGATTGAAAGAAATGGTGGAGGGTGGGAAGGTTTTATGATGGTTGAAGGGGATGGAGTTGCCGCTTGATACACTCAGAAAAACGATCCTCCTGTCTTGAAATAAAATTCCTTCTCAGAAAGTCTTCGAAAAATTTCCTCCTGCGCGAAAAATCATCATCCCGCTACAGGAAGATTGACTTCCTATTGTAAGATAACTAGCGTTAATCAGCGCGCTACGCGCGCCACTGTTTTGTCTTTTGTTTCTCTCCTTTAGAGATTCGAGACGGATTCGATTATTCGAGATTTCGAGATCGTTCGAGGGCAAAATAGATTATCTCGAATGCTCAATTTATATAAGGGATTCCTTCTTCCATAGGAAGATATCCTCTTGGCCCTATTTTTAGCGGAAATCCTCTTCCGACAGGCAGATTCTTGTTGATACAGGAGGGGTGATGATTGGGGTAGTGTTTCTGGTATGATGTATTTGTCGTGGTGTTTTTGTTGGTGGAAATGAAAATATAGCGACGAAATAGGAATGATCGAAGTAAGAGTCTTTTTTGTTGTTATTCAGAATCCAGTTGGGTCGTAATTGCCTTAAAAGGAGACGTCGGAGCCCCGGTATATTCAGCTATACGAACTTTTCCGCCATTTTTGTATTTTTTTTTCTCTTGTACCGTTTGCAGGTTTAAACTTTTATTAATTATATCTTAGTAATCCACTTCTCTGCCAGTTATATTAAAAAAAAAATCGGTACACGGAGAAAAATGACTATATTTATAGTAACCGTGGGACAGATTAAAATTTTCATAAAATTTACTACAATTTATAGTAAAAATTCCTATGTGTTGAGTATAATTTTTACTATGTACATAGCAATTTTGACTATAATTGTAGTAAATTTCATGAAAATTCGAGAGTCTGTCCCAAAGTTAGTATATCGATTATAGTAGATTTTCCTATAATATATAGGATCATCAAAAAGTTTTACTCTAAAACCAAAAATTAAACAAAAAAAAACCCTCTATATAATATATAACATATTGAAATCTCTAAATCCAACATTACCATCTTAATACGTTATACCAACACGTACCTTCAAGTCACAAACAGACCAAACCATCACGATCACAATCACCACGCGCGAACTAATCCCTATACACATCCGCAGCAGACGCGACCCCAATCGACCCCTCATCCACCCACTCTCGATCGACTCGCCATTACATGCGAAGGTACATTATACGCTATAGTACACGCGCACGCGTAAACCTGACTCACCGTCGCGCGATCTCGCCGCCCACGCGCCGCTTGCTGACTAAACGTTCGCTCGCTCGCTGTGGCGCTCGATCTTCGCCGAAATTTGCCGATTTTTCCTCCTTCGGCCGAGAGTTGTACAAGCGCCGGTGATGCTTCGATAAGAATCGCGTGCGGGCGCCCCCCGTATATTTTTATATACTCTTCTTTTTAATTAGAGAGGCTCGTTAATTAGGTTATGTTCTGGGAATTGAGCGTTTATCAAGCACTTACGTCGGGTTGTGTATATTAGGTTAGTAATTCGTTACGTCAAGTGGGATACTGTAAAAGATGAAATTTATCGTATTGTTGTTCGTTATCGTTATGTTATACACCATACGCGAATACGTATACATATTATAATAAATATTCATGCGCGAGTACCGCGAACCGGTAGTTATACACTTTTTACACACTCCTCCCCACCGCAAACAAAAACTTTTCACTTCCAGCTAAAACTATGCAGTAGGTAGGCCAACCAAAAAAAACCTCTGCAGCGTATTTTATATACACACGAGATAAAAAAAAAACAGTATCCGTTGTTCATTGACGAAAATAACGTTTTCCTCGAAGGCGAACATACGTATACACGCGAGTGCAAAGACGTCAATACATAAACATATGATGCCATATTATATTTTTAATACAACAACCAGCTTATAGTACACTATTTACTAAGCAATAAACTTTATTTTATACTTTAATAAAGTCCCGCAAGCCCGCACATCACCGTACACCGCATTTCCCTTTCCATTTCCCTCCGCATGAGTTCAACGACCCCCTCGCGAGAAAATCCAAGCTCAAAACACCACTACGTGTGTGTGTGTGTGTGTGTGTGTGTATATAAGTAAAATATATAACTACCGCAACCAGTCTCTCCTCCACATACACACACAGACGGATACATCCAAGCAGCTTCGTGCACATAATAATCTTTTTGTCTCTCTTCTTGTTCCAGACGGTTCAGCATGGCTTCCCAAACAAACCGACGGCCATCGCTTGGGACCCGAGCCTGCGGCTCATGATCATCGGCACGGCATCCGGCGCCATCAAAGTGTATCCTTTTTTTTCTTTCTGTTTCGTTCGCTCGCTCGTTCTCCTTTCCTTGCGTCTCTCTCTCTCGCTGCCCCCGCCTATAACTGTATTTCCCCCTGGCTGACCAAGCCTCGGCCGACGCGCCGTGATTCTTCGATTCTCCGAGACGGCGCTCGTTATCGCGCGCGAGGATCCTTATAGGAAGTACGGGGGTATATCTGTAACCGGGGGCAAGCGAACGTTTGAATTTCGCGCCTTTGAAATGGCAATATGGTTGTATATTATGTATAGGGGAAGGGGTTGTGGTTGGTGGGGGAAGCGGGAGTTAAAGGATAAACGATATTCTGTGTCTTTATGTGAATATTTACTTTTTGTAAGTACATCATAGTCGTACACTTATTTAAAAGATACACACGACTACATTTATATATACTTACAAAAAGGTAATATTCACTTATTCGAATTTAGAGGATGCCTTCATAAATCCTCTCTTTAAAAAACGAGCGCAGGATGTTGTGAAGCATTTAAAGAAGTGATGTGATTGACTAACGAGTAAATATCCGGTTTGAATGGCGCCAAAATTAAAAATGTTGTCTCACATAAAATGAATATTTGGATTTGAATTAAGAAAAATTTTTTTTTGTGTGTTTTAATAAATTGACAAAATAATCATTAAGTTATTGATAAAGTTCGTATTAGAGAATTTCGTTATAAAATAAATACTTTTTTGATTTACTTTCTAACATAAAAGTATTTGTTATTAAATATCATTGCATTGGAAAATTGAACGCTCGAAGCGCGTATGGATTTTGCTATAGTTATAACTATAATATACATGCGTGATGCGAGAGTCAATGAATCCTTCGGTTTAACAGCCGATTGTTCATCAGCCTGTACTCGGCATGACACTTGAGATTATACGCTCAAATCCATGACCCCCTTCAACTTTTCTTTCTCCCATATCTACACAACGGTACCTAATATCGAATATAAATCGTAACTCGATAATCCAGCAGAGATAGGCCGTCCTCCCGTTACAGCATTTTCAACACACGCATCATGCACTTCCTACATACACCACTGGCGTACATTATCTGTACAAATCCATCTCCTCGGTGCACTCGCGCACGGCCTTTATCTCTCGCTCTATTCTACCGTCGATAATCGCGCGCGCATCGTATTTCGCCGATGCGCTCATATAATGCAGCACCACTTCTTCCGGCTTCCGTTTCTAGCGCAGGCACAGTCAGTTCCACGAAAATATTCATCGCGGTGCTTACCGTGGTTCGCGCGTGTGTTTAACTTGCCGTGAAGTGTAAATGTGTGTGCGCGCGAGGGAACGTTTGGGTATACCGTTGCGCGCGTTGATGAAATTGCTCGATAAAGTAAATGGGGTTTGAGCGGCGTGTGCGTAGCGGGGAAGATGTATAGGCGAAGTGTTGTAGGAGCCCGAATGAAAGGGCCGACGATGAGGTGCTGTCTTCGGGTCTTGGAGTTTAGGGTTTTGTTTGTGGTGTCGGAATAGGAGAGGAGCTGATGTTCTGAATTAGTCAAGTCGCGGAGATTTTTAGTATTTTGTTTGTTATCGAAGTGTCATTAGATAAGTCATTATAGAGTTAAAAAAATGTAAAATAATTTCAAATTTACCGACTTTTCTCGAGCATAAAAACTTACTAACACGGAGAAAAATTCCATAGTTAAAATTACTAGAGTGCTCTAGCAATTTTGTCACAGACTGACTCAAATGGACTTTTTACGAGATTTTTAACAAATCTTACGAGGCGCAAAATAAATTTTACCATGTACTATTGTAATTTTTCGAATGTAAATCATAAAAATTATTTTGTGCCTCGCAAAATTTGTTAAAAATCTCGTAAAAAGCCCATTTGAGGCAGTCTGTGACAAAATACTAGAGCAATCTGGTATTTTTTAAGTATGGGATTTCTCTCCGTGAACAAATCACAGATCGCTCCTATTTCAATATACATGGGGGGGGGGTTCAGAGTTTCGACGATTCACTATAAAATTGAAGTCAATTATAGACGTTTTTCAGTTCGACATATGATAATGCAGATTGTTCTTGATTTAGAAATTCTAAATTATGAAAATCATATTTACGAATCTAACACTTCACCTACTATCCAAAACATCGAATTTCATTAATAGAATTTTAATAGGGGTACAATATATAGACATTTCGAAATAAATCATTAGAAACAGGTTATATTTTCTTTGAAATTATATTGATGAAATTCGATGTTTTGGACAGTAGGTGAACTGTTACATTCGAAAATATGATTTTCGTAATTTAGAATTTCGAAATTAAAAACAATCTGCATTGCCATATGTTGAACTGAAAAACGTCTATAGTTGACTTTAATTTTAAAGTGAATCGTTTAAACTTTGCCCCCCCCCCCCTCCCCCCTCCCGATAGGGTCATGACGACGACTAACGTTTATATTTTAAGGCGATTTCCTTCAATTTTCAATTTCGAAAATAAAAAAAATCTCTTCAACATGTTGTGGTTCCTTACTGAATCTGTATAATTCGATCCCAAAAGTGGTAAATCAACGCTTGCGCCCTCTCTGTAGGTCTTAAAATAAATAAGAATTCTCTATTTTATTATTTAAAAACCTAAAGAAGGCGAAAGACTGTTAGATTTTCTTCTATCGAACCAGAGGCGTGTTTTTTTTTTTCTTCTCTAATCGACATCATCCGTGAACCGAGTAGTCCCTGTTCGAACTGTGCACACGATAGGCACTACGCGTTATAGTCTTCACAGCCGCTCCTCCAACTCCCGCTCTCGATCGGGAGCGTTGCGAAAGGCTCTTTCTTCGACAACTTATTGTTTCGCTGCACGGGAGAGGCAAATCGTCGGGAGATGCCTTAAAAGCATTGCTGATTTACTTATACGAGTGTAGAAGAAAGGTTAGAAGCGAGCGTTTCAATTTATACATAGCTGGCTATCAGTCTTTTTTCTCATTAAACGGCTCAGAAGTTAATGGGCAGCTATTGATGTACTCACCTTTTTCAGGCGTAGAATGAGCGAGAGATAGAGAGAGAATTGCGAGCTTGGGTTATAACATATATTACTCACGTATTCGCCGAGCGTGCCAATTAAACGCTAGCTCGAGAAAACGACCGAGAGAGAGAAAACGACGTTGGTTTGTCTTCCGCGACACGTTTTCCCCGCGTCGCGCGCACTCGCGCGAGCGCGTATAGAAATGAGCGATGAGTAAGAAGCTAGAAACGATTAAGAAAAAAGAAATAAGCTATTGGTCGAAGAAAGCCGTGTGTGTAAAAACAATACCGTCGCGAAATCGATGTGAAAAGAAAAACTATATACAACGAATGAAGAGAGAGAGACGAAGGAAAAAAAGTGGGTCTAACGTCTGTTCGCGCGACAGCTGTGCCAATTGTCCAATACCAGGTCACACAAAGCGCACGTGCAACCGAAAACCCGAGCTCGCGCGTGCAGTCAGCGTTTTTTTTTTTCTTTCTTTTTCGCAACTGATGCACATCGGGATATCATAAGCGTCGCGGTGGGTTACCTCATCGTCGTTCCGCGAACTTTCTTTCTCTCTCTCTTTTTTTTTAATTGAAAATGCAGCAGCAAAATCGTATTGTCCTTGACCCTGACCGTGATCGGCAGTTTCGGCAGGCCAGGAGTCGAGTTCTACGGCCAGCATGCCAGCGAGAGCGGCGAGGTCGCCGTCACCAAGATCATCGCGCTGCCCAACGAGGTGAGTTCGATATCTTTACTATACTTATATTTTGTAATTTTTTTTTTGTTAACGTTATAAGTTATGAGATAGATAAAAAGGTATATTTGGCTGCGGCGCGCGTTTAATCACTTTTTAAACAGGAAAAATCCGTGACTCGGTGTTAAACATCTCGCAGTGTCTAAGAAAGAATCTAAGAAGAGGAAGAAAAAAATGAGATCACTGCGCGCTTTATAAATATATGTGTGTGTGTACGTTTCAAAAGGTTTCAAGTGAGAGAGAAAGAGAATGTGGCGGCCGAAAAACCGGCTCGAGACAAATTCGTTTACAGTTATGTGTGGTATTATAGCAGCTCGTCGCTGCTTTTTGTGCGTTATATTCGGGCGTACGCCAACAAAAGCCGCGCGACGCACGCGTAATTATATCAAAAGAAAACTAGAACAGTTGTGTCACGTGTAATCTACAGATAAAAGTTAATTATCGCTCGTCATCAGAGGAGATATGTAAGACACAAAGGGCGTACGAAATTACCTACATTCTTATTCTTTTTTCTTTAATTTTCGTTTCTCATTCGGGTTTTCAAACTTCTTCGCCTAATGATTCCTTCTAAGCGCACACCTTAAGGTAGTACCGTCGGTATAGAAATACCGTTCAGATTTTAATAAAACTTAACATACGGGCTTTATACAATTTTTATGAGGCTAGGGTAAATATGACCAAAGTTATTAGTATTTTCATTATCACGAATTTAATACGGTGTCTTATGGGAAATCGCTCTTTTTTAGTTTCAATGAATTATTTTGTAAAAACTACCGTTCAGTTTTTATTGAGAATTTTTGTAGTAAGAGATAAATATTTGAAGAATATTTATCATTTTCGAAAACTATGATTAGGTAGACATAACTTATTAAAAAAATTAATTAAAAGCTAAAAAGTTACATTTAACCTCAAAAAAATAAGTCAAATCAGCTTCTGCATGGAACTTTTTGTTAATAATTAGGACGAATAGAATTATTTAAGACCAATACATAATCATTATTTCGTGTATGTTACAACAAGAAATAAAAAGTGCGCTCATTTTGACTAGGGATGTAGCGACTGCACTATCTTAAGGGGGTCTTACACCTAGTGGCTTCGAAGGCCAAAATTAGCTGAAAAAAAAAAGAAAAATGTAGTTTAAACGCTATACAATATATACATATACTATAAATATACACTATTTCTGATAAAATGGTCCAAGATATAATCTGTAGCCCTATTTTACTCAGAGATATAAAATTTTCAATTTTCTGGCATTGGTGAAACTTTTTGAAAAAAGTATTCGATGGATTTTCATGGGACGGGGTCTAAAATTGGAAATATGAAATATATTTCATTAAATAATTTTAAAATGCTAAAAACCAATTTTAATTGCTTAATTTTAAGAGTTTTTGTGGCATAACTAGAGCCATAACTACCTAAATTTCAAGTAATTTAGGCCTCGTCCCATAAAAAACCATCGAATACTTTTTTTCAAAAAGTTACAGCAATGCCAAAAAATTGAAAATGCTATATCTCTGAGTAAAATAGGTCTATATACAGATTATATCTTGGTCCATTTTATCAGAAATAGTGTATATTTATAGTACATACATATTGTACAGTGTTTAGACTACAGTTCCTTTTTTTCAGCTGATTTTGACCTCAAAAGCCACTACTGCCCCCCCCCCCTTAAAATAACATTAACAAATCACTTCTTCAGCAAACCATAACCCATATCCTCGCGACCCCGCCGCGCATCCTTCCCAAACTCATATATTATACGTTCCGCTGCACGCGCTCGCGGTTGCGCAACTCCTCGCTCTCGCGTAATTCGCCGCGCGCTTAGCTTATAAATACAAATACACACACACACACACGGCGGCTAACGAGAGAGTCAACGTACGTGCGAAAGCGTGTCGGCGCTATACTCGCGCGTCGCGCGCGATGGGTGAAGGTGCAGTTGCGAAAAGCGTGGGAGTTCGCGGAGTCGGTGGGAAGTGGGGTAGTAGCGACGAACGTGCGTGTGTTGTGGTTGTATTTGTTTATTGCGAATTGAAATGTAGTGTAGTGAGAGTTTTTTTTGCTATTTAGTTTTGTCTCTCTGATCGTGGTAGGGATTTTTTTGGGGGGAGGGGGGGAGGGGGATTTTCACGTTCTTGATAATTAGTCATTTTTGTTCGGTTTTGAACGCTCGAGCTCGGAATATGATTCTAAAGTATTTTGAAAAGAAATTTAAAAAAATCAAACGTATTTAGTAGGGTGATTTCACTAATATCCGAACAATCACGAGTTAACGAACATTTTCTTTAAATATATGAAAATATCAAGCTTTCTATGTATTGTTTATCTAACACGACGATAATTTTCGAATCTTTGAAAATTTTTATTTCATTTTATATAAAGATTTTGCATAAAAGAAATTATCTTGGTAATAATAAAATCATAAAATCGCCGTTATTGAGTGTTCATTCACTGGTAACACGTATTTAGATACTAAGATCGCGAGTTCATTTACTGGTTTTTAGGAGATATTTACAGATTTCTTTTAAACAAAATTTCTACTTTTATTCTTTATCTAAAATTTTGTCACTGACGTAAAGTTTGAAGATTTTAAAATACTAATTAAAAAAGATTTTTGCTTTTAATCCATTTTTAATTCTCTTAAGTAAATAACAAAAATTGAAATTTCCTTATTCGTTCGTTCACTGGTGAAGTCACCCTGTATAAATGACTAATCACAGACTAGAGACGGCTTAATCGTACCGTGGTTCCAAGCCGTTTTATTATTTTTTCTTTTTTTAATGGAGGATTTTCACGTATACGTCGGGTATATATTACGAAAAAATACGGTAATCACAGTGGTCGGAGAAAATTGAACGGGCTGCCCCGTTATTAAGGAAATTGATTTCAAAAATGTTCCGCCGGCCAAAATTCGAAAGTTGTCTGTCGTGCATAGCATGCAGGCTACGAAATTAATACCGCGAGCCAGCCGTCAGCCTCTAAAACTACTTGGCAAGTAAAATTAATTTCAAACAACCGGGAAAAGCGAAATTTAGTTGATGAAAATTCGAAAAATCGCGGAGAATTTTTCCTCACGCGAATGTATATATTTTCGAGCTTCGTGTTTTATCCGAAAAGTCCTAAAATTAGCCGCGGAGACTTTAGAGTGTGTGGCAACTGTCTCACGGATATTTTAATTATGCATCGAAAACCGTTCGCGCGCGCACGTTTTTCTTTTCCTCGAAGCCGGGCGGCATTTTTTCCCGGCCGGCGCGCGAGATAACTCGAAATCTTATTATCGAATTATAATGTACACGTAGAGTGGACGTAGAGTTGACGGCCCCTTTATCGTGGCAACTAGTATGCGCGTACGGCACTTTTTAATGATATACGATGTGACTCACGTTTGTTGAAAAAAGAAAATGCAGCGCTCGTTATTAAACATTTAAATTTTCATTTTTTATTTTTTTTTTCCGAATTGTAACGTAGGTGTTACAACATATGGTTGTTCAACGCTATTAGAATATAATTATACAATCGGTTTAGTTTTTACGGTGATAATGATAACAAATTTCTTTTTTTAATGTGTAATTTTTAATAAACATTTCCAATATTTGTCGAAAAGTTCAGTGATTAAGAATAAAAGTATATTTAATTTGAAGAAATTCTTAATTTAGCTGAGCAAATAGTTTGTTTAAACACTGATTAGCCCGTCAGAGTATAAATATATTCCTAAAGTAAAATCTCGACGAAACTTGAAACCCCCTTATCTTATCGTCGTACAATTAGTGCAACCTTGCAATACATGTTTACTATATCGTATGTACATAACATACTTTCGTGCCTCTTTAACGACTCAAAATAAACTTTTACATTAAAATAATTATTAAAAATTCATGTTTCAACTACTTTAATAAAATTTTTACATTTTAAAATCTTTCAACATATACTAAATATTACCTGAATTAGAAAAGAATCGTATAAAACGTTAAACTCGTAAATCCATAAAATAATTTTCTGGAAATAAATAATTATCATACATTTCAAATACTCCTTAACAGTTTGCTACACGAAAAAAAAACTTCTACAATTCTATTTTTACATATTACTACTAACCATAAAAACTACGACTCGTAAAACCTAAAACCATCAACAACTCAAACCTTTCGCCTGTCTCACACTACCGCTCGACTTTCCTCGTTCCCGAGAAAGAATTCGCCCACGGCGAGTCGAGCTAATCGCCCCGATGACTCGTGTTAACTCAATTTCACATAATTACTGCGCTCTCGCTCTCTCCTCTATCGGGTGTAACCCTCTTAACCCGCGACCGCCAGGCGAAATCGGATCGCGAGACGCGCGCTAATCGCATAATAACGACGGCGCGCGGCAAAAGCTTTCCCTCGCGCTCGTGTAGTTTAGGGTTTCGATTTTCACGCGCCTGAAAATTTTAGGGACGGTGATGGTGGATTGGGGTTTGTAGGGAGAGTTTGAATTGAGTTTTATGTTTTTAAAAGAATTGGATAAAACCTTTTATCTTCGTGTTAAGTACTTTATTTGATTTATCGTATAATACAGTCTTTAAATTTTTTATAAAGAAAAGGCCTGTTTTAAAAAGAAACTTTTTAAAAATTTCATTGTCAAATCTAACGAAATAAACTCCAACCTCTCGCAAGAATAACATTTTTAAAAGATTCTATACACTGTTCTACATTTTGACGTGGCTTCAATTCTCTTTCAAAATGTACAGCCACTGCAAAAAAAAAAAAGAAGAGAGAAGCACTTTTCTGAAACGAACCGCGCGACTATCTGTCATTGACATGTATACGACTTTGCTTAATCTCGTTTTATCCGCGTAATTGAATGATCGATAGTATTTAGACATACCGACTTTCCGCGGAAATTAAATTAAGACGGTCCCGTAAATGTCCAAAGAGGATTAACGGATCCTTTCTATTTTAAAAATATGCAAAACATTATAAAGCGCCACGTATAAAAAGAAAACAATATAAAAAACCGATACACCAGTGAATTTCAAATACTTTAATAGGTACATATAGTTGTGATATAACCAATCCAAGTATAGACCAATTACACTTTGTTTTTGAAACGTGACGTTTATATGTACAATTTTTCCAGGGCCGCGTGGTTTCGCTCTGCGACGACAACTCGCTTCACCTCTGGGAGATCAACGAGAGTTCGGCCATCGAGACAAAGTCGCTGTCGCTGGAGGGTAAGCTGAAGAAGATCTCGGCTATGTGTCTGGAGTCTACCGGCGATCACCTGCTCCTCGGCACCGAGGGCGGCAACATCTACCTGCTCAACCTCAAGAGCTTCACCATGTCCGATACCATAATCTACCAGGATGTCGTCATGCAGAAGTGAGCATCACGTTTTCGGACGCACCGCGATCCGTTGATTAATGGAACAGGGCTAGATTAGGAAGTTAATAATCTTCGAGTTACATACATCGTAAACGGGCGAAATGAATGTATACTTCACGGCGATGGGTATGGATGGAGAAGTAGACCTTTAAATTATGTGCCTTTGTAGAAAAGCTCGCTCGCGCGTGGGGTAGTAGCCTCTTCGGGGATTAGTAGACTGGAATTATCATTCCGCTGCGATCCTAATTACAGTGGTATGAGGAGAGGAGGCGTATATAATGAATCAAGTGCGCGAGCGAGCACCAGGAGAGAAATAATTAAGATCTTAATAGTCCGTCGTGCGCGTTGCGAAAGAGCGATTGCTTGTCTCGCGGGAATATTTATGGAAATTCGCGTGCGCGGCCTTTTTTTTCATCGAGTTTTCGTCTATAGTTACAGAGATACTTCTTTTAGATTTTCTTTTTTAATTTATAGCTTTCAGATATATATTTTACAAGGTTCAACTTCGGTCTATTTTGGTATAGCAAAATATTTCTAAACCAAAAATTAATACAAAATGACGATTATTTTTTTACCTTAAATTGTAAATTTTTTTTTTCTATTCGTGCACTTATTAGCAAGTAATAATAATCGTTACATTTATGGAAAAATTGGGCAGTAACATTTCAGCTGTAATATTTTTTTACGAAATATTCATAAATCATGAGTAAATAAGCAATGAATCCGAGTACATAGAACAATCACAATTAACAAACTCTTAACCTATCCACAGCGTGCCCAAGGACTTCAAGGTGAACCCAGGCCCAGTCGAGGCGATCGCCGAGCAGCCCGGCCACCCTGACAACATCCTCATCGGCTACAACCGCGGCCTCATGGTGCTCTGGAACAAGGCGACCCCCGGCGCTCAACAGGTGAATCTCCTCATTCTCTCCGCCTCTTCATTATCATTATCCCTCTTTTTCTTCTTCTGCTTCTTCTTCTTCTTTTCAGTCCTCACATATAATGACGTGCAAAAGTAGATCGCGCGTGCGCGTGCGCGCGTGGCGGAGGTGGATATAATGATATATATGTGTCGCCGCTGCTGCTGCTTTTCACACCTGCGTGTGTCCCATTGTTGCGTGCTCATGGAACTGGTATATTATATATATACACAAAATGCAGTCTGCGCGCGCGCACGCGCGCAATTGGTGTTGAGCTCTCTCTGTCTCTCTCTGGTGCTGGTGGAAATTAAAAATGTTTCGTAATGAAAAGCCTGAAGGTTTTTTGTGCATACACGCTTTTTCAATGTTGAGTGTTTGCGTGCGTTTGAATATAAGTATACAGACCTAAGTGTATTCATTTCATATTATATATGTATTTGTGTGCTTATATTATGCAAGTAAATGTTACGAGTAGTTTTCTTTTTTGTTTAATTTGACATTTCAGTTTTATGAGCAGGTTTTTCGTTATAAAACGTTACGATTTCATCCGGTATAATTAATAGAATTGTTCCTTGATAATGAATCAAAGATCAATGCATATATATCGATTCTATAAGAAAAAGCTTTCAGCGCTTTTGCAAAACATGAAGGTTTTAAGGGTATGGTTACGTGTTTCTTAATAAAGTATATACAAATTTTCGTGACAACTTTTTTTTCTACAATGTAACCTGTTTCTTCAAGAAAAAGAAATTTAACAACCATAATTATAATTACATAAATTGCGTAAGCAGTAAATTGGAGAAAAATAATTTTTTAAAGCTAAATTGAGATTTCTTGCAAACATCCATAAAAGACTCCACCGACGTATACTATTTTCACTTGAATTTTTATATTAGTCGTTATACGTTGCGTAAATTGTAAACAAGCGCAGAATTCACTCGAGTGGAACTTCTCGAGCCGTTCCACCTACTTTTATATAATATAGTTTCCTTGAATAAAGATTACTCATGGAAGTAATAAAAAATTCTTGCTGTTCGTTTGAAGTGATACTTTATTGAGAAACATATTTTTCAAAACTCACAACCGTAACCATAACATTACATTATAAGCCATAGAAAGGATTAGTATTTTTAAAAAACACTGTCCATTCGTTACATATTTTGAAATTTGGAGGCTTCGTTTCAAAAGTACTTTAATAAAAAGAATATTAATGTTGCAATAAAAGGAATCTTACCTACACCATTTTCTTTACCGATAAAACTGACAATCAAAGTACTTTTGAATCACGCCCTCAAACGTCTTCATACTCTATCTGTCCATCTTTCTCTCTGTCTCTCTCTCATCTCACACCCGGCCATGTTTTTTTTCTGACCTGTCGTTTGTTTGTTACGTGTCTTTTGGTGGTTTTGGCGAACGTGTGTGCGTGTACTCCACAATGTGCCCATGGTTGGTTGGTCTCTCACAATGTGTCCGCGTGGAACGCAAAATCCGCCGCGCTCGTGGTGTTGTCGTTGCCCGACGAACACGTGTGCCTATCCACTACTACTACTACCACCCACTACTACCTACTACTACTACTACTGTCACAACCGCCTACTTAAAACGCGCGGCCGACGCTACTACTACTACTACTACGCCTGTACCCGCGCGTCCATCGACCGCGCACGTACACGCACTGATGGCAGCTGATGGGTTTGTTTTCGCGTGCGCAGACCTTCGTCTCCACGCAGCAGCTCGAGTCGGTCCACTGGGTCTCGGAGTCGCGCTTCGTCTTCTCCCACAACGACGGCTCCTACGCGTTCGCCAGCCCCGGTAACGACGAGCCCCATCAGCCGACGACACCCTACGGGCCATTTCCCTGCAAGGCCATCACCAAGATCCTCGTGCATCCCACGGACGAGTAAGGATTTTATTTATTTTTTGGAATTATTGGAATTCAGTCAAAAATCAGTAAAGTAGGCGTGATTCTTCATTTTGAAGACTTCGGAGTAAATTGTATTTTGAAAGTTTATCGCTATTATTCAAGGCTTGGATAATGACTTAGAGAAGTTAAAAAATTATATATAATTAAAATGAGTGATAACTGTAAAAAAATGCAAGAAAAAAAAAACAATTTTGTAGGTTCCGATTTAATATTAGAAAAACAATTTTCAAAGAATTGTATGTTATAGCTACTTGATATTTAGACAGATGTATAGTCTTCGATTGTTCTAGAAATATAACAAATAAAAACAATATATACAAAATTGGTAACAGTACGGTCTTCCCACAAGGAGTCTAAGTTACTTGTTATACCGACCAAGTAGATTACACAATTATCGTCAAAACCTAAAAACACCTTATACTTATTCTGCGATCAAAATATTCTATGGGTTTGTTGAGTCTCAAGTCAATACAACAGTTAAAAGTAATGGTTTACGCGGCCGATAAAAAGATTTTTTCTTTACTTTAACCACAATTTTCGTGTACAAAATTAATTGCTGCGGCGCATTGTTTAGGGACGACGAGCTCGTACTCTTCTCGGGTGGCATGCAGCGTTCGGTGCACAGCGACCGTCACACCATCACCGTGAAGCGAGAGGGCAAGGACAAGAAGCACGTCGTCTTCGACTTCACCTCCAAGGTCATCGACTTCTTCACCATCCTGCCGAAGAAAAAGGAGCCCGAGGAGGACGCCGAGGAGGATGTAAAGGCCAGCAGCAAACTCATAGTCGCCCCTGAGGCGCTCATCGTCCTCGCCGAGGAGGAGCTCGTCGCCATTGACCTCACCGATCCCGACTGGAAGATGATGGCCCTGCCGTACCTCGTCTCGCTCCACGCTAGCGCCGTAAGTGTACACCTATACCATTCTTTTACGTACGGCAATGTTTAAACCTAATACTAAGCAAACTGTTATCGTTGCGCACAGGTGACCTGCTCGCAGCACGTGCCGAACGTACCGCAGGACCTCTGGGATGCCATCGAATCTGCAGGTAAAGCGCAGACGGAGCACCTGTACTCGGACAAGATCTGGCCCATCGACGGTGGCATGCTGCTCTGCAAGAAGCCCGCTGATGCGGATAAACCGAAGCCGCGCGAGCTTCTGCTCACTGGCCACGAGGATGGTACCGTGCGATTCTGGAACGCCTCGGATGTGGCGCTCACGCCACTGTACAAGTACAACTCGTCCATCCTGTTCACCGGCGAGCATCTTGATGTGCTGGAGCAACCGCCCGAAGAGGACGAGGACGAGTGGCCGCCGTTCCGGAAGGTTCGTTGTTGGATAAATTGCGAGAGAGTCGTAGGAAACAATTATAAAAGTGTTTTTGTTTAATTTGGAGAATATTTTGGACATATTTCATTGCCTTCTTCTAGAATGTAAAATTTAGTTTATCAGTGATTGCTGGTAGGCAATGTTGCTTTGAAATTATTAACTTCAAAGACTTGCAGAAGGCAACAAATTGTACCGAAATATTGTGCAATATTTAATAAAAAAAAAAAAAAAAAAAATTCCCTCACAAGTTATTGTTGGTTATTAGTGTATTTAGTCATTGTGGTTTATTAATAGAATCCTTTGTTTCAAAGCAGTTTTTCGTGAAATGACGTACAACTGATAAACATAACTACTGTAGTAAACTTATTTAAAGCATTACTTGCAACATTAATACAAAGAATATTATGTTTTTATTAAGAATGGCGAAGAAGCTATACCTTAAATACATAAGAATGACTTAACAAAGGAACATTTATCAGTCGCAGTCGGTATTCAACTAATCCAAGATATATAATCTCGAGAAGAGATAAAAATTCATACGAACAGTTATAGACCGTTATAGAATTAAAAAGACTTATCAACAAATCCAACACACAGTTGAATAGAACTTTGAATCGCTTTATTATAGTTTTCTTTAGCCTTTGAACTACCATCAAACTAAACCACGAAATTTTTCTAACAGGTGGGCACATTCGACCCGTACTCAGACGATCCACGGCTAGCCGTGAAGAAGGTGCTGCTCTGCCCACTCTCATCGACCTTGGTCGTCGCGGGCACAGCAGGCCACGTAATCACGGCGAAAATCGCCTCGGAGGCTACGAACAAGGAGATCAAGACGGTGACGATGAACGTGGTGAACGACCGCGACGGCTTCGTGTGGAAGGGCCACGACCAGCTGCCCGCCCGCACCGCCAGCATCTCCTTCGGCGTTGGCTTCCAGCCACACTGCCTGCTCCAGCTTTATCCACCTGCTGCCGTCACCGCTCTTGCTCTTCACAGCGAGTGGGGTCTCATAGCCACGGGCACGGCTCACGGTCTGGCTGTTTTCGATTGCGTGAGGATCAAGGCAGTCAGCGTCAAGTGCACTCTCAATCCGAACGGTGGGTGGTCCTGTCGCGTTCTTTACTTATTTTCATTTATTGGTCTTATGTAATGGGAATGTTAACTGGATGTCTTTGTAGATCTTTCTGGTTCCGGAGACACGCCAATTTCCAGAAGGAAATCGTTCAAGAAGTCTCTGAGAGAGTCGTTCAGGAGGTTGAGAAAGGGAAGATCACAGCGCAGAGCGACGACAGCTGTCTCGGCGAGTCCTCCGCGTACTGCAGCCCCCGAAGCGAAGAAAAAAGAAATGTAAGGTTTGAAAACTTAGTTTTACTTCGACTTAAATATCGAAGAGATAATTAATTCTTCTGGTTATTCGTTACAGTCCGAGTTTGGCGTCCTCCCCGAGCGGCGATGCACCTATCGACGTAAAGCCCGTCGAGCGGCAAGTCGAAGCGAGGCCTGTTGATGATTCGCTCGGTTCGATGGTCAGATGCCTATATTTTGCTAGAAGTTATATTATTAGTAGTAAGTATAACCCTTTAACCATCTCCTATTGTTCTCGAAAAACAAAATAAACTCCAATTAACCCGACATTTCTCTTCCAGTGCAAAACACAACCCCAACGCTATGGGCGGGCACAAACAACGGCACGGTCTACGTTTTCACCCTGGCCATCCCCGCGGGTGTGCGCCGCACCGAGGAGGACGTGAACTGCACCCTCGGCAAAGAAATACAACTGAAGCACCGCGCCCCGGTGATTGCCATCACGATCCTCGACGGTTCAAACATTCCACTGCCAGAGCCTTTTGAAGCGGAACGCGGCGTCTGCCCAGGCCCTGATATGGCCTCGCCTCACCGTGTCGTCATTGCCAGCGAGGAGCAGTTCAAGATCTTCAATCTGCCCTCGCTGAAGCCTTTCTGCAAGTACAAGCTCACTGCCCACGAGGGCTCGCGCGTCCGCAAGACCGGCTTCGCCAAGTTCACTTGCCCGATCGAGCCGTCCGGCCAGCACGAGGAGACATGCCTACTGTGTCTGACGAATCTCGGCGAGTGTCTCGTCCTCGGGATACCCGAACTACGAAGACAGCTCAACGCCGCGACCATCAAGAGAGAGGATATCAAGTACGCTTTGTCTATTAATTTTTATACGTGGAGAGAAAACTTTTTAGAAAAATAATAATGGTTGAAATAATTGAAATTTTATTACACTCAAAATCTTAGAAAAACTACTCGTATCTATAGTTAAGATCTTTATAAAAGCCGTATCTGTTGCCGTCATGATTCCTCCCAATTTTCGTTATAAAATTTGTTCTTCTTTTTAATGATGCCTCGCACAACACTAACGCATCACTCCTTTTGCAGCGGCATATCTTCGCTGACTTTCACGAAAGCCGGCGAAGCCTTGTATCTGCACTCCTCGTCGGAGCTGCAGCGCATCTCCCTGTCGGCGGCCAAAGTGACGAAGGCCCACTGTGCCCTCAACCTGCCACCCAACGCGCGCTCAGCTCCCGAGGCACCTGCAACCGAGAAACCGCAGCAGGACAGCAACGCCGCTGATCAGGATAACGAAGCCACGGAAGGAAGCGTCGAAACAGAGAAGGAGACGAGCGCCGCTAACGAACAGCAGGCGGCGCCTAAGATCATTACCGAGAACGGCATCGTTGGATCCAGTAAGTTCACCGAAACAGAAATATGCTTCCTGTATTTTTTTTTGTTTACTTTTCATCATTCGCTTCTTTGTTTATGTTGAAAAAAAACACATTTTCATCGTGTCTGCTCGTGACTATTGCACGTCAAGTTGATGTTGATGCCTGTCTATTTTTGGATTTTATTTTTTCGTTCCTTCGTTTTGGTTCTCCCTTTTTTTTTTTAATATACGTGAATGACGAGAGTTTAGCTCGCACTATTGTAGCAGTATGATTCTTTTGACTTATGGATAGATTCTCTTTTAAACTATATAGATTTTAAATATAATCTTATATCTTTGCCCCATAGATCATTGTAAATTCCTTATTTATACATTTTTAACACACTGTTCCAATAGAGCGACGAATCACGAAGCAAAGCCAAAATCACATATACCTTAACTGCTTGATCATAATTACAATTAAACACGTTGAATAACTTCATTCACCGCCGATCATCATTTTTTTGTTTTCGCTTTGCTCTAAACACCCATCACTCCGCATCGTTATCACAATATATACCATTTTGATCTCCACCTCTTAACGGAACGTTTAGTGCACCGCTGACGAGTAATTGCAGACAGAGAGCAATATTTTCACGAGTGAAACTGATGTAAAGCGAGAATAAAAGCGGCTATATACGTGCGCTCTGTGGTATTTCTTTTTTCCCGTTTGGCTCATCGCGTGTTTTCTAGCTAACGGAGAAGACTCGCCGCGCGAGCCGTCGCTTCGGCCCGCCGCCAGCACGACCGATGTCAATGGCGATGACGACAGGCAGGATCTCAGCTCCATCGGCGACATCACCATCGACAGCGTCAAGGATCACCTGCTGTAAGTAATCGAACGGGTGTAGGGATTATTTTTAGTTTTAAATTATTGCTTTTAGAGTCACATTGTTATTGGTTAATTTGACCCGTTTGTTTGAAAAATGAATTCTTGTATTTTTATGAATTTTTAGACAGTTTAAACTTCGAATTCATAGAATAAATGCGTTCTCTACTATAAATATTTGAGAAGTCAATGAAAAATTTACACATGTTTTTAATCATCTTTAAGTAAACATTTTGACCACTGATAAAGTTCAACAGAGTTTTAGATATGAACGAATTTTTTTTTTTACACGGAAATAATTGTTACTGTTTTTATACACAACGAACCAACTTGTCAATCTTTAAGATTTACTATTTGAAATAATAAAAGTGATTGAGATTCTAGTAAAATTTATCATTTTTTGTAAAAGCTACTGACAATATATAAGTATTAAAAAATGTTACAATCTTTCCATTTGAAATAGTAAATTTTACAAAATGACGAAACTACCTTCACCTAAAAAAAAAATGTTCACGCCACTTTTTTCTATGTTTTCAATCACATTATTATTTCGCAATTTTATTAATTTTTACACATTTACACATAATACACATTTAGAACCACGGCTAATCGTTGGCTTTTCTTTTTGTTTTTTGTTTTGTGTCCCTCTGCTGTCGGTGTACTCGGCCGCGCGACCGGACAGTAACAGTTCGCTTTTCAGAAACGCCACCTCCTCGGAGGATCTGCACAATCGGCTGGCCGGTCTCAAGATGGAGGTGACCTCGCGCACGTCCGAGGTGACGACGCAGAATCAGTCGGTCGTGGTGAAGACGACAACGGTGATATCGCAGCAGGCCTCGAGCAATGGTATCACAACCAACGGTGACGTCGAGGCTACCCAGACAACGCAGCAGAGCGCCAGCGAGCAAGTCAACAGTGAGTTCAAAAGGGTGGGATGAGGATTGACTGTAGGATAGAAGGGGTGTGACTTATTCCGTAGAGATATGAGTTAGCAAGCTTTGTTGAGAAGCAAAAAGAGTTGAAGTGGATTTTTTTTAAATATATATATTTATATATATTCTGGTTTATTGCAGATTAAAGATACGTTATAGCTGTGACTAATCGTTGCAATTTGCAGCTCTTGTCTGAGAACCAATAACTCGTCAAATAATTATATTAGAAACTTGTTACCTTAATTATATAGGTATCCTTGATATATTATGTTATTGTGTAGCATTAGACGATTTTAGATGATAGCCTTTTTTATAACCATTACACCACCTGCATCATATCGTTGTGTTTTTTCATTTTTTAATTTTTATCCCCACATTATAGGCACCACAGTAGAGAGAGAGATTACCAGTGGTACAGAAACTACAACAACACATGCCACCATCACGTTACCCCCGGGTGTCGAGGTCAGAAATTAAAACAAAATGAAAAACGAAACTAAATCTCATTGAAAAATCATTGGAAGCTTTTGGGATCTCTTTGCTGTTCTTGTTTTTCGTTTAACGTTATGACTTGCGCGCTTAGCCTTTTTATTTGTAGTACTAACAAAATTTTGTTGACTCAATGTGGCAATTAATTTTATGAGTTTTATTTGCTTTTTTTTTATTATTGGTATTGACATACACTTGTAATCTTGATTGTCACATTTCTATGGTTGCTTCAACATTCGATTCTGCACAAGGAATCGAAGAAATACTTGGTGTGGGCATCTGTGTAAATAATAATAATAATCTTCACCATTACGACTACTTACAACCAATACATACATATATTACTTCTTGCTTATATCGATGTAGTGACTCTGATCTCCTTTCCTCAGTGTTTCTCTAATTACTTTAAGTAAACTGTACTCAAAACAGTAATTGGATACTTTTGATCGTGCTTAGCTGTAAAAGTGAAAACTGAACGATAATCTCTGCTTGAATTTTAGATTAGCGCCGCAGACTTGGCTAATTTGGAGGTGACAACTACAACCGTGACGACTGAAAAGTCGAAGTCGGCTCCGTTGGCCAGACCCGAGGAAGTCGGATCATAAACGGTATCTAAAACTCCCCGACCCACTACGGAGATGTGAATATAATTGATGCCCCTACTTAAGAATGTGAAGAGAGAAAGAGACGGAGATGATTAACGACGGACGACAAAAAACCGATGGACCTGTGTACAGTGTCGCGTTAGGTAGAATTTATATATATATACGAGAGTAGATTTTTTAAAAAATCTAGATTTTTATGCGAATTTTAAGTGCGCTAGTTGTGTAAGTAAAGTAAAGGAAGATAAATGCGTACTGCTACGGCGATTGGAGAATATCGAGGAAAGAGGAAAGTGATGATGAAACAATCCATATAAATGTAAAGCTTACCTTAAGGATGATACGTAAATACATAATTTTTTAATTGTATTCGTATAAGTCCAGACTGCAAGGTGACTACGTTTTTCTACATATGGTTGGTTACATTGTTTCCATCGATACGCTCCTATAAGTTTTAAATTTGTTCCATAATGTACTCATAATTTATATGTAATTGAAAGTTATGCACTTTGTCTTAGGACTTTTATAATTAGGAATGAAATTAACATCGAACTCATGTAATGGTCGCTTTTATTAATTGTATGACGTAATATTCGAAAATTATTTATTCCTTCTTATACAATTATTTTTAATTGATTGTATAATCATGGATAAAATAAAAATATGTTATCGTCATTAGCGCTATCGGCTTTGATACAAAAAAGTCTTCTTTTATATAATATTTTACACGAAAACACTTTTATCCGTATTGTACCTTGCTCCATATAATTTATAATTTAATAATTTTACCTGTTCTATAAAATATTCTGCAACAAAAGCATTTGAATATAACATATAAGCAAAAAGGTTGTAGGATATGTGAACATTGCAATTTATAATCTTCGATTGTAACGACTGCGAAATTTTTAGGAATATAAGACAAGTTTATTGTATTAAAAGAGTTTAATTTTTCGCTTCCGTCAAGCTTGACGATTATACTTATTAAAAAATGCTAACTGATCATTAAGTTGTAAACATCCGAGCCGAAAATATAAGTCGACTAACATCCTAAAATACAACGCGCATTAGAGATTTTAGGATTTTTAATTTTTTAGGACTTTCCGCTGCGATAAAAACAATTATATGTAATTCATTGTGGATTTGTATCATTGTAATGCATCTAAAATCTTTTTTTTAAAAAAAGTTCATATATAATATAATGAGAATTATATAATGTGACCCATTCTATGGACGAAAATTTGTATTTAGTTTTACTCTATAACCTCCGTACTATTGCCACCTATCCATGTGTAATTATATATAATTTTTTTTTGCCTGGGTATTTATATGCTGTACAAAGTGCAAGAATACATCACAGATCGTGGAAGTTGTGTAGCAGCCATATCGTTTATTCTGTGAACATTTAGAAAGTGAAATATATATGGACACGAACGCAAGAATAACGTGAATGCGACTTAAGCCTTCCGCAGTATTTTAAGCTTAATGAAAAAATAAGTAAAGCAGTTTACTGGCTATTTTATCACTGGATATTCGAATGTAAGATTATGGAATTGGGAAGTCACATAGTTACTTAAGCAAAGTAAATTATTTTGAAATTTTGAGAAACAGTTCATTACCGTCTAGCGCAATATTTTTATGAAAATGAAAGTACGTAAAAATACAAAAAAATGACCATTTTAATAAGATTAAAATAATTTTTTTAATTAGCGTTTGCTGAATTTTTGAAGATCTTATTTTTTAAAAATTCCTCTATATATTGTGTATAACAGAAAAATTAGTTTATTAGCGTAAATTGGAAGTTGTTTAAATAATAAGATTTCAAAGATTCCTCACATGCATATCATCTCATAAAGATCTTTCGGAAATAAGTTTTCGAAAAGAGCGTATTTTAATCTTATTAAGTTATAACGGTATATACATATATATTATTTAAAATAGTGATGAATGTGATTTTTCAAAATTTCAATTTAAATGTAAAGTTAAGAGAACAACTGTAGAGTGATGATGAGAATTGAGCGGACTGTGACGTATAGAAAAGACACATACGCGTTGCAGATATATTTTTATCGATGTTGCTTAGTCGTTAAATCTTTAAGCATGATTGCTTTTTTATATAAGAGTTACATTTTCTCCTCAACGAATCCGATTCGTTAGGATGCACTCTGCATTTAATAATTAGTTCATCTCTCGTTCTTTTTAATTTAAACAGTAAGTGCTGTTCTGTCTATTTTACGCTTGTATTTGACACATGTTTTTTATTATTATATTATTATAACTATTATTAATATTATTATTAATATTATCATTCGTTGAATATCTTGGTGGAGGACCATTTGTTGTGTATTACTTTTACTCGAATGCGTATCTCTGTTAATCCATTATGCACTAGTTTGTGTATTACACGTGCATATATTTGCGCACCGAATCGCCTTGAGGGTATGCAAAAGTTGGTTGCCTAAACCTTATGATTATTTCATATGCCATTCTTTTTATGGTTTTAAATTATTAATAAATTTATATAGTATTAACTATACTCGAAAATTTTTGGCATTCATGATTTTAAATGTATTATTTATTCATTTAAAATTATTGATTGATGTAATCTTTATTTGTGAAAAATTGTTATTCAGATGTCTTTGTCTTCTTTTAAACAGTATTAATAATTACTAAATACATATTAAGTAATACGATCATCATAATTTTATATTTTTACAATTTAAACATTTTTAAATTAATTTAAATATTACTTAATCATTTAAAAATATATCGCTAAAACATAGCGTCTTTGCAAATATTTCGCCTAAAATTTACGAAAAAAAAAATCAACGGCATAAGTAATCGACTTTTACGTTCCCTATAAAAGAATTTAGTGCGCGAGATAGCGTTTTATTATTTTTTTTTTCTCAATGCCAATCGAGAGTGCACGAGAGACTCACACTTCCAGGACTGGCTATATACAGCAAAACGAGTTTGGAATTGACACTTCCGGACCGTTTCTTTTTATATTTTTAAAAGAACTTTAATATTTAAGATAGTTTCACACGAATAGTTTTTTTTATATGTAAGAGAATTTCTGAAGCTTCGTCATTACTAATACTTAATTTTACGTTGTTTCATTTGCAATTCTGTCAAATTCGTGTTTAACTATTTGAGATAAAAAGAAGACGTCTATAGCTTCGGTCGCTTCCAAAAGTGTCTCCTGCAACGCGTCAACGAATAAAGCATGCATTGAATATGCACGAAACTGTTGCATATATTATATATATATACTTTTTAATAAAACGATTAACACGGGGCCTTTGTAGATAGTTTTGAATCGTTTCGAATTTTTTCATAAATGTTGGATATCAATTTGTACGACGAAAACACATACACGCATTATACACATTTGCATATATTTGCATATACTTGCATTGATCGATATCACATTCTTTTTTTTAATGTTTATTAGCGAATTTTAGACTTATTTGTCATTACCGAGTAATGAATAGGCTAAACTAATTACCTAGAATTTCATTCATGGCAAATGTATTATCGCACCTTTATATACTTTCGATAAAAGTTCCATTGAAGGAAAATGATGTTTCTTTTATTTTGAATCATCGATTCTGATGTTAAACGGCGTTAATGATCGAAAAACTGCGAATGTCCTTGACTTTAATTTTTTAATGGAATTTGTACATGACACTGCCTTAAAAGTGAAACTCTTAACGACCGACTTATGAAATATTTACTGTAACATCACTTATTCTACATTATTAAACTTCTACTTCTGAAGATTGCGAGTTTTTTATTTACATCTAAGCCCTTCACTCTGGTGTCAATAATAAAGACTGTAAACTGAAGAGTTTATTTGTTCTCACCTATTGATAGAAATTAAAAGAATGACTTGAAAAAAGTTACTCTCAAAATATTAGTTCTAAGAAACGGTTTCTCTGTATTACAATTCAATAATAAGCGACATTTGCAAATCTAACTTTTACTTGTGTAAAAAATTAATTATTTGGTTATATCTCGCTTATAAGATAACGTATTCAAATTTGTTTTTACTCTGACCTCATACTTCTCTGGGAGTCTATGTTTAAACTAAATTTCTTCACAATCATTATCAAATGATTTTCTAATTCAAGTTTCCCTTCTGTCTGCGGGGGGATAACTCGACTACCATCTGTGTCAACTGAAATAAGACACAAGTGATATTAGAGAATGAATGAATCTGTGATTGTATTGTTTCAGGACTTTGTTAACCCTTTGCGCCATAGTGGTATAAGTATTCTTACCATCTATTTTATATCCGTTTTTTAAAAATGTGCAGTACTTTTTAACATAATTCAGTACGGTTTTGTTGCTATTTCTAATTATTGCAATATATTGTTTATTAAGGCAAGAAGTTTTACCGAGGAATGAAATCTGATTTCAAGAAAACTCATATTGACGAAAAAGGAAAATGAAATATGATATCATTAAATAATTAAAAGATTTTAAAATTTCGACTAGATTTCGCAACTACGTCTTATTCTCAATTATGTTCACTATTGAGCTGAATGTCTATTTAATTAGAAAGATAGGAATTAAAATGAAGTTCTTTAAATAACAACAAAAACGAAATTCTACTTTGCCTTGAAACGCTTCGTGATAAGTAGTTTTATAGTTACATTACTTAATGCAGATTTATCAATCTTTATAATGAAATAAAAGTGAACAGAAAGTAGCTATTTGATTATATCTAAAGTAATTAAAAGTAAAGTATGTACTTTTTTTTATTCAATTCGGAAGAAGTACAAAGATTTTAACTACCTTTGATTTCCGCAAGAGTAAGTGTCCATTCACCGTAAAATGAATTAGATTCAAATAGAATATTGATTCAAACGACTTAAACCGATTTTTTAGAAAGATATTATAAAACCAGATTGGCAAGTAAAATTTTGATTTTCTTTTTACGAAAAACTGTGCAAATAAAAAAATTAAGTATTATAAAATAATCTAATATTTTTACCTCACTCTGCTAATTTTTTTTTAATTTTATAGTTAATAAGAACCGTTTCTTTCCTGTTGAACCAGTGCAAATCCATTCTGAGTAGTAGTACGGCTAAGAAATATTTACAATTTTTTATAACACCCAAGTATCTCATTTAGTTTGTGAAAGCTAAAAAAAACTTTATATAGCTAGCGAAATTTTTGCAATTGAGTACGTGGGTAACGATGACGATTGTTTGACGAAGGTAGGTGTGGGAGGTTATATAAATTTCCATCGTAATATTTGATAAGAACAAAAAATGATTATTCAATTGTATGTAAATGATCAATGGCATAACCATTTTTAATTATTCATCGAGAACGATTATATTTGAACTGAAGTAAAACTTAAAAATTGAAAATAAAAAATTGATATAGTTATAATTTTGTGCTATAGCTCTGGAGCTACACAGATGTTAATATATGAAATATTTATATAAACGCAAAGTTCTGCTGAAATATTGTTACGTCGGAATCCAAACATACAACTATCATTCTAGCAGGCCTCCTATGGGGCGTGCCGGATCTCCCTGTCTTTTGGCCAACGCCGGAAAGCGCTATGCCTGACCAGGTTACGGAGACCGAGGGAGCAGATCGGAGGACTTTACCTCTTTTTGCTACTGGCCGACGCTCGAAGCGTTACGCCTTTAGTGGTAGCCGAGGAAGAATGCAAATCAAATTGTTTTATCTAATAATGAAATTTATTTTACCCCGAGATTTACAAAAGTCTATACCTTTCTAATTAACAAAGCAGTCCGCTCGCTATCTGCAGATCGTCGTCGCGATGGATCGGTGATTCAGCTTGCGATGATGTTGTTCCTCCGTGACGGGTGACCTCGCAGCAGGGAGCGTTGTGTAGAATTAGGGTTGTGCTCGTCGGCAGCTCTCCGCAGGGACCCACTCCGGGAGGTAATCGTCCCTCTGAGGTAGTTGAGGCGTAGCACGGACAATACTTTGCCGTGGCGCAGAGTCGGTTGTCGTCGAGGTGGCCCAGAAAAAGTCAAAGTCCAAATCGGGCGTGTCACGGGCAGCGCTTCGCCGTGGGCAGTGTCGGTGGCGTTGGTCGTTCGTCGGGCAGAGGCTTCGCCCTCGTAGAAGTTCAGAAAAGTAGTGTGCATCTCGGGTCCACTTGCTGGCCTTATTTATAGTGCAAGCTCCCTTGTTGTTGGTGAGAACTTGTTTTTCCCCCTTGTGGGAAACTGCGCAGAAGGTTGACTCCCACCTCCTGCTATCATGCATTTCCCCGGGATTTTTTTAATAGAGAAAAGCATAAAAATGTCAAATGCCCTCTTCTTGGGAACGCTCCCTCCGGAGAAAAATCTGCGACGCTGCATGCGTAGTGCATCCTTAAGTGCCGCAGCCACTTTTCTCGTAAGTTTCGGGTGTCAAGGGGGACGTCTTGCTAACCCATTCTACGGCGTGACGCCATGTGATAGTTGCGCGGCTCCTCTGTGTTTTATGGTGAAAAGTAAGGGTAAAAGTGTGCTGAGCTGTCTCTTCGCTATTATGTGTCAGCGCTTTTTCCCGTTCTCGGTAAGTTGAGGCTGCACAGTATAGCCATGCGTGGGCCTTGACTTTTCTTCCTAAGTCAGTCCTTCCCTGCATGAGTATAAAAAAAGCGTCTGTAAGCCTGGTCAAGTGTCATCTTAATTTCTCCTCTTCTTTCTTTTTATCGCTGCACGCCATCC
Source organism: Torymus aiolomorphi (assembly GCA_036365515.1). Taxonomy (NCBI): domain Eukaryota; kingdom Metazoa; phylum Arthropoda; class Insecta; order Hymenoptera; family Torymidae; genus Torymus; species Torymus aiolomorphi. The sequence continues at coordinate 205,589,668 of CM070875.1, read as the reverse complement.
CATAAATTTTGAAAATGCGGTGCAGCTGGTGTTAATGTTTCCAAGCCGCGTGCGGTCCCTCTCGCCTTCTTGACTTGTTTTCCTCATTTTTGGTGGCCGCACGTGTCCGATTTGTTTGCCCTCCCATGGCTCTAATCTCTCCTCTCCAATCCGCTTGTTTCTCTATTTTTGCCTCCGCCTTTCTTTCAGCCCACTTTTAATTTTTCTCCCTTCCTTTTTTCTCTCCTGCTCTCTCTCTCCTTCTTGGTGTTTCTCCGTTGCTCTTCTTTCTTCTACCTTCCCTATTGCGTCTTTTCGAAGACTTACAAGTATTCTTTTTACATATATACAAGCGGAAATAATAACTGCATATAACTGTTAAAAGCTGCAAATAACTGATAATAATTGCAAATAACTACTTATAACTGAAATAAACAGTTAGGTTTGAGACAGTATATTTAGTTTTTTGCAGTTATTTGCAGTTATTTGCAGTTATTAGCAGTTATTTGCAGTTTCATTAAATATTAACTGTAGAAATAAAGGTGCTATCAACAGTTATTAACAGTTATAAACAATTATAAACAGTTATAAGCAGTTATTTGCAGTTATTTGCAGTTATTTGCAGTTTTGTTAATAATAAATAAAGTTATTATTAGAGCGAAAAAATTGACTGTTTATAACTGTCAATAACTGCAAATAACTGAAAATAACTGCAAATAACTGCTAATAACTGTTGATAAAGCACTTTTATTTCTACAGTATTTATTTAAAAAACTGCAAAATAACTGTAAATAACTGCTAAAAACTGATTATAATGTCTCAAACCTAACTGTTTATTTCAGTTATTTGCAGTTATTTGCGGTTATTAACAGTTATTTGCAAATCCTATTTCCGCTAGGGAAAAAAATAATTGTTTTTGTAAATGGACGAAAAATTTACGTTGAAACATTTAACTACATTCTCCCAGAAGATAAGAATTATAATATTATTATATTCGTTTATTAATATTAATTAATTAACGATTTATATATTTAAAATTATGCATTAAGCTATGCTAGTATGTATTGACGCCGATACTTTCGTGATGACCATAAATTGCAGGTAAATAAAATTTGAGTCAATAGAAAAGCGTTGAAAATTGGCAGTAAATATTACAAAATATTGGGCGCCGATTTCACAGTATATGTAGCGCGGTCGACCATTCACACACACACACACACACACACACACACACACACACACACACACACACACACACACACACACACACACACACACACACACACACACACACACACACACACACACACACACACACACACACACACACACACACACACACACACACACACACACACGAACGCACGCACGCACGCACGCACGCACGCACGCGCACACACACACGCACACACATATACATCTCAAATAATAATATTATCATTATTCTAGAACGATAATCATATATCACTATAGGTTAAATTACTATAGGTATCGTCAGGTAATAATGATGAATCACTTTTTCCCTGGTGACTGGTCCGTTATAATTCTCATCATTCTCTTCTTTTATTTTCAATAAAATATCGTTGATTGTTGATTTTATCATTTCTTACACCATCTTAATAAAAAATAATTTGCTTATTCCTTTAATGATTTTTTAATAACAATATGTATCATTTTTGCAACAATTTATGACATAATTATAATTAAATTCATTTATGAAGATTAAAAAGTATTAATTTTTAAATCATATATAAAATATGAATAAAATAATAGGTATGATTTTTTTAAATTATGTGTGAAAAATAAATAAAATAATTGATTGTAATATTATCGTCAAAACCTTTTAAAATTCCTAAATAACCTTTAATTCAAATTATATTTTCTTTGTGAAATTTCAGACATAGGGTACTCGTCTCTAGTAGTATGCCTGTCCGTATTTGTGTGCTCTTTCTCGAATTTCCGATGTAAGAAAAAGGTTCTAACCTTAAAAATAATAAATGGCTATTACAAAACAAAAGCAGGTATACAACACGCGCGCATCGGTGCATAGCGCATAGCGCATGTCATTTCCATTTTCTAGTATACATAAATGCATTCCCGAATAATTAAGATTTTAAAAGAGGGCTAAAATAGTTTTAACCTCAAATATCTCTGAAATTCATAAACGAATTCTTTACCCTAAGAACTCTTCTAATAAATAATATACAAACTCTACATCTCCACCAAATTTCAAAGAAATTAAAACAATTTTAATGTAGTTATATTGTGCGACAACAAAGAAAGTCATTTTCAAATATACTAAAATTTTAAATATCAAACATCTCAAAGAATAACCATATCATCTGGATGAAATTTTACACAGGTATTGAATTTTTTTCCGATGAATATACCCCTCTAGTAGAATTTTGTAAGTAATCGCCGCATAAGCTTTTTCCTCTGCCACCCAGACATCGATCAGTCCCGATTCAAGCACGCAGTAGATATGCATCTGAAATCGTTGGTAATATCGTAAATGGCCTGTAATAATCAGTTCTGTTGCGGTCAAGCGTACAGGTTCTTTCACAAAATTAACAACCAAACCTTGTGAAAAGTTTGAGAAAACATCAACTGCCACGGATCCAATATAATTTACCTCACAGGCATTGAATTTTTTAACATCTTTATATAAACTTATCCAACAAGAATCTGGGTCACAATCAACTGCTCGACTCATTAGTTTTTGAAGGGTATAAGAAGCCGTTCCTTTAATCAAATTCAGACGAGATTTACTACTCGCCATGCAGGGAATGACGCCAGCTTTCTCCACGTCCTCTAAAGTATTGAGGTCCAGCAAATGTTCTTTATTAAAATTAATTTCAATCAGAATATTTAGAATATTCGATGAAAATGTAATATACACGTAGATCAAACATAAATATAACATTTTTTCGCTAATATGTTGAAAAATATCCACCACTGAATTTCCCATTATAATTTGAATAATGCTTTAAATCGTCCATGTGTTTTTGTTAAGTTTTGCTAATCGAGTCACAATCTTAGTAATAACTAATATCAAAATAAAAATCGCAAGTGTAATACCAGAATCTTTCATATAACTTGTTTTATACTGTGGATACTGTCTGACAACCAGATAATTTGATTGAAGAAATGGTATAAACACTGAATGTAGAGTTTTATGAATGCTGTCAGTAAATAGTGGCTCCGACATAAAATCAATTTTTTTTCTATAGAGATCATTCGTTAAGTTTTTCAACGAATGGTCATACTTCATTTTATATGTAAAATTCATAACTTTTGACAGTGATTGAATAATGAGTGGTATCCAAATGGGCGGTATACAGCTTGTTTCGGGATACTCTGGGATTGGCAAATGTCTGAATGCTGTAGATTTGATTATATGCGGTACCGTTGCAAGTCTTTGGCTAACACCCATATGCAATGTATATCTATGCAAATTTTTTAATTTATCAGGAAATAACATAGATTGGACAGAAAACAATTCATTTTTATAAGAATCATTATAAGGATTATATTGATGAGTTATAACACTTGAAGTTATCATTGCATTATAAAATTTATTATGTTCAGTTACTTGAATTAATTCAACTACTGTAACATCTAAAACCCGACTAGTCCAATCCTTTTTTAAGAAATTTTCCATTCCAATACGTGTACTTAAATTAAATAAAAAGATCAAATACTTAGGATGCATGTAGTAAGGTAAAAGTTGTGCTATAATATATATGCATTCTTCTAATTTGCGTACAGTAATTGTTATTTCGATATTAGTTATTAATATTACGTATAAGTTTTCCCTTTCAGATCTTTCTGATAGTAACTGGCGTAGCCTTCTTAGAGGTGAGAATTCTATTGATTCTTTTAAAGATAGTGACGTAACATTCACTACTAAAGTCGGAAACGTATTGACAATACGTTTTACAAATAACTTTGAAACGGCCAATTCTGTTGATTGAGAATCTGTTAATAATGTTATTCGCTTTGACCCAACATTACTTTTCATATCTTGAATAAAGTAATCAAGTACTTTTACATCTAAGTTATCAACACAGCGGTAAATTTCAAATAGTTGTACGAAGAAAAATATTTTAAGTATATTCATTATGAAAATAAGTTGGGAACTTTAAAAGTTAAACAAAACCTAAACGACAGGTACGCCGTTCTTTTTGCAAAAGTCTACTTTCTTTATAATAGAATTATTTGATTTTACATATGATAAATCAATTTACATTCAAATTGAACGTTTAATAAAAATAGTGAATTTCGAAAAGTTATAAATACTTATAGATCCTGCTTGCGTTGATTGAAAATCCACCAAATCAAAAGTGGTCTAAAGTGCTTCGTGACGGAAAAGTCAGTTGATTGCCAGCACGGACGACTTTTCATTGAAATAAGGGCTCAATTTCTATTTTGAACAATGTCATTCCACATTAACTCGTTAATATACTTCTTGATCTATAGGCTTCCACTTGATTCTTTGTAAATATGTGATTTCCTCCAGACCTAAAATTCTTAATATTGAAAAAATGCAATGTACATATATTGCACTTCAGCGCACCTTTTGTTTTCGAATATTTGATGACTCGCCTTTTTCTGGGCAAAAATTATCACCGGACCGGGTTTCAGGAGTTCTTGCCTTTCAAGCTTTTGTACAACTTCTGTCTTGCTTGCTATTTCTCGAGGTTCTATGTACGAGTTTTAGGTACACGTACACGCGTGGGTGCTTTGCCGCATTATTAAAAATTCTCAATATTAACATTGCATAGTCCCTTGCATTGACATTACAATCTTTACAATGACCATTTCATAGAATATGCTTCATATGTTTGGGTAACATTGAAAAATGTTACTGCATGTCCGTTTGAGCGTATAGAAATACTATGTAAAGATTTTTATCTTTTACACAACGAATTTTTTACACGTTTTTTACGCGAATAGAAAATAGATATTAACCCTGGATAATCAATTTTACTCTGAATTATGTTTTTAAATAAATTTTGCCCGCTCGCTTATCGCTTTATGTATTTAATAACATAGCTATACGTATTGGGTATTTATTTATTGATTTTATTACATATTTATTTTTAGTTCCACAAACTTTATAAAAACAAAAAGTGAAAAACTTTAAAATCTAATTATTGGTCCTGCAGAAAACGGAGATTTCTGTCGAAACATTGTCGTTTAATACAATTTTCATACGATTAAGGTAAATAAAAAGTTCATCATTTATATTATGAAAATTTTTTTTTCTGTGAATTAAAAGTTTTTTTTGTATTTTCTTCACTTTTAAAAGACCAAAATGTCTTCAAAACATTATTTTTCGTCATAATAAATATTAAGTAGCGAAAAAGGTTGCGAGCGTTATATGTCACTTTAACGCATTGATCATTTTGCATGCTACTTTAGTGATTATTATTAAGATGTGATATATGAGTAATTCCGCGGTACTTTTCAAATTAAAGTTACTCTTTGATAACTTTAGATAAACTCACTACATGGAATTCTGTGCATGGTATAGTTCTTAAATGGAGTGAGAAGAACATTATCTTGGTATCAAAATTCAATTTAGAATCGTATAAATTACGAATGGTAAGGAGAAAGACTAAAATTAAAGGCATACTCAAGTGGTACTCGTACAAATTATTATCTTCTTTATGCGATTAAAAAAATGGCTTTTCTTTAAATGATTTGAAAAAGGTTTTTTCACTACTGTTTTAGCATGTACTTTCAATAGATATATATGCCTATTAATAAATGACTTACATAATGAGTCATTTATGGGTTACCAGATTTTTGCAAATATTGAATTTTTTATCTATACTGGTTTTTAAAAAATGGCTTTGCATTTTTCTAGGTCTTTATAATGGAAAAATCTTTGTTTTAGCGTAACAAATAATATGAGTTGTTACTCATCAATGTGCCGCTTATAGAATTTATTTTACATTACTTTGAATGGCGTTATTAAAAACAAAACTCGTTTTAAAAACAACAATTAATCGCTGGCACACTGACAAAGTCAATGAAAAATAACTTTTGTGTGGCGAGATCGATAAATTTTATCCCTCACAAAAACATATACCGCATGTCGAAATAAGCAAGTTAGTAGTTTTTCACTTACTATATAAAAACCGATGACTTTTATACAGAAAAGATTATCGCGAACTACTACACTGAGAGAAGGATTTGTTTACTGTTAACATGGCATTGTAACTGTTAACATGTGTATGTTTAAATATGACCAAATATAGGCACTGTAACAGTTAATATACCATATGTTACTGGTAAACATTGATATTGTAACAGTTACTATATTGGGTTTGACCGTCAAAATCTTCCCTATTCAAATATACGATATTGTAACAGTTACAATATTGCAATTCTAATCAAATAGATAAATATGTTAACTATAACAATATTCTTCTCTGAGTGTAGATGTTCCCATAGCTTTCATATGAGTTATCCGGTAAAAAAATGGTTTTGAAAAAAAATGAGTAACGCTACCACTTTTTCACTATTTACGGTCTAGAAAGGAAGAAAAAAGGTCATATGATTAAGTGTGCTCTTAATTTCTTTTTTCAATTTTCAATAACGCCTATCCGTGACATAATTAGTTCATTATTGCACGGTGCATAAATGGACTGCTAATGGCACGAATAGGTGTGACATGGCGGATTTATGCGTCAGTGCTATAAAATAATGTATGATACACGTATCATAAGTCGTTCTTTATGGCATGGCGTTAAGCGCACTCGTTACGCTCGGGCACTTATGCGCGCCATGCCGTGAAGTGCAACTTATGCCACTAGTATCGTAATGTACTATTTTTAAATTGTATTATGTTGCTTTTATTTTTTTAACGGAACTAAAATATGAGTTACGCAAACTTTTTTGCGTTATTTAATAGATAAGTAACCCGTTATGGGGATGTAGTACTCCTGTACTCTGTTTTATCGACAGAACTTGGTAAATTCTATATTATCAAAATAAATATATCGAACTTCGTCTTAAAAGGAGACATTATAGTTGTCCTGCGCAATGTAATAATCTACCATCCTACGCAGTTTTGAGCCCAAATACCAACGGCACCCTAAAAAATTTTTCGAACAAAACTTTCGTTATTTTTGTTCGAAAAATTGTTTAGGTTGCCGTTGCTCTCCTTATAAGACGTAATTCAATATATTTATTTTGATAATATAGAATTTACCGTGTTCTGTCGGTAAAACAGAGTACAGGATTACAACACCCCCTTCATTTTTTTTAAGTGTGCTCGAAGATAAAATAATACAGACTTTTTAAATTAAGTCGACATTATTAGCACTTTCGATCAAATGATTACAAAAAACCGACCCTGAACATCAACCCCAAATTATGACAAATCAATTTCCAGCAACACCATCATAGCCGCCACCTCGGCATCCTCGCGCTCATGACAGCACGCTCTCCGCGCGCGCGCGCGCTAGATCTCGCGGCACCGCGCATTATGATAACCGCAACGATTACAATAATTATCTCGGCTCTTTTTACATTGTAAATTTTTCGCAGAGCTGTATTATACAACAACCGCGTGTGCACTTAATCCACAATACCTATACAGAAAGATATAAAATGCATCGCGAGACTGATTTGTGCGTTTCTCCGGGACAATCGCTTGAGCGCTATTGGATACATCCGAGGATAGACGAGGAAAAGTGACGACGATTTCGGTACGCGTGTTTGTAATTGCACGATAGCGCGCAAGCAAGTACACACTTATTGAGGCGCGTGCATAACGCGCAGGTCGCATTGTTCTTCGGGCCGCGTGAATGTGGGTTTCTCTTCTCTCGCGCGAGTGAGGATATTCGAATTGAAGTTCTGTGTACATATGAGTGAGTTTTGTTTTGTTGAATGATCGTTGAAGTTCGAGGCGTTGATATTATTGATCGGTTCGGCTGGCTTGAATAAAAGGTATGTGAGTTATTGCAACCAAAGTTATATTTACTGCGTTGATTATTTTTTACGTCAATTTTTGGATTCGACGAAACATGAGTTTGGTGTTTTTAGAATTACTTTAAAATCATATCAAGTGTCGAGTAATTATCCGTTCATTCGAAGAAAATTTATAGGTCCCAAACAGTTTGTTTTATGTACGATGAATGCGCAAAAAGTCAAACTTGCTTCTTTTTTCTAATACCAATGCCAGCGTAGTTACATGCACTTATTTTTATCATTTTCCCACGTAAAATTGTAAACATGTAGTAATAATACAACAATGCGAAGCTCGATATAACTAGATCTAATTATCCTACGTTTGGCTTCGCGCAATAAACAATCGAAAACCATGCTTCTGCTAATACCGCACGAAATGTGGACTTAACTGAAAAGTGCATCGCGCCAATCAAGCGCCGCGTGACAAAACGAATGATTTATTCATTAGTATAACAATTATTCGTACAAATTTAGAGTTCTAGATATTACCGTAATTACGATTCATGATAAAGTGCTACAAGATTTGCTGCGACACTTTATCTCTTAATTTATAACTTTTGTGAAAGAATCATTGTTATAAAGAATTAGTTTTGCATCGTGTAACTTGAAATTTATTCATTACGAAAACTAAGTGCAATGCAAATAATATGTCCTGTCAATACAATATCAGAAGCACACTTTAAACTTGACATTTCCTGATAATATATAGTAAACCCTAATTTAGAATGAAACTTAGATATACGCCGAGAAGTTCGAATCCTTGTAATCGCCCGAAGACTTAACTCGCCGGAGTAGTTACGAAATTTCTGAGCTCTATCTGCCCATACGCGCGCACAATAAAAAAAGGGGACTGTAACTAGGATAGCGGCGGTTGTGTTGCGGATGTAAGTAGGCACCTACGTAAATTACGATAAAATATGTATACAATAGGAAAAATGTCAAGTCGACTGTTTTTCGTTCAGCCTCAGTAAGTTCGATGTTCGGCGTGCGCTCGTTGATTGCGCCACGTGGTACCCGGCTATAAGAGTGATTGTCGTCTTTCAATGGGAATTAATTAACAAAGTTGTGATGAATATAGTGAATTTCAAAAAGAATATAGGACTTTTTTTTAGAAGATCCAAATAGAATGTATAGTTATTGATAACTTCGCTGGTTTCACACACAGATTCGCACGGTTTGGCATAATTTGACACAGTTTGGCCCAGACCGTTTTTAGTAATCGAAAACGTTTTGGCATGGGTCTGAAGTTCGCAACGTTTGAGTACAACGAAATAACGAAATAATTGATTTTAATTTAAGGTTATACTAATTAACATTAATTTTACGTATAGATTTAGTGTTTTATGTTATAAAATAACTTTATAACAAAGGTTTGGATGATATTTCTATTGTTTAATAATTTTAATCAATTGTATGAAATTATTTCGTAGCATTCCAACGATGCAAACTTCAGACCCATGTTTTAGCACAATTTGGCGCGAGTTCAGCACAGTGTATCATAGTTGCCACAGATTGGAAAATTATTTTCAGAAATTAAAAATAAATTTGTTTGAAATTCTCAATTTTCGAAATCATACAAAATCATTTTTCAGCAGTTGCAGATTGTTTTTGAAAAACTCTACCTACCTTAGCAAAAATTAAAAAATGTAAATAAATGCAGGTAAATGTAAAAAAATGTAAAAAAAATGTAAAAAAATGTAAAAAAGTGTAAACAAATGTAAAAAAGTGTAAAAAAGTGTAAACTAATGCTGGATTTCGGACGTTTTTTACATTCTTTTACCCTTTTCTACACTTTCTTTACAATTTTTTACATTGTTTTACACTATCTTACAGTTTTTTTATATTTTGTTACACTTTCTTTGATACTCATAATTCAAAAATTCTTTTACAGTTTTTTACACTTCTTTACATTTATTAACATTTTATTACAGTTTTTTTTATACTTATTAACATTTGAATATAGTGTTTTTACACTTTTTTACATTTATTAACACTTTATTATACCTTTTTTACACTTTCTTACATTTTTTCACTGTTTTTAACACTTTTGTACACTTTTTTACATTTTTTTTACGCTTTCTTACATTTTTTTATATTTATAGATTTTTATGGTTAATAAAAATTTTACTAACTCTAGGAAAGCGTAGAAAAATGTAAAAAAATATGTAAAAAAATTTATGATAAACAAGAAAGAAAAATCGTAAATAGTTTTACGAATGTACACTCGAGGGAAGTTGATTCTTTCCGAACGTGCCTAGTCAATTTTAAAATTCTGCAATTTCATTGGATGATTCCAATTGAGGGTTAATGTTTACACTTGAATTGTCCAATGGGATTGCAGGATTTTGAAATTTACCCGGCACGTTTGGAAAGAATCAACTTCCCTTGGGTGTACAAGCATTCAAATTTCGTAGAAATTTAAAATGTTATTATATGTAAATCATGTAAAGGCAAACAATTAGTAGTTCTCCTCGTTGCAGAAATTAGTTGGTTTTTTCATTCAATCTAACTATTATTGAAGAAAGGCAAAATTTCTACTGAAAGGGAGAAGTCGATACTTTTGCAGAAAGTCTCGGTATACTAGCTGTTAGTATAGAGTTTCTTTTACTACAAGAAGATATGGCTCTAGTAGATTATTCTACTTGCATTTAGGACAAACTTTTTTCAGGTCATGTGTCTAACTGTGCTAAACCGTGTTTATCTGTTCCAAATTATGCTAAATTGTGCAAAATCTGTGCAAAATGTACTTCAGTACATTTTAGCACAATAATTAAGACCCCCTTTCACACAAATGTTTTTTTCAAAAAGAGATTAATTAGTAATCTTTTATGGATTTTTGAACGTTTATAAATTCACTGTAGCGAAGATAAAACGACTTCTGAAAAAGTTAACATTCATATTAATATCAGTGAAAGCATTTAATATGTAATAAAAAGTAATAATTATACTGAGAGACAATTTAGTAAAAATTACAAATAGTTTTGTATAAATTACCATTGTATTTAGTAAAGCTACCACAGTCTGTTAAAACCTAAAAAATCGATACTTTATAGGAAATTCTGGTAAAAATATAGGAAAAATTGTTATACTGTATTGTGAAATTTCATATAAAGTATAATAATTTTTTGGATTTTTACAGTTTTTTTTTTTGTAGCTTTACAAGAAAGAATAGTATTTTTCACTAAACTTTTTTCTCAGTTTATATATATGATATAATTCGTTCATTTCAAATTATCGTTAGACTATGAGCAGATTAATATACTAAATAAACGAGCAAATCAGAAATGAACAATGTCCATTTTTAATATTTAACAAGTTACCATCAATCACTCATTAACACTTATCTCATGTAATCCGAAAGAATCTCAAGTGCGTTTTCCACTAAACCGGAAATTGCATCGATGACCACGCACACACGGCACACAATACAACGCGTTTAACAACCCAAAACTATTGACAGTCGTTGAAGCGCGGGTTAAGTATCGTTAACTGGAGACTTAGGCCAAAACGACCTGAGTGACTCGGGTAGTAGGCATAAAACTAGCATTACTGGAGTCTCCGGTAGTTTTTGCCTGCTTTCTCAGTGTGAGAGTCAACAGTAAAGATTTTTTTCCACGTTCACCAATATTCTTAATAATTGATTTTGTTTAGCTAAATTATAATAGAAAAACGTATTACAATTATAATTAACTTATGTAAATCGTATATAAACTATGTAAAGTTTATTTATTTGCGTGCAAATGATGTTTGCATCTCCTAATCTCAAAAAAACATGCGACTGTGATGTTTACGTTTACGGAGGACTCAGGCAAAAACGGCCTAAGAGTCCGGCATTGGTGATTGGCTACATGCACATAACCTTGGCGGATGAAAATAAGGCTATATTTATTCAAGTTTTTTCTTCGTGTAAACACTTGTATATTTACACAAACTCCCCTCGTTTGGCTCGAAACAATACACACGCACACACCCCACGCGTGAGTACGCGAATTATACAAAGCAATGATCATTAAAACACGCGACTGTCACCTGCGCAAATTCGGCCAGCGCGATAAGCCGCTCTGTAAATTAGCGAGGACATCCATCCCTGTACATGCCGACTCATAATTGACTCTTGTCCTACTCCGCAGTGAGATTGACAAACGAGATGACGATGGGAACGAGGAAGCTGCTGACGCTGGGACTCTGCTACCTGGCGATAGGTAAGTGAATCGTGTAGAAGAGTGAAAAATTGGTTGAGGAATATTGATATTTTGGTGTATTCGAGCTACGGGCTCCTGATTTCGTGAAATTTGATATTTGAAGTGACGCGAAACTGTTGAAATAGTTGACTGATATATACTGGATTTTTTCTGTTCTGTAAAAACGGGTACGTAAAAAGTCGCTCGTTGATGCAAATGAGTGAAAAAGTCTACTGATTCGAAGTGAAAATTTTATTTCTCAACCCTAAAATAGTATATTGTGTACCTAGGGCATAAAGCGGGCCTTTTTATACCGAGTACTGCAAACACACGAGGTCAAAAGGCCCACTAGCCCTACAGATGCACACAATATTTTTTGTGACACATGTAAAGTTACATTGAAAAATGAAATGATATTATTAAATTATGTGTAAAACATTGTTTTATAATTTGTATATTTTATAAATTATTCATTTAAAATTTGTATATGATAGTTTTTAATTAGTTTTGTAATTTGATACTACCTAGAAGAGGCCGCGAACTCCGGATCACGGATTCGGCTCAAACTTTGCGATATATTTTTGGATGTAGAAATATAAAGAAAGCTGCAATATTAGACCCTAACGCTCAAAAAAAACTGAAGTTCTGCGCCTTTTTAGCTTTAATTTGAAAAAAAGCTTGAAAAAAACCTCTTGAAACGGTAACCATTTAACTCCGGGAAGAATTAAAAAATGTTGATTTCTTCCAAAGTTATAAATAAACTGTTCGACTGCCGGCATATTTTGATGCATTTTCGATGCTCAATTTTAAACTTACATAACTTTTGAAGGATTCAATATTTTTTAATTCTTAAAAAAGCAAATGAAAGCTCATTTTCACTAGTTTTATTTTCTATTTTTATTTATTGATTCATTTATTTAACAATTGACGAGCACTGAGCCCTTTACACAGAATGGAAAATATCCATATTAATACGTAAAGACATCGTAAATTAAAAGAGACGAACGATAAATATGAAATAATACATCTACAATAAATGAAATATATAATATTTAATTTTGTACAGTGCGAAAACGATTAAAAGCAACAGTTAAGGATCTAAGTCTAATTTTACAAGCTGATAACGAGTGCTTAGTTTCTTCTTAGACATCCCGTTTCAAGAGCTTTTTATCCGATTAGTATAGCGGAAAAAAATGCAAATTCAAAAGTAGCGCATTTTGAGATTAAATCACGGTGTTCGCGTCAATTATATGTAACTTGCCTTTCCTGAAAGAGATCATTAACATTTTGATAAGATAACAAATTGTGGACAATTTTGAATCTGAGAAGACCATTATGATATAGCGATGGACTTTTATTGTAAAATTTTCTATAAAACATAATTATTTTTTTAATCTTTTACAGTCTGTGATAGCTTCAAGGTATAAATATACAATGAAAATTACAAGTTTTACCTAAAAAAAAAAAAATACTAAAAATATAATAATTTTTTACTATTTTAGATAGTAATTAATAAAAAACCGCGAGTCTGTTTCTTATTAACAAAGAAATTAATGTATTTTCTTACACGATTTTAACCCCGCGTAGAGTTGTAAGGTCATACGGGTGTCTTTTCAAGAACAAGGTTTATGATCGTTTGTGGAGAAGGTTGGAAAACAATTGAAGGAAATTGAAATATCGTTAACAGAAAGTTGTAAAATATTGGGGACACTTTTTGTGATTTATCCGATGGCATATTTATTACAATGATTATTGAAGGTAGTTTTTCCCGGAAAAATATTCTCCCAAAATACATTTTATAATTGTAGTCTTGGACTATATTTTTATGAATAATCACAGAATTGAAAAGTATAGTGCTTCGAGAATAGAATAAAGGAACAAATATTTCAAAAATAAATTATCGACAGGAATGTACAAGTTGTAAAGTTTCGTTCCTTAGTGTTCTTTGATAAATTCACCACATGAATTATCGCCAAAGAATTAATGTCCACAAAGTTAGACCTATATTACTTAACAAATAAATTATGGAAACTTATACACTATTAGCTCTAACTTTTTGCACGTTGATTCTTTGACGACTTTGTGAGGTGAATTTTGTTTTCGAACAGTGAATAAAATAAAATTTGAAATAATAAAATCGAATATAAAATAAAAATAATTCATTACTTTATATGACATTTTTCTTTATTCAACTACATTTACGCTGCTTCATGTAATTTATATTTGAATTTTTTTTTTATCGTCTAAAGCATGTTACTTTTTGATTCCTTGATCATTGTAATGCAATATCTAAACACACGATTGTATAAAGTACTTTTTTAATTGCCAATTTTCCAAGAAACAAGTACCTTTAAAAAAAAGCCAATTTTTAATATAATTTTTAACATAAGTTCATGTGTATAATTATAGATGTTTATGGTACTCCTTCATGCGATAAGTACCACTTACCGCACGCTTGCTAAACGCAAGAGTGCTTATAAAAGGGCGACACACACTCGTGCAAGAATCATATTAATCGCACTAGTATCGAAAAGTATTATTTTTACTTCTTAAATTTAAAATTTCCCAATCTATAACCTATTTTAAAAAATGCCTTATAAGGGTAATGAGTACTTCATTATATTGAATGTACAAGGTAAACGTTAATAATCATGCTTATTTTTTGACACGATTAAAAATAAAAATAGCTGAAAAGTTCTGTCTTTTTGCATTCCATAAAAACTGAATAAATATTATATACTTGTACTTAATTGCTTTATAATGTTGTCTTAAACAAAACGTGCCATTGGAAAGTTTAACTTTTAACATAATAAAAGCAAATGTCAGTAGGTGAAATTGTTATCTGCAATATTATCATTGTGTTCCAGTTTTTAAATAATCTCAGAAATTTATAACATTCCGTATGACCTTACAAAACTTTTTACATTTTTTTTATTTATTAACATAGATAATTAATTTCCTTCTAAACTTCAAAGAGTGGAGAAAAGTTATAGATATTAATTTATAGACCATACATTTATTCTTTTTAAACAAGGAACTGACAATATTTCTGGTTTTAATTTTGTCTAATTATTCTTATCACGGGACTTTAAACAAATTTATCGTCAAGGAAATTTTCAAGAATTAAGAGTATGGGAAATTTCATCAGTTGTAATTGGACCGACTTATTGACAATATCACAATTTTGATACTATACAGAAAGAAAAATCAGAGGAATGTCTCGTCAAACGTTAACACGGAATTTTCCCGATCATTTTCTCCGGGATGTTACCGCGAATATGCGGGTAAGCCGGTGAAAAGTATCCGGGTGGGCGCACGTGACTTTCCGGTATCCCGGCAGGGTTTTATTCGGTGAATGCCTCTCACAATTTAAATCGGTGGAAAATCATCTGATTTCCCTTTCCGCGTAGGATATTTATTAAATTCTTATCATTTGCTTCAGCCTTGATACATCAGAGCCTTGCCTTCGCGATACAGTGGAGGCCTATTCTCAGCCGAGATCCATTTAATGGTGGATTCAATGATTGGACCTTCAAGAATGAATCCCGCGTTAATAGTACAGATCATTATTCGTTTGTCCTTCTCGGCGCTTCGGTAAGTTTCTTATTTACACTCATTTGTCATTTATCTATGGCGGATTGATTTTGTTTAAGTTTCAAGAATCAATAGAGTATAATTGGTATTTACTCTAAAATTGGTTCAGTCTGATTTTGACAGAGTTAGACTATTTCAACATTTCTTTCAGATTTCGTGATTGTTTTTTATTCAAATTTTTATGCTTCATTGAGATTTCTCATACTGGCTTAACATTTTTTACGCTTCGTTAACAAGGCAATTAATGTTCATCTAGTTATGTTCACTCAAACGAAACTTTACATTCTTAATCTGTCTATGTTTCCTCAATTATTAAAATTCTTAGTTATTTAAAAACTAATAGAAGTGTAAAAAATATTAAAATTTTATTGTTATGCGAAAACAATCCATTATTTAATTTTGATTGGGTAACATATGAAATATTTTAGTTAAGTGAAATAATATTTTCATTGGCCATACCAAAACAATAAAGATTATTTGTTAAAATCAGAACGATCTCATTGCCCTTTGTACAAGTGTTTTAACAAGATTGTTAAATATTTAAAATGCAAAACAATTCGTTCGGGTACAAAAAAAGCTGCACTGCATTAATCTTGCTAATAAACACACGTGGGAGGTGCTATCTTAGCATTTTAATTACAATTATTTTTTGATTCGTAATTACTACGAATCTGTTCTTCCAGTCATTCATATCATCGTTAAGCGAAGCGGAATATTTTTGTACCGATTACATTGACGTCTAGTTTTGATGATTAACATAAGTATACTGTAGTGAGTACATAGTTTTGTGAAAAATATGTCAATTTTTTAAAATATTTCACTTGCATATTAAATTTAAATGAATGAGTATTTTTAATAGTTATAATAGTTTTTATAAAAGTATAGTGATTGATTTTAAATTAGTACCACATATACTTAGAAATCATCGTGAATGGTAATTCGTAAAACTTAGCATTTGTAGTCTTCAATGAACGATTGAACAAATAATCTATTCGACGAAGTAGCAATAGACGTGATAAAACGATGAATGGGATATAATAGCTCTCCAAGATTCATATAATTTGTTAGCCTAATCGAGTTATTAAGGATTAGAAGTATAAATTACGTAATCACATCTAAGAATAAGTCTATTAAAAGTATATAATAGAATTAAGTTTGATCACCCATAACTATTGCACTGCATAACATAAAAAAACCGTGTAAAAAACCTTCTTATTATGCTATTGAGTAATGCTTTCTACAAAGACGACTCAAATATACTCTTCGAAACTACCAAAAACACTTACTTAATCTCTGCATCTAAATCAATTGTGAGAGACATCGAATAATCATCATGTTTGATTAGTTTTGTCAAGATTTGCAAATTTATCAGCGTATTGCTCCTACCGCCCACGGCGACAGTGTAAATAAATAAAGGCCATCATGATTCGACGAAAATTTAAGAACCCTTATAATATTCACCTATAACAACAACAACAACAACACCAAAACCTAGCAATTGTTACTATAAAAGTAATACTTATACACATCAACTACCACCACTCAACCCTGATCATTCCCTAGGGCGACCTCTCGAAACGCGAGATCTACCCGGCCCTCTGGTCCCTCTACCGCGACAACCTGTTGCCCGAGCGCACCCGGATCCTCGGCTACGCGCGCAACAACTACACCGTCGCCGACCTCCGTAACAACGTCGCGCCGTACGTCCAGGTGAAACCCGAGGAGCAGGCGCGCTACGACGACTTCTGGAACCTGAACGCTTACATCCCCAGATCGAACAGCGATACCGATGATTACAACAAGATTAACGAGGAGCTGGACACGGCGGAGGCGGGCCAGGGTAACAGGATCTTCTACATGGCGCTGCCCCCCGCTGTGTTTCCCAAGGCCGCGACGCAGATCCGGCGCGCTGCGATGGCCAAGAAGTGAGTGTTAAGGGATACCTAGAGTTGAAAAATTAACTTTGAATTTTGAGGTGTTCTGGTGGTACTGAAAAAGTTTTCTTACTGAAATCGCTGTAAATAATGATCTTTCTTAAAATTAATTTTAAAATCTTGAGAAAATAAAATGAAATGGAAAAAATAAAATAATGTACATTTTAATAATATGATAATATAAGAGGTACCATACTTTATAATTGTTAAAAAGTATATCAAATTATTTCTTCATCGTCGTGAAATTTCTCCCAAAAATTATCATTTTTACATTCTTTCCAGCGGCTGGACGAGAGTAGTGATCGAAAAACCCTTCGGTCGCGACTTGGAATCCTCGGAAGAGCTCTCGAAGCACTTGTCAAGCCTCTTCAGCGAGGACCAAATCTACCGAATGGACCACTTCCTCGGCTACGAGATGGTCCAGAACCTGTTGACCCTGCGCTTCGCCAATCGTGTCTTCGCACCATCCTGGAACAGTGACAATATCGCCGCTGTCAAAATCGACTTCAAGGAGAACTTCGGTATCGAAGGCCGTGGAAGTTATTTCGATAGTAACGGCATCATTAGGGATGTCATGCAGAATCATTTGTTGCAGATCATGTCGCTGATCGCCATGGAACAGCCTTTTAGTAACGATCCTGATGACATTAGGTGAGATTTATTGGCGAATTATTTATTTAAATCAGCTTGAAAATTATTCAAAATCTTCTGCAGTGGTTGCCACTATAAATTTATTTGTAAGAATAATGATATAAGTATTTTTGTTAATGAAAAATTCAGTTTAATAATTAAATTTTTTTTTTAATAAACATTCATAAACTTATGTTACACGAAATTTTTAAAAGTTTCAAAAAATATATTAGCGAGCAAATCAAATTGACTGATCACAACTTCTTTAATTAGAAAAAGCTTTCTTATCACTTTCTGATAATCTTAATATTTAAAAACAATCAATTTATTGTTATGTAACAAACATAATACTCAACTGCTTTGAAATCCTCAGAGACGCCAAGGTAAAGCTTTTGAGGTCCACTCGCGAGATCGTCCTCGACAACGTGGTCCTCGGCCAGTACGTTGGCAACCCTGAGTCCAGTGATCCCCGGGAAGCACAGGGCTACCTCGAGGATTCTACCGTCCCGGCCGGCTCGCTCACCGCCACCTTTGCCCTCACGGTCCTCAAAGTCGACAACGAGCGCTGGCGTGGCGTACCCTTCATCATCCGCGCTGGCAAGGGTAAGTTTTTGACATTACATACCCTTATACAGTTCTTCTGAAGTTACGATAACCGTTGAAATGTTTTATATAGGCTTGGACGTGAATAGGACGGAGATCAGGATACAGTACAAAAACGTCGACAACGGCATCTTCCAGAACAAGCTGGCGAGGAACGAGCTGGTTATCAGGGTAGGCAGGACTGAAGCTCTGCAGGCGAAGATAACTTCTAAAAAGCCTGGCTTAACGTCCGACTTTGAACAGATCACCGTCGACTTTGACTACATGAAAGAGTACAATGTGAGTAGTTTTTGGTAAACTTCTAGGGATTTTTAGGAATAAATCTGAGATTGAGAATGGGTTTCCTTTCAGAACCCATCATTGCCCGGAGCTTACGAGAGGCTCATTTTGGATATTTTCCGGGGCTCGCAGATGAATTTCGTGCGCTCAGACGAGCTTAGCGAGGCCTGGAGGATCTTCACGCCCATACTTCACGAGATCGAGGAGAAGAAGATTCGACCCATCGACTACAAGTAAGAAACTACTTGACACATAATTATAATTATTAATACTGCATCTTGCAGTGTATAATGGATTTTATTTATTTATTTTATTAGATTTGGCTCGACTGGACCGCGGGAGGCTGACGATATGGAGGTAGCCAATGACTTTGTGTCAAGTTTTTAAGAAGCCTTATACATTTTGTAAATTCCAAATATTGTGAAGAATCTGTTATTTATCAATCGCTAGGAAATAATGTACGAACATTACACTGAGCGAAAGATTTTATTATAGTTAAGAGGGTATGGTACTCATGTACTCTGTTTTACCGACAGAACACGGTAAATTCTATATTATTAAAATAAATATATTGAAGTACGTCTTATAAAGAGATAGTTGCCCTGCGCAATATAATAATTTATCAGCCTACGCAGTTTTGAGCTCAAATATCAACGGCATCCTAAAAAATTTTGCGAAAAAAAATAACCGAAATTTCGTTGGCAAAATTTTTTAGGGTGCCGTTGATATTTGGGCTCAAAACTGCGCAAGCTGGTAGATTATTACATTGCACATGGCAACTATCTCTTTATAAGACGTAATTCGATATATTTATTTTAATAATGTAGAATTTACCGAGTTCTGCCGGTAAAACAGAGTGCATGAGTACCACACCCCCTTAATATACTAGCTTATTTGAAAGGTATAATTTAATTATACTAACTGTTAATATGTAGAGTTTAAAATCATATCAGTCATACCAACATACCACTCTAACCTCAAAATTATAACTTAAATTGATTAAGATTTTTTACTTCGTGTGTGATTTTTCTCACAGGAAAAACGTCATATAAGATAAATAATCACCTTATTACCCTATTAATTATTTGAATTGTTTATATTCTTCGAAACTTCAATATAGGTATACTTCAAGAATTTTCGTGTTTACTATAAACAGTGGATGTTCTAACTGTTAATGTGCGCTTATTTCGTCCAAAATCAAGAATCCCATTCTAACAGTTAATAAATATACTATAAATGTTATGAAATCCTTCTCTCAGTGTAGTAATCATATAACGTATTCTTGTATATACGCATAACTTCAATAGTTGTATGTACATAAATGTTATACTTATATCGTACAAATAAAATTTGTACAAATTATTTGAATGTTGCTGTCAGTTTAATTTATACAATAAAATAGTTTAATTATTACTATTATACATTTGGTAAATATTTAATATCCTTTTCCCAATATATTTTTACTTTTAATGATCTAAAAATTCATTTATAAATTATAAAAGAGAAGAGCTTATTGTAGAGTTATTAATTATTTTCTGTATTTAGATTTTTCTTATTAACATCGAACGAAATCAATATTATTAAATAATTGTTTAGGCAAAGTAAATAAATAAATCGACGATGACAATGGAAGATTATAAGATTCAAAATTAAATAATATTATAATTTATATAATATATTAGTTAATGAGTCAAAATAGATTATTAATTATTAAAACGGCATGATTAAATTAAATTATTAGATTTTTTGTTACTGTGCTGGTTATGCAGTTTTTTCTTATTTTGATATATAAGCATAGTTAATAATTTAATAGTTATAATTTTTAATGAAAATCAAACATCTACATACATATCGGTGGCATATTCCTAAGTCTCTAATTGAACAGTTATTTCAATCGATTAAATTTCCAGATATACTATGATCTCATTTGGAAAAGTACAAAAGAAATTATATTTTCACATAATTTCCATAATAATAAGTCTAGTAGCGGTAAAATCAAATACGTGATGTACAGACGATATTTATTATAACTTATATATGAAACCGCTCAATGTCTGTTACAAAATATAGCCACGAAGTAAGAGTACCCTGATAGGAATGTTTTGTCAAAAAAAAAAAATGGTATTAATTGATATAAAATAATAAAAAGTGTTCTTAAAAAATGAAAAAAAGTAATAAAAAGTTATACAAAGTGTAAAAAAATGAAAGAATGAGATAATAAATGATAAAAAGTCATAATTATTGTAGGATTTTGGACATTTTATCAGTTTTTATCACTTGTTTTCCATTTTTATTAATTTTTTGAATTTTTTAGCAATACATATTATTTTTTATCAAAATATATTATTTTTTATCAAAACATATTAGTTTCTATTAATTTCCTATATTTTTTTATGTAGTTGATAAAAATAAAATGAATATTTTTTTCTTTTTATGTTTGAATAATATTTTATCTGAGTTTACGATTATTTACCACTAATATGTAGGTGTGAGTTTTCCTTAAAGATAGACAAATTTCATTTTTTTTAATTACTTGCTTTGCTCGAGCGAAAAACGTCACATGAGGTCCCTACTACTTCCGCACCCGTGTCGAAAAGTACTATTCGTTGGGTGAGAGAAAGTCCTATCTCAGCCTCGCGCGTAAGAAAGTCCTATCTCAGCTTCGCGCGTAAGAAAGCTTATCTCGGAAACTAAACAAATTTAATTCTGTCTTTAAATCGAATACAATACTTCACAATAAAAGTATATATTGATGTATAATAGTAAGAGAAATAATTTCGCTAGCATAACCAGCCCAGCGTGATACATCAGTAAAAACGCAGACTGTCCGACATAGGACTTCCTTACGCGCGAAGCCAAAATAGGACCTTTTTCCACGCGAAGTCGAGATAGAACTTTTTTCCACGCAAGGGGAGATAGAACTTTTATCCACGCGAAGCCGAGATAGGACTTTCTCTCTCCCAGCCGATGAATTATATTATTATTCTTCTTCTGGAAATCCCTAAAGATGAAAACATCAATGATTATATTTTCTTGAGAATATCAAATATGTATAAATGCGATTTCTCTGGATATATGTATTTATTTGACAATCATAAAATTATGGCTCTTGCTAAACGTCCGTCAAATTAGAGTACATTGTTTCAGAGTAGTAATCAATATTTGTTTTTTTTTTCCTTTGACTAAAGAAATTATATCTACTAATATATGGATATACCTACAATAAACAAATCTGACGGACGAATTGCAGAGGTGTAAAATTATAAAATAAATTTTTTCTTTATATGAATATTTTTTTATGAGGTAGGTTTGAAATGAAAGACAAAGTATTCAATTTTAATTAAGAAAAGTTTTTATTTTTGAACATAGGTATAGTCTGAGAAACCCATTCCTGAGCCAAAAGAGTTATTACTAATATTTGTGTTATTGAATCTAATAGTCAAAATAAAATGATTAATTTTTTAATCCTTTAGTAGTAATGGATGAAAATACATTTAACATACCTAGAATTCAGTATTTTCAAGAGTGTTATTTGTAATCAAATATATTATTCTTGTACTCCCAAAGATTTGAAAAGACAATGTATTTTAACATCTCGCCGTGATTTCGGAGATTAAGACTACATCGTCGGCTGAGTACAAGATCGCCCTATCTCGGCTGCCGCTTCAAGAACGTCCTATTTCGGCTGTCGCTTCAAGAACGCCCTATTTCGGCTGCCGCCGCCCTATGTCGGCGCCCAGTCCAAGAACCCAGTTCAAGAACGCCTTATCTCGGAGTCTGATTCAAGAATGTCCTATGTCGGAGCCCGGTCCAAGAACGCCCTATATGTTGGAGCCAGTCCAAGAACGTCCCATCTCAAATGTGATTTTTGTTTCTTAGATTTTGTAGTAGCAGCACTGCGCGATTTTAAAATACGGCTTTAATAGGCACCAGATGTGTGTCTAAAATTCTGAAAAAAATCAATTGCGTATTTAACATTGCTTTTGCTTTGTAATAAAAATTGATATCTACTAGCTATTTATACCTCGCTCCTTACGCGGTGCGGTAATACAAAATAACGTGTTCTATTAATTACCAAATAAGGCAACTCTCACTATTTTGTATTAAAATTAATCGACATATATTCTAAGAGGTATTAAACTACTGGGTAGAATACGGGTGGTCGGACGGACATTTTGACTTTTTTAATATTATAAAATATATGTCGAATTTTACGGAAAGTTAAAGTTATATTTGAAAATGGCGAAAAATCACCAAAAATTAATTGGGAAAAAATCGCTTATTTTTGATGATTTTTCGCCATTTTCAAATGTACGTAGCTTTGCACAGAATCGACCGATTTTAACGATTTTCATCTCAAGAATTATTTTTGGACCCTTCAATAGTTTGCTATTGGTTAATGATCAGTGACGACTTTTCGTCTATTTTTCTCATGTTAAATTTCCATAAGAAAAATTAAACATAGCTTTCTGAAAAACCGTATGTCAATTTCCTTGGTTCCACACGCTTTTTGTGCATTATTTTAGCTACAGAATAAGAAAAACCAGTTGTCGGAGGTGTACTTCAACTTTAAATTTTTGCGATTTTTGAATCACAGTTAGTGGTAATTTTCCGTAGAATTCGACATATATATACATTTATAGCACTGTGTGACCTAAATCCGCACTTAAGGACGTTCTCCGACTCAAATTCATTAATATCGCGATAATTGTGATTTAAAAATATTATTTACAATGAAAACCCTTCATGAGTCTCTATACATTACTCCAAAAATAAAAAAAAATGTCAGTGTAAGATAAAAGGTGTCAATATGATATTTAAATAAATAGCACTTACATAGGGTGACTATATATAGATATACAAATAACATGGGAGTTTTTGTTTACGTTGCTATATCTCTGAAATTAATATCGCTTGCTATATTAAAAATTATATCATATTATTCCTCTCGATTTCTAGTTTTATGGCTTACGGTTGAAAAAGTAACACAAAGAAAACTTTTTTTATAGTAAATTAAAATGTAATTTTAAAACTAGCTTAGATACACGGAGAGAAATTTTGTAGTGAAAATTACAAATATTCGAGACTAAATTACCAGTTTCTATGGTAATGGATGGACAGACTGACAATTTCAAACTTTTTACCAAAGTGCCTTGGTAAAATTTTTTTTTAGTTAATTTAAATTAAAAAAATGAACTTTTTTTATCCATATTGATGGATATATAGTATTTTAATATAGAAATAGAAACAGAAACAAGGATGAAAAAACATTAAACTGAAAAAAAATTTTTTACGGAAGCGGGATTCGATCCGACGATCTTTGGGTCGAGAGTCCGACGTTCTACCGACTGCGCCACGGAAGCTGTTACCAACAGTCATTTGAATCGCCGTTATTACTTACTGAAAATATGTGTATTGTTTTCATTTTAACGTCGCGCACGCCTCTAGTATCAATCTTCTGAAATACAATAATGCGTAGTGCGCATGCGCGAATACACAAATACCAGGTTATTTGGTAAAATTTATCAGTTTTCTTAGTAAAAATTCTTAGGTTACCTTGTAAAAATGACTAGATTTCAATTTTTACCAGTGTGTCTGGTAATTTTTATTCCGATAATTTGGTATTTTTTTAAAGTGGTTATGGTAGTTTTTCCTGGGAAACTTATAAATTGTATTAGAAACCTGGGAATATCACGGCTTTTGACAGTCTATCCATGCACTACCAAGGCACCTTGGTAATTTTTACTCTAAAATTTCTCTCCGTGTAGGGATCCCGTGTTAACACAAAAACTTTGAAGTTAAATATTTCTATTTTGAATTCCGCTATGGACGTGGGGCTTTCAAGCATGTACTAAGCACACAAAATCAAACGTTCTCTGCAAGTTTCAGGAAAATCACAAGAAAATCGTTTTCTCGGAGAACGTCCTTAAGTCACGGCTAGCTGTGACTTAAGTAGCCCATTATTACACTGTGAAATAATGAATTTACTTAAGTCACAGGCACGTAATTAACGCCAATTATCTACCAAAACTATTCAAAAATACGATTTTACATATAAGAATGAACAGGAAAAGAAGTAAAACTTCGTTAATAGTTGACAAACCACAAAGAATAAATAAAAATGATGATAATAAGGCTTGTCTATATTATACCCTGGTAGCACGCCCATTGCATTTCTGCTGCAAGTTCGCTACAAGATGCTTAAAAATCAGTAAATTGCGGCAGAACATATGTTGTCTATTTCCGACCTCAATATGATTTCTGACGCATGACAAATGAGCATGAACACATGCAGTGAAATATCACCAGAATGGCGGCAGATGATTGTGCAGCAACTTGCAGCAGACATGCAGCAGACTTGCAATGGAAAAATGCATCCTGGGGACAGGACTAAGCACACATCATCCGTAAGAATTGGAGCAGAATTGCGTCACGTTCTTGCAGTAGCTTCCTAAGGCAGAATTGTGCGAAATTGAGAGAAGGCAAATGCAATGTTGTCGTTACGAATGACCATGCTCTTATGCGTTCCTAAGAATTGCATCAGTATGGCAACACGCGATTGCGGCAGCAACTTGCAGCAGACATGCAGCTGACTTGCAATTGAAGAATGCATCCTGGGAAGAGGACTAAGCACGCATCAGGCGTAAGAATTGCATCAGAATTGCGTCACGTTCTTGCAGTAGCTTCCTACGGCAGAATTGTGCGAAATTGAGAGAAGGCAAATGCAATGTTGTCGTTACGAATGACCATGCCCTTATGCGTTCCTAAGAATTGCATCAGTATGGCAACACGCGATTGCGGCAGCAACTTGCAGCAGACATGCAGCAGACTTGCAATTGAAGAATGCATCCTGGGAAGAGGACTAAGCACGCATCAGGCGTAAGAATTGCATCAGAATTGCGTCACGTTCTTGCAGTAGCTTCCTACGGCAGAATTGTGCGAAATTGAGAGAAGGCAAATGCAATGTTGTCGTTACGAATGACCATGCCCTTATGCGTTCCTAAGAATTGCATCAGTATGGCAACACGCGATTGCGGCAGCAACTTGCAGCAGACATGCAGCAGATTTGCAATTGAAGAATGCATCCTGGGAAGAGGACTAAGCACGCATCAGGCGTAAGAATTGCATCAGAATTGCGTCACGTTCTTGCAGTAGCTTCCTACGGCAGAATTGTGCGAAATTGAGAGAAGGCAAATGCAATGTTGTCGTTACGAATGACCATGCCCTTATGCGTTCCTAAGAATTGCATCAGTATGGCAACACGCGGTTGCGACACCAACTTGCAGCAGATATGCAGCAGACTTGCAATTGAAGAATGCATCCTGGAAAGAGGACTAAACACGCATCAGGCGTAAGAATTGCAGCAGAATTGCGTCACGTTTTTGCAGTAGCTCCCTACGGCAGAATTGTGCGAAACTGAGAGAAGACAATGCAATGTTGTCGTTACGAATGACCATGCCCTTATGCGTACCTAAGAATTGCATCAGTATGGCAACACGTGATTGCGGCAGCAACTTGCAGCGGACATGCAGCAGACTTGCAATTGAAGAATGCATCCTGTGAACAGGACTAAGCACGCGTCATGCGTAAGAATTGCAGCAGAATTGCGTCATGTTCTTGCAGGGAATCCCTACGACAGAATTGTGCGAAACTGAAAGAAAGAAAAGTAGAATGTTATCGATACGAATGACCGTGCACTTATGCGTACCTAAAAATTTCATCAGTATTGCAACTCGTGATTGCAGCAGCAACATGCAGTGGAATTGCAGCAGACTTGCAATTGAAGAGTGCATCCTGGGGACTAAGCACGTATTTTATTTTATTTGCATAATTTGTAAAAAATATAAGTATTGCAGTCTAGATTGGGTGTAAGTATAACTAATTATTTCATAAAAATTATTCATTTTACTATATTTTTACAGGATGTTCACAGATTTTCGTTTACTTTTCAGGTTAATCCTACTCTGACCGTTTCTGAGCACGTGGAAGTGAATGGCTGTAAGTATAAATGAAATTATTTTTTGCAATATATTAATTTAATACCTTTATCCAACGAATATAGACGCATATAGAAGCGTACTCCTTAATAAACTTTTGGACAGAGCGTTTGGGTAACACGCCGATTAGTTCTGTTACCCAACTGCGAGGCGGCGCTGACGGCCGCCGAATATATATAGATATACACACGTGTATAAGATGTGAATAATAAATAACTGTTAATTAAGCACAATAAAGATATTATTTTACAAAGAATTATTGTTTTTATTTATATCAAAGGTTTTGCATATAAAATACTAGTCGATTATGTGAAAATAGGTAATATAATGTTTCTGTCTTGATCCGACTATCGCGCGGGAAACGTAGTGTAAAAAAGCGGGAATATCTGCGAGAGGAGCTTTCTGACAGATGATAGGAGTGTTGCAGTTCTAACGGCGCCGTTCAGTTCAAGGGTTTTGTTTTCTTTGAAAGTAGTTAGGTACTGGTTTTTTGAGCCTTTGAGGTAAATAAATCATGGCACCATCACGAGCACGTTGTGCTTATGAAGGATGCACAAACACCAAAGCGAAGAAACCCACCTTGATTTTTCATCGATTTCCAAAGGATGAAGCACGGTTAGATTGTTTTGGTTAAGTTTATTTATAAAGAATAGTTTCATATAAAATAAATTGAAATTATCATGATTAAATATTGATATTCATATCCGTTAGACATTTTTTGTGGCGGAATCTGGAGAATAAAAGAAATTATTTTTATAGGTTACATTTCTGAGCTTACAGTAATAATTATAGTTATTAAATTATTAAATTTATTTTATTTTCGTTTTGATAAAGATTAAACCATTTAAGTATTATATATTAAATATTTGTGTATTGATCTTTAAAATGTTAAACTATATTTATTTATATATATAATTAATAAACGTAGGAAATAAAATAATTTCGTTTGTTAAAATGTAAATAAATGGCTATAGAACGACAGTAAAAATTAAACATTATGCACACTTGTATAATGTAGGCATACGTGTGCAAAATGTTATCAATTAGATCATATAATGACTTCTTGAGATATTCGATATTTAAAAGTTTGGTATTTAAAAAGTGATATTTATTATCGCACGGTAACTATGGACTGAAATTGGCAGGGTTGGTAACTAGTTAAAATGTTAAAAGTTAAGTTAGAAAGTTAAAAACTTAATAACTTTTAACATAACTTAGTTAGTTTTAAATCTATTAACTTTTAACTCAACTTACAATTAGTTAAATATTTTCTCAGTAACTTTAACTTTTTAACTTTTAAAAGTGAATTATTACATACGGATTTTCTGAAAAATGATGTATTAATATTATTTATAATATTATTATTGTTATTTGTTGTTATAATATAATATTTATTATTCATATTTCTTACGTCAGAACTAGGGTTTTTCTACGTTATTTTTGACTAATGTACCTTAAACTTTTAAGGGCGTTCTCTTGGTTGAAACAGCAGTTTTCGAAATTTTAACTTTCAAATAATGTTTAATTAATTTAATAATCCAGTAGTAAGTACATATAACAAATATACATTAGAGGGAACATAAAACAATTTTTTTCAAACGAATTCAGACAATAGTTACTACGATATTGTTAAAATTAAAGCCAAAAACTTCAATAAGTTACCTAATTTTTTTTCTTTCTTATCCAATCTTAACGAAATAAAGCTTATTTTGTTCGTCAAGAAATTTCAGAGGGAGTATCGATGGGAAAATTTATGATACGAGTTACCAGTACGGCGTAATATCAATTTGTTTAAGAAAAGTAAGCCAAGTTTTAATAAACAAATTGATATTACGTCGTATTGGTAACTCGTATCATAAATTTTCCCATCGATACTCCCTCTGAAATTTCTTAACGAACAAAATAAGCTTTATTTCGTTAAGATTGGATAAGAAACAAAAAAAATTAGGTAACTTATTGAAGTTTTTGTCTTTAATTTTAACAATATCTTGGTAACTATTGCCTGAATTCGTTTAAATAATTTTTTTTATGTTCCTTCTAGTGTATACTTGTTATATGTACTTACTTTTGGATTATTAAATTAATTAAACATTATTTAAAAGTTAAAAATTCGAAAACTGCTATTTCGACTAAGAGAACGTCCTTAAGGCGATGTGAACCTCAAAATCAACCCAATTTCATTATTTAATTAATAAACATTCGAACGTTTATTTGGAAAAACAATTCTGTCAGGCGCTCCGTGTATGTAAATACTATGCTCAG
Organism: Torymus aiolomorphi; assembly: GCA_036365515.1. Lineage (NCBI taxonomy): Eukaryota > Metazoa > Arthropoda > Insecta > Hymenoptera > Torymidae > Torymus > Torymus aiolomorphi. The sequence goes on along the minus strand of CM070875.1, from coordinate 205,560,226 downwards.
ATTTTTTTTTGTGCGATTCTATCAGCATTTCCATGAGATACGCTCGTTTTAAAACTGGCAAAATTCGAAGTATTACAGATCCCTACTTATCGACATTGCGGCTTTTATTTAATTAAATAAATTCTGAGTAGATTTTTGGAAAAACAGCTCTGTCAGGCGCTCCGTATATATAAATACTATACTCAATTTTTTTTTTTAGTAATTCTATTATTATTTGTAAAAGATATATATGTTTTAAAATTTGTCGGTAAGTACACATTACCTTAAAGAGTAATAACGTACGCAAATGTACGTTATTTTCCGCTCCTCCAACAAAGTATTTTCTTGCTGGCCCTACAAACAATGCATCGATACTTTACTGTAACGAAAAGTATAAATTACGTAGACGTGCAACAATAAGCAAGACAATTATTCAAACAATTATAAACCCAAGAAGCCGGAGGACGCGAGGTTCACGTATATTAGGGAATCACGTTGACGTGCAACAATAAGCAAGACAGTTATTTAAACAATTTTAAAGCCAAGAAGCCGGGTGACGCGAGGTCCATGCATATTAGGAATTACGTTGACGTGTAACAATAAGCAAGACAATTATTTAAACAAATTTTAAACCCAAGTAGGCTGGGGATATGAGGTCCATATAATAGGGAATTACATAGATGTGCAACAATAAGAAAGACAATTATTTAAATAATTATAAACCCAAGAAACCTGGGGGCGCGAGGTCCACGTATATTAGGGAATCACGTTGACGTGCAACAATAAGCAAGACAGTTATTTAAACAATTTTAAACCCAAGAAGCCGGGTGACGCGAGGTCCATGCATATTAGGGAATTACGTTGACGTGCAACAATAAGCAAGACAATTATTTAAACAAATTTTAAACACAAGTAGGCGGGGGTATGAGGTCCACGCATATTAGGGAATTACATAGATGTGCAACAATAAGAAAGACAATTATTTAAACAATTATAAACCCAAGAAACCGGGGGACGCGAGGTCCACATATATTAGGGAATCACGTGACGTGCAACAATAAGCAAGACAGTTACTATTTAAACAATTTTAAACCCAAGTAGCCGGGGGACGCAAGGTTCGCGCATATTAGGAAATTACGTAGACGTGCATCAATAAGCAAAACAATTATTAAAAAAAATTTTAAACCCAAGTAGGGTGGGGATATGAGGTCCACGCATATAAGGGAATTACATAGATGTGCAACAATAAGAAAGGCAATTATTTAAACAATTATAAACCCCAAGTAGGCGGGGGATGCGAGTTCCACGCATATACGTGAGAGCGTAAGACGTGCATACAAGGCAAAATACTTATGTAAATAACTCTTAACCCCAAGTAGGCGGGGGATACGAGTTCCTCGCGTATATTGGAATAAGGCAGTCGTGTATACATGGCAAAATAATTTTGTAAATAACTCTTAACCCCAAGTAGGCGGGGGATACGAGTTCCTCGCGTATACTGGAATAAGGCAGTCGTGTATACATGGCAAAATAATTATGTAAATAATTCTTAACCTCAAGTAGGCAGGGAATGCGAGTTTCACGTATACGAGGGCGCGTCAGATGTGCATACAAGGCAAAATAATTATTTAAATAATCCTCAACCCCTAGTAGGTGGGGGATGCTCCCATATTCGCGTGGAACTTGCACCTTCCGCCTACTTGGGGTTAAGAATTATTTACATAATTATTTTGCCTTGTATGCAGGCTGTCGCGCTCCCGTATACACGTGGAACTCGCACCCCCCCCCCCTACTTGGGGTTAAGAATTATTTAAATAATTCTTTTGCCATGTATAATACACGTCTGCCTTATACCAGTATACGTGTGGAACTCGCATCCCCCGCCTACTTGGGGTTAAGAATTATTTACATAATTATTTTGCCTTGTATGCGCTCCCGTATACGCGTGGAACTCGCATCCCCCGCCTACTTGGGGTTAAGAGTTATTTACATAATTATTTTGCCTTGCATGCACATCTAACGCGCTCCCGTATACGCGTGGAACTCGCATCCCCCGATTACTTGGGGTTAAGAATTATTTACATAAGTATTTTGCCTTGTATGCACGTCTTACGCTCTCACGTATACGCGTGGAACTCGCATCCCCCGCCTACTTGGGGTTAAGAATTATTTAAATAATTGTTTTGCGTTGTATTACACGTCTACGTAACACCCGACTCTAGCTTAAAGCGCGAGCGCCCAATCCGCGACAGTCTCTACTGCGCAGACTCGAAACTGCCATCCGACTTGGACGCTCTGCTTCCCAACTATAATATTCAAAATTTTCTTAAAGTTATGACTATGATTTGCACTTTCGTTCTATCAATTATATATTTTATTTACATAGACAACTAGATTGGATTCTTCACTCAGGCAATTACACACTTATTGATTTGGATTCCAACCAAATGGAAAACAAGCGACTTTGTAGTGACCATTTTACTGCTGACGATTTTGTAATCGGTTCTGGTATGAAGAGATTAAAAGATATTGCTATACCTATTCAAAAGGCTTCAGCTACTGATTTGAATGATTCCGACGAAGTTGAGAAACATGATGGCTATTACATGTCAAGAGAGATCAGCTATTGATTTAGAAACTCCTTTTTTAATAGAAACTAGTTTTAACATGCCACAAAGCTTTGATACAGAAGAGCCATCTTGTTCAGGAATGCAAAGCCAATTGAATTTTGATTGTGACTCTACCGAAAAATCCACAAATGCTGTTGATAAAATTAGAACTTATGAAACTTCACTTCAAAAATTGCAAGATGAAATTAAGAATTTACAACGACAGTTAACCAAAAAGATAAGCAATGTAAAAAAGCACAACATGTGATTATACAAGTAAAAGCAAAAAATGTAACGTATGAACAAAAAGCTAAAAACATTCAAAATAGAAATAAACAACTTTCTAAAAACATTCGAAATAGAAATAAAAAAATTATGAATCTTGAGCGTAAAATTGAAAGATCTAAGGAAGCAGTTTCTTTTTATGATGAGTACTTAAAGCTTAATGCTAATGTATTAAATTTTTTTAAAATGCAAATGAATCATAACAAACGGAGAAAGTGGTCCAATGAGGAAAAAGAGTTTGATATGAATTTATTTTATAAGTCTCCAAAAGCTTATTGTTATTTGCGTGACCAAAAGAAGTTTGCTTTGCCCTGTATTAGTTTAATAAGGCGATGGATTAACGAACTTGATTTGAGTCCCGGAAATAACACTAAGTTATTAGAATTATTGAAAATAAAATCAAGTACAATGACTCAAAAAGAACGCGAATGTGTATTAATGTGGGATGAAATGAGTATAAAATCGTGGTTAGATTACAACCCAAAAAAAGATTTGATTGAAGGTTACACTGATATGGGAAAGCATGGTCGCAATAAAAATCATGGTAATCATGTTTTAGTTTTTATGTTACGAGGTAGGCAGAATGATTGGAGACAGCCTATTTGCTATTATGTTCCCGATAACAGTGTAAATGGAAAATTATTGCATAAAATCACGCCTGACAAACGATGCTGGTGAAGGAACGTGAACTAATTCTGCTGCACTTCTTGCGCACGCATACGTGCGTAACCAGGTTTCGAGAATGGACCTTTTCACTCGCAATTCTTGTGCAATTCTGACGGACGATGCTGCTGGAGGAACGTGACGTAATTCTGCAACAATTCTTGCGCATGCATGCGTGCATAATCCGGATCCCAGGGTTGCCTTTTTTACTTGCAATTCTGTTGCAATCCTTACGGACGATGCTGCTGGAGGAACGTGACGTAATTCTTCTGCAATTCTTGCGCATGAATGCGTGCGTAACCAGGTTTCGAGAATGGACCTTTTCACTCGCAATTCTTGTGCAATTCTGACGGACGATGCTGCTGGAGGAACGTGACGTAATTCTGCAGCAATTCTTGCGCATGCATGCGTGCATAATCCGGATCCCAGGGTTGCCTTTTTTACTTGCAATTCTGTTGCAATCCTTACGGACGATGCTGCTGGAGGAACGTGACGTAATTCTTCTGCAATTCTTGCGCACGAATGCGTGCGTAACCAGGTTTCGAGAATGGACCTTTTCACTCGCAATTTTTGTGCAATTCTGACGGACGATGCTGCTGGAGGAACGTGACGTAATTCTGCAGCAATTCTTGTGCATGCATGCGTGCGTAACCAGGTTTCGAGAATGGACCTTTTCACTCGCAATTCTTTTGCAATTCTGACGGACGATGATGCTGGAGGAACGTGACGTAATTCTGCAGCAATTCTTGCGCATGCATGCGTGCATAATCCGGATCCTAGGGTTGCATTTTTTACTTGAAATTCTGTTGCATAATCCGGATCCCAGGGTTGCATTTTTTACTTGCAATTCTGTTGCAATCCTTACGGACGATGCTGCTGGAGGAACGTGACGTAATTCTGCTGCAATTCTTGCCCATGCATGCGTGCGTAACCAGGTTTCGAGAATGGACCTTTTCACTCGCAATTCTTTTGCAATTCTGACGGACGATGATGCTGGAGGAACGTGACGTAATTCTGCAGCAATTCTTGCGCATGCATGCGTGCATAATCCGGATCCTAGGGTTGCATTTTTTACTTGAAATTCTGTTGCAATCCTTACGGACGATGCTGCTGGAGGAACGTGACGTAATTCTGCTGCAATTCTTGCGCACGCATGCACGCATCATCCTGTTCCCAGGATTGCACTTATTACTTGCAATTCTGTTGCAATCTTGACGCACGATACTGCTGCAATCAGAGTGCAGCAGAATTACATATAAACGCGGAAATAGACCACGCGTGTTCTGCGCAATCGGACATGCGTCAGATTGTGCTACCAGGGTAGGTTAGTTTCATCTGCTATGGGATAGCAGACCGCGCGCTTTTTAAATATTCAATATTAAACTGTATGGATTTTAGTTTTAAAAGTCTTTCTCTTTAATGATATAACGTATACAAATCTTTCACTTTCATAAACTTCAACTTATTGTTAAAGATACAAATCAAATTGTCAAGAATTTAGTTTTATGATTTTTTTATGTATATATTCAATATTCTAGATTCAATAATAACCATATTCTATATCAGGTATTCTATTATTTAAATAACGTTTTATTAATTTTTTTCAGGGCGGGGGGGCTGCGCCCCCCCCCCTTCCGCCCAACACTTCTTCCACCCCACTTCCAAGTTCCAACTATCATTATAAATAAGCACAAATAAATAAAATAAGAATATGGCGGATTTATGTCACACGAGCTGTAAAATAGTATACGATACTCGTGACTTAAGGTGGCTCATGTGATTTCTTATAAAAAAGCAGATACATCTTAAACTTAACAAATATGTTCTTTAGACATTAAACTTTCGATCTGTACTAAGAAAATTGTAGGTCAACGACCAAATTATCGAAAAAACAAAGTTTATAAATAGGTACGTTTAACACATAACCTTATGGGAATGAACAGTTTATTACTTCGTAGTAACTTGTAAAAAAGTAGTTTTTAATATACAATATATGAAATTAAAGATTTTTTTGTGAAGAATCTAATGATATCATCAGAATTATAGGTTAACGACCAAACAAAAAAGATATTAACAATAAACGTTACAAATGTGCTACTGCGCATGCGCACTGCGACCAATCATATAAATGTAGCGACAAATTAGCAAAGTTTTTACTTATTTATAAAATCTTTTTTTTGTTTGAACATTTAGAAGTTATTTACAATAAATTTACGTAAAATACGTTAACTTAATTTGGCAATAATAAAGAAGCCCCTTGCGGGGCCCCGACTTGATACGGCACCAAACTCATGAGCCACCTTAAGTGACTCATTATTACACGGCGTTTAGCGCCCTCGCTGCACTCGGGCGCTAACGGCTACCCTCACGCCGTGCAATAATGGGCCACTTAAGTCACACGTACCGTAATATACTATTTTATTACAAAGCAAAAGCAATGTTAAATAAGCAATTCTGATTTTTTTCAGAATTTTAGACACACATCTGATGCCTATTAAAGTCGTATTTTAAAATCGCGCAGGTACTGCCACTACAAAATCTAAGAAACAAAAATTGCATTTGAGATGGGGTTCTTGAACCGGGCGCCGACATAGGGCGTTTTACACTGTAAAAAAGCCTTTGTAAAAATACTACGTTGGAAGTAGGTAATCAAAGTGACCTCCCTGATTAAAAAAAAATATTAAATCCTATTGGATCCTATTAAATTCCCTATATAGTCCATGTATTAAGTCAGTAAAAAATCCTCATTAAAGTCGATTCAACTAACAGCTTTTTAAAGGAATGAATGGGTTTTTTTAATCAGGGCTACGTTGAAAGTGGTAAAATTAATAAAAATCCAGCTAATCCACTACTTTGAAGTTGGTATTTTTACTACATTGAAAGTAGTAAATGAATTTTACTACGTTCAACAATGGTCACTTTAATTACCTACTTCCAATGTAGTATTTTTACAATGTGGTTGTAATTTAATTACTTCCATTGTAGTATTTTTACAATGTGGTTGTAATGTAGTTCAGATTTTACAAAAAACGTAGTAAAATATTCATGAAATTTGTAATTTTACAACTTTAAAAATAGTGAATTTACCGTTGTCTAGTGGAAAAATTTTACTAATCCACTTTAAATCTACAAGGGGTTTTTTACAGTGTAGAAGCAGCAGTCGGAATAGGGCGTTCTTGAAGTGGCAGCCGAAATAATAGGTGTTCTTGAAACGGCAGCCGAGATAGGGCGATGTTCAAAAATAAAAGCTTTTCTTGATTAAAACTGCATACTTTGTATTTCATTCCAAACCTATTTCATAAAAAAATATTCATAATAAAAAATTTTATTTTATATTAATTTAAGTACGTAATTAAAAAAAAATTAAATTTGTCCATGTTTAAGGAAAACTCATAGGGTGTATTCCGAAATGCAGATACTACGAAGTTTCGGAACATCGTGTTAAATTATGAAGCGTTCTGAAATGTGTAACCACGTTCATGAAAATAGACTAACCTTAAATATTTTTTTACCCAAATAAGTAAGTATATAATGGCTTGTTTCGGACATTTATTTTTTATTAATTTTAGAACGTTTCAAAATCTCATAACTTTGAAGGACGCATAATTTTGAAGCGTTTCGGAATACATTCATACATATTAGTGGTAAATAATCATAAATTCAGATAAAATATTATTCAAATATAAAAAGAAAAAATATGTTTTTATTAATCAATAAAAGATTAATTATATCATTTTATTTTTATCAACTGGCTGATTCCTTTCAAATTCAGGCAGGCTGTCACAGATCGAATTTTGTTTTCGTCTAAAACTATAAGACTGTATTCTACATCATATTTAAGGAGACACGTGTCTCGGGATTTTGCTTAAAATTTTTTTTTCTCAACAGCCAAATCAATATTAGACGCAAAAAATGTTTATTTGTACTAAATTCAAATAGTGAAGAATAATACGTGAATCAAAATAATATTTGAAGGGTCGTTGTGATTATCGATGTTTTTACAAATTGGATGTATGTAAAATATTTTAGTTAGTAAATAACCTACAGTAGAAAGCTTTGATCAAAACTTGACTTGCTTTTCTTAAACAAATTGATATTGCGCCGTACTGGTAACTCGTATCATAAATTTTCCCATCGATACTCCCCCTGAAATTTCTTAACGAACAAAATAAGCTTTATTTCGTTAAGATCAGATAAAAAATAAAAAATTTAAAGAACTTATTGAAGTTTTTGTCTTTAATTGTAACAATAGCATAGTGACTATTGCCTGAATTTGTCTGAAAAAAATTGTCTTATGTTCTTTCAAGTATATATTTATTACATGTACTTACTCTTGGATTATCAAATTAATAAAATATCATATAAAAATATAAAAACTAAAATTGCTGTTTCGACCCGGAGAACGTCCTTAAACCTCGCCTTCGGCTCGGGTGGCAATTTACGCGTGCTCTGGACTGGCCAACTCTTTACCTCCCTAGTTGCGTAATATACTAATACGTACCACGGGGAAAAAGAGGGCCAGACCATAGTGTTTACCGTCCTCGCCTTCAGCTCAGGTGACAATTTACACGAGCTGTGGTCTGTGGACTGTCCAAGTTTTTTCCTCCCTAGATGCGTAATATACTATTTTCCTCTCAAGGGAGAACATTTTTTCCAGCTAGTGGAAGGAAAAAAGTTTCATCCTCACTTGAGAGAAATTTTTTCACAAAAAATTTTTTTTTTTTTTAATTTTTAAAAAAAGCGTCTGTTCCTACTAATTTAAAAAAACGGCGTGTAACAGGGGGAGAATGGCTTTTTTAGACTCGGATGATGATTTGAGTCAACATCATCCTCGCTAGAAAAAGCCAACTTTCTCCCCTTGTTGCACAATGTACTGTTTATGTCCGATGAATATTTTCAAAGATATAAACGAAAACACATTTCTTAAATTTGAGCATTATTTGATGAAAACAATGAAAGAAAATAGCGACTGGCATTTATATACATTATTTGTGCATACATTTGCTAAAAGAATCCAGTGAAACATTGCTGCAATGAAAAGAGTAGAACAGTAGAGTAGTTACTTTAGATATATAGAAGGATATATCTTTATTTGAAAGTTACATTTAGGGTGCGATTCCATGCTTTACGGAAAAACTTACGGAGTGGCAAAATCGTAATGGCGGTGATGCGAAATTTAAAATGTGTAACTATATGATTAAATAATACGTAGTAAATGTGGTTCTGATTAGTTATATTATCATATTAATAAATAAAAACTAATAGTCTTAATAACAATAAAGTAATTAATTCCATAAAAGTTATACGCAATTACTTACTATAACATTACATATTTACAATTTTTTTAATATTCACTTTGTGCACAATCTAATTGATATTTATTTTCTTTTTCTTATTAAAAACATTTTTCATCAACAATAAACAATGTTGTTTAACAGTATGTATGTATGTACATGGTAATAATTCATAATGAGCGGTCCCATTCCGTGCGAAAATTACAAGACGCTATAGCGATTGTGCACAAAGTGAATATTAAAAAATTGTAAATATGTAATGTTAGTAGGTAATTGCGTATAACTTTTATGGAATTAATTATTTTATTGTTATTAAGACTATTATTGTTTTTATTTATTAATATGATAATATAATTAACTAATAAGAACCACATTTACTACGTATTATTTAATCATGTAGTTAAGGTAGTTGTGTTAAAAAACAAGTTTCTTAGGATACTTTTGAAACTTCGAGCACACGTTCGTCTTGCCGATGCCCATGCGTGTGCGAAATTTCCAAGAGATCACACGTGCCGATTTTGAGATATTCAATATCAAAGTTGGGCATTTTAACATGGAAAGCATAGGAACAACCACCGGAAAAAAGCATTTCAATTCATTGTTGAAAAACGTTTCTTAAGATCATAACAAAAAACTAACCTATTATTTATCATCATGGTTAAAAGCTTGTCACCAAAATTCGGACATATGACACGTATAGTTTCCGAGAAAAGCTATTGTAAAGGTCGTATAAGTATGGAATATTTGAGCTAAGACATATTCGAGAGAAGAAAACATACAAAAAATGCGTTTTTCAAGTAACTGTATATTTGCGTATTATTTATAGGCATACTGTACACTGACATCCTTCTATACACAATGTGCTACTCTATCTGATTTTTTTAGACTATGATGCAGTAACTATTGTAGTGAGCACCCTGCGTCATTGTAGACCGTACCCTAAAGACACAACTACCTTAACACATTTTTTGAAACTCCGTGCGAGAAGTTCGATTTCTCGCACGCTGCGTTAAACGATGCGTGCAAAAATCTCACTTCTCGCACGTCGTGTCAAAAAATACGGTTCGACACTTGTGTGAGAAGTTGATTTTCTCCTCGTGTGACCTTTTCACCCTCGCTTCGCTCGGGTGCAAACAGTCACACGAGGGGAAAATCAAATCCTCGCACTAGTATCGAAATGTACTATTCCCGCACTAGTGTCGTAATGTACTAATTAAATTTCGGATCACCGCCATTACGATTTTGCCATTCCGTAAGGCTGTGTCTACAATACGATGTAAACGCTAGTGTAAATGCGCACGTTTTAGTAATTTTAGTAAAAATCAAGTAATATCTAGTAATTTTGAACCTATATTACTAGATATTACTTGATTTCCACTAGAAATTACTAAAGCGCGCGTTTACGCTACCGTTTACATCCTATTGAAGACACAGCCTAAGTTTTTCCGTACGCATGGGATCGCACGCACCCTAATGCCCTGTCTACAACCACCGATTTTTTTTTTGCGCATGCGCAAAAATCACCAGAGAGGGTTAGTGATGTAAGAAGAGCCAATCGTAAAAAAATTAACCCTAAATATTGAGTTTGCGTTGAACACACCTAAAAATCAAAGAATACGAGTTTCTGCTTTCTAAACTGAAACCTAGTCTGGAATGATTTGGTGAATAGTTGAAACATCAATTGCATAAAACAATGCATTTTTTTGTACACAATCGCCATGTGCTAAATAGCTGTAAAAATATATGTAAATTAACATTCAATCTAAACTTGCATTTATTATATTTACTAACTTTAGCGTTATACACAGTCTTAACTCTGGAGAGGTATTGGTACTCTCCGACTATATTTTGTTATTCTATCTTTAACTAAATTACATAAATACATAAATGCTTGTACATTCATTCTAGTAAAATTCATGAACTCTTCTTCGTCATTCATCTTAAAATACGTAAAAACTCTCTCATAAGCACCATATCCTGTTAAGTAATTATTTCTAATTAATGGTTTGCACCACCATCTTCTGAATTTTTTTTTCGATTTCTTAGTAATTGTATTAATCGAAGGTAATTAATGCTTATTTCCAGTACTTCAACAACCAGATTATGATCATCCATTTTACATTAATTGAAAAATCTTCTTATAATAAAATCTCTAAATCACTAATCTTCTTCCAACACTTGACTCTTTGTTAATGTTAGAAAGCAGAAACTCATGTAGTCATGTTTTGATCTTTTTAGGTGTGTTCAGCGAAAACAATATTTAGGGTTAATTTTTTACAGTTGGCTCTTCATACATCCCTAACCCCCTCTGGTGATTTTTACGCATGCGCCAAAAAAAAATCGGTGGAGACAGGGCATAACAGCGGGGAGAGGTCTAACCTTAAAACGCGGTGCAACATGGCTGCGGCAAGTAATGGTACGATAAATGTTGTAAAATACTTTATCGGAAAAGTCGTGCCGTCGTTCAAGACGACCGCTGCGAAAATCGAAATCCCCAAGTTCGAGTACGATGAGAATTTACATATGGTATGAGAATAAATTCTCACGAGTGAAAACAACGTTCCGACTGTCATTACTTTTGAGGTTATAATTTTCTCAAATCTCGTGTTATCTTTTTAATTTTCAGTATTTCAGAACGTATCAGGATGTTTACGCGCACGATCCGCACAAAGTTTGCAAAATGGGAGACACGGTTCTGATTCAGAGTCTGCCGGAGAAGCTGACGAGGCTCGTTACACACAGGGTAAGAGGGTGTTGTTGTAAATAAGTTCGTAAAGTTTACATAAGTTTGAATTAGTAAGGATTTGAAGATATACTTACGTTAATTAAGTAAAAGAAAATTTGTAAATAATCCATTCAATTATAGTGATAAAAATTAACATTGTATTGATTTCCTGATAATTTGTATAGAACATGATAAACAAAATTTAGCCGTTTACTTTAGTAAGTAATCCAATACCGGTAAAATCTTTCTTTAAAGAAAACAGTATTTACCTTTATAGGTTGTTGAAGTCATGTATCCTCTTGGTGATATTACTGATCCAATCACTGGTAAAAAGGTTGCCGCTGGTCTTTACAGAGAAGATGTAAAAGAAACAAATGAGCTTTATGGAAAGTCAGAGCTTGGCTTTGATTATGATAAGGCACCTCCTAGAGGATACCTAGAAGATAAACGAGATTTCACGCACAAACCATCTTACACAAAATATAACGAAGATCCAAATGATCCTCAACCTTATGCGGTTAAGTAAAATAAGTTGTACAAAATATTATCTATTTATAAAAATTTTATTTTCACTAGTTAAAGTATCAAATTGAAATATTTGTTTGTATACACTCCTAGTGTAACAAATTTTAATGTAATAAATAAAAAAACTTACCAAAAAAAACAATTTTCGTTTATATTTAATCACATGCCCTGAACTCTAGTTGAACTAGGAACAATTCTATTGTTTATAACATAATAATTTTGTAACTTCTTATGATGTAAAATAATTTTTATGAAAATCATCTATCTGTCTGATAAAAAGTTTTGTTCTTTTATACAAATATTTCAATTTTTCAAGGAAATATTTAAAGCTTGATGGACTTTTATATTTTTTTTTTCGAATGACAGATAAATAAACTTTCACTAAAAATGTATAACAAAAATTGATTGTGTTATGCTAATAAGTTAAAATTACACCTAATAATAAATACCAATAAAGTATTTACAAACTGTTTCTGTAATTTGTAGCAAATTAGGTATAACTTTTTATGTAAACAATCATCGAAAAATCAGGTTCTTCATGTACTAGATGTCTTGCAAGCATTGAAGAATTCTAAAAATGATTAAATTCAAAATTGTTGATTCTGCATAAAATTGCATTAAACAAACACTTAATAATTTTAAAATATAAAAAAGTTCATAGCAGAAATCTTAACATATAGAAACAATAATATATCTACTGCGAGACGGAAATCAAATACCTGAGAATTAATTGCCGCAATAATATTTTAGTTTACAATAACAGAGTCGCCAACGTGTAACTATTATAATAACGGTAAAACATCGAATTTTTAGAATGTTCTTCAACACCCAAAACATCCTTGTAATTCGTAAATATATATATATTCTTTCAATATTAATAGACTTTGTTAGTATTCTCGTTCTTATACAAAAGGTAAACTTTCACTTTATCGTCCTGCACTCTCTTAAATGTACACAATGTTCGCTACTCTATGAAAAATAGTCCATCTTTAATGCCATCTCAACAATATCATTCGGAAAGAAATTCCCTCTCGAGAGCCGCACCCATGGCGTTCCACTCGCGGTCATCCTCCAGGTTATCCGCCTGGAGGTTCCCGACCGAATCCTGCGAATCATCACCGAGGTCGAGATCATTGGGTAAACCCTCCCCCCGCCGGAAACGCGTCACCGGATCGTCGTCGTCGTCGTCGTCCTCGTCGTCGTCGTCATCCTCGTTACCGTAACACCGTGTCACCTTGTTCTCGTCCTCGTCGTCATCGTTACTACTGTCGCTCTCATTATCGCTCCTCCTTTTCCGTCTCTTCGCTCGTGGCGTTTTCTCGAAATCTAAAATAAATATTCAGTTTATTAGATATCTCTACTTTTAAAAGCTTTTAAATATTAAGAAAAAATTTATACTGACATCCATAAAGAGACTCGTTTTCATCTGAGTCTGACTCGAGTTCCCTTTTACGCAAGTTTTCCTCATCTTCATCTTCATCCAGAAAATCATCCTCAAGATCTGACATGTCCTCATCAACCTCCTTGTCCATGTTCGCGATCTCCTCCTGTGTGAACACCATAAGTGGGTTGATACTGTCGGCGAATTTGTCCTCTTTCAGAAAATCCTCCTCTACGTGCTCGGGAGTGCTGCAATGCGCCGGCGGCTTCCTGAATTCGCGAGCCTACGATTACTCAGTCGTTGTATATATGTGTTTATTTTAATATTTATTGTGATGTAAAAACAAAAATAAATTGTAATATAATAATCATATATTTTGTAAAAGTATTAATAAAAAGAAACGGCTTCTTACTTTGTGCAAAGGTACTTCTTTTAGAGGATACAGGCGTTCATCAACATGTTCCCATCTTTCTGCACACGTCCAAAGCCAATCTGGATTAACTATTTTTACTTTTCCTTGTCTTTTTGCCTCTCTAACTTTCACTGTACCAGGTTGAATGGCTACTAAATGTGTAGTTCGATCACAAAGATCCTACAAATTAATATTTAAAAATAAATTTTAGTATATTTTGATGAAGAGACTAAATAAATTTTTTTTAATGTTAAAAAATTTGACAATTATCAAATTAAAATTAACAAATCTCTACATACCTGAGTAACTTGTGCACCGAATGCTCTAGCGACTCTATAAGCACGACTCTGATGGAGTCTCTGATTATTTGGTACTAAACCACTAAATGTTAAACATTTTTCTTGCAGTACACGAGATCTGACTTTTGGAATAATGTCTTTAAGACTTTTTAATCTAGGTTCACTTTCTGTTGATGTGTAAAATTCTGCATGTATTCTCTTGAGAATGTCTTCCAAATATAATAAATAATCATCCTGATCTTCCATTTCTTGGCTATTAAATTGTGGCTCTTCTTGCTTTTCCAACTCTCTCTGCCTTTCTTTCCTATCTCTTCTCCGTTTGGATTTTGATCTTTCTGAACGACTACTTTTACTTTTACTCTCGGTTTTATCTGATGGTTCATTATTTTCCGTATTTTGAGAAGAATCTTCTTTAATTTTTTCATTTTTACCGTCACCTTTCTCACCTGATTCCTTTTGAGGTTTTTCTGGTTCTTTTCCAGTTTCAGGTACTTTATTGTTTTCGGATTTCTCTCCTTCTGTTTTATCTACTTTCTTGTCATCTTTGGAATTTTCTTCTGAAACATTATTTTTCTGCTCACTTTCTTCACTTTTATTTTCTCCATTTTCAGTATTTTCAGCCAATTCTACATCTTGCATAAGTTCTTCTGTAAGGGATTTAGGGGGGGAGGGATCATCATGTTTTCCTAGACCTGGAGGTACATGTATATCACCAGTATGCAAGAAATAATGGTATGGCTTCACCTGAACTAAATTTGCACAGCCTTGCCATACATCATCTCGGTCATCTATAATACATACCATGTCAACTCCACAAGGAAACAAAGCCCTAAAAATTGGAAAATTATAGAAGGGTAAGAACTGTATTAACATAATAAATAATAATAACAACATACTTGAGATTTGCAGTTTTAGATTGAGGATCAAAACATTCATCTCTGGATAAGATTCTATGAGAAAAAAGTTTTCCATCTCCATCCAAAAGTGAAGCTACTTTATGAGCATACTGCCGAGCACCAAAAGTGCAAATATGTAATTCATACAATTTACTAACTTCTGATAAAAAATGACGGGTATGTGGTCTTAATCTAGTATGGTACCAAGGTGAAGTCGATCCATAAAGTTGAAAGTGATGTACATCCTGCAATATAAAATTAATGTATCATTGTTAAGCATTGAAAATATAAACAAAAACCCTACATTATCTACAATTGTTAAATACCTCTAACTCAGCTGGAATATTATCATTTGTAGTATGTACAATAGTCTGATCAAGATCGACTAATAATACTAATTGCTGATCCTTTAGAAGTCTTTCTTTATCTTCTTTACCAATTTTCTCTGCCAATTCTGCGGTAACTTTTAGTTCTGGAACACTGTGAACCATTGGCACATTGGCTTGAGATATCGATGATTTGTCAGGATTTGCAGCAAACTCCTCGCGCAAATCAGCTCCACATTCGGCGCACAAATCTTTCATAACAGTTGGATGTTTGCATCCTTCTATAGCAAGTACTGGTTGTCTGCAAAAAAATTGAATTAATTAAATACAATAATATGATTTATTTAAAAAGTATGTAGTTTACTATAAACCATTATTACAAATATAATATATACAACACCTTTCAGTAATATACATTGAATAATACTTAGATAATTCAAAACATCTAATTACTGCTTATAACAAGTACGTGTTAATAGTAACAGAGTGTTTAGTATAAATAATACTAGACTAGAGAATCAACCATAAACGCTATTGTGTCTATAAAGGATTTCTAAATTTTCATAACAATGCAAAATTTCAATAGCACCAATAACTCTCCATCCGCTAAAAAAACTGACTACCAAAGATGATACTAAACATCTGTGTATATACATCAATCCACATATACTCCAAAACAAAACATCTAAACAATCGCCACTGCAGTATATACAACATTACCGCAACAACCACACCAATGACTCCAAAACACACGCACACATTTCTTTCATCGCAACAGAAAGAGAGCGTGCGAGCGAGAGAGATATAGAGATGGATATAGAGAGCGGGAGAACACCATGGCCGTCGAGAGGTTATAACCAAGCCAGACGCTTACCCTGGATGCACGACGTCGTTCTCCTTGACGAGTAGCTTGACCACGCGCCCAAACTGCTGCGCCCTGAGCTTCTTCTCCACCTTGCCAGTTGCCACGTCCTGATAAAGCAGCAGTATCCTACCCGCGGTGACCATTGCGCCCTCGGAAACGCGCCACTTCTTAATCCTCGAGGGCTGGTCTTCCTTCGGGAAGTTCACCTCCGTGCTCGTCATTCTCGCGATGACGACAACAACAACAACTACACACTATGTGCACTCAACAGCAACCCAACAGTATACAATCCTCCCTCACCAGCACCGCATCCGCGGGGGCGCGCCGTGTCTTGTGAGTGCGCGGGAGTCGCGCGGGCCTAATTGTAAACACACGCGGCTGCTATCTTCTTTCTACGGCGGCGACGATGTCGTAACGGCTACTACTGCTCTCTACTGCTGGCTGCTCTGATAGTCTGATGCGCGCTCTTTTGCGCAGAGAAGGAGAAATAAAAGAGAGACCGCGGATCGATGGCTCGCGGCGGTTGTATAGATTTTCGCGTGGGTGGATTATGGTTGTTTGTTGTGCGCCGAGAACGGGAGAGAGAGAGAGAAAGAGACACTGCGTGCGTGCAGCGCGTATGTGTGTACTTTTTTACGCGCGGGCGTAGCACCACACACGCGAGGAGTGTGTCGTGTGTGTGCAACTGTGCAGCCAGAAAACACGATGTACGCGGCGCGGCGGCGCTTTATCGACTGAGCTCGTGTATGCTGCATATACATTATAATGTTGCGGTAAAAGAGATGAGATGAGAGAATGTGAGATGATATATGCGATGGGTGTGAGTGCGTGGGTTGAATGACTCTCTCTCTCTCTCATCCGCTTTGTTGTGATGATTGTTTTTGTGGTGAAGGTATTTGGAAAGTGTCCGGAATTTGGGTAGAGAGAGTAGGACGAACGAATGACGAGTTGAAGATTTTGGAGGACGTTTGTAAAAAGATGATGAGCGGTGGAGTTACCGACTAAGACTTTACAACTGAACTTTTTAAATTTATCTATTTTGGTACGTGCGATCGTGAATTATACTCGTCATCGTGCGTTTTACACTTTTTTTGAAATATTCATAATGCAAATGTTGCAAGCAATGCTGAATAAGGGAAGTGGTACTGCAAAAAAACGTATATGCTGAGCGATTGCAAAATCCGACGGCGGCTTTGATAAGAACTTATGAAGGTGATAGCCCAATCTAATTATTATCTTTTTTGCAAGATTGGGTCGTATGTGCAAATTAAAGCAAAGTCGACTATTTATGAAGATGTGTAAAATATAGTTATATCAAATGCTTATTTGGAGAACTGATCTATATATTTGGCGTGCCACGTGATTCCATTCATTCGCAATTATATACATATATATCCGAAAAGGCGCGAAAAGTGCCGGACACTCTTTTTATTTTGTTTTTCGTCCGTCATCTTTCTCCAATGTTAACATCTTTCTATTTATGAATAAAGCGTGTGATATGAACAATATAAGTAATTGCAAAAAGGAAGCTCTATGTGTGTCATTGGAGTTATGATTATTATGTAAACAATCAGTTCAAAATGGATTTTCGCGCGATACCATGGTGCTCGTAATCGATGAAGATTCACTTTCAATATAAAGAGACAACGCCTTTCTATAAAATGATAATAACTTAATGGTTAAAGTTAAGTGTCGAATTAGATTATTAATTTCCTCTGTAAACAGGAAATAAGTACTATGGGTTGCGAATTTCTGCTGCATAACCTATTCGTTCATGTAGGGTTTTACTTTCCCAATGTTAAAAGTTATGAAAAGCTTGTCAGTTTGCTTGAATATATCGATACACGTTAGAGAAAAGTTACTTGTTAATGTTGTAAGAAACTTTTCAAATGCTACCGTAAGACTGAAAAGTCTAAGGGAAGAGGTAACCATGAAGATCCTTAACGTCGCTGAAAAAAATGATGCTGCCAAGAATATTGCAGGACAGCTGTCGAGAGACACTTCTAATAGAGTAAGTTAATTACTTTTTTGTTACATAGTATAAAATCAAATTAATTGTGGAATTTTGCTTTGCAGAGAGAAAGTTTCTCGAAGTACAATAAAATCTATGAATTTGAATATCGACTATGGAATCAAAATTGCAAGATGGTTATGACTTCAGTTTCTGGACATTTGCTTGGCTATGACTTTTCTGCGAATTACCGTAAGTGGTATAGCTGTTCACCACTTATCCTTTTTGAAGCACCAGTTGTGAAGCAATGTACAGACAAAACTTATGAAAACATAAAAAGAACTTTAGAAAAAGAGATAAGATCTTGTAATGCCTTAATAATATGGACTGATTGTGATAGAGAAGGAGAAAATATAGGTTTTGAAATAATACAAGTATGTCAAGCTATAAAGCCTAATGTACAAGTGTACAGGTAAGATTTTTCATTGACTGTATTTTTCAATTTATCATCAATACTAACTGTAAATAATGCATGTTACATTACTGATGTTTTATTCTAGAGCAAAGTTTTCTGAGATTACTCAGATTTCTATTGACAGGGCTGTCAATAATTTGGAACAGCCAAACAAAGCTATCAGTGATGCTGTTGATGTTAGAAGTGAATTAGATTTAAGGATAGGTAATAAGATCACATATTTTATTGAAAAATATGATTTGACAATTTTTTTACAAATATGTATTATTTACATTTTTATGACTTTTAGGGGCTGCGTTTACAAGATTTCAAACTATGAGACTGCAAAAAGCATTTCCCAGAAACCTGGCAAATTTGCTTATAAGTTATGGACCATGCCAATTTCCAACACTAGGATTTGTAGTTGAAAGGTTTTTAGCTATTGAGAGGTTTGAACCTGAGCCTTATTGGAAATTGAAAGTAACACATCTACAAAATGATCTTACTGTTGAATTCCGGTAAATTATTAAAGCTTTTTTCATGTATACTGAACACTTTTTAGTTGTAATTTACATAATTTAAACAACGATTTTTTTTATATAGATGGGCTCGAAATAGACTGTTTGAAAAGCTGCCTTGTGAAATATTTTTAGATATATGTCAAGAAAACCCACTAGCCACAGTGGAGAAAGTGACGAGTAAGCCTAAGAGTAAATGGAGACCTCTACCTCTTGATACAGTTGTAAATGTCTATTTCTCTACTTCAAACAATAAACTAAATGTCTTACTAAAATCTACCTCACTGAAATGAGATTAAATACTTTCAGGAACTAGAGAAACAAGGTTCGCGCAAGCTGCGCCTTAGTGCTAAAGAAACGATGAAGATCGCCGAAAAGCTTTACACACAGGGCTTCATCAGCTACCCTCGTACCGAGACCAACATATTCCCCAAGGAAATGGATCTCACGCCGCTCGTCAATATGCTGACGCCGGAACACATGCCCTGGGGGAGATTTGCACAGCGAGTTCTCCAAGACGGAATATCACCGCGGCAGGGCAAGAAAAGCGATCAGGCCCATCCCCCCATTCATCCGACAAAGTTCACGGACTCGCTGGCAGGTAGCTATATGTTAAAATACAAATTTTTATGTAAATCATGATAATTTTTTTCTTTTCTATGACATTCTTACACTTTAAAGATAAGATTAAAAATTAAGTAATATTCTTGTAAAATTATATAGGTTTATACTTGCCTACACTCAATTTCAATGACATCTTGAAATCTTTCAGGAGACGAGGCACGACTGTATGAATACGTCGTCCGTCACTTCCTCGCCTGCCTCTCGAAAAATGCCGAAGGTTACGAGACGATCGTCGAAATCGATATTGCAGGTGAGAAATTTCTTACCAACGGTCTTCAGATAATCGCCAAGAACTATCTCGAAGTCTACATCTACGAAAAATGGAACGCTAAAGAGATACACATCTATGAACTCGGCCAGACGTTCGATCCGACGTCAATCGAAATGGTCGAGGAGACGACGTCACCACCGAACCTTCTGACTGAGGCTGACCTTATCGCCCTTATGGACAAACATGGTATTGGTACGGATGCCACACACGCCGAACACATTGAAACGATCAAATCGAGGCAGTATGTTGGCCTCAGGGATGAAAGGTATCTGATTCCTGGGAAGCTTGGAATTGGTCTGGTGATGGGGTACGACAGAATGGGATTTCAGATGTCCAAGCCGCATTTGAGAGCTGAGTTGGAGCACGATTTAAAATTGTAAGTTTTAATTATTTTTCTTCTTGTTTTTCAGTTTTCTTTTTAACTTAAATAGATGGTAAATATTACAATTTTAAACCTTTTCAATAAAGGTAAATTCGATTTCAAAATTGAACCGCCGGGTGCTGTAACTCGTTACGCCCGGATTTTGCCGCATAAGTCTTACCATCGGGCTATTCAAATATCACAAATCTGGATTTTGACAATGCATTTTTTTTCCCCAAATAAACCATATTTCTAGCTATTACCGTTTTTTAGTTATTAAAAGAATAAGCAAGCGGCGAAATCCAGTTTAACGAGTTACAGCACCCGGAGGTTCAATTATTCTTACATACTTATAACTTGTATTTTATCCCAAACCGATCATACAAACTTTTATAAATGTTTACCGTTGACAATACATCGATATTTGTTCCTAAAAATTATTTATTTCTCTTTTACAGAATCTGCGACGGCGTGAAGCAGCCGGACGAAGTTCGCCAGCAATTCATCGGTAAGTACCGCGAGGTTTTCCGTGAGGCGATGGTTAAGGCGAACATGCTGGACGGAGCTCTGGCCGAGTACCTGGACGAGCGACCGATTGAACTGCAGGAGGCCGATATACCAGCGCCCGTCGAGGATGTTCCCGTACTCAAGTGTCCCAAGTGCAACTCTAATATGGTGATAAAGACGAAGCGACAGGGCAATGGCAAGTACATTGGCTGCATATCATTTCCAACCTGCAACAATGTTATTTGGTTCCCCGAGGGTGTTGAAGATGTTGAGATTGTGGACGAGCGGTGCGACAGGGTACGTTGGTTTGAGAAAATTTCTTTAATATTTTAGCATAAAAGACTGTGTTATTTTTGTTTTGGAGATTTAAATAATTTCATTTGATTTGTGCAGTGTCCAGAGCACATACTACGAAAGATCAAAGTGAAACTGACACGCAACGCATTTCCGGTGTTCGGCACGTCCTACACGTCCTGCGTGAGCGGCTGTGATACGATGTTCAATAATCTCATGGGCATAAGGTCGCACTCGGTTCGCCGGGTCGCCGGCGAAGACACTGGTTACGAGAGCGGCGCCTCGTCGCGAGCCAGCAGCGCGTCCCGGGCATCTACCACCATTCAAAGAAATCAGTCAGCAGCACCGGCGGCTCCGAGAAACCAGGCCCAGAGTAGCAACAGCAGTAGGGGCGGTAGAACTCATCAGAACCAGAATCAGAGCAACAACAGGAGCAATAACAACGACGGGGTTTCCGGATCCTCGTGGAGTAGCGGTAATAATACGAGTGGGTTTGCATCTGGGGGTAACCAGAATAGAGGGAAAAACTCGTGGAACCAAAATCAGAATCCGAATCAAAATAAGAGTAGTGGTTGGGGTGGGCAGAACGCGAATACGAGTATCAACAGCGGGGCGAGTAATAGTACGAACAACGTCAACTGGAGTGACGGAAACAACGGCGAGATCATGTGCAACTGCCACGAGCCGGCCAAGCAGCTGACGGTGAGGAAAGATGGGCCGAATCAAGGTATACATTTCTTCCTATAACCAAATTGTTCAATAAGAACCTTAAACTTAAAGCGTTATATTTTACTTCCCTTACAGGAAGGACGTTTTACAAATGTGCCAAGCCGGCGGGCAGCGACTGCAACTTCTTCCTCTGGGGTAACGACGGGGAAACAGGCGACGGTGGCGGTGGTGGAGGCGGTGGTGGTGGAGGTGGAGGTTACGTTCGCCCCGTGCCCGCTGCCCAACGACCTGCACCCTCAAACAATTCCTGGAGTGCGCCCTCAAACAACTCCTGGAGCGCACCGCCGAGCAATAGGAACAACCAGGGTGCCTCCGGCAGCAGGCAGAACACGTCGTTTAACGTGTCTGGTGATTGGGACGACGGTGGGAGTGGTTGGAACGGGGGCGGCCGGGGTGGTTGGAACAGCGGCAGCGCCGGCGCCAGCGACGAGATTATGTGTAATTGTGGCAATCCTGCCAGAAAGTAAGTAAAAGAAAAACTTTTTTTTAATTTTGTGTTTCAGTCTTTATTAATCTAGGTGATTTGACCTTTATAAAATATTCTAGTAAAACTAGTCTGTATCTTATGTTTCTCTAATGTTTTTCAGACTAACAGTGTTCAAAGAAGGTCCAAACAAAGGTCGCCAGTTTTACGGATGCCCGCAGGGTGTTGGCAGTCCATGCAACTTCTTCCAGTGGGCCGATGACGGAGGTGGCGGCGGTGGCGGCGGCTGGGGCGGAGGAGGAGGAGGCGGTGGTGGTGGCTGGGGTGGAGGAGGAGGTCACGACGACGACGGTGGCTGGGGTAGGCCACCGAGTCGTGGGAGGGGCCGAGGCCGTGGCCGTGGTGGAGCGTCCGGAAGCGGTGCATCGAGCAAGACCCGCACTACTGCGACTGGGGGTACTACGAAACGGAAGTGCAGCGTTTGCGGAGTGGAAGGTAATGGTTTGCGCAAAGTAATTTTTTTACTGTTGAGGTGGTTGAGTTGCTGAGAGTTTTTTTTTGTATGTTGCAGGTCATACGAAGAGAACGTGTCCCAACAACTAAACTCATTTTTATCTTGTTACTGAGTTTCTTTTATAAAAAGAGGGACGTTGTGTTTAAAGATAAATGACACGTTCATTTTACAATAACTTATTTATTTATTAGATAGATATTTGTAAATATTATACAAACTTCAGCTCTGACCTCTCGAACCGTTTTTTATATTTACGATAATTGTGATATGCTGTCTGAGACACAATCATAAAAGCTAATATTGTACAAATTAAGTGCGTTATTCGTCAGATACATCACAACTAGTAATTTAAGAGACACTTCATCGATAGATCAAGTCACGACTCGTTTGCCAGTATAAAGCTTACTTCTCAAGCTTTCAAGTTCCTCCTTGTGTAGGCTAGCCTCTGCAGTTGATTGTGTCAACTAAAAGAATAAGATAATCGTTATGTAATTGATAATTTTATATTTTTTAAGGAAACAATTTTTTACGTAAAATAAACGAAAAAATGTTTGTAACATGCATTTTGTAAGTGCATTTGCACATTAAAATGTGTTGATTACCATGTCTAATAAAAGTTCAAATTTTATTTTTAACAAGTTGTTTTCTTCCTCCAGCTTTCTAACTTCCTTCTTCAATTTTTCGTTCTCCTTGTAAGTTCCACCTATTTTTCCAGATTCTGAAAAGCGATATGATTTATATCATATGATATTTTATAAAAAATATTTATAAACCTTGCATATATTTCGAAAATGTATACCTGGTACCCATAATCCTCCATCGAATACCGCCTGCTGATCACCGAGGCATATCCGAATTTCTCCAATATTTGGGCCAAGCTCCTTTTCGATTCTTTTCGGGCTCAAGTCTTTACTGGCTAGTGACACTGAAGCTTTCCTCGTTGGAGTTTTTTTCGGCGAGAATGAAGTTTTGTTTAACCATTGCGGCATCTTCATCATTTTGATTGATAGTCTTTCTCCTATAAAAAACAAAATTTTAAATTAAAGTAAATTTTGTAATATGTTTCAATCATATCGAAAATTTAACGCATACAATGATAATGTTAATGCGAGAAAAAGTTTCTTATTTAAAAAAAGAATCATTTTTCATCACCTCTATTAGAAAATGCAACAATTCGGCCAGGCGAACGTCAACATACGTCTCGCCTCGTATATTCGAGCCCCCAAACACCATTAACTCAGCTATCACAACACGCCGCGAAAACACAGCATTACATTAAGTACACTTATGCAACGAACGACAACAACAAGCGGCTCCGAAACGGCCGACCGAAAACAAAACGGAGCAGAGAGAACCAGCCAGCCATAGCACGTCGGCTGCAATGCACTCACGCGTTTTGTTTACAAATTTCGAGTTGGCTGGTAACCGCGCGCTATAAGCGCACATCTGACGCATGTATATACGTATATACTATGCATATACAGTAGTGCGACAGCTCGACACACATATGGATATTATATATATATATAACCTGCGTATAGTGTATAGAGTTTGCGGGCGCGTATGACGGGCGGCGCCAGCGTCGGGACTCGGGGTGACAAGTCGTCGTCGTCGTCCGCGCGCTGCTGCTGCTGCGCTACGCTACTCTCCCCCCCCATCGTCATCTCTCGCGGAGGATTAGGCAGTTTATCTCCATGGGCGGACGGTGACAGACGCCTCGCTCGGAGTCCTCGCTCTCTCTTTTCTCTGCAACTCGCAGTTTTTCGGAAAAGTGCAGGAGAAAGAAGCGCGCGTGTGTACTGTGCACTAAACTAAAGTGTGCGTGCGCGTGTGTGTGTGTTTATGTGTGTGTGGTAGTGATAGTGATTCACTGATAGTGGATAGAGGGGTGTGAGGAGAAAGAAGAAGAAGAAGACACCTGGTGATAGGACAGAGTTGCCCTACCCTACCTCCCCGAGGCTCGTGTGGGCGAGATATCGAGGTTATTTTTAGAGTCGATGTTCGCTCTCGCTTTCTTCTTTTCTCCTTTGTGGACATGATTGTTCCCTAGCCAGCAGTTTTCCTTTGTTTGGCATCTCTCGCGAGTGAGAGAGAGAGGGGAACATAATAGTCGATCTCCGAAAACGTGCGTGCACATGTGGACACCATCAGGGCTTTTCACAGAGTCAGCCTGAACAAAGGAGATTATGCGGATTGGCTAACAGTTGTTGCAGGTAATCATCGAGCCAGCTGAGCATAAGCACAGCAACTAACTCTCCTATAGCTGTACCTTTTGATCTTGATAGCTCTACCTGCTAGTACCACTTTTGCTGATGTAGCTGTGTACTCTTGAGAGGGGTAAGGGTGGGTTAATGAGTTCGTGTGATGGCAGGAGTGTGTGTATTAGCAGTAACCGGGCTCCATTAATTATGGGTAGTAAAGGTTGTATCTGCTCCTGCTGATGATGATGATAGTGATGAGAGATATACGGTAGAGTAGATATTATTCATTGCAAGGTGTAGAGTCTGTAGCTTGTTTATATTTTGCTGCAGTTATTAATGAGGTTTCTGAATCATTGAATATTTAATTTGTTGTGAAAAAAGATAGCTTAGTGTAATGTAATTAAGAAATAGACTTCTGCGTTAGAAACTTTACTAACTTATGTTTGAAATTTTACTCATTGTGGTAATAACAGAAGCTCTATTTCAGACTTTTAATAAGATATTAGAACCAGATATTCAATAATTTTTCAACTCCTTTTATTACCTCAGTAGAATAGTATGAATGAAAGAAAAGACTGTATTCTATTTATGTCTTTACCTAATAATACACTTTTAAAATTTATTTTAAAATATCTTCAAAGATGATTTATTCCGTAGCATTAAAAAGGCACCATAGAGATAGCATGACAGATATTGCAAATAAATTTTACTATACATCTCTCTTTAAATTCTTGTACATTCATTTTAGTATAATAACCATTTTAAAATAATACTGTAAAGTAGAATTTTGATATACTACTTGTACTGATTGTATTCATAAAAGCATGGCTTTTATTTTTTAAATCAGGCATAAATGAGGACTGTAATAAAACTTTACATGCTTTTTATGTGCACATAAAAATGATAAATCTTTTCATCTACTTTTAAACCTGCTTATATATCTTCATAAAATCTGTCAGTAATACTCACAAAAAACAATTTTTGTATTTTATTTTTTTTTCTGCAAGAAATTATTGATAATTACATTATTTTTTATTAAGTTTATTTTTTAAAGAATAATTTTAGTTATTCAATTAAAGTTTTTTTTTTCCAAATATTTAATACAATAAATTTTCATATCCTAGTCAAACAACAATTTCTTTCTTGTAGAGGTATTTTCCTTATTTTCCTTATAAGCTATCAGTAGAACTAAGTAATTGTAGATTAACTAGAAACTTTGTGTCTGCTCATTAGGTGCTCTGGAACAGTAGATAGTCAGCTGTGACTCCTTTTTTTGCTGTACAAGTATTTCTATGATGTTTTCATCAGGTCTTGGCTGTAATTTGTCGTTTCCTAGCTGCCTTGGTCAACATCACGATAGTGAAGAATTAATCCCAAAAATGGCTCGTGAGCCGATTACGCTTAATGTATATGATATGGTGAGAAAAAAAAATAATAATTTAGGAATTCTTACAATTTATTTGATGCTTCTTTCAATGGTAAAAATTCATTTCAGTACTGGATTAATGAATACACAACTCCAATGGGTTTAGGAGTCTTCCATTCTGGTGTTGAAATTTATGGAACTGGTATGTTATTACATTGTTTATGTTGTATAAATATTTTATAAAAGTACACAATAACATCAGTTTTCCTTTACTTAAAAATTTATCGACAGTGTTAAATTAGAATTTTAATGGTAGGCATGAGTCATCTAAGTATCTATTCAAACTGATGATTCATATTTTTCAATTTCAAAGAAATTTTTTATTGTTAAATTCATTGTGTGCATGATGAATAATTCATATTAAAATTCTAAACATTTTAATTATTTAGTATCAATGACAAATTATTATATTAAATTAATAAATAAATATTTATAACATTTAAAAATTTGTTATTTAAGAATATGCATATGGAGGTCATTCGCTTCCAATGACTGGAATATTTGAAATTCCACCAAGAACTGCTGAAGAGTTAGGAGAGCAATTTAGATTTAGGTGAGTGAGAATGTACAACAAGTTATTGATTACTAGAATATAATTTAATTACTTTTTACTTTCTTAGGCAATCCATTCATATTGGTTATACTGACTTCACTGAAGAAGATGTTTCAAGAATAATTTTAGAACTAGGCAAAGACTTCAGAGGAGATCGTTATCATCTGATGAATAAAAACTGTAACCACTTTAGTGGCCAATTTACTCAGGTATGTTTACTAGATAATTAAATATAAAAAATAAATTTTGAAAAATGACTACTAAAAATAACTATAATTAATTTGTGTTGTAATACATTATCAATAGTCTCTATTATAACTGATAAGTCATTATATTTTAAGACAATATTATCACTAGCTCTTAATGAATTTTATCTTTTATGATATAATTGGTTTGAAAATTTAATTAACCATTTTTCTCATTCTCATCTTTATACACTGATAATGCAATCATGCTGATAATGATTCATACATGCTAATTCATACTAATTTTACCATATTTAATAACAACAACCTTTATAACGTGGTTTAAAAGTAATTTTTCTCTAAAAGAAGGAAACCATATCTTTCTGTCTTAAGAAAGGTCTGAATTGAATTTTTCTCTATTTTCCCCTCAGATACTCTGCGAACAGGAAATCCCTGGCTGGGTGAACCGGCTCGCTTACTTCAGTTCCTGCGTGCCCTTCCTCCAGCGCTGCCTGCCGAAGGAGTGGCTGACTCCGGTCGCCCTCCAGCACTCCATCAGCCACGTCAGCCACAACGAGAGCACGCCACCCTCGGAATCGTCCTTATAACATACGGACCAGCGCCAACAGGCTCATCGACGCTACCGTCGCCGCGGCGATCCCCACGACGACGATGTCGATCCTTACGAGCTGGACGGCGAGTCGTCAGCCGGCTGCAGCAGGAGCCACACGTTCTAGCGTTGGTGTGCGCGCTTGTGATGCGCGAGGCCTGACTAATGTGCGCGCCCCCCGGCTTACATATGCGGGCCGCGAGTGCCGCGGGAAATGGCAGTAAGTTACCACCACCGGACGACGGGTCCTTACTCCCGTGAGGATTGTCAAGCGACAACGCCGACAAGGACAGCGACGACCGGGATTAATACATACATATATATGCATTGATATACAAAATTATTAGTTAGATACGTAGTTGTGATTTGTGTAGATTGTGCGTGGTTTTTTCATCGTTAGGTTATGCAGATTTAAACAAAGTACATATGGTTTGTCCTGTCGTTTTGAAAATTATTTATTAATGAGCTTTCAAAAAGATGTTTAAAGAATACGAACTTTGGAATTAATTATGTCAAATTAAAGGGAACTAAAGTAACCTACTGCCATTTCGTTTTGTTAAATATAAATAAATAAAGCCTAGGATTCGCAAAGGCGTTGTATAGATCTTGAAAATGGGAAGAATTGCAAGATCGTAATGGTTGATTGAAAACCGAGAGAGAAATGCCTTCCTTGTAACATTACTCTTATACATTTAGACAGTGATAAAAAAAATAATTATAAATATATATATACATATATATATATGAATATAGCAAGTAACTTGTTGGTAAATGCAATTTAAAGCAGTAAAAGTTGAAAAAATGAAGAAAAAATAATGAAAGATATAGAGCATTGCCTAAAAATCAAACCTTAAGAGGAGACTGAGAAAAAAAATTCAATTTGTTTAATGATGAATGTAAAAAAAGTTGTCATTTTCGAATGAATTTCAAATAAATTAACATTATTTGAATGGCATCTTGCACTTTTTCACTGTCTTGTTTTTGAGAATCATAATTTTTATTGAGAGTAACGTTAGATTTTTATTAAAAAATATTATCATGTCATTGCAACACTTTGACATTTGAAATTGCAATATCGTGTTACCTCTTACTGCTATTCTTTCTTATTGAAAGTAAAATATTATAATGTCTTGATTAGGGATAAAAAAAGTGCAAGCTTGTTCATTTTCTATGGTATTTTGAGTTAAAAACGTAATAATTGTTCTCGAACTCAAAGTGCTGTATAAATAAAGAGCCAGGTAGGGGAGATCTGGTCAAGACGGTACAATTTTCTTGGATATTATAATACATGGCGCTAAAACAATAGTGGGCATTAATAGATAACAACATTGTTGACTATATGCCAGTATAATTTGGGCACCCAAGCTGATCAGGTTGACAACATAGGTGAAATTCCTTTTGAGCGTCGATTCTTAAGATTTCATCAACATAAGAAAACGTGTTTATTTTGGTTTTTAAATGCGCGACTTCAAACTTTGTAGGGTATTATATTTTACTTATATTTAAGGAAATCATCGTTATAATTCAAGTATTCATTGTAATAAATAATTATTTTTGACAAATTTTAAAAAGTATTAGGGGCGGGCAAGATGGCACTATACAAATACGAGGAAAGCTGATCGTGACAGTTGGAGTCAAGAGTTACTTGTTAAAGCGACAGAGGTAAACAATAAGAGGGATTGTTATTATTACTATTGCTGCACGCCATTTAAAGGCTCTGATTACGTCATTTGTATGACTTCAGATAAAATAAAAAAGTTGTTCCATCTTGCCCGGCTGATTTTTCGAGTCGACAAAAACTACCTTCGTTTTTGTTGCTATGCAGAATTTTATTAATCTTATTTTTGCTTGTTATTGTTTTATATTCTTTATTCTTTTTTGTTATTATAAAACCTTGAAGAAAGAATACATATATATTATTGTTTTTTTTTTATTGTTTATTAACGTTTTTCCTTAGATGTACTGTCTTGTCCAGATTTCCCCTAAATGTTTGACCACAGAATAAACAAAAAGTGATCAAGTACTTGTACTTGCGTTTACGAAAATTCAGTAAATTCAAATCTGAAGGTTCTACATTTTTAAACTAATGTAAAATAGTGAAATATTTTAATACATTGTTTCAAACGTTTGTGTACAAGTAAATAGTTAAGTAACCTTGATGAGTAAGCGTACTTGATAAAAAGTATTTCAAGAGCGTTTTCAACTACTTTTTCAAGCGATCGTACTCGAAAACAGTAAAAATTTTTGTATTCTTCAGGAGCACTTTACACGATGCACGTTATTTTAAAAATTGAGAAAGTAATAGATTTTATTCCCATCTCTACTATAATGGCCATTTTATAGCCCGAAAAGCGGGGCAAAAGTGGCGTCTGATTCCCTCTTTTACTTTATTCCCGCATAATGCCTAATTTTTTACGTTCATGGTGAATTGGGTTAAAACTAACAAAATTATAACACATAAATACAAAATAACTTTTCAAATCTATGAAGTGGCCACAGTGGCGATGGAAATAAAGTACTATGTAACACGGGACTAAAGTCGATCATTCCCTTGGATGATCACTGCACTCGCTTCGCTACACTCGCTCGGGCAGAACTCACCCGCCGGAATAATCTGTGACTTTAGTCCCTTTTTACATAATGTACTATTATTACAAATATGACTAAAGTTCAATTAGGCGTGACAAATAATATTCTAATTAGTTTTAACGGGAAAACAAAAATTTTTGCTGTGAAAAAAAAATTAAAATATCCTTTTTGTCTGTATCATAATATATAAAATTCGTCGTATAAATTGTTCGATTTATTAAGGTGTGTATTCGAGTACTTGTACTTGCATTATAATGGTCGCCAAAAATTACGTCTTTACCCAGCTCTGAGTGTAAATAATAGCCCGAAGTCACTATCGGCTATACGGTACTCAATGAAAGAAGATAATAATCTCCAAATTCCACGAAACAAAAAAAACGAATGAAAGGAAAAAGACATTTGGCAAGTTTTGAGAACAATAGGAAGGTTCAATAATCGAACACTCGCACGCGCGCGCGCACATCGCGACCGCATTCATCGTATTCTTTATAGGCGCGTACCGATCGAAGTACCTTAGGGAAAGGGGTTCTGCGAACATTCGTTCTTCATACCCTTGTATCTTGTACACACATACTCACATACATATATACACTTCTACACGTCCATTCATATATACACAATAAAGGATAATGGCCCGCTTGTAGAAAAAAGGGAAGAAAAAAAATCGGGCAGCTATACGCGAGGCGTTTCAATCTTTTAATCGATGAGAGAATCCGCGCTCCTATCCCCGCACAATACATAGAGAACCGCAGCTCCGTTTCTTTTCGAAACCGTTGCAGCGTTAGCACACGTAGAGCCGTGTGCGTTGAAATCCGATGCGAACCGCCAATGATTATAATACCCATCGATTGCAAAAACTGCGCGAGCGTTTATATACGCCGAGAGAGATTGCAGAGACGGGTATATATAAAAGTAGGAAATAAGCTGTGCCGTAATCGCCGCCAGTTTAGCACAACTGCGTGCTCGCCATCGATTATACATTATAGTGTACACCCGCGGCGGGAAGCGCAGAGGCGAAACTTAATGTCGCGCGATCTCGCGACACGTGCATTTATTATGTATATCTCGCGACAGGCGGGAGAGAGAAAAGAATGACGGGATACGGACAAAAATGAAAATCCAATCGTAGGTAGAACAAATTTTGTACGTATACATAAATATAAATATATATATACAATAATAAATGAATAAATAAATATATAAAAAAGGTATATAAATAAATAAATATATATTATATATTAGTTGTGTATATCGCGTGTCGCCGCGTCTCTCATCCACATAACACATAGTTCATTACCAAAGTTACGACGAAGGACGCGGGAATGTGGTCGTCGACCCCCGGACCGCCAAGTGAGGTCCGACCACTGCGAGTATATATATAAATATTAATAGTACACCGGAGGGCAGACGGCGGTTATAATTGTTATATGAGGGAAGAGAGAGTTAGGGAGGCGGGAGTAGGCATATATATATGTAGGTAACTCAAATGGCAATTTTTAAAGAGAGCTCATTTACGAT
The DNA here is from genome assembly GCA_036365515.1 of Torymus aiolomorphi. NCBI lineage: Eukaryota > Metazoa > Arthropoda > Insecta > Hymenoptera > Torymidae > Torymus > Torymus aiolomorphi. The sequence continues at coordinate 205,528,238 of CM070875.1, read as the reverse complement.
GCTGAAGACAGTTCCGATAAAACGATGCTGGCACTTTCTAAGCTGCTTTTTATAATCTATAATTTAGTTGTTTGTACAATGGAGATTTTTTTTTTAATTATTTTTGTTCGACAGGCCTAATTTTTTACGCGATTCACGATGGATTGACGAGTACAATGGTGTGGCGATTGCAGCTATATAATATACGTTTGTTTTTAATTCGAGGTTGAGTTGATTTTTCTTTTTACACGAGGTTTGGTTGCTGGTGTAGGTGTTCAGTATGTTCGTGCGAACTTAGAAACTGCCAACGTCGACTCGTAGTTGTGCTCGACTTGGAAAACGATTGTAATCTTATATATGAACATCCGACAGAGATTTATAGATAAATTTTTAGTGCCAATCTCGCAGCGTCTGTGAATTATTACTTCATTATTTTTACAAATGATGTTTTTTTATATACAAGCGTACTTGATTTTTAAATTTTGCCTTACAGCATATTCTTAATTTTAATCGAACTTCGATCGATAGGGTTTACTCCAAGCTATGGAACCTTGCGTTGTGATTTCTTAATGATCGACGAGACTCATTACGATTTCCCTTTCATTTCCAGAGCACACAAATATATATATACATAAAGCGTCGACACAGTCCTGTCGAGTGAAGTACAATTGCTGCACTCCTGCGAATTATTCTTGCATCGGCGTGTGTATATATATAGATATATATACACACACACGAACGATGTTGTTGTTCGCGTCGCTCGCGCGCGGATGTCGAAAATTGCGTTGACACAGAATCAAATTGAACAAAGGGAAAAGCGTAGACGCGTCGCAGTTTTAATTAAATTCTGAGGTATATTATTGAATGAATTTGCGGTTCCCTCTTCTACATGCATGTCGTCTCAAATGATTTATTCGCGTGGCAAATGCCATTTTTTTTCTTCTCGTATGATGTATAGATATATATAACGGCACAAAACAAGTGTATGGTAGAAACAGATTTGTAACAAGTCCGATTATTTCATTGCGATTACTCTCCACGAATCTCCTTGTCAAAATGTACAGTGCATTCGTTTTCTCCGACTTCGCTCCGCCAAAAAAAAAAAAAAAAAAAAATTATATTCAAATAAACTAAACGGTTGAAAAAAATCTTAGATGAAGGAACAAATTAAATGTGTTTTCGTAATATCGTCAGTTCTTTGCCTCGTTAATATATTACGATGTTCTCTCAGTATTACAAAAATGAGACAAAAAAAATGTGAAAAAACAAAACGAACTCTTATACTTTGATTCTTCGTTGCGAACAAAATATATATATATATATATATATATATATATATATATATATATATATATATATATATATATATATATATATATATATATATATATATATATATATATATATATATATATATATATATATATATATATATATATATATATATATATATATATATATATATATATATATATATATATATATATATATATATATATATATATATATATATATATATATATATATATATATATATATATATATATATATATATATATATATATATATATAGGTATTTTCGTTTTTATGTCACGCGCACACAGAGGTAATCGATTTATCCAGATCGAATTTATAGCGACTAACCGAGTATTATAATATATTTACCAGAAGATTTATGTTTTCTTACAGTATGTGCATGTATTTGCATCCGATGAGTGATGATGAAATAAAATATAAGGCATGAGTTTTTTATCGAATGCGCCATTGTGTTGTCATTTATCTTACCTTGAACCTTCTTGAACAACATGCGAAATTCTAATTAACCGGAATAATGCTAATTACTTTATGGAAATTAATTCTGAATTGCGCGTGATACTCTCTTGAAACTACTTTTCTATTGTTTATTTTGAACTTAGTAGAGTATGCTTAATTTATTCAGAACTTTCTCCGAAATGCTAATTGAAAAGTGGATGCTATCCGTTTGAAAGCTTTTTAATTTATCAAAGATAAGGTCATAATTACTTATGCATATTATAAAACAATCGTAGCTAAGAATATATATAAACAAAACCATTATTTAAATATTAATTTCCAATACAATTTAATGCGTAGTTTATCCTTAGGTTATTAAACTTTTAATAATTATAACATTATTTCGACCTCATTTAGAAATAAAAATAAAAGTGACATCAAGCAAAAGCATCAAGGTTTGCAATAATAATAAAATCAATATAAGAGAAATCAACTCTGCGTTTTTATTATTCCAGCTATTTTTGTATAATCAGTTCAGATACATTGTTATAATTCTTGCAAATAGGATTACAAGACGTTACAAATAAAGCTCTATGTAGTTTTCCTTTCTCATTGTTGCAGATTGACGTCGAAACATCCCGTTAAATATTCCCCCTTATATACTTTTTTTTCACCATCTCTATCTCCCGTACGTTCGCAACATGGCAAAAAGTCTTTCCCCCCCCCGCTACAGTCGTGTAAAATGCCAAAGAATATTATATTCGTTAAATTGCACGCACTTTTAATCCTAACATTTTTTTCTTCGTTTTTTTCGTTTCGCGTAGTAAATGCAAAATTGACCCGATTGACTATAATGTTTCCCTTAAATATGTTTACGTTTCATTTTGTCCCCCTATATATCATCGGCTTCTTTCGCCTCCAACATACGCATGCAATCGCGTCTCGGAAAATCAAAACAAAAAAAAAGAAAGAAGAACCGAGGAGGTGGTGGTTTCGCACACGAGCCATCGCTCTCAAATACCTATTTCTCTCGTTTTTTTTTTCTTTAATAAATATGTCGCAATTGATGTACGAATGTTACATAAATAAAACGCTATATGTATCGCATCGCCGTCGCACAATTCGTATAAATTATTCGATGGGGCGCTACGATGATCTACACACATTCAGAAGAGGACGACGAAAGAAAATGCAGAAGAGTATAACAGAGGTGGGGAGGAGTCATGCGAAAAAGAGAAGAAAGAAATCATCATGAGTCGACTCGCAAAACTTTTACGACGGCGGAAATTATGATTATTAATATATCTTTTCCCAGCCTTTTCTTCTGTTTTCGCTGAACCTATACGCGACCTTATCCTAACGGAAAGACGCAAATTTATAATAATTATTACAATAATTATGCAGTTGCGTGGTTTTTACAGTGATTCATAAATTATTATTATTATAATTATTATATAAGTAATTTGCAACATTGTATCCCGTGATACGCAAGTGTACAGGATTAGACACACTCTATAGTAAGAAGGGATCTAAAATCAAATTGTAATTGCATTGGGAAAAAATTTGTTTGCAATGTAGTTCAATGATGTATAAACATTGCAAAAGCAGGTGTATTTACAAAAATGTATGGAAGTATACTGTTAAAGGTTCATTTTTCAAGTACACATATTATCGTATAAATTTTGTATAAATTCCTATTGTCAAAATATAAATGATATGTATAAATAATATTATTGTCAAGGATGTACAGGAATTCAATTTCACGAGAAATAATATTTTGTTAGATAAGTTATTTTTAGTGCAGTCTTTTCAGTCATATTTATGTAAATTCTATTCAGATCGATAACTAATTTGAAATTTAAAGTCAATTGAATACACATCAATTTTATTTTGACAGTAAAAAAAAATTGCATATGTTCTTCATGAATGTATGTTGGCGAAAAATATATAAATAAAGCAATACAAATTTTCTATTATACTTTTTATTTTTGATTTTAGAACCCTCACATAATAACAATGACGGAAGATAGATCGGAGCACAAATCCTTTCGGATGAGCACTTAATAACATGAACTTCAAATGTCTTTAGGTTGGATTCGTAATATATATTATTTAACTGATAATTTTTCATCTCTCTCGTATTCGATATTATGCGTAGCCCTGCTGACGTTCGAAACGCTTTTCCTACACAACAAGTACCGTTTTCTTTCTATAATTTCCTCTCGTTCCTTCTCTTACTGCGCATGCTTTTTCACTTACAACTTTTATAGTCGAGTTTCTATTATGACTACAATCTTCTGTTCTAAACGAATCAATAATGATAAAACTTGTATAATATTGCTTTATCTATGGAAACGAAAGTAGCATGGGTTTGCACAAAGTTTACATGATTAAAAATGACGAACATCCCAGTGCTTATTACGCCAAAAGGGTATATAAACAAAAAATGTACAAAGCGTTAAAAATTACGGCACGTTTTCGATACAAAAAAATAAAAAACAAACGAAAATACCTTAAAAATACTTCTGGACACAGGTATACCTTGTCAATGACATTACCAACAAAGCATAGAGAATCTCTTTTTATCGGTCATTATTAGTAAAAAAATTTTGTAAAAAAATGCTCAGAGAAACTCGTCGATTTTCGAATATACAACTATACACCGCAAAATTCCTGTGTCCAATATAAACTCTATTTGCACATTATGGATTAAAATTTTTTTCTCACTACAAAATCATAGAAAATAAAAAAAAATGATTATGCATTATATCACTTATGTTTTTCTTTTTAGTATCTGCGAAGAAAAAAAGAAAAAACGCTAGTATAGCGGCGAAACTTTAATTAATTAAAGTTAAATCTCTCTCTTATGTCATGTATTGTCAGCTTCTGATAAACATTGCACGGTTCAAACTAATAGTACAATGGTACAAACGCACGACGCACGTGATATTATTATTATCATTACGAATTTTGACTGGCGTTACGACGTCGTTGCATCGTCAAATGAGTTTTTGCTCTTTCGTGTTCTTTTTTTATTTTTTTCGTCGATTTCGTAGAAATACTCAATGACTCTTATACGCAATACCTTCGTTTTCTACCTCGAAAAAAGTAAGTAATATATATTCGTTTTTTTATTTCTCTTTAATCCTTCAGTAACGGCGATTAAATACATCGTCGGCCGCTTTAGATTAGTTCTCATTATACCTTATCTCCAAAGCTGATTGAATAGATTAAGTAGATAATTTATTGCTAAGTAATTTGACTGGGATCCATTCTCAAATTCCTTTCCCTTTTCATTCTCGCTCATATGTACCCGATTCTCGATAATCGACCTTTATTTTTGTATAGAGCACACGCGAAAGAAATAAAAAATAAATTAGTCAAAACGAGGAGGTACTGATAATTATATAATTATATCAATATAATATTCGCCCCCATTATTAATTCGCATACTTTAAATATATAACTTATATACAATTCGTCGTCGTGCCACATAATAAATCTTTAAACTCATTTTCTTATTATTATTATTTTACACTCGAGCGCCAGAAAAAATATTAAAACTGATCATTGCAACCATTTTCATTATCTAAAGCCTGGGAGATGAACATATGTATATATACGGTAAATAATACTATCTGAATTAAACACCAAAATCTATATAGCATTTCAACGTGATTTCTTTCACTTAATTATATAATATATTATATAATAATAATAATATACTAAAAATAGAGAAAAATAATTCGCAAGGTAATCGACGACATAATATAATATATATTTTCTAGTGCATACCTTTTTACATACTCTCACTCTCTTTCTCGCTCTCTCTTTCTCTCGCTTTCTCTCTCTCGCTCTCTCCTCTTCACATAGACAATAAATGTATATAATGGTTAGTGAGCAGAAATGAGATGAAAAAATTTACAAAAACCGTTCGTTCGCCTCTAAGCGAAACCAGTCTCTCGTTTTTATTTTATTTTTTTTTCTCGTTAAAAGGTTATAGAAAAAACGGCACGCTCAAAAATGGTACAGACGATACAAGCCTATACATAACTGTGTATATATTTTCCTCGCGCTCGTTTAAAGTCGGGGAAAAGTCACGTGTGTGAGTACGCGATCGTGTATGTATATATATACTATATAGGCAATATAATAAAATCTCGTCACACTCGCAACTACAACTTCATTTTTTCCTCTTTCTCTCTACTTTCTCTCATCTAATTAAAAATATGTATCAAGACTGTACATACAAGGTCAAAAAATTCTTATGGTAACTTTTCGGGTAAAAGATCGTGTATATAACGCAATATATAGGTCATCCTCTAAGAAAACGTTACCACGGCTGTATATATCCGAATTTTCTTTCTTTTTCACGCAAACATTCGCCGCCTACGTATCGTCGAACGTTCGTATACGCGTGTATGCGCGCGCGCCGCAAAATACGTCCAGTTCTGTGCTTCTCCCTGTTCTTGGGCGGCCGGGGTGATAGATGATATTTTAGGCCAGTAGGCGATCATTTTTGCCGCCGCGGTCTTATGAGTCGTAGGATGACGATCCGTGATCGTGCGCAGGACTGGGTGGTGTCGATGGATTCGAGCTGTTGTTCGAGGCTATTGAGTGTCGCGGACTACCTCCAGACACGTGCTCCTATTGTTTCAACATATGGATTAGTGGTTTTACTTTTTAACTTTTAGGTCTTTTGATTTTTAACTTTTAGATCTCATTAGCTTTATAACTACTTTTTCAATAGCTTCACAAATGAAAATCTTCAAGCGCATTTGAAACTATAAGTTTCGTACTTTGATAACTTTTTTTATTCCAACTTTCTTAATATTAATGAAAAGTCGTACTTACAAGGAGAGAGTCTAACCTGCGTCTAAAAATGAAGCTCAGTGCTAACAATTTCATCCAATGGGTCCTTTTTCTTGAGATATGGGCAATTTAATCTCAAATATCCTGTATTTCGTTAAAAAATGATGTCTCTTCTGTTGAGTGTCACATTGCAAATATTTATGATACAAAAACGAGCAAAAAAGATTACAAAAGTAAACAGTAAAAGCTAAAATTTAAGCCCTGATTCGTTAAAAAATATTGATTTTTCAGGAAGTTACAAGCAATCAAAGATAGCGTACGAAAATGGTTAAAAATACGATCCATTTAATCGGTTAAAATGAAGACAAATTTTTAACCATTTTCTTACGCTATCGTTGATTGCTTGTAACTTCCTGAAAAATCAATATTTTTTAACGAATCAGGGCTTAAATTTTAGCTTTTACTGTTTACTTTTATAATCTTTTTTGCTCGTTTTTGTATCATAAATATTTGCAATGTGACACTCAATAGAAGACATAATTTTTTAACGAAATAGAGGATATTTGAGATTAAATTGCCCATATCTCAAGAAAAAGGGCCCATTGGATGAAATTGTCAGTACTGGGCTTCATTTTTAGGTACCAGAAATCGACTCTCCAATGCCCGCTAAAATCCGTTTTCCGCAGGTTAGGTCCTCTCCTTGTTAGTTTAAATGTATAATTATTGAAGTATACCTTATCCTGTAGAGATGCAATACTTCCAAGAGAATGAGGAGTGTGCGATCGTAAGTGCAAAGATTCTGAATCGACTTGGTCCACAGGCGTACGTGGCAACGATGGTGGTGTAGCAGTTGGTCTCGGTGGAGCTGGTCCTCTTCTTGATGAAGTTGAACCTAGTGTAAGAATTTTCATGTAATAACAATAATTTAATGAATATATAGGTTGATTCAAACAGCACAAAAATAATTGCGATAAGCTTTTACGTGATGAAGTCACTTGTTTCATGTTCTTACCATTGTGAGGTGAAAATCCCGAGTTTCTAGGCATATGAGAACTTAGTCGTCGAGTATCCGAAGGCGGGTGCCTGGGTGGCAGTGGTACTGGCTTATTAGGAGGTGGTACTGAGCTGTATACCTATAGTAAAAAAATATGTTATAATTTGAGTCAATTATTTCTTCAATTGTTTAAATTAAACATATTTAAAAAACTTACTCGTTGCTGTTGTTGTTGTTGGCTACTGTGGAAATGTGCACTAGAATGCGATCCTGAGTATTGTTGTTGATCAGCTGTTTCCAGAGTCGTTGGCAAGTCTAGTAATCGTTGAATCTAAAATACAAATAAATTAATACATTAAAAGATTGAAATATTTTAACTTGAAAAATATTAATATCTTTTTTAATGGACATACTTGAATGCCATTTCCAGGCCCCATATGAGTGATATGGTTGAAATTCGTTGGTGCTGATATCATTTTAGAACGTCGGTCAGTCGGGCGAGCAGCACGGTTACCTTCACGCAGCGAGAATCTCCTACGTGGTCTTGTTATTGGTCTACCACTTGAATCTAATGTTGCCAAATTCAACAATTCTCCTAAGATTGATAAAAAAAAGCGTGAAAAAGCTGTTATGTAAAAATATCTGGCAGTTATGCAGTACGAAAATAAAATTGAAACTTACGTTGATGTAAATTACTTAGGTATATAACGTGTGGCATATCGTTGATTATACAGGTCGTGAGGGAACCTGATGGATTTAAAGGCTTGGCTTTCTTGACGTTGAGAGTTTGTAGCCAATCTCCTGACTGACAATCAAACACATCAATGTGCGTATCACTGTAAACTAATAAGTAGCCCTCACAATAACCTAAAAGTAAAAAATCGTACATTAATAATTCTTAGAACTCTTCTAAATCGATGAATTTGTAATTTGTCACCGATACTTACTAACTGCTGTAGGATATGCTGTGTACATAATTTCTCTGTCACGACTCTTCCTACCTTGAATGTCTACGTACACAGCTAACGAATAAAATGCTAGTAAAAATTCGCCGCTCAGTAATTCAATGCATCTGAAAGCGTCCAGAGCATTGAACGTTAACAGATTCAATAGTGCGTTTTCCGGGTGGACCAAAGCTGTAACAAAAATAATATTGATATTTTAATTCTATAATGAAAAGCTAATCAGGCGAAAACATCATAATTTTTTCAACACTTACAAATAGGGTGATGGTCCCCTAAAATACTGTATATCGAGAATCCAGAAGGATATCCAACGCAGAGACGTCCCTCCGCCAAGACCTGCAGTGTTTGTGCTTGACAAGGCAGCATCAGTTCGCGCACGCGTTTATGTCTCGCCTTTGTACGCGTTATTTCGTATATGATGACTTGAGAAGCATTCTGAAATTTACAATTTTATTTTAAAACGGTCAAATAAGAATATCACACACTTCAATGACGAAAGAAGTTTTGAATGTACCTGTTTTTTAATAGCCACGCATAGACAGTAAGTGAGTGGAGTACGTCGCATCGCGCCCGTGGTAAGGGTGATGCAGCCCTTTGTCTCCGCGACCTTGATCCACTCAACCTCATCGCCATCGAGGGCGCGCACCGGCACTAGACGGACATGCCGCTGCTTGCCGCTAAGTACCACGATCAGCTGCTCCTCTGTCACGTACTCCAGGAGGTGGATCTTCTTGCCCTCGCCCACCCTCGCGATTTCTGCGCGTAAAATCATTGCGTTATTCGACGAACGATTCGCTACCAATGAAAATTTTGATAATTTAAAAGATGCTTACCACTACGATCTAAATCTAAACAAAATAGGCCTTCCTCGGTGCCAATGACTAGACGATCTGGATCGATAATTGCCCCCGACAGCACGTTCTTAATGACGATCAGCGACAATGTATTGTCCAGCAACTCTTTCGCACGAAATATCTTTGGGAGAGAAGATTGAGCGCGTTAATACGTTATATTTCAATTGATTATAATGTTATGTAATAAGGGTAAAACATTATTAAACATGGTATTAAAAACGATTAAGATAATTAAGATATCATACGGTAGTATTAGGGAGATTATTCCTTTTCAAAATCCGGTGGAGTTCGCTCAAGGCCACTACCCATTTAGCTTTTTCACTCTCGGTATCGGCAAGCATTAACGTGTGATTCCGCAAACCAGGTGGTTCCAACAAAGATGTTGTTATCTAGTATACAAACATAATTTTATGAGAGCGACTTTTTTAAAAGGCAAACTACACATTGTTTTTACTTTTTTTTTTCGTTCCCAAACTAAGTCAGTTTCATCTACTAAATTACATATGAATGAGTCAATAATTTATACTTTGAAGTTTGTAAATTATTTAGAACTGTACAAGTAGAAAAGAAATTACATTTTGATATTGATTGTATTCAGTGATACATATTTTGTGAATATCTCAATAAAAAGTTTTTTGTTTGTAATGAGCAAATAGAAATTCGTAACATTTTTGTGTAGTATACCCTTAAGCGTTAATTAACAGAATTAATCGGATCTTTGGAGGTGAGATAAATGTCATTTTTGTTTAATTCCTTTTTAGATATTATAAACGAGACACCAGGGTCGTCTCGATTACAGCGTTATTTGTTGTTTTATTTTTGCTTAGTAAAAAAATTAATCAACAAAAAAGAGTTATGCATTTTAATTTTAATGCAAAAAGAAGATAGCTATTCTCTTTTAATCATACGCACTCTAGCTATCTTCTTTTCTCGCGATGTGTTCCTCAAAAAAGCGTATTAATCGTATATAACGTCGTTGCGGCTCACTCACCCTAAATATACACGGAATGTCCTTCTTCGTCGCGTGTATGACGTCGGAATCACGGACCGAGCTGACGCTGAACTCCTCGTCGCGCATGTCGAGCACCTGCGAGACATATACCGAGGGCATGGCGTTGCGATCCGAGAGATCGTAGAGGAACAATTTGAAATCGCAGACGACGACGAACTGGCGCACCCAGCCCTTCTTCACGCCACCCATCTTCGGCACCTTCACGTAGCCCTCATAGGCCGTGCCAATGCCGCGCGTCGGGTCGATGCCCAGCGGTCGTTTTGCTGGAAAAGAATTGTTATTGTTAGTATTAAATAAGTAAATATTCAAGAATAGTTTTATTTTTATAAAGTTCGATGCGTTATCCATTTAATGTAGAAGGAGAGTGTATGTAACTAATGATATCTTTTAATGATAAGTGTTATGGGTTTGAAATTTCTATGATTAGAATTAAAATAAAAAAAAAATTTTATTCCGGGTTTCTATTAGTTTTTCTTGCATATTTAGTCTTCTATAAAAACATAAAACGGCATCAAAATAAAGATTGATATACCATTTGGTTTTTAATGAATTTATTCGATCGTGAAAAATCATTCCGTTCTGTACACTATTCAAACTTCAGACTTACATGTATCGCTATTCTCTAAACCAAAATTTAAAGACTCAAAAGCTCCAATCATTAAAAATACAACTCTAATAATCTTTCAACATTTTGCGTACATATGTGCGACAAAATAATCGAAACATTTATAAAAATTGACTCACTTTGATCGTGGGGAACGGGACAGGCCGAGGGCACCTTGTCGCAGCACTGCACGTGGCAGGCGAAGCCGCAGACCTCGCAGACGACGCCCTGTCTGATGACGCCGACCATCAGACTGGTGCAGTGGTTGCACTTGGTCGGCCCGGAGAACGTGCGCACCAGGAACTGGTGGGACTTTGGCTTTGGCTGGAGATTCGTATGGCCCTGCGACACCGCCGATGACTTGTTCAGGAGCTCGTGGGACAGTGGTGAGGTGGGGTCCTAAAAATTGACGAAATATTTTTAATATTACATTTGACAGATAACTTGTAGCACGACTAAGCTAGTAAAAGAATCAGTTTTATTTTTAGAAAGAGGTGAGTAACAATGGTAGAGTCTTTCTCAAAGAGTAGTAATGGTTTTATGACATGCTAAGAATAGATCTGAAATGGTGTTAAGCTATTTAAATCACAAAATTTAAAGTAAAATTCACGGTTCTTGGGTAATAATGTGTATTTATTGTTTTGTTTTTAATGTAGGGCAGGCTTAAAGATCTCGTTTAAGTTCAAAAATCTGCTACATAGATGAAATATAGGTTAATAATAGACTTTATCTTACTTCGGAGGACACCAAAGAAGATGAATTAAAATAAAATTCTTGGTTTTTAAAGTAAAACTCAAAGCATGGTTTTTAATTTTTTCTAATTTCAAAGATTAAATTTTATAATTCCAACAAAATCAATTGATTGTTCGTTCAAAAAGCTTTAAAATAAAAATAAAAATTATTATTAAATTTTCTCTTTAACGCATACAACAACGAATTTCCCAAATTCAGGCACTTTTCCAAAACTCTAGCATCAGCAAAAAAAGACACCAACTTCCACTCTCTCGACCGTCCAATCAATATCTCCGAACATTATCAAACCCCTCTCCCAATCAAGATCAGGACACATTTATATACTCACGATGCTAAGCTCGGAGAGGTTGCTCTTGCTGCTGGTGATGCTGGGCGCTCGGTTGTCCTCGATGTCGCCCTCGACGCTGTCGACGCTGCCGTGGCGCTGGCCCCCGGGATTGCCACCACCTGCCGCCGCCGCTGCGGCCGTACCCTTGAGGAAGTGCTCCAGGTACGACATCTGCGAGGTTGGCCGCTCCAGAACTGCAAGAACATAGAGCGTTATCGTGGTGAGGGTATTTTGTGCTTCTTTGTTTTTTTTTGTAAGGGCGCGCACGTCACAAAAGTTGGTTAGGCAAAAAATGTCTGTGGCCGGGAGCAGATAAGGAGGAGGAAAGTATAAGAGGGGAGTTTGGTGTGTTAGGCAAATTTGTCAATTTGCACATGGGTCCAACACTCTATGGTGAGATGAGAGAATGTGTGATTATATATAGTTATTGATGATGCGTGTCGTATTTATCGTATTTCTTTTCTAATGGTTTGTGTGTGATTGTATGGATTATAGTTATGTATAATTCTTATTTATATTTTTAGACTGTAAATATTGGACCTATGAATCCACTCCACTGCAACTAGGCTAGATTCTTTATTATTATTATTACGTATTAAAACATACAAGTTGAACATTAACATCACAGGTAGAGAATACTTTGTTTTTGATAAGAAAAAACGTGATCACAAGGTGAGGAAGAACGTTGTCGTCGACTGAGTAATAAGTGTAGACAGTATGTTGCAGATGTTGTTTCAGTAATTAAAATGAAAGAAGAATGAGACGCAGTGTTCGAGTGTAACGCTGCTGCGGTTCTTATCAAAACATAATATATAACAACGACAATTGATCTTGCGGCGGTGAATCACACTCTATAAGCGAAAAGCCAACGACCCGTTTTTTACTTATTGTATAGAGCTCGATTCACTGTACGGTGCCGAGCTAATTGTATCTTGATAAGAGTTTTGCTTTCTTCTCTCGCATAAGTAAGTAAGCGAACACTCAGTCGAAGATAACGAATTTCCATGAAAAAAAACGGCAAAAAATATTCTACATCTACGTGAACAAAACAAAAAATGTCAAGATGCAGTAATCAGTATAATAACGCACGAGACAAAAATTGTGGTGCAATATTAGCTATTCCCGCCAAAGGGAATTTTGCTCCAGCATCATGACAAAATTATCATACACCGTCGTAATCGTCGGTTGCAAATTGCACGAGTACAATAAAGTGCAAGAAAACAAAAGTGATAAAACGGAACAAAATGGAAAATCATGTAGACTAAACTTAACAGGGCTATGTTTCAGTAGATGTACAACATAAAGTGTCCGCGAGTATAATGATCCCACGATAAAAATAAAACTTATTAACGACTTAAATTGTACAAATGATATATAATTCATGATAAACGTATAAAAATAACTTAAACGATATATAATGATTTCGAGAAAACCATAATCTTACGATAATATATTTATACTTTTGTGTGTCGATGACGATTAGTGGCGTGAGAAACACCGCACAACGCAAGCGCAACTCTGGCTCAAACAAGCATGCACAAAACCACACTCAACGCGCGCAATCCACACACGCACACACACGCCAAAACTAGAAAATACATAATATATAAGTGTATAAGTAATTTCACACCTCTCGATTCTCATCGTGAGAGATAGACATATATCTGTATCAACACAATATATAAAACGGGGGGGCGGCTGGCGGCAAGTGTTATTTTCGTTTCACACGCGCCGCGGCGCGGTTATTCTCGAACTCGCGCTCACCCGCGCGATAACGCTGCAGTATAGTGGAAAAGGGCGCGCGTTGCCGTCTATGTGGAAACGTTTCGTTTATAACATTATACTGAAAACATAGCGCTGCGCTGGAGGAAAAGACAGAGAGAGAGAGAGAGAGAGAGAGAGAGAGAGATAGACAGAGGCGGTGCGAGTGTACGGCGGCCCGGAGACACATCGCCGCGCGAAGACTGAGGCTAGTGCGACGTCGGACGTGCGCGAGGCAACACGTAAGTTTTTTTTCGAGACGGTACAGTGGTCGACAGTCGTACAGTATGTCACTTATTGCGGATAACATAACGATGATGGTTATAGTAAACGGCGCAGGTGTATATTTATATTTTTGGAACTCGCGGTGGTGATGTTTACGTTCGCGCGCTCGCGGATTTGGAGCTGAGTGTCTGTGTGTATGTGTTTTGATACCCTCCGGGTTGGCCGACCACGCATTACGCAAATTCTATTTGTATTCAGCTGCAAAACTGCGTACGCGACTGCTGCCGCTGCTGCGACTGCGGCTTCTGCCGACCGCGTAAAGAATATTTGATGAAATAAAGCGCGACGCCTCGTTAGCCGAGCGGTAAGGTGCCAGCTTTTTGTACCGAGGGACCCGAGGTCGATTCTTGTTCCCCGTTGATTTTTGGACAATTTGACAGTTTGGTCTGGCTTTTGTTGTATTTTTTTCGATTTGGTAATTTTTGGCGTTTTGGAATGTTTTGGTTTCCGCATTTTGTAACAATATTTGTGAGATTTTTAGCGTTTGATTTCTATACTTTTGATGTTTTTGAATATTTTTTTTTAATTTTTTCAAAGGATTTTAATTTTGTAATTTTTTTTTAAATAAAAACATATTTTCCTTTTTTTTTCACTAATTAAGTTTTTATGTAATATTCTATTTCTAACAAATTGTTGCTTATGGACTTAATGGTCAAATTAAAATTTCAATTATTTCTAAACAATTTTTAAAAAGCAAGTTTTTATTACAGGTTTATGTAACTTTTAAACTAACAAGATACTCATTGCACAATTATAATAACTATATAATTTATCTTCTACATTTTGTAATTTTACGACACAATCTTTCTCAGACCGACTCATAACAATAATATGACCTTTATTCAAGAAAATCCTTTTGCACCCTACATACCACCAGCTCCAGCCTCATCTAATCCGCGCGTCAACGTCTCTCTCGTTAATAACAACGGCCGCCTCATCTTCGCACCGCACCGTAGGACAAAATCACCAGCGGGTTATCACTACATATCACCATCACGATCAAAGAAAGAAACGAGCCAAGTCAAAGAAAGGAAAAATCGAAACCATCACGGGCTGCACAAGGCTATTTTCATCTGTTACCGGTCGTCGCGGCGACAGCGGCGGCGGCGGCTACGGCGACGCCACCGCGATCATCATCATCATCGAGAGCGTTCGTGGTAAGCCGAGTTAATAAGCTACTAGCGGCAGCAACGCCGCCGGGGCAAAGGCGCATTACTGTTGGGGCACGGCCCTGGACGACCAGAACGCGCTGGGCGGCGGCGAGGTGATGCTGCTGCTGCTGCAAACCGCCGCCAGCAGCAGTTGCCCTCCTGCTGCTCCCACGTGCACCGACGCTTGTGCTGGTTGATCCGCGCAGCAGCTGGCAGCAGCGGCCGGCTGTCACAAATACAGTTTGATGATGAGCAACAAGAGGCCCCAGACGCAGCTCGTTACGCCAATAAACAGAGGCACTTTGCAGTCTAGAAAATCAGAATTGCACACCGCAAAACCGAGAGTTCTTTATTCATGTTCTGTACAGCTTACTTCTCTTTTTGTTTGTTTCTTTTGGATTTCTTTTTTTTCGTGGGGAGTTTGGTTTGGTTTGGTTTAGTTATTTTGGGATGGGCTATGTTTTCTCTTTTTTTTGTGAGTTTTACGGTTTTTTGTCGGTTCGTTAACGCCTTGGCTACCTATATACGACTTGGCCCATCGTATGTGTGTGTATTTTTCTTTTTTTTTTTCGATATGAATTTTTCTGTTTCCTTTCGTTAGCTCTCTTGATTGATTTTTCGGAAACAATTTTGCTTTTCTCTTCTTTTATTATTATTATTTTTTTTTTTCGTTCGATTGCATTACTGTATCGTTTAATTAGTCGCAACTCACAATCTTTCGGAAACGGAGGATGATGATGATGATGAAGGTGGTCTTTACTGTCTACGAAGGTATCTGACGATGTTGAGATTAAAGTGTACAGAAAAAAGAGACGGCAATTTACGTTTCTCATGTGCATTTATAATAGAAATAGCATTTTTACTCAATTGAATAAACTTTTTGCTTTACTTTTTGTGTCCATTTTGTTATAAATTTACATTCGGAACTAATAAAATCTTAACAAATGCTTATAATGGCATTGATAAGTATACAGCATTGTTTAATCAAAGCTTTTCCATATAAAATTTACTTAATTTCCAAATCTTTATCAATACTTAAGCCATTCTCTTTGAATTAGAAAATCCTTTGTATTTACAATTTCCAAACAAATATTTTATATACTCCTACATATTTTTAGTATGAACTCATTTAGCGTTATGAAAAGAGTATAGTAATGGTAAGTAAATTTTGAAATCATTATTTCAACCAAGCTTGTTAAAATTCCCCTGCGTGAAAATTTCTCTGTTTATTTTTTTAAGATGCAATAAAAAAATATTTATAAAATAAATTTATGATGTAAAGTCATGATCCATAAGAAATTAGTTCAGAGAAATTTTCTAGTTAAGATTAATTGCAAATTTTCTTATTTTCTCGAAGCAATCTCACGTACGTTGTTTTATTAATTTGTTGATCCCATCTATTGTTATGCGAGTAACAATTAACCGTAATTTTTGCGGAATTTCTTTTAATTCGGAATGTGATCGTCGTCCATCTTAAATGTACATTCCAGGCCCTATAAACCAACGTTCAATTTTGCCTTTTATAATGTAAAACTTTGCTACTTAACATATGCAGAGAATGAAGATATATTATTCGTGAATATATAGACCATTTGTAATACTTGACGTAGTACAACAGCATGCCTATAAAAGATTCTTCATAAATTGCTAGAAAATTGTCAATAAAGTTTTTATGAAAGAATTTTATTAATTCAAAAGTTCAATCTTATCACAGATAGTATAAGCAGTAAAACTATACACATGCGCGATTTCACGTTGCCATTAAAAAAAAAGAAACAAAAAAAGAAACAATAAAGTGAAAAAATATTTTAAGGAGATATTGAAAGTTAAAGTTTTGTATGATTAAAAATTATCATCTTCTATGTACAAATAATTTACACTACAAAAGCATTCGTCAACAAAAATAAAATTTATGCGTCAGGTGATAAAAACTACTTAGTCTAAGTCTTAAATAAATTAAATTTTCTTTAATTATACTTTCCACATCCCCTTAAACGCATACAATTTGTGTGTAAGTGTAACGGTGCGGAAGAACAAGTGTATTCTCCGTGTATAATAAAATGTGAATACGAATCATTCAAACTACTACACATACAATTAAAAAACTAGCAAGTATAAAATAATGTTTTCGTTCTTTTCGTACGTAAACGGTTTTCGATTGGTATTTAATCGATAACCATCTGTGAATATATATATATAAATAATTTATAATCGATCCTTTTTCGTTTGCATCGATCATTTTTGCACGAGTCAAAATTAGAAATTAAAAAAAAAATAGAAGATGAAGTCCAATGATTGTCTACAGTCACTTTCTAAACAACCCATGGCACAAATTATAGTGTTTACATAGTACAAGGACAGCGTGAAAAATTGCAGCCTGTATAACTACTATGGATATGAACTTTCCGTAAGATTGGGGTCGTACTACAATTGGAGGATTTTCATCGTCGCTACTACTGTCAATTGGTGGGTACTTACAGCCGTCGCCGGAATCTAAGCGGCTTTGTAGTTCTTTTATCTGTATATCCTTGCGTTTCATCTCGTGCGACATTGACTCCAGGCGTTGTCGTAAATCTCGAAGTTCCCTGTAAATAAAGACATTTATAACGGTTGTATTGTGTTATAATTGACAAATAAAACATTCTTTAATTACATGTATTTAACAAGACATGTGTTATCATTCTAAAATTTATCACACAGTTTACGAGCTTGACTTGACACAATAATAATAAATAATAGTAGTCGTCTGAAAAGCATAACCTATCATAGCAAATGTTATTTAAAAGTTATCTATAAAAATCTATGAATTGCTAACTATCTGGTTAAAGGTGTTACCTATTAGTTGCTGAAGCAATTAGACTTAAAAAAAAAATTTATAAATTAAAAATGAAAATGATAAATAAACGTACTTTTGCGCTGCAATAAGATCTGAACGTGTTTTGGTAAGTTCTTCAGATATCGCTTGTTTGGCTTGGATTTCACTCTGCAGTGAGCTCTGGAGGTTGAGCAGCTCCATTTTGTCAAGTTTTTGCGATCGACGGTTCCGCCAATTTTTGTCGGTGATGGTGGAGCTACCCACGCCGCCTGCACCTCCGGAGTGTTTCAGGAATTCCAGTTCTTCGGTCATCTTTGTCGCCAGAGCCTAGAGATAATAGTAAGAACGTATTAGAAAGTTGTTTATCTGTAAAGATAAGAATGTATTGACATATTTTGAATCACACGTACAAATATCTGAACTCAATATATCGTAATAATTTACATGATTATATAAGAGATAAACTAATTCTTTTGTTAAACTGTATTCCCATTACATAGCTCTTCTATTCAACAATCCAATAAATTCTAAGAAAAAAAAATTTTTTCCACGAAATTATTTCTGATTTTGAAATATTTTAGACAGTTCTCACAAATACGTCGTTTTGGCAGTCAACATCTCACTAGAATTGAAAAAGATTGCAGTTTGAACGAGTTTAGTGTGATACATCTACTGCAGCGTAAGCAAGTAGTACTAACAGCTAAATAATTTTGTTGTTTCAGCAAATAACATTGCTTGCGGAATCAGATAAAAGTCAAATATAATCTTATTTCGTGTAAATTTTACTTTAGCGTGGTTTTCATATATGTGATTAAAAATAAATTGTTTACTTGAATCGCGGTCGTAATTTTAATAGAATAAATTTCTCTCATAGTATTTGTAATATAACAATTAAAAACATCAAATAGTATCAACAATAATATCTACAACTTTATTCTCACCTGTAGATATCCCCTGGCGTCCTTCTCATCGGAGACCCATTGTATGATCTCCGTGATCTGCGCCTCCCACTGGGCAATGGCCTCCTTCTTGTTCCTCAGCTCCTCGTATTCGTCCTCGAGCTGTCGGCGCTCGCCCTGTATTCGACTGATGCTGTCCGTCACCGAGCCCAGCTCCAGCATCAGCTTCTTATTCTCCTCGACAAGCATCATCTTCTCGCGTTCGTGGCGACGGGTCAGCTCGCTTATCGTTTCCTCGCTGTCCGTGAGATTTTCCAACCGCGCGTTCTCGAGTTTTTCCTTCGTGATCTGAACCTCGCGCTCAAGCAACTCCCGCCTCGTCTCCGCTTCGTGCAGCTGTTCCTGCAGACTGCGGATGTCCAGATTGAACCTGTAAAATAATTTCGATTGTCATTCAAAACAGTTTGATCACAAAATATTTTGTCTCAATTTTCTGCACGAAAATAAAATATTAATATCAATAAATTTAAAGTAAACCAACCTGCTCTGTTGTTGATTGAGATTCTCGTTGTATTGCACTTCGAGCTTCTCGACCTCCGCCTTGAGCCGATTAATCTCCTGGGTGGCGAGGGCGTGGTTCGCACTCGCGTCGTTGCTCATCGCGCGCTGCCTGATCTTCTCCGTCTCCTCTTGCATCTGCTTGCAGTACTCCTCACTACGCTCGCGTAACTTTCTCTCTTTGCTAGTTTCGGCCATCGCTTCCTCAACCCGTCCCTCGAGCTCCCGTCTTAACTTCTCGGCCTTGCGGATATCGTGACGAAGGCTATCCACCTTTTGCATAACTACCTCCAGCTCTTCCTCCTTGTCCCGAACTTGCCGTGACAGTTTCTGTTTCTGTTGGCGCAACTCGGCGAGCTTGTCGGACACCTCTGTGTACTCTTCCATAGCTTATGAAATAGAACAAATAAGATGTTTTGTTAGTTATGGATATTGTTTTTGATTAATAAGCGAGTTGAAATTGAAGTTAATATAAACTCTGACTTACCCAATTTCCTTTGGGCTAACGCATCCTTGAGTTCTTTCTCTTGCTGTTTTAGCCTTTCTAGAACATCTAGTTTATCTTTAACAGCTTCATCTTTCTCTAAACGAAGAGTACGCACTAATTTTTCGAGCTCACGTATTTTGTTTAAGTCACCGCCTTCTATCGGACGTAATTCTCGAGGCACCTCAAGCGATTTTAATTGAGATTCCAGTTCTATGAAGAATACAAATTAACATATATGTTTACTTTAGTATTCTAAATGAGTAATATTAATTAGATACAAATGCTCAAATAGATTTGTTGTAATAGGGTTCCAGAAAGTTATACCATAAGTAATCTTTATATAAAACAGAGTTGCAGATCAATGGAAAATTACAATATTTTTATGCTTTCTTTAAGAAGCTAAAAGTAAACTTCAACTCTTAGTTTTTTTAGTCATAGAAATAGCAAGGTAGCAAACAGTTCTATAAATAAGAACGGAGAGTTCAATGATACGTACCGCAATTTCTTTTGGTAAGCGTATTGATTTCATCTTGAAGTTTTCTCGTTGCATTGTTGGAGTCTGGCGATACAGTCGGTGACGTATGACTGGCACTCACTTGATTTTTCAGCTCCGCAATGGTTTGTGCCAACTGCGCGTTTTCTTCCTCAAGCATCTTTATTGTGTTGTCTTTTTGAGAATACGTTGGTAGAGCACTCAAGTCCGATATACAGCTGTATGTTAAATTGTTATAATATATATTACATTTCTGTCAGTACCAATCAATAACGTTCATACTTATAGTTTCGTAAGGAAAGATTTTTTTTTTTAATAGAAAATAAAATTGAAATTTATTTAGAGATGTAGTCACATTTGTAACATTGCTTTTTCAATTCATAAATCATTTAGAATTCAGTTATTTGACTCACCTTCCTTGCGTGAAACTGAATCCAACGAATGGAAGATGTAAAGCGGAAAAGGCAGAATTAGCCGCAGGCGGAACTGCATCGGAGCTACGGACATCGGTATCGTCCACGTCGAAGTTTGACGTATCCGTTGGCGAGGAAACCTCGGGAATGTAAGGTGCAGTGCTGTCCCTTATAGTATCCCAACTCACTCCTTCAAACCACGGATGTTTCTATACAAAAAATTGGAATAAATTAATACCTTGTACATACCATTCATGATTTTATAGTGTGACATCCATTTATTTTTAACTTACTTTAAAATCTTCAATTCCATTTTGTCCTAATCTAAATTCAGAACTACAGATCAATTTTCGCATGAGATCTTTAGCCTCTTCAGAAACATCGTAAATATCGTCCGTCGGGAAGTCAAAGCAATTCTGAAAGACATTCTTGTTTTAGGAAAAATCAATACGTTCTCATATTATTAACCTGTATCCACGATTCTTACCTTGTGATTCATAATTTTTCCATATGTTTCGACTAGAGATTCGGCATAAAAAGGAGTTTCACCATAAAGCATCTCGTACATACAAACTCCTAAGGACCACCAATCACATTCGGGACCGTATCTACCCTGCCCGTCCTCCATCGCCTTTAAATACAAAAGACAATTAAAAAATCGTTAAGAGCAACTTTCGATAAAAATCAGAAAGGATTATACGCATGACACATACCCTGAGAATTTCAGGTGAAATGTAGTCCGGCGTGCCGACGGCCACGTTACTTTGCACAGTCCCGTCCTCAAATAATCGAAGGCAAGATCCAAAGTCAGCTAAACGTATGTGTCCATTGGCGTCTAATAAAACATTGTCGGGCTTAATGTCCCTGTGCACGTATCGCAAATCGTGTATAGACCCAATGGCGAGCACCATCTCGGCTATGTAAAAACGAGCCATGTCTTCTGGAAGCCTGTCCTCGAACTTGCTGAGTAAAGTTAACAAGTCACCACCACAATAGTAATCCATGACCAGGTACTGCAACGAAAAAGAAGAGTCACCATGTTTTACTAATATCGAAAATAAAATCACTCGTCAGTGTATCGCTTAGATACCGTCGGATGAAAAAATAAACAGACTCGCAAAATCTCATATCTCTTTTACTTGTTATAAAAATTGTTGATCCGTATGCATTATTCATGCATAAACGAGTATTTCCGGCTTTAACTATCTTCATAATTGAAGGCAACAGAGCGGTTTAAAAATACAACGATGACCTCATAATAGTTCACTTGCTAGATAAACTCGTATTTTAAAAAAATATGAATCAACTTTGCGCTTCAAGTGCAACAATATACTTTCACTTGAAAAGCTTATAATATACCCACCAGATTATTGTCATCCTGAAAGGCATAGTGAAGGTTCGTAATCCACCTGCGGTCGCCGTAGACGAGCACGTCGCGCTCTTCCCTGAAGCAGGCGGTCTCGGCGCGCTTCAACATCTCCCACTTGTTGAGGATCTTCATAGCGAAGACCTTGTCGGAGCCGCGCATGCGGACGACGCAGACCTCGCCGAAGGCCCCGCGGCCGATCACCTTCACGATCTCGAAGTCCTCGCGGGCCAGCTGCAGGCTCTTTATGCACGTGGCTACAGGCTTAACTATAGAGACGAAAAGGCGGCGTTATAAAGCTATACTGCTGCTGTTTTTTTTTTTTTTTTTTTTTGTTTTGACAGGGAATATATTGGTTGGCGAGGTTCCAAGCGAACAAGAACATTGTCTTTTTTTAATTGAGGTGAACGGTATTTTCTTCTTTTTTATTGCTATTGAATTATTTATAGCTAGGGTACGCGGATAGGAACTATAGGTACTCTGAAAAATTAAAAAACGAGTCGAGGACGAGAGCCAAAAGTTCGTCCGCAAGCGCGATTTGAAAAATATTTATGCGCGTACGCTTTGCACTCTTTGTCTCTCTCACTCTCTCTCTCTCTCTCTCTCTCTCTCTCTCTCTCTCTCTCTCTCTCTCTCTCTCTCCTCTGTCTGTCTCTTCTGCTAGCGCTCTTATTATTCCTAAAAATATTAATTCATTCGATCTATTTATACATGCTTTGCATTTGTAATACAAAACATGTTTACTAATGCGACGCATAGTATTAAAACAAAGCAAATCGCTTTTTTTTTTTTAAATCCTAGCCAACCAAGATATCTCTTCCTCCTTCTTCGAGATTCTTATATACTTATATACACTCACCGAACTCGATAAAGTCTGAAACCGTCTTCTCGCGTCTCAGCGACGAGTTGCAGCACTCGTCGTAGAGCACCAGGAGGATGTCGATGAGCGTCTCGATGGAGAAGCTGTGGCCCATCCTTCCACCCTGCACGGGACCACCGACAAACAGGGCCTCCAGCTGGCGCAGCCGACCGCTCACACCTACGCCAGCGAAATGCCAAAAATTAGTGCCTGCCTATTGTAGATGTAACGGCCCGCGGAAAATTATTATCTGCAGCTGCGCAGCTTTGTCCGAGTTTATCGGGGGCCAGATAAAATTAGATGATTTTCCGGTGGGGTGGTGAGTATAGGTTGGGTTTGGGGGAAAGATTTTGGGAGAACTTGGGGTATTGTGAAGAAGTTAGGAATTGGAAAGTTAGTTTTCTAATCAGTGTTATGTTTAGATGGTAATGATTAATCTTTGATATAATTGAAAGTATAGTAGACAATAAGGTAGCAAATTGATACTTTAAATTAAGTCTAAGTTGCTAGAAAAATTGTTTTGCTCTTTGATTTGATAATAATCAAGTTTGAGTTTTTCTTATAAATTATGAATTAGGTACTCAGGCTTTTAATTGAGGCAACTTTATTAATTTTTATAGTTCTTGTTGTAAACTAGTGAGAAATAGATTGATGAGAATTACCATTAATTGTTAGTGCCTTAGGCATGATGTCGGGTGTGTTGGTTATTAAACCCTCAACAGGTTCCTTCGGTGAGACTCCTGACATCTTTGTAAATAATTCTAAATTTCCTAGACCACCACCTCATCACTGAATTATGAAAGTCCTGAAAACACAAAAGGTATATATTTTCATTTGATTTTTATAAGACTTCATGATTATTAAATAGTGTTTATATGAAAAATCTTTATAGCTCTGATTTTTCATTCACTAAAAACATTCGTACATGATAATACTAATGAAAGAACATAGTTTGACACAGACTTCAATATATACTGAAATTGACAAATACTGTTTTTTTTTTTAAGTTGTTTTAAATACACTTCACTAAAAAATTTTTTTAAATACACTTCACTAAAAAATTTTCAGAAAAATACGCTTAAACAAATAAAGCAGTCCATTCCAACTTATTGAAAGGTATGTATGTGTTATGAATGGCCAATTAAAAATAGCATCCACACTAGTCATCAAAACTATAACGCACATGAAATTCTTTGTCATCATACGATTTGCTTGACAAAAACCAAGAAGACCATTTTGGATAATTTTAGAACAAAATAGAAATAGCAAAGTGTGTATATATATGTGTGTGTGTGTATGTGTGTGTGTGTGTGTGTGTGTGGCTCCCAGAAATTCAACTGCTTATTAGAATTTTTTGATCTTGATTTTTTCTAAAAACTATGGAATCCGTTTACTAAAATAATTTTAGCAATTCTATGCTGAAATTGAATCGTAGATCTTTTTATATACATAACTAATATTCAACAAACACTCAGAAAATCTTTATTCTTTGAAAATGAAGACATTTCTAGAACAAGTCTAATTTTGTCATTCTTAAGTGCTGATTTTAGCTGGTTTCTCCCAAACCAATACAATAAAATATCACTGTGTTTATTCTTAGAAATGACACTTTCTTAAATGTTTTGAAAACAGGTTTGTCAAAAATAATCATCAAAATGAAAAACTTTGTTACAATCAAACAAACTGCGCAACTTAACTTTTCTAGTTTACAAGCAAATTTACATTTTCAAGCACAACATTCTTCTCCACCAAAACACTTGAAATACTAACACGCATCAGAGCCCCTGGCCACTCCATTCACTTCATCTCCGGTCAAAACCTACATTTCCACAAATTTCCCACTCGCACTGTATCACCGGCTGATCACATCTCCTTCCTGCCCATCATACGATCTGCACCAAAAATTCTGCTGCTTCAAACAGACATACATGTGCACATTCTCTCTCTCTTTCTCTCTGCCGTAGCTGCCTCCAAGAACAGACTTATATAAATAAATGCTGGTCCACCAGTCTCTGTGTGTGTACACTGCTGCTACTCAGTCCAACACAGAGAGACAGAGAGAGCCAAGGCCAAAGCCACCGAATCTCTCTTTCTCTTTCCCAGGGAAAATTCTCTCTCTCTTTCTACCTTTGCGACACGGCGACTCCCGGAGGAAAATTACGTAACTCGCTCTCCTGTTCGCGGGCCGGACTCGTCGCGGCTGCACGGCGGCGAGGCCCGACGACATCGGAGCAGCCGTGCGCGAGACTACACTCGTACAAAGACGCTTGTAAATAAAAAGCGTGCATGTACGCGAGCGCGCGCGCTCCTGGCTCTCCTCCTCGTCGGCTATACGCCGCTGCTCTCCTCGCCGCGCGCTCGACGAAAATAGAGTACGCGCGCTCCCGAGCGTTCTCTCTCTCTCTCTCTTTTACACACGCTCACTCACACGTATACACATGTACAAGCTGGCGGACGGACGGAAAAGGCGTCGGGCGCGGGCGCGCGGGGTAGGGCAGAGCCAGGCAGGCGGCATAGATTAGCATCGGGCATAATATGCTAATACTCCCCCCCCCCCCCACCTATACCTCCCTCGCAGCCGCCCGTTCATGGACGAGCGAACGATTTTTCGGTCGCTCGCGCGAATCTCGAGCGACACGACTCGAGCAGGCACACCTATATTACGCGAGAGAGAGAGAGAGAGAGAGAGAGAGAGAGGAGAAAGAGAAAAGACGCACGCACGCGCAACGATTGTCCGCAATCTGTATAAGCGAGCGACACGCGTGTGACGTACGAATTCCTGACGATAAACAATATTAAAACGCTGCTGCTGTGCTCGCGGCGCAGCAGCAGCAGCAGCTCCAGAGTGGAGCTCGCTGCGCGATATAAAACGGAGCAGTAGGTGAGAGAGCGTGAAAGGGTCTTGCCCCCTGGCGCTCGCTCACTACTCGCGCTATCTAACTTTAACTCTCTCTCGCTCTCGTGCAACACGCACATAGATACATAGGTACACGCATGCACTAGGCGGCTACTCCGGTGTGCTCGAGAGAGGCCCTCCAGGGTCACGCATCCGTACCTTTACGTAACGTTATAACCTTCACGGGAATTAACGCTGCACACTCACTTTACTCGATATATACTCACTCTCCCGCTGGATATATATAGGATAATATAACACAGAGAGCTACAGTGGTAAGAGGGGCACGCTGCGCGCATTCCGCGCACCGCGAGAACGGCTCTCTCACGCCCACGCGCGCGACAATCACCTTTCCGAGAGAACTGCTGCTGCTGCTGCTCTCGTCGACGGTGATGCCGTTTTATAACCTAGCGGGGCGCGTCGGCCGTCGCTGACGGCGACGTAGCGCCTGCTGCTGCTCCTGTCGCCTCATCCGCGCGTGCACTCATAGGTATACGCGCGCGCACGCTGTATGAAACACTGCTGCTGCTGATGATGACGACGACGTCGGCGGCGGCGGCGGCCTTCCTCTACGGCGGCGGCGACTTTCTACGGCGGCGCGGCCCGCGACGATGATGCATCTCTCGCGCCGCGCACTGCACTGCACTTTTTGATGCACACACACACGCGAGCGAGCGAGTGAGCCGCTCTCTCTCTCGCTCGAGGACGACGCGGTGGCGTACGTAAATACGTGTACGCGCGAGGGGTTTTGACGTGTGTGTATATATATATATACGCGCGTCTCGTGCGCCCTGCTGGTGGTCCTCTCTGCTCTCCTCTGTGATGCGTGCGATGTCGTATCCCTTCCCGAGAGAGAGCCGCGGCTACTAAACTATAAACTCGCCGCGGCGCCGCACGAGCAGCCAGCGGGACTGTGAGAGAGCAGCAGCGCCTATGGCCTATACGTGTGTGGGTGCAGGGAGCGGGCGAGCGAGGAGACTAGGAGAGGAAAGAGAGAAGGTTGTATGGTTGCTTGAGCGAGAGTGAGAGAGGGAATAGGAGGGAGAGAGAAGAGTGCGAGGTTGTGTGCGCCGAGCACGTATACATGCAGCAGTCGCCGTCGTGAAGTCGTGATGTGTTCTTTGTTGTTTTTCGTGGGCGAGGAGAGAGAGAGAGAGAGAGAGAGAGAAAGAAGAGGGACGGTCATGGGAACGAGAGGTTTGTGACCGTCAGGGTTTGAGGAGCGCGGTGTATTTATGCATGTGATGTGTACAGTATAATACAGCGACGAGTTGGTGCATGCTCCGAAGTGGATTATGGAGCGGTTTGGGCAAATCGGTTGAATAATGGTTTTGTAGTTTCTCGGAGCACGGTGTACATATAATTAATTATACAGTGTACAGAAATATCTAAATGTTCGAATATTTTAAGGATATTAAAATAATTGTGACGAAACCGTATGTATAATTAGTACATTAAACATTATTGTTTTGTTTTATAACGTTATAAGAATAATATATTTTTTTAAATGCTTTTCTTCGTACGTGACGATTAATTTCCACGGCGATTGAGTAAGAATTATTTATTAGTATCCAGTAAAAGGAAAAAAAGATGTTTATTTAGAGAGAGAGAGAGCGAGAGTACGGTAAAAAATAAACATCGTCGAAATTGCCGATCGAAATACTTTCTCGGTGTCGCCATCCGAAACATTGCGGAATCGAGGTTTTTATTTCCACCATTACGATCGTGACTCCCGCGCTCCCGATAAGATATAAAAATATTGATTTTATATTATACTGCTGTTGGATGTTTCAATTACACGCGCCGGTGGGAATGAGGAAACGGCTACTGTCTTGTCTGATAACGAACGAAATTATACGTACTTTCTCTACCTTTTTGTTTATAGAGATTTTTCTTCATATTTTCTTGTTTTCTTTTGTAAAAACATGATATTATGAAAATTATTTTGACTGTTAAAATGTTCCGCAACTTGAAAGTCGTGTCAATTATTAAACAATGTTTATCTTGTTTGTGCCTCGTTTTTACGCCAATGAAGCGCCAAACCCCTAAAATCATTAAAAAAAATACATACCCTTAATAAATTATCTAGTTCAAATTACAAAAATTGCCCCTCGCATCTTCACACTTCCATCCCCACTCCCATCACATACTCACACCGATACATCCGCATTTACACACTTGCAACATCCCTGGCCATTTAAACAAATCCCCATAGGCTGTCCCTTTAAACCCGCGCGCGTCACGCTGACTGTCCGGCTGACGGTCAGCCAAACCCACACACTCTCCTCGCTCTCTCGGGCGCTTCACATTTTTGGGTATATCCGCACAGTGCACACGTACGTAATGTGTCCCCCCCTTCTCCGCGCTCCGAGAGTTTCCTTTTCTTACCTTGAGCGCCGCCGCGGAGACATTTAAACGCGAAGGCCGCGCGATGCGACAGCCGCACATAGGGAGGATATGCGGAACTTTAAAGGGAGCTGCGCGGTTGGTGTAAAGGGGTGAGAGATATAGTGTATGCATGCGTGTGTGTTTTAGGTGAAGTGGAGGGAATATGGGAAATAGATTGAATCGGGAGGTGTATGGAATCTTCTTTGGGGATTGATTGCGATGAAGTGTATAGGTACTAAAAGAGTACATTTCTTATAAGTATTTTAAGTTTTTACTGTAATAGCAATTTCTATATATTAATTAGCATAATTTCTATTCAAAATAAACATTAATTTTGAATCTTGTTTAATTTTTAAATGATTATTTTTTTCAGCGAATATGGAAGCAATTGAGAGTTCAAAATGCAAGTACAGCTATTTGGAGTGAATGACTTTGGAGCCTGGATTTCTTTTTTCACAATGGTATGCAGACTCGTGGGAATTCTTTAAGATTTGAATAATTTTAAAACCATTTCGCAGAACAATCGGAGTAAGAAGATTAATGAGCAGACATTCCAAACTGTGAGACTTAAGTACTGTTTTAGCTTTTAAATATATTATAAACGTATACGTATACGTGCATGTGGTTTCAAATATTGTCTTTCTAATAAATAAGTGTATGGTTGAAGCGCTTTTTATGAAGTTATAGCGTGTGACTAGTCATTTAGAAATAAACTAAAATAGAATAATCAATGAATAAACTGTTTTACAGCGTGAACCTTCAACCTCGCAGCAACAAACCACAATTTTTCCTATAAGGAACTCCTTTACCACCAACCCATCCTACAACATTACTCAATCAATCGAATAGCCATTCACTCAACATCCCTACTCTATCCTCTAAAATCCATCCACACAAGAAAAAAGAAACAACAATCCAAAACATGAAAGCGCACCGACGAACGCAAATCGATCGTCGTTCCATACACGGAAACCACTTTTGTTATTAAATAGTTCACCGAATGACAGTAGGGCTATTGTTCGCTACTTTCGTCTACTTCACGATTTTCGGAAACTGACTCGCCAAAAACAAAACACTACCGCTGGCTATGTTGTCCTGGGACGTTAACTGATTGTAGTACTTAACTGATTATAGCCAAAACTCAGAGACTCAATAGCCGAAATGACCGGTGAGTGATTCTCATTCGTTTCGGTAAACGAATATTTAGTTATTCGTCAACGGAGAAAGAGCCTCCGAAAGTGTGTTTCCGTGTACCTACAGCAATTATACATATATCACACCAACTATCGCAGCCTAATGCGGCGACCTTGCGCATTACACACCACTGCGGCAAGTATAATCATCGTCGCGTATGCTCGCATTTTGGATTATTTAAATGCCGAGACGCCGCGCGGCGTTTTGCGTTCCGCGCGCGTCCGTCGCCTTGAATTTATAGACGCTCCCGCGCTGGCTAGCGAACGAGCGAGTTCTAAATTAGATAATTGATTGGCGGAATGGAATTGCTCGAACGCGCATAATACCTATATGTATATAAGGAGAGCGCGAGGCGATTGGGGAATGATGTAATTTATTGTGCGCGGGGTGTATATTGAGAAGATGGTGTGAGTGAGTTATATATATTTTCGCGGCGCAGCGGCTTTGGCTTCGTGATTGGTACAAAGGAATGCCGCGGGTAGTATAGGGTTTGGAGCGGCGGTGTATATAGGAGTATATATAGGCATACGTTTTAATTTGAGTATTGATTGAGTATGGTTTCCGTATTTTTATGTAGAGAAAAAAGTTAAATGATATTACTTATCTAAGCTACGGATAGTGCGGTGAAATGCTTTTGCTAATTGAAAGATACATTCGTCAACCTGGAAAAGATTGCTTGAAATAGATAAATATTATACATGAGTATAAACAGACAATTCTCGTTTAATGAAATCTTTTTCTATAATTTTTGATGCCGAACTAATACAAATATTTTGTATATAGATTTTCTGTAATAAAGCCTTTTTAAATTTATCAACACTCTTTTGCCAATGCTTTGTGGAGTGTACTATATAGGTAAGACGTAAATAAATCCATTTCATAACGAAAAGACTTTTCACTACTGTTAAACAAATTATTTGGCCAATCATAAAAAAAACTCCAAGTACACTTGTAGCTCAGAGTAAAACTAAATTTTTCATTTTACCACAAGTACCTTACGTGTACAAGAACGCCACTTGGCATGCAAGAATGCGCTCTCAAAAGTTCAAATGTAGAGCATTGTTTTGATCAAAAGTACGATGACTCGGTAATGATGTAAATTCGTCGGAGAGCCCTCGACCGCGGCGGTGCGCCCCGCGCGCTCGCGCTGCAGTAATCAAGCCGTGAAATATATTATATATAGGTATAGCTGCGCGACGCGTGAAAATTACGAGCCACTTTGCATACTTCCTTGTATGAGCGCCGTTTTGTGAGATGATGAGATTATAAAAAAAAAAATTTCAAGGGAATTTTTATGCATAAGTTTTTTTTTTTAGTTGTTTTGTATAGAGTTCGCTTAACTTCCGGTCTCTGACCTTTTGTTTATGTATTGTGTAAGCATAATGTAAATTTAATGTTTCATGAAGTAACCGCGGGATAACGTCGAAGGAAGTACGAGCGTTGGTAAAACAGGTATCTTCGCTGGTAGTAGAAGTTAGCAGTTTTCTACCTTTCAAATATTTATTTTCTATTGAGGAAAAAAGACGATGTATGAAACTTGAAATGTTTATCACGATTAAAAATAATTAACAAGGTTCAATAAATGACCTCTCATTTTTCCTTATAAACAAAGTTAGTAATCAGATACTGAAATTTAAAAAATTTTGGAGTAGAGTGTGTATTATACCTTCGTTTTTTCTACAAATAAATCACCAAAACAATAAACTTATGTACCTATAGTAAAATAAAATCTTTACATTAAAAATATACTTTTCTAACTATAAAATTCTGATGTTATTTGTGCCAAAGTATATATCTCTTAGTAGTTAACAATATTTCTTAAACGCAAGTCATTTGTTCAAATTTTCTACAATTTCAAAGACATGGTTTCTTAACTATTAGGAAACATTATTTAGCTGTTAAAGAACATTCGTTTGTCCGTATCCAAATGTCCGTTCGTTTATAATGACGTTCCTTTAATGTAAAGATTTTCTTTTCTCTGTGTACACAAATAGAGTTGAAAATCCGTAACCGCGATTAACAACTGACATTAGCAATGCCTAAATTCTCAAAAAAAAACTAAACGAAATTCCTTATCAATCCTTTTAAACCCTTATCAACTTTTACCGACACCAACCTCGCTACCAAATTTGCCTCCCCGACACCTATACTCACACCTGAGCCGCGAAATCAAACGCCTCGTGGCGATACCGCGCTCTTATCCAGGTATGTACATAAAGGCAGACTCGCGCCGGGCGCGAACCGCGCTCCGATTGGCCGCGCCAACAGGTGTAACAACTCTCTTTCTCTCTCTCTCCCTCCTCCTCCATCGTATAATATAAGTATATACGCACACGCGAACCCGAAAGTACACTCTCTCGAGTCAAGTCAACACCGCTCGCTCGCTCGCGAGGGAAAGAGAGAGAGAGAGAAAGCGTGGGCGCGCGCGAGCGAGCGCACATAGAGAGCTCTCCCGTGGAAAAAGAGCAGCACACTTCAGTGGCTCGTGGGACGTCGTCCGGGGAGACAGAGAGAGAGAGAACGCGAGCGCGCGTTTTATGTCTCAGGTGTGTGCATACATACACATCTCGTATTACTACACGTATATATAACAGCGCGAGTGAGTGTGCGTGTCTGTGTGTGTGTTCGACGACGACGAGGTGCGCGAGGTCCATCCGGATCGTCGTTACCGTCCGTCGTGTAGATACCGGAGCTGGAGCTATAGGAGAGTAGAGGAGAGCGTCGAGGAGAAGATATATTGTTTATATACACACACACACGCGGATATATATCACACATAGACACAAAATGGTCGACGCCTCGTCGCCGCGGCAG
Source organism: Torymus aiolomorphi (assembly GCA_036365515.1). NCBI lineage: Eukaryota > Metazoa > Arthropoda > Insecta > Hymenoptera > Torymidae > Torymus > Torymus aiolomorphi. Next base: position 205,495,806 of record CM070875.1, on the reverse strand, counting down.
CGCGCCGCTCCGCGAGTGTAAGCCTTTTTCCCTCTCTCGCTTTATACTTGTATATTGTACGTATGTTGTAAGTACGTGTGTACGTATGTATGTGCGTGGGCACAGTTAGTCGCGAGAGAGGAGCATGTATATATGTATATATAATACACTTTCGTGGCTCCGCGCGCGGAGTGTAGTGCTGTACTGCTTTGGAGCGAGTGTAAGGTTATATGGAGAGGCGTAGAAGAGACGGTGCGCTGTCTTTTATTTACGCGGATAAGAGCGGCCAGGCGCTGCTTCCTCTACCGCTGCTCCTATACCTGCTCTCTGTGTGTATACTCGAGACGTGGCGGCTCGGGAGACCGAGGTGCCAAATTAAAAGCCACCTGCCGACGACCCGCCGCCGTCCTTTTCTATATATCTCCTTGTCTAGATAGAGAGAGAAAGAGAAGGAGAGTGTATACGTATGCATACGTACGTGTGGGAGTGTGTGTGTGTGGGGGGACGTGGAGTGTGTCTGTCGCGCGCCCGCTCTCGCGCCCTGGCAACAAGTGGCCAAAAGCCTTATCTCTCTCTCTCTACCTCTCTCTCTTTCACGCGGCAGCAGCAGCAGCAGCGGCTCTACGCTCCTTTTTTTGTCTTTTCTTCTCCCCTACCTACCTGCTTATATATACTCTCTTCCTCTTGTCTCTCTCTTTCTGTCTCTCACCTCATGGGCTTTTGGGGAATGCTGCTGCTGTTTGCAGAGGTTAGCCGAGTGCCTTCCAGGCAGATATGCTTCTGTGGAGACAATGGGCCGGCAGCCTTCAATGCTCATGATTGCCATCCATCGAGTGCTACTAGTGCTATCTGGAAGTTTGGACAGTGCGGGCAAGAGTTGAAGCAAAGTTTCAGGAGATATCTGGCTGGACTGTGCTCTGTGTATATGTCTGTGTGTACCTTTTGTGTAGCAGCTCTTGCAGATGTTTGATTTGTTTTTGTATTGTTTACATTTTTTTATCAGTTGTTGGAGAACAGTCATTAATGGTAAGAGAGAGGCAGATGGAGAGAGAGTGAGCAGGATGTCAATATTTGCTTGTCACTGGAGTTATTCACACAATGTATTTTGACTTGTGTTTAACTCTTTTGTTTTGGAGAACATCTGTGTGACGCTTGGAAAAAACTAATTAGCTGTCTTGTGTTTGAATTAATTAAGTTGAACTAGTGCAGAAATTCTAAAGCAATTCTTCAAATGTTGTGCACGGCGAGAGGATACTTCTGTGATAAAGTTGCAGACAAAAGTGGAGCACACTTCAAACTTATACTCCTGAAGATTTAATTTGCGAAAATTAAACTCTCCACTGAATTGTTATTCTGACAATAGCTCTCAGGGGCAAACTTCTTCTCTGCCTTCTTGTCATTAAACTGCACTTAAAACAATTTCTTCCACTCAGCAGAAATATTATACCGCCTCAATAACTTTCTCAAGCATAATGCAACTGTTGAACTTTTAATTTTTCGATGCGCCAGCACTATCTTTCAAACATTTGTGCATTCTTATCTCTACCCAGAACTCTTAACTGCTATCTTTATAATCCATAAAACTTTTTGCTGGTAGTTTTCCAAAGTACTCTCTTCTGGGTAAATCCCATTTCACTTCACCTCAGCGTACAAAAGTAACAAATGACAATTCCCGCTTGTATTACCCAAAAATATCCACTTTGACAAATGTCTTTTAGCGAAAACCTTCCAAAACCCAAACAACGAGTACACACTTAACCCTTTTACCACGAAACCTTCGCCACTGTTGTGTATATACTTATACTCTCATCTCACAAAGCCCCTCTCGCGTCTTGTAAAAAAAAGAAGCGCGATGTCCCCGAAGCGAAAAATCCTTTGCTCGGAGCGCGCTAATGAACATCTTTTTTTGCAATTTCATTGCAGGTGACTTCGCTCGAGCGAGCCACCGAGGAGAGAAGCGGGCGAAAGAGAAAAAGGAGAGAGAGAGCCAGCAGCGCGGACGACGCAACGAGCGCCGAGGGATAAGAGAGAAGAGGAGGAAAGGACAAGATGGAAAAGCGCAAGGAGGGACTCGCCCCGTTTTCCTCTGGTGAGTCTTGTGTGAATTCTTATACATAAGGGAGAGGGAACTGGGGTGAAGGTCTCGGTTAGGGTGGAAAGATCCGTGAGAGATTTTCAGGGGTACAATGGTGGCGTGAAGAATACATGGGATGCTGGCTAAAAATTGAATGGTCGATGAAATTGATTGATTTTTACTGGCCTTTTTTGAGATTAATTTTTTTTTCTTTGTTTTCGTGGGCTGCTAACAATGTTTAAGATTGTATTGGCGATATCGTCCACGTCAAAAGTTAGTCTATTACTTAAAATATCAATAATTTACTATGAACTCTTTTTTAATTATTTTTGAAGTATTTCGACTTATAATAAATTTTGATTTCATTCAAAATAATGCCGCATCTTCAAATTTTTTCAATTCTTATTTTTTTTTTGGCTTTATATTGTTCGGAGAAGTATTCCTAACAGGTCGCGGAACTCAGAAATAAAAAATATATCTTGACTAATTACTAAACTAAGGTTTTCCAAAAAAGAGCTCACTTTTTAAGTTTACTGTACTTTTGAAAATGTTTAATTATTTGAAACAGAAAAAATATTTTATATTTCTGAGTTCTGCTATCTGTTAGGAATTCTTCTCCGAGCAATATAAGACCAAAAAAATAAAAATTGAATAAAATTTGAAGATGCGGCATTATTTTGAATGAAATCGAAAATATATTAAGACATATGATTTTTAAAAGTCGAAGTACTTCAAAAATTTTCGTCCGATTTTCGGTTTTGAGGGCTTAAACTCTTTATCTGGTGTATTTTTATAAACATATTAAACAAAAAGACATAAATACGGTTTGATAATTAATTAATTATTGATAATCTTCAGTAATGCTGACTCGCGACTTGGATCGTATAGCCAATACAACCTTAAGCAGTAGCGAGACTACTTGTATATCTATATATTTAATATTCATCCGCGTGAGCATTCTTCTTTCGTAAGAAGAAATTCTCTTGGTAAACGTATACCAATAACGAGGAAAGAGTGTTTTATAAATAGCGAAAACGATGGAAAGGCGCATAAATAAGGTGGAGCGGCAGTTTCATAAAAAAAAGGCCTGATTATTTTTCACCCGTCGCGCACTCTTTTCCATCGACGCTTATAACGAAAATTGCCCGTATCAAAGACGCGTCAGCTGCAGCCTATGCGCATATACTTGGCACTTACCAAATGGCACGTCATTATTAATTTTAATGGAAAAAACTGCAACGCCAACGATGTCTACGACGAATCCGCTTACTTACAAATCGATATTACACGCGGCAGCAATGAGTCTCGAAAATCAAAGTGATTTCCAAGCAATTCACGAATTTAATAAACGAGCAAGTGCACGCACACGATAAGCGCCGGTAAGTGGCGGAACGACGCACGCGCGCACGTTATCTGCCCGCGACGCGGGTTTTATATATTATCGGCTATACTTAATCGGGTGGTCGATCGATTCGGCCGATAAAACTCGGCCTTTTTCGTAAACAATGCCGCGGCAGCTCGCGTGTTGTGAAGATAGAGCTGGTAATGTGCTGTAAGAGTGTATGTTGAAGTGGTTTGGATTGTGCGGTTGTTTGATTTTGTTGGGATGAAATTATAGTTTTGTATACAAAATAGTTGGATATTATATATTCTTGATTGCGCAAAATCTGTCGTTGTTGGGTTTTAGAGTCGCAGTGAATTCGTATCAGTAGAAACAGACGAATGCCACATAACTTTCGAACCCAGAATACTTTGCAAAAATTTCTTATCACGTAATTTACTTACTGTAAACTTTCCTTGAAATTTTTTCGCGTTGAATTTCATAGCACAGAAGAATTCATTAAAAAAATTAATTTCAAACATGTTACCTATCTAGGCTAGAAATAAATTTTCAGCCTCACGGTAACTCTCCAATAATCCCATTACCATAAAACTTGGAGAATTTAATCTTAATCTAGCCAAAAATATGTCCCACTCTACATCGTCATCGGCACAATCTATATCCACCGGATGAAAATACCGCTGGGAGAGAACCTTCGCGGCGCGTAAATTTGGATTGTCAAAGTCGTCGTCGAGGCGACGGAACGTGCAGGGCGAACGTTCTTTTTCTGCAATCTTTATACACACCCCCACATACACACGGCGAGAGAATTTTCCGACAAAAGTTGCCGCGCTGGAAGTAGGTGAAACGATGCACGCGCGCGTAACCTGACATATTTCCGTTTTTTTTTTCTTTTTTTTATTCTTTTCATTTTCTTTATTCTACCGTTGAGAGATTATCGAATTTATGAAAAAGCGAGCACACGTGGCGTGTGTGTATGTGTGTTTGTGAGTGTGTGTGTGTGTGTGTGTGTGTGTATAGGTATAGCGTGGTTTCGGAGAGCTCGGAATAGTTTGCAGTGTTTGATGGGTGAACGAGGTGTTGGATTTACAGTTATCGATTGTTACGCCATTCACTTTGGAATGTCCCGGCAGTAGTTCTGTGCTTTTTAAAATTCTGCGCAATTTTCAAAAACAAGTCTTTTGAGACTATTAAATTGTGAAATTTCTGCGGGTATCTGAATCGTTTCCTTTAAAAAGTTGTTTTTTCGTTGATATATGTTTAAAAAATGTTTACTGAAACAGTCTGTCAAGTTTTGGAATGTCTTTAACAAATAAGTAATCATGGGTACGTTTTGAGACTACATGATTTAAAAAGAAAAAAAAGACAGTTGTCATATACACTATATAAATGAATTTCCAGTTATTGAAATCAGCTTTTGAATTGCGTATGAGCAAGCTTTGCTACTTCTATTTTCGCCGCCTTTCCACTTCCTCACTAATACGGATGAATTTAGTTAATAAGTAGAACGTTTCGCGTAATTCTTCACCCTCGATCTCTTTATATCTTCGTATTACATTTAATATCTCTTTTCCATCATCTTCAAAATACCTTTTCTCATTTAATACTTCTCGTCCGTAAGCTAGGTCTCTAGCACTAGTTGATAATGCTTCTGCTAATTCATATAATTTTTTAATTGAAATTCTGCGTTCCTTTTTCATATTACAGTATTACCGGATACCGACTTTCTCCGCTAAATCCTTTTCAGTATGTCCCTTCGCATACCTACAAGTTCTTACTATTTGCCGTACTTTGTAGTTTAAAAAATTAAAATAACTATTTTTTTTATTCATATTCTATACCATCAGAAGAGCTGTTACATACACTTAATTAGGAGCATTTTTGAAAACTTAACTTATCTTTTTTCAAACAATTTTTCTATATTACTTAGTTTCATTCCTATGTAAGTTGGTCTTCCTTGGTCAGAATATGGTGTTTCTTCTATTTACCTCAACAACTCATTCATTTCCTCCAGTTTCATCTTTCTACTTGCTCTATAACAAGCAATTGTGGCAAGTATTTTGTTCACCTTATCTTGTATTGGCAACGTATCTTCCATTTTCGTTAATTTATCTACTACATCAATTAGTATCTTTTTTACATCTAGGTATTGTTCCCAAGATTGAAGGAATTTCTTTTTCACCATACCCTGGCCGAAAGTACCACTTTCGCTCCCGGCTTAAAAACGCGAATGTGGTATTTTCGGCCCGGGTATGGTGAACAATCGTATACGCAACACGGGGATAAAGAGGGCCACCCCAGAGCACATGTTTGCCACCCCTCGCCTTCGGCTCGGGTAGTCGGGTGGCAATTTACACGTGCTCTGGACTGGCCAAGTCTTTACCTCCCTAGTTGTGTTATATACTTTTACCGTAAACTTTATCTTCTGATTGTATTTCAGTACCAAACCCCATTTCGAAAAGTTTATCTTTATAAATTTCAACCATCTCCATTCTAGCTTGGTTTTTAATTTCAACTGTTTTAGAAAGAAGTTTTTGCCTTTTTAGGCTTGATTTCTGCTTCAAGTACTCGTATATCAACCTCTCGTGGGCTGCATTCTAGTCTACTATAATTAATTTGCTTTTGGCCTTAGCAATAATGTAAGTATTGTAGACTTGGCAGCGTGCATACCCTAGATGATTATTCTCTATCAAATCAATTTGCTCCCTTTCTGGAATCATAATTCCCTTTTGGGTTATACTCAACAGTTTCTGATAAGCTTTGCTTTCTTCCATCTGCTGCATTGAATTCGTTCAGTAGACGATTTTCTAGAACACTTGACCTCTTCTCGTAAAATACTTTTTGATTTTTTTTCTCTTCACTATTAACCTGCTCATCATTTTCTTGACTTTTACTATCATCAAAACGTTGCTCCTTTTCAATACCTTCAGACTCAACACCGCTTGCTGCAAACGTGCACGTTTGCATGCCTACTCTTATTGATAGGTATTATCCCTCTTATCACTATTTCATATATTATTTTGAAATCTCACTTCTGATTTATTTGGATTCACGTTTACATCTACTTGATCATACAGTACTTCTAAATGCAATGCTGCAAAAGGATATCTATCGCTTGAAATAAAGTGATGGTACGCATACCTTATTGCACCAACAAGTAGATTGTCCTTAATTGGCCTGGCATTAACACACATACTTTAATGTTATAGCATGTTTGTTTCTCATCAGTTGAAAATGGTCACTTGCAAAGTTGCAAGTTATTACATCCGCAAGCGCCTTAAGTTCTTTCTTTCATCTAAATGCCCTTATTCCTGTACTTCCTCAGGTAATACCACACCATCATGAGGAATATGCGGAACGGTAAAAGTTAGTATTTTGCGTTTTCCTTGTTTTCCAACTGTTGCTGGTGCGGGTGGGTATCAAAAAAGCGAACGTTCACTTTGAATTTGCAGCAAAGTATCTAATTTTGCAAGCTCGAACTCCGTTATTTCCATGTGACTTTTTCAACTCAGACGTGTGATTAGAATGTGCGAATATTCGAATGCTAAGAAAGAATAAATGGAATACGATCGAAATAGTTACATTCGAATCTTTATTGTTTGGATAGTAAGAAGATCGAATATTTTTTATGACGACGGTCATATAATTGAAAGTGCAAACTATCCATTCAAAGGATGTAGAATGTTCAAAACGTCGAAAATTAAAAATTTGTATTTTTTTAATTGATAGTACATGATACTCGTCGTTAATAATGAATTTAACGATAATACTAGCTGATAATTATTTTAATTATGTTAAAAAATAAACATTTTAATTTTCGACGTTTAGAACATTCTACATCTTTTGGATGGATGGTTTGCCCTTTCGATTATATGAACGTTGTCATAAAAAATATTCGTTCTTTTTACCATCCAAACAATGAAGATTCGAATGTAACTATTTCGATCGTATTCCATTTATTCTTTCTTAGCATTTGACGATTCGCATATTGTAATTACACGTCTAAGTTGAAAAAGTCACATGGAAATAACTGAGCTCGAGCTCGCAAAATTAGATACTTTGCTGCAAATTCCAAGTGACCGTTCGCTTTTTTGATACCCACCCTGCTGGTGCTCCTGGCACTTACGTTGGCAAAAGACTTAAAACTCCGTTTTTTTTTCTCTATTGTAATATGTCGAAATCTTACTGACCTACCTGGAAATAAATTTAAATTTTCAACGCAACCATAATTTATCAGCAATATATTTATCACGTTAGTCAGTGCCGTCATATACTAAATGGTGAATTTGTAAATGGATTTTGTATTCTTTTTTCCCCTTATTTTCCCTATTAATTTAAGTCGAGCTGGAATTTACACTCATGTAATATTTGCCGGCCACACCACCGCATGATCAGCCAGCATTGCTACCCTTGTAATGATTACTCCTTTGGTATTTTCCTTTGCGTTCATATCGCTTGTTATTACCTACTAAAAATACCGTGCAAACGCGTTAGATAATTCCCAAACGGCTCACAGAACTGTAATCCAAGCTTAAAAACATACAAAATCGTCAACCCTCTCATCGACTCCCGACTAATTAACCCCCTCGACTGCCGGCCCGCCGAGAATAAAACAGACAGACGGGCGCGCAAGCAAACTAGAACCCAGAGAGCAGCCAATTTCGATAGGTCAGTCAAACCACGGGGCTTAATTAAAATCTCTTTTCGCGCGATTGATTAAAAAAGTGTATACACGTCGCTCTCGCGTCGTCATCCGGCCAGGGAATTTTCTTCGAATTCCTCGGGCTTGTATAACTGTACACGCTGAACGGGGCCACGAGAGACACAGAGGGGGAGAGAAAAAAAAAACGGGGCGGCCGCAGCTTCGCGGAAAAGAAGCTCCATCGCGACGCGTGCGAGCTTTCAAGTGCGCGCATGCACGTGTGCGTGTGGCAGAGAGCTTTTACCCGCACTATACGTCGGGACTAAGTACAGTAAGTTGGTTGGTTGGCCGTGTTGGCGCCAAGTTCCGATGGAAGTTCGTTTATGGGCTATGAAGGTCGAGGGCTAATGGTACCGGGAAGTTGTAATTCCGATGGAAAGTGGCAGGTGTGGATGGCGGTAAAAATAATTTTAATGGTTTCTGGAATTGGTGTTTATGCAGAGCTTTGCCTTTGTATTTTGTGCACTTTGAAGCTGGTATTGCCGACGAGCTCGTTTATTTATGAATACTGCAGAGGCAAAAATGTAAATAATACTTTCCGCGGAAAACGAATTTTCTTAACTATATTCAGTGTGTTGCTGGGTACTCGGATGTCTTTTTTTTTTTTTTTTTTTTTTTTTAACAGCCAAAAAATGAAAATAATAAAAGTGCGTTTCGAAGTATTTTATGACGTCACGCCGTTGCCATGACACCTTCGATAAAGCAGTTACAGAGACGCGTTTTCAGTTAGTAACGTAGGTATACATGTACAGATTGACGTATTGGACAATTTAACATTAATTGTGCGTTACGCGAGGATATAGAGCTGTCGACGTAACGCTGTTATTAATGTAATTAGAAGTTATTAATTTCGTCGTAAAGAATAAAGACACGTAAAACCATTGATTTTAGTTACCGCAGAAGCTGTGAAATTGTGATTCGTAAAATGAAAACACGCGTAAACCTTTGCCTGCATTTACAATGCTTCGCTGATTGAAACAAAAATCGCGAAGCCCCGAGCAATTGCAACGTGTAATTTATCCACAAAGTCAATTTACAATAACAATTTGCTGGAAAGGATCAGCGCTCCCTCAGAAATATGATTTTTAGACACATAAAACACCGCGTGCAATATGTTTATATACCGTGCGAATTCGCGCAGTCCGTGTTTCCGTCAACAATCCGACTCTAACGGAGAGGCCGCGCAATGAAAGTTCATTGTTTTAAGCAAAGAGTCACGCTGATATGTGGAAAATTCGTCGTATACATACGGTTGATATGACAGTGGAGATAGAGATAGAATATCTGGGTCCGTATGCAAAAATCTCTGCCGTGATTTGAATACAGTATATAGAAATGTTGAAAAAGTAATTTTTGCAGTTAATGTAGATGTACACTTAATCTTTATTTCTGGGTATTGAAAAAAAAAAAAAAAAAAAAGAATTCAATCGTAAGATTATCAGCAGCGCATTTAGAGAGAGAATTTTCAAGGAATACTTAAGCTGTTTTTTTATACATCGAAAACTGGAAGTTTGTTCGAAATCTTTAGACAGTGTAGGTATAGAATAGGAATTTTATCGGCGATTAAATATTACTTTAATTGCGATAAAATTAATCGCATTTATTGATTTTCGACACTTATCTATATTTAATACTTTATCTTTACGAGCTTAGTTACCTATACTGAGAATAATCAAAACTTCAAAATTTTTCTGCTTTACGATCAAACATTCGAATTAATGCGTCCCTTCAAATTAATTTTAAAACTGACAAAAAGAAAAATTTTAATGCCAAAATAATCCCATACAAATACTTTTAAAATCACAGATTCTATTTTTGGTTGATAAGTGTTTTCAATAATTATTCGTATAAGTCAACCCATTCGTAGAATAAAAATTGCATTCTGAAAATTTCTCCTTTTAACAAAAAAACGTTTTTTTTTCCCGAATCATCGCAACCTAACGAAGCCGGAGAGAAATACAACGGAAACCTCAATATAGTAAATACAAACTAGACACGCGTGTCCACTCTCTTTTCCGAGAAACCAAAACTAAATGCTCATACCTCCTCTTTTTATTAATTCTGTAAAAACTTGAACTCTCAGTTCAGCGAATACGTGCTTCAGATTTCGAAGAAACAACTCTTTTATTCCAACTTACCTCGTAACATTCCAATTAAAAATTCCCCCCCAAGTTCCACCTTCCCATCCTACACTCCTACACCTCCTTTTCCTCCCACAACACCTTTAACAAGCAACTAATACCATTGATCATCCACTTGCAGCATCTCCTCGCGAGTAGTCGGTAAGTCGACTACCTACCCACACGTCCTCCCTCTGCACCCCAGCATCACAGTTCCCATCGTAACGCGTGCGCGTGCGCGCACCAGCAGCCTCCTCCTGCAGCAGCGCCCTGGGAAAATCAGTCGAGGCTGGGAGACGGCGACGACGAGGCGGCGGCCGCTGCTGCGCTGCGCCTCATCACACACACACTTTCTTCTCTCTTTCTCCTTATCGCGAAAGACTCGCGTATCGATTCACCAGCGCGTGAATAATACAGACTGACAGACAGGATTGAGATGACGGAGATAGAGTCGCAGCCGAGTCAATTTCTCGGGTGACCCGGTGGTGGTGCAAAGTGCAGTGGCGCAGTTTGCTGCAAGGTGATACAACGTAGCGGCTGGATTAGAGGTATTCATTGTGGGCTACGAGTCAGCTGTGAATAGCACTTATGTGGTTGAGAGATTGATGGATCGGTAACACAGATCGGGTTGTATATAAACGCTGGGATGATTGGGTGGCACGTTGGGATGCGATGTAGGTTAAGACGTCAAGATCAATGTCAGATCTAACCCTCTCGACTGCCGCTCGCGCAAAGGCTTAGCTGTTCCTTTAAAAACGCCAAAGCTTTCATTCATGGTTTTAAAAACCTTTTCAAACACTTACTGCTACAGCTACCTGGAAAAAAAAACCTCCGGACAAATTCCATTTCACTCCCGTCCTCGGAACAAAGCCACACACTAACTTTATTTGCCGCTAAAAAGTCGTCGCGTGCACACAGCGGAAGCGTCGCGCAAAAGGCTCGCTATTGCATTTTCCCCTCTCGAGGCGCACGCACGCACACATGCTAAAAGCGCACTTTATTCGCGACACGGTGCACGTGCTCTCTCTGTTCGCGCGCTCGCACATCTGCTATATGTTTTTTTTTTCCTGTGTGTGTATATACATACACGTCGAGGCGTACAAAGTCGCGACTGATGAGCTGTAATTAAAGCATCTTTTACGTTCGACGCGCGTAGAGAGCGGGAGAACAAGGGGAAAGCCAGCTAAATTTAATCACGCCCCAGTGTTGTGCGAGTATGTGTGTGTGTGTGTACGTATGTATTGATTATCACAAAAGTAGTCATCGTTGCCTGTGTTCTCTCGACGAATCTATAAATACAACCGTGAGAGAGAGAGCGAAAATCAATCCTGCCGGAAGGACTCGTATAATATGTACAACAGCGTGGGGTGTTTACGGATGGTCGATGGTGATGGTTATACGGGGGGAGTGTATCGTTTGAAATTGCCGCTATATTGTTGGGAATTATACCGTTTGAGAGGAGGGGGCGGCGACTGTTTTGGAGGGAATTCAGGTCAAAGTTTCGAGGTGAGTCGAGAGGCTTTCAGCAGTGAAGTTCGAACAATCGCTCGCTGTGGGATTTCGACGAGATAGGGTCTCACAGTTATGCGTTTACTTTGTTAATTGCCAAAACTATAAAGCCATAACTCGTTGCGGAGAAAGAATTCTCCATCGCTCTAAATCGTCGTCAGAACGTGAACCTATAGCAATCTCAGCCGACAACAATCGCCTCGGCGACTGCACATCACATCGTATAGGCAGTAAACACACACAGTTAGCGAGGGAGTTTTTCCGCAGTGCGGCTATAGACGCGAAAGAAAACAGCAGCAGCACGAACGTTTAGGCGCGTGTGTAAGGTAAAATACCTAACTTTTGGAGCTCATTCTTAAATGAACGATGACTTTAGAGCCAATAAGGCAAATTATTCAAAGCTTCAAGGTCTTACCATTAATTTAGGGTTAATTTTACTAATTTATGCAAAGAAAAAGATTTTTTTCCTATCTTAAAAAAATGATGGATTTGTTATGATATCAATTTATTCGTAATTTGGTTGGTGGGAGTAATGGGTTGCTATAGGTTACAAAAACAAAAATGGCGCGAAGTTTTGCTAAAAGTCCAGTGCGTGAAGCGCGCTTAGAGATGACTAGTTATATTAAAAAAGTAAGATAAAAGAAAAATGTAAACAAGACCGCAGATGTCGATTTGGATGCAATACTCGGACAACAATCATCGGTTTGACGCAGTACTCGGACATAATATGTTTTTAAATGTGTCCGACTACTGCGTTATGCGAATTGAGTGGAATGTTAAGTCATAAGAAACATAACCTCAATTAATTTCTAATTGATTTTGTAATAATTCTAAGACCTAAATTAACTCAATATTGATTTGACTACGTATTTAATATTATAATCAACACAAATGAATCAGTCCCTTATCAAATTTAAACCATAATAGTGGTTCTTTATTGTTGTCCGACTACTGGTGCCAATTTTCTCTTTGTTCGGGTACTGGGTACTTTACCTTATACAGACCCCGACTCTACCACGGGCGGGGAGCGTGTCACGGACACACGTCGATATAGGGTGAGGGAAAAGAAACCCGAGTCCTTCTCTCTTCCGCCCTGCACGTCTCCGCGCGTCGGGGAGAAAAAAAATTGTCGGGGGGTGTGTCCGTGTTCAGTGGGGTTGTGTGTTATACCAAGTGATAAGTGAAATGGGGAGAATGAGCGGCGGTTGGGTTGGTTTATGAGATAAATGATTCGTACACGTTGTGTAGGTTGTTGGGAACCGTTTTGATGTGAAATTGTAGCAGGAGATTTTGTGGATGATTGCGTGGGAGTTGGGTTGAGTGTTTTCATGGGTATTGCGCAATTATTAAATGCGTAAAGTAAAAGTTTTTATACAATTATTGGGAATCGACGATTGAATAATTTTCTTTCATTTTATTGGGCATGTAGCAGCAACTGCGAACACGCTTTTATCTAATGTGCTTATTGAAGTTCACGAATTAACGTTGAGAATTAATTCACATTTTGTATCTTATCGTCAGAGGAAAGAATACATTAGCGAAAAAGAAAAGAATGCTATCGGTGAATTATCATCTCATTGTTGACACAAAGGAGCAAGTTAAGGTGATGTTATATACCGACATAATTTTAAAAAGAGTACATCTCATGAAAATACCAATAGAATCATCCACAAAAAATTCTGAGTGTAGTATTTACATATACGGAGCGCCTGACAGACGTGTTTTTCCAAAAAAATGATCAGAGTTTATTTAATTAAATAAAAACCGTACTGTCGGTAAGTAGGAATCTGCAATTGTCCTATTTTTAAAACGAGCACAGCTAACGAAAATACTAATAGAATCGCTCAAAAAAATTTCTGAATATAGTGTTTACGTGTCCGGAGCGCCTGACAGTCGTCTTTTTCCAAATAAACGTTTGAATGTTGATTTAAAAAATATTGAAATCAGGGTATCACATCACCTTAAATATAAACTGATGATTAAGATAAGGTACGAGAAATTAAAAAACTGAGCATAAAAGCAACAATGAAAGTACGAAAGTGTCGGTAAATAAATACAGCCATGCGCAAGCTCCCGTGGTTCCTTTAATTCACCTCAAATTAACCGCCACTGTTAATAGTTCTAAAGCAAAATACCCTCTCTTATCGCGAAAGAACAAACCAATTTGAGCGGATATATAAAGACCCTTGTCTCGTCGCCGCCGCCACGTCAAATAAAATCAGCGAGGTGAATCTTAACCTATTGCGAGTACAACGGGCGAGTTTCATGGATGTAATTATTAGTCGATTTTATCATGTTAAAATGGCCTGCGATCGCGTAATTGCGTTATACTTTACTGCCCCCCGGGTGAGGGAGGATGGGTTAAAAGGATTAACCGACTACGAGAGGGTATAACATCGGCGTTTGATACTGTTTATCTATTATTTAGCGTGCACGTTGTTTCGCGCTGATTTGACACTCTTGCTTGACAGATTGTCAATTCTTCTATTTTCAGGCGGGAAAATTGCCGGATAATTAAACGGGTAAATTGAATTCTAGAAGTGTTGTTGCGCGTGCAATGCAGTTTAGGCTTTAATGGTAGGAAATTCTGGAGTTAAATAAAGGTACGCATATAGAACATCGTATTACGGAGAAAAATGTTGTGGTAAAAATTGTAAACGTGAGACAGACTCGAATTAGTAATTGCCACACATTAATCGCAATTTTTACCATAAATTGTGGCAACTTTTCTTTTGTATTTCGAGTCTGTCCCACACTTACAGACATGGTAATTTTTACTGTATTATTTATCTCCGTGTAATGAAAATTCAAGGATTATTACTTTACTGTCCACGAAGTAACACATTTATCGTACCATAATTTCCCACTCCCTTAAAAAATTAACAAATAATCTGCGAGATCATTCAACATTGATGTATCTCCAACTTGCAGTTTCCTCAAAAGACACGTTCCCTCCAATACCATCATTTCTATTAATTTAAAACCCACGCTACACCCACCCCTATAAAAAAAACGTCAAGAAAACTCACACCTCGTCCATAAATCACCACCTGTTCATCAAAATCTTAGCAAACTCTCTCTCTCTCTCTCTCTCTCTCTCTCTCTCTCTCTCTCTCTCTCTCTCTCTCTCTCTCTCTCTCTCTCTCTCTCTCTCTCTCTCTCTCTCTCTCTCTCTCTCTCTCTCTCTCTCTCTCTCTCTCTCTCTCTCTCTCTCTCTCGCCTCGAAAGCTAGACAAAAAAAAAAGCAAACGTCGACTCTCCCAGCGTCAATCGTCCGTAAAGAATAGTAACGACCTTATACCGCGCCTCCACGATTTCACACCAGCCATCTACACAACCCCCGGTCTTATCGCACCACCAGCACCTCCTTTCTCCAATTTCTCACCCCGTGACCCTCCCTCTCCCCTATATCTATATAACCCTCCCGCGTAAACAGGCGGCGCGCATATAATCTGGGTCGAGATTTCGGCGCGCACGCGGAGGGGGACGGGATACATAGCAGAGAGAACAGAAGCGCGCGCGTAAACTCGACCTTGTCCCGAGACGCCCGGGTAAACGCCTGGCAAGGGGGAGGGGCATTTTTAGGAAATTGATTTTTTCTCAGTAGCGCGCGCGATGTGGGTCAAGCTCAAGTGTGTGAGAGCGGCTGCCGGATCGGGATGCTGCTGCTGTAGTCGTCCACGTGGAGAGTTTCTTGTCTGGCAGGCTGGGGCTAACGAGTCGCGGCAGCTTAGGGGCCTCGAGTGGCCTTTTTCTTTGGAGGAAGCGGCCTGAAGATGCTAGCGGTAAAAGGCGAAGTACGTCGAGTGGAGTGTTGGTGGAGAGGGAGAGAGGAAAAGGGGGGTACGTTGGTTATTGTCAGGTTTGGAGCGAATGGTTGGTGCACTACTACTCGCAAGGAGAGATTTTCTATTGGCTAAAATTTCAGGATGCTTTTTTAGCAAAAAAAAAACATAAATAAACCCCGGGAGGGGGTATCGAAAAATAGAAAACTTTTTTAAAGAAAGGTAATTTATCAGAACTTGTTTTAATGGAAAACTTGTAATTTCAATAAAAAGAAATTCGAAATTCATAAAGTTGAAAATTTATAAGTTCGAATTCGATTTTACGAATTATAATTTTAAGGAATAGTAAATTTGTAGAAAAAATATTTATTTATAATTTTAGAATACTATAATTTCGAAAACCCAAATTTTAGAAATTAAATTACAGAAACGAAATCTACAGAAAATATCTGTACATAAATTAGAAAATCATTATATCAAAAGATCAAAATATAGAATTTAATAGCATCTTTAGATAGTTCAAAAGATCGAAAATTGAAAATCTAGAATGCTGAAAATCTCGTAAATATCAAATATCAAATGTTCAAATATCGAATGTTCAGAATATTGAAAAGTCTAAATATCGAAAGGTCCAAATATCGAAAGATCAAAATATCGAAAGATAAATGTCGAAAGTTCATAATATCGAAAGTTAAAAATGTCGAAAGTTAAAAATATCGAATGTTCAAAATGTCGAAAGCTCAAAATGTCGAAAGTTTACAATCTAGCGTTAATTACTTTTTCTTTACCCTAGCTGAATAGTACATATGTTTTCGAAAGTCTGAACATTCTGAGTTTGTTTTTCGAAAGTTTGAACCTTCTAAATGTTTAACTTCAATTATTTTTTTTCGAAAGTTCAAACCTTTTCAATTAATTTTTCGAAAGTTTGAACCTTCGACATTTGTTTTTCGAAACATTGAACTTTTGACGTATTGCCTTTCTACATTCATATCTTTCGAATCATTATATTCGAATAGCTAGAAATTCCAAAAGTATCATTCTATATTTTGGTTTTCTAAAATTCATATTATTATATTTCATTCTATAGAGTAGAATTCGAATAATTGATCCTTTGAATTTCCACTAAATTCAGCATTTTCGGAACTGTGAACTTTCTATAATAGGGGAATTCTTCATTTTTAGCGTACGAAATTATATCATTTTTTTCGATAGTAATATCTTCTATAAATTTAATTCGATATTCAATTTTTTCCATGAAATGAATTTTCTAAAATAAATCTACTTCTAATATGTGCCTTTTCTACATTCTAAACTTTTGTAAAATTATGAGTCTGTATACAAATTTTTGGCATCTAAAGCTTTCTAATGAAAATTTTTCTATTTTTAGATACCCCCTCAACCCCGGTTATAGGATTTTGACCATTAGGGGTTATAGGGACAAAAATAAAGTAATTTTTCGAAATACCTAGGGAAGCGTAAGAAAATTCTTAAAAATTTACCTGGTTTTCTAACGATTTCATGGGTGATATTTTTTCTTATCCTGTGCCTTTGATTGCTTATAACTTTCTGGGGAATCAAAATTTTCATGCGAATCAAAGCTTAAATTGAAGGTTTTTTCATCTACTTTCTGTTTTGTATGATTATTCTGACACTTTTAGCTATATTGACTTGTTTGGTCTGTGTGAACACCTATTTCCCCTAAGCATTTCGAAAAACTGCTCTATCTTTGTCCCCATGGGCAACATCCTAAAACAGGGGTTTATTTTTTTTTCTTTATTCAAAAAATGACATCCTGCAGTTTTATCCAAACTCATAATATTATAATATAATATCATAAGGTGCAAGATACCTGTTCAACTATTCTATCCTAGTTTTGCTTCTACAATTCTTAAAATTAAATGGAAACCACAACGACTTATTTGTTTTTCTCTTCGTACAGTATATTTTGTAGTATTATAACGTTTGAGCAAGATATATTCGAGATCTTTTTTTTATCAAAGGAGGGATGTTGAAAATTTGCCGAGAGCCTGGGGAAGCAGCCTTTGAAGCTTATATTTTCGTACAGACTACTGTGGAAAATAAGATTTACAAGAGAATATTAACTGCGGGGTAAATGCGGGTAAAATAAGATGTGCTTTCGCAAAGGTAGCGTAAGCTGCTCAACTTGCCGTACTTATCGGTTTCCCTTGTCAAGCATTTTTCTCGTGCACAAATTCGAAAATACGATTTTGAAATATTTCTTTTTTTGTATATTTCAAATTATTTTATATTTTAGCAATAAAAAGGTTGGAAAGAATTTATAAGGGAACAATTATTATATGCGTATGAGTAGAGCGGGCATTTTTAAGTTAAATAATAATTCTATTTTTTGATAAATAAAATACATTTACAGTATTTTTATTCATTTATGCTAATCAATTCACAGTACTTTTGTAGTACTTTCCTCAACGTATCTTTATTTTCCATCGATGTTACATTCACAAATGCAAATGCAAATGCAAATACAAAAACACATACAACTTCTCATTTGTCCATATATTAACTCGACGTTGTTAATCACCGTGCCAATTCCGACCACGTCACCACCACCACCACAACTTCGGCCACAGATTAATCACCGCTCTCGAATCAAAGACGGCAAAGAAAAAATTCCCTACACAGCTCGTGTGTGTTTTTACTCCCTCAACAACTGCTAAGTTACCCGCGCGACTTTCGCGTACCTCTTACTCTTTACGAGATTGTTTATAACGTGTGCAAAAGAAAGAATAAGGAGAATTTCCGATCCATAAAGTTACCGCGGACGATGAATCTACTGGGTATACAGTACTTACATCACTGCGCGAGCTCGAGCTGCAGAACGTATAAAGATATATTACGGATATGCGCGCCCGCGCGCGCGCCTGGAGGAAGATTAATCTAGTTTTTATATATGGAGAAAAATCGAGATATTGCAGTTCAATTTTATGAAATATCGTAAAACGTTACGACGATTCGTGTGTGTGCGTTGGGGTGTACAGGGAACACGTCTGACTTTATTCGCAACTTTACTACTTGCTCGATCTGTACGATTGTGATATAATGCCTTTGATATATCTTGAATTTTAAGTAGTGCTACTGTGGTACACACAGTAAAGCTAATACATAAAAATTTATATCCGGTAATATATTTTTTTCCCGTCATTTATGGGCTTTTTCGAGTCGCGTGTAGCTTTTATTTTAGTTCGAACATTGAAGATCTAGTAATCTACTTTGTTACTTTGAATAACTGTGCATTAGTACCTTTATTAATAATTATCTACAGAACTTTTGTGCGCAGCTCCTATACGCTCATGTATATATATAGTTTTCGAATAAAATGTAGTAGTCTCTTTTAATTATAACCTTCAATCTCTCTCTCTCTCTCTCTCTCTCTCTCTCTCTCTCTCTTCTCTCTCACTCGCTCTTTCTCTCCTTCGCGAATTCACTGTATTTACAAAAGCTATAAGCACTCGAAGCGCCACTCCTTGACGTCACACCATCGAACCCTTTTCCCCGCTGACGTCACTATTATAGAAAATTTTCGGAGCTGCTGCATGCGCATGATCTTCGCGTCGATAATTCTAAGGCGCACTCGAAAAATTTCAAAAAGAGACAGCGACGGAAGTGGGTCATATTTTTTTTTACAAAAATACACGAAGGAAGAAAAACTATTTTGTGTATAACAACGTTTTTCTATATAGTTTTGCTTTTGTGTTGAACGCGCTTGTTTGTATACTTTCGAAAACAATGTAGGTAATACAAGATTTTAATAAACAAACTATAGAGCGTCCCGTATTGCAGTATTATTTGACGTTCGATTGAACTAGAAAAGTTTCGAGCTTATTTACTTTTCTCCGAGCTCGAATTTTTCGACGATTCAGCTCACGTCTCTCGCTCGAAGCGTCCAATATTCCCGCTTGGAAAGCCTTGCGCGCTCGCGCCGGCGAACTTCTCGCCTCTTTCGAGCGCAAAACCAATTGGTTATATATAGTTTTGCGCGATCGTTGCGAGAACCTCCGCGATTAAATTTCCAATCGAGTGTGTGTGTGTGTATGTGTGGAGGAGAATTGAACGACGTTGGGGCTTCTAACAAGCGGCGTTTCATTACCTATTGTTAAGTATATGCTGCATTTACGATTTGTGCAAAGAGTGAGTTGAGAAGTATCGAAGAAAAATAAAATTACTGCATTAGAAGTGTTTATTGGACGGAAGATTGAGCGTTTACATATCGCGTATTTTTAGAAGGAGAATACACAACTGGTTTTCGTTTCGCGCGTGATTCAGCCAGGCGCTTTTAAAGGTTAATAGCATAAAATTTTGTTCCGCGAATATGATTATTTGTCTTGCGGTCGGTCTGAGACTCTTCAGCCGGGCAATCTTGAAAAATCTTCTCCTGTTACTGAGGATCCCGCGAACTTCTGTCCAAACTGTTTATAGATTCAACGTTTGATATTTTTCAATGGGTGTTTATAAACGCGTAAATTCAAACGATGTTTGTTATTGTTTGATTTGACTTTGAGGTTTTTTACAAGTTTTGAGGTTTGTTTTGAATTTTAATATAATTATATACTCTGTTTAATTATGTAAAAGCTTTATGTTAAGCATTTTGTTTGGTGTCAAGTTCACCAGTACTCTAAGAAAAAAATTTATAGCAAATTTCACAATACAATACAATTTCTTATAAAGTACGCTCATCTTTTGGGTTTTCAAAGTTTATCGTGTCTTTACGACACAATATGGTGAATTCGACAAAAATATTAGTATAATTTTGCACTTATTAAAAAAACTATATAATTATTCATTCACAACTTAATTCCTTTCTCGTTCCGAGCACACAAATCAACTCTAACAATAACCCAACACGCACCGTTCATTTTATTTCCCGATAAACACGCTCCACATACACATTTTTTTTTATTAAAAACATCCAACAAATCCAATCTCTAAAAATGAATAAGTGAAAAGTCGCTCACTGGTTCAACCAAGTGAAGAAATCGTCTAATTCTTTAGTCAATATTCACTAAAGTATTCGCAGATTTTTTCACTTATCCATTTTTAGAGAGGAAATCTTCTCCACCTCCCGAAAACGTACAGGTCAAGCAACCCCTCTCAACAACCCACATCTTCATCATTCTCTATACATTCCGATGGCGTACACAGAGCGCTAGTAGAATTCGTGACGGCAATGACAAAGCGAGCCCGACTTCCGTCGATGGCGAAGAAGAAGGCGCGGAGGGTCTGCGGGACTTCCGGGCGCGGCGGCGGGTTTCCGGAAGCGCGCGCCTCGCATTCGTGTGTGTGTGTGTGTGTGTATACACACACACACACACACACACACACACACACACAGCCTCTCTTCACGCTCTCCTTTTTCTATATAGAAAGATGATGCAGTTTTGTTTTTGATAAAGTCTTTTTTTCTAGTGTTGCCGCGGGATTGTTATCTAATTTTATATATACGATTGTTATATTGGCCGATGATATTAATTACATTTTAATACACTTGACACTCGTCTTTTAATGGAATTAAATTTCTCGGAAATTTATCGCATCCGAGCGTTGCGTCACGTATAAAATTAATATATCGATTGATTTGTTATTATTGTCCGTTGTTAACTGGCTTACAGAAGCTGTAATCAATGATGTAACGTAAATATTTATAAAACAGACATGAGCGTTTTATATATTTAGAAACAGTACACGGAGAGAAATTTTAGAGTAAAAATTACCAAGGTGCCTTGGTAGCGCATGGATAGACTGTCAAAAGCCGTGATATTCCCAAGTTTCTAATACAATTTATAAGTTTCCCAGGAAAAACTACCATAACCACTTAAAAAAAATACCAAATTATCGGAATAAAAATTACCAGACACACTGGTAAAAATTGAGATCTAGTCATTTTTACAAGGTAACCTAAGAATTTTTACTAAGAAAACTGATAAATTTTACCAAATAACCTGGTATTTGTGTATTCGCGCATGCGCACTGCGCATTATTGTGTTTCAGAAGATTGGTACTAGAGGCGTGCGCGACGTTAAAATGAAAACAATACACATATTTTCAGTAAGTAATAACGGCGATTCAAATGACTGTTGGTAACAGCTTCCGTGGCGCAGTCGGTAGAACTTCGGACTCTCAACCCAAAGATCGTCGGATCGAATCCCGCTTCCGTAAAAATTTTTTTTCAGTTTAATGTTTTTTCATCCTTGTTTCTGTTTCTATTTCTATATTAAAATACTATATATCCATCAATATGGATAAAAAAAGTTAATTTTTTTAATTTAAATTAACTAAAAAAAAATTTTACCAAGGCACTTTGGTAAAAAGTTTGAAATTGTCAGTCTGTCCATCCATTACCATAGAAACTGGTAATTTTGTCTCGAATATTTGTAATTTTCACTACAAAATTTCTCTCCGTGTATAATACACGACGTGTATATTATAACTGCGCGCGTCGAGGTGAGACGGGCAGAAAGTTTTATAGGTAAACACGAATTAAAAATCGTCATTGTTAAAAATATCCTTTTCACGCGCAATGCATGACTTCACCGAAACTTTTTTTTCTTATATCTCCAGGCGAATTTTCGAGACGTTTTTCCTGTACTTTGACAAACTGTACTGGTATTTATTGTGTATGTGAACAAACAAACTAGTTGACACACGTCGTATAACGGATTTTTGTTAAATCTTCGTTGATTATTTTTGTTACTAGCCATATAAGTTCCGAAATTTCGTTGAAGATAGATAGAGCGTCTCGTGTATATATAGGTATATTGCGCGACGGTGACGTCATGACACTAAAACACGCAATGAAGTAATATCTCTCTAGAATTTTAATGTGCCCATAACATTCTTAGATTTAATTTATGCTGTAAAAAGGGACGGCGTGTGAGACACCAAACTCCTATTCTCTCCTTTCTTTCTTCTATTTACACGCCTTAAGTCAATCTTTATACAAATCGTACGTAAAACTGAATTATATTCATATCTGTATACTCTACTTTTTCCCGATCGAAAGATTAAAAAACTTACAGAATCGCGATAATAGTAGCCTCGCTTCTTTTTTTCTTTCGTCGATAAAGAACGTGAAACGCGCTTACAGTGGACAGTATGCGGTAAATATACACGTGCCGTCTCGCCGCGGGAAACAAAGCGCAATTCATTAACGCCAATAAATTTTTCCGAGATAAGATAGCATCAGAATTTCCGGCTCTAAAGCGCGCATTTGTGTGTATAATATACGACCAACGTTTACCCGCATACAATTTTCCTCCAACGAATCCACTGTTAAACTGATCTTACATCGAGGCGAATTATTCTTTTTTTTTTCGCTCCTAATCGCAACAACAAAAGTATCCCGCTCGCCGAAATCACAATACAACGCGCGCGGCATTATACACACACATACTCGAGAGCGAAGAAAGACTCTTGCTTGCCAAGAGAGAGAGAAAAAAGGAGAAAATCCCAGCGGAGGAAGTTACACGCGAAAAGCGGCGTTTAATTACGCACCGCGCGAGCGAGTGTATCTATATGTATATATACATACGTATGTGTGCATGCAGCGCTACTGCTGCGACCCAGTTTTCGCGCTCTCTAGCATTCAGCCCGCGAGAAGAGAGCAGCGCAAAGTGGGAAGATTGTCATCGACGCGCATTTGCATATTCGCGCGCGCGAGGACCTCCTGCTTTCGATTAGCCGCCGGGGGGGGAGGGGGGTAGTATTGGGAGAAGGATTTATATTGCCAGGCTGATTTTCGTTTGTTCAAGGTGGGAATAGGAGGGGAAAATATAGGTTAATTGTCGGGGCGCTGTGTGCTGGCTGGGAAATAAGGAAATCGGGGGATTTGGATGAAATATTTTTTTTATTTACGGGGGCGGAGATGAAATCTTTTTGAAGAGGCAAAGTGATGGAGAGATACTGTGAATGCGTACAGTATAACGCGAGAGGTAATTGACGTACTTAGCCTAGTTGTTTCCAGCGGTATCTGATTTGTCGAGATTTCCTCGGTTGGCTTTTCATTTAGATTTTGAAAACTGTTCAGCCTTTTGTGCCTATGTAGGAGCAACGTTTGGCCGTTTGGGTAACGAGATAGATAATATTTTAGCGGTAACTTTTAAAACGCGATGCTTTGCAACAATTATAAAATTACGTTATGATATGCTGTCGAAATGTAAAGTAATCCAAATATACAAATTCAATTACTTAAAAAAAAAAGTGTTTATCTGTGTTCCAGTGAGAATGAAAAACATAATTAGTGTCATATCTGTGTCAGTCAACGTAGATAAAAGATAATCGAATACAGGTCTCTATTGTTTTTTTAGGAGCGTGTATTCTAAAAATTAGTGCTGATAAGATAAAAAAAATCTATATAATATACAGGCGCCTGACATTTATTTTTCTACCGCAATAAAAACTGGTGTTATATCCCCCCCACGTTACGCCGCACCACAATTTTATACACATACACACTACAATCGTTGTATAAGAAAGTATAAGCGCTAAAATGCTTGGTTAAAATCTCAGCGATAACATTATCATATACCACGTTCGCTCGAGTAAATTAGTAGTCCCGTTAAATTTATCGGTGATAAATACGAAATTCCGCCCGCACGACTAATTAATCACTGCGTGCACGTGTATATCCAGTATGCTTTTACGAATGACGGTGGTTCCTGCAAACTCACCTGCGAGCGAAATGAAATTTTGCGGGAGTCGCGGAGGAGATCGGTGTAATGTGAATTTCTTGCATAAGCGATATGTACACACGCGCGCAGTCGGCAAAAAAACGTGAGATGAATTTATTCGAGCACGTGGGAAAGCCGCCGCTTCTGCGAGAGAGTCGCGCGCGCTCTGGGAAAACTACTGCTGCTGTTGTGCGTGTGTCTTTCCGAGTGTATGAAAATGAATTTTGAGACGGCGCGACGGGAATGCAGCGTGAACTAGTTTTTTCTTCTTTTTCTTGTTGTTGGTGTGGGGTTTGCGGGGAGATTATTAGATCTTTTGGAAATTCTTTGAGGTTTTCCCGTCTGTCTAGGAATTCTCGGGAATTTCATTGAATTTTTAGAACCTCGGGGAATGCCTGCTGTGTATATGAGAGTAATCCCGCCGGCTGCCAATGGATGTAGCGGAGTGCTTTTTTACATGGATAAGAAGGGAAATTGGACGCGAATAGCGGATGGGATAATAATTGAAATTGGATGTATAGTTTGCGAGGTCATGTACATAATGATTTTTTTTTCATAGAACTTTTTTAATCACTTCGGTATCAGGGATTTTTTGCGAGAGAATGCGTTCCAAACAGTTTCCAACTCAAAGTAGCTTGATTGTATCCTCATCAGTCATTAAAAATGTTTCTGAGATTATTTAGAAGATATAACCTAATATTTATAGAATAAGTCGTACGCGATGTTCATCGTACAAATAGATGTTTCCAAGAATCTTTATTAGGTATTTCTATTTGCTCTGTGTTCCCCACACTGATAGAAAAAAATATTCGAGCCAAATTCCTGTGACGTAACAGCTAATACACGAAACTAAAATTATTAAAAATAAATTGATCTTACAAATAAATAAACAAGAACTAATAGTATTCTCAAAGCTTTAATAATCATACTAATATTATCAGTATTTATAATACTTTTTTGATGTTTTAAATTGTTTAAAACAAAATAATACAAACGATGAAATGTTCATAAAATGTTTTATAAACAGTTGAAGTTTTATTACTTAGTGCAATTTGACTAACATCGTCATATTTTTAATAATTTTAGTTTCGTGTATTAACAGTTAAGTCATAGGAATTTGGCTCAAATATTTCTTTCTATCAGTGCACCGATAGGTAAAATCAATATTTAAAGGAACAAATTATTCATGATATCTCTGCTTAATTTGTTCGAAAAAAGAAATCTTATTTTCGTTTTTAAATTTAACAAAAAAGTTTTTTAACAAAAAAGGATACCGTCGACCATTAAAATTCCTTTGTAAAGTAAACAGAGCATGAGAATGAACTTTTTTTTCCTCTCCGCGCTTTTGTGCACTATTATATGTAGGTCATATCGGGCGCGTTATAGGTTAACAAGTTATTAATTCTGAGCCAACGAAAACAACGAAAATACAAAAACCTTCTACATCCACACTTATAATCTTCCTTGCAGACGAGTGCCCGAACAGCGGCGAGGACAGCGACGAGGATGTAATAACGGACTACCTCGGGGCCGCGCAACCGGCTGAGTGCACCGGCGGTGTCGGCGGGGTCGTGAACGGCGACTGCGACTATACCAAAGACGAGGGTTGCGGCCCACCTCAGCAGTCGTCGCAGCGTAAGCAGCAACCGAGCGCCATCATTATGTCCGAGGCGTCGTCGCCCCAGCAGCAGCACTTGGTGCCCGGACTCGGGGGTGGCAGTCCCCTGGTGCCCATCATCAGTGTCACGCCCCACTCGCCCGGCCTCGCCAAGCATTATCCCATTCTAGGTGAGAGAGGCTCTAGGTGGAAATTTGGGTTGAGCCGATGTTGGTGCCTTCTAGGAGGGAATTTTATACTTACGATCCACTGAGAGAAGAATTTGTTTATATTTAATAAGAAAATATATTAAAAATGTACAGAGAAATATATTAACTATACACTGAGAAAAATGATGTATTAAAAATTACTATAATATATATAGGAACGTGGTGACAAATCTCAAATACTAAAATTATTACTATATTTTGTAGTAAAAATTACTATGTACATAGCAATTTTTATTATGTATATATCAATTTTTCTATAAAGTATAAAAGTTTTGGTATTTGCGCTTTGTCCCCACGTTCCTATATATTATAGTAATTTTTAATACATCATTTTTCTCAGTGTATGAATATCGCATATTAACTATTAATATCACATATTAACTATTAATATCGCATATTAACTGTTAATATGCGCATCTTTATAGTAAGTCTTTGGATATTTTCGTAAAATATTGCCTTATTTCGCCAAAATCAGCTATTTTAATATTAACAGTTAACATATATATTAAATATAAATAAATCCTTCTCTCAGTGGAGGGTCACTTTTAATCTTACTGGAGATTATTTTTTTTCGAAGATGTTGTATTTTTAAAGTAAGCTATAATATCTTGGATCCATTACTAAAATCATGTTTGATGCTCTGCGATTGTTTTTAAAGTTAATACTAAAGCTATTTTAGTTGGGGAATAAAGGTAGGACTAATTAGCCGAGAAAATAGAAGGGTGAATTGTTAACTAACGAATGTTCAAATCGGTAAAATGTCATAGAATGAAAGTTTTATCATTATCAGCGAAACTTTCGTTCCATATTTCACGCGCGATAATAAGTTCTTATCAGTCCTATCATTAACAAGTTTACCAAATCAATACCGAATTCATATCTGCGAGAACTACTCTCTCATTCGTATTCGTGGAAACGTCGCCGTAATTTTAATCAACCCACGCGTGGCGCGCGCATACCACTTCCATCCCCAAAATTCAAAAAACCTTCTATAAAAGAATTACCAGCCCAAAACGAACAATTTTTTTTTCAAAAATTCTCCCGCGTTCGAATTCCCGTGGCGGCCCGTATTATTCCGGAGCGGCGAAATCGCACGCGCAATAAATCAGTTTTTTTTTGCGAACGCGAGCTTGAAGCAGCGCGAAAACGATATCTTCCGCTCGGCGACGATAATATTGTTCTACGCGAAACAATGACACGCGCACCCGCTTTGATACGCGAGATATTCCATCGCTCGGTATAAAGAAACGCGCGGCGCGATAGCCGCTATGGCTCTCCCTGGTGCATGCGCTTTTTTCGAGCAAATGCTCGATAATAAATTGCGCGTGCGCGTATATTTCGAGCACGAGTGCGGGCTTTTTTTTGTGAAATTTATTGGAATGATTTTGCGATAAGGACGCGCGGAGTGTTGTATACACGCGGCTATAGATTTGTGATTAGTAAAGAATTGTTAATTTTTTATTATCTATATTTTTTGTGGTGGTAAGTGGTAAGTTTAGAGACTGTTTTGTATTTGTAAGTGAAATATGTTAAATACATTGTGAAATGAAGAAATTTTATACATTGAGAATTAATTTTAAAAAGTTTTAGAACGAAGCTACACGCAGACTTTCATAATTTCCACTTCAGTGTTCATTTTGAGCAAAAAAAGGCTCTTGAAAGAATTGTTTAAGTGGGAGGATAAGTTGAGCCAAGTGCCCGAGGGAAAAATGAGTAGAAATTTCCAACTACGGTTAAACCTGATACATTGCTTTTGATGGAGTATAATGCGTAGATAATATTTCTTTTTTCATCTTTCCCTGCACTTTAGAAGTTTAAATAATTTTTTTTTCCAATTCTCATCTTGCCAAACTCAAAGCAGAGTTATTACGAACAACTTCTATCACCACCAAAAATTACTGATCAATAACCATCAATCTCTTCTCGATTTTTCCGCAGAGGAACCGCTACGCCACCTCCACGAGATTCATGACAATATCCACCAGATGCGCGACCTCACGCTCGCGCTCGCCGCCCGGGCGCAGCAGGGCGAGCACCTGCAGAGGTTCAGTACCTCCTGTCCGTCCCTCTGCCCGGTGATCTCGATCGACGGCATCGTCCAGCCGCCGTCGTCCTGCGGCCAGCCACAGCAACCTGGCCAGCCGCATCATCATCACCACCATCACCACCACCATCACCATCACGAGCAGGACGGCTCGGATCCTGACCTGCTGACCAACTGCTCGACCAACAGCTCGCCCACGCATTACCCGGCGACGATGATCGGCGGGCCGCAGAGCCACGTCTGCAGTCAGATACTGCAGGGCATCGACCGCAGGCGGAGCTGGACTGACCTTGAGGACTCGCGCCAGAGACGTGGATCCGATCAGAACCACCTGCAGGCCCAGAATATCGTGAGTGTTGGGGTGGGGTTAGTTGAGTTGTGGGGGAGAAGGAGTTCATAGTTGCTCTCTTTAGTGAAAAATAGATTTTTTATAGCTTTTTGTTATTAATATAACATCATAGATTGTGAATGATAAAGCGTGTATCATGAAATCAATAGTATGGTTAATGATACTTTTCATTGATTACATGTCTAAAAATGGTAAAAATTCTTTTTTAAATATATACGAGTATAAACGCTTTTCAATCAATGCACGGTTAGTAAAAAACCTCACTGTATTTATAAATGAAACGTCAATAAAATCATAATATAGTTTATACATATAATTTAAAACAAAGTTTATACTAAAATTAAAAATAGTAAAGAAGAAAACGTAAGATATTCATTAACAGCTACCAAGCTTTTAACTAATTTGATACCTTTCTGCTTGTACCTGACGTCAATGCTACTTTCAGCGGCAGCGAAGTATCAGCTTGAGCAGCCTCGACAGTGACATGGACCTGGAGCTCGACGGCAAGCCGCGTGCCCGTGACGCGACCAGCAAAAATCGAGCTTCCGTGTCGCAGTCCAGCACGCACTCGCTAAACGAGGCTGATTTCGTTCAGGTATTATATTGAAAATTGTTATTGTGAATGTTGAATTAAAAACAATTAAAATGATGTGATATGCGTGTAAATAATGCGATGAATTGAATGTAGCAATAATAAGAATATGCGTCCATGAAAATTTTAATATTTGCAATGCTTTGATAAAAATATTTTCATTTTAAGAAACGTTGCGAAATCTTCATACAGTATATAGTATTATTTGCTTGATATTGTCAAGGAAATTTCAATAAAGTGTTGTCAAATTATAAACAAATATATTTACCATTAAAATATCAAATACCTCTTATTCAACTAATTGATACTAGCTACAAATACAACAAATCATTCCATCATTTTCCACCACATCTCTCGCACCGCACGAACTCAATCCATCAATTTTCTCTCTTTCTTTCTGTCTCTCATAATATAGAGCGAATTCAAGAAGGTGGTGGTGAAGCGGGGCGGCCACCAGCGTCTGGGCGACAACGTCAGCCTGATGCCCGGGGTGACGGGCTCGCGGCTGCCGCTGCAGAAGTCGGTCTCGACTCCGTCCATTGTCATACCGCCGGGCCAGACCCACCTCACGGAAACTGGAGCGCGCGTCGCTCCCTCTCTGTCCGCGTAAGTCACTCTCTTTCTCTCACTCTCACTCTCTCCCTCTCTATCTTTCTCGGCGAGCGCCTGCGCGCGCGTTTTCCTTCTCTTCCGAACGCAAGACGCATTTGCGAGCAAAGTTGACGGATGTGACGGGTTGAAGCGTCGATGACGGGACTTTAAAGCGCCGGTTTTCAAGAGAATAGAGATGAACTTTTTCGAATGGAAGGGAATTCTAAAAGGGGTCTGGTCTGGTTTGTGGAATAGACGATGTGCTCCGATTTGTGGCACGTTTTGATTACAAAGAATTTTCTAAAGGGGTTTGAAAATTATCACTTTTTGCATGATAAATTATTTTTTAATTTTCTTTTATAGTAGTTTTGAAGTTTTTTTTAAGGATAAATGTTTTTATTTTCATTTAAAAAATGTTACATAATCTTGCAAATTCAAACCGTCAACTTTTGCAATGCAATCGATCTTGCGATCAGCTTTTTTTAAAATTAAAATTTTTCTCTCTTTTTATAGAAAAGCACTTGTAATTTATCGGAATTGATTTATTTGATAATTAGAGATAGATGAGAATGAATGCAATAATTATTAAATTTATTATGCAGAGCTGAGCTGAAAATTGTTTGTAGTAAATATTATCAAGTGAAACGAAAAATTGTGACTTTGGAATAAAAATTGATCAAATTCCTCTCGGTATTGTTGAAGAACGAACAATTTGATGGAAGCTCAGCTCTGGCATATCATGCCATTGCATGAATACAGCGTGAAACATTTTGTTCACAATTTTATACGCACATGCACATATATAATACTACGCACAATGAGTAGCAAACAAATGCGAATCTTATAAGCATGGCCTACATTTATTGCTGAGCCTTCTTTTCTGAAAGCAGAAATATTTCTTTAGAAAGAAGCCAGAGAGTTCGAAGGCAAGTTGACAGCAGAGTAATTAATGTGTAGCTAATACAAATACTAGATTTGTCATTGATCTTTCTAGATAATTATTATTATTATTATTTCTGTCATCATTGTGATTATTATTATAATTATTATTATTTTGATACAATATTTTTGATCAACGTCAGTCTAAACGTGCGTAAGGCTTTGCTTCGTTCGTCTTTTTTTCGACGCTCTGCCATTTAGACAACAACAGCAACGACGACGATAGAAAAAGAAAAGAGAAAAAAAAGGTCAAAGAGTGAGAATTTCTCTCCTCTCTCTCTCCCTCTCACTCCGCGCGACTATATAGCCGAGATTAATTTTTTCTCTACCCCGTCCCATCCACCCTCTCTTCCTCTCTCTGTTTCTTATTTATAATAGTTTTTTCCTCACACCGGGCCGAAAGTGCCTCATTCCCGCCCGGCTCCGAAACGGAAATATGGCATTTTCGGCCTCGATGTGAGGAAAAATAGTATACGCACCACGGGAGTAAAATTGGCCAGCCCCCAGCTTGTGTTTGCCCTTGTGTTTGCCACCCTCGCCTTCGACTCGGGTGGCAATTTACACGAGCTGTGGACTGTCCAAGTTTTTTCCTCCCATGGTGCGTAATATACTATTCCCGTCTGCACTTGACCGTGGACAACTTCTACTTCTACTTCTTCTTTTTTTTGGTTTCCTCCTTGTTTACCCTCCGCATCTCTATATATTGTTTTGCGCACGACACACACGCACACACGGCAGTCGGCATGAAAGACACGAAAAGGGTAGTGGAAGTGAGACAGAGACGGACGATCTTCACATCCCTCATGGTCATGAATTCCACGAGGACATGATGAGAGAGGGCACGCCGAATACGCAGGCCTCCCTCGACGAACTCTTGACCGAGTGAGTACTCGATGTTTAACGATGAGCGAGCGAGCGAGCGAGCGTCGCGACCGATGCTTATGTGTGTGTGTATATATATACACACCGCGAGCTCGACTCAGCGTTCTATCCATCCCCCGTTTCGCTTCCTGTCTCTCCCTGCCCTAGAGAGATAAACGTCCCCGGTATTATGTATAGAGACGCGAGCGGTGAACGAGTTGGTTGCTTTGATGTGGTTGATTGCGGGATATTATGTTAACGTTTCACTCGAGTGTGTTGTCGATCCATATTTTTTTTTTATAAAAGAATATGGGGTTACTTAATGTAATTTAACGTTTATTCTTATTAAGAATATTGGTTTATTTGCTTTTTTTTGTCAAAGGTAATCAACTCGTTACGTTATAACGTATAAATTGACTTTTTGATACAGTGTGCGTAAAATTAAACTTTTTTGAACTCTTTTGAGTGCGTAAAGTGCTACTTTTCAGTACAGTAGAGCCGAATTTCGTCACTTTACGCACAGTATGCGTAAAGTGAAAAAGTAAACAACACAGTATGTTAGAAAAGAGTTTAAAAAAAGTCGAATTTTACACACACTGTATAAAAAAATATCGTATGCGACACGTGCGAAAAGCGCGATCGCTACTTACTCGTCTCAAAAATCGCACTTTACGCGCTTGTTGCATAATGTACTATTCTTACACGATTGTTTTGAATAATGACTACATTACGGGACCTTTACCTCACACAGTTTCATTCCAATTTGAACATGCATTTGTGGCTAACATTCATAAACAATGAAATGATCGGTACGACTCTTGGGTAATACATTGCATTTTACAAGTAGTTTTACTATATATTTTTTTACGACGTAACACGATTGACTATCTCTGTTTGCACTTGTATCTTTTTTTACTTTTATATAAAATACACTTTCATTATTATCTTTTTTATATATTGCAATTATTTACTACTAACTTTGACGATATATGATTGTGTAGCTTAGTAGCAAGGATATGACTAACACGTTGTTTTACGTTCTTCCAAATTCGGCCATCTCGACGTTTTACTACATATGGTTGTTTTTTTTTCTTTTCTCATTACAGCACAGCTTACGACGATAGGCACTCGGAAAAGACAAAGAGGAAACGGGGGTCATTGTTTTCCAGAAAAAAGAAGGTTGGTTGATCTTTAATTCGCATCACTGGATTAGCCTAAATTTTTAAGGGGATGTGCAACCCTAATTTCAATATTTTTTTAAATCAACATTCAAACATTTATTTGGAAAAAGACGGCTGTCAAGCGCTCCGTACACGCAAACACTATATGCAGATTTTTTTCTGGATAATTCTATTGATATTTGCGTGAGTTATGTTCGTTTGAAAAGTAGGTCAATTGTAGATTCCTACTTACCGACAGTACGGTTTTTATTTAATTCAATAAATTCTCATCATTTTTTTGGAAAAAGACGTCTGTCAAGCGCTCCGTACACGCAAACACTATATGCAGATTTTTTTCTGGATAATTCTATTAATATTTTCGTGAGTTATGCTCGTTTGAAAAATAACGTCGGTACTCACATCCCCTTAAACTAAATTTGCGCAGGACAAAAGCGGGAAGAAGCCGGCGCAGCAACATCAATGGGCAACGATAAACGTGTCGTCACAAGGAAACAACTCTTGCGATTTTTGTATGAAGAACTTTTCCAATAAGCCAACTTTGCACTGCGAAAGTACGTATCTTATTATGATGACAAGCTTTTTTTAATATTTTTTTTTCTAAATTTCTTTGTGAATTAAAACGGCTGAGTGCATTGCTTAAATTTTGAATATTTCGTGTTTCAAAAATCCAAACTAACGAGAAACAATCAACTTCCACAGCTTGCGGAGCCATAATCCACAGTGGTTGCAAGGACCACTACCAGCCGGAGTGCACCAAGTCGAAGCCGTCGAGTAAGTCGTCGTTCAAGTCGCTCTCGAGCGTCTCGATATCATCGGGCACGAGCATCGTGAAGCGGGGCTCCACAGCCTCGCTGCCCCTGCCCGCGTCCATCGGCTCCGGGAGGTAAGTGCCGTATGCGCACGTGCGCGTGCACACACCTTCATCCCACCTCGGGAGGGAGAGATTAAAATCTCCCCCTCGAGAGTCACTATTATTATCACATAGTAATGTAACTGCTGCCTTGGATCTTCGTTTCTATGGTTGAAGATTCGCACGCTGTGAGCATGGTCAGACCAAAGCTCGGAGTTCCGGGGGAATTGGAAATTTGCGTTGATGTATACTTTGAGGGTGAATTGTGAATGAGGATCGATTCATGAAAAGAACTTTTAATGTTTCTACGAGAATCTATTTTCCCCGAACGTAAATTTGTTTAAATAGTCGATTTTAAATATTTACTGCCCGAAAGATATTTTATTTAAGTGATTAATAATAGCCTCTTGCTCCATTCGTTCATTAAACTTGAACATTTATTCACTATGCAGTAAGCCTGTATAAAATATTCATACAGGCCGTGTCGCTGAAAAGATATATCTTTATATTCTTCTAATTTTGTGTGTGTTGTACTCATTTGAATACAAATCATATACAATGCAAATTTTCAATTCCCATTGTAGTTGTGTTTCGTTTCATATAGAAACAAATGAGAAGCATTATAGCTCAAGCAGGAATTTTTCAATTCTGTATTTATGAAGGAAAATAAAATGAATTGAGGAAAGTGTCTGACATGTGACCACGATTTTACAATAGCAAAAACAAAAATATAAATCACATAAACAATAGTAACAAATCTCGATGTTCCATGCGTCGTTTTGCTCCGATGCTTAGGCTGGCTCAGAAGCTTATTTGTTTCAGATTGATTTTGCAATTTTAGCAACATATATTGGTAGAGCGACAGGCCTTAGCATATTTTTTTAATTACATCCTTATGTTCACTTTTTTTTATTATAGCAGGTTGTATGGTCAATGGTGCTTATGAATATATATTATCGAAATGACACTACACACGCGTTTTATTCTAACTATTTTGTTTTTTATTGTCAGAGAGTAACAATTTTTTCGATTTTTAATTGTACAGTATAATATTCAAGTGGTTTTGATTTTAAAGATAGCTTTATTTTTTATGTTTTTTACCGAATCTTGTATGTACACGATTTTTGAACAATAATATAATAACACATCGTGTCCTGCTTTTATTTTATCAATAGAAGTAATGCTATTGTATCATTTTTGAATTTATGCGCTACAGACTCGTAAGCACTTATTCAAATGCAATTCCGACATTAAACTGAATTTAAAATGAATCCTCATCCAAAGAAATTAGTTGTCAGATTTAAGCTGCATTAATAAGTAATTTAATAATCTTAAGAAGTTTAATCTCAACATTCATTATAACTTTTCTTCACAAAATATTAGTAATTTATTTTTGATAGTTTAAATTAATTGTTGCAAACTGTCCAAGTGGCTGAACTAAAAATCTAATTTCTTTGAATAAGGTGACTAAAAAGAAGGAATCCTTACATTAAAAATATTACTAAGAAAGGGGGGACTATGGTGATATTAAAAAGTTCAAGAAATTGTTAAATCATTTTTTTCTAAACTCAAATGACAAATTTATTGCATGCTTTGATAATAAATTCATTGCGATGCTTTTTAAACTATAATTGCACTGTTATTCTTAATCAATTTCATTTTGAAAAGACATGTAATTTTTTTAAATATTCTGTATAATAATTATTCATCACTGCACAAATACTAAATTTTCAAATTCAATTCTGAACCAGAGGCATGCAGTGTACACTTATATTTAAATTTTCTATGTATTTTTTCCAACTTAATCCATATTTTTTATCGATAATTTAATTTTTTATTGTTGTCACTATTTTAATCAAAGAAAACCATAATCTCCCCTTAATATTGATTGACCTACAGACTGACAGATTTTCTGAGGTAGCTACTAATCTATTTGGAGTTAAAAATACATAGACAAAGCATATTGACACGTTTTTATTGACTTGCTTTCATTACTCTAAAAAAAAGTTATTGAAAATGTTTTTATTACAGTTTATTGTTATATTTAATCTGGATATTTTTCAATGAAAAAGC
Organism: Torymus aiolomorphi; assembly: GCA_036365515.1. Classification (NCBI taxonomy): domain Eukaryota; kingdom Metazoa; phylum Arthropoda; class Insecta; order Hymenoptera; family Torymidae; genus Torymus; species Torymus aiolomorphi. Next base: position 205,460,286 of record CM070875.1, on the reverse strand, counting down.
AAGAGAACGATTACATTAATTAAAATTATTTTATTGAAGAAAATAAGTTCAATAATATTATTGTAATGTAGAATATGTTTTTACCAGATTATATTTTACTTTTATTTCTTTGAAGTAATAATTGTGTTCATTGTAAAGATAGTTTTTAATGACTTTTTAAACCAGCGTGCAACAAATGAAGTTTGCAAAAAAAGTACTCCAAGTTTAGCATACTTTTAAATCTAGCCGTAGATTTTGTTCTTCTTTTCTATTCACGATTGTAGTCTGCTGATATTTTAAAGCCAAATGAAATGTTGCTTACTGATAGCTGAAAAGTTAACTGCACTCGTGACTATCGGAAAAGAATCGGCGAAATCTGGCTATTTTGCATCTAAAGTAGCCAACTTGCAGCAGAAAACGAAACAAAATTCTTCACTGATAGCAAAATAAAACTCTGACACAAGAATACCACAGACCCATACCCACACAAATATTTCCACACACACACACGCACACGAGAAAGAGAGCGAGCGAGGTGTTTTGTGGCTGGGCCAATATATATGAACATGCATTGTTGCGTGCTTTATCTCTCTCACCCTCTGAACAAAAAAAAAATATGAAAATGACAAAAAGTAAAGCAAAACAAAAAGTATATGGACCACCTCCGCGCGCGCGTGGGGGTGTGTGCGTCTCTTACATCCGACTCTTTCCCTCTCCCCATCCCCGCGGTTATACTGCTCGCATCACCCTCGACCGACCATCACGCACGCACTAACCGATACGGATTATAAACAGGGAGGTAAACAACAAGAAACCGGTGACATGCTACAGCCCTTGGCGGCGAGTTGCCACCAAACTCGGAGTCAAGTAAGTCCCTCCTGTCACTCTCTCTTCCGTCAGAACAAAAAACAAATAAAAAGTTAAAAAATTACCAAAAACCACAGCAACAAAACTACTTTGTTACTTATAAAAAAAACCAATGCGTATATTATCACTGTTTCTATCTCTCTGCCAACCAGATACAGATAATGTACGAACGAGATAGTTTTTTTTTTTAATGTGTTATTTTTTTTTTGTTTTTCACTTTAATCAACGGCAACAACGCGCCAATTTACGAAAGTTGCTGCGGGAATGTTTCTCTCCTCTTTTCTCGATACACTCAGTTTATTATTAGTACATATAATTATACGTATACACATGAGTACATTATACATATGCATATATACGTATTCATCACTTTTTTTATATCTCTGTTTCTCTCCTCTTACGTATTTACTCGGTTACATCTCTCTTTTTCTGGTTTTTTACTACATGTCATATCCTGTATCTTTTTTAGTACGTTCGACATTTGAATTTATAAGTGATCATTTCCCCGTAAGAGTTTGATGAATTTTTTAAATATCAATGTTTCCTGAGTGCAACTTATAAATTTTTTAAGAGATATTTTTAATACTTAAAGTATGGAAATATAATTTTTTGTAAATTTTTTAAATAATAAATAATATTATTGTGTATTCGATATTAAATATATTTTTTACAAACTGTAAATAGTATACTTTGTGGTCCTTTTAACAATCTCATTTTTTACTACTTCATAGTGCACGAATATTATTTTTTTTTTTTCAATATAATTGGTAATTCAAAGAAACGTGTTTTTCAAGAAAAGAAAATTTATTATTCGAAAACTCACCTTTCAGTATCTTTTTTATGCAAGTTTTTATAATTTTTTCAAAGAGACAATTTTGCATTATTAAACATGAAAGCAATAAAACTCGTGAAAATTTAGAAAATAACGATTTCCGAATTATACTTATCTTGACGAATTATAGAGAAAAAATATATGATTTAAATCAATTGCAAGTACATATATTGACATGACTGCTCTTTCGGCCTATTTTATGCGCGCTGTTTTTTCAAAACTTCATGATCAAAACCCAATTACATTACTTTTCAAACTACATTTAAAAAAAAAAAAAAAAAAAAAAAAAAAAAAAAAATTGAAATATAGATGCACACAACAGCATCACAAATTTCAATCATCATAGATCCAAAAATCTTGCACTGACCCAACGGACGCCTCACATGATCATCGATTCCGTAACTCATCGTACGTACCTAATCCCACCGCATCTGTATCGTAACTAAAATAATTTGACGTAAGACACACCGTTGTGCGCACATGATAAATTTTATTATAATTACTCATCTCGAGCAGCGAGACCATAGCGACTATATCGTTCGCCCGATGATGGCGATATTATATATACTACTTAACTTTGTCCCGCCCTGCCTGTGCTTCTGAACCGCTTGCTTTCTATTGTTTTGTTCTCTCTTTCTCATCTCTTTTATATTATATACGTCATCGCATCTGTTAGGTGAAAATCACACACATACAATGATAGAAACATGTACACACACACACATGATTTATATATACACACACATGATTTATATATACACACATGGGAACGTGAATTTAGTGTGCGCGATTCATTAAAAGAAAGCTTTGTATTTGAATATTGGTGTTTTCAAGTTGGCGCGTAATTAAAATCATTGTGATTGAGAGTAAAGGGAGAAATTTTTAGACCATTAATTAATTGTGCATTCGAAGAGTTTAAATCTATTTTCGTATAGCAACTGGGTTTCTAGGTCATTTGTCGTATATTTTTTTCCGAGTTGAAAATAATTTATCGACTGTATGACGCTGTTGCGAGCTGCCCTTTCATAGTTTTGATTCTACACAGTGTAACTGCAATATTTGTGGAATTCGTTGAAAAGTATGTGGTTGGGGAAAATTAAATTCAGAGAGAAAAGTTGATTACGGGAAAAGCTCTTTCCCGAATGCAGTTATTTAAAAGTATATAAAAGCGTTTTGATAGGCGACGAAAAGGCACTTTATTCAATTATTTTCACGTTTCCATGAAAATTCATATGAAATTTGGTAAGTTTACCGTATAGATGTTCTTCTTTATTTCCATAATCGACATAGGCGATCTGTTACCAGTTCTCTTCATTTTCAGTTGTTCACCGAATCATCATCTTTATATACACGTTTTTATATTCCACACCGAATCGATATATTTACGAGTCTGTCTGTTTCATCGCTCACTCGATCATTGTTATATTATATATGATATAGAGAGAAACTCTTTATTGTCATTTTATATATATATACATATACTGTTTCATTTCAAACTTTTAATGATTTTTACTTGTTATTGTTAGTTTACGTTTTTTTTCATCTATATATCGATTTTTTTATTATTGTTACTATTATGATTATTTTGATTTTTAGGTTTTTTAGCATTGTAGATCCGAATGCTGCCCAAGATTTTTTATACATACTTATGATGGAATTGCTATATATATTTCAGTTTTTTCTCATTTTTCTCATTATTATTATTATTATTATTATTATTATTATTATTATTATTATTATTATTATTATTATTATTGTTAAAAGTGGCACATATCATTTTGCTTCTGATTTTCCTAGAGAAGCTACTCAACCTGTTTATTATGAAATTCTCACTTTTTACATGAATCTTCTCGTTTTTTCAGTCAAACGATCAGTGAAGAGAGAGATGGTGATGGAGGCTCGCATCGAGACGTTTCTAGGTGAGTCTAAGGAAAAAGTAACATTAATGTTAACTATTTGCTTTATAATGATACATAATTTTACTTAAATAGATTTAAATAGCGTCATTATAATAATGGAAGCATTACATTCGTTAATTTATTACTGCGTTAGGTCATAACATTTTTTTTTTTTTTGTAAAAGAACGTTGTATCAGCAAATTACTAAAAGTTTCGTATTTAGTGTCGGTATTTAATACAATTGTTTCAAGTAATATTTTTTCGCTTTTGTTAAGTTAAAAAATGTTATTGGTTTTTTATTATAAATAAAGATAGATTTATTATAAATATATTTTTAGCTAATTTTATAGCTAAGAACAATTTTCTGCTTTTATTTGATAATTATGTACCAATTTAAAGTAAATTTTGGCACTTGCATTTGACAATGTTAATATTTTAACTACTAGGTATATTGTGTTATTACTACATATTGATTTTCGTTAAAAATGAATTCTTCTTGATTAAAAAATTGACGATAAAATGTTAGTCTTCTACTAGGGTTATTTAAAATGGAAATAGAATCGTATACAATCGTTGTATATAATTCTTCAGAGTAAAATTCTTTTCAAATGACTCTCAAATTGGCCCTAAATCTACGTAATTTTACCTATACCAACACTCACCATTCACGCAATTGCAGCGGCCTGGAAGAATACGACTTCGACGACGTGCACGGCTTCAGCCTCGAGGAGTTCGACAGCCAGCACCCCGAGCTCGGCCTCGGCCGCGAGGAGCCCGACTCGTGGAGCGCGTCGATCGGGCGCAAGGTAGCGATGCGCCTCGTCGACAACAACGAGCGCGAGGTGAAGCGACAGGAGCACATCTACGAGTTCATACTGACGGAGAAGCACCACTGCCTCGTCCTCCTCGCCATGCAGCGCATCTTCGTCGAGGGCCTGCTGCGACACTTCCATCTCAACGCCGCCGTGCTCGATCGCATGTTCCCGCGGCTTCAGCATCTCATGGACATACACTTTGACTTTCTGTCGAAACTGCGACAGCGACAGGCCGAGAATGCTGTTGTGCCCACGATCGCTGACATTCTGGTCGAGCAGTTCTCCGGAGATAACTCGCATAGCATGAAGGCAGCTTATGGAGAGTTTTGCAGTAGGCACAGGGACGCGGTTGACGTGTACAAGAGTCATCAGCAGAGGGATAGGTTCGCGAGGTTCGTGCGACATTGTCAGGTGAGTGGGATTGAGTGTGCTATGTTAACTTATTATAAATAGTTTGAATATAGAAAGAGTAACAGTAAGAACGTGTAGTATACGTATTTTTGAATTACAAAATCTAAGGAAATTGCTATTGAATTTGCAAAATAAATTTTACTGCGTAGCATGGAATGTAGGAATATTAATTTCTTCTAAGAATTGACAGACTGGTTGTATATTACGTAAAATTTCATGACTATAAATTTTACAAATGTGTATCTAATATTTTATATTCTATTTATTAAGAATATATTGCATTCAAAGTTAACCAAGCAGAAATTTATAGATATTTAAATGAAAAATCTTTAATCTTCACTTCCACAAAGAGCGTTTCCGCGTTTGAATTAAATTTTGACCATATAGAATATTCAAGTCTTCCTAGAAGTTCGCTCGGACGCTATACTGAGTCAAGTCATACGTTATTCATCGCATACATTCACTAACCCTTTATTAATAAGCCATATGCTTCCTCTTCGCAGAATAATCCTTTATTGAAGAAGAAGGGTATACCCGAGTGCATACTCTTCGTCACTCAGCGACTAACCAAATATCCGCTTCTTGTGGAGCCGCTGATCAAGACCGGGGTCACTGCCGACGAGACGGACAACCTCCGCAGAGCCCTGAGCCTCGTTAAGGAGATACTCGGAGAGGTCGACGCGTGCGTCGCAGACAAAGAGCGAACGGACCGAAAACTCGACATTTACCACAAGTAATTATACATAGATCGTTTTATTCATTCTCTTGAACATAAATGAACGAAAATTAATTGTTGTTTTATTTTTTGTAGGATCGATCCGAAGTCATACGTGACATACCGTGGCAAGAAGTTCAAAAAGTCCGACATTCTGGCGTCGAATCGCAACCTCAAGTTCGAGGGCATGGCCTGGCTAATGACGCAGCAGGGTCGCGGTAAGCCCGTCGTCGTCGTCTGTCTCACCGACGTGCTATTCTTCCTTGCCGGCGAGCAGAAGTACGCCTTTTTCATGCCCGAGAACAAGGCGGGCGTTGTGTCGCTGCAAAAGTTACTCGTGCGCGAGAAAGCCGGCCAGGACTCCAGCATCTATCTCATCAGCAGTAATCCCAACGAGCCGCAGATGTTCGATCTCGAGGTTGGTTTCTTGCTATGATCAAATTTATAGTTAAGAGGGTTTGATAAAGAAGTTTTTTGTGAATATCTCCCGGTATTCTAAATGTTTTTGATAAGTTTGTGTATAAATGAAAGATTGAGAAACATAAGATTTAAATGAAATTGTGAAATTTTTGGTGACTCAGGTCGTAAAATAAAATAATTGATTAATAGAAGTCTTTGTATCAAACTATCAATATAATGTAACGAGTAATTTTCGTTCTGATTTTGTAAAAGCTATTTCTTTAAAAATATATAGCAAATCATAGAAACAATAATTAGAGCGAGATTCCACTTTAAAGACTGTAATACGATTATAGGTGAAAGAACCGCGTGACAAGCGTGTTTGGATCAAAGCGATCAGGGCGGCGGTGGAGGCGTGTCCACAAGAGCCTGATAGTGAGGCTTCCAATTTCATGGAGAATAACTTGGTCAATGAGATGAGGGACGCACGTTCGTTGTCCCTTTCGAAACTGTCCTCCGAAGAGAAGCTCAGAATTGCCAAAGAAAATCGCTTGCAGGGTATACTTGGTATGTGGTACTCTAACGTTAATAATGCAATATTTTCGTTTAGGTATTTACTTCAAAGATATTTTTCGTACAGACGAGTTGAGAAAGAAGGACGAAGAACAGGCATCGCTGTTCGAACAGAAGATGGAATTGCACCTAAGACTACATCAGGCGATTAATCTGCCAACCGACAGTGAAAACGACGTGGATAAGGTGGATAAAGACATACCCGACTATTTGAGACTTGTTCGTGGCGAAGGAATCAATTCGACGCAGATGTGGCAAGAGGTATTGAGCCGTTTAATGGCCATGCAGAATATTTGAATTCAATAATGACTAACGCTATTTTTTTAATCAGGCACTCGAAGCAGTTCAGGAAGCAATGCGACTCGCGAGTTCGCTGTCATGCAGTGCGACCGGTGGGACATTGTCCAGGAGTTTGAGTTCGGCCGGCGAGCGGCATAGCGAGGCTTACGTACCGCCATCGCTTGCTGTTCCGCGGAGAGCTGAAACATTCGCCGGCTTCGATCACAATAAGGTAAGCAAATTGCTTTTACTAAATAAAAAAGACATCTTTTAATAAGAATATAATGGTATTAATTACATAAATAATTTCCAGGAACGCTATCCGTGGCGAGATTCTGTAGCATTGAACAGCACGGCATCGCCTTTGCCCAAGAGCAGCGAGCCTGGCGCGGGCGAGCAGGCTGAAGGCAAGGAAGAGGATGAGCTTGACGTCTACAGGGACCAGCGTGAGGTCGCTGTCAGGCTGTCGCATTACGTGCACACGTTACTCTGCATCATCAGCAATCAGATGACGACCATCGAAAACCTGCAAGCTCAATTGGGTTAGTTTAACACCCTGGCTCCCTCAAGCATGAATTTCATTCCCTATATAACTTATTCTTCTGTTTCAGCTGGCTTCAAGGAGGGTAGCATGACCAAGTCGAACAATCGGCCAAACCCCAATCGACAACTGGAGGAACTGCGCAACTTACAAGACCAGTTGAGCCGCGAGCGAGCCGAATTTCGCGTTGCCTCGCAGCAAGAACGCTCACAGTTGGAGGAGGAACGTGCTGAGCTCAATAAGCTACGATTGCAACTCTCGGCTGAACAGCGCGACGTCGAGAAACAGCGCGATCAGCTGTACCGTAAGCTCGAGGCACTCACGCGACAGGGTGTCTCGGTGACGACTGCCACGACAGCCGGTACTGCCTCGTCGAGCGACAGCGGAGTTGGTAGCGGTAATACATCTACGTCGAGAAAGAAATCGCAGACTGACGAGAAGGGCATGATACCGCAGCATCTGTTCAGCGCGACGAATCAGCAAAAGGTGCAGCAGCTGCCTGTCAAGCAGCAGCTACCCCTCAAGCTGGCCAGCGGCAGTAACAACAGTAATTCCAGGTTTGTTGAGGCGATTGCAGTTTTGTTTTCTTCTTTGCCGATATTGTATGAAAGTTTCGTGACTGGATAATAATCAGTACTGGGGTCCATTTGTTTTCCGTGAGATTTCCTAGAAAAATTAATGACAGGAACTTTATAGATATTCTTTATATAATAATATTCTTACAAGTTCTCATCAAAAAGTGAACTGAACAAAAAATGACAGTGGTGTTTTCATTTTTTCAGCAATACAAGATTTACAGTTAAATTGAAACATCATTGATGTATATTGTATATATATTAGTTTAAAAGTCTAAAAATCCAACCAATATGTTTTCGTAAGTCTGATATAATAGCAAATTTTGTTGATAACTATTTAACACAATACTTCTAAACTTAATGTATGTTGTTATTTGACTAATAGTACATTTCGACACGGGTGCGGAAGGTGATTATTTAGCTCATGTGACGTTTTTCGCACGAGCGAAGGAAGTGAGAAGTCACATGAGCTACAAATCTTCTTGCGCACCAGTTTCGAACCGTATTTTATACCACGAGAGCCGAATAATCATATTAAAGTTATGACTTTGAGGTTAGAGTGGTATAAATAATAATTATCGATCATCATGATCATCATTATATAACAGTTTTTATAATAATTGTGATTATTAACGTTAATTTTATTTACTTTACGACTATTCGTTAACATGATAATTAAAAAAAATGAATGTAATGCGTGTCCTACTCCGTTTACGTGCATGAGTTTAAAAAGAATAATTTTAAATATTATGAAATATAATGCATTTATCTGAATTAATGATTGACCATCATCACATAATGTGATTTAAGAGAATGAGGCTAAGAGTTAAAAAAAATTTTCCTGTACCAAGAAATATACCTTGAACCTTTCTCTTTTGTTACATGATTAACAATGATACTCTATATTACAACCGATGTTTATTTCAAATTAAATGATCTTAACATTTTCCAATAAACAGGACCGGCAGTATAATAAGCAACAACAGCCCAGACCGTCACTCACGCACCGGCAGCAGTCCGGCGATCGTGACGAGCTCGTCGACCCTCTCCTCCCCCGAACTGGGCAGCAGCAGCCAGCATAACAACGGCTCGAGCTCCCTTAGCCACTTCTCCATGTCGAACCGCTCTTTGCGCAGCACGCGCATACCTGAACCCTATCCCCGCAAACACCACGTCCAACAACAACAGCAGCAGCAGCAACAACAACAACCGCAGCTGCAACAGCAGCAGAAGGCAGAGCCGCAGCAACCACTGGAGGAAGAAGTGTTATTTTTGTGACGTATCTTGCGTTTTGGGCGCAAGCACTTTAACCGTTCTGCCCGCGCGTCCACGGGCGGCTCGGCTACGCCGACCTCCACACCTACGCCGACACGCGCCGGCGTCACCGGAGTCGCTCAGACCGATGAGACACAGCAGACGCCGAGGAGCCGCGTCAAGTCGTTTTGATTGCCGACTTTCGGTACGAAGCGCGCCGAGAAGAGGTAAATCAGGGGGATTCGAGAAAGACATACTCACTAACTTACCTCCCCCGATCAACACACACACACACACACACGTGCAGATACGCGTGAAGAAGCCGCACGCGATGAATAAGTAAAACGATGAGGACGAAGGCCTGTGCAGGGGATACTGACGATTCGAGGCGGCCGCGTTGATTTCGCCAAAACGATGGTTCGATATAAATTGTGTGTATATTTGTATATAGTGCGAGGCGGCGTATGTAGATGACCGGGAATGAATGGGGTTGTTTACGGAAGTATTTGCATTACGAAGGACTTTTTAATAACGAGGTTGTCAGTGTTTAGTCAGTCGCGCGAAGGGGAGAGAGTTTTTATTGACAAGTTTGCATTCCACGTAGGTTTTGTAATGCAATTGATATTGAGGAGAATTGTTTTAGAGGTGTGTGAGTAGGAACGTTGATATATTCCATAAATATCGCATTTAAGAGGGTAGTCTTTTAATATTATTTAGTTGCAGAATAGAAAAATCGTGACGAATGATTTTCGCAAAACACGAATTGTTTTTTTTTTTTTTTTTAAATTTTAGATTAAGGGGGTCCGAATAACGTTTTATTTTAATACATAATAATTATACGATACTTTCTTTATTTTAAATAGATTATTTTCAAATCAATTTTTTGGAAACATTTATTCTTCGTTGATTTACTATTGCAAATATTATTAAATCATTAATTGAGTAATTAGTTTAAGGTTAAAATGATATTTGCATTATACATTAAATTAACTTGTAATTGAAGTATTACAAACTAATACATCAAAATTGTATATAGTGCTTTTTTTTCAGTTTTATAGAAACAAAATATTTTGAGTATCTCAAGTGCTGTATTAAGTATGTTAATAAATAATTTGGACAATCATTAATTTTAACATTGAATTAAAAGACAATCAAATTGGAAACATGAAGAAAAATTTGTATTAGCAATTTATCTAAATTTTAAATAAATTAATTTTTGAAATGTCAACGTTTAACGTTTTTACAACAAAACTGTTTATTCACTGGTCATTGATAGTTGAATGAATTATACTATTTAATGGTTTGAAACGCAAACTCGAAATATTTGATTACGAAACAAATCATTGAAACTTTTCCAATTCGATTTCAACTTTATAAATTCGAATTTTCTTATCTGTGAGCGAAACTTCAGTATCCTTTGCACACGTTAATACGGTTACATGCGCATGAGATTCTATCATAATGTTGATATTTTTCTTCAAATTTGTATAGCCAAACATTTGTAGAAACGTGAAAAAAAAAACTCACCTGACGATGTTTCTTATAAGAAATAATATGCAAAAAAAAAATATGCGTCGCGTAACAGAAAACCGGACAGTAGTGGGAAAAACATGAAAAAAAGTTAAAAGGAAAACGAACATAAGGGCAATAACAAAAACTTTGCGATTCATTCGCCGAGTTTTACAGAGTAACGCCGGGAAAAAACGCGAAAAAGTTTTTCAAGAGAATTATGTAAGAAATGAAAAAAAAAGCTTAAAGTATTAGAGGCCAACTTGAAAAGTTTAAACAGGCCGTTCTTGTTGATACTTTGCTTGTTATAATATGATAAGAAATAAGCTGACTGACAGTTCTGGGTATGTCATTTTAGACGAGTCTTTTAAACAAAAAAAAATATAATAAAATAAAAACCTGTTGCTGTTTGGTGGCGATAAAGATTATAGGCAATTAAAAATGCGATTATACATATATTATAAATATGTATAGAAATATATTTTTGTTTTGTGTGTAAATGAATGAGTGTGTCTGTTACAGCATGTTTGCAATGTGTTTCCAGAAAGGAAGGCAATTTCTTTCTTGCTCTGTAAAAAAAAAAAAAAAAAATGAGCCTTTTACTGCCAATTTGAACTGTTAATTTTTTTTTCTTCTTTTCACTTCAGACTGCAGCTTATTTAAGTGTGTATGCGTGAGTGTACGCCAAAAGCAAAAAAGGTTTATTGTGAAAGAAAAAGGAAACTGTTAGTGAGAAAGAGAAAATAAAGGGCCTAATGCGTACTATAAACTGAATACACACATTAAAGAGACGGCAAAATTATAACAAAGTCAGACAGTTTTGTATAAAAAAAAGAAAATTTTCTATTCGATAAGTGAGAAGTAATTGCTAAAAAAGAATTTCAATGCAATGCCATATTAACAAATATTAAGTATCAAAAGTATTGAATTTTTGTTTTTATAATATGTTTTGAAGTTAATTGTATACGTTATTAAAGGTGCAATGTAAAAAATACATTATTACGCTAAGAAGTTTTCTAAAAGTCACATATATATATTTTTAAGGAATAACAGTATTTTTAACAGCGTATAGCTGAACTACAATGCATTTAATGTATTTTATTCTATTATATTATTTGAAAAATTACATTTATACATTCCATTATAAATTAAGAATTATTATTTTTTCATGCAAAAGATATAAATACTTTTATAAAGTAAATGTGCTTTTCTCATAAAAGTAATGATTTTTATTTCATTTTGTATGATATACCTTTTTAAGTACAACTTTAATTAAATTAGAAATTTAATGTACTTGAGGAGGATATGATTTTTTTAGTATATATTTGTAAAAATTTTTCTATATTCTTTTTTCAATTACTAAAATAGAACATTATTTAGATATACACTTATGCATTATATAAAACTGTTTGTTTTTGGTTTAATTTTGCCAATGTCTACATTATGCACTTAAAACCCCTCCCTGATAATTATAAACTTCCAATCATTATACTCTTTACGACTGTTTGCTGCATTTAGAAAATTATAAAGATTTATAAATTATAGTAATGATAATGTATGATTTGTATTACCTTAATCGCATTAGTCCTATGTTGCTTATGAATAATAATTTAATGTTGATTGTCAATGATTTGAAAATGAAAGAAAGAGAAAGAAAGAAAAAATACTTTGATTAACAATCGACATTAACTTTCTCAACATTCTAATGACAATTTTATTGTACTTAATTACTCATAAATTCATTCCAATTTCTTAAAGTCGTGCAAAAATTTCTCGATAATTTGTATATATATTGTATGTAAGTTATATATTATATTGAGTAGTATTTCGTTAATAGATCGACGCCGGGAACGTGTTGTATACATGTTTCGAATAAATATATGCATACATAATACGTGCGAATTAAATGACGACGACGACTCGTCGAATGTCTGTGAATGTACTGTCACAATAGAACATTTCTTAGAATATAATTTTTAAAGGAAACAATATTTTACTGCATACTTACTTCGACAGATGGAAAAGACAGAAGATATGACGAAACTGGAAAGTCAAATTGCGATAATTGTGCCAATCGATAAAATAGCTTGATTCTCTTTTTCAACAAAAAGTTATCTTCATTATTTTTTCACATGTGTGCAACGTGCGCTTTAACGAAAGAAAGGAAATATGTACAAAAAGGAAATCCTACACTCAATGATGTAATATAAAGGAAACAATTGGCAAATTAAGTATTAATTTATACGTTCAGCGTTTACTTCCGATTCATCCACTGCCATTGTCTCGTATTACTTTCGTTAATTTTTTTATATTCATTGTACTTATTTCAATTATATCTACTAAGACAATGAGTTAAAATTTATTAATAAAATTTGATTTTTTATTTGTCTTGATAAAGTTAAGAACCTAAAATATGTTCTGCTATGTATGTTTACGAATTTCATCTTTGGCAGTGTATAACAATGTAAAGTTAAATTTACAAATTTTAACGACATTACGTTATATTATATTTTACATTTTATCAGTACATCTTACATTTACAAATTTACGTAGAATTATTAATAATTCAAAAACAACGAGAATACAATTTTGTGTTAACTTTTTTTATTTCTTATTGTCGTGAAATCTTTTCATTGAAGTATTGAATTACTTTACTATTTAGACGTGTTCTCTTTTCCAAATAATTAACAAACGGTTTTTACTAAAGTATAACAAAAAATAATATAGTGAGTGAAACAAAAAATTATAAAGGTATTATATGCTCAATCACAAATGATAAAGGAATAAATTAAGAACTAAAAAAATTAAGATTGTCTTTCTACTTAGAAATATTGTGAGACAAATCAATATACCGAATAAGATGTAAATTAAGGTGCACGACGTGCAATAGGGTCAAATAAATTTTTTGTCAATCAATGGCTTGTGCGATGGCAGAAGTAACGAAAGCATAGAAATCTATTGAATATTATTATAAGGTAAACTCGATATATAAATATAAAGTGAAAGAAAATAATGAAAGATATTTCTCAATCAATCATGATGACAATAGACTATAACTTTAATCCCATTACAGTGTTATAAATATGCGGAAAAATCTACGAATCGTGAATTGTTATAAAAGGGGTTTAACAGAAGGCGTATACATAAACATATGAAAAAGAAGATAACATAAAAAAAACAGATACCTTGTTGTTACTGCATCATTACGTGTGCATAAACGATAATGCATTTAATCGTTGTTAGCCCTTAACGACGAGACAAACTTAGTTTTATCCTACGGCAAAACGAAGTCCTGTTCGAAATCTTTGTCATTGCGCGAAATGAATCATACACAATTCTTTGCACTTTTTAAACTGAAATACGTATTAGCAAAACAGTCAGCATTGACTATCAGTATGTGGACTTTTGCAAATACATTTTTAATTTATGGTTATTTACTTACTAATTTTGCGTTGTTGAAGATTTCACATAGTTTTAACGTTGAGAAGAAAAAAAGTCACTCAAAAATTGTTGTAGCAGTAGAGTTTTATATAAGCGACATGTATTCTCTGCACGTAATTTACGAATGAAAGTAAAAACGTAAAAGATATCCTTCGAAAAAATTGTTTAAAATACGTGAAACTTTTATAACGTAATTAATATTTTAAAAGGCATTAAAAATGTATTTTTCAAAGTAAATATTAACATATAAGTCATTCCTAGAAGATAAACGCATTTATCGAGAACAGGACTTTCTTTTCGACTTTTTAGTATTAAAAGGAAACAATGTAGTATATTTACATATATACAATACCGACGAAGGATTACAAATTATTTTTCATCGAGTCACAGACGCGACATAATATTATTCCTAAGTACGTGAAAAGAAAAGTCTTTTTAAACTTAGAATATATTAAAGTTAAAGCTATATAGATCATTAACATCGACTCGCCGCGTCCTTTGCTCTTTGTACGTGTGACAGAGAAGAGAATAAAGTATAATGGTGAAAACTCTCGTCTCTTCGAAGTCACTTCGAGAAATAAAAGAAAGAAAAAGAACACAGAAATAAACAAGTTCGAGTCCTCGATCCTTAACAACTAGTAGTGAAATATGGCCTACGGTAGTCCTTTAACTCGTAAGTATAAGTCGTTGGGGTATCATATACACGTGGGCGCAGACGAGTGGAGAAAAGTGTGATTATCCCTTCTCGCTTTTTCTCCCGCCGTCTGCGCCCAGTATTAATAATGTTAATTGTAAAATCGCATCGATCATGAAGAAGAGGAATAAAAAAAGAGAAACTCGATAATGTAGTCCATAGCACGAAGTGAAACTTTTTCCATGTATTATATAATAACGATTTTTGAAACTCCGTGCGAGAAGTTCGATTTCTCGCACGCTGCGTTAAACGATGCGTGCAAAAATCTCACTTCTCGCACGTCGTGTCAAAAAATACGGTTCGACACTTGTGTGAGAAGTTGATTTTCTCCTCGTGTGACCTTTTCACCCTCGCTTCGCTCGGGTGCAAACAGTCACACGAGGGGAAAACCAAATCCTCGCACTAGTATCGAAATGTACTATTTCAATCGCCGCTTATTTTTTCAAACGGACTGTTCGATGAAAGAGACCAAAATGGGATCTTAATAACTTTTAGTCTCACGGGTGATGCTCATGATAACTATTTTTATACATTATACTCTGTAAACTTTTTCGATCTATAAATGAAGATGAAAAAAAAAAAGAGAAATCATAATTGTGATAACTGACTGTACTGTTCGTTTTTTCAATAGTCTAGAGGAAATTCGATTATTGCTTTTAAGATTACGCATCTGTGATTTTCAATGATTTCATCGGCGATTTGGAGTTCTTGCGTATGTGTCAACCATGTCTTCTCTATAGGGACAATACCATGCACTGTTTTAAATGTCATCACGTCGAAATTATAATTTACCTGTGAAATAAAACCGCAGCTGTAATATTTTAAATTTAGACTCGCGTTAATATTAATATAATCATTGAGTGTTGATTGAAAGAGATTATTTTTACCCAAATGATTAGTAATAATTATGAAACATACTAATAATAAATAAAAGT
This sequence comes from Torymus aiolomorphi, assembly GCA_036365515.1. Classification (NCBI taxonomy): domain Eukaryota; kingdom Metazoa; phylum Arthropoda; class Insecta; order Hymenoptera; family Torymidae; genus Torymus; species Torymus aiolomorphi. The sequence goes on along the minus strand of CM070875.1, from coordinate 205,444,569 downwards.
TTCTATTTTGAACTGAACTATAATAGACTGAATATTGCATTTAATACTTGAACTGTATTAGTTGATTTAGCTAATAGTAACTTGTTCAACTCTCAAATGAATTTTTTGGCTGATATTTAATTGAACACTTTACGTCGTTGTTTGCAACGTTAATGGAAACGCGATTATATATGTATTAATAGCGAATTTTTTTAACGATAATTCATTATTTTTAAAAATAACGAAGTAAAACATTAAAAATAACAGATGTTTAATCTTAAGAGACTCTAATGGAAACGGGACGTTTATTCTGATTTCGATGCGATTCGGTATGAGGCGTTTAAGAATAAATACAAACTCAACTAATATTAAAGAAAAAGGTGTAGAATTAGAATTCTTCGAGTCTTGCTAGCATTTCATTTCGTTGATCGCCAGTCAATACCGAACTAAGCATCGTGTAACACTGATAACAAAAAAGTGAAAAAAAAAGAGTATGAATATATAATGACTAATCTGCGATTATTGTGCGCTATGTATATTTTTGGAAATATTACGGAAAAACGCCTTTTTTGAAACTTTATCCTTGTTAAATCTTGTATAATTAATGAGAAAACTTACTCGCGACACCGAGTAATGAAAATTCTAACGGAAATCAATGTGAACCACAATTGATTGCCTCGAAGCCTCTTAGACGTTAAGTCTATATACTTTGTATGAACGATCGTAAAAATCGAGCGACACGCATTTGATATATTAATCAGTGAAGTGGGTTCGCTATATAAGTACTTTCTCTCCTTCTTTTTTCCTATAGTAGACATATATACGAAAAAAATATATCACTTTCTTACCCATCCGTTTCAAGTACGATGAACTCGCATTCCATTCTATACCTATAACGTGCTACGTTTTCGATTGTTATGTCATACATTGTTCAGTAAAACTAGCTACGTAAGAGACAAAAATAATACTTATTTATTATAAATGTACATAAAACTGTTATTGTAATAAAGAAGATTGTAAAAGGGTAATATACGAGAAAAGAAATGGTGTAGTATTTTTGTATCCTTTAATTCATTCTTACTATTACAGTATTACAGTTACTTTCTTTACACGTCATATCGTACTCACTCTGTTCTGATACAATAAAATATATAAATAATTTTACAATATAAAAAAACGTAGAAAACAAGTTAACCTACATAAAAAAAGTTGTTATAATAAAACATTCTGTAAGGGAATTAAAAAAAAAAAAAAAAAAAAAAAAAAAAAAAAAAAAAAAAATGCGATTTCAATATATTTCAATTTAATTTTTCACGTATATATAATAATTAATTTCTTTCCATATTTTATAAAGGTTTTATCATTTACAAAATATAAATTTAATTCTTAAATATTAAACAACTTTGTGCAGTTTTAGTATGGCTTAGTCCTGTGATTTTTATCACTGCGACTTTTTTCTGCTCCAATTTTCGCGGGTCGCGGTTTGTGATGAGCATTCCTCTGTATGAGTATTGGTTCGGTTTGCCTCCAAATATTAATAATACCTCCTTCGCCTCCTGTGACTAAACACCCGCTCTAAAATAGAAAAAGGAAATTAATAAAATTCTATAAAAAAAAATTACTTTAAAAAATTTTACTACAAGACAATGAAAAGAATAATTATTACCTTTTCATGCAACCAGCTATCACGGACGATTTGTTTATTTCCTGTTACGTTATAATACGGCTCCAATTGGTTTTTTCCAAAACTTAGACATTTTAAGAACTCTCTAGAAATTTAAAATTTGCATTTGTTTTTATTCTATAATAGCAACAATATGAAAATAAATTATAATTTATTAAAAATTAAATCTTACCCTTTTATCGTGCTCAAACCAGCAAGCAAGTAAGGATTACCAAATGTACTTGGAGCATGTATCCGGACTAAATAACAGCTGTCTGGGTCATCATTCTACAGAAAAGTAATATAATGAATTCATTGTTTGCTATAAAAAAGATTACACAATAATAAAATATTCTTACTTGAGACAAAGCAAGATTGCTTCTGTCAAATTTATTATAAGGACTAGCATCTTCACAATTCCACAATTGAAGTGAATGTGTGTGCGTCGTACACCAAAGGTTGTCATTTGTAAGCCAACCTAATCGATCCTGTAAAAATAAATTATAAAAATAGTTTTAAAACTATACTTAAAGGAACTTCCTTTCAATTTATGTATATATGTAATGACAATGAAAAAATTTTAATTCTTACCACTGAGGATTCGGTGTTCAAGGAATATGTTAAAGCCGAGTCTTCTGAAGTTTGCATTAAGTCAAATATATTAATTAAGCCATCTGTACTACCCGATCCAAGAACGTCTCTTTTGTTAGAATGAAACGATAAGGAGGTAATGTCATCCATATGTGACTCCCAATAACCACCGAGTAGATTATTTTTACCATTGAGTTTAGAATTGCTGTATCTTATGTCCCAAAACAATATAAAAGCATCACCACCAATGTGTTCTGTACCACCTGCTATGAGCCTTTCATCACAGCTGATGTCGAAGCTGGCAAGTGGTTTAAGTTTCCCATCTTCTGTATTATCTGTCATCAGAAATAAACAGGAAATATAACAAATGTGTTTAAATATGCAAAAACGGTAAGTGAAGTATCTGGAAAACAAACCTTTGAACTCGGCTATAACTTTTCCTTTCGCTCGTAGATCACAGGCAGTAACATGGCCATCGTTGAAGGCAGTATAAATAATATTTCGCGAGTTAGGACTAAACTTAATGCCTATAATAGGGGAGTTGCCGTGCTTGAGAGTAGCTGTTCTCGTAACAGTTTCACCAGCTGTGTAGACAACGCAGGAATGGTCAGTCAATGACACACCAACTCTGAACTCTGACTCGCTGTAACAAAATAAAACTCAGGATTATTTTCGACGAAAATACAGTACTATTAACAATCCATAGTAAGCACTTTGCTTACCTCTGCGTGCCGCACAAGCAGAGGATGTAGTTCTGGTCGTCAGTGGTGACACGCTCCTCGACTGAGACGACGAATTCGCCTTTACTCTTGGCCAGTCGGCTGTTCTTCTCTGGCCGCCGCGTGCCGTTTGTCTCGACGCTGAGCCGCTTCAGCGATTCTACGATCTTCGCCATCTCCTTGCAATCGTCGTTGTTGTCTTTGACCCAAAATTAACAATGACTACTCGTCGCCGCTCGTAGTCTTGGGACGCACGCGAGACGCAGCCGCTGTTGCATCTGAACCGCCGTACGGTTTTATCACCACAGCGTGCACACTCTTTCGCGTGGATGTAAATAAACGGCTCAAGCACTGCGTAATATACGTATGTGGAAGTTGTTGACTGTCTATGGACAGTGCACTTGCTATTTGATGCTACTTTCTTTGCAGGAATTTACTGTGCGCCTAACCTCGATGTCGTGTCTACTGCCGTAGATCGCCGCAACACGTATATTTTTTTTTCTTCCTTATGCTCCAGGTAATGTCCTCTCCGCAACACGTATATTTTATATTTTAATTACTAAACAACACACGAGGAACCTATTACGTGCTCTCTTATACGTGCTACACACTCTAAAACTGCGCCGCGCACATGCGACACCTACAACGTGAAGCGGTCGTGCGGGGGTGCACCATTGCACGAAACACATGCAAACTATTGTTAGATTGTTACAGTGACCGTTAAAGACGGACTATTGTTTTTCGAAGTATAGGTAATTTTTGAATTTGCAAATCGGAAAATCGGTTAGAAACTGTACAAACATCGCGCGGATTCGCAAATCACTATAATACGATGATCGAGCGCACCGCGTGGAAAAATAAAAATAAACACGCATTACCAATGATTTTCGGCGCTGTAGCGTTGGCAGCAGTGCGGTTTTTAAGTTTTGAACGTTAGCACGTTCGATAGCGAGAGATGAATATTTACAAGCGGCTGAGAGAATTCGTTGGACTTCATTTTCCCGGCTTTTGACAAGTTGTCGAGGATTGTTGAGTATTTTCCGCTATTGCGAATGCAACTGTGACAATGTCGATGAACAGGCGCCGATGGTCGAACGAGTTGCTGGACTCGTTGATGGAATTTCAGAGTGAGTTAACATAATGACTCTGGCACCCGATTTGTTTACCATTGTTTTTGCGCGAGAAGTCTCGTTTTGTAAAATAGAAAGATGTTTTTCGCATAAGTAATATGTTTGTATTTTGATGCGAGAAATTGGCTAAACTCTCAGTAGTTTTTGTATAGTATTGATTTTTAACCTAAAATGATTTTATAGTTACATAAGATTTGTACCTACTAATCTGTTTTACTATTTTTACTGCAAAACTTTTGTTGTATGTACTGTTAATCAAAAGTATAACCATTAATTTACATGTTAAATGTTTTAATTTAGATCGAGAAAATTCACAGTTGGTAGATTCGCTAGAAAATGAGAAAACAGCATGTACAGAAACAACAACCAAATCGGAGGATGACCAAGATACAAATATTACGGCAATGTTGGCTTCATTAAACCTGCAAAATAGCCCTGCAGTTTCCATAAGTTCAAAAGAATCCAGTGAAGACAGTTATGTACTTGATGTAGCTATTAGTGACTATGCAAACTCGTCGGAAAGGAGTGAGTCACCATTCAGTGTTTTAAATTTGAATGTCACTGAAGAAGTTCAAATCAAATCTTCTGAAAATCTCATCAGATTTAGTGTGGTAGATGATTTCTTTGCAGATGATAAAGTATCAAACATAAATGATATTTTGAATGTAAGCATGTCAGAAGACGATACTATACAAAATACTATAGAAAATCAGTCAAATAAAACACCTGTTCAATCTGATTCAACGATTTTGAATGAAATAGTAATGGAAGATGCTAGTTCAGATAGTGGAACTATTAAATTATCTTCTTGTAATTCAAGTGAGCAAAATCTTACTGAGATAAGAACAATAGAAAATTTTTCTCATTATTCAAAGAACCCTACAGATATATCAACTGGTGATTTATTGAACTTCAATGAAAGAATAACAGAAAGTCATACAATAAGTTCAGGTAGTGGAACAATTAAAGTATCTTCTTGTAACTCTAGTACAGAGAATATAGCAGAGAAAAATATATCAGAAGAGCAGTGTAACCAGATTACAGAAGTTTGTAAACAAGGTAAAGTTATAAAAAATAATAGAATGAAATTCTTTAGATGAAACTAGTAGACAAAGTTTTTAGAAATATTTAATATTCACTAATAGTATAATATGAATATTTGTTAAAAAAATTAAAAAATAAGCTTGCTAATATTATTTTAGTAAAGTACATTTAAACTAACTTTCTTTTCGATTTTCAGATGAAATGCGCCATAGATTCTTTTCATCTCCAGTTGAACTTTTTAAAGATTCAAACACTGAACAGTTGATTGCAGAAATGGAGATGCCTGATGTTTGGGATGCATTACTTTGTTTGGAAGAAGCATTATCACCATTTGATGAAAATAAAGAGAGTGTTTATGAACGTTCACTAGAACATGGGAATATACTGACTAGACTTTCCCAGAAATTCAAACAAACTCCAACAAGATTTACAGAAAAATTAGTGTCAATAATAGAAGATTCTATTGTCTCTTCAGAATCTCCAACCAAGCAATGTGCAGGTGATACCTCTGGAATCAGTTTGCATAGAATGACTGGAGAATTCAGAAAGCTATGTAAGTTTATTGAAGATGAGTCAATGCCAGAGTGGGCTCCATCTTTAGTAAATATGACTACATGTTTAGAAAAGACAGAGTCTCCAGAGGATGAAAAAAATAAAAATTCAAATTTTGTAACACCAAAATATTATAAAAAAAAGAATGAAGAAAAGAATATGGAAACCCCAAAAAATATGATTTGTTGTATTCATGATACTTCAAGTCAAAAATATAAGTCAAAACCATATGATAATTTTGTTACTCCCAAAAATAAAAATCTTACACCTATTAAGCAATTCACGCCGAGTGCAGATAAATCTTTTGAATATTGGGAATCAGTTTGCAATATGATGTGCGAAAATAAAGCTAGTAGTAAGAAAAAAACGAGAGTAAGTTTGGCTTCAAAAAAAAGTATGGAAGAGATGTTGAGTATTTGCGAACGTCAAATGGCTTCACTGGATGATAGTAGCATTGACGTTAGAAATTCAGAACCATGCAAAAAGACTGATAGTGTGATAAAATCGGAACTAGCTCAAGTACCCAGGTCCAAGTCAGTCTCAAAAATGTTTTCAAATAATAGTGAACAACCGAAGCAATCATCTAGTGTAAAGAAAATAGAAGAAATAATTTTGGATAATGATTTGAAAGCATGTGGAAAAAATGAAGATCCTACAACGATTGAAAATAAAGTTGCTGAAGATTCACCGAAAAACGACACAGATGTAAAACTGAACGAGGAAATGGACGTTTCAGATGACTCATATGTATTATTTAGACGAAAGGATACCAATCTAAATGATAATACTTTTGAAGATGGCTTCAAACCACTGCCATGTAGTCCAATGGATAACAGTTTTACTGGTACGGGAAGTCCGTACGTTTACTTGGAAGACGATCAAGATTGTTCGTTAATGATAGAATTAGCCAAAAGACGTCAAAGATGTTTGGACACGGCTAAGTTGATGATGGAAATCGATAAAGAAGACCCCAACACGAGTGGAGACACTACATGTTTGGAAACCCTATACAAATTGGGTATTAATGGGGACAAAACTCTCGCCGAAGTCGAGGACGACGCTAAATTTTTGAACACTCTAGGACATTGTTTAGAGTACAAGAACTATCTGCGCGACAAGAGCAAGCCCTTAAAAAATATGCTGCAAAAGTTCGATTCACCCGAAGACTTTAGAAAGAAAACGGCGTCTGCGTTGAAATCCAAAAAGTCACTGCAGCAGAAACCCTCGAGCTTGATTAAAACTCATCAGACATTAAAGTTGAACAAACCACGAATCGAGCAGAGGAGTCATCTCAAGAACGTGCAGGATAGAACCGTGACGCCGAGAATAATCTCGAATACCACCTCTAAGATACCGCCTAGATCGGAAACTAAAAGGCCGCTGTCATCGGATATGCAGCAAATGAAGGCAACACAGCGGTTGCTAACGAAAACCACGTCGTTGAATCCACGGTCAGCGAAGACAACTCCCAAGACGGTTCCTAGAGGGACTTCCAGAATCAGTGCCAAAACCACTGCACCAACGCCGAAAAAGATAACACCTACGCTATCGTCTAAACCCAGAACGACGACCAGCGCGGTCAAATCGCGGCCACAGACGAATCGCAACCTCGCACCAGCCAAGCCGCTCACCTCGAGAACTACCCCAACAACATCTCCGCTGAAGATGACTCAATTGTCGTGTCGAAAGAGGATCACACAAAAAACATCCCCGTTGATGGCAACTCAGCCGTTCAGTCAAAAGAATGTCTCAACAAAAACATCCCCACTGAAGGCGAGTCAACCGTTGAGTCAAAGAAGGATCACACCGAGGGCGACGCCGAAACTGTCCATTCCCAAGATCGTACTAACGCCGGAGGGCGAGTCGTCGCCGGTGCTGCGCGAAAAGCAGACTAGGAGCAATGTCCCGGTGACCCAGGCAGCGCCAAAGCTGAAGTTGTTCGCCACCCCGGGCAAGAGTCCGACCACAGTGACCCTCGGCCGAAGGAAGCCGCAGTCGTACTTTTCGGATCCGAAAAGAGCCGCAACACCAACGACGTATTTCTCGGACCCGAAGCAGACGTCCTCTATGCCACAGAATCCGTTGCATAGCGTACAGTCACCGATTGGTCTTTATATTAAGTCCACGGATAACGATCTTATTCAGAACGTGCAGGCGCATACGAACGACTGGCTGCTCACCCCCGTGAGGAACGGGGAGGATGGCAAGTCGCCGCAGCTTAAGATCAAGCTCTCCTCCAAAGAGAACAAGGTAATTGTTTAGCATGTACGTAGAAAAGAGTGTAAAATTAAATATCAGATGCTGAATTTGAAAATAACTCATGTTTGTATCATTTGATTTTGTTATAGTTGCCGAGTGTTTACTGCGACGAGAATATGGTATTGCCTACAGTCAGATATCATTCTGCCAAAAAAATACATATGGTAAGAGAAAATATATAATCACAGATAAATTTTTACTCTATTTAATATTAGTAATACTTATTAATTATTCTTTGATTATAGATCGATCAAAAATCGCCTTCACTTCGATCGTTAACACCGAATTCCAGAATAAAGGAATTATTAGAACCCATTGAAAATACAGTTATTATTCGGCACGAAGGTATAGTAATTACATTAGCCGTTATTCATATGAGATAATTTTATTGTAGAGTTGCTAATAAATAAAAAGATTATACAAAATTTAAGGTTTAAAAGATTGGAGATAACTTGAGTGTTTTTTCCGTTAAGGCAATGTATCAAACAGTTAAAAATTTCCGCTTGGATCATCACTGGAAATAGATTCTTTTTTTCATTTAATATATTGTAATAAGATTATTAGATTTTCGTATAATAATTTTATATGGGTCTGAAGTTTGCATCGTTGGAATGCAACGAAATAATTTTTTACAATTGCTTTAAGTTATTAAACAATGGAAATTTTATCTAAACCTTTGTTATAAAGCTATTTTATACTATAAAACAGTAAATCTATACACAAAATTAATATTAATTAGTATAAACTTGAAGTAAAATGAATTATTTTTTTATTTCGTTGTGCCCCAACGTTGCAAACTTCAGACCCATAATTTTATTGTAGGTTTACTAAAAAATAATTTTTACAGCACGTGTGGCAAATGATTCAAAGGCGAGTTGTCCTGATTCAGAGATGTCTATTCATGTTCACAAAATAGCTGAGAAAGCAACATCTATGCGGAGACAATTAATGTAAAATATTAGTGTTAAAAATGTTTATTCTTTTGTAAGTTACAGGTGTGTAGGTGGTATATTTTTAAGTAAAAGAAAATTATATAAAGCGATTTAGTATAGTTTTAAAGAAATGTAAAAATTAAGTCACAAGTTTTTTTACCGATTGGACGTTTGTATTATTTTAGAAATAAGATTTCTACTGATTTCAAAAATGATCAGACGTTTATTTCAAACGTTGCTTCAAGAAAATCGAAAAAGTATTGAATTGTCATTAGTTTTCAAGGTAGTTTTTTAATTCAATGAAATCTCAGCATGTTATAGTACTATTAGTAATTCGCACCCCATTTAAAAATATTTTATGAATGTTTGCTAATAACGGGTATAAAACTTTTTTTATCATGACATAGTGATGTGTATGTAAAATTTGTAAATCTGCGCAATTGTTTCTACTTTGGCACTAAATGGTTTTAATTATAAACTCTTTTATATATTTTTAATAAATTATCTAAAAATCCTATATTTAAGAATTATTTTTAATAACCTCGTTTGGTAAAAACTATAGTATACTCGCATAAACCGATGCAACTAAATAATTAAGAAACCCATACAATTTTTAAGTTTTAGTATTTCATTTTACAAAATCTACGCATTTGTTGTTGCATTATATCGTTTTTCTTATTCAAGTGAAATATAATTAAAATTTGAAAAATAATTAAAATTTGTTCATTTTGTACTACTGTTGCATCAGTATTTCAATTTTCTCGTTAAACCATATTTTACGAAAACAATGACCACGCATGTACATCATGACGCACGGGAAATACCGCGGACACTTCGAAAAACTCGATCATTAGAAAACAAATTATCCTCCAGTGCATAGTATCGAACATGAGGAAAGTACGCTATACGCCTACATTTCTGAAAATTGACGCAATAAGGGAAACAAAAGTTCTAGAAACTGCGCATCAATTGCGCGTTGCGTATGCCGCGTAAGCATCTACGTGGTCGCAGGCGGGTGGTGTGCAAGGCGCAAAGTGTCCGGTGCGCTACGCCCGCGCAGGCTTGTGTCAAGATGACACGGGGCCCTGGAATGTTCCAGCGATGCGTAGTAGCCTGACGAATGGAAATATGCGAGGGGCTGAGAAACATTAGTAATACGTAGTATGTATGAATGCAGTTTTTATGTTTAATAATGTTTATTTACGCCAAAATTTATGAAATTAAATTAATAGTTAATAAATCAGCTATTTTCAAAGAATTCAATCGAACTTAATTCTTAGTCCCAACCACAAAGGATGGTAGAAAGCAAAAGTTAATAGTCAAAACCGTGATTAAAAACGATTCTCCAAAAACTTTCTCGAAACAAGTCGCGGGGCCCCGAAGCATCTCGACCCACCGCTGCCGCGAGAAAGGAGCATCCCTCGCGCCTTTTGCACACGGCCCGCTCGAGCCGTGTGCTTGCGCGTAGCACATCGCTCTGTTGCACACGATGCGCCACCCGTACATCGGCGATAAATTCAAATGTCCGCGCGGCGTAGCGACAAGTTCGCTTCAGTTCGAGCGCCGAGGAACAAGTGGAAAACTGACTTACCTACCGAGACCATGGAGAGTGAGTAGAACATTTTTATTGTCCGATTATATTTGCTTGTCATATATACGTACATTTATGCATTGCTCGTAATACGGGATTGAATTGTATATTGAGATGGAAATTTCCGGAGTGTCATGGTAATAGATGTTGCCTGGTATTGCGTCAGGCGACCACACGGATGGAATTTTTTAAAATTTATAACACTCTTTTAATTTTTCTTGGTTCACTCGTGCTCTCTCGTGCCAGTGAATTATTCAAATTTGTAACCATTTAATTTTAAACCTGTACGGTAGAAGCTTTTCTTCTCTTTTTCGTGCTTCAATTCTTTATAGATTTTCTCAGAAATCGTGCCGCATCGGTTCCGCGGGTCAGCATGGAATTCATATATTATAATTTTCGCACAAAACGATATTACGCTGCGGCGCGTGTTTGAAATGTGGCGCTATTTTGCGCACGCGACGATATCGTAGCCGCGACGTGCTGCGCACGAACCGTCGTTCGGGGAAAACGAGGCATGACTCATGCGGCAGCTACGCCCCGTACGTGGCCTCTGCCTCGTACAGTGGGTTTCTCAATTTTAGAATCTTTCGAGCTGTTTTCGGTGGTTATTTTTTTAACACGGCGTATTGGTGTGGATTGTCGTTGAAAATATGAATGTGATGATTTTTTTAGCTTGTTTTTGCGAAGGGTAATTTCTCTGGGATGTTACTGAAAAAATTGTAATGCGCAATTACGGGGTGTGGTGAACTAATAGTATTCTTACGTAACGTCTATTCTTATTCTATTCATAAGTTGATTAAAAATTAAGTTTACTCTTATCAGGAATAATTTAATCGCTGTAATCGTAGCATATAATATCTGATTTATTATTTCCTACGTCAATATATACAACAACCAGTTGATAAGAAAAGCGAAGCGTTCAGAAATCATTAAATTACACATACAACTCTTATTTGTTCCTAGAACATCTCTGCTAATACCTCTAATACATATCAAATTCATTAGCATGTTATTTACCAACAACTATGGCATTCCCATGACCGCCTTTGCGCATATATTCCTTAGCACCAATCTATTTTTCAATTCATCTTTTTCATACAACACGTCGTCGTTTCTTATCGCAGTCGTAAAGATTCCCTCCCATACGAAACGACAACGAAGTTATGCGCAGCGCGAAAACAAACCCGAGCAATGAAATCGAGAGAATGCACACGCTGAGTAATACTTTTTTTTACGTAACAACCCGTTCGTTACAGCTCTGGCGCCGAGCGCTCCACTCGCGGGGCGCGCGATAAGATAGAGAACGCACTATACGCCTAATCTTTTTTGGCTGTTGTCGAACAAAACGTTTTAGTTGCGTAATGTACTTATATAGGTATTTGGATGTGCGAAGATGGTTACCGGGATGTACCTTTTGTACACGATATGTGCATAGATGGGTTCGGTTATGAAGGTAATATTCCAATGACTCACGGGTCATGCCAATGAGCTCGTGATAGCGACGTAATTTGATGCTGCGGTTTGCTGGAATTCTTATATGGAATTAGTTTTTTTTTATGGCTTGTTATATCGAATTATCAATGTCGAATTTTTGAAATTGACGAATAATGATCAATTAAATTAATGAATATACAATAACACAAAAAAAAAAATCGTACGGAAATGACGTGTAAGCGCTCAGAATCGAGTGTCAATCGCCCCACTAAATCAGTAAAAATATATCAATAGACAAATAACACGCAATTGAAGAGCTTTTTTCCGCTAAGGTAATAAATCAAAAAGTTAAACATTTCAATTTAGATTACCACTCAAACTAGCCAGAATATATTACGTGTCACTTAATATTCAGCATTAAAAAAAGAAACTTTTTAATTTTTTTTAAAAAAGAATTCTTTTTATATTTAAGAAAAATAATTCATTTTATATTAGAAAAAAATAATTCATTTTATATTAGAAAAAAATAATTCTTTTTATATTTTAAAAAAAATAATTTTTTTCAAATTGAAAAAAAATAATTCCTTTTAAAAATCAATATTTTAATTATTACAGGCAAACCTGAAGCTACGTGTGACCGTAAAGACGCACCCAAAACCGAGAAACTCAACAAGTGCGGCGATGGCTGCAAATGTTGCAATGCATGCGGAGGTGAGTTACCTTTCATTATTCGTCTACCAAAAATAACTTTATAGTCATCGTGTATTTTAACTTTCAAAAACTAATGAAAAGTTAATTTATTTGACATGATCTTAAAACATAAATTTAAAATCCAATAATACCCAATCAAATTTTTCAGTGTTAACGTAACTCCAGCCTTTTTGGGCAAATCATAATTTTCTACCTTTTCATAGATGAATCGAAAGCTTGCAAGTGCGAGGGCGAGTGCAAGTGTTGCGCCTGCTGCTCGACCGATAGCAAGGGCAAGGACGATATCTGCTGCCGCGTGAAGATCGTGGCCCCCACCGGCACCACGACTATTGAGTGCTACGGTGATGCGGCTGCCACAGGCAGCAAATCCTGCTGTGTCGTCGTCAAGGTGCCGGGCACGAAGAGCAGTTGCCGTTGCAGTGGTGAGTCTTTTCATAACTTTTTATAGTTGGAATTTAAACGAATCGAGATTATTTTTGTTTCTTTATTTTTTTTTTTTTTTTTTTTTGTAATTGAATAAATTGTTGGTTTTGGAGCTGTTGTAAATTATAAACATGTAATTTGTATAAAAGTATAAAGTTAAATTAAGATATATGTTTCCTCATAGATAAGATGATTATAAACGTTAAATTAAACGTAAACATATTTTAATTGTTTCTAGGTAAAACCAAGAAGTCTTGCAAAAAAGAGTGCTGCTGCAAAGCGGGCGGCAAGGATTGCAAGTGCTGTGCTGCTTGCGGAGGTAAATACTTAGTCTTTTTACTTAAATATTAAGGGAATTATTAACAGGGTGTCGCGCACTGATAGGATTATTTATTATAATTTTGTTTTTCGTTCGTATGATTTGTGAATACGACTATCCCTTAAGTTGATGGGTTATAATATATGTATTTATCTATCAATTTAAAATTTAGATAAATCCAAAGAATGTGAGTGCGGAGACAATTGCAAGTGCTGCTGTTGCTGCTCCGAAGGAGCCGAAGCCGGCGCAGGAAAGAAAAGCTGCTGTTGCGTCGGTAAAGAAGGAGATTGCAAATGTTGCACTGCTTGTGGAGGTAATTCACAAGGAAGTTTTAAAATCTTTGAGAATAATTTGATGTTTCATTCTGTTTACTAAATCATGTTTGTTTTCGATAATAGACAAGTCAAAGGAATGCCAATGTGGTGACAATTGCAAGTGTTGCTGTTGCTGTTCCGAAGGAGCTAAAGCTGGCGCAGGGAAGAAAGGTTGCTGCTGCGTCGGTAAAGAAGGAGATTGCAAATGCTGTGCAGCTTGCGGAGGTAATTTAACCTTATAACCTTAGACATATATCATTAAATATTTTCATAGTTATTGCGTGTACTTCAAACCATACTCTTGTATGTTGATAGATAAATCGAAAGAGTGCCAATGTGGCGACAACTGCAAATGCTGCTGTTGCTGCTCAGATGAAGCTAAAGCTGGCGCAGGGAAGAAAGCTTGCTGCTGCATCGGTAAAGAAGGAGATTGCAAATGCTGTGCAGCTTGCGGAGGTAATTTAACCTTATAACCTTAGACATATATCATTAAATATTTTCATAGTTGTTGCGTGTACTTCAAACCATACTCTCTTATGTTGATAGATAAGTCGAAAGAGTGCCAATGTGGCGACAACTGCAAATGCTGCTGTTGCTGCTCAGATGAAGCTAAAGCCGGAGCGGAAAAGAAAAGTTGCTGCTGCGTCGGTAAAGAAGGAGATTGTAAATGCTGTGCAGCTTGCGGAGGTAATTTAACCTTATAACCTTAGACATATATAATTAAATATTTTCATAGTTGTTGCGTGTACTTCAAACCATACTCTCTTATGTTGGTAGATAAGTCGAAAGAGTGCCAATGTGGCGACAACTGCAAATGCTGCTGTTGCTGCTCAGATGAAGCTAAAGCCGGAGCGGAAAAGAAAAGTTGCTGCTGCGTCGGTAAAGAGGGTGACTGCAAATGTTGCTCAGCTTGTGGAGGTAATGAATCGTGAACTTTGAGAAATACCCCTATTATGTATCGATAACGTAATTTGTAATTAATCGCATTTTATCATTTGTTTAATAGACAAGACCAAGGAATGCCAGTGCGGTGATAATTGCAAATGCTGTTGCTGCTGCTCTGAAGATAAGAAGAAGACCGGCGGAAGCTGCAAGTGCTGCGTAGCATGTGGAGGTATAAATTTATGACAATATCAAGCTTCTAAATAGCCATTATTCTACTAACTTTTGCACGACTAAAACATTACTACGACTTTTATTCCAGATGTAACGGTGTCATGTGAATGCAAGGGCGACTGCAAGTGTTGCGTTTCCTGCGTGAAATCAGGAAAGACCGTGGCTAAAGCGTGCTGCTGTGTTGGCAAAAGCGGTTGCAAGTGCTGCTCGGCTTGCGGAGGTAAAAATCACCATTCAACATTCAAAACATTAAATCATTTCACGCAAGTGCTTTTGCATAAATTTAATATTTCATTTACAATTCATGACAGATAAGTCCCAGTCCTGTAAGTGCGAAGGCGAGTGTAAGTGTTGCTGCTGCTGCAGCAACGAGAAGCAGTCGGGCTGCACCTGCAAGAGCGGTGGCGACTGCAAGTGCTGCGAAGCCTGCGGAGGTAAATTCATCATCACAAACCAATAATAAAATCATTCAATCAAATCAACAATCCAGCTATAACCAATCCCTTCTTACAGATAATTCGAAACCGTGCAATTGCGAGGGCGAATGTAAGTGCTGCTCGGGATGCCCTCAGGACAACGATGCATGCTGCCGTGTCAAGGTCGCCGTTGGCAGTGTCAAGGGCGACAGTGTGATCAGGTGTCGCTGCAAGCCAACTGCCGGAGGCTACGCGTGCTCTGTCATTGTAGATTTAACCGAGTCAGACGGAAGCTGCAAATGCTGCGTTGCCTGTGGTGGTGAGCTATTGCATTCTATTTTGCATAGATGCATACAGTAGTGGTTAGAGGAGAAGACAGGGATGGTAATGGAAGGAATTTTTATTGTTTTCGTAGATGGTTCAAAGGCGTGCAAGTGCAAGGGCGACTGCAAGTGCTGTGGAGACTGCTCGGGCCAGAGGAAGGCTGATGGAAAGTCGTCTTGTGCGTGCTAATGATGTACCCGTGGTGAAGGAGATTATTATTATTATACTATATTATTATTATTACTATTATATAAAATTATGGACCAATAAGAGTTAGATTTTAGTATTATGTATCCTGCTGTTTCGAACAATTATGCGATTGTCATATTGTATTATTAGATACATCTAAGTATCATACATTTGTGATACATTATTTTGTTATATATATCACGTAGCTAGTTAATAAAAGTATTTGTATCGTAAGATATTTTAAATAAAATGTAAAAAATAACCTGGCTTGTTTACTTATTTATTTACTTACTTTGGGTTTCATTATAATTTTGATAAGTTATTGATTTGGTTTATTATATTCATATCTATCGTAAATAAAACTTTTCACTTTGTAAAATTTTTCAAATGAACATTATGTTATTCAGTATGTAAGTATAAAAAAAATATTAGCCCCTTCTTATTTTTATGAATTGAAAAACGATTAAATTAAAATTTTAAAAGTAGACTACGTTGTGATGCTGTTTTATTTTTCGAAGATCTCAATAAATACGGTAATCGACAGTAGAAATATTTTTATCGTTTAAAATTTTTACAATAGAACAAAAAGTATTTGATAATTTACAGTTCAGGTATACCGCTGCGAAAATGTTAAAAATGGACAAATGTAATAAGACGTATTGTTTGAGTAAATATTATAAAAACATAATTAATAATTAATTAATAGCATGATAACTAAGAATTTAAAAATAATAGAAATTGGACCTCAGACGAACTACATTTGAATACGTAGTTTATTTAAGCGGACGTTTCGGGAGTGTTTGTGACTCCCCTCTTCAGGATATTAAACATACGATATCACCACATCGTTATCGTAAGTTTAATGCCCTGAAGAGGGGAGTCACAAACACTCCCGAAACATCGGCTTAACCGTTTGAGGGGCGGTGGGAGGTATACTTCCCACCTATTGAACATTCATTTTTTCTTCATTTTCTTAATGTTTCAGAGTTTGAACCTGGACAAAGGCGTTTTTTAGACTCTTAAATAACTAACAAGGAGAGGGTTTCAGCTACGGGAAACGGATTTTAGCGGGCATTGGAGAGTCTATTTCTGGTACCTAAAAATAAAGCCCAGTGCTCACATTTCCGTCAAATGGGCCCTTTTTCTTGAGATATTGGCAATTTAATCTCAAATATCGTCTATTTCGTTAAAAAATGGTATCTCTTCTATTGACTGTCACATTGCAAATATTTAAGATACGAAAACGAGAAAGAAAAATTATAAAAGTAGACAGTAAAAGCTAAAATTTAATCCCTGATTCATGAAAAAATATTGATTTTTCAGGAAGTTACAAGCAATCAAAGATCCATTTAATCGGTTGAAATGAAGACAAATTTTTAACCATTTTCGTACCCTATCTTTGATTGCTTGTAACTTCCTGAAAAATCAATATTTTTTAATAAATCAGGGCTTAAATTTTAGCTTTTACTGTCTACTTTTATAATTTTTCTTCTTCGTTTTTGTATCTTAAATACTTGGAATGTGACAGTCAATAGAAGAGACACCATTTTTTGACGAAATAGACGATATCTGAGATTAAATTGCACACATCTCAAGAAAAAGGGCCCATTCGACGGAAATGTGAGCACTAGGGTTCATTTTTAGGTACCAGAAATCGACTCTCCAATGCCCGCTAAAATCCGTTTCGCGCAGCTGAAACCCTCTCCTCGTAAGTTACACAACCATTAGAAAAAATTACCACAAATTGTTTTTTTTTTTTTTTTTTTGGTAGGTATAAACAATCAATTGAATAAAAATAGATTTTTTGAGGAAAAAATGTGCCCCTCAAAGGGTTAAATAAACTACGTATTCAAATCTAGTTCGTCTGAGGTCCAATTTCTATTATCTTTAACTAAAACTTATTATGAACAAATTATTACATATCAAAAGAATTTAAAAATATACCAATTCGCTTTTACAAGAAAAAAATCTTAATCTGAACAAAATTTCCAAGTCGTAGACGTTTAACTAATTTGGTAAAGCTTATCGTATTTTAGATTATAAACATCACGACAATCCGATCGCCGCACATCCAAATCATAGACTGAGGTAAACACCTTCCGCGCGTATACTATACACCGGCGACAGCCTGTCTGTTACGGGACTGACAAAAACGCTCTCCAGAGAAATCCACGGATCGACCGTGAGCCGCGCGAGGAGGAAAGAAGGACGCGGGAATATCAGCTGACGGCTTTTTGCTCCGGCGCCCCGAATTCAACGCTCCCGTTACTTACCGTGGCGGCCTTGAAAACAGGCGACGCTGACGCGATGACTGATTATAGTGAACTCGGAGTGAGCTGGTGCAAGTTGAAGCTGACTGATTGGGATTGGGTTAGATTGTTGTAGGAGTTTTTCGGATCTTAAATGATAATATTTTGTTGTAATAAAAGAAAATGCTGTCAATTTGCTGGTATTTATTATTGTTTCTTCTTGAAAATTAAATTTACGTTCCTTACATTATTTAACAGTTGATGTAAACACACTCACTGTATGCTCTATACATAATATATGACCATTTCTGCAGGAGCGACAGTTAGGTGACAGTGGCAGTGTAAAAAGGCAATATTTTTTTAGATTATACTAATTATATGTATGAACAAATTTTGCACATATTGTGTAGGTCGTCTCTTCGACCAAATCATTATAAAAACATACTATATCTTGCAATATTGTCATGTGGTTGCCGATACCGGAACGACGAAGATGATACATTTATAGATACGAAATTGCACTTGGTCAGTAGATATAGGGCTTCTGTGGTATCAAATTTTTTGCAAGGACTAAATTTAATATATTGATATATGGTGTCATAAAAATCATTTAATATTTTCCCGAAAGTTATTATTCATATAAAATATTGTTACGTATAATTCCCTGGTCCTAAAACAAGATTTTTTTAGTTATTTTTAGTTACTTGTAGATGATTGATTACAGGGTTTCAAAATTTGTTGTTACTTTATATATGTATATAGTAGTCTTATACTGCCAGCGCAAAAATAGTACGTTTAAAGCCCAAATATCAATTAAAACTGATTTTTATATTTCAGCTGAAGTTTCCGCCACTTAATATTTGTTACGCAATAAGTCTTAATCACTTAAATTCAGATCTCGATTCGCAAGTGCAAAACAATGCGTCACCCGTCAAAGAAACATACCGCTTATTACAGTACCCGAAACCGTGTTTACGCTCATTTTATTTACATTCCGAGAAACTCCTGCAATCCCGTCTAATTTCACGACGCGGTTTCTCTTTTCTCGTACATACCTCATATATCAAACGTACCTATATAACGCGAATAATCAGATCAAGCGCAAATCTTCGTGAAAAATCTTCACAAACCGCAACTGTGCAAACAAAATTATAAGAGGATCAGCCGCGACACGCGAAGCTTAATTGAAACGTTGATCTCGCACGCGATTCGCGACGCGCGCGGCGAGGTCTACTTACCTCGCGGTCCCCTTTCCCGTCCGATATTTGAAGTACGCGCGGGGAGTTGATTTAACGGTGCGCGACGCGGCTAATTAACCGACAGCGCGTCTTAATTATGGATTTGCGCGGGAGGGAAAATCTCTGTTATCGGGACGATACTAATAACCGTGAAAGCTGTGGGAGATGAGTTCAGGGTAACTAGAGGTTCGAGCGGTGTTCTGTAAATAATGGATTGGAAGGTTTCAATGGTGCACACGGATCCATTCCAAAGATTTTGGATTTTATTCGTATGATTTGTTGATTATTTATTTAGTATTTATTAGGGTAATATGATAAGATTCCTTTAGCTCAGCAAAGTACTACACAAAAGAAATCTGCAGATGAAATTCTTTCGAATTAACTTTAGATTCGAAAAACTATAGAAGCATTCATACTTATATAATAAATAAATATTATAAAAATGTATTGCTGTAAAATTTTATTTAGTTTATTTCAAATAAAATTTTTGCCCAAATAATATGGTAAAATAAGGGATAAATCTCTTGCATCTTTGAATGATGGATAACGTCTAATTTTGACAAGAGTAATTATTCGTGACTCATAATACTAGATAGTACTTATGAACTACATTATACTTATTCTTCACATCACCTCTTCAGTTGTCCAATGCAACCAACCCCATTTTCCACAAAAAATGAAAAAATCTACCAATTTGATACCCATAAGGTGCAAATTCACATTGCGAGAAAATCGCCGTGATTGGTGGACACGTGACCATTCGCTGTTCGCTAGCGAGTAATCGCTTTTACTTGAATTTTTTCAACTTTTAGCGATATTCGCTAAATTAGTTTTAAACCCGTGTTTTGAACACATTTGAAAAGTACGAAAAGTACAGAAATTTTGAATTGTGTCAGAGTTTAACTGAAGTCAAAGTGAATGAAGACCAGGCATTTAATTCTTTTTTATTATTTTTTTATATTCACATATTCGTGTGTTATCATAACCTCAAAGTGACAAATCTGAATTTTACTATTATAATATTTTAGAATCTAATATTGTATTCATGCGGAATATGTTCAGGGCAACTAACATTTGAAGATATCGAAGCTCATAAATCCTTAATATAGGGTAGTGGTCCGTATTAGTGTGCCTGTCCATATTTGTGTGCCCTATTATTAAAACATATTCTAGAAGTGAACGAGTAAAAACGTAACACTAAAATATTTTTTTTCATAAAGTATAGTTAATTAAGTTTAAATAGAATTAATTACTTAATTTGTTTTCATTTACTATAACATTAAAAAAGAACTTTCAAAAATATGTTTCACGGTTTGCGGTGTGTCACGGTGTTTCCTTGTCCAAACTTGCTAAGAAATGACATTTTTAAAAGTAACATTAAATAATGTTTCGGAAGGATTTTAATGTGGGATACAATTGATTATATCATAAAATAATATTATGTTATATAATAAACCTTAATATAAAGGTTTTCAATTGATTTTAATATTTAATTAATGGTGTCTACTAATAGGGTCAGTGAAAAACGACTTGTCCAGATTTGTGTGTGCACAAATACAATACGAGCATGCTCGTATCGGTGCTTGAACAGAAAAGTTAGGTTAGGTTGTCTGCGCACAAACGTTGTTTCATATCGCATTGACGATCTTCAGCAGTTTTTACCGTATTGGAATTAATTAACATTCAATGTAAACAAGGGTTAGAAATTGATTATAAATGCACTACAGTTAACAAAATAATTTTGTTGGCAATGATAATATTATCAAGACACACTAATGTGGGGCACACAAACGTGTACATCCACATTAATACGGGGCACACAAAAATGTACTTTGATGTCTGCTAGGGCACACAAATGCGTACAAAATTTTTTTTTTATATTGCTTGTAACTTTCGTAAATATAAATATTTTTCTATAAAAAAAAATTGTTTCGTGTAGATTATTACTTTTATTATCTATATAAACCACCCGGAATCTCTGATACAGCTTAAATAGTCTATTATTATGCGACAAAACTGAAGAGTTTCTTAAACCCACACTAATACGGACATCTACCCTAAATTAAGCGATTCAGATTTGTTCGGTTTTCGAGTATTTTTGTGATTTCGAAGTTCGAAAGAAAGCGAGAAACAGAACAGAACGACGGCGCGCGTAGCGCGCCAATTAACGCTAGTGCTCATAAAGTTATAAACAAACGAGTTTAATTCTATTCGCGGCGAATCATGCGCTAAGTCGCTGCGATTTGTTTTGTTTTCGCTGCAGCTCAATCGCCGTGAATCGCAGCGAAAAAATCGCTGTACGAAAACGCACCTATATACACTTACCATCACCATCTACCACATATACATTTCCGAAACCCTTCCACGTGCACCTCTTCGCCGCTATAATATCCATCCTTCCCCATTATACCGACACTTAACCATAACACAGAACCCGAAACCTTCGCGCCGCCTTCTTCCGGGATTCGAAGCCCAGCGCGGGAAATGGTCACGAGGCGGGCGCGCAGTAGTGCATCACGACGCGCAGAGAGCGGCTTCAGGTAGGGGTGGATCGATAAATCGCCGGCGCGCCGGCCAGGGCCGACGAGTATTCAGCGAACAGTCGCACGAGAAACACGCAGTAGAAGCATCAGAAGCAGTGGTTGTTGTATTATATACAAGTATAAACGCCGAGATGCCAGGACCGAGCTGCGATAAGTGCAAGGGTGAGTTGCAGTAAGAGAGTGGAAAGAAGGGTGGGTTGTGTAAATGGGAAGGTTTTTGAATTGAGGGAGAGTCGATGAACTTTCAAAGAGTTGAGTGTGCGCTGTATTGATTTGACGTGAGAATATTAATATTTCGAATGCATAAACGGTTTTTTTTTTAAATTCATGATATGATAGTGGTTTTTGGTTGTAGAAAGTTTTTAACATTAATATTCGTAGAATCTCGAAAAGAAAAATAAATGGCGCGTTCGAGTGAGAATTCATAACAAAATTACACCTCCAAATGACATTCGTCGATGAATACATCTATACTCACCTTACTGCGTCGCGAGCATACCGAATCGATCCGCTGACCCACCCGTGTTTATATACACAGCCGAGACCTCGCGAGCAGTCAATGTATATATGCGTTATTGTACATAAACATCTACACTTCAAACTAAAAATTCTTAAAGTAACCAGTAATTTTGTAAACAAAATTTTTCCAAAATATTTGGAAACACTCGTCTCTTACTTTCAAATATTCCATGAATTCTGCCCTTCTTTCCACCGAAAACACCAAAATAACTCGCCGTGCCGAAGAGAGAAAGCGAAATCTCGCGGACCCGGCGATAACACGCGTCTCCGCGATAATGAAGAAAGTGCCGGGTGCATTTTTCTTCGGTTCGCGCCGGGCGATACCCCGAGGTATATATATTTACTCGCTCGTTCACCTTCTATATCCCTTCGCAGCTCGCAAAAAAAGGAACGTCGATGATGATTGTGAGTCACTCGAGCTCGTCTCTCGGTTATACTTATCGCCAAGTTTATTCAATTAACGAGCGCAAAAACTTCGTATAATACAACCGATAGCGCGCGTGTTTTTGCGAACGCTCGCGCGGAAGAAATTTTACATCTGCAAGATGGCGTATATATATATATATATATATATATACAGCGAGAGAGTCGCTCGTAAAACTCATCTCGATCGCGCGCGGTTCCGCGAACTATAGGCTCTGCAATTACACGCGCGAGACCGAGCTAAGGGAGAATTCTTCGAATGCCCGCACGTCAGCATACCGAGAGGAGAGGCTTTTTCTCTCTCTCTCCTTCGCTATATATTAAATTCCTCGCTTTGCTGCGGGTTGAATGACGGCCGTTGTTATATTGTTTTGGAATTGATAAGCTATTTTGGTATTGAGCTTTTGTCCGTTGTTGTATAATTTGACGTGGATCATGACGATATGACATAGCGAAGAGACGTGAAGTTCTAATAAAAGTGTAGTTCATAAGATAATGATCCGAACATAATTATGACTGAAAACTTTGTTATCATGTATAAAACAATTATATACAGTAACGTTGGTGTTGGCATTATTAACGTGTGCTTTCCTTATAGTAAAAATTAATTAAATCCGTATACATAAAGTTAAATTCCGATAAGATTAAAAATAAATAAACCGATCAAATGCTCTACAGCACGCATCAACCGTGTTCTAAAAAATTCAATTAAAGCTGCCTTCCGTGCACTGCAGTAACACTAAATAACTCGCCATCTCTACACTCACACACACACATACCGTACCCGGACCACACAACGCGCAAAAAGCGGAAGACGCACTACACTCTCACGGCACAATAATTATATACATAGGTACATACATCCAGCACTCTCCTGACCCTGAAAAGCGTGTCCCAACGATCCAAATAAATCCTCACGACACAGTACCGTACTTAATAAAATTTCTCTCTCTCTCCTATCATTTAAAAAATGAACTTTTCGTTCCGTTTGCGCGTCCCAGTAGCACACCGTGCAACGTAATTGCAGCCACCGCCGCTGCGGGAGAGATGATTAGATGCACGCGCGCCGCGTTTACTGCTATACGCGTATAACGGGCCCTCTCTCGCGCAATTGCGAGGAGGCGCGGGTGGGGACTGGTTTTTGGGCCTGAAAAATCTACGCGAGCGGCCTTGTTTTTCAGCGGTGGCGCTCGGGAAAGTCGGTGTTGTAAGTCGCGGGTCTGTTGCTGCGGTGGGCTTTGAGAAATAATTAATTGGGTTGTATATTTTAATAATAAAGTTATGATATTATCCACTTCAATTATGTACAAATAATATTTAAAATCCTTAACAATTGTTTTGCAATGTACAAAAAGTTTGTTTAATACTGATAAACTATCTGAATAAGTTAAAGCAATTTTTATGCAACCCAGGAAATGAAAAGCTTGAATAGGGAATGTAAACGACAAAACAGCAACGCGTTCTTAATTTCGTTAATCAACGAGCCAGGAAGTCTCTCGCGCTGTAGAGCCGGTTTCGACCCGAACCAATTGTTTCGATTCGCATTTCAGCAGACCGCAAAGTCAACTTTGTCCTCGCGTCGATCACTTCTTTTAATAATTCAATAATCACAAGAACCTACATTGACAAACAACGCGACATTAAAAATCCTTTTTTTCTCTCTTTCAGACAAATGCCAGGACTGCAACTGCGGCGACAACTGCAAGTGCGCCGAGAGCTGCGGCTGCGGAGGTAAACGAACTTCTTTATTGCCTCGTCGATTTTACAGTTTGCTTCCGAACGTATTGGAATTGAGACATCCGAGGCATCGAGAATACTTTGTCGAAAAATGAAGAGAAGAAATAACAAAAAAAATAAATAAAAATAATATACTATCGGCAATAGCAGAACACGGAATCGGATTTTCTTTTTTGCCGACGTTGCACGCGATGGTCAACGGCCGCGTGCGCGTGCGTGTAATATATGCGCCTCAGGTCTCGAGTATCTCGAAGACAGACGCGCGGTGATTGCCGGGGGGAGGAAGTTTGTCGTAGAATACAGATTTCGCGGTGGGTGGCGAAGCTATGGGTCTGAAGTTTGCAACGTCGGAGTGCAACGAAATAAAAAAATTATTTATTTTACTTCACGTTTATACTAAATAATATTAATTTTGTGTATAGATTTTGTGTTTTATAATATAAAATAACTTTAAAACAAAGGTTTAGATAAAATTTCCATTGTTTAATAATTTTAATCAATCGTAAAAAATTATTTCGTTCCATTCCAACGATGCAAACTTCAGACCCATGCGAAGCTTTGATGGGGCTTGATTTTTTAAATAACCGTAAAGTGTTTTAAATAGTCAATTTTGTTGGGATTTAAAAGGGATATTGGATATTTTTTGTTTTTCTACTATATTTGTGCATATAAATAGTATACTCGTTTCTATTACTTTTTATGAATTTGGAGAATGGGATACGAGACTTAAACGAAAGGCATATTTTTTAGATACGGTTTGGAACAAGGTAACATTTTAATGAAACCTGGCCTTTATAACTAAATAAAAACGTAACTCAATATTTCATAACCAACCCCACGTGACACGTAAAAATATAAAAAAGATCGCACAGAGAACATCACACATTAAAACCATCTCTTTATACGTTCCAGACAAATGCGGCTGCAAGTCAGGCGCCACAGACTCAGACTGCAAGTGCAACCCGTGCGAGTGCAAGTGAGTCCAGCAGCATGCGCACTCCACGTTCGTCCCACCTTGTCGTCGCCGTTGCCAGCAGAGCCTGCACGTCCGAGCTTATAGCTCGTGTTTCCGTTGTCGCGTTATTGTAATGAATTATTTTTGTCTGAGAATATGTAACAAATTACACGTTGAGTTAATAAAGATGTAAATATATATACGTGAGTGTTTAGAGAAAAAAAATTGTTTTCTCTCTCTCTCATTTTTTTGAACCTTAACCTGTTTCCTTGTTCTCGAGTGCGGTTTGCGGAGAGAAAAAAAGGGAGTAAATGTTGGTTAGATATATATTGGAGCTTGACTTCGTTCTAGTTTGTACGTAATTTGCTGCTTTTACTTTGAACATTGTAGTTTTTGTTTCGTTAAAAGAATTGCAATTGGTAATTATTAATTTACAGTAGAGTAAAGACAACAATTTAGTGTATTTTATAGTAGTATGAAAGATGTCTTATGAACAAAAAAAAATTAATAAAGTTTAAAAATAAATGAATCTTAAAAATTATCTTCTAATTTTGTATGTGCCTTTTCGTTTACATTTAGTGAAATCGGCATTATCATTTGATATTAAATCTTAAAATCGGTAATACGTTTATTGAATGTGGTAATATTTTAATTTCAAATTCAACAATTGAATGAGAGTATGTGATTTGC
The DNA here is from genome assembly GCA_036365515.1 of Torymus aiolomorphi. NCBI lineage: Eukaryota > Metazoa > Arthropoda > Insecta > Hymenoptera > Torymidae > Torymus > Torymus aiolomorphi. The sequence continues at coordinate 205,418,509 of CM070875.1, read as the reverse complement.
AAATTTCACTTGACCAAAAATTTAATTTTTTTTCGTTAATTCAAACACTTGAATTCCAAATTTACTTTTAATAATGTTATATCGCCAAAGCTATTTCTGACATTGATTTAATCAGACTTTCTTTACAAATAGGAATGCTACAGTTACGTGTCTAAGCATACAACCGATGCATCATCAGTCCGTTTGCAGAGATTAGAAAGAGTAAATATATAAAAGTAGATTGTAAGGTACAATAACTTATCAACGAAAAATTATTTCGCGATAAATGTCTGAAGTATATATAATAGATGTAAAAGTTTTTGCAATAAAACAAAGTTGGTTTTACTGTAATTTTGCTAGTATATTTTAAGGTTGTACTGGCTATAAGACGAAAATAGTGACTAGTTGTTCAAAATTTTGTAGTCATTAAATATCATAAATATAAAGAGTTGTGCAAAATTTCAGCGGCCTAAGAGAATAGTTACGGAATTATTGCAATTTAAATTTAACATTAGCCTTATGGGAATTTGCAAAATTAGCAACTAAATTAAAAAAAACAGATGCCATAGTATCATAGCTTTGAAAGTTTGTGTAATCGTCAATGTCTGTTAGATAAACAAGTTCCATTTTTTTAAATGTCCACTTTGAGGATATTTTCTGAAATATAGCACAAAAACTGTGAAATAAGGCGTACAGTCATACCAAAAAGTGAAAAAAATGAGCATTAAAGTGTACTATAATCGATGTACAATTTTCTGCACAGTTCTAAAAAACATTTTACATATTTGTTTACTCTTAGTACTGTAGAATATTACTGTTTTTGGCGCATTATACGACCAAAATATTTATTTCAATTTTTGAATGAGACCTTACGGCCAGGGCCGGACTACGGGATTTGCCGCCTCTATACTTCAAGCATCTTGTGCCGCCCCATGTAAGGGGAATAAAATTATAAAAAATCGATTAAAAAATTATCACTGGGGGGATATGAGGTCCACGCATATAACGGAGTCATGTAGACATAAAAAATAAGCAAAACGGTTATTTAAATAATTTTTAACCCCAAGTAGCCGGGGGATATGAGGTCCACGCATATTAGGGAGTATTGTAGACATAAAGATATAAGCAAAACGGTTATTTAAATAATTTTTAACCCCAAGTAGCCGGGGGATATGAGGTCCACGCATATTAGGGAGTATTGTAGACATAAAGATATAAGCAAAACGGTTATTTAAATAATTTTTAAACCCAAGTAGCCGGGGGATATGAGGTCCACACATATAAGGGAGTTACGTATACGTGCGACGTAAGCAACACTTTTATTTCAAAAATTCTTAACCTCTATAATTCAAGTCCCTTATATGCGTGGAGCTCGCGTTCCACGGCAATCTCGTTTTAATAATTATTTAAATAATCGTTTTGTTTATTTTTTCATGTGTACATGACTCCCTTATACCTATGCGTTGACCTCATATCCCCCGCCTATTTGGTTTTAAAAATTATTCAAATAATCGTGTTGCTTATTTTTTCATGTCTACATGACTCCCTTATAAGCGTGATGGACCTCATATCCCCCGCCTACTTGGGTTTAAAAATTGATTAACATTAAAATTGATATATTTTAATGTTTATTTTTGTAATTATTTATTGGTTTTTCTTTTTATGAACTTTTAATAAACTTACCAGGAGAGTGTCAGGGATCCGGATCATGGATTCGTCTGGAACATTAGGATATGTTTTTGGACGTAGATCGAAACATGAGGAAGGCTGCAATACTAGACCCTAACGCTCCAAAAACTCAAGTTATGGACATTTTTTGCTTCATTTGAAAAAAATCTTTTAAAAAACTCTCTTCTCAAAGCAGTAACCATTTACTCTAGTAAAGTTTTAAAAACTATTTCAAGAAGAGAAAATAAAAATAGAGAAAACGATCTTTAATTTGCTTTTTTTGGGATTGAAAAATATTGATTCGTTCCAAAGTTATGAACGTTTAAATTTGAGCAATAAAAATGTACTGTTAAATGCCTAAAATTCGCAATCGGAATTCATGCATATTTTGGTGAATTTTCGTTGCTCAATTCTAAACTTTCATAACTTTGGAACGAATAAATATTTTTCAATTCCGAAAAAAGCACATTAAAGATCGTTTTCTCTATTTTTATTTTCTCTTCTTGAAATAGTTTTTAAGACTTTACTAGAGTAAATCGCTACTGCTGTGAGAAGAGACTTTTTAAAAATATTTTTTCCAAATGAAGCAAAAAATGTCTATAACTTGATTTTTTTAGAGCGTTAGGATCTAGTATTGTAGCTTTCTTCATGTTTTTATACGTCCAAAAACATATCCTAACGTTTCAGCCGAATCTGTGATCCGGATCCCTGACACTCTCCTAGTTAGTTGCTGAAACAAGGATAAATACATTTTTCTGTGCAATAAATTGAGAATATAAAAAAGTTACATTTTTGTAAAGATGCATTAGTACAGTTCTATATAATAACATAGCTATATATATGAAAAAATAAATAATACTATTTCTTCTAATAAATGTTTACTATTAATAGTTTTCATAAAATTCTATTCTCCGTACTGCAGATACCGTACCTCTTTTATTATTTTCTGATTGAGGATATTGTGTTTGTATTGGTAAACTGCGTTTATCAGATAAAACTAATAAAGAAACGATATTTACAGCTATACATACGGAAATATGATTTTAGGATAACAGACGTCCGTACACCGTTTCCACTCCAAAAGACAAAACAAAATCTAGTCCACCAACATTCGCAAAAAAAAAGAACAGTCTCGCCTTATACGCTCCAAGTAATTTTTCGCTTCACCACTGTAATATCCTTGACACACCGCGCGATCCGCGTATATATAATTATTCATTTTTTCCCCTCGCCGCGGAAAACAACTGCTAATCCAGCACTTGAAATCGAGGCCGCATCAAGACCCAATTTTTCAAACCCAGAAAACGCAACAGGACCAACCTATACTCACTTCTTATCACCTGCAAAACGCCTCCAAAAATCAATCTCTAAAAAAACCCGCACCTACGTTATACCAACCTCGATCTCTCCTCCGGTGTATACACTATACACAGCGTACGTAGGAAAAACAGCACACTATGGGCCTCTTTTCTCTCTCTGGCAAAAAAGCACGAGGACGTGCGTGGTAGGAGAGACAGACTCGGAGCGCGAGCGAGAGGAGAGGGGCGCGATCGATAAATTGCCGGAGCGCCGCGGCAACTGCGCCGAGTCCGACGAGAAACGTCACAGCAGCATCGTATACGTTCACCCGTAGAAGTTGCAAGAAGTATAAGTCGAGATGCCGGGACCAGACAGCGACAAGTGCAAGGGTGAGTGATATGAGGCGAGAGCAGGAAGTCGAGCGTTTATGAGGAAATTTGTGTGTGTGGGTGTGGGTGGATGGTGTATAGAGTTGGAGCGGTGTTTATACTGAACGGAGCAATTGACCGGTGATTGGTTGGAGTTGCTGCAGTCTGTGCGATTTGAGTATAGTCTGGCGTGTGACAAAGGTGGAGGGCGCGGTGGTAATTAAGTGTGGGGTTTTGAGAGTCGAGCGATTACTAGGTATGGCTCTTTTTTTTTCTTTGAACTGTCAGTTATGAGGTATAAAAATTGATATTTTAAAATAAAATATTTATTTTTATGACTGTTTGAAATAAAATTATGATTTTACAATGTATAAGGTGTAAAAGTTGGCGAATGTAGGCAACAGCTTGAAATATTTTTGAGTGTATGATTGCATTGCTGCATATCAATTTGCCGGTAATTGGTCACATGCTTCGGGGATTGGCTTTGATTACGAGTGTAATTTAATGTGTGGAATATCGTTATTTTTTAGTGACTAATGTGTCGAGAAAGTTGTTACAATTGCGTTTGAAACGTATCAACAATGTTTGTAATGTTGATTTATATGAAACGGACAAAATTAATCAATACTTTAACAAATTTACTAACGTTGCTTCAGCTTTTTCCTTAATATTTTTCGATTCGTTAGATAAAAACGATGAATCAGATGCTATTTTTATATCAGAGATTATAGAATGCACTTCTGTCGTTATATCAGATATCTCATCTTTCATTGAATATAATCCTAGTACTTAAGAAGGTTTTAAAGTGTTCCAAAATGAACAGCTTTATAAATTTTCTACAATATCGTTGTAGTTTTAGCAACTCTCACACTACTAACTTCTTTTTCTTTTCTCATTCTAAACCCTGGTTTGACTTTTAACAACAATTATTTTGTAATATTCTATCATAACATATTAACATCCAGAGTTACATTACAATTACACAAACGCAAAATTTATAATACACATGATAATAAACGTTTTAAACGTACAGCACTATATTCTAAATTTCGTTTCTAAAAACGTTCTTAAGCTTCACCTCTCATACACCACTCATACACGAACAATCAACCAAGTCTCTACAGCCAATAAACTTATGCAACAATGCTAATTGTTTTAATCAACCCTTATCACGATACACAAATCATCGTCGCTGCCCAACGAGCTCCCATTTAAGGAATAAATTCGATCGAACTCGGTCCCAAGGCCGCACTGCGTCGACGCGTTCTCGCGCCGCGCTGCGGCAAAAAAGCGACGACAGCAACCGCTGCGATGCGTGGGAATCTTAGCGCGCGCGGAATGCATCTGCTATCGTGCACGCTTCACTTGCACCAAAAGAAACCCGTCTATTATACTGGCGTATACAGCTTTTTTTACCGTCGTGGTTGCGGGAAACGTAGCGTAATTGTCTTTTTTTGTTTTTCGGAAAATGAGGGTTGCGCAGGAACGCGAGGAAACGCGGAGTGTTTTATTATGATACGGATGCTGTTGGGTATAATTTGTATGTGTACGTGCGGAGTCGTACGCACTTTGCTGCACGTTATAGTGTGGAACGGTCTGGGTGGAGAGGTTTCTTATCTCGAACTGTAAAGGTGTTAGTTGCGATTAGATTTCCGCTTTTTGCTTGTTTGATTTTGATTTTGCGAATCGAACAATCGACTGGATACTTGTGATCGATGAATTGTTGTGATAATGATAAGTGTAGTGGAATCTGTATTTACATATGTTGAAAAATTATCAATAGACCATTGAGTGATCGCGATAAATTTTGTATTATTATATACCCAGTTTTTAAATGTTTATCATACTTATTTATGAACGAAATACATTTTATTAATTAGCAAATATATGATAAAGATAATACGTTTCAATTACCTTTCTAGGTATACAAAAAAAAGTAATATAGCTTAATTTTGTGATGTTGCTTAATTTCATTTTTTATAACAAATATTTTATTTAATAACCATTTTGTAAAAGTTGAGATAAAGAACAGCTGTAACCAATTTTTTTTAATGAATGGGATATTGAATGATCTTAACATAAACAATAATAAATAAATTGGTTGTAAAAATAATGTAAACTTACTTGATGATAATGTTCTCTTTTCAGACAAATGCCAGAACTGCAACTGCGGTGACAACTGCAAGTGCAGTCAGGGTGGTTGTGAGGGTAAGCAAAACTTGTTGCCTATATAAGTATTTACGTACACTTGGGTACAGAGTCGCAGAGTAGGTATATCCATCGTTGAATTCTTGGTCGGATGCCCGTAGACGTTTCCGTTCATGTTCCAATTGTAGCTCAAATACGTCAACCAAACTACATGAATTTTCGAAAATCATAATTCCATTACAAGTGTAGTATTACTAAAACGTATAACTATTATTTCTTGTAAACATTTTTTGCTGTAACAGACTTTTTTTAGATTTTAGATTTTAAACTGGCACTAATTCCATAACCTTAAAAAATTCAAGCCTAAATTTGCAAGAAACACTCTACGATCATGCGAATTCTCATAACCGACGTACAAGAAAACTCGACAATAATGATCACACGGAAACCCTAATTGACGCTGCCACGGCGGTCGACGGCCGCGTTTTCCTTCGGTGCGGACAAAAACTTTATTAGCCGGCCTGTCGTCGTCGCTTTCGAGAGTGAAATTCTCGCTGGCCGCGTTATTGTCGGATGATTGCAGGGTTTCTCCGCGATTACAGAGCCAATGCGTTTCCACGATTCGTGTAGTGTACTTTGCGGTAGAATAACTACAGAGATTGCTTTTTCTTTTAAGAATATATAGAATAGATGTAAAAAGCATTGTAACATGTTCTATTAGAGAGTTTATGATGTATAAGAGAATTATTGGAAATATAAGAATTAGTTATCAGCCGGAAAATGAAAAAAACACTGATACTATATTATATATACTTATGATGTTCTTTTTTCTGTTACAGACAAATGCGGTTGTAAGCCAGCCAGCAAGTGAAGAGCACGAAATCGAATCCCACGCTACACCCCCGAACTTAGATGTCATTAATTCACAAACCAAAATGCATTCCGTTTGGCCTATCTTCCGTGCCCGGCATACTACAAGACACTCTACAGCCGACGACTTTACTTCACCACTCTGAACGTTTATTTTCGCCTCCTCTCTCTTTTTCTCTCTCTCTATCTTTCTTTCTCTCAGCAATGTAATCTCAAACAGCATTTATTGAAAAAAATATGTCAGTGAAATAAATATGTATTAAGCGTACGAAAAATACTGGTTTTTATTGATACCTGTGGTGTTTCGGGGTTGTGAATAAGGTGGAAAATTTATGTCGGTATTTTGTTGTAGATGAATATTAATTGATGAAGTACATTTAACTTAAAAATGATTAAATATATTTATTCAAGGTATGATTTCAATATTGAAATAGTTGTCTAAATGTTATTCATTGTAATTTTTATTACTTTATTTACTCAATATTGTTGTTAAGTAAAGTATACACATTTAGTTATAAATTCATTTGCAGTCTCTTACAAAAAGGCTATCCGTAAAATTTGTAACGTTGTGTTCTTTGTAGTTAATATAAACAAAAACTTTCCAAGGACATTTTTTAATTTTAATCATTCATTTTGTAGTTTTGAAAACTTAATTTAATCCCTTAAGGGGATGTGCAACCCTAATTTCAATATTTTTTTAAATCAACATTCAAACATTTATTTGGAAAAAGACGGCTGTCAAGCGCTCCGTACACGCAAACACTATATGCAGATTTTTTTGTGGATAATTCTATTGATATTTGCGTGAGTTATGCTCGTTTGAAAAATAACGTCGGTACTCACATCCCCTTAACTGGTGCGACTTTTACAATTTTTCGTGCCAAAACTGGTAGCCGTAAATAATAATTATGATGTCAGATTCAGATTCAGCGACCTCAAAAACAGTTGTATACCAAGTTTTGTCCAAATCCGTTGAGAATTGCAAAAGTTATTCAAATATGTATATATACGATCCATTGCCAGATTTGGCACGACTTTTTTTGTACATATACGATCCATTGCCAGTTAAGGGGTTAATCAATATTTTTATGTAGTTAGGTATACATGTTTAGATGTAAACACATCCATCTCGTATTTTATTTATAAAAAACTACATATGAATTTTGTAACCCTTTTTTAATTATATGAAGAAAATGTTTTTTCTATTTTATTTTCATATTAGAAGAATATGTCATTTTGATACAAACATTTTATTTATTTTAAAGTACAATAATTTTAGTAAAAATAATATATCGTTTTCTAATAATAATTTGACGGATATTCTCGAAACAAAAAAAGCTATTAAAAATATAATAAAAATTTAAAATCGTATGTATTTTATAGTTGTAAAGAAAATTAAATAATTATAAACAGATAAAAATTATAACATTAATCGCATTCAATACATATGATTGATAAAAAGTGATCTTCTACGTATATCCACTACTACCACATAAAAACCCACTTTTCTATCTGTATTCATAGATCGCTAAATTAAAGCGTGCAAAGTCAACCAACCCTGTACACATGCAGCCCCATCGTGTAGCCTCTCCACTCGCTTACCGCGGCTTATTTGAATTCAAAAGTCCCGCGCGCCAAGGCGCACCGCACGTGTTTTGGCGCGCTCTCTTCCCATTGGCTGGCCAACTGTGGCGCGCATGATGGCATCGGCAACCCGGTGCCGGTCGGCGGCGAGAGAGAACGTCGCATTCGCTGTGCGAGTTTGAACGAGCAGCAGTGAATAGTTGATCGAGTGTCCTTCCTGGAGTTTACAAAATGGTAACGATTTCATCTTTAACAGCTCATAGTGTCAAAAGTATGCTGAGTTCGGCAAAAGTATTTGTATATCAAGTTTGACCTAGTCGTATGTAGAGTCAGTGCTGAAGTTTATTTCTATTTGCTCGAGTTCACATTTATTGTGTACCGCGAAGGTAGATTTTCATTTGAGTGCATAGATTTGTTTGTCTTCGTCATCGATAGTGTGAGAGAGAAAAAGGGTTTTTTTTCCTTTTTTCCCGGGAAATAAGTAAGGACTGTGTGCATGTGCGTAGCGGTTCCCGGAAGCCGCGGCCCCGCAGCTGCAGACTTTTGGTAAGTTTTTTTACGTCATTGTTTTCATTCTATGCTTGCATATACACATTTTGCTTATTACAAAAACTTTCGGGACGATATCGTGTTTCTTGACGACTGAAAGTTGTACAAAAAATTCTGTGCGAAAAAACACGTGCTACTCTAGCAAGTATATAGCTTATTTAACTAAACAAAATTGCTTATTTTGATAAAACTTTTATAACAGACATTGTACGACAATTGTTATAAGTATATCAATGTATGAGCGGTAACAAATAAAGTTTACATGTGCTACAGTAACCGCGCGGTAAAAATCTCTTTCTCTCGCGCTCGTGGGCTTTTCTCGGAACTCGCCGTGGCGGCGCAAGCCAAAACATGTGCAGCACGCCGTGATAGTGTAACAAAGCAACAAAGGGCGTAGTTTCGGGTTCCACTGGTATGTGATCTTGAACGATTTGAAGTAATGGATAGATTATCTTATAACTTCCTGTATAATTTATCGCTTTTTTTATATGGCTTTGTTAGAAGTGCTTAATTTTGTGAATATCACGAAGAATTAGGTTGCTTTGAATGCTTTCTGCCGCGATCTAAACGATGGTAGTAAATGATTTTGTTATTTCACGTAGGTAATTTGCGTAATGTATTTTGCGATTGATAAAGGCATTGCGTTTGACACTTGTGATTGATTTATAAGGTAAGTCAAATTTTATTTCGAATTTTCGATATATATACATATGAACATGTTTATTTTGTTATATTTTGTCAATGAAATTTTCAATTTATTTAATTTATTAATAATTTCAAAACAATTTTGTGCTATTAATAAATAGTAGAAATTTCTTCTAATATTGGTAAATATTTGAAGCCAATATTCCTTATTAATCAAGAACTTAAAAATAAATAATACAATTGTGTACACATTTTTTTTAAATAGCGTTTTGAAAAATTCAGGTTATCTTAACAGTAACAATTATTAGAATTTATAACAAATTTAACAGCGATTTGTAATAAATTATCTTTTCTTGTCGTTATTCATATAATTTGCTATGAATCTATTTTCAAGCCTAAGAAATAATAATCTTCATCCTTTGCAATTTAATTTCTACCTCTTTTGAATTTTAAGAATTTTTCTTTTTAAATAAACTTTAATTTTATGTTGATACAAATATATATTAATTTTTTTTCACAGTATTATCACTTTATTCTTTAGTTAACTATACTTTCACCATCAATACATATTTTTCATGTAAAGCAATAAGAAATGAATATTCAAATTATTTACACTATGTGGTTTTCAAAATAAATAATTTTACATGAAGATAGTTTATCCCTGAAAAAATGGTATTTCAAAAAGATTTTATTATGATTAGCATACATTGTTTCAGATTAGTAACATTTCAATATGTTTTGTTTTGACGTTTGACTAAAGAAACTATATCTACTAATGTATTCAAAAGTAGAAAGATTCAGGTAATAGAAAAACATTTTAAAATAAAAAATTATACATGTAAGCTTGAACATTGATTATTTTTTCAAATCCAACATATCAAATTTTTTATTTTCTATCCGACTTTTATATTCAAGGTGTATTTTTGTTCCTTAAACATTTACCTATAAATTTGACGATCAAAATTCTTGAAAAATTAATTGTGCTCAATGGTTGTTGTTGATTGCTTATGCTTTCATAATTTATCTGTAAATAATCAGCTCTAACTTTGCATACAATTAATTTTTCGATAATTTTGATTGTCAAATTTATATGGGTCTGAAGTTTGCAACGTTGGAGTGCAACGAAATAAAAACAATAATTCATTTAGTTCAAGTTTATACTAGTTAATATTAATTTTGCGTGTAGATTTAGTGTTTTATAGTATAAAATAACTTTATAACAAAGATTTCCATAAAATTTCCATTGTTCAATAACTTTAATCAATCATAAAAAATGATTTTGTTGCACTCTAACGATGCGAATTTCAGACCCATAAATTTATAGGTAAAAGGAAGTTTTTTTTTTCTTTTTATCTGATCTTAATGAAATAAGGCTCATTTTGGTTGTTAAGAAATTTCAGGGGGAGTATGATACTTCAAATATCCATGGGAAAATTTATGATACAATTTGCCAGTATGGCCGCAATAGCAATTTGTTCATTAAACAAATTTTTGTGTCCCTGCGGGGCTCCTCAGAAATATAGCCTATTATGCCGGAACCTCCTTATAGAATGAGACTGAAATTATCAGGCAGTTGGTCAAAGCGGTGATTAATACTTACACATTCAGAGATGTAATAATAACAATAATGCTTCATTAATTTTTCAGTTATAATTATAATTGATAGTACAAAAATAAACGTTCTTGCTTATAATCTAATATAGTCGTCTCTATAAAGATTTGTGTGTTTGTGTAAGTGTACATGTCCATGTATTGCGTATAATTTGCAAGTTACATTTTTAATTACATTTTAGTGTGTGTGGGTTATTCTTATCCCATCTGTTCTCATATTAACATTTTTTTTCTCCCTCTTCCTTTCTCCTGCATCTTCTTCCTTCTTGTATTCCATCTCTTTCCTTTTTTCTTTCAACTCTTTCACCTCCTTCATTAGTCTTTTTCTTTTTTATTCATCTGCCATCTTTCCGATAACTCTGTCGCTTTTAGCACCTCATCTTATCCAAACATCCCTCCTTTATTGATATTGTTAGCTTTCTCATAGAGATACTCCTTCACAAAAGGGTCTTTGAAAATTAACCACATTATTCTTGGTCCATTTTTCATTGGCTTAGTCTCCCACAGCTTTTTTCCAATAAGTGCATCCATTCATTTTCTCATCTTCTGTGTGACATATTAAGAGTAAAATAAAAAAGATACAAAAAATGAACCTGTTTATTTGTTTATTTTTTTATTAATTAAATATTGCAAAATGCCATAATAAAAAAAACTAAGCTTGTTCAAACGCTACTTTTTGTAGGTACATTAATAGGGCCAAAATAATTAACGTGGCCAAATTTAAGAAAATGAACACTTACTTTTTTAGTTATTGCGTTTTGCAATATTTAATTAACAATAAATAAACAAATAAGGTGACTTTACCAAAAGAATGAACTAATAAACTGTAATTTTGGTCATTGAATTAACAGGCTTAAAAATGGATTAGACATAGAATTTTGTTAATAAAGTATAAAAGTAGAAATTTAAATAAAAGAAAATCTTTATCACCTAAAAATCAATGAATAAACATTATCCTTTTCCCCTCTGCAATTTTTCTGATTCTGAATAAGACTGACTGTTCAGTAAATAAACTGTTCATTCCCTAAAATTAACCAAAGTGTGAACATGTAAATTATATTTAAATATTTAACTTTTTTTTAACCTCGGAGCGCGAAATGCGACGTTTGATGCCAGTTTAGTAGGCACAGTACCCGAATCTCACCTGCTTCACCTGTATCAACAGCTGATTTTAGCGCACTAGGTTCAAAATAGTAGATTGTGCAACAAGTGCGCAAAGGATAGATTGTGTCTAATAGATTTTAGGCTCACTTTGCGCGGGCGATAAACTTACACTCATCAAGAGTTAAGTTCTTTGCGCACTATAGGGTAAATGTGGGTACTACCGCGGACGCTGCAATTACCGCGGATCGACGAAAAACGCTCTGCAATTTCATTTTTCATAGTATAATTCGGCATTTAATATTTATTCGATCATACAAAATATTAATTAATATAGGAAATCGTCTTAAAAAGAGAATAAAGCATGATTTGTATGAATATACTATATTATTGTCTGGCCATCCGCGGTAATACCGTCATTTGTATACAAATACGATTGCTGGTATTACTGCGGCATTGGTCCAACGTAACCTCAAAACAGTGAAATCAAGAACTCTACAATATATATGAGAACATTTGCGAACTGCTATGTTCTAAATGAAATATAATGTAAAAATATATAGATATGTTCATTTTTCGGTTATAAAATTATAAATAAATATTAAAATCAATTGGAAACCTTTATATTAAGGTTTATTATATAATATAATATTATTTTATGATGTAATCAATTGTATCCCACGTTAAAATCCTTCCAAAACATTCTTTAATGTTACTTTTAAAAATGTCATTTCCTATCAAGTTTGGTCGAGGAAACACCGTGACACACCGCAAACCGTGAAACATATTACTGAAAGTTCTTTTTTAATGTTATAGTAAATGAAAACAAATTAAGTAATTAATTCTATTTAAACTTAATTAACCATACTTTATGAAAAAAAATATTTTAGTGTTACTTTTTTACTCGTTCATTTCTAGGATATGTTTTAATAATAGGGCACACAAATATGGACGGGCACACTAATACTACTATGCTTATTGCAATGGAAAAATGTATCGAAACTGTTATAAATGGAAACGATTTGAAATGACTGCCAATTTTACTGAAATGTACCCTGTGTACCAAGGGCGTAAAATGGACCTTCTTAGACCGAATAGCTTTTGCGAGGCGAAGACGAGTACTGCAATTACACGAGGTCAAAAAACCCTTGGAGGACACTCCGTGTGCGCAAAGCTCGATTTTGCACACGCTTGAATAGAAAAGCATGCGCTAAATCAAGCTTTGTACACGTCGTGTCAAAAAATACTTCCACGCACTAGTATCGAAATGTACGTAAGTATTTTGTTTTCGCTACAGCCCTTTTTCGGCCGCTATGTCTTTACTTTTGGGTCCGCTACAACAGTACTTTTGCACCAGCTGGTCTAAAATCGGTTATTTTAAGTCCGTTTTTAGGTTTAAAAAATGCGGCAATCGTACCTGTGTTACAAAAAAGCATTAATTCATAAACAACAAAAATTATTGTTTTTCAATGAAAACAATTTCCGAGTGAGAAATTTTCAGTACGCTACACAGATACAACATCGTTGCACATAGCAGATAAATTAGAATGGAATGACCTAGCATTCCTTCTTTTAGGAAAAGGAGTATCTGTTGAGATGAAACACAATGTTAGTAAGCTGACTCCTATTCAGCTTTCATTTTGCATGAAAAAAGACGAATTAACAGATTTAATTCTACGTTTTGATAAAGGTCAGAGTATTCTTGATTCCAATATAAATCTCGAACATCTCCACATTACCTGTGCACGAAACTGAATTAGTGCGGTAATAGTACATCACGTAACTAGTGTGCAAAATAGGTCATGCCTGCACGAGGTGAGTTTGTCGCCCGAGCGCAGCGAGGTCTTGCAGTGCGGGAATATGCTATTTTTCACACTCATTCGGATTCGCAAAATCGAATTTTGCACACTCCGTTAGGATATAGTTATTTTTGATACAAGTGCGAAAAAGTGATTTTATCCTCGTGTGGACGTTTGCGCCCGAGCGAAGCGAGGGTGAAAAGGCCACACGAGGATAAAATCACCTTCTCACTCGTGTATCGAACACTATTTTTTTATACGACGTGTGCAAAGTTCGATTTTGTGAGCACGGTTTTGGCCGAGCGTGCGCAAAGTGGACGCTTTGCGCACGGAGTGTGAAAAAAAATGATTTGCGTTTACGAGAATCTATAATAGTTTACTTAGTGGTAGTTCTTCAGGGTTAACTTTTGTAAATTGGGTCGGATACACACCGTAGCATTCCGCTGTTGGTTTCCAAAGTAGAGAATCAGTTAAACTGTTTTTAAAATGTGTTACAAGTATTACAGTCAAAGATAAGAAACAAAACACTCTTACATGTAGCATATTAGTAGTAATCCTAAACAAAGTATCACATTTTCATATAGCGTGTACAAGAAACAACCAAATAGTTGTTTATGGATTTTTGGAGTGTGTTGTAAATATAAATGCGACAATCGAGAGTGGGGCATGGAACGGATATTGCATTGCATCTTGCACTTACGCATTAATATGCAGATATTGTTGAATTACCAGGCCCACGAAATAAAAAAAGTGATGGTTTGCGCGATGGATTAGGCTACGATATTCCCATATATTTTGGTCCGTTGAGGTCGAATATGACCTCAGTTTTGTCACTGCACTTCAGGATTTTAAGATATCGCTCACTCTTAAAATTTTAAGATGTCATAGCAAGCTCAAACAAATTGTTATCATTTGGTCAGTGCTATTATAGAGTACTAGTTATCTACTATAAAATCCATTTTGAATCATGTGATTATGATTTTTCTTCTTCGAGAAACAATAAATTAAATATTCTTATAGCACTGTGCGACCTAAGCCCGCACTTAGGGTACGGATAGGCGTGACAGAGGGCTTAGGGCAGGCAGTGCTATAAAATTCTATATGACACTTGTTTCCTAAGTAGCACTCCGTGCAAAAAAGTGCTACTTAGCTCACACGTATCGTAATGTACTACAATGATATGAATACGATTTTTCGATTATTTTTACATCTTAAGAATTTAATTATATTGGCAAAGGTCCAGATTTATTATCATTTTGCTATTTTCACTGTACAAATATATATTTTCTTTATGAATTCCCATATTTGTTACTTGACGATTTAGATTTAGTTTTCAATAATAATTAAATCTTGTCAAATAAAGATTTGAATAATTTTTAAAATTAGTTAATTCATTGCTAATTTTTAAAATTATTATAGAATTTTAATAATATATATTTTAGAAAATAAATATTGTAAATAAAAACAAAAAATATCTCTCCAGCGGGGAATCGAACCCCGGTCTCCCGCGTGACAGGCGGGGATACTGACCACTATACTACTGAAGACTTGGTTCACCGATCTCATAATAGCATTCTTGAGGTTAGGTAGTCTTTTACAAAAGTGTTGAATTCCAGAGCGAAACATATTACGTTTGCAGTACGAAACATACTTTTCGATGCTCAAGGTGGGATATTAAAATGCACGTCAACGTGCATTAGCGAAGTTGTATTTATCTTTACATTTGTGAATTTGAAATCCATTTTTCATCACTAACATCACTAGCATGATCTGTTTTGTGGTGTTACGAACTGCATTATAAATATCTTACCGTTATTTTTGTAAATAAATATAAATTAGTGTTCGTGCAATTTTTGTAAAGGTACGTCAAGGTGCGTTTAATATTGTTAAATTTAAAACTAGTTATGAAGTTCGAAAAATTATTAGAATATTTAAACTAGAAAGAAAATGATGGGCCACTAGGGTCTGTAAAATCTTGAATAGTATAATTTGTGGATAAAATATAAAACGCATTTTTATCTTTGACTGCTAACATTACTTTATTACTTTATAAACGTTTTCTTAAAATAGTCAATTAACTTTAAGTTTACAGTACCGCATCCGTTAAAATTAATTTCACATCTTAAAATTAAAATATAGATTTAAATAATGAAAGTTAAATTCTATTTATCTATTTATTAAGCAAATGTTGCCAATAAAAGCAAAAAATATCTCTCCAGCGGGGAATCGAACCCCGGTCTCCCGCGTGACAGGCGGGGATACTGACCACTATACTACTGAAGATTTGTTTCGATGTTCTGAAAAGGCATTCTTGAATCTATTGAAAAATAAGTTCAATAAAATAGGGGTTCGATGTTAGTTTTTTTTTCCAATAGTACTTTTGTTACTTCAATTAGATGTAAATGAGATTTAAAATTAGCGTTAAAAAATTAAATGACTATACTTTGCACAGGTACTGCACGTCTTAAAGATATCTTATTAGTGACATCTGTTGTAGCATGATTTCATTTTGCAAAAAATTTGGGTTTTTAATTTGTCATCTACAATCAATCTACACAAAGTATAAAAATTGTTCTTTATAATTTATCAATTCTGGCTATTTTTTTTAATTAATTAAAACTATTATCGGTTGATGCTTTATAGTTTTATTTCATTTATCTTTAGATATACCGTATGAGATAGTTTTCTCCACATGGTAAAAGCGAATCGACTTACGGATATGTGAAGTCCTACTTTACCAACAACCAAATATGAAGACTTACTTTGTCTTAATTGTTTCTATTATGGAGTTTATTTTTAATTTAAGAGAAATACTAAATAAGTTTCTATTCAACAACAAAGTAAAAAACTTCATTTAAAAAAAAATTTGTGTAATTTAGTTAATATTAGAATATAAAACAAAAGTAACCTTTTTTGAGCTGCTATAGTTTTTATGGTAATCACAAAATATATTTTTGTTTTTGGAAACGTAAGAGTATACAAAATTATTCTTAAAAATGTTGTTTATTTTAAATAATTAAAAAAATGAATGACTTACTATACGCACTGTAATTTACTCCAGTTTAAGCCTCTCAGTACACATGATATTTACCAACAGGATCATAATGTAGGAGTGTTTTCCTCTTTTACCTTTGTGAATTTCGACGATTTTATCAAAGAGAATGAGTAAGTGTAAAACGGAATCGTTAAGTTTACGCACCTAAGTTAGCGCATGTTTGATCAAACGTGGGTGATTTACATTCAATCTTTTCTCTCTTTAGATAGGATTTTATAGGATGGTTAAAAGGCATTTAGAGATAACTTCAGGTTTTATACATCTTCAAATTGTTAAACCTTAGTAAACTTGTTTTCGATATTTTTGATATATTAACACGAACAAAAATGTAATAGCTTTGTTGTTTACATTAGAATTATTTTGTAATTTGTTTATTTATATACTTTTGCTTTAATGAATTAGTTAAATACGATTCTTTGGTATTTTGATTTTGTAAAGAAATAAAAACTAATATTGTTAGTGTTATTGTACATTACTCAAAAAGTGCAACCTTTAAAAATGAATAAATAAAAATTTGATAAAAAATTAAAAGTTTATATGCAAGCTTTTTTTTTTTTGTATATAAGGCAGAATATTATTATTAACAAAAGCAAAAAAATATCTCTCCAGCGGGGAATCGAACCCCGGTCTCCCGCGTGACAGGCGGGGATACTGACCACTATACTACTGAAGACTTGGTTCTCCGATCTCATAATAGCATTCTTGAGTTTAAGGTAATGTGTACTTACCGACAAATTTTAGAATGTATATTTCTTTTGCAAATAATAATAGAATTACTAAAAAAAATTGAGTGTAGTATTTACATATACGGAGCGCCTGAAAGAGCTGTTTTTCCAAAAATTTACTCAGAATTTATTTAATTAAATAAAAGCCGCAATGCCGATAAGTAGGGATCTGTATACTTCGAATTTTGCCAGTTTTAAAAAGTGTTTATCTCATGGAAATGCTGATAGAATCGCACAAAAAAAAATCTGAGCATAGTATTTACATACACGGAGCGCCTGAAAGAATTGCTTTTCCAAATAAACGTTCGAATGTTTATTAATTAAATAGTGAAATTGGGATTTTTGAAGGAAAAAAAAAATGAATTAAACTTGAAACTTTGAATAATAATAGATATGCTTTAAACTTCGTAATTCTAGAGATTATTAGCACAGCAAATTCTCATCAATTTTTTTTTTTTTTTTTTTTTTTTTTCCCCGAGTAGAAATAAAATACTACATGCCGTAGGTATCACACGGGTCGGATGGGGTATGCCGTGTAAGGCCGTCGCACGGCGTGTAACGCTTTTTTTATAAGGTACTTGCGTTTCTGCCGTGCGATAAACAAACATCTTGAAAGCCCTTACGAAATTAAACTGCAGTTTAAGCTACTGGCTGAACTATTTGCTCAACTACTGCCTAAACTAGCGGCTGAACGTCGAATCACTGGTCGTCAGTAGTATTTTCGGATACCATTTTATGGGTTATTATTAGTTGTTGATAGCAGGTAACGGTAGAGTTTTTTTATAGTATATTACGATACGTGTGCCTTAAGTAGCTCATTATTGCACGGCGTGAAGTTAGGGCCCGAGCGCAGCGAGGGTCCTATCACGCCGTGTAATGGGCTGCTTAAGACTCTAGTATCGTACAATATTTTATAGCACAGCCTAACCTAAGCCCGCTGTCACGCCTATCCGTGCGCTAAGCAGTCCTTTTATGCACCGTGAGGTTAGCGCACGAGCGTAGCGAGTGCGATATACACGGTGCAATAATGGGCTACTTATCGCACGGATAGGCGTGTCTTAAGTGCGGACTTAGGTCACACTGTGCTATAAAATATTTTATATCACTCTAACCTCAAAATCACAACTTTGGCATGATTTTTCGGCTCTCGTGGTATAAAATACCTTTCGAAACTAGTGCGCAAGTCGATTATTTAGCTCGTGTGACTTTTCTCACTCGCTTCGCTCTTGCGAAAACGTCACGCGAGCTAAATAATCACCTTCCGCACCCGTGTCGAAATGTACTATAAGCTGTGTGAAGCTAATGGCCTTATTTACCAGTGGATAGGTGATTTTTTAAAAATAAAAAACACCATATTCTTCAGTTCAACGTTTCGGAGACTTTTTATTATATCTCCCTCTTCAGGAATAATAAACTTAGTTACATTCTTGTTGTCAAGCAGTCTATATGGGCAACAATCCGCTCGTCATTGACGATTGAAACGTTGAACTGAAGAATATGGTGTTTTTTATTTAACAAAAAATCACCTATCCACTGGTAGATAAGGCCATTAGCTTCACGCAGCTTAAATATGGGTTATTAGATAACTATAGTATAACTACTTATTATTTTTGCATATTTTTCTTTTGATTTTGGAAAACTGCAAAATATTCCCCTAAGACTTTATAACACGAAAGGAACATTAAATTTTAATTTTTAAATGTTTGTTTTAAAATCAATCTTTAAAAAAAAGTTAATTTATTTCACGCAGATATGGCGTAAAACTTTGAGTCCCCCATTGTAAGTAACGGGGATATCAAAACAAGGCAAACCTTGTAATTAGGACGCTTCGTAAATAAAATTGTAAATAAAATAAACTTATTTATTAAAAATTGAATACTTTTTTATCAAAATACAAATACTTGATAAATTTTATAAATAACTTAATTTAATATTTAAAAAAGCAAAAAGATCTCTCCAGCGGGGAATCGAACCCCGGTCTCCCGCGTGACAGGCGGGGATACTGACCACTATACTACTGAAGACTTGATTTCCTAATTTGATAGTAGCATTCGTGAATCTAAAAAGTGAATCTCATTATATTAGATAGCGTTGAAGTCATCTGACTCTGTTTCACAATTTTTTGTGATTAACTAGATAAACAAATTAGACAAGGTAAATAGAACAAAATGTTGTCTTTAGTTAAACAGCATATCGAGTTCTTGTTAGTTGTTAATACATTTATAATAAAATCATTGTATATTTTTAACGTAAAACTTACATACTTTTATTAAAATTTTAGATAATAGCTAATTTTTTGTTCTTTTCAACTCATTTGATATATTGATTATATATTATTTACATATTCACGAGCAGCATATAGTGTGATTTTAATCGTTTTGTGTAAATATTGATTATGTAACTCGATATTTTGTTTAAATTAACAGACTATGAAAGAAAGTTATTTTAATTTTAATTAATATTTTTATTAGTTTTAAACTTTTTTGTTTTAAAGGTGTGGAATTTATTATATACATCATTATTTGTTTGCATGGAACAAATACAACTACTAAAAATGTAAATCAATCGATGAAAAAATGTATTGCTATAATTTGTATCTTAACAATTAATGGAGGAATACTGTTACTTAGAAAATGTTTGTAATTCTGGAGGCACTCGCTGCTCTATTACTGAAAAACCTAACTCTATTACATCGATAAAATATTTGGTAACATAGTCAATAGTATAAGTCTATATTATTTGTGAAAACTGCACGTAAACGTGCACTAGAGGCAAGTATTAGCTCTAGTACTTCATATTCTTAATATGTCTCGTGTATGGTATTATCAGTCACTCGTTTTGATAATTTGTCATACATGTAATAAAATTAAATCACCTAAGATAAAATCGTAAAAGTCTCGTTATTTACCTTTGTCATGCCTAAATAAAACTTTTGAGTATTTGTATTTTTCCTTATATATACGGTATTTTTTTACACAAAATTTATTTATAATAAAGAGTTTTAAAGTTTTTTCTAGTTTCAAAAAAGGTCACTTCGGTACTTGAAAGTTTGAAAAAAAACCGTCCAGAATAATTCTAGCAGTTATTTTTTGTGTAAAAAATTTGAACTTGTTATTTTAACATCTTAATCTAAAACAAATTGGGAAATTTCACCACTGAAGGAACGAATAAGGAAATTGTAACTTTTGTTATTTAATTAAGTAATTTAAAATGGATTTTTGAAATTCATATTCTAAAATGTTCAAACTTTACGTCGGTGAGCAAATTTTGAATAAAGAATCAAAGTAAAAATTTTATTTAATGAAAATTGTAAAAATCTCCTAAAAACCAGTAAAGGAACACGCGATCTTAGCATCTAAATACGTTTCATCAGTGAAGGAATATATCGCCAGTGAATAAACACTTAATAGCGGCGATTTTATGATTTTATTCTTAACAAGATAATTTCTTTTATGAAGAATCTTTATATAAAATGAAATAAAAAATTTCAAGGATTCAAAAATTATCGTCATGTTAGATAAACAATACATAGAAAGCTTGATATTTTCATATATATTTCCTATCTATTTTTTTTAAATTTTGGAAAAGAACCTACTGTTTTGAAATATATTAAAACGTATTGTGCCATCCTGATCGTTATTTTACATTGAAATAATTCCTGGTGTTAAAAGTAGTTATACAGTGTGGACTGGTCAGTGACGACACTGCCGACGTGAAGCTGAATTTGTATGCAGACTTTTCAATCTTAAAAATTTATTTATTTTTGTGAAGATCCCGGTTTTTTTTAAGTTTTGCAATTTTTACTATCGTATTGATTCCAATATTTGATATTTGATGATTAAGATTTACTTTTTATTGTAATTAAATTTTATGAAATAAATATCATGTTTCCAAAAATTAGTTTATTGATTTTGAATTATCACAAATATAAAATTTTGAACAATTTATATTATATTTTATTTTAGAAAAAAAATATTGGAAATAAAAACAAAAAATATCTCTCCAGCGGGGAATCGAACCCCGGTCTCCCGCGTGACAGGCGGGGATACTGACCACTATACTACTGAAGACTTGAGTTTCTAATTTTCTAGTACACGGAGAGAATTTTAGGGAAGAACTCCTAGGTAGTCCGTCCGTGCTAGTGCTTCACAAGATCAAGACAAGACAATATTTTCGGAATTTATTGTATTGGTCTTGAAAACTCTTGCGAAAACGTTGTCTTGTCTGGATCTTGTGATCAAGAACTCTTATTTTGTCTTGATCTTGTCTCGAAATATTGGTATACAAAAATCAGATTGAAGTTATCTTGAAAATTTGTATTTTATTTTTATACATTGTTATTAAAAATATCAAACTAAATCTTAAGCGCTGTAAACACAAATGCTCTTTATTCTCTCCACCCATCACTTACCAAACATGCACAAGTCCCAATAAGATTCAACTGTAACTACAAATGCTCCAAACATGGCGATTTTTCTACATATTAAAAAATTAAATAAAATTTTTAATTTAATTCAAATACTTGGCGCCAAGTAAAACTAAATAAAATAATAATCCTAAAACTTCGTATTTCTTATGTAAATTTGTTTTTTTAAATGATTTTTGTAAGTTTAATTGAGACGCTGCGTGCAACAAGGGCCTAAGATAATATTTACAGTTTTGAGAAAAACATAAAAAATGTATAGCTTTTTATTATATTTATAGCATGATAGATTTTGCTGAAATCTTGTATAAGTATCACTAGTAAACCACTATAGATATTGTAATAAAATTTCTTAAAAAAACTGAATTCCAATTTGGGCCCTTATTGCAGGCAGCCCCTGAATTTTATATAACGTAACTGTAACGTTGTTAGACTTCTAATATACTATTGTATATCTATCATAAGCTAAAATAATATAATTTGGTAGATGCATAATTTGTTGTACGTGATTACTAACTGTAATAATACTGAACTGTGTATGCTGAATTTCCGTAAAGTCTAATGCGTAAAATAGTACGGCGTTTGTTTGGCTGTAAGTTTATTTGCCGATTGGGGCACTCATCGAAGTAAGCATGCAGCGAACGCAGCCGCCTTCTCCCGATTCCCCCACTCCGCTCAAAGAGGGAGCACTACATGTGCACGCGAGCGACTTTTTCCGAGCGCTAGCAGTTTCTCAACCAAGTAATCTGAATGGTTATTGAGTTCCATAACTGAAGAAAGTACGTGATTAGCCAGCATAGATAAATCCTCATAAACATCTTAAATCCACATTGGTAAGCATATATAGACGATAGAACGACTCTTCTGTATTTTACAATTTCTGTATTTACAAATCCTTGTTTGGCGGTAGCCTGGGATAGCGCGTCGCGTTGAAGGGCACGGCGGCGGCGGTGCGCACACAGATCGTTATTGCCTGTTCAAAACACGCATTCGGACGACGCATTAACGAAAAACCCAACATAACAAAAACAACGTTTTTCCTTAGAGTGAATTCTGTTGTTCAGCAGCAGCCTGGGATTGTGCGTCGCGTTGAAGGGCACGTCGGCTGCAGTGTGCACACACATCGTTATTGCCTGTTAAAACACGCACTTGGACGGTGTCTCAACGAAAAACACAACACAAGCTTGTTTCTAATTTAAACGCGGACAATCGATTTATTCATTGTTTGTTAACCATGTCCGGGAGAAAAAGAACACACAATGAAACTGAAAGTGATCAACAGCGAGAATTTCCTGATACCGTACAATCACAAGAAGAACCACCCGATAAGATGCAGAAAATTACGTATCAGTCTTATTTTAGTTATCAAAAAAATAAGAATAATGAGAGAATTGGTCTATGTATTCTGTGTCAAAAGAAAAACATAGTGAAAGAAGTCAAAATGAAAAATGATAATACAACAGGACTTAAATTTCATTTGGACAAAGAACACAAGGAGGAATACCAACTATTATTTGTATCACAGCTGACAAAGAAAAAGGAAAAAACCTCGAAAGAAGCTGCATTATTGAATAATCAAAAAACGTTAGATGTCTATTCGAATGTGAGTATTTTTGATAGTCTATTTTTACGAAACATTTTATATTTATAGTATAGAAATAGCTTTTGAAAATAATAGAATTTAACTTTGATTTCAATCGATAAATAAAATATTATTTAATGTTATCAAACTATTTGATAATAAATTGTTACATTTCAAATTGCGCGGGAATAATGTCTCGAATAGTTTACTTTTCCCAACATAAGCTAGACGTATACGGAAATAATTTTTCAGTTTGTCTCTTTGCTCGCTTTGTGTGAGCGAGAATCTTGCTCTGCGAATTGATAGACTATCATAATATACTTTAATCATATTTCGTATACTAATTTAATGCGCAAGCATGCGTGAAATCAGTTTTGACACGTTTAAAAAAAATGTTTGACGCATTGAAAAAAGCAAGGGATCGCTGACATGCATTTCACGCGCTGGGGATACAAATCACTTCTTTTTCTTTTTACTTCTAACTTACTCTGGAAATTTAACTTTAAGAATTATTACGAGTACTGCATGTATTTTTTAAAAGGATTTTGTTTGTACGTTTAATTTTTTATTTAATTATTTTGATAATCGATGAAAATTGAAAAATAATTTATTTATAACGATCTAAAATTGACCGCTACCACACTCAATAAAATGTGTTATTTAGTTATCTATTTATTTATTTAAGAAAAAAAGTAATCCAGAAGTAAATTGGGATAGAATTACATCTCTTTGGATAGCATACAAAAACCTGCCGCTAAGCTTTTTCAATGACGAAACAACGCAGAACTTTTTTGGAATGCTGAATGGTAAAATTAAGATGCCTAAGAAAAATGCAATGAAGGAAAACGTCATGAATGAATTTACAAAAATGCAATTAAATTTGAAAAATATTTTGCAGAGCAATAATTCTAAGTTTTCATTTGCCGTTGATGCGTGGACAGCTAGAAATGGTGCATCTTATTATGGTATATATCAACACTTCCGGTGCTTTGCACATATTTTGAATTTGGGAGTACAAGATGTCCTAAAGTTAATTAATGCTGATTCAACAGAAAATAGTTATGCCGAATCTGAATCTGATGTAGAAAGCGACGATGACACTGGTGATATCGACGACAGCGACGACGATTCTTCTAATGTTGAAGAAGATGGGATGATATTTTCAAAAGTAATAACTAAAATTAGGTCGACATGTAAAAAAATTAGATGCTCAGAGCAACTAACAAATCGTTTAAATTTATTTTGCAAAGCATGTAACATAAAACCCATAAAATTAATTTTGGATGTAAGAACACGTTGGAACAGTACATTTGATATGTTATCGACAGCTATGAAATTAAAATCACCTCTAGGAATGATATGGGAAAGCTGTGAAGAACTGAAAAATTATAAAATTCAAGAACATGAATGGAATTGTATAGAAAAAATGTTAAATTTTCTTAAATATTTCAAACACGTTTCTAAAATTATATCTGCGGAAACTTATGTCACATTGCCAACTGTCGTCGTTGTGTTTAATATGCTTACAGATAAAATCGAGTCTATTGTTTCGGAGTTAGATAGAAAGCCAGACAGGAATTTAAATGATGAGAAACTTTTATTGGCTTTTCAAGCGGGACGAGACAAAATGCTCAAGCATTACAAAAAATGCAATTGGTTGTACTGCATGTCTTTGATTTTAGATCCTAGGCATAAAGTGGAATATTTTGATGCTACATCATGGGGAAAGGATTTAAAAGAAGCCAGTATTAAAAATTTTGAAAATTTATACAAAAAAGAATATTTTGTAGAAGATAATGAAACTTCAACGACTGTTGAAAATAATTCGCCTATTATGGAAGAAATTATAGATGCTGATATAGATTTTAAGTCTATCTATAAAATGAAAAATGAATCAATAGATTCACACCGATCATGGCAAGATGAACTGAATGCTTATTATCAAGGGCCAAGAGCGGTGGCTGAAGTTGATGTTTTGACGTGGTGGAAGGATCATGCTAATGTATATCCACAACTTTCACGAATGGCGAAAGATATATTAAGCACTTTGGCGACATCTGTGCCTGTTGAAAGGCTTTTTTCCGAAGGCTCCCTTGTTATGACAAATAGAAGAGCGTCTTTAAAAAATGCGTCAATGAAGGCGTTAATATGTCTCAACTCTTGGATGAAATGTTCCTTAAAAGCTCAAATATGCGAAATCAATTTCTAAATTATTTAATGTATGTATTTAAACTTAACTTAAATTTTATATTGATTTCTCTAAGTACTGTTAATAAATTATATTTTCAAAATCCATTAGATTATAATATTTTTATCTACAGACGTTATAATAATTAATTTTGTACAAGAATTATTGACAAGATCAAGATTATTGGTCGTAAAAATATTGGTATTGTCTTGAAAATTTTACTCTAATATTGTCTTGAATATTGTCTTGAAAATCGAGACAAGACAAGACAATACCAAGAATACTCTTGATATTTTGTGAAGCACTAGTCCGTGCTACGAAACGCACCATTTGATTTGTACTACAGGTTAGGATCGCAGCTGCACTAGTGTAGTATTCGCGCGAAGCTAAAGTGGCGCTACCGCAGTCCGAAAGAAATAGTGCAATGGCTTTCCTGCTTTTCATGCAATGCTAGACCGAGATTAGTATAACATAACCCCATTTTAGTATAACATTCGCACTACACGCGTAGAGCAGCCGCTGTCCCAAAACTTAGTGTGGCAGAGGTCCTAATTTAGCATAGCTGCAACTCGAACATTGTAGGATAGCTACTACACTACCACTAAGATGTCTCCTCTCCTAAAATTCTCTCCGTGTAGCATTCGTTAGTCCAAAATTTTGAATCTCATTATATTAGATAACGTTAAAGTCATTTCACTCTGTGTAACAATTTTTTGCGATTAACTGACCAATTTAGTTTTAATTAAAGAATTTATTTCAAATTAGCAAGATTCACGCGTGCTTCGCCCATTTAATTTTTCAATCCAGAATGTTTTCAAATCAAAATTTAAAAATATAACCTATTTTGTTTATTAAAAAGTATCATATTGTTAAATTTTAATTTTAAATTTAAAAGTCGTGCCATATCTCCATATTATATTTCGATTTTTGGAGTAAATTTTATGGTTACATTTTTAACAAAAGAACAATGTATAATTATAAATTTTAAATTTCCGCGCCATATCTCCATCTTATATTTAACAATGAACCAAATCAGTGATGATATACTTCATCCATCACTTTTTTAAGAGATATATAATGTTCTTCCCCGAAAAATGACCTTCCAAAAAGGTTTTATTATAAATGTCCGTTTCAACATTACAAAACAAAATTATTACAGTATTCAAAAGTAGAAAGATTCAGATATATGTAAGCATGAATACCGTTTTCTTATAGAAAATGTCGCATTTTCTTGGAAATTTTTAATTTTGTATCCAATTTTTATATTCAAGTTGTCCTTGTTCTTCAACGGAACGCCGGAATAAGTTAAGGGAATGTATTCCCTGATTAAAAAAACCCATTCATTCCTTTAGAAAGCTGTTAGTTGAATCGACTTTAATGAGGATTTTTTACTGACTTAATACATGGACTATATAGGGAATTTAATAGGATCCAATAGGATTTAATATTTTTTTTTAATCAGGGTTAGCGAACTTTACCAATGATGACCCCCACCTCGAGCCGCATTTCCCATTGTTAGCGCGAAATTAAGTTACTAACGATTTGTTATCGTGTAAAGAATGCGGCATCACAACATTTTCAATAATCAAAATGTTCAATAATTTATATATTGTAATATTCCTAAAATTGACCCGTGGAATTACGTAAAAGTGACGGCCATCTTACAATTTTCCGTATGAAACGGCATCCTCACCTCGTCATATTTTCCATTGTTTGTCTTAACTAAAAATTATTCAATGCTGTATAACGTTTATAAGCATTCCTTATTAACAATAACACGCGATCACCGCATTTTTGTGCTTTACGGTTATATACTTTTGCTTCCTCCTAGAGGAAGCTTTGTGATAGTAATTTTTTGAGTTATAAAAACATGTTATAATTGTTTTCCGAGGTGTTGAGAATCAAAATACATGGTTTTTGAAAAATGTCAATGTGCGTATGCGCGTGTGTACGCCTGGATCTCAGCTTCTACTCGGTCGATTTTAACCGGACAGGTCTCTTTTTTTTGTGCTTGCGGGCTAAAAATCCGTTTTTTGATTGGGCCGATGCGTTTTTGTTTTATTTCGAATTTTCGATTTTCTCAAAATTTTCTGCTTTTTTTTTTTAATGATAGGATCGAGATATTTGAATCGGATGGGTAGCATTCGAAAGAGAATTAAAATACCTATATTTAAAAAAAAAAAAAATTTCTAGCTATCACGGTTCTTTTGTTATTAACAAAAACGTATTTTGCTTCCTCCTAGAGGAAGCTTTGTGATAGTAATTTTTTGAGTTGTAAAAACATGTTATAATTGATATTCGAGGTGTTAGGAACCAAAATACATGATTTTTGAAAAATATCTGTATGGGTGTGTGTGTGTGTGTGTGTGTGTGTGTGTGTGTGTGTGTGTGTGTGTGTGTGTGTGTGTGTGTGTGTGTGTGTGTACACGCCTGGATCTCAGCTTCTACTTGATCGATTTTAACCGGACAGGTCTCATTCTTTTTTTTTTTTTTTTTTGTGATGGCGGGTTAAAAATCCGTTTTTTGATTGGGCCGATTCGTTTTTGTTTTATTTCGAATTTTCGATTTTCTCAAAATTGTTTTTGGCTTTTTTTCAATGATAGAATCGAGATATTTAAATCTAATGGGTAGCATTCGAAACAGCGTAAAAAAACCTATAATTTCAAAAAAAAAAATTTCTCTAGCTACCCCGGTTCTCTTGTTATTGACAAAAACGTGTTTTTTTTTTTTTTTTTTTTAAAAAAGCTTATAACTCCTTAATCCTATCTCCTATCTTCAAAAAATGATGGATTAGTTATTATATCAATTTATTAGGGGTTTGGTTGGTGGGTGTAACGGGTTGCTAGGTCAAAAAAACAAAAGTGGTGTAGTTTCGATAAAATCACAGCGCTCACCGCGCGCTTCGAGAATACTAGTGATGTTATATATGTATATATGTATATATTATGTTAAATCTGGAACATTCTTGCCGGTTGATATAAATAAATAAATGAATGAATAAATTTGAAAATTAATACTTTTTAATCTTCAAAATAAATTTAATTATAATTATGGCATAATTTGTTGCAAAAATTATAAATTTTGTTATTAAAAATTAATTAAAGGAATTACAAAATTAAGTTTGAGGAAGCAACGGACCAATGAATTGACAGCGTTTTTTTTTTTTTTAAAGCTTATAATTCCCAAACTAAACGGTCAATTTTTTTGAGAAAAATCATGTTGATGCATAATATAAATAGCTATAATCTGTAAAAATTTTAACTCATTTTGTTGGTTAGTTTTTTTAGAAAAAAATTAGAAAATGAAAAAATGAGTTTTATACGTCCAACGATTACGGGAGTAAAATTGATTTAATCGCCTCAAAATTCCTTGTAGAGGTAGATTTTGGATAGTTTTCGGTCGAATTCTTTGGGCAACATAAGGGAGCGACTGAGGATTTCTACCGAAAGGTGTACAGTGTCATGCGAGTCGGCGTTCCCGTCGTCTTTGCAACGGCATAATTGCTCCTCCTCTTTCGGGTGAAAAATTGTCCGGAACAGCGCATTCGCTGAACCAACGGTAAGGCACAAAAGCGCTCTCTCGATCGGGGAGCAGATAACGTACCCCAACAGGGCGCACGTATTGTAGTCGAATTGTTCGCGCATAAGTGAAAATATTTTTAAACAATGGACCAATTTTGTATGTATTTCAATTGCGCGACCAAGTAAATTGCCTTTTTTACATCGGAAATAAGGCATGTAATAGTATATTACGCACCTAGGGAGGAAACAACTTGGGAAGTCCACAGCTCGTGTAAATTGCCACCCGAGCCGAAGGGGAGTGTGGCAAACACGAGCTGTGTGGGCTGGCCAATTTTACTCCCGTGGTGTGTATACTATTTTTCGCTATACCCGGGCCGAAAACACCACATTCCCGATTTTGAGCCGGGCGGGAATGTGGCACTTTCGCCCAGGGTATGGCGAAAAATCATAACCTATAATACGCACTGCTGTTTAACTGCCATCAATGTTGTTGCAAAATTCAAATGTATTGTGCATACATTATTATTTTTTTAATTTTTATGCAATGGAGAATAGTATAGTACCAATTATTTTGAAAAATGAAAAGTTTGTTTACATGATTTTATTGACAAGTTTGGTTTTTACAAAAAGCATAACAACACAAACTGGCCCTGTCATTATTGCAGAGGTTGTAGAGCAAGATAAGAGTATTATAGAAGCAAATAATGATATTAGGTGATTTTTGTAGTTTTTATTCCTTATTCTTTTTTATTGATGCTTTTTAAAAAAAATGATTAAAAACATTATCTAGTGAAATTGTTGTAATTGGTTAATGAGTGAAGTTTCAAATAATTCATTATACGGTGGTGTAAATTTGAAAGTATCCTAATTTAGAAAACAAGGTTTGATGAACACTCGAATGTTAAATCGATGTTTACGGAGTCTAGTTGAGTTGATACATTGAAAGTATTCATCAGTATGTCCATCGTACAATGGTTTATTAATGTCAAGTCAAGACATACAAGTTCGATGACTTAAATGCTTAATTGACATAATAGCTTGCGGAGTAAGGGTTCTGTGATTATATTATTTGCAACTATTCTGTTTGTCTCAAACCATTATTGTACTAATAGAACATACGAAGTTTGTACACTTAAATGTTAAATTGATGTTGGAATATTTCAATAATCTAATAATTAGTATTGTCCCCTCTGCTCTATTTTAATATATAAGCTAACGTAAACATTGAATGTATGAGTATGAGAGCCTTTGTAGTATGTCTAACGTTTTCGCTCATGTAAATAGTCAGTTGTTGTTGTGAAGCGCTCTGGTCAAGACACACTGTAAATCTTATATATATAGTAAAACGACTCTTTAATATACTTTATATTAAATCAGTATACGCCTTTTATTTTACTGCCTGCATGATTCTGCTAAATCTATTTTAACAGGTTATGGGCCCAGGCGTGCTGAAAGTAAAATAAAAGTGTGGTGTCATAAATTATAAGTGTGTGTCTTTCTCCTATATACCTGCCTATCTTTGAAACTCGCTAAGCAAAATGGCTGCTGAAATAAGTATAAAAAATGTTGCTAAATTTGACGGAACTAATTTTCAACTATGGAAATTTCGAGTGCTGCGAGTTTTGACTTATTTGGAACTAAAGGATTACGTAATAGGTGACACAAAGCGTCCCGAGGCAGAAGGACCAGAAGCGAAGGACTGGGATAAAAATGATTCTCGTGCTAGTGTAGTACTTTCATCGGCAATGACGGACGAACAGTTGAGCAACTTATTGACGTGCGAGACTGCTAAGGCGATGTGGGATAAATTAACGCTGCTTCACGAAGAGCGTACAGGATCCAATAAAAATCTGCTGTTGCAACGTTTTCACCACTGTAAAATGGAGTCAACAGATACCGTGATTCAATTTATCTCTAAGCTACAAAATCTCGCAAGGCAAATCAAGGTTGGAGACAAAAGTATGGATGATGACATGATAATATCTAAAATTTTATGTTGTCTTCCATCAAGCTATGGAGCATTTCTTTCGGCCTGGGACAGCGTAGAAGCGGACCGTCAAACATTAGTATATTTGCAAGAAAGGTTGATTAAAGAAGAAAAGCGACTTTCACCCGAAGAAGCGGAGGTTATAACGGCCCTCACATCGCTGAACGTAAACAACAAGCCAAAGTGGAATTCAAATTCACAACCGAAAAAGAGAGGCCGAAAGGTAATATTTTCAAATGCTATAAATGTAATCGTCCAGGTCACATTGCTCGAAATTGTCATCGGCGAGGTAACAAGTATCATAATAACGAGCAGAGAGAATCTATCGGGAGTAAACAAACAGCTCAGTTCCACTCGAACTCAACAAACCAAAATAACGCGACTCCGAAATTTAAAGGCGCTTTCGTGACAACGATCGTAAATACGGAGCTGAATATTGAAACACACGTCGTCTGTAGGCAAGGAAGGGATTTACCCAGTGCCAATATACAAGATCTGTGGTTATGTGATAGCGGCGCAACAAAACATATATCTTTTCGAAGAGAGTGGTTTGACAAGCTAACGCCAGGGAACGGAGAGCATCTAATCCTTCTGGGTGATAATAGCGTAAAAGATGTTGTAGGCGTTGGATCTATCAGAATAAAACGTCTAGTAAATAGCACTTGGATCAACGGTCAGCTTGACGACGTAATGTATGTGCCAGATTTTAAGAAAAATTTATTTTCGATCAATGCCTGTACGAGAAAAGGCATACGAGCTACATATGAAGATGATCGAGTTATCCTACAGCTGAAGAGTACAAACGAGATAGTAGCAGAAGGTATTAAATACCACTCGGATATATGCTGCCTGTTATTCAAGGTTGAGCGATCGGAAGCCCACTATGGCGAAGTAAGTCTACAAAATATACACGAGAGTCTTGGTCACGTAAATAAAGCAACGCTACGTAAAATGATCAAGAGCCAGGCAATCGACGGAATTGAGAAAGTCAGAGACAAGGAGTTCTTTTGTAAGGGATGCGTATTCGGGAAAATGCATCGTCAGCCGTGCAAAAGCAGCAATGAAGAAGAGCACATCTACAATCCGGGTGAGTGTATCCATGCCGATTTATGTGGACCGATGTCAATATCACTTGGCAATAATAAATATTTTATGTTACTGAAAGATAGATGTACTGGTTATCGTTGGGTTTATTTTTTAAAAAATAAGAGTGATACGTTACAATCTTTTAAGGTCTTTTGTAACGAAGTTGAAACTACAACGGGGCATAAGACAAAGGTTCTCCGCACCGACGGGGGCTTGGAGTTTTGCAACTCTGATTTCAAATCTATGCTGGGTAGTCGAGGTATTCGACTGTGTACGTCTGCTCCTCATCGTCCCGAACAAAACGGCCGGATTGAGAGGGAGAATCGGACAGTCATCGAATCCGCAAGAAGCATGTTGCATGCGAGAGATGTTCCGAGGTGTCTTTGGGCAGAAGCTGTAAGCACCGCTGTCTATGCGCTCAACAGGACCGTTTCTTACAACTGCAAAAATTTCAAATCGCCATATGAACTGTGGTACTACAGGAAGCCTAACGTAAGTCATATGAGACCCTTCGGCATCGAAGCTTATGTATTTATTCCTGACAAGTTTAGGAAAAAATTTGATCCAAAGGCGCGCAAAGCTATCTTTGTAGGTTACCACGGTGACAGTGAGAATTATCGGCTTTATGATCCGACTAGAAGAAGAATAGATGTCTCGAAAGACGTAAAATTTAACTACTCAATAAATGATGGGAATGACATCGCTATCAAAATAAATGATTCTAGGACTGCACAAGCTGATAAATTTCAAGAGGAAGAAATATCTCAAACATGCAACATGACGCGGAAATAAATGTTTTGGGAAATGAAGCAGATGAAAATAAATCTACTGAAGCCATGGATATTTCCGAAAATGACACCAATCTAGGTGAAGAAAATGAGGTTTGTCACAGCGAAGTACCGTCGACTCCGATAAAAATAGCTGGTGCTCGGAAAGCAAAGAAACGAAAAGCAATAGAGCCAATAATGCATACTCCAAAACTAAGTGAGTATAGTATTAACATATACGGAGCGCTTGACAAACGTGTTATTTAAAAAAAATATGAGAATTTATTTAATTAAATAAAAATCGCACTGTCGGTAAGTAGGAATCTGCAATTGACCTACTTTTCAAACGAGCATATCTAACGAAAATGCTAATAGAATCGCTCAAAAAAATTCCTGGATATAGTGTTTATGTGTACAGAGCGCTTGACAAAATTTGTTTTCCGAATAAACGCTTGAATGTTGATTTAAAAAATATTGAAATTCACGGTTTCACATGGCCTTAAACCGCTTAGTTTTCGAGATATTCCAGTGTCTAAGTTAAAATGGGACACCCTGTATATCAGAAAAAGAAGTAACAGGAGCTTTGTATGAAAACAGTAAATGGATTAGAGAATATCAACTTACTATTGATTGGTTGAATAAAAAGGCATGGTGTGGTTTGTGCACATAAGAATTATGCACATATTTATTGTGCACACTTTAGCATTGGAGTATACGCATAGATATAGATATACACCAATGCTAAAGTGTGCACAATAAATATGTGCATAATTCTTACGTGCACAAACCACACCATGCCAATAAAAATACTCTAGATCAAGCAGATAGATCACCATCTATAGAAACCATTTTTATTACCTACTATAAATCAACATAAATATTTGTGAAATTTCCAATATTTTTTATAGTATTGTGTATTCGTGAGACACGATATGGAACATTCTAAAATTTGTTAAACCTTATATACTACAGTTATTTATGGTTGTATTGGGCGACACTGAAGTTAGCAGCTCAAACTTGACAGGAACAAATATGGCACAGGTGGGCGCGCCCTGAATAAAATTTTTTCAATTATTGTATTTTTTGAGATATTAATAAACCAAATTAATCTAAACAGTAGGAAAAATTTGTTTCAGGAGCCCCTGAAGCGTCGTTTGTAAACAGTGCTCTTTCAATACAGTATATCAATCATGTATGAACTCGCCATTTTGCTTGCTTTTCACGAGCGTTAGTATAACTTTTATGGTCTCTTAATTTATGAATTTTCGCCGAATAATGAACAAAATAACATTTATACATACTTTTAGTACGTTTATAAATGAAATAAATATTAATTCTAACATTTTAATTATTATATATTTCAAAATTGGGTGTCCCAGTTAAGACAAGTTTTTCATGTAGTTGCCTATATTGCACTGAAAAAACTTTGGCACGCAAGACGTTCCAAAACGAAAACAGAAGTCGCCCCAACGATTGCGTGTATCTGTTGTTCCTGCTAAGGGAGCTCTCACGTCCCTCACGGGGTAAGAGACGTGCCGAGACGAGTGCTCTGCACGGCGGTTGAGCAGACGATCCGAAAAAGGGGCGACAGAGCTTCCTTGCCGCACAACAGACTTGCCGCGCGGGACAACAGACGTACATAACCTTAAGATGACCTTCGTAAAGGAATAAAGACAGACGTCTCTCGTGCCAGAGTTTCTCAGTGTGGGACTGTATTTACATAGTATCGTATGCTTTGATTTTAACATAAATATTTATAGTGCCGTATCAAACCCTTATTTTGTTACATAATTTATATGGCCAAGTATTGGCAGAACGTTGAAAACTTACTATAATCGAGTATTACATATTCACTAATGTAATCTTAAATTGTCCCACTGTAGGATGAAGTTTGATTACCCCATAAGATTAAACATTGTCCAAATAGTGGCTTTATTTCTCCCACTTTAGGGTGTATCTCGAAAAACTGTGTCCCACTAAAGGGTGATTAGACTAAGTATTAAATCTATTTTTTTTTAACTTTTAGAACATTTTTAACAACATTCTTTTATTTGCGAAATCAATTAAACGAAGTATAAACTATCAGTTACAATTTTTATTTCTCAAAAAAACAATTCATTATTCTTAAATCCTATGTATAACAATTAGGTGGTCGTAAATCTCCCAGTAATAGCTATTTTACCTTACAACCATAAGGTGATGCGATATCCACGCTTTACTCAAAATTGGATTCCCGTTTTTCTCACTCAATTTTTAATTTTAAGGAAAAAGCTCTTTGATACGTTATAGTTCTTTATTAAACTTAAAACGAGATTTTTTCAAAAAGTTTAAAATTGAAGGAGAAAAACGGGAACCCAGAATTGAGTAGTAGTGTGGGTATCACATCACCGTAAGTGTGAGGTGGAAGAATCAGTGCATACAATATAAAGTGATGACAAAATATTGTGACAAATTGTGGCAAATTGCCCCAATGATATTCGAAAAATATCACTACTTCACAGTGCTCTGCCAAGAGATGAATGTTTTGCAATGGACACAAGGACTGATGATTTCAGCGGTATTGGTATATGTGACCTGGTCTATGAAAAGGGACCTTACGTGTCAAAAAATTATTTTTCACTTTCTTGTCGATTCGGATAGAGTTTGAGACGCTTTTTCACGTGGTGAAATCCGAAAAATAATAATTTGTTTAAAAGTTTACTAAAAGTGAAGAGAAAGAAGAGTACTAATACGAAAAATACTGTTATTTTTTCTAAATCTGGAATAAGGAAAATACATCGATTTATAAGATTGTTTTCGCACGTAAGGTCCCTTTTCATAGACCAGGTCACATATATTGATAATACAATGCCCTCCATCACAGTTGGACTACATGAACTGCGAAACATCATGGTTATTTCATAGGGAAATGATATGACTTAGAGAGTCATGCTACTGGATTTGTTTTGAAATCCAATGCATGGTGTGATACTTAGTCTAAACTGCACTACGATTTTTTAGAGTTGCAAATCTTTGAGATTGCAGATTTTATACGTAACTGTACCAATACTTTAGAGCTTAAGCAAGGTTTGTTACGAAACCAATTTTTTTATTACTTTTTTTTTGTTTATTTTTATAGTAAACTAAATGTTTTATCTTATATTTTAGGAATGAAATGAAAAATAGGAAATTTTGAACTGGTTTCAGAAAAAATTAGTTCACAAAATGGGAGAAATACTTGAAGATTAGTTTTCTATCTTTATCAAAGTCGTTTGGAATCTTTGGATATTCGGTCAAATATGGATATTGATGGAAATAGTACATATCACTGAAAAGGGAGCGGTTGAGGATTTCTACCAAAAGGTGTACAAAGTATTGCCAGTCAGCATTCCCGTCGTGCCTTGCGACGGCATAATTTCTCCTCCACTTTCGGGAGAGAAATTGCTCCGAATGGCACACTCGCTATACCGACGGTATGGTGCAATAGCGCTCTCTCGACCGAGGAGCAGATAATTTACTGCAACAGGGCGCACCGCGATCTCGAGACGTAAACAAACGTTTAACATGAGAAGCTAAACTGAATTTCGCTTACTGAACTAGCTCAAGTTAGAGTTAAGGTTGAGCGCAGTAGAATAGCACATTATCTCTACTTTCACGAACAATGAATAGCTAAGCGATTTTTTCAAATTTAATTGTTTAAAATCGCAAAATAAAAAGAAGTCATTTTTTTTTGTTATAAATAAAAGCAATTGCGGCTCGACTATTGGTCGTAGATAATCGACAGTAGGTTCGTTGGAAAGCTGGCATTTTTTCACAAATTTTAAGGAGTCTACGAACTCTCTATGTGCTCTGGGAGCCGAGATAATTTTTTTTTTTGTAAAAATCGCTGTGTCTTCAATTATTAATATTAAGAAACGAGCCAGTGACGCCAGCCACCGAGTATAGAAGCATAAACAGTATCGAATACAATTTTAGTATAACATACAGTGTATATTACAGTTTAATAAACAGTTTATAAGTGACATTTATTGAATCCTCGTAAGTGAATATATATAGTATTCTGATTTATATTGTAATTATCAATATATTTATAAGTTATATATTACGGTTGCATTTGCTGTTTTTAAACGAAAATCCGGATTGTTTGGGATATAGTACCACAGCTATAAGAGAAAGGCTTAATGAACTAGTGTTATCGCACCGTTGGTAAGTACATAAATGTTGTAATTGTTATTCATAGTGTTATTACGAAATCGGTAAATAATTTATTTGAAATTAGTGTTACGTGCAGATATACGTACGAATATAAAAGAGCGAAATAAGCCAGCCGTTCGATTAATAGAAGTCCGATTGGTACGGTGGCTTGATGGTAGCCTTTCTGACTTGTGCGTCGGCGGCTCCGGTTCGATCCCAGGGTCCGTCAATTTTTTATTCCTAAAAGTTCTATAGCCCACTCGTAATTTTAGCAAAAATAATATTATTAGTTTAAAATAATTTTTATGAAAATTTTTTTGAAAAATATTTATTTTGGTATAGTGTAAACGGATGTCTAAATTATAATTTTTTTTTTTTAATATTTATAGTCAAATACAGTTTAATTATGAATACATTTTTAAAATCAGATTTATTGATATATTTTTTTTGTTAATTATATGTTATAGTTAATTAAGTTTCAATAATTACAAAATTTATTGATACAATACATTATTTTTGTGCAGGTTGAAGTTTTCTTGAAAATGGAAACTGACGGCGCGAACATCTGTTTGCTGTGTGATAAACTAGTCAACCCCGAGCAGGCTCGAGTTCTCAAAGAGAAGGCTATAGCAACCTTAATTGATGCAAGTTTAAAGAGGAAGGACAACAAACATAAAAAACTCCAAAAGTGTCAAGCATTAACAATTCATACCAATTGTCATAGTAATTATGTTAAACAGTCAAGTATAAAAGCTACCCAAAAACAAGCAAGTATTTTAAAAGTAACTGCGAGACAAAATACTATTGCTCTACAGCAGTTTGATTTTAGCAAATATTCTATTTTTTGCGGGGAAGAAGCGTCGCACGAGTACAATGCTAAAAGAGAAAAATATCCTAACGCGAATCTTTCGAAAGTCAAAATTATTAGTAGCGACACTTTAAAGGGCAATATTCTAGAAAAAATTACTTCACGCCAGAACGATGAAACTTTACGAGATAACCTTCCAGAAGAATATACAGTTTTAAAAAAACTTATTGAAAACGTAGATTTGGTAGAACGGGGCGCCCGTTACCATGATTTTTGCATACGAAAATTTTCAATTTTTAGACCGTCTCATAAAACCGGTCGACCTATGCGTAAAGATACATCTGACGTTGTGGACTATATTATCTCTTATTTATGCGAGTTTAGTGATGAGGAGTGTCAATTTTCCATTGCAAGTATTTTAAGCGAATACAAAGAAGAAGAACTTCCTTGCAAACTTGACACAATTCGCAATAAACTAGTAGAATATTGTGGTGACGCAATTTCCGTTTATAAAGTAAAAAAAGATTTAGTTGTTTGTTTCGCGTTTGTAAGAAATAAGATTCTTTCTGCGGAATGGTACAACAATAAAAACTCAGATGTTAAAGCCGAACGCAAACGGATTATTGATACAGCAGCGGAATTGCTTCTTGAAGATATAACATCGAAGTATTATGATACAGTTAATTATCCTGCGCCTGATCATTTTTTTGATAACATCAAAGATGACATACCACCGACGTTACAATGGTTTTTCGATATTTTGATGAGAAGTAACAAAAGAAAAAATGAAATGTGGGATAAAAGAGTCATGACACTTTGTCATATTATTATATCCTCCGTAAGACCTCGGTCATTTTTATCCCCGATTTTATTGGGTTTGTCAAGTATGATGTATAAAAGCATGCATCGAAAAATCTCATAGATTCATTGGCTTATCTTGGATTATGTGCTTCCTATTATAAAACGCAGCTTTTTGAATCTTCTATAGTTTGTCAGCCCGAAACTTATGACTCCGGTGCAGCTTATTTTCAGTTTGTATACGATAATGCCGACCACAACACGTGCACAATAGATGGTCAGAATACTTTCTATGCGATGGGTGGTATTATCTGTGCAACTCCTGCCTCCGAAATATCAACAAATACTAAAATAGAACGCTTAGCTCGTATTCCTTCGGCTAATAACGTAGGCGCTTTTGGTTTCGTCCCTCTTCAAAACTTTCAAAGAGGAGTGCACGCGGGGCTTAAAAATATTGTGATTGAAGATGTAACTATAAACAATCCAATAACGCAAAATCATGTAGAGCCGACAGATTTATTATGGTTTTATGGGAATTACATACGGCGAGAAAACTTGAGCGGTTGGAACAGTTTTATGGAGCAATGTACGCAGGTAAAACCTTTCAACATATCGAAAATAATTCCGGTCCCGTTCGTAAACGCCCCGCCCAGTAGTTATGACAATTTTTACAGTTTTAATCGAAGCTAACGAAAAGTGTATAGCCCAAAATCAAAAACATGTTTTTGTAACCTTTGATCAACCGCTTTATCAAAAAGCTCGTGAAATTGTAGAATGCTGTAAGGGAACTCCAAATGAAATAAAAATTAATAAAATCGTTGTGAGGCTTGGAGGATTTCATATGCTCATGTCACATCTTGGCGCAGTCGGATATGTGATGGACGGCAGTGGATTAAAAGATGCTTTTTGCCAGTTGTACGCTGAAGTTTCAGCTGAAAAAGCATTAAGTGGCCATGCGTATTCCAGAGCAATCAGAGGACACATTTTAATCCTAAATACTTTATCACATATAATTTTTTCTACTATGAATCTATCGGAATCAGAAGTATTTGTTCTAAAGAATTTGCTCGAGTATGTAGGAAAATCGGAATTTCACACGTTGCTTGAACAAAATGATATTGAAGAAATAAGAAAAAAATTTGTAGATAAATTAAATTTGATTAAAGAGAACGGACCAACAGCCGAATTTTGGATTCAGTATTTTAAAATGATAGATCTTGCAAAACAATTTATTCAAGCAGAAAGAAGTGGTGACTGGAACATGCACCTCGAGTGTGTACAGAAAATGTTGCCTTATTTCCACGCTAGCGGTCATAATTTGTACGCCAAAAGTGCCCACTTATATTTACAAGATATGTACAATCTTGAAAATATAATGGACGTAATAGAGTTTGATAAATTCAGTCGTTTAGGCTACTTTACTATTAGGCGAGTGGACAAATATCGATTCGGAACGTGGTCTGATATGATCATTGAACAAATGTTGATGCGGCCAATGAAAGTGAGTGGCGGCTTAACACATGGATGCGGCATAACTGACAGTACATTATGTAAGTGGGTTTTATCAACGATCGTTTTAATCCAAGTTACAGCTGTAATATTACTTACGCAACGTCTGATCAACATGTCGACGCAAGTAATTCTCGTATTAAGAGAGATTTGAAAGACTTTAATAAGTTAACAGAATTTTTTCAGAACCACAATCCATTTCCTGTAACGCACAATATAATATCGATTAGTAGTGGAATAGTAGGTGGCGATAAAATAAACTGCCACAAAGCATACGAGGTAGGTTTAGAATGTATTAAGAAAATTGTCGGCTGGAACTTTGGATCGATCAAATTGAAAAAAAAGACAAGGTATTATCTTTGAAGACAGTCACTTCATCGATAAAGATAGACAATGAAGTAGTAGCGATCGATCCTACATTGTTATTTCAAAGAATATCGCTAAATATTGAAAGCAAATCAGACATGCGAAAATTCTTACAATATGAGCTTGCTACTTATCCGCTCCCACTTTTTGACGAGGGTGGTATGCGGAAAGGACGCAAGTCTTCTTTCTACAATTTTAGTAAAATAACAGAGCTTCCACGAAATGAGCAGGATTACTATGTAATCGATGGCGGCTTTCTTCTGCATAAAGTTCGTTGGGATACGAATAATTCCATCGAATTTATAGTACAGCACTACGTTAATTACGCTATCAATAATTATAGTAGAAACTGTACTATAGTTTTCGATGGTTATCCCGACGGACTTAGCACAAAAAGTACAAAGGCCGCTGAGAGGTCACGGAGAGAAAATAAAAATTTGGTCCGTGAAATTGAATTTAATAGACAAACTGTTATTTCAATTTCACAGGACAAATTTTTAAGTCAAAACAAAAATAAAAAAAAATTTAATAACATTATTGTGCGAACAATTCAAAAAAGAAAATTGCACCACTTTAGTCGCCGAGGAGGATGCAGATTTTCTTATAGTCACCACGGCGGAAAAATGCAGCCTTACGTGGAGAACGTGGATTGTTGGAGAAGACATAAATTTACTGGTAATATTAAACAAACACAAACCGTATAACACCATCTACTTTTTAAAACCCGGCAAAGGAAATATACAGGACAGTATTTACGACAGCAATAGTTTTAAACATGAAAAATTACAGTATTTGCTCACGCTCCTTCACGCGTTCACAGGATGTGATACTACGTCTTGCTTTTTTAAGCAAGGCAAAAATAAAATTATCAATATTTTATTAAACGACAACGCTCTCCAACAACAGCCTCAACGCTTTTATGATCCCAATGCGACGCCTGAAGCTTTAGCTGCGAGTGCATATGAAATTGTTAGCCGATTATATGGAACCAAAAAAGATAAAAAAAGTTCACATGAGCAGCGATATCTAAACTTCCAAAAGTCTGCGTTAAAAGGTTCCGCAAAACTTGAAAATTTGCCGCCTACTGAAGGTGCCACAATGCAGCATGCATTTCGCACATATCTTCAAGTGCAGCAGTGGGAAGGTTTCACAAAAAATCCGACGGAGGTTGGAAAGAGCGACTTGATGTTTTACACCCCGTTCCCACACTAGAGCCGCTCATCCCAGACGAAGTACTGCGGAAAATAAGCTGTAGATGTGAAACGGGGTGCAAGAAAAAGACATGCAGCTGCCGAAAGCATGGCTTGCGATGCTCAAATATATGCTCATCATGCCATGGTGAAACCTGCACAAATGTGGAAGAAATGGTTATTGATATGGCAGATATCATGCATGATGATGCAGAATATGATGAGTTACTTTTAAAATACTTGCTTGTTTTTGGGCAGCTTTTATACTTGACTGTTTAAGGACGCTTTCTCATTGCAATCGTAACCAAAAGTACGCAGAGTCGAACGCCGTACGCCTAGCGCTCTCTCGGGTCTCCCCACTCTCAAAATTTCACGCGAGACTGTACACGTACACATGGCGCCGCTTCATCGGTGTGTACATTCACATCGAAGCGCTCCGTCTGTGTAGACACACGCGTAGCGCGCGGGCACGCTATTGGTTTGTTTACACGCACACAAGGACACGCGCGGCCGAAGTTACCTACTTTAAACAACTGTATCTCGAAAACGGTGCTGCTAGGCTTTCTGGATTTTGGAGAGCTTATTTAAAATATCATCATTAGTAAAATATCTCTTTTTCGTTCAATTCTATAGAAAACTTTTGGCGTTATTAATGAAAACGTTAATTTTTTCACGACTTTTTCATAAGACACCGTATTAAATTGTCTAACTTTGATAGCTTATATCTCATAAACGATGTTGCTAGGCTTTCTGAAGTTTGCAGATGTTGCACATAATAACAATAAGAATCTACCCTGCAAGTTTCATAAGATTCTATAGAAACTCATTTTGTGAGCAAGCGTCCTTAACATAATTACTATGACAATTGGTATGAATTGTTAATGCTTGACATTTTTGGAGTTTTTTATGTTTGTTGTTCTTCCTCTTTAGACTTGCATCAATTAAGGTTGCTATAGCCTTCTTTTTGAGAACTCGAGCCTGCTCGGGGTTGACTAGTTTGTCACACAGCAAACAGATGTTCGCGCCGTCAGTTTCCATTTTCAAGAAAACTTCAACCTGCACAAAAATAATGTATTGTATCAATAAATTTTGTAATTATTGAAACTTAATTAACTATAACATATAATTAACAAAAAAAATATATCAATAAATTTGATTTTAAAAATGTATTCATAATTAAACTGTATTTGACTATAAATATTAAAAAAAAAAAAATTATAATTTAGACATCCGTTTACACTATGCCAAAATAAATATTTTTCAAAAAAATTTTCATAAAAATTATTTTAAACTAATAATATTATTTTTGCTAAAATTACGAGTGGGCTATAGCAACTTTTAGGAATAAAAAATTGACGGACCCTGGGATCGAACCGGAGCTGCCAACGCACAAGTCAGAAAGGCTACCATCAAGCCACCGTACCAATCGGACTTCTATTAATCGAACGGCTGGCTTATTTCGCTCTTTTATATTCGTACGTATATCTGCACGTAACACTAATTTCAAATAAATTATTTACCGATTTCGTAATAACACTATGAATAACAATTACAACATTTATGTACTTACCAACGGTGCGATAACACTAGTTCATTAAGTCTTTCTCTTATAGCTGTGGTACTATATCCCAAACAATCCGGATTTTCGTTTAAAAACAGCAAATGCAACTGTAATATATAACTTATAAATATATTTGATAATTACAATATAAATCAGAATACTGTATATATTCACTTACGAGGATTCAATAAATGTCACTTATAAACTGTTTATTAAACTGTAATATACACTGTATGTTATACTAAAATTGTATTCGATACTGCTTATGCTTCTATACTCGGTGGCTGGCGTCACTGGCACAACGCTCAAAAGAGAAAGTATAGTAACGCTCCCCTTGGCGGAGACATGCGCACAAGTGTCGAAGCGTCTAACGAAAGGTTTCACCCCGATGCCTTTCGGAACATGCGTTTCCGAACACGTGAAAGCGCGGAAAAATTCAAATCTACTCACACACACATAAACTCACATACACAGAGTAATATAAAAGTATGTTTAATTAATTAATAATATGTACCATTGCATAAAATTATATGTATTTAATTATTTCTTTATGAAAAAAACAGAAAAAAGTTAATAAAAATAATTGTTGTTAATTAAGTATTGTTAAATAAACTTTTTCGGGGAAATGAGTAGGTTATATGTTAATATTTTGGCGAGCTACCCCAAATTAAAAAAAAATGAAGGGTTTACGTCAATTATATACCGATATATGAAAAAAATTTCGAGCGCGTCGGATTTGAAGTTCCTACGCTCAGTTTTTGCGCGTGACACTTGTAGCCTTCTCCAATTTAGACGCGCGCTTTCGTAATTATTTATAACAATGTAATTTTGCAATAAATGTGACGAAATATTTTTTTTCTGTTAGTACGCCTATTAATTCGATTTTTCGTCCCTGTCTCGTTTCTTAATATTAATAATTGAAGACACAGCGATTTTTTACAAAAAAAAAAAATTATCTCGGCTCC
Organism: Torymus aiolomorphi; assembly: GCA_036365515.1. Lineage (NCBI taxonomy): Eukaryota > Metazoa > Arthropoda > Insecta > Hymenoptera > Torymidae > Torymus > Torymus aiolomorphi. Next base: position 205,374,184 of record CM070875.1, on the reverse strand, counting down.
CAGAGCACTTAGAGAGTTCGTAGACCCCTTAAAATTTGTGAAAAAATGCCAGCTTTCCAACGAACCTACTGTCGATTATCTACGACCAATAGTCGAGCCGCAATTGCTTTTATTTATAACAAAAAAAATGACTTCTTTTTATTTTGCGATTTTAAACAATTAAATTTGAAAAAATCGCTTAGCTATTCATTGTTCGTGAAAGTAGAGATGTTAAACTTTCAAAATCCGTTTACTGCATCCTCGTACGACGTCCCACGGCTTGGGAAAAATCACGCAAAAATGACCTTTTTAACTGCTTATTAAGTGCTATAAGAGCTATACTTAAACGAGTTATCAAGCACCTAGCGACATTTTTAACAGAGTAATAAACAATCGTAAAAATGGCCTTTTTAAGCGGTTTTTTGCGATTTGCAGATAAACAAATTAACTAAATTTAAATCTGTAAATTGCGTTTGATAGATCTTTTTACTATCTACAAAGGTTACTTTGAACTTTTTTCTGTAAAGTCAGTAGTTTTTTTGTAGCAGTCGAAAAACTGTTTTTCCGTGCATTCAATTGTTAATTAAAAACATTTCCCATGTAAATTTTTATATTCATTCACCGGGTTATTGTTCCTGATGACCTCCCCAATCATAACCCGCTTGATATGGTCGGCTTACAATTAGGTTTCAAAACAGGCAAAAAAAAGACTAATTTGACTGGCCTATATCAGAAAAAGGAGGAACAGAAGCTTTGTATGAATGCAGTATATGAATTAAACAATATCACGTTATTACTGATTGGTTGAAAAATCCTCTCCACTGAAAAAAATTTGGAATCTCCAGACCTCCGGTATGTATGGAGTCCGTGCAATACCATCGATCGTCTTAATTTATGATGGCTCTGAAGTTTACAGCGTTGGGGCGCAACGAAATAAAAAAATAATTCATTTTACTTCAAATTTGTACTAATTAATATTAATTTTGTGTGTACATTTAGGGTTTTACAGTATAAAATAGCTTTATAACGAAGGTATTCACATTCTAAGAATCAGAATAATGTAAATTTAATGATAGAGTCAAGTAAATTAGATAACATTTATCATTCTTTATTAATTTAAGTAAGAATGGAAAGTTGGAGAGGGGAATGTGGATGGTGGTGGGGGTAAGAAAAAAAGAAGGGGGTATGGGGGTATATAAGGAGGTGTATCGCGGGTTACATTTCAGTCCCTGAGGAGGAGCCGGAGCGGCCTCGAAACGTTGGACAATGTGGTGGTGGTGGGCAGTCAGATCGTCCTTTGCTAATAAAGTTTTTTCCATGTTTTAATTAAGTTTTTATTTCAGATTCTACGGGGGTGATTATAAACAAGGGCAATCTGACTGCCATATATATTAATTATTTTAATTTAATTTGTAAGACTGTAAGACCGATAGAAAAATTCTTATCAGTTGATAGTAAATTGCAGTTGACATAAATAATATTTTTAACGTTTATAACGAAGGTTTGAATAAAATTGGCATTGTTTAATAACTTTGAGTAATTGTAAAATATTATTTCGTTGCATTTCAACGATGCAAACTTCAGACCCATAATTTATTACGACTTTGAAATCAAGGCGACTCCAATTCTGTCATCACCAGACTCTGAGATTTCCAGCGTTGTAGCGATTCCACTTTGGACGCCTGAGGCCTCCATCTCTGGTATCCTGGCGCGATAGCGTTGAGAGAAGGGGAACGTAGTCGACCACCGAGATACCGAGAATGGGGGCCGGAAGACTCCAACGGGCGGATCCCCATGGCAGCAAAAATCTCGTAGTCCCTGCCATTCCAACATAACATCCGTACACAACCGAAATTGTTGAAGTCCTGTTGATTCCAACCTCCGACATCCCAGGATTCCAAATTTTTTTTCCGTGTAGATCAAGCAGATAGATTACCATCTCTAGAAACGTTTACTGATAGAACTCTAGCATGAGGACACACCTTACATCAATTACAAAATAAGAAACTTGGAATTACTTTTGCTTCCTCAAAATCTGCCAGCACAGCTCTTGTAGAAATCGTTCATTTTTCTCCCTTTTGTAAAACGATTTTTCTCCCATTTTCTAGCCTTTTTCTAGCGATTTCGGTCAACTCGCCATTAAATGGCTAAAAAATGGAAGAAAAATCGTTTCACAAATGGGCGAAAAATAGACGATTTCCAGCAGGGAATAAAACTGCTTTTAGTGGTTGTTATTGACTCATTTGATTGGTCTATGTAGAATAGGCGATAAAATTTAATCTGTTTGAATTATCAAGATTGAATTCTTGAGTTTGAGTATTTAAAACTGAATAATTAAAATAGAAAATAATGAATTTAAGAAAAATTTCATTATTGTATTTATCAAAATGACGTTATTATCCTATAATTTAAACTGATTAAAACAAATTTTTAAATTGAAATTAACCAACTTTAACAAAAAAATTTACGAATAAAAATAAGTAGGCGACCTGCAGATAACCATGGTTATAGTTCTAACCTAATTTCTCTATAACGGCAACATTACATAACGTTATAATACCATAAATAAATCGCGTAACGTATAACAGACAAAAAAACAACGCGCATATCGCAATACCCACGTTTATGAGAAATTAATAGATAAAAAGGGCGCAGAAATCTATGTAATTTCTGCATTCGAATCTGCACATTTTTATTAGTTTTTATCAGACCTTTTCAACTCGGTTTACTACGTAAACGTAGAACATGCACGCGGAAAGAGCGCGCTTAGGATTCTGGTGTTATTTATAATCTAATGTGGTAGTTTTAATAAATTATCTCTATTTAACAATTGTTCCAAAACACCTCTCCGTGATGTTTGTTTTGCTACACCTCCCTGTGATTGTTTGTTTTGATATCTGACTATAAAGAAAGAAGGGATAGTGGGGGCCCCTTCCGTTGCCCCCTACCAGTGTGGTATGCCCTGCCCGGATCACCGTCCAGGAGCCTCTTACGTAGAAATGAATCCACGTAGGAGGAGCCTGGGCGATTCCAGTTACCTCTCCTTGAAGAAGGAAATAAAAAAAAAGGAAGTTGTGCGTTGCCCTGTGAGGGCATTTCCACACTATCAGAAGTTATAGAGCAAAAACTGTTGTATGGCTGAACTACTATGTGGAATGTAGAATGGGGAAAAACCTCGCTAGGAGTAAAAACCCATTTATCTTAAGTTAGTTGTTGAGACGCGTAGAATGGCTTTATTAGACAGAAAAATAGACGAGTAATTTATATAGGCAGATAAAGGTGATATGCGGCAGAAAGTTTAGAGGAAAAAGGTTCATCCAGAGGGAGACGCCGTAACCGCCAACCGGTCCGGTCAGGCATTCGTTGCGGTTTTAAGGTGCACTGAATGTCAGCCGCCAGCATGACGTCGCTGCATCTCCTTTTGCGTGAAAGGAGAGAGAGAGAGAGAGAGAGAGAGAGAGAGAGAGAGAGAGAGAGAGAGAGAGAGAGAGAGAGAGAGAGAGAGAGAGAGAGAGAGAGAGAGAGAGAGAGAGAGAGAGAGAGAGAGAGAGAGAGAGAGAGAGAGAGAGAGAGAGAGAGAGAGAGAGAGAGAGAGAGAGAGAGAGTTTAATCTGTGAGGTACATCTTCTTGTTGTAATCCTGAAAAGAAAAAGATTAGTGAGGGGAGGGTAAATCTGGTATATCATCATTTGTCCTTGAGTTGGATTTGTTGTATCTGAAACATCGTAAATTTGCGCTAATTACTAGGATTTATGTAGGTGGATCTATATGCAAAAATTCTTTTTTGCATAGTATGCGTAAAGTACGTCGATTCGCATCGTTTTCAGTGCGTAAAGTTGAATTTCACACATAGCGTGCGTAAAATTCAACTTCACACACTCAAACAATGCGACGACGTGCTTTACTCATACTATAAAAAATATATATTGTTCGCCACGAGGGCGAAATCTTTACGACCTCGTGATCGTCCAACACTCGGTGCGTAAACTTCAACTTTACGTCCTAGTGACGAAAACTACTATTAGGTCTTTTGTATTTGTCTCTCGGGTCATAGTCGTAGTTGCCTAAGTTTTTAATGATTTGGTATTTTGATTCCGAAATTCTGTTGTAGAAGTTTTTGCCAGCTTCTTTGATGTATATCTAACTACAAAAATTATATCCCATTATATATGAAGATACTTTGTGTACATCAATCTGTCGTACCAATAGCGGAGGCTTAAATAATATTAGCTTTAAATTTAAAAAAATGGAAAAATAACATTTTGAACATCGAAAAATCGATATATAACAAAGTAATCGACTTTGTCAAAAAAGCCATACTGCCCAATTGTGTAAAAATAATAAAAAGAAAACTGAGACCTGTTTGATTAAAACTGTACCAGTACACACATACACACTGAAAAAAAAAATTTGGCACTCCAGCTGACCTGATGAGTACAGACGCTGTGCCAAAAGTAGGGTCAAATGTTGTACCGCGATTCGGTACACCTCCTGTCCCGTACTGGCACAGCTCCTCTCTGTAAACGCACCGCGGATGCCCCCTGCCGTATAACCTCTGAACATTCGGGACAAACGCTGTGTCAAAAGTGGGAGATCTCACGCACGCAGCGAAGAGGGCGCTGACGAACTATGATGGAAACAAATGCAGTGTATTTTATTTTTAATCTTTTTTGTTTCTTAACCAATTGCGGCGCACATTTTTTAAAACGATGTTTTTTGGCCAAAATTGTTACTGGGTTTGTAGATTTTCAAATTTTGACTTCAGATTTGTAATGAGCGACCCCAAAAACCCCCTAGAAATACATTTTGATGATTCTAAGTATAATAACAATTCCAAAGCCGATTTTTTATGAAAAAATTGCCACTTTCTTGCCCTTCTTGTTTATTATTAAAAAAATGTCAATACAAAAGTATAATTTTGTATTGGTATATGTTCATTGACATCTCAGACAGCTAAAAAAGCAAAAAAACCCCATGTAAAACTTTAATTTTAAGCGCTATAGGGGAAGGTGGGGCGGTCGTGGCACCCTAATTTTAACTAAAGATTGCAATTAAATGTGGACAATTTTCAATTAAAAAAAGAAATAAATAAATGAATATATCTAGAAACTCAATTGATGATAAAAAAATTTTATTTAAAACTATAATTTATTCTAATCAGCCAAAAATGTAAACCTTGAAAAATGCTCTCCGTGCCCCACTAGCGGGTGGAAATTGGCACAGCGTGGGGCATGAGTGGCACGGTCATCGTGACGTCGTAATGTATACCTATATATATTTTAAGAAGTATTTAAATGTATACCTGATGATCAGATGAATGGTTTTTAAATAATATAATGCAAAATGGTTATCATTAAACTTGGAAACATGAAATTTTATGTTTTAAGAATAATATCTATCTGTTTTTCTTTTGTAAACTCTAACCATTATCTACTCTTATTACTTGTATGTACCTTGCCCCTTATATTAAACTTTTCCGCACTTATGTTTTTAATCTGTGTGTTTATTACACAAACTTTTGATTAATGCTAATTTAATTAATACTAAATGAAATAATACTAATTAAACCTAATTAAACAGGTCATGGAGTCAACCCATCTTTGGTTATTTTGAAGGTTAACAATCGACGAACAGCGCAGACGCCGCCACCGCCACCGCGCGCCGCTCTGTTGATGTGCGCCAAGCGCCACCCGTGCCCCATATTATCATAATTTTTAAACATTATTGAAATTGTTTATAATAAGTTTTAAACAAAAAACAAAATAGGAGTTCAAAGATCGTGACTCAAGCTACCAAACGGATTTAGTTTCATTTTAAAAAAGTATTATTTTCAAGTAGTATCATCTTCATTAATAATGAAGCCAACCTTTTTTTGTTGCTCCGAATTTTAAATTCACCTAGTTAATTAATAAAATTTGTATTATATGTTATAAGTCGGAAGAAAAATACTAGAAGTATTTTAGATTAATATTTTTCTCTAATTTAATTATTTACATATATTAATATGTAAGATATTTAGATGCCAAACTGTGCTGCCTTGCTCCTCGTGCCCCACCTTCCCCTATACAAAAAATCCCGATTTAGGTTAGGTAGTAAATATACTTACTACCGCGCCGTAAAGGGTTAACCGATTTTAATTTTCAAGGTCTCATTTTGTCCCTTAAATAATTTCACGGGGACTTGCCGAAGAAAAAAAAAAGACAGACGCATAGTGTACTACATGCGCTTGCTGGCGCTAGGTAATTTTCCTATATAATATAATTTACTTGGACTTGACGCTTTATTCTTTGCTAAAGTTAAAGGAAGTTTTTCCTTGATTGGACTACAAAGTTTTTCTCGCCGTGTTTCTCCCGCTTCGTCACCTTTTTCTTCAAGTGCGGAATGTGTACAAGAGAGAATCGTTAGCGCACCAGGCCGAGGGCGTACGACACTTGGGCGCTCATTGTTTCCCGAGGGTTGTCCTAATGTTGGCTTATTGTTACCTCGTGCCCGCTGGTCAGACTTACGTATCATTTCACTTTCTCTGACACGCGCGTGCATGTTTTATATAATTCATGCTGTTCGCACACGCGCGTGGCCCATTAGAGTCGGGGGTTTTCAACGAACCAAGTCTTTTGCGTTTCCTCGAGTTCCCTTTTTTGCCCGACGCGTTGCGAGCTTCTCGTGTGTGTCTTTCTACTCTTTTCTTCGTTGTCTTGTCGCCCTTCTACTTTGCTTGGAGGGCTATGATGGTGTAAGGGCATGTGTCAGCTTCAAAGCTAAAAGTTCTGCGCTAGTTGTCTTGGGTGAGAGTACGTGAATCCGAATTAATTTCGGCCATACATTTTTAATTTTAATTACAGCATGCATTCACTTTTTCTTGTGCAATATTTGTGCTGAAATTTCTAAATGTACGGTAACGAAATGTTAAAAAAAATCTACTCGTGAAACTACTTTCTATTTAAACGTAATTTCTTAACTATTTTACTTACAAGAGATGATCAGGGCTAAAACTGTAAGAGATACTGATTCGTTATGACAAATAATGAGACACGTGTCTCAGGGTTTTCGTGAATGGGACATTTTCATCCAAGAACAAAACTATTTTAAGTCTAAAATGAACAATTTTTGATAAATTTCTAATGTGAATTTTATCGATCTACACGAGGCAAAGGGAATTGGAAATAATTTTCGATTCTGGCCTTTAATAAAGGCCCAGAGAACGAAATTCTCTTACAAAAAAGATGGCGTTTCGTCCTGGGTTACTAGATTGGACTCATCAGTGATGATCTAGTAACCCGTCATCAGACGCCTGCTCGTCGGATGTTCTGACGTTTTGTAAGAGAATTTCGTTCTCTGGGCCTTTATTAAACGCCAGAATCGAAAATTATTTCCAATTCCCCTTGCCTCGTGTAGATCGATAAAATTCACATTAGAAATTTATACAACTAACGAGGGATAGAGTCAAAAACCTTTCCTATAATTTTTGATAAAAATGGGGTCTCTTTAGCCATAGTTTTTTGAATATTTCGCTTATATCAATAGACTAAAATAAAAAGTTTATAAAAGGAGGTAGAAAAATCTTTAATTTAAGCTGTGTTTGTTAAAAAATGTCGATTAATCAAAAAGTTATAGGCTATCAAAAATAGAGTAAGAAAATTACTAAAATACCATCCGTTAATGCTTGAAAAGAAAATGAAAAATTTTAGTCATTTTCTTACTCTATTTCTTATAGCCTATAACTTTTTGAGAAATCGAAATTTTTTAAATGAAACAGCATTTAAATTAAAGCTTTTTCTGCCTTCTTTTAGAACTTTTTAATCCATTGATATGAGCGAAATATTAAAAAAACTATAACTAAAGAGACCCCATTTTTATAAAAAATTGTTCATTTTAGGCATAAAATAGCTTTGGGTCTTGGAACAAAAGGCCCATTCACAAAAACCGTGAGACACGTGTCTCATTATTTATCATAAAGTATTGTATCTCCTACAGTTTTAGCCAAATCCACAACCCACATCCCTGATCATCTCCTTGTTAGCTACATATAAGTACTGTATTTACACTCATATGCGTAAAACATGCAACTTTAAAATTCTTAATAGAGCTTTGTTTACTTTTCTTAAAGATCATGATATTTATTGAGATATTAAAAGTGGTAATTAAGTTTTAATCCGCAAATGTCTTATTATTTGCGATTAGGCGATAAAAATAAGGCTGTTGTTAAAAATCCAACAGATTGAAGAAAATATGTTCCTGTCGTATAAGTTGAAAAAACACCATAACATTAAGGGTAGTGTCGTAATAATTAAATATAAATGCATAGACTGCCAAAATATAACTAAAACAAATAATAAATCGAAAATGAAACTCAAATCTGCCGGATAATCTGTCGTATAGAGCAGAAGCAGTTTAGCACTTTTAACCTCAAATTTTTCATAAACCGACAGATCAGAAAAATAGGTTCAAGTCGTAAAAAATAGAACAAAATACAGAAATATTAAAGAAAATGTCGTTAAAGTGAAACAGTTACACACAAACTGCCGAAACAAATAAAATACAGAGACAGTTCGATCAGATTATCGACGAATCTGCCGTAAGATTCGCAATTTTTCGTAAAATTATAAATTAGCGTGTAATAAACCGCGGGTAGTGGGGGGCGGGTGGGTAGGGTGAATTGGAATTTGTTTGTTATATTCTCACGTGTAAATTATTTGCTTCTATAGAAAATATTAATTATAAATGTGACATAAGTACATGAGCGGAGAAATCTGTCGGACGTTTAACACTTCCGTAAAAATAATTGACAAAATAAGCGTAATAGTAAGAGTGAGATTGTGCTAGTATAGGAAAATATTAAAAACGCCCCGTTAACTTTCGACGTCTTCCGTCGATACTAATATGGGTCTGAAGTTTTCATCGTTGGAGTACAACGAAATAATCTTTTACAATTAATTAAAGTTATTAAGCAATGGAACTTTTATCTAAATATTTGTTATAAAGTTATTCGATACTCTAAAACAACAAATCTACATGCAAAATTAATATTAATTATTATAAACTTGAAGGAAAATGAAATATTTATTTCGTTGCACTACAACGTTGCAAACTTCAGACCCATATACTAATTAACCGCGCGGAGATAAATAACTTTTACCGCCCTCAACTCGACGAGGTCTTTTCGCGTTGTGTTTTATTTATGAAAAAGAGCCCCGAAAAATATCTTTTCTAAATGAGATTAGCCAAGCAATTCTACAAAAAGGAATAAATTATATTTTGCAATTAATTTTTCTAGAAAAAATTTTTTGTCTATATCTCTTATTATTTTATTCTCATTGCAATCAATTTTAAACAATTTCCAAAAAAGTATACCAATTTCCTAAAATTGGTTTCTATACTTAACTAACAAGATTCACGTACGCTTTATTTTTGTCTTATTATTTGCGATTAGGCGATAAAAATAAGGCTGTTGTTAAAAATCCAACAGATTGAAGAAAATATGTTCCTGTCGTATAAGTTGAAAAAACACCATAACATTAAGGGTAGTGTCGTAATAATTAAATATAAATGCATAGACTGCCAAAATATAACTAAAACAAATAATAAATCGAAAATGAAACTCAAATCTGCCGGATAATCTGTCGTATAGAGCAGAAGCAGTTTAGCACTTTTAACCTCAAATTTTTCATAAACCGACAGATCAGAAAAATAGGTTCAAGTCGTAAAAAATAGAACAAAATACAGAAATATTAAAGAAAATGTCGTTAAAGTGAAACAGTTACACACAAACTGCCGAAACAAATAAAATACAGAGACAGTTCGATCAGATTATCGACGAATCTGCCGTAAGATTCGCAATTTTTCGTAAAATTATAAATTAGCGTGTAATAAACCGCGGGTAGTGGGGGGCGGGTGGGTAGGGTGAATTGGAATTTGTTATATTCTCACGTGTAAATTATTTGCTTCTATAGAAAATATTAATTATAAATGTGACATAAGTACATGAGCGGAGAAATCTGTCGGACGTTTAACACTTCCGTAAAAATAATTGACAAAATAAGCGTAATAGTAAGAGTGAGATTGTGCTAGTATAGGAAAATATTAAAAACGCCCCGTTAACTTTCGACGTCTTCCGTCGATACTAATATGGGTCTGAAGTTTTCATCGTTGGAGTACAACGAAATAATCTTTTACAATTAATTAAAGTTATTAAGCAATGGAACTTTTATCTAAATATTTGTTATAAAGTTATTCGATACTCTAAAACAACAAATCTACATGCAAAATTAATATTAATTATTATAAACTTGAAGGAAAATGAAATATTTATTTCGTTGCACTACAACGTTGCAAACTTCAGACCCATATACTAATTAACCGCGCGGAGATAAATAACTTTTACCGCCCTCAACTCGACGAGGTCTTTTCGCGTTGTGTTTTATTTATGAAAAAGAGCCCCGAAAAATATCTTTTCTAAATGAGATTAGCCAAGCAATTCTACAAAAAGGAATAAATTATATTTTGCAATTAATTTTTCTAGAAAAAATTTTTTGTCTATATCTCTTATTATTTTATTCTCATTGCAATCAATTTTAAACAATTTCCAAAAAAGTATACCAATTTCCTAAAATTGGTTTCTATACTTAACTAACAAGATTCACGTACGCTTTATTTTTCTGTCCAGAAAGGTTTTAAATCAAACTTATATTTTCATTTTTGGAATAAGTGTTAAGGTTATACTATTAACAAAAGTACAAGATAAAATATTAAATTTCAAATTTCCACGTTATATCACCATTTTATATAACAACCAATCGAATCAGTTTTATTCTGATGACAGATTTTATCCTACACTTTTTTAAAGAGAGGGTTAATTATGTTGCGAATTGTATTTTTTACTTTTCACCTTGGGCTTGTTTACAAAAGTATATTTTCTATTCTTTAAAGGGATGTCGGAGCCCATCTGGAATTACATACTTATCGACATTCTCGTATTTTCCACTGTGTCATTCAATTTTTGATTTTCATTCATTATCTTTGCCATCCGGCGTTCGTTAACCCAATACAAACACCGGATGACTGCCATAATTAAAAAAAAACTTTAAACTGAATTCAAATAATGTAAAATTCGATGTAGGAATCTGCAATTGGTTTCAATATCCCGTTAATAATCACGTTCATCAAACCGACTACCCTCAAATTCATGATTTTCTTTAGATACAGAGACTTCTTTGTTTTTCCACTACTTTAACATTCGTAAAATGAGGATGAGATCCAATCAAAAGACAAGTACCACTCCTGCGCAAGCTTTCGCGAATTGGAGTTCGTTAAACTTTTCGTCGTTTCATTATTCGCAGACGTCGTGCGCGCGCGCTCGTCTAACGACTCCCGCGGGACGGCCGCAAGTTGCGTCTTCTCGGCCGCGGGGCCGATTATACGACCGGCAAAGGGTTAGAGTAGCGTATGTCTGCTTTCCTCTCTCTCTCTTTCCCTCTTTCTTTTTCCCGTCTTTGCCGCCTCGTTTATCGCTCGAGCGCATTCTCGTAAGAAGGAGGTATAGGAGATTGCCCGCGCGCAAACGCAAAGTGTGACACAGCGGGGTGAATATTTTTGCCGTGTTATGCGCTCAACAACTTTATCGCCTTTCTAATGTTTGTTTTGCGAATCAGTTATAAACATTGATAGGTTGATGTATCTAACATTAAGGCTTTTTTAAAGTGTTGCCAAGGTTAAAATTTCGTTATTTAATTGTAAATCGTGTTAAACATTCTGCTATCATTTATATTTTCGATTCTTAATTTTCACGTGCTGTCATTTTTCTGGTATGTTTAGAAACAGCAGTTCATATCAACACCGTTATTTTTCTCCGTGTTTGCTGAAATTATGAGAGATTCGATGTAGAAGTTAGTAATCAAATCGTATGTTAACCGAATTATTTTCTATAGAAGAATATACTTTTGTCAAAATAAAAAATAGTGCTGAGTAAGCGGGTCTCAGGACACAGCTTAACAGGATTATAACTTCGGGAGATATGTCATAAGAGAAACACTGAAAGAAGAAAGTATGTAGTAAGGAAACGTATGATGTTTCTTCATTAACACGAGAATAAAGCCTGAAGTACGCGAGAAAATAATATGTAAGGATTAGTTTTCGTTCTTTCTCAGCTAGAAACTGTCTCAGTTCGTTCTCTTGTGTATTAAGAAAATCACCAGAGTATTATTTGTTCTGTTAACGACATTTCTGAAATTAGCAGAAATTTTTCTCACACTTTAATGTATATTCTAAAAATCCTTTAATTAGATATTTCTTAACAAGTGAAAAATTAAGTGCTGCAAGAGAAGCATTTAATAAGATAAAAACTACAGTGGGAAAATTTACTACAAGTATAAAAAAAATTACTATATCTTATATCAATGACAGGATACACTTGAATGGTATGAATTTTTAATATGAACATAGTCATTCTTCTAATTTCTGTTAACCGAACTCAAATTAAAAAAAAAAATATTTTTATTATTTTTTATGTATAGAAACACCACATATTTAATGATATAATAAATGAACTACTAATAAATGCGTTTCTAGGACTGCTAAACGCGATAGAAAACTTAATACATAATCTCATTTCAAAATACGTTTTTTAGATATCTTAAATAAAATCTGTTAATATTTACAAAACTAAATATATTACCATCACGGCGATCGGCACGAACGGTCGCAACGCGCGCGCGGCACGTCTTGCTTCGGGATCCGCGAGCTGAATCACCCAATTGTCAATTCTCAAAAAAAATTCTTATCAAATTCAAACAAATTCAATTCGGTGATTCTACACCTGTCCTAAGTGTAGTGTTTTTTTAGAGTTCTTTAGAATTTGCCCTACATGTTCATGTGGCAATTAAACCCGTTCGTGGCAGGAACGGTTCGATTCTCGAAGATTAGAATAGAAGTTAAGAACCAGTATTCGATCTTCGTACGTGTTATCTTTGTGCAGTGCTGTAATTTATATATCATATGTAAATAATCATCTTGTAAATTAAGTGTTTTTGAGCGATGTGGTACAATTTTTAGATGTTACTAATTACTCTAGTGTTTTTTAAAATTAATTTTTCTTGATGCCCTGGTGGAAAGTACGTGGTTTCGCCATTGTTTTCGATGGCGAAAGAAGGACATTTAACCATTGATTCTGAGTTGGTAACTAGGCAACTGTAGACTTTATTAATAGATTGTTTTAGAGGTTTTGTCAACATATTCAAAGTCATTAACCTATATTTACAACAAAAACTATCACTTCTGATCATCAAGGTACACCCGATGGACATTGATTCTAGCAATGCATGTCCCGTTAGTGGCACTCACACATAACCTTTTGAATGTTCATATCATTTTCGAGGTATATTAACGATTTAAATATTATGTGTGACAGTCACTAACGGGGTATGCATTGTCAGAATCAATGCGGCCCATCGGGTATACAAGTGATTTATATTGCTTTAATTTGTGAAATGGATAAAAGATTGTTCGTTAAGAATGTCGTACTTTTTGTGAAAATTTCTTCTTGAGTGATCATTTATTTTTTCAGATACAAATAAAGTAGTTGACTTTGTTGCTGCAAATGGAGAAAAAGTACCGCATGTTTAATAATTGTACGTGGAACAATTGTAACAATTGCACGTAAAATAAAAATATTTTACATGATCTTCAGTAAAATTCACTTATTAAAATTATGCACGTGATGTTTTCGATGCCCCCCCCCCCCCCCCCCCGACCAGCAGCACTCGCTGCGCTCGTGCCGCAAATGTCGGGGGCGGGCATCGAACTAAATGCTCTCGAGCCCGTCGGGTGCGTTATCATTGTCAGGGGCAAACGTACTTTCCACCCGACATCAAGAAAAATAGTATACGGTACACGAGACGAAACTTCAAGGCCCGCCACTGCGTGATATGGCGCCCTCGGCTTCGCCTCGGGCGCCAACTTCACGCAGTGGCGGAACTTCAACTTTCGTCACTTGTACCGCGTAAAAAAGTCGATAAAATCCATAAAAATCAAAATTTCTTAATTTTTCAAAATGGATATTAAAGTTGAAGAGTTTCTTTATACGAACAATTTTTCCTCACTATGAGAAACGATTTTTGTAGACGTGGCGCAATTTGCAATTAAGGACAAAAAAAAAATTCGACCTTCAATAACATCGCCAATATTCAATTTACAGTTTTGGGCTTTGGCGTACACTTTTGCATTGACACAAGCTCTTTGTAAATACATTTTCAAGTCCATTCGTTGTTTTTTTTTTTTTCAAAAGTTATTTAATAATGAAAAAAATGGCATTTTTCAACTTTAGCGGTCATTTGTAAATAAACTATTAAAGTTAGAAACTTCGTTCAGGTCTACTTTTGTAGCAAATTTAATAAAGAACAATTTTCATACAGACAATTTTTCGCTAAAACGAACCAGAACCGAGCTAGAGTGAAAAAAACAAAAAAAGTGCCAAAATCGCTCCGTTTTTGTTAAATAATAAAAATTGCACACGGTTTTTATAGATAACGAAAATCTGAATCGAGAAAATTTTATGCGCCAAATTATTGCGTATTCATAATTTTCGGTCTTCTCTATATTCGGGCAATATTTTTCTCATTTAATTTCTATCTTTGTAAATTTCTTTTTTAATTTTTGACTTCTCCTAAGTTCACAAATTTTGTTTGTGTTTGTTTGGATTTGTTTTTTGTTATTTTTAGTCTAGTCTCTATTAAATAAAATCTCCGGACTTAGCCCGGTGCCTCTTAGCGGTGGACGGGCATTCAGTAGCTTCGTTTTGAATTCCCCTCCCTTTGCTGGAGTTTCCGGTGTTGCGGTCCATTTTGTTTTTAAGAGGATTGTTTTGTGGATTTAAAACCTATGAAAATTCATTAATACCCTCCTACTTTGCTCCTATTTCCCTTTTCCTATGTTCCCTGAATCTCTTCCTTTAGACATGAGGACTAGGATCGGATGCCCCTAATGCGCAGCAAGGAGATATCCATTACTCGCTTTTTTTTATGAATGTGTTATTGCTGTGGATGGGGACGCCTTCCTCCAGTCTTCGCATTCGTCTTCTAAATTTCAAGAGGAGTAACCTATCAAGTTTTAAAGTCGTCACGTGTGCAATAAGGGCTTGTGGGCGCAGCAGTGTCCACGAGATCCAAGCTATTAGATTTAAGAGGATAAATTAACAAGGATTAGAGTACATGCCCGGCCAGGGAATAACTCTTTAAAGGAAAAAAAAAGCAATGATCCAAGTATCCAACGGTCAATGTTTACAAATGATCCAAATGTCAACAAATGATTATTGATAAATTGACCCTGGTAGAAAATTAACCATCTTTTCTGACCAGTTCACTAACTATTGGCCAGACATTTAACCATAAGTTACTAAATAATTAACCCGAAATCTGGTCAGAATCTGGTGGACAACGATTGACAGATGCAGTTCATAACCTCTAAATGCATTAATTTAAAGAAAATTTTGATCTCCAGTATACTGACTTAACCTCTTTTTTATACATGTTTATTAATATATTTTATGTAATGTATCATTTACATAAATATAACATACAATAAAATAGATGAAATAATGAATAAAATAATAACTAGAATGCTTTTTATTTTAATTTTAATGTAAGCAGGGAGGTGTATTGGACAAAAATAATTAATAATATCTAAAATTTTTTGATCAGTGTTACGGGTCAAATGTAAATATAATATATATTATTTAAAATTGTTTAGCTTGATACTATTATAAAAGACTTTGTATTGATTCTTAAATAGTGTGTTATATATTGACCCAACTCAGTGATACAAACAAGTTAAAGGAATATTGGATTTTACATCAAATGTCCCCTACATGAATGAAGAAAATATACTTAGAATTATTTTCAAGTAATTTATCACTACCGCTCATAATGTAAGCTAAGCTAGAAGTTTCGAAACCTATTTTATGCATAGAAAAAGCATTTTCAGTATTTTGACTTTCGTATATAACCAACCGGATAAAGGCTTTTTATGAGACAAAGATTATATTCTTTGTATTTTGGTCATAGTTATGAGTTGAAAAGTTTCAAATATGAAAATTTCCTAATTTTAAGTTTTCTTATATCTGTTATGATTTTTATCATTTAAAATGACTTATTGAAGTAATTTATCGAAGTACAACTCTTCGAACCAGAACTATGATTAAAATACAAGGAATGTAAGCTTTGTGTCATAAAAATCCATTATCCGGTTGCTGAGAGAAGATATTTACTTCAATAAATCATTTTTAAATGGTAAAAATCACAAGAAATGTAAGAAACTTTGAAATTAGGAAATTTTCATATTTGCAACTTTTAAAATCATAAATATAACTAAAATATGAAGGATATAAGCTTTATCTCATGAAAATCCATCATCCGATTAGTTACATACCAAAGGTCAAATACTGAAAATGTTTTACCGATGCATAAAATGAGTAATGTCTTTATAATACATTACTTGAAAATAATTCTAATTATATTTTCATTTTCACAATGAAAATTTTATGATACATTAAAAATCATTGTAATTATATTTTTTTCATTACTGCTCTGCTTTGATATAAAATGGAGTACAACCGAAACAAAATCTATTTACTAAAAAAAGACAGATTCATTATGCCTGTTGCATTCAGATAAGTGTTGCAGTGAGCATCATTATGTATACAGGGCATAACCTAAAATATAATGATTTTATTTGACCACAAATTCATCAGATTCTGACCAGAAACTGTCGCCAGCACGCGGGGTTTCTGGCCAGAATTTTCACTATAAGCTGACCAATTACCAGAAAATTAAACATATTCTGGTCAACTTATGGTTAATTTTCTACCAGGGGAGTGAAAATGGAAAAATGGAATTTTTCTCGAGATATTTTCAACGAGAAAAGTTGTGTTATGAATTTTCGATTTCTCGAATTTTAACTATATAGTATTAAAATTTAATAGTTAAAGGTGTCTGTAAAATTTTAACTTTCTAGATGTCAGGAATACTGAGTAACAACAATTTTTATAACTTCTAACAATCGGGTGGCTCGCGCTGTCTAATACACTTTGTCAGCCGTCGACGCATGGTCCTTTTGTTTGCAATTTTTCATAATCCTCGGCACTTAGAGAGCTCAAACTTTGCAGAAATCTTCTTTCACTATTAAATTTTAATACTATATAGTTAAAATTCGAGAAATCGAAAATTCATAACAATTTTTTTCGTTGAAAATAATATTTCGGGAAAAAGAGGTTATGACATATTTAAACATTTTTCATTAGTTTCTGTATATGCTAATAGACACTGTAATAGTTTTATAAGTTGCAGAAGGCGTTCAAGAAAAGGCCAACAAAAATTGGAAAGCAAAAGAATCAATGGGAAGAAAATGGTAGCGAGTTAAGTACGATTGTAGCCCAGTACTTGCAACGCGTTTGCGATGCGACTATGGCGAAAACTGCCAGGCTCCCTAGCAGAAACAGCGGATTTTTCTTTTCAGCGCGGGAAAGCCGTTCTCAGCGAGTTTCTGGTACTCAGTCCCAAGTGACGAGGGAACTGCTACTAAAATGTACAGTGGCGCCACAGCAATGAAATATAGCACTGGCAGCCAAACATTTTTTTCCGTGTAGTTTCTGAGGTCTCACTAAAGATGGAGGCATTTCCTAACCTCAGGATGTATCAGTAATACAGAAATCTACTACAGTTATAAATATCTCAACTCTGATTTTATAGAAGAATTTAATACATGATCACCAAGTCTCAAACAAAAGATGAAAGATCACTACCACGCTCAAACGATCTTATAAAGGACATGGTAATTGGTGCATAATTGCTAAGCAATTGTATCCCTTGGAATAAAATAAAAAAAAATAAATAAAAAAAGAAACTAAATATTTTCAGGCTTTCATTTTTATAAAGAATTGTCACGTAACTTTATTAATTGCTTGGCAAGCCTTCTTCCGATTAATTTTGGACAGATTTTTCGTAATTAAGGGGGTCTTATACGCCTAGTGGCTTCTGAGCCAAAAATCAGCTAAGGAAGAAAAAAAAAGTACTTTAAACAATATACAATATATATACTATAAATATACGCTATTTCTTATGAAATGGATCAAGATATAATCTGTAGCCCTATTTTACTCAGAGATATAGGATTTTCAATTTTTTGACATTGGCGCAACTTTTTGAGAAAACTCAAGAAAACCATTCCATGGATTTTCATGAGACAAGGCCTACATTACTTGAAATTCATGCAGTTATGGCACGAAAAGTTTGAAAATATAAGATTTTCTGAAACAAATAATTGTAAGTGCTAAAAATCACAAAAAAACATGAAAATTCATGAAATTTATGAATTAAAAGTAGTTTTTTCTATAAATAAAAATATTTGTTTAAGGAAATCTTATATTTTCAATCTTCGTACCATAAAAATCCATGGAATGGTTTTCTCAAAAAGTTGTGCCATTGAGAAAAAATTGAAAATGCTATATCTCTGAGTAAAATAGAGATACAGATTATATCTGGGTTCATTAAGAAATAATGTATATTTATTGCATATATATTGTTTAAATTTTTCTTTTTTTCAGCTGATTTTGGACTCAGAAGCCACTAGGTGTAAGACCGTCTTAAAAATTCTTTTCACTGAAAACAATTTTAAGTTGTAGAAACCACAGTTTACGATTTGCTGTATTATCCTATCTATTGGGATTTGACATTTTAGGTGGCGAAAATTTGTAACTACGTGTAAAGCACGGTACAGTATATCTATATGAAACAAAAATGGCGCAGGTTAGCCAGCATTTTAACACAACGAACTAAGTGGCGCCCTCCCGATATCAAATCCCAATACAGATCAATTACCGTTACGGACTGCTGAACCCTTATGAAAAAATCCTATAGAAATTTCTGTAAGATAGTCTATGAGAAATTCTATAGGAATTCTATAGGATATTCTGTAGAGTATTCTGCAGGAAAGTTTTGCAGTATGTTCTGCAGGATGTTCTAAGGTAAAAGTACGCATTATGAAACATTGCTCAAATCGTGATCCCTTTATGGAACAGTTTAAAATATAGTAAAATAAAGTCTATTAATGATACAGATAAACATTAACATTTTATCTGAATAGTGAAAGTTTATTATGTAATATGCAAAGAGATTCACAGTTCTACATGATAATTATAATTTTAAAAAAAGACATGACTGCGTGCATTCTGAGATCGACTCAAATCTGTGGCTGTTGAAGTCAATGGTGCTGGTTTCATACGTTTTATTTTATTAACTGTAACTATGCACTCCAACACTTTTCAAATATCAATCTTTTTATAATATGCAGTTTTTTACTCATAGATTAAAGTTTTACAGTAGTTTTTCTGCAACAATAAAGATTTTCAATAAATATTTTAGTGTTTCATAATTGCCGCATACAAACGAGTGTACTCCGAGTTTATGGAACAGCCAAAGGTGGCGTTCCAAGTTCGGGGACCTCTGTCTCTAAGCATGTCCCCTTTATGGAGCGCCTTTTCACTCAACAGTTTTAAAGTTATTTATTATTTAACATTATCTTGAAACGTGCGTGAACAATCATTTGAGTTTCCTACATCATTTTACTAATAAGTATATATTTGTTTGTGAAATTCTGATTGTGAAACATAAATAACAAACCTAATCTATAAATTTTATAAAAAATCAGTTGGTCAGTTACATTCCTTTAGAAATTTGTTTTTTATTTTTTACAGATTTTATCAAACTCAAGAAAAATGACAGCGAAGAAAAAAAAATAAAGGCACAACATAAGACAAATAAAATGAGACTACGGAAGATATTAAAGAGATGTTAAAAAAGAATGCTTAGCACAACAAAGTTATTCGCAAGAAAGTTCAACCAGACAAAAGGAAACTAAAAATCAAAAAGAGACTGTATTCTGCATTACAATTGCAAAAACGCTTTTGATGCAGTTAATGCTGCACTGCAAATTGCAGCTAAATCAGCTAAATTGAATGTCCCAGCCACATCTCTCCACAGAGCTGTAAAGATCCACAAGAATCTCCTTCAAGACCTGGCTCGTCTAAAGTTTTAAAACCTCATATAGAAAAGTAGTATAGAACTAAGCAACAGTTAAAATAAGGATAATTGCATATTAAATGAAGAATGGTTACTCGATAACTGTGAAGATTTTACAACAGAAAATTTGATTGAGAAACTAAGTCAATGGGGTTCGTACAATCTAATTGCAAATTATTCATTTAACTATATTAACATTTTTCTTATTTTAATCATGTTGAATTTTTTTAGGAGTTTTTTCTCCATCTGCAATATAGTATACAATGATCAAACACAAGAATCTATCAGTCGAACAGTCAATAATGAGATTTGTCAAGAAAGTGTAATAACTTCTGAAAAAATAAATCTTCACTCGAGTAATTTTCAAAATAACTTAAAAAGTAGTACGATGAAAGAAGAGACTATGCTCGAAATGAAAATAGTGTAGCAAATAATAAATCCAAACCAAACATAAATTAATTGTAATTTCAGATATTTAAAAATAAGTATTAAGTATTTTAAGTTGCATGCAATTATTGTATTAATTTTATACGTTTAAAATTCTATTTTATATTCATGTTTTTTAATAAAAAAGTTATAAAAAATTTAAAATCATCATTTGTATATCATAAGCCTCTTATTGTAAGTAAAATAGTACATAAGTTATTAAATTAAAACTGATTTCTATCCTGTTCCAAAATGGGGACATCGATTTTGGAACGGGGAGAATCTGTAAAAATGTCGTTCCATAATACGTACTTGGTGTCGGTTTGGTTTTTTTAATTGTAATAATTACAATTCGTATTCAATTTGCTTTTTTAAGGTCTCATTTTAATCTTTGATCTTTACCTCATCGATTGATATCCAAAAATTTTAAATATTACTCCTGTACAATTAATCTCAATCCAAACTCTTAACTAGCAAAAACTGTTCCATAAAGGGTACTTTTACCTTATGTGAATTCCACTGTATTTATACAGGAATTTATCCAGGAATTCTCGTAGAAAATTCTATAATCATGTAGAATTTTTAACTGTAAATCCTGTACAAAATTATACTGAAGAAAATCTTGTAAGAAATTATATAGGAAATGCTATAGAATTTTTCGCTGAATTATATCTTGCAGTATGAATTTCAGCAGGAAATTTTGTAAACATTCTAGGAGAATCTTTGTATGAATTTGTGTAGGAATTTTGTAGTAATTTCAGCAGGAATTAATGTATGAATTTTTACAAGAAATTTTGTAGAAAGTTTTGTACAATATTTTGTAGGTATTTTTATAAAAACTTTAGAAGTAATTCCAGCAGGAATTTATGTATGAAATTATACAAAAAATTTTTACAATATTTTGTAGGAATTCTTACAAGAAATTTTGTAGGTATTTCACCAGAAATTTCCTAGGAATTATTACAAGAAATTTTGTATGATATTTTACAGGAATGTTTGCTGGATATTTTGTAGGAATTTTTGCAGAAAACTTAGTAGGAATTTTTGCAGGAAATTTTGTAGGAAATTTTTTTAATTTCTTGTAAATTTTTGCAGGAATTTTTGTGTAAATTTTTACAGGAAATTTTGTAAGAATTTTCTTATAAAATTTTGTATGAAATTTTGCAGGAAATTTTCTACGAATTTTTGCAGGAAATTTTGCATGAATTTTTGTATGAATTTGTGTACGAATTTTGTAGGAATTTTTGTACAATATTTTGTAGGGATTTTTATACAATATTTTGTAGGAATTTTTTCAAGAAATTTTGTAGGAATTCCAGCAGGAATTTTTTTATGAATCTTTAAAAATAATTTTGTAGGAATTTTCGTACAATATTTTATAGGAATTTTCGTACAATATTTTATAGGAATTTTCGTACAATATTTTATAGGAATTTTCGTACAATATTTTATAGGAATTTTCGTACAATATTTTATAGGAATTTTCGTACAATATTTTATAGGAATTTTCGTACAATATTTTATAGGAATTTTACAAGAAATTTCTTGGGAATTTTTACACGAAATTTTGTAAAATTCTTGCAGGAAATTTTGCAGGAATTTTCGTAGGAGTTTTTGCAGTTATTTTTGGAGGAATTTTTGTAGGGATTTTTATAAAAGTTTCATATGGAATTTTTCAGAAATTTTTGTATATTTTTTGCAGTGAATTCGCTTGAGTTTTTGCAGGAAATTTGCATGATTTTTTGCAGTAAATTTTCCAGAAATTCTCAATGATATTTTTGCAGGAATTCTGTATGAATTTGTGTAGGAAGCTTGGTATGAAGTTTTGCAGGAAATTTTTTAAGGATTTTCGTAGGGATTATTTTTGCAAGAAGTTTCATATGGAATTTTGCACAAAATGTTGTCTTTGCCGGAATTTTCGCCCGAATATTTGTAATTATTTATGTATGAAACTTTGGTATTTCTATAACTTTTTCCGAATCAACGTCCGGTTGGAATGGAAGCTAATTCATGACCGGATGGACGAGGATCTAACCCAGCAGCATGGGTCTGAAGTTTGCAACGTTGGGGCGCAACGAAATAAAAAAATAATTCATTTTACTTCAAATTTATATTAATTAATATTAATTTTGTTTGTAGATTTAGGGTTTTACAGTATAAAATAGCTTTATAACGAAGGTTTGGATAAAATTTTCATTGTTTAATAACTTTGAGCAATTGTAAAAAATTATTTCGTTGCATTCCAACGATGCAAACTTCAGACCCATCCAGCAGCAGAATAATAAATAATTTAAGTCAAGCTGATTTTTTCCTCTGATTTAGGTTAGCAGTAGACAACTATTACAGTCATAACACATCTTCACAATTATCATAATTCCAAAAATAAATTGAACATTCAAGAATTTTTTGAGTTTAAAAAAAATTTTTTAGAAGATTTTTTAGAAAATTTTTTAGTTTTAAAAAAGTTATAACTTTTTTAGAAATTTCTTAACTTACAAAAATATTCAAAATTTCGTTAACTTAAAACATTTTATTATTATTTATCCGTTTGTATAATAATTGAAAACTGGATAAATCTTTGGAATTATGACAATTGCAAACATTTTTATTTGCGCAATAGTTTACTCCTACCTTCTATTGGAGAAAAAATATCAGCTTGTCCTTCTTCCCCTAGGGCGTATACGTCAAGCTCAATTTTACGCATTAAGTGCGCAAAGACTTTTTTCATTTGTGTGTGAAAAAGACGCTTTTCTTGCATAATAAGCGAATGGAAAATCGAGTATTTCGAGCGCCTAAATGAGTATCAGAAGGAAATAGTACATTGTGCAAGTAGGGGAGAAAGTTGACTTTTTCTAGCGAGGATGATGATTGAGCACAAGTGATATACGAGTGCTCACAATCATAATCCGAGTCTAAATAAGTGCAGGAATAGGACTTTTTTTTTTTTTTTTTTTTTTCCATGAAAAGTGGATGGGATATCGGGGGTATATCGAATCGTCATAACTGGAGACTAATTACTTTTCCCCCGCTACTGCGGAAAACGTCGATAGACGCTCGAAATACTCGTCTTTCTATTCACTTCTCTATGCAGGAAAAGTTCCTTTTGTATGCACATGTTGAAAAAATAGTATACTCACGGGCGCAAGGTGATTCACGCCTTCGTCTCTACTTTTGCCCTGGTAGCTCAAAAATGACATAAAAACATATCACAAATAAATTTAAGAAATGCACAATCTCTCAGTATTCTTGCAAACTTTCAGTAGATTCTTATGTGCAGACATTTGTGTTTAACCTTTTCGCTCCGGGGATTTTTCCTTTAAAATTGACCTCGCATTTTAGCTAAATTTCATGACTTAAGTGAATGAACTTCTTATGACAAGTCGCGCCACACGGAGTGCTGGTCCATATATGGACCAGTCCCGGAGCGAAAAGGTTAAAGTATATAATAATATATTACTTTCATTTTCATTGATATAATGACTAAAAATATCCAGCTTTCATCTATGCTTAACCCTGATTCTAAAAAATCATGGTGTGTAATGAGGAAGAAAATGACTTTTTTTCAACATCTGCATGAAAAAGGAACTTTTCCTGCATAGAAAAGTGAATAGAAAGTCGAGTATTTCAAAAGTCCAGCGAGATTTTCCGTAGTAGCGGGAGGAAGAGAACGTAGTCTCCCGTTATGACGACTCGATATACCCATCCACTTTTCATGCAGAAAAAGATCCTATTCCTGTACTTATTAAAAAAGTACGATGGTTTCGCAATAAAGATAAAACCCTTCGAACTATAATTCATTACTTTACATAATTCTTCATTAGTTACATGTAATTTTTCTCCCATAATGAAATATTTAGAATCATTTGAATTTATGAATTTGACATTTATAAGAGAGGAAATACTTAAAAATGTGCCATCACAGGTAATAATGAAACTATTATTTCTTTTTTTTAATCCTTTGTAGGAATTTGAGTGATACAGCATATTTTTATAAATAAATCTGTGAAAAGTTTGAGCTACTTCTTTGACTTCATTATTTAAAAGATTTTGTATTAGAACTTTTTGAACTAAGGATAATGTCAATATTTTAGGCTTGCCAAAAATCTTAAGGAATCATCATATTGAATGCAATTTTTCACTTTGCATTGATTCATTAATATTGTATAAGCTCGTTTAGCTCTTTCACTGGAAGTTTTTTTTGTTAAAAATATCACTGCGATTTCTGATATATCTTAATCTGTAATAGATTTTGGATATTTCCTCTCCTATAAAATGGGCTCCATGAAACAAATTTTTAAAGATTCCATTATAATTCTCAAAAATAAAAGTAGACCAAGCCCATATTGCTCCAAACAGTCTAACAAAATCTGGGATCTGTGCACATTAAATTTCATATAATCTGGTCCGTATAATTTTTCAATATCATCTACGAATAGTTGTAATGCCTTAGAAGCATAATCGTATTCTTCAGGAGTAATATTATCTTTTAAAAATATATACATGCTATATACATATATGAACCAGTGTTTTTAATATCTAGGGAGCATCAAATTTTTTAATGATGGTAAACTGTAGTAAATCGTAAGATTTTTCCATTCGCTCGCCTTATATTTATTCTTTACAATAGATTGCGCAACTTGGGTGATTTCACATGGCGGGTGAATAGATAATATGTTCTCGTCAAACTGAGTTGTCTTATTTCCTGAGTACCATATTTCGTCACTATTATGCGAGCAAAACCATGTTGTTATGAATAGTTTGCTGACGCCTTCTAAGCATGAGTGCAAATAATCCGGTGGAAATGAATTTATAATACTTAAGGGGATGCCTTACTCGTACTATTACCGACCGAGCAATTCACACAGTTTCAAGCTGATTAAAAATAAAATACGTCGAATCACAAAAAATCAAGAGAACACTCTTCTGTGTTTTTTAACGTTCTATCATCCAGTCAAAGTTTGGAGTCGAAATATCAAGCAGTTTTTTCAAAAACTTTGAACGAAATTAAATTTAATTTCGTTCAAAGTTTTTGAAAAAACGGCTTGATATTTCGACTCCAAACTTTGACTGGATGATAGAACGTTAAAAAACACAGAAGAGTGTTCTCTTGATTTTTTGTGATTCGACGTATTTTATTTTTAATCAGCTTGAAACTGTGTGAATTGCTCGGTCGGTAATAGCACGAGTAAGGCATCCCCTTAAATTATTTAAGGTGGTTCTCCTCGGACTCCCTGGTCAAAGCAGTACTAAATGTAGAAGTTACCTAAAATTTAAAAAAACCATAGTTGTAATGTGATTTATTTATTTAAAATGATAGAGATAGTCCACGTATTATAAATAAAGTGTATTTAACATGACTAAGATGACTTTTTTTAACAAAATGGCGATTTTCTAGAAACTAGATATTGTCACTACAAACAATTGTTGATAAATCACTGAAATCTTTTTTGTTTCTCAACCGATTTTAGTTTTCAAGATCTTAATTTGCTCCTTAAGAAATTTCGTGGGGACTTGTCGAAGGAAAAATTAAAAATTATTAAAAACTCAGAAAGTTATAGATAATTGTTCATAAATTCATGCAAGTCTTTAAAACAAAATATTCTTTTAATTGGCTATAACTTTCTGAGTTTTGAATAATTTTTCATTTTTCCTTCGGCAAGTCCCCATGAAATTTTTTAAGGAGCAAAATGAGACCTTGAAAACTAAAATCGGTTGAGAAACAAAAAAGATTCCAGTGATTTATCAACAATTATTTGTAGTGACAATATATTTAGTTTCTAGAATCACCCATTTTGTGAAAAAAGTTATTTTAGTCATGTTAAATACACTTTATTTATAATACATTGACTATCTCTATAATTTTAAATAAATAAATCACATTACACTACGGTTTTTTTTAATTTTAGGTAATTTCTACATTTAGCACTGCTTTGACTAGGGAGTCCGAGGAGAACCACCTTACGAGGCTACATATAGATGACCCTTTCACGCCTTTGATTGGTCTTTCCAAAGCTAGTGACATTTGAACATGCTCCAAATACATGCTATCCATTCTCGGTAAACTTCTTTCTGCATTTAGATACATCCTACCGTCTGCTCTCCCAACTCTTACTGAGGTACCTTTGTCAAGGCAATAAGAACAGCCATACTTGCCGTTGAATTCTTTTACGTTCTGTATCATAAGTCTTGCGACCGAATCAACAGTACATACAATGGCGTGAACTTTTATCAGAATCGGTTCTGAACTCACATAAATTGTGGTTTCGAATCCTATTTTTTCCAATTCAATGAGTTCATTGACAAAGGGTTGCAAAAATGTGTTCATAACAGGTTTTTTCTTCCCATACCATATGCCACAAAGAATAACATTATCTTTGCGAATGCGATATGGTAGCTCATTTATTGTAACCAAGATTGCCCACATTGATTTTTTCGAGGACTTAAAACACTGCAAAATATGCTTTGCAGTAACTGTTACAGTGTATATTCTTTCGATTGCTTCTAATAAGTTGTGGGCTTCATCAACGATTAAAATATTATCTTTTTAGATTGATACCTGAACTAATTCTTGTACTTTTATCTAAAATTGAATTATAGGGAACCAATATTAGTTGTCCATCTGCCACTGATTTTCTTGTTGAATAATATGGACAAGTTTTTATTTCTAGACTTTTCTTTATTGTATCTTCAATATCTCGAATACTGGTTAACATTTCTGCCATAAGCAAAGGTTGATCTCCAGACATGAATGGACAGGATGTAGATGTTTTTGATCGTTTTAGATCCTTTTCTACTTTAGAAGTGATCTTTTTCTTTTGTAGTTGTTGACACTGTTCATTTATCATATTAACCTTCTGACAGCCGGCATTTTTCCTACTGAAAAACTGTAACTTTATTGAAATTTTCCATATAAATATTTCTTAAGGGGATGTGCAACCCTAATTTCAATATTTTTTTAAATCAACATTCAAACATTTATTTGGAAAAAGACGGTTGTCAAGCGCTCCGTACACGCAAACACTATATGCAGCTTTTTTTCTGGATAATTCTATTGATATTTGCGTGAGTTATGCTCGTTTGAAAAATAACGTCGGTACTCACATCCCCTTGAGGTGATGTGATACCCTGATTTCAATATTTTTTAAATCAACATTCAAACGTTTATTTGGAAAAAGACGGCTGTCAGGCGCTCCGGACACGTAAACACTATATTCAAAAATTTTTTTGAGCGATTCTATTAGTATTTTCGTTAGCTATGCTCGTTTTAAAAATAGGTCAATTGCAGATTCCTACTTACCGACAGTACGGTTTTTATTTAATTAAATAAACTCTGATCATGTTTTTGGAAAAACACGTCTGTCAGGCGCTCTGTATATGTAAATACTATACTCAGAATTTTTTGTGGATGATTCTATTGGTATTTTCATGAGATGTACTCTTTTTAAAATTATGTCGGTATATAACATCACCTTAAGTAATAGTATATGTGGGCCGATCATGGAATGACGCCATATGGCGTCATGCCGGCTGTCAGAAGGTTAATATTTTTCAGAGCCTTTACATTCGGATTTATACAGCAATTATTCCTAAAAATTAAAAAAGGATTAGTTTTATAAGTTAAAAAAAAAATTAGTTAAAGTTTTGATAAATATAATAGAGTTTACTTTACCTTGATACAAAAGGTACCACTGATATTATGTCGCCATATGGACTTTTCTTAATTTTTCTAATAAATTGAGAGAGCTGTGAATGAGTCCTGGAGCAGAAGAATGTTTTACAATTGGGAGCAGGTTCTTCGTCATCTTGTTCCTCTTCTTCAGAATTAACAGATCGACAATCTATATCTTTTAAAATAAGATCATCATCTAAAAATGAGTCTTTTGTTGCTGTGTCATTGTCATCTTTATTTATAGCCTCATTTATTTCGTGTTTTTTTTTTTATTTTTCCATTTACTGTTAGAATATTGTTTTTCCTTTCCACTTTTTTTATCAACTTTTTACACGTTCTTTATACATAAGTAGTTTTTCTTTTTTTTTTTTTTTTTTTTTAATAGGGCATCTAATTTCTTTTGTGCAACTTGCTTTTCTTCATTTAGACTAATTTTTTCAGTTTGGACTGAAAACCAATTATTTTCATATTTTACTTCCATTTCATTAATCTTTTGTTCAAGTTCGGTTTTCCTATCTACTAAATCATTCTTTTGCCTTTCTTCATGATCAAGGAGTCACTTAACTGCACCACAAATGACAAACAATGGTTTTCCAGTACCAGTAGGACTTTCAAAAATGCCGAGATTTCCATTTCCTAAACACACGTACAGATTTTTCATAAAATCTCCTTGGATTTGATATGGAGGAAATGGAAATTCTTCTGTGGGTTCCATTTTTTTTGTTCACTTGGTTGCATTTACTGCCATAATTGATTTACTTGTACCTCTAAAACATGTCAAGATAATTATATATAAATAAATAATTATTTTGTTAATAAAAGTTTCATTTCATCAAGAAGTTTAAGTTTTTAAGTTATTACGTTACTACTGTTATGCTATCTACCCATCTAACCCTAAGTACATATTCTCCACTGATGGTAGAGTGCGCTCAATGGAGATCATCATGCACCTGTACAGTGCGTGCAGTTCAATCCCAAGTACATGATGCTGGCATCTGCTTGTATAAACATGGCGTTTTGCCTGCCCACCGTTGATGATATGGAATAAACAATAGGAAAGACAAGCATCAAGGAAGTACGTTTTACTGCAAAAGTCAAAATGGATACTGTCAGGTACCCTTGCCGGTCAAGTTGATGTCTACATTTTGCCAATTACCACAGATACTAAACCCACATAGCACTGAATATTTAAGGAATATTCCCTCAATATTTATTTGCCATTTTCGCTATTTTCGCTAATATTCCCTCAACGTTCATAAACATGGGAGAAACTTTGAGGGAATATTTCTGCAAACCAAAATGACCGTTTTTCCATTCGAAATTTTTTAATTCGAATATTTCATTTCGATATTGTAGAAATATTCCTACAATATTATTGGAAATATTCCTACAAGGTTATATAATAATGAGAAAAGTTACTTTATTTAAAAATAGAAAATGACACATATAAGCATAGAAATGACCCCTTTGGGTGTTTTTATACGTATGATAACACCAAATGGGGTCATTTCTCTGCGTATAAGTGTCATTTTTTATTTTTAAATAAATTAACTTTTCTCATTATTATATAACCTTGTAGGAATATTTCCAATAATATTGTAGGAATATTTCTACAATATTGAAATGAAATATTCGAATTCAAAAATTTCGAATGGAAAAACGGTCATTTTGGTTTGCGGGAATATTCCCTCAAGGTTTCTCCCATGTTTATGAACATTGAGGGAATATTAGAGAAAATAGCGAAAATGGCAAATAAATCTTGAGGGAATATTCCTTAAATATTCAGTGCTATATGGGAAGCTGCATAGTTATGTTCTCGCCGTTATTGTTGTATTCTAGTGACAGACATGGACACTACCGAAATTCATAGCATTGTTGTGCCACGAGATTATAATTACAAGTGGTTAGGTTTTGCTTCCTCCTAGAGGAAGCTTTGTGATAGTAAATTTTTGAGTTGTTGTAAAAACATGTTATAATTGTGTTCCGAGGTGTTAGAAATCAAAATACATGGTTTTTGAAAAGTGTGTGTGTGTGTGTGTGGGTGTGTGTGTGTGTGTGTGTGTGTGTGTGTGTGTGTGTGTGTGTGTGTGTGTGTGTGTGTGTGTGTGCACGCCTGGATCTCAACTTCTACTCGGTCGATTTTGACCGGACAGGTCTCATTTTTTTTTTTTTTTTTTTTTTTTTTTGTGATGGCGGGTCAAAAATCCGTTTTTTGATTGGGACGATGCGTTTTTGTTTTTTTTTTTTAATTTTCTATTTTCTCAAAACTGTTTTTTTATTTTTTTTAACGATAGGGTCGAGTTATTCGAATCTGATGGGTAGGGTTCGAAAGAGAATTAAAATACCTATATTTTCTAAAAAAAAAAAAAAAGTTTCTAGCTATCACGCTTCTTTTGTTATTAACAAAAACGTGTTTTTTCTTTAGAAGCTTATAACTCCTAAACTTAACGGTCAATTTTTTTGAGAAAAATCATGATAATACAGAATATAAATAGCTATAATCTGTTAAAATTTGAATACATTCTGTACGCTAGATTTTGAGTAAAAAATTGAAAAATGAAAAAAATCAGTTTTGTATGTCCAACGATTACAAGAGTAAAATTGACTTAATAGCTTCAAAATTCCTTTTAGAGGTAGATTTTTTATAGTTCTCGGTCGAGTTCTTTGGGCAAAATGATTGGTCCATAAATTTCAGAGATATTTGAGGTTAAAAATTTTTTGACATTTTTTTAAAATCGTAATTTCTCGAGAACGGCTCTATGTATCTGAATGGGTTGGGTGGCATTCGAAAGAGAATTAAAATACCTATATTTTCTAAAAAAATTAATTTTCTGTCTATCACGGTTCTTTAGTTATCATCAAAAACAAAAACGTGTTTTTTTTTTTTTTTTTAAACTCATAACTCCTATGATGTTATCATCAGTATATTATAAAAGTATAAAGTATTGGCGTCAAAATGTAATATGTTTAAATTTTCAAGATTGAATTATTGAGTTTAAGTATTCAAAACTGATGAATAATTAAAATAGTATAAGAGTAGGTGGCGCTCCGATCGGGGTAGCGTGTAGTGCAGTATGTATTCCGGCCGGGTCCAACAAGCTGTGGGTTAGTCACGAATCCCGCAGTACTGCATACACGCCTACACGATGCGGTGCGTCGTGCGTTGTGCGTACATATAATGGATTTTCTAGTGCTTTGATAATTTGTCGCCATATTGGAAATTATAGGAAATTATATCATAGGAAATTGTGGATTATTTTGTCCCCATATTGGGAAATATAGCATTTATTTTTTCTTCATGACATCGATTAACCGCAAGAAGTAGAACTGGGCTTGATAAGGTAAATGATTTATCGATTTATGTACCTCTACATTCATTAAATAGATAAAGGTTCACCCCGGCAGAATTTATAAAGAATCCATAAAGCATTTACCTTATCAAGTCCAGTTCTACTTCTTGCGGTTAATCGATGTCATGAAGAAAAGATAAATGCTATATTTCTCAATATGGGGACAAACTAATCTTATAAAGAATTTACCTTATCAAGTTCTTTATTCTAGGTTAAGCCCAATACGGCGACAAACTATCAAAGCACCTCTCCAAAGGTGCGGCACCTGAGCCCTCGTACGTAGGGCTGCTCCGATTCGGTAGGCACCAATCAGTGCCGAGAGGTGGCGTATAGGCACTTCCGTAATAATTAAATGTCAACCAATTACACTGCGATCCAAAAGAACAGTCAGCGAGGCGCAGCGCGGTCAAGCGAGGGTGCAGAGCACTAAGGGACTGTCCACATAGCGTCTCATGTGCCTTGTCTCTTGTCTCATATCTCAAGCGCGAAAAAAATCGTTGTCCGATTTCTTATACATTTATAGTTTATGGCAATAGAAAACTATAGTGAAAAAATGACAATAGATTAGAAATTATTAAGATTGCGGACAACGACTTTTTTCGCACTTGAGACATGAGACAAGAGATAAGGCACATGAGATGCTATGTAGACAGTTCCTAATGACAGCACTGCGCGCTCGCGCTGTACCGGCTACCGTGGCGAGCGTCGTCTGTAGGTACAACAGCCATATGTATTGACTATCTAGGTACGTACCGGGCTTTGTCACATCGTAGGCTTGTCAACGGCGCTCGGCAGCTACTGCACGAGGATTTCTTGAATTTCTTTAATTTTTAAAAAATCAACCAACAAAATGAATTAAAATGTTTAAAAATTATATCTTTTATAATCTATTATAATTATGAATTATGCTTTATGAATGCCTTATATTCTGCATTATTATAATTTATTTGTGAGTTTTGAACTTTTTAAAAAAAAGACGTTTTTGTTAATAACAAAACAACCGTGATAGCTATTTGTTTTATTATAAAATATAGATATTTTACTTCTATTTCAAATGATAACTTTATTTATCAGCTCAAAATTTATATAAATTTGATATAAATAAATAATAAATAAATAAATAAATTTAAAAATTAACAATTTTTAGTATTCATAAATGAATTTAATTATAATTATGCAACAAATTTTTTAAAAAATTATAAATTTTGTTATTAAAAATTAATTAAAGGAATCAACAAATTACGGTTGAGGAAGCTACGGGCCAATGAATTGGCAGCGATTTTTTACATTAGCCGACTCAAGATGTTGACTAAATACTAAAGTATTTGAATATGTCGTCCATGTGAGGTTATTTCCTACAAAACTATGTTTGATAACTTTTACAATATCATTTCATAGTCATTTTGTTATATGTACAATGAACACAGGCTTATTGTCTAATAATTATAGTAGATATTATATTACAAGTTTTCAGCATTTTAGAGTATATAGTTTTTTCATTTATATTGATACAATTATCAAACTTATTTTTTAATATGCACACCCAGACTTTTAACTTATTGTTAGTAAAAAAGAATAAAAAAAAAAATACGTATTTTAATATTAAGGACTAATTTAAACGTTTGTTATATATTTACAAGAAAATTAATATATTATTTTCAAAATTGAATCATCAAATTTAAAAAAATAAAAAAATCATCTTTATGAAAACCTAATTATTTATATAAAATCTAAAAGTGTAAATTACAATTTGTTGTAAACAACAACCAACAAACAATGTTATTAAAATTGAATTCAATTATATGCACAGATTACTACAGAAATTAAAAAAAATTTATTGACTTCTGAAAACTTGGAAAATTCTTTCATTTCAATATTTTTATATTTTCTCTTCAATTTATCATGAAAAATATTACTTATGTCGACTGCAATTTACTATCAACTGACAAGAATTTTTCCATCGGTCTTACAGTCTTGCAAATTAAATTAAAATAATTAATATTTATGGCAGTCAGATTGCTCTTGTTTATAATTACCCTCGCAGAATCTGGAATAAAAACATAATTAAAACCCGGAAAAAACTTTGTTAACAAAGGACGATCTGATTGCCCCCCCCACCACCAAATTGCCCAACGTTTCGAGTCCGCTCCGGCTCCTCCTCAGGGACTGAAATGAAACCCGCAATACACCTCCTTATATATCCTCATGCCCCCTTCTCTTCTTTTACCCCCACCACCATCCACTTTCCCCTCTCCAACTTTCCATTCTCACTTAAATTAATAAAGAATGATAAATGTTGTCTAATTTACTCGACTCTAACATTAAATTTACATTATTCCAATTTCTTATTACGAGGGGGTATCTAAAAATAGAAAAATTTTCATTAGAAAGCTTTAGATGCCAAAAATTTGTATACAGACTCATAATTTTACAAAAGTTTAGAATGTAGAAAAGGCACATATTAGAAGTAGATTTATCTTAGAAAATTCATTTCATGGAAAAAATTGAATATCGAATTAAATTTATAGAAGATATTACTATCGAAAAAAATGATATAATTTCGTACGCTAAAAATGAAGAATTCCCCTATTATAGAAAGTTCACAGTTCCGAAAATGCTGAATTTAGTGGAAATTCAAAGGATCAATTATTCGAATTCTACTCTATAGAATGAAATATAATAATATGAATTTTAGAAAACCAAAATATAGAATGATACTTTTGGAATTTCTAGCTATTCGAATATAATGATTCGAAAGATATGAATGTAGAAAGGCAATACGTCAAAAGTTCAATGTTTTGAAAAACAAATGTCGAAGGTTCAAACTTTCGAAAATTAATTGAAAAGGTTTGAACTTTCGAAAAAAAATAATTGAAGTTAAACATTTAGAAGGTTCAAACTTTCGAAAAAAAATAATTGAAGTTAAACATTTAGAAGGTTCAAACTTTCGAAAAACAAATTCAGAATGTTCAGACTTTCGAAAACATATGTACTATTCAGCTAGGGTAAAGAAAAAGTAATTAACGCTAGATTGTAAACTTTCGACATTTTGAGCTTTCGACATTTTGAACATTCGATATTTTTAACTTTCGACATTTTTAACTTTCGATATTATGAACTTTCGATATTTATCTTTCGATATTTTGATCTTTCGATATTTGGACCTTTCGATATTTAGACTTTTCAATATTCTGAACATTCGATATTTGAACATTTGATATTTGATATTTACGAGATTTTCAGCATTCTAGATTTTCAATTTTCGATCTTTTGAACTATCTAAAGATGCTATTAAATTCTATATTTTGATCTTTTGATATTATGATTTTCTAATTTATGTACAGATATTTTCTGTAGATTTCGTTTCTGTAATTTAATTTCTAAAATTTGGGTTTTCGAAATTATAGTATTCTAAAATTATAAATAAATATTTTTTCTACAAATTTACTATTCCTTAAAATTATAATTCGTAAAATCGAATTCGAACTTATAAATTTTCAACTTTATGAATTTCGAATTTCTTTTTATTGAAATTACAAGTTTTCCATTAAAACAAGTTCTGATAAATTACCTTTCTTTAAAAAAGTTTTCTATTTTTCGATACCCCCTCCTTATTACATTACATTACTCTTCAATTTATTAATGCTGATATTAATGCCCGATTTCTCATTACTATTTTAACAGTTTTATAGGTAAAAAGAGGTTTTATAGTAATATAATATTTCAAATTATTTCCGAGTACAAAATAAAACTACTATGCGTTGTATATCTTTTTTCTAATCAAAGGAAATATATATTTTCAGATGTATACCAAATAGATTTTGAAATATTTTAGACGTCGATAGATAAAATTTGTTCAATTTATGTCGCAATCTATGCTTTTATTTCCTTTTGTAATATTCTTAAATAATGTTCATCCTTTAGACAATGTAGACAATGTAGCCTTGTGCGTCAAATGTTTGATCTATCTGTTTTTCGTATTAAACAGAAAGATTCCTTATTATATGTGGTGTGAAAAATATACTGCCGTAACTTCATCGGTCAAGCAAACTACATACATTTGTGTACAAAAAAAACAAATGGCACCACAATTTTCATAAGATTCCATAATTATTATCCTATATTAAAAGAGAGATGGGTACGAGGAGGCAGCCATATGCTTTTACGGGGCAGCCATATTGCTGAGCAAAAAATATTATTGGGTGAAACATATGGAGCCAACTTCAGAGAGTTTGCTGATCGATCAAAGTACAGGCATCTGGCGCTAGTACCGCGCCTCAAATTCCTAGTATTATAAATTACATGTAAGGCTTATAATTTTGCCCTGATGACATATGTGATAGACGTATTGCGTTTGTCATGTTCTCTGTATAAAATAGTATTGTTATAATAAAACAAAGATGAATTGTGAAGTGTAGTTCTAATTATAATTAATCTACAAGCGTGTTCGACATCGCACAAGTTTCACTTACTGTTATCAAGAGGGACTCCTTTAAAAAAAAATCATCAAAACAATGATTTGATTCAAAAGCTTTTTCTTTTTATATGAAAATAGGATCATTAAATACAATAAGTTCCATTAAACAAATATATAGATTGCATCTTTGGTCATTATACTGCCAGCAAATCAAGTGATAAAATATTTAAAAAATTCATATGCACTTAATTGTTTCTTCTCTTGGTTACATTAAAGGGCGCGGCAGCGCCCTGCTTGGCGAGTATAAGGAACGAAGTGACGGACGAGCGAGCGGGGCGAAGGCGTACCTTTTATTCTTTGGGTTGGGTCTCTAACCTTACTTTTTTTTTCATAATATTTCGCTCATCATTTTTTATATACGTAGATATCGCACATGAGGTACTTTATTAGAAAGCATTTTTTATTTACATTCTACCTGTAAAGTTTGATGATGAAAGATGCTTACATATTGAAGCTGTTAAGCTATAAAGTTTTCGTCCCCGCGAAATGAAAATAATTTTTTCCTTCAGTCTCTAGTGACAATTTTTTGCAGCCTGAGGGAAAATTTTTGTGGCTCCAACTAATGTCAAATCGTATCAGAAATATCTCCGTTATAGTTATAATTCTAGTATTAACTGCGTACAAAGCGCGGCGCTACTGTGCTCGAACTAGATGATGACATGCGGAGAGACGTGAGTGAAGACTCAGAGGACTTGGAGAGTTACATACATATACATACAGTTATCTACTATATTGATGCCTAACCCCTAATATATATGTATAAAAAATATATACATTGATAGTAGAAAGCACAGATCAAGATGTAGTTCTGTTTTTATTTTTTTAAGTACTGTCAGATCAGATCTTAGAAATTGAGTCTATCCCAACTATACGGCTACTACAATACAAGAGTTTAGATAAGTACAATTTTCAAGTAATTTGTCACAAAGACATTATCTCTCATAATGTAGGCTAAGCGAGAAGCTCCAAAACCTATTTCATTCATCGTAAAGGATTTTTAATGTTTTATGTTTGCAACACGACCAGTTGGGTGAAGGCTTCTCTTGAGACAAAGTTTATATTCTTTGTATAAATGGTTTATAGTTATGATTTGAAAAGTATCAAACATAACAATTTTCTAATTTTAATTTTTTTTTAAAAACAAGTTATTTCACAATACCATTTCACAATAAATTTTTTATTTTCTCACTTTTCAAATCATAACTATAAACCATTATATCAAGAATATAAAGTTTGTCTCAAGAAAAATCTTCACCCGACTGGTCATATTGCATAAATAAAAAATTGAAAATCCTTTAAGATGAATGAAATAGATTTTGGAGCTTCTCGTTTAACTTATATTATGAGAGATAATGTCTTTGTGACAAATTACTTGAAAATAATTCTAAATATTTTCTTCTTTTATAAATGGGTTATTTGATGTAAAATCAAAAACTGTTATATTCCTCTAACTTGTTAGCCTTACTGTTTGAGGTAAATATATATAATACACTATTCAAGAATGGAAGCAAAGTCGTTTACTAAAATCATCTATAAAGGAATAAAAAACAAGAATTTATAGATTAAGAAGTCGTTTCCTTGTATGTGTAGTACGGTGCGTCCTCAGGCTTCGTGACTCATAACTTGACTTCGGAGCGTTATTGCGTTCCTTGATTACACAAGTTAAATAGTAAAAAATAGATATCGTGTATCAATCAAAATATTAAGAATTTTTCTTTAAATTCATAAAGAACTGATGATTTCAATTGAAACAGACTTTCCAATTTTATTTAGGTTTTCTTTCATTTGACATAGCACTGTATTCAACTATCAGTTGTTCAACAAAGCAATTCTAAACACATTCCAATAATCCTTCCAAAGCCCTAAAAAGTGCATCCCCTTCGCAAAAACGAGAAAATCGACATAACGACTATTCTCGTCGAGAGAAAGAGCGCGCGTTTTGGGAACTTCATCGAATTACAGCGCTCTCGCGGCGGCGGCAACTCGGCGACTGAAGGGCAGCCGTTACCATAAATTCTTAATCCGAATCGGCGCGTAAAACTGAAAGTTAAGCAAGTTCGCGCGCCCTGCGCTTGGCTTGAGGGGGAATTAGCCCCGTAACAATGCCCCGTAACGTTCCTTACGGTAACGATGCTGTAACGGGCGCTCTCGCGATAAAGTTACCCGACCGATTGGACCCGCAAGAATTAAACTCGCCCGAAGGGGTTGTTGCGCGCGCGAACGAACGCGCGCTGTCTTTCCTCGCCAAGAAAGAAAGTTCGCCCTCTCGAATTTTCGGCACTCCTTCGAATGGGAATCGCAATTGCCGCGCTTGCGTTACGTCTAACGTTCTCTTTTATGCGCGGGCCGTCGATGAATAAAGATATCTTTGTGCTTGTTTTTTCGCGGAGGAGGTACAGAGTTAGAGGCGATGATTATTGGTGCGCGCTCTCTCATACCCGCGTTTCGTTTTATCGCTGTAGTTATACTGCGTGGAAATGTTAGTTACGCGGAGTCAGTTTGTTAATTATATTCGTAATGTGGCAGTTGTGTTCTAATTTTGACGGGGAGCTTGATGCTGCGTAATTTATAGAGAAGGGTAAATTAGTGTCCCGTATTGCGGTTTTACCTGCACTATTTGTCGTATGAAATTGGCAAGCGTAAATCCTTACGAGGTGGAATCGTAGGATAGTTTTAGCTGTTTATGTAATTTGATAGGATGTATGTTAATGTTAAATTTTGAAACGTCTTTATAGCTTT
Source organism: Torymus aiolomorphi (assembly GCA_036365515.1). Classification (NCBI taxonomy): domain Eukaryota; kingdom Metazoa; phylum Arthropoda; class Insecta; order Hymenoptera; family Torymidae; genus Torymus; species Torymus aiolomorphi. Next base: position 205,335,481 of record CM070875.1, on the reverse strand, counting down.
TTATTCGTTTTCTAATTTTGTGCGCGCGACGCACACACGTGGGTAGGGCCTGTGTAAAACTTTAACCTCACATAATTTTATAAACATATCGTAAAGCAGGCTACATTTTTAGAAAAATATTGCACATAAATAATGAGTTGCAAGAGGGCGTATGCCCTTATAACAATGAAATAAATAAATAAAATAAATAAATCAAAGCGCGAATAAAAGCGATACATTCAATTCGAGATTTACCGCCTTGGTTCTTTTATAAGTAGAGTCTTACTTATAAAAACATGTGTTTGAAATTCCGAACGTTCATAATGAACGAAATTTTAATTGAAAGTTTCTAATTTTGGTTAGAATTCGTCGGAGGGTGGTTTAAGTGGTGACTGTAAGAGTGAGAAGTGATGAGATACAGTTATTATCATTTTTTAAATGTATTAACTAGCCAAATTTGGCTAAATCTGAAAATGGAAAAATCTTTCGTTCACTATGAACGTTCGAAATTTCAAGCAGATATAAAAACTGCATAATAAAGTATATCGTTAGATACTAAATCATTACTTTTTGAGAATTTTTACAGGGACCGCTTTAATTTATTAAAGCGATACCATTTTTTCTAATTAAGTTTTCTTAAAAATTCAAAATCTAGCGTATTTGTAAATGAAAAACAAACAACTTTGCAAAGGAAAAATTTTGATAAAATTAGTGTAAATAGTGAAAAAAGTCTTATAAACAAATTAAATTGACATTTTTTACTGAAATTTTTAATTATAAACGTTTAAATAATTATGTAAACTAAATTATAGATAATAATTATGAAGTAGCTTAGTAGAATATTATTCTCTCTTCAAAATGCGAGGTTGAAAGTTGAAAAATTTTCGTTAGAACCGGAGATACAAGTGAAAGAGTGGCCGCGCGAAGCTACATCAGGACTTTTTTGCACTAAATTTTCTATCACTTTTTTTCTAATTAAGTTTTCTCAAAAATTCAAAATCGAGCATATTTCTGAATTAAAAACCAACAATTTTGCAAAAGCAAAATTTTGATATCTATCAAAGAATTAAAGATATAAAGATTTAAACAATTAAATTGTTAATAACAATTTATCTGACCACTTTCAGGACTTCTACCCTCAAAATTCGTAATCAGGACGAAAAAACACGTATAAAAACCTTGAGTAGAGCAATGGCACTCAATCGGCTACGAAATCATAGCCTGCGCCTAGACTATTACAGTTGGTATCTAAAGTCGTTGCCGCAAAATGCTGGAGATCCAATCGAAGTGGATTAACTGGCAGGAATTAGTCAAAAATAACAAAAGCCCCGGGGCATTCAGAGATGGTGGGAGCCGTATGATTCGGTAAATGGGTGGGTGGGGTGGCTGTTCAAGCGCTAGAACAAAAGATGTAATAATTCCGGGCCGCTTTTCGCCCTCGACCCTTATTTCGGCGTTCCCTTTCCACTTTCCGCACTTCTATCATCATTTTCCTTCTGCCCCTGTTCTCCTCGACAACGTTGATGATGATTTTAGTCGAGGTTTACGTGTGTTTTCCGCGTCTCTAGCTGTTCAGTGTTGGTTGCTTTTATGCGTCCATTATAGACTATAGAAGTTCGATGTGAATATTGGTGTAACTAAGCGTTGCAGATGTTTTTACTTTATTATTTAATTGTTGCTTACAACTTATCATTTTCCATCTGATAATTAAAAGAATTTAAATCCAAACCTACTTTAAAATTCAAAGACAACTTATCGATTTTTTAAAGTAGCCATCTTCGTTGTTGTTGAACTAGCATCAATTTTTTTCACGTGATACAGAGATTTCGGAAAGGAAGTTTTATTTCGCGAAGGGTGATATTAAATTATATAATTAAGACCAATTGTAACTAGATAAGTTTTGAATTTCATTTAATATGCTGATAATTTTTTCTTGAAATGCAGACACAGTTTTCTATGCAATTAAATATTATATGTTGACACATATTTTCTTAAATCCTTTTTAACGACATAATCTCTCAATAATGCGAATAACTAGCTCGGTCGCACTTCAATTTTAATCAGTAGAAACCACAGAGATTCATAGTCTACATTTTCTCTCTCTTTCCTCGTTCTTTACTCGCTATCTTCCTCTCGCGCAGTCGGGTCGACAAGGGTGCGCGCGCGCGAGCGCTCCTTTGTTAGCAAAACAAATAGGAACCGTTTGTCCTGCGATTCGAAGCGCGCGCTTGCACGGCAAACCTGGAAGACCCGCGGTAAGAGGCAGAATTTTAATCACCGGAATATCAACTTATTACGTTGAATTGAATCGCTTGATTTCCAAATGAATTGTCCTTTTTGTTCCGCTGAACGTTTGTTCTTCGGGAAGAAATTCTACGGTCGTTATTTGTATTTTTAATGTCAGGTGAATTTGAAGAGAAAAAAAAATGGATTCTTCTATTCAGATTTATGAATTCATGAATTAGATTTTTATTTATAAAATTAAAAAAGAGACGTATTGTCTCTAGAGGATATTATTGTTCGTGGAAGCTTTGCACAAGATTAAATCTAGGTGCCATTTCTATAAAAACAAAATAAAAGAATAATTTGTTATAACGAATTCATCAGTTGGATAGTTTTTTTTTTTATCTTTTTTTTTTTTTTTTTTTTAGTGGAGTGTTCGATGCCCACTATTTCGGAGTACATGCTCTCAAATAGTAGTTTTTCACTATTTTACATTTAGAGAGTAAGTTAAAATAAAATATCATTAAAACAGTGAAGGTAAAATAGTCATTACGGGAATACTTACGGCCACCTAGCTCTTATACATATGATTTAAGAATAATGAACTGTTGTTTTTTTGTGAAATAAAAATTTTCGAGATACACCCTAAAGTGGAACAATTAATCCAATACTGGGACAATGTTAATCTTATGGGGTAATCAAACTAAATCCTAAAGTGGAACACACTGCCAATAGTGGCACAATTTAAGATTACATTAGTGAATATGTAATACTCGATTGTAGTAAGTTTTCAACATTCTACCAATACTTGGCCATACACATTGAGTAAAAAAATAGGGGTTTGATACGGTGCTATAAATATTTATGCCAAAATCAAGGCAATAGAGACTATGTAAATACAGTCCCCGTATAGGCAACTACGATGAACATTTATTTCATTTATAAACGTACTAAAAGTATGTATTATTCAGCGAACATTCATACATTAAGAGACCACAAAAGTTATACTAACGCTTGTCAAAAGCAAGCAGAATGGCAAGTTCATACATGATTGGTACACTGTATTGAAAGAGCACTGTTTATTATTTTTTCTTTTAAATTCATAACTTTTTGGAATCAAAATAAATTACGTAATTGAATAAATTGGAACTTAAAAATGATTAAAGAATTTTTACTTTTATGATCTAAGTTCATATGTATTAGATTATTAATAGTATTTATTACTGTCCCGGTATAGGGCGCACTATTTACGTTGTCCCAGTAATGGCTCTTTTACCTATGAATAAACTGAAATTACGGAATAATTTAAAACAATTCTCAATTAAAGTACAATCATAATGTTACCAAAAAATATAATAATCGTAAGCATTATTCATATTACAATCAATCTAAAAAATCACATTATTAATTAAGATTTTTACCAAAAATTTATCACTTGAAATAAACCGAGTAAGCGTTAGAGAGCGAGAAAGATTTTACTAGTAATTTATTAGCTTATACAATTTTTTACATTTTTATATATAGGAAATATAAATCGTGAATTAAAAAACTAGTATTTTAAATTCATTCATGTGTAAAAAGAACTCAACCGAGCTCTAAAAATACAGAGACTTGTGTTATTATACTAAAAACGTATAACAAGAAAATTTCTTTATCATAAGAAATGAAATTTCGATCATTTTCAACACCGTAACTCGTGTATAAAATCTGTATTTGGAAATGGAACAATAGTATTTCGGCCATTGTCCTCGGTGACTTTCAAGATTTTCCCAATTACCTCAAAAAATGCACAGCCTCGCGCTCTCGACGGCAATCGATGCGGAGATGAATGGGCGCCCCCTGACAAATGGATTCTCACGTTTATAATGAATTCATATAATAAAATATCCGGCGCTGCGGCATAAGGGTGAACGGGCTCATGCTGGAGCCAGGAGCGACGAGGTGATGAAGGCAGGGTAGCGGAGGCAGACATTGTAAACATTTTAATTAAAGCTCGTGGAAGATATTTAATTTCGAATAATTAATGGTTCGCGGTCGCTTCCGAAATTTCGTACTCTTCTCTTTCTCTCTCAATCCCTTCCATGGTTTACGTTTTCTCTCTCGCTTTCGTGCCCGATTATTCTTAATTTCATTATACAACGATTTAGTGACGTCAACGCCACACAGTGTTCTATTTTGAAAAAAAATGGACAAAATGAAATATCTCGCGAACGGATATCGATAGCCGGATGAATCCAACTGCATTTTAAAGTTGAAGTAATATACAATAAAGGAAAAATAGTCTAGTACTGATCATTTGATCCTGTGACCTTGGAAATGAAAAATGAAAGTCGAATAAATAACGTATTTTCGGCTTTTTCGTTGTAGACTTTCTCGCTATCAATATTTCGATCAAAAAAATATGTACTCCTGTAGTGTTTGATGCAAGGAATCCGAATTTGATGTCAGAATTGTCCTATCGCACACCAATTTGTTTTTAAAGCTGAAAACTCCATAATTGTATTTATGTACCCATGTATTTTGATTCGCTGAATCCGAATTTGAAGTCGAAATTACTCAATAATGCTCCATTTTTTCAGGGTGAATTTTTCGTATTTTTTATGGAGTTTTCAGATTTAAAAACAAATTGGTGTGCGATAGGACAATTCTGACATCAAATTCGGATTCCTTGCATCAAACACTACAGGAGTACATATTTTTTTGATCGAAAAAATTGATAGGCAGAAAGTCTACAATGAAGAAGCTGAAAATACATTATTTATTCGACTTTCATTTTTCATTTCCAAGGTCACAGGCTCAAATGATTAGTACTGGACTATTTTTCCTTTATTGTATATTACTTCAACTTTAAAATGCAGTTGGATTCATCCGGCTATCGATATCCGTTCGCGAGATATTTCATTTTGTCCATTTTTTTTCAAAATAGAACACTGTGCGCCACTGTCACCTTTGCTTATGATTTTTTCGCTTTAAATGAATTAATCACATTTATATTCTTCATATTTTGGTACTCCAAAATATATACCAAAATTTAAATTACATTAAATGTTTGACCCGAATGAAGGGGAAATATATGAACAAAACTGCATGCCGCAATTAAAAATGACAATTAAATTAGCTGCACGTTAGGCTAACTGCATCAGAGACAACTAGGCTAATTTTTTTTTTAAGTATCACTAATTTCTATATATGTATGTATTTGAATATCCTATTCCACGGTTAGCAGCAGCTGAGAGTTTTTTCTAAGACCCTTCTTTTATTGACAGGAATTGTTCTTATTTTTGCAACTTTTTTGTCAAAGATCTCGTTCTTTCTGAAGCATTTTGTTGTATGCTTTCTTGGAGAAAGATTTGAAAGAACGTTCAAATAAACGAGATTTTGTGACACACTGATATTTCGGTTCTCCGAATTCAACAACATAAGACACCGTCAAATTATCGCAGTGACGATGAAGAGCATACTTCGATCCCTCTAGCGCCTGTATATTCCCTATCCTCGGCAATCGCGACTACTTTTGAAAAACTAATCGATTTGTGATTAATAAATAATTACACGACTTAATTAGAAAGTTTTTAATAAAATGCGCTTTTATCATAAATACATTTAGTTTATTTAAGGAGTCAAATTAGAAAAGATAGTATCAATTATATAATAACAGAAAACGAGAGAAATAAACAATAAAAAAAACTTCAAAAAGAAACCTGCAATTAATAGCACTGTACCTCTGAAACGAACAGCTATCTAAAGAGTATTAACAATAATTGTCAAATAACCGGGAGCGATACAAATATTGAATATAAATCGCTTGTTTTGACAATAAACAATAATAATTATGAATAAACTTGTTTTTTTTTTTTTTTTTTTTTTGTAAATCTTAATAATATAATGTAAAATTTACACCTAACTTCGCTTCTATTACTATACAAAACATAACTTCAGTGTCACATAAGTTGTGGGAGTATAAGTCTTTACACTAAAAAACCCTCAACTGAAAGCATCTCTATAAATATATTACTAAATGATCAATGCTTGGCATTTGCAGTTATGTTAAAAATTTTATTTCATTAATAATTTTAAATTTCTTTTTAGTGGTGTATAACACATGTAAGAACCTTTATGATAATTAAAATTATTTAAAATAATTTCTTAACTATAAGATAAACTTTGAAAAAAGTTAATCAACAATTATTATCACAAATGGTATGCTTACTTTGGGTAATTAGTTTTTTCATACGAAACAAAAATGAAATAAATAAAAAGTTAAATAACATAAGTTGATTACTTACTTTATTATTCTACATTTTATTGAATACGAAAAGTGTTTACAGTTTAGTAAGTTTGGGGCAGCAGCAAAACTAATACTAAGTGCTGTTGCCCTTGCAAATGGGGTCGCCACTGTCTCAATTTCAGAGCTCTGAGCTCTCACAGCGGCAGCTGTGCCGTCTAAGGTTTGGCTACAATACATACTGGGGCGTCAGAACTGCCGCTGTGCACATGGGAGCTCAGAGCTCTCAAAGTGAGAGAGTAGCGGTATCATCTGCAAGAGCAACAGCGCTCTCAGCTTTTGAGACGTCGGATGTCCGTGCTAGCATTGCTGCTGTCTCGATCTTCTTTCCGTGTATGTATAAATTAGTGGACGAAGTAAAAAAATCTGATATTGGTGAAAGTAATATGGGTAATAGCAGAAGGAATGAGAGAATTAAGAGCTCATCTTTATAGATTGCAAAGGCTTATGTTGGCTCTAATACACTGACTAAGTTTAATAAAAATTATTTTTATATTGCAAGTATGTTCTAACGTTACTATGTATTATAGTAATTTTTATTAGATCATTTTTCTCAGTGTACCTAAATTAATACCAGCTAATAAAGGAGATTCTGATCAGCCAAATTTCTCGTGTGTGAAAATTGCTGTAAACATAATGTTATGTGCTAGAAATCAAATGCAATATTGTCGCGTGGATTACTTTTAATTAATTAATTAAGTAATTAAAATGGTCACATCTAACGTCTTACCTATGCAAAAATACACCTTCTAGTACACCTTTTCTTGTAGATCTTGCAAAAATCTACGAGTATATCCGTGAAGCCAAAATTTACAAAGTTTGAGAGCCTTAAAACGAGGGAACTGACGATTTGCCTCTTGATTCTCTCCAAAATTCATATAGGGGAAGGCGGGGCATTGCGTGTCAGGTAGGTAAGTTTAGCACCCTCATATTTTTAATATTAATGAATGCAAAAAATGTAATTTTTACGTAAACCTAATTAGATATGCTTTTAGAATTTTCCTCTATACTTTTGAGATTATAGATAATGTTTAACATTTAATTTAATTAGATTGAAAATCGGTGCTTAGAAACAAGGTTGACTTCATTTTTAAGTCGCTTGGAGCAACGAGAAAATGATTTTTTTTCTAAATGAGACCAAACCTATTTGATAGTTTCAACTTTTATCTTTCAAGTCCTGTTTTTGTTATTTTCAGAAAATCTTTATAAATAATATAATTAAAAAATGAAAATGGTATTAAAATGGGGCATGACGTGGCACCCTGGCGGGGCACGCGTGGCACACTCGGGCGTACCAGTGCGCCGCGGCGGCCGCCGAGCGAAGTGATGTAACCTACAAACCAAAAACGGAGTAAGATGGGTTAACAACTACGCAGTGCAATAATTTAGTTTTAAGTAGTTTTTAATTTCAATTATTACATTAATAAGTAAATAACGATTATTTCGACTGCGTATTAAGTTATATTTAGAGTAGAAAAAAGCCACTTCAAGACTTAAACACAAATCAGCTTGATTTATCCATTGTTAATAATAATTCAGCTTCCGTAAATAATGAAAATTACTTTAGAGAAGTTAATACCTAAAGAATCAATTGTAGATACTCAAACTGCCTTTTTCAATGGTCAGGTAGTTCAAATATGCTACATAGATGAAAATGATGCGAAATCTTTAAATTTAAACTTATTGTAATAATAATGATAATTTGTTAATCAAACAAAAGTATTATGTTGTGATCATATTTTATAAGAAGGAATTTATAATATAAAATCATTTATTAAAATGTAATAATTTATTTTAAAATAAAAATTGTTATGTTCCTTAATAAAAATAAAATTTTAAATTTTCAATAGAATGATTATTTGATTTTTGAAAATTTTATTATGGCATAATTATTAAAGTATTAATTACTGGAAAAAAGAATTGAAAAATACCTACAGTAAAATATTAAATTTGACCGTGCCATGCGTGCCCCGTCGGGTGCCACAATCCACCCGCCGGTGGGGCACGTAGAGCATTTTTTTCAGAATTTCTTTTCTGTATTTTATCAATAATTAAAAGAAAATGAAAAAAAAGTTAATAGTTTATTTTATTTTATTTTTTTCTGATCTAATTATCCCGTTTTTGTACATTTTGAAATAATACACGGTTTAGTTGTTATTTTTAATCAAAGTTAGTGTGTCACACGTGCCCCGCCCTTCCCTATACATCTATGGGCCCTCCCTTCAATCCCCGCGCAGCGGCAGGCGCGCGCTTTTTCATTATGTATATATTTATAGGATATTATATAGTTATACCTTATACATAGGAGAGCGCGTGCGCCGTGCGCTGGAGCGGGGATTGGAAAGAGGACCCTATAGTGGGTATGGGTGTGGCGCGTGCACTCTTCTGTACATAAAAACGAACGCTGCTCTGCGCTATACGATGAAAAACCTCCAAGCTCTATAAGGCGCTGTGTTATAGGGTTTATCCAGATACCACCTCGCCACACACTCATAGTCCGCATGTTCTACTTCGTTCTTCTTCATACCAAGTTACCGACTGAGTGACAGTACACATCGGAGACAGTACAATAGAGAAGAAAACAAATCGCGCCTGTTATTCTTTTTTACTCAATCGGTAATTTGTTATGAGGGTGAACGGAGTGGAACATCCGGAATATGCGTGTGGTGGGGTGGTGTGTGGAGGCATCTGGACAGATCCATAGCGGGATCGACATCATCTTCGACGATACAGCGTGTAGGGCTGTGGCACGAGTCAGCCCTTCGTGCTGTAGTAGGCTGAAAAATGGGGTTGCGCATTTTTCGCGTAGAATGGCACTCTGTCAAGTAACAGAAAAATAATTTTTTAACTAAATATTTTGAACTAAATATCGTCCATTAAAAAAAATTCAATAAATCATCACGATAGTTATATCTCTTTTTTATCATCTTCGTTCTGATTTCAATTGGAAAAATCATTTTAATCTTTACAAAATTTCATTATGAGGTGTTGCGGAATGAATAAAAATGTTTTAAATCTGAAAAGTTTTAAGTAATTGTTCAACTAAATTTAACAAATTCATAACGGATTCGTACAAAACGTATTCAAAATTGCCTGCAATAACTTTATAGGTTTTTCAGTATCATACAGAGTCCTTATTATTAGTTAGAATTATACTACCACCTATTAAGAAGTCAAAAAATCTAAAAATCTACAAAAGAACTATTAAATTAAGTACAGATTAAAGTAATGAAATAAAAAAAAAGCACTCACGGCCTCTCGCTGCCGCCTTTAAGGACACTCTTGCGTGATAATTTATGAACGCAGTAGCATCATTTTTAATTATTTACGATATGCCGAGTCTGATGGTGTTCTTTTTCAAACTGGTTAAAAAAGAAAAAAACTCGTAAAGTCGAGAATTTTGATGGACCTAAACAATATTTATAGCATTGTGTGACCTAAATCCGCACTTAAGTCACGGCTAGCTGTGACTTAAGTAGCCCTTTATTACACTGTGAAATAATGAATTTACTTAAGTCACAGGCACGTAATTAACGCCAATTATCTACCAAAACTATTCAAACATACGATTTTATATATAAGAATGAACAGAAAAAGAAGTAAAACTTCGTTAATAGTTGACAAACCAAAAAGAATAAATAAACATGATGATAATAAGGCTTGTCTATATTATAGGTTAGTTTCATCTGCTATGGGATAGCAGACCGCGCGCTTTTTAAATATTCAATATTAAACTGTATGGATTTTAGTTTTAAAAGTCTTTCTCTTTATACAAATCTCTGTATACAAATCTTTCACTTTCATAAACTTCAACTTATTGTTAAAGATACAAATCAAATTGCCAAGAATTTAGTTTTATGATTTTTTTATGTATATATTCAATATTCTAGATTCAATAATAACCATATTCTATATCAGGTATTCTATTATTTAAATAACGTTTTATTAATTTTTTTCAGGGCGGGGGGCTGCGCCCCCCCCCCCTTCCGCCCCACACTTCTCCCACCCACTTCCAAGTTCCAACTATCATTATAAATAAGCACAAATAAATAAAATAAGAATATGGCGGATTTATGTCACACGAGCTATAAAATAGTATACAATACTCGTGACTTAAGTGGCTCATTATTAAACGGCGTTTAGCGCCCTCGCTGCGCTCGGGCGCTAACCTCACGCCGTGCAATAATGGGCCACTTAAGTCACACGTATCGTAATGTACTATTTTATTAAGGAGGTTCTAGTGTAAACATAAATAACGCTAAGAAAATTCTGAAAATTAGTGTACAGGTCAGGTTTTATTTCAAAACCACCCATTCACAGTTTTGAGAAGCTGGGGTACCCATAAGATGAGAAATAAATGTTTAATTTTTTTACTTTTTAACATGAGCTCTTATGGAAAAATGCATTTTCGACGCATTCATTTACGAATTACAACGTAATTGACGCTGAGGTTGTATCGGTAATTTTTTATATAATAGATATACATCTTAGGAAAGTGTACTGATTTGAAAAATAATCCGAGGGTACTTACAACATTAATAATTAATAAATAAGTGCACAAAAAATGCGTTTTTTCTTCTGCTGCTACCAGTATGTAAGAAATCTGGCAACGTTGCGCCAGAGGTTAGAATACGCGCGCTTGTTTCACATAATCGCAGTACTATGATGTGTCTGAAAATATTTGAATTGCATTAGTTTTTGCAAGATAAATATAATGTAAACGTAACAGGTATAATTAACAATAAAAACCAATTTTTAATATTCATTTTTTTTATTTTAATGCACATTATAATTTGAAATATAAAAGTTCTGATGTTACGAAACATCAATCCTATGATAGATATATATCCTAAACACGAATTCTATGGAGACTCTTAAACTTTTAATAACAAAAAAGTATTTCATGTAATTGTTTACTTTTAATAACAAAAAAGTATTTCATGTAATTGTTTAAATAATTAACGTAAGTTTTTTTCTAAAAAGTCGCAGATTTTTTGTACGACTTTTTTATTTACACTAACTTTGACACAACCTAATTCATCCTTGCCAAATAAACTTTGTAATCCGATAAGTTTCTCTTCTTCATATGCCTGTACAATATTTGCATAGCTTATGCCAGCTGCAATAATCTTTTTTCTTATAGTAGTGATGTGCATTCGTTTATCAAATGTAATTCTTGTAAGGCGCTAGGCAGTTCTTTGGCAAATAATTCTTTCCTCTCAATTTCTTGTAAAGTTACAACACGCTGAATTATACTTTCATGCGTTATGTTAAAATTTTCTAAAACTTTATTTAGCATCACGACATCATCAAGTGCATTATGAGCTTGGCTTGTATCGATATTCATGTTATTTGCGACTATTGCTAGTTTATTTTCGCCCCTACCTTTCTTCTTATTACATTTTCTTATAAAAGGCAGTGTATCTGCGAATCCAAAAATAACTGTCTGGAAATATTTTTTCATAAATGTTGTTTTTATTGCTTTCAATAATCGCGGGTAATCAAAATTACAATTGTGAGCTGTTAGTACACATTTCTTTTTGAATAAACACAGAAACTCATAAAATGCCACCATTGCCTCCAATAAAGAAACGGTTTCCACAACATTTCCGTGTAACGTTAAATTTCCATCAGTATACCGTAAACCAGTGACTAAACTAGATTGTTCATTTATTTTTTTAGTTGGTTTAATATACACAGAAAATCTAAATTTTGCGTATGTTGCTGCTATTTGCAAAATTTCCGCATTCTTACGAAGGTCTGCTGTTTCCAAATCGAACAGCATCACTATAGGCTCATCATCATTTATTTCTGCAATAGAAAGAATTAAATCTAAATCAAAAATCCCTATATCAGATTCATACGTTGATCCTTTAGTAAGCTCTTTTTTCTGTCTCAACTCAGTCTTTCGTTTTCTTAAAAATAAACGACGCTTTTTAAAAGTACGCGTTAGAAAATTCGTATATCTTTTCCTAGAATATAAATCTTTTTGATTAGTATACTTCTTTGTATATTTCCCTGGTGATAAACATAACTTTTCAGCTAATCGTACAACATACTGTTCACCATCATTCTTTCTGTTGATTGCACATGCTACTCTTATGTCACCAGACGGAGACATCCCATACATTTTACTTTTTGGCGCTTTGCTCGCAATCACAGAATTCAAGCTCTCATTAGCATTGCTTGAAGCACCAGCTGAAAATAAGCTTGTTTTATTTGCTAAAGTTTCAAATATATCTCTTAAACTTGTCAATAAGTTAGGATTTTTAAAACCCTCTTTAATGACTGAATGGGTGTATCTGGATTATTTTTATAATGGCACCATGAGCCGCAATTTTCATGATTATTAAAGCAATGATATGGAATATTTCTAATAGCATCAGACATGTTCGTGTTATTTCCAAGATTCTGTGAAATACAAAAATTAAAACACCTTTGTAGATACTTTATGGATGCTCCAGTAAGCTCGTTGAAATTGTTTTTTATCTTGTATAAGGCATTTACAACTCCTTTGCTTGTATGGTTCTTATCAGCTTGCTTGACTATCTCGTATGAACATGTATTGCGAACGGCTATAATAGAACTACTATCATTGTCTGCTATTAGAATCCCAACTTGAATATTACATTCTTTTAAAATTGAGTTCTCATTAACAAGTTTAACCGCGGCTGGAGGTTCCATGGCTTTAGCGGATCCTTCGAAATTCAGTCGACAGTCATGATTAACAGGTAACTGGCCGATGTCACACTTCTTACACTTTCTATTTAGTGTAACATAAGATATCACTTTTTTTTGAAAAGTGACCGATTAAAGCAGCAGTGCCTGACAGACTGGCATACGTTCGACCAGTACCTCTAGTTGTCCAACCCATATCGAATGATGAAGTTATGCGTACAATACTTCCTTGTGGATATTGATCCTTATTTTCGTAGTTATCGAGAAGAATAAAATTATGATCTAAATGACTAGACCTGAAAAAATGAAAAGGGGAAAAAATCTAAATTTGGAATTCATTTTGGATTTCTTTTTTATTCATCAGTATAAATCAATTTTTTTCATTAAAAATAAAAGATATTGTTATCATTAAATAATTGTAGCTTAATTAGATATTAAATTCAGCATGATTTGTAAAAAAAGATAAATCATTTTTAACGCTTAAAAAAAATCAAAAGTAAATATCGTTATAAATTGATCAGATAGATTGAATTAAAAATATTACTTTTACATATAATTAAAAAAAAATTACATGTAAAAAAATAAAAAAAAGAAAAATCAGTCAAAATTATTAGAATTGCAAAGCTTAACTTTACAATATCTTCTTCATTCTCTATTGTCTTTATTCTTTCTTCATGAACTGCACGAACACAACTGTCATAAGCTAGACTCTCAACGGCTACTCCAACTTCTTTCTCATGGTATTTATATGTTGACCAATGCATTTCTGGAACATTCAAGCGAGTCAATACTTTGTTGAATTGTGTATTTCCAATACCTCCATCGAGTACACCTATAAATGTACAATTTTTAAAGCTATTTCTACATCATACATGTTTATGCATAATTGCACTATTGAACATATATGTATACAAACCTATAACAGCCTTCGTATTAATATCAAAATGTTTACATTCCTTGGAATTATCACAGTTTTGTTTGGAAGTGCCATGTGTTGCAACTGTACAAGCTGTATGTTTTTTATCTGTTTCAACTGCGCAGATTGTCTTGCATTTTCGACATTTGATGTTGAATACGGAAGCTAAGCCGTATCGTTTCTCACTTGCAATATCCCGTAAAGAGAGTATAAATCTGCATTTGCCACAAAATAATTGATCTGCAAGAGTCTTCACATGGACGATTCTACGTCCTTCGACTTCAACGACTTCACAATTTCCATCATTTTGGAGCTTACCCTTTTTGAGATTATGAGTGCCTGTCTTCGTGCCGTAAATATTTCTTAAGCTTTTGCCTAACTGTTGATCTAAACATCTTTTTTTATAAACTTTTTCTATCACTTTCTTGCCATTCCAAAAGAATCTTGTTTCTTTTTTATGATTCTTTTCTATCTTCTCAGACTGCTCAGACATGCTGCACACTACACTTCCATACACTAAACTGTAGTTTCCTTAACGTATTATACTTATATATCTATATATAATGCGGCGTTGTCAGATGTACTACTACGCGAGTCAAGCGAGAACCGCAACTCTCTATTGACTTGCAACTTTACACTAGAACCTCCTTAATAAAAAATATATGACTTAAGAGAACTAGGATCTAAATAAACAATATTAATTTCACTTCGTAACTAATATTATCAGTCCGTTTTCAAATTTGAATAATAATAGTTTTTTTTTACTATTGTCCGAATACTACTGCCAATTTTATCTTTGGCCGGGTACTGGGTATTTTATCTTGCCTAATTCATGTAATAAATAATTAGCTTTACATAATTTATTATGTTGAAAATACATATACTTTGAACACGAAAAATATGTTTTATTATCAGAAATCGGAGGAAAAACATTTTTATAATCAAATGTTTTTTTTTTTAAGTATTTTGAGGTGTAAATTCATATCTAGTCGCCTGTGCATATAAAAATGGGGTTTACCACGGAAGAGAGTTGAAAAAGACATTAACAAGCTTAATGATATTTTTCGTTTCGATTTATTTTTTTGCATAACTTAAATCTTCGGCTTGGTAAAAGAAGGTACCCTATAAGAATCCGGTTGAAAATGGTGAATTCAGAATTCGAAAAGATACCAATTAGCAAGTAGATCTTTTTTGTTCTACTTTAAGAAGTCAAATGAAGTAAACTAATTTTTTTATATTATGAAATTTTTTTATAAAGAATACTCGATTGTACATTTTATACATTTTTTATACTCTTATTTTCATTTTAAGTTTCGCTATAAATCAAAGTTGATGAAAAAACCGTTGCCAGTTCATTGGCACGTAGCTTCCTGCAAATTAATTTATCGTTTCTATATGTGTAGTATATATTTTAAATTTAAAATATGTTTATTTATAAGGTTGGCAGCAAAGTAATTTCGTTTTTTTTTCATGATTTTCAAAGCACTTTTATAATACAAATAAAAAACATTAATCAGTTATGTATTGGCCATTTTGTTCGATGACCTTTTGCCATCTTTCAGTCAGCTTCATAATTCCGCTTTCGTAAGAAAGTTTGGTTTTTAGAGGCAAAAAACTAAATCAACTCATTTTTGACAGTTTCATCTGAATTGAAGTTTTTTCCATTCAAATGGTTTTGAAGTGAATGGAATAAATGATAATCTGATCGTGCAAGGTCAGGACAATACGGTGGATAAGGCATTACTTCCCAGCCTAACTCTAATAATTTTTTGCGAGTGACCAAAGATGTATGTGGTCTGGCGTTATCGTGATGGAAGATGACACCTTTACGATTTGCTTATTCTGGCCGCTTTTTCTTGATTTCATTATCGAATTTCATTAGCTGGCGACAATAGATATCCGAATTGAGATAGTCTGGTTCCTTGGAAGCAACTCAAAATAAATAATACCTTTCAAATCCAACCAAACACTCAACATAACCTTTTTTTGATGAATATCGGCTTTTGATGTCGATTGTGCAGGCTCATCTCGCTTGCTCCATGATCTTTTTCGCACGACGTTATCGTAAACAACCCATTTTTCATCGCCTGTTATGATTCGCTTTAAAAATGGATCGGTTTCGTTGCGTTTGAGCAATGAATCACAGATGGAAATTCGTTTGATGAGCTGAATTTCGTTCAATTTGTGAGGAACCGAAATATCATGCTTATTAACATAACCAAGTTTTTTTAATGTTTTTCAACGCATGTATGTGATGTGTTAAGCTTCTTTACGATTTCTCGTGTCGGACTGCGTCGGTTATTTTCGATCATTCCTTTATTTTATCGTCGTCAACTTCAATTGGGCGTCCAGAGCGTTGTGCATCTTTGAGGTTAAAATCTCCTGAACGAAAACGAGCAAACCAATTCTGGCACTGGCGTTCTGTTAATGAGTCTTCACCATATAAACTTCGCATAACTTTTTTAGAGCTTGTACAGCGTTTTTACCTTTTCGTTAGTAATAAAGTAAAATGTGTCGAAAATATGACAGTCTGGAATATCCATTTCAAATCAATACAAAACAATAAATAAAAAAACAAAACTTGAAACTTTTTTACTGAATAATCAGTGGAATGTCAGCTGTCAAATACTATAAACGGTTTGAAGTTTGCAATGGTGGAGAAGAACGCTTAGCATGGCTAAAGCCAATCTAGCAAGAAAAGTGAACACAGTCCTATAAAATAATATTTTGTTGTTACTTTCTAACCATGTCTCTAAACTGTCCATAAAACTTGAATAATATAGTTTGAAACTTTTACTATACATTTTTGTATTATTTAAAATAAATTTATGGAATCAATTATTTCAAATGTAATGAAGTGAATCTTCAATTTTTGGACAAATACAGTATAATAGTTATGTATTTTTTTTTTTTTTTTTTTATTAACTATGCGTTATTTTGCACCAATAAAGCTTGCACAATGTAGAACTTTGAACAAGTTTATTTTAGAATGGTTTTTATGGCAATTGAAGTCGAGACTCTACAGCATTAACAATGATGACACGTACAGCAACTAACAAGAACTTAAAGGACAGCATCGGGCACAAAGAAAAGAGATCAAAGCTAGTTTTATTACCTAACGGATTCTTTTGAAATTTGGCAAGGTTATAGGAAATGGAAAAATGAAGTGCGAACAGCTCCCCAAAACACAAAAACTTAAAACAAAAAAAGAAAAATTCTATTTACGCTTTCTGCCGCATTCATACCGCGGTGTTAGTGACGCAGTCGAGTACTTCACGTGTTCTTTACCACACGGAGAGAAATTTTAGAGTAAAAATTACCAAGGTGCCTTGGTAGCGCATGGATAGACTGTCAAAAGCCGTGATATTCCCAGGTTTCTAATACAATTTATAAGTTTCCCAGGAAAAACTACCATAACCACTTAAAAAAAATACCAAATTATCGGAATAAAAATTACCAGACACACTGGTAAAAATTGAGATCTAGTCATTTTTACAAGGTAACCTAAGAATTTTTACTAAGAAAACTGATAAATTTTACCAAATAACCTGGTATTCGTGTACTCGCGCATGCGCAATGCGCATTATTGTGTTTCAGAAGATTGATACTAGAGGCGTGCGCGACGTTAAAATGAAAACAATACACATATTTTCAGTAAGTAATAACGGCGATTCAAATGACTGTTGGTAACAGCTTCCGTGGCGCAGTCGGTAGAACGTCGGACTCTCAACTCAAAGATCGTCGGATCGAATCCCGCTTCCGTAAAAATTTTTTTTCAGTTTAATGTTTTTTCATCCTTGTTTCTGTTTCTATTTCTATATTAAAATACTATATATCCATCAATATAGATAAAAAAAGTTAATTTTTTTAATTTAAATTAACTAAAAAAAAATTTTACCAAGGCACTTTGGTAAAAAGTTTGAAATTGTCAGTCTGTCCATCCATTACCATAGAAACTGGTAATTTTGTCTGGAATATTTGTAATTTTCACTACAAAATTTCTCTCCGTGCATAAAAATATACGACCTTTATTTGGTAAAGTGGCACTTGTCCGCACTTTCTATTGATACGAGAATTCATAAGAAATTTTTAGCATACCTCATAATAGTCTTATATCTTCAGAAAGTTTGAAAAACTTTGTGATGTAGATTCGTCAGCTAGAAGCCATATTTGTTTTCTTCTGTCTATGATGTTTCCGCTTACGTTCAGCAGACAGCACGGCGGTTTACAGTTGCAAGTGGGAGTACAGCTACTGAATTGGTTAGATCCACGGTTGGATCAGATCACTAACATCGCGGTATGAATTTAATGCGGCAGAAAGCGTAACTAGAATTTTTCTTTTCTTTTTTTTTTTTTTTTTGTAAGTTTTTCTGTTTTGGGGAGCGCTGCCCACACTTCATTTTTCCATCTCCTACAACATTGCCAAATTTTAAAAGAATCAAAAGAAAACTTTGAAAAACTGATTTCGCTGAATTGGTTAGGTCAGATGGTAAAACAGGCAAGGTCGGCGTCCCCTTAAGGAGGTTGGGTAGCTCTCAGCGCGCGGGATGTGGGGAGGGGGTCCTTTCGCACCGCGCGCCGCGCCATGCTTACCGTGCACCCCCTCCCGCAGCCAACGAACTCGATGGCGTGTTTACGTTTTGCCGCAATACTCGGAATCGATATTGTCTATCGCGTTCAGATTTCGTATAAACATTCTCCTCTATATTTGTTGTATTGCCAGTGGTTTTTTTTATCATTCTTATCATTTTTAAAGAATCGCATCCTAAGTGTTCTGTGTTTCATTAAGGTACTTCCATAAGAGCCCGTGTATAAAAGTTGAACTTTGAAGTTGAATAATTTCATAACCGAATTGACAAACGATCAGAAATTTCGCACACTTATAGGAAATCAATCAAAGAATAACATATTACATTTTTGGAATGATCTTATCTTTTTTATTTTGGTAACCCACCTACTTAAGAATTTACAGCAAACAAGACAGAAACTTGAAGAAATTATAGAAAGAGAAAACGTCTGGACTATATTAAACTTTTTATGCATTAGACGTATTTTGTCAACCCCATGTTTAGAATATTTAAGTCTCACAAGATTACCAAGTAGTAAATTTTCATTTTTACACGAATTAAATTTTTCATTCACTATCGTTAATTTGGCGCTCTACGCGCGCCCTCTCTTTTCTGTTTCTCGATTTCTTTCGAGTTTCAAAATCGATTCGAGATTTCGTGATACCTCGCAAAAACGCTCGAAAACCGAACGAATCTCGATCGCTCAATTTATATTAAGGATTATGCAATAATGCAATATTTTAAATATTACTTAGTGTATGGCTTTATGGTTTTTTGGGTTTACTGGTCTTTCTGATTTAGTTAATGGATGGACTGCACGCACATGGACATCTCAAACTTACAAACTTGGAAGCTTCTTAGATCCTGTAGCCGATAAGTTATAATTCGGTACCATATTCTCAACCTTAACGTGGGTTGGTTTGATTCCCATCCCACTTATGTATAATATTTTTAACATTTGAATGTTCCTCAAGCTGTTTAAGAGGCTGTGAACCTTGGTAACCTATCAACTCAAGACCATATCCTTCTTTTGCAGAGGATAATGTGTGATACTACATACGTGGGCTTCTGCCAATAGCGCCTAGTATAACAATGCAGACACTTTTAATTTTCTCATGTCTTTTGAATAGCTTTAATAATAATCAAAAATTTAACGAAAGGCCTAAAGAGTGCACCAAAAACTCCAAGGCATTTTTTTTTCATTTTTCTTTGCACTTTGTTCATCTCCATTTGCTTCATCTTCGTTTAATTGCTGCTTTATGCCCCTCTTCATTTCTACAAAAATCAATTTTTTATTATTAATACAATAAGTTCATTATTTTTAGCAAGTAAAACAACAAGCTAAAAGTACCAATAGATGGCCGCTTAATGAAGCTAGAATTTTGATGTCATATTTTAAATGCCAAATATTATTAAAAATGCATAGAATCAGTAGCCAATAGAATTATTATTACTTTTTACTTGCGAAAAAATTATTTAATTTGTGAAAATAAGCTTTTATGATAGAAAAATTAATTAAATTATGAATACACTGCTTGTATTAGTAGTTGGACCGTGTTAAAAAGTCACGTACTAGTGGTCGAAATTGTTAGTCCCAATATTTGGACCATATAATTTGTACTCTATATTTATTTTGATTTTTATGTAAAAATAATAAAATCGCTAAATTTTGAACTGGAAATACTTTTTAACACTAAATCAATCGTTAATAAAATGAAATTACAGCAAATCAATGTATAATAATCATATTATGGTTTTCCAACCTACTAACTCTACCAATACGTAGGAACCCTAACCATCAAAACATCGGTGAAATACATACGGCCAAGTATTGGGACATGACGTTTAAACTGTACTAGTAGATAACCTTGAATTATTTTTATTAAAAACAATAATTATTGGGCTCATTAACGACTTATTGAATTGGGCTCATTAACGACTTATTGAATTGGGCTTATTAACGACTGTAATTGAATTCGATGCATCTTAGAAGTGTCTTAAAACTTTCAAGAATAAAGATTTACTTCAAATTTATTTAAAAATACCTAAAAGGCGAGTCATGATCCCCTTATAAAAATATCCTATAGAAAATCCTGTAGGAAATGCTATAGAAAATCCTGTAGGCATTCCGTAGAAATCCTATAGGAATCCTATAGGATAGTCTATAGGCAGTCCTATATGAAATTCTATATAGGAAGTTCTATAGGAAATCCTGTGAATTTCGCGCTTTTCCTGTATGAAATCCTATAGGAAATCCTATAGGAAATTCTGTAGGTATTTCTGTAGGAAAAACTGCAGACAATTTTACATGGAAAATCCTGCAGGGAATTCTGGAGTATTTTCGTGAAAACAGTTTATAGAGGTTTAGCATCTTATTTAGCGCTGTAACATCGCACAGCAAAATCAGTGGCAAACAGTCCTAGGTAAGGAGTTGCACCTAGGGACTGCCGTGCCCGACTGCCGGCGCTTACCGATTAAGCCTAATGAGCTTAGATATCAAAATCAAGGTAATCCTTATCACATTGACTCTCCGTAAAGTCGTTCAAACGGTTGAATCTCACGGCTTTACATACCCTCGCGGTTCCAATGTGTTTATGAGAGTCCCGACTGTTGCGCCCCATAGCGGCATAGCAGCGACATACATAAACGAGGCTCTGGAGAAGCAAGCTTCTACCGCATGCCGCAGCGCAGCGCAGCAGTCGGGACTTTCATAAACACATTGGAACCGCGAGGGTATGTAAAGCCATGAGATTCAACCGTTTGAACGACTTTACGGAGAGTCAATATGACAAGGATTACCTTGATTTTGATACCTGAGCTCATTGGGCTTAATCGGCAAGCGCCGGTAGTCGTGCACGGCAGTCCCTAGGTGCAACTCCTTATCTAGGACTGTTTGCCACTGATTCTGCTGTGCGATGTTACAGCGCTTAATAAGATGCTAAACCTCTATAAACTGTTTTCACGAAAATACTCCAGAATTCCCTGCAGGATTTTCCATGTAAAATTGTCTACAGTTTTTCCTACAGAATTACCTACAGAATTTCCTATAGGATTTCCTATAGGATTTCCTACAGGAAAAGCGCGAAATTCACATAGGATTTCCTATAGAACTTCCTATATAGAATTTCATATAGGACTGCCTATAGAGTATCCTATAGGATTCCTATAGGATTTCTACGGAATGCCTACAGGATTTTCTATAGCATTTCCTACAGGATTTTCTATAGGATATTTTTATAAGGGACAACTCCATGACCAACTTATAAAATAGTACATTTCGACACTGGTGCGGAAGGTGACGATTTACTTCGTGTGACGTTTTTCGCACGAGCGAAGCGAGTGTGAAAAGTCACGAAGTAAATAATCAACTTCCGCACTCGTTTCGAACAGTATTTTATACCACGAGAGCCGAAAAATCATACCAAAGTTGTGATTTTGAGGTTAGAGTGGTATAATAGTATTTATCGATACTTGTAGAAAAGAAAACTGTCGATTGATCTTAGTTAAAGCCTCCACAATTATAATAACAAAAAAAGTAATTTTCTCTATTCCTCAGGCGAAAGTACGCGTTTTCGCCGTTTGTTTACACTAGAAGAAGGAGCACTTTTGCCCACTGCGTGCGTCACTTGTTTCACGCGCGACCGAAAGCTCTGTGAGCAATGTTTTGAATAGCCTAACCCCATATACGATACAGCGGATTGTGACTTTGCCGCGCGGAAGTCGCGAAAGTGTGCGACTTCGGCGCGAAACTGTCTCGCATCGGAAGCGTAGTGCTCTCAAGAACGAGGGTCTACTGTGAATTCATGTTTATTTATTTGGAAATATCCTCTCTCTCCCTATCTCTCTTTATCTCTCTCTATTTTAGCCTATTGGCGGAACATTATGATATTCGTATACGTATTTTTATAAGTATTTTATTTGCCACATGTTCTCTTATTTATTATTTCAAAGATTATCTTTTTAGTTTTCTTATGCATTGTTATGTTTTTGATAAATCTTTTATATCTCTTATGTATTTTACGACATAATGAACTAAATTGTTATTGTATTCTATTGTAATTGACTGAAATTTATAATTTTACACCTTTTAATGTATTTTTTAATTTTTGCCGAAACGGGAGAATAAAGATTTATCTATCTAGGGTAGATGTGGGTACTACTGCGGACGTGGGTATTACTGTGTTTGTATTACTGCTGTAGAATCTTATGGAAAAATCGCAGTAATACCAGCAGCGTGTTTTTTAGGTTCTGCGCATGCGCGAGCGGTCTCGCCTATGCTTTAACATGGCACCGTAATACCAACACACTAATAGAAGCAGCTCCGCAGTAACACCAGCAGAGAGATGTTCTTTGCTAAGTCATTTTATAAATTTATCTACAAATATTTATTGTAAAATCAGACACTAATCGATAGATATGATGCCAAAGTTCCATTATTAAAAAGAATCAGCATACTTTGTTTACAAGGAGACGAAATCTATTGGTTTGAAACTAACCTACAAAAAATACCGCAGTAATACCCACATCTACCCTATCTATCTCTCTATCCCTCTTTCTTTTGACTCACATGAGTATGTTAACCTTTAGAGGACGGGATGGCCCCTATACGGGCCATGCCCATGATCGACCCTTTACATGTGTTAGTTTTGAGATGTGAGACATCACAAAAACTCGATTTCTATAGAAAAGTGAGAGAAAACAGTAAACCCAAATCCCCGTCCTCTAAAGGTTAACAATCTGCTTGTTCATGTATTTTCGATGCCCGCCCCAACCAGCAGCACTCGCTACGCTCGTACTGCAAATGTTGGGCGGCCATCGAATACACATAAACGCGCGCATCGGGAAAAACCAATTGCGACATAGGTAAAATAAAATTGAAAAATATAATCTGCAAAGTACAAGAACGACGTGAAGTCGCTAACGCTATCAAAGCATAGGGCGAAAGTAAAAACATGGCTGCGCAGAGTTGACGTCACAGGAAAGACAATGATTTTCGAATGAGTACATAAACACTATATTCAGAAATTTTTTTGACTGATTTTATTAGCATTTTCGTTAGCTATGCTCGTTTGAAAAGTAGGTCAAATGCAGATTCCTACTTACCGACAGTACGGTTTTTATTTAATTAAATAAATTCTCATCATTTTTTTTTTTGAAAAACATGTTTGTGAAGCGTTCTGCATATGTAAATACTATACTCACAATTTTTTTTTGATGATTCTATTGGTATTTTCATGAGATGTACTCGTTTGAAAAATAACGTCGGTACTCACATCCCCTTAATAATACATGTTTTAACCAAAAGCTAATGAAAAAACTTTTTTTTTTTTTTTTTTTTCATTTTTAATAATATTTCTGTTAAGAAACTGTTTTGAATTGCTAAGATATATTTTTTGTAACAACGTTTAATAAAATAGTTCGAAGCAAGGAGTGCAGTTTTTCGAATGTAATTGTTTTGATGCTTGGCTATAAACCACAATTAAAAGATTTTATAAATTTTTGTAAAAATGTAAATGACTTATTATTTGCTTATCAAAATAATTTTTAATTGATTGGTAAATGATTTATAACAATACATTCTTACAAAGTAATATATTTTTTATACAAATGTGATTTGTTTGCAAAAATTGGAAGATACAAAAAATGCATTTATCTTAATGTAGAAGCAAAATAGAAAGTATCAAAGTTTTTCTCATATATTTTAATTCACGTAATCCAATAAGTTTAATGATCGATCCAGAGAGATCAATTTCAATTCAATTATTCATTAACAAATAAAAAAAATGTAACGTTTTGGCTTAAAAAATATTTAAGGAATCTAAGTAGTCCCAAGTAGACTTATGAAAAACTTGAGCATCATTAAATATATTCGATAAAATTCATATGAAAAAAGTAAACGAAAAATTATAAAAAGCTTAAATAGCCATTTTATGCATGTTAAAAATCGTTGCATCAGAAGCATCACCGTTATTGTTGGGTTTCACTACTAATTAAAGTAGATTATTGTTTGTACTGGCTAATTTATTTATTACTGAACAGTCTTTTAAACATTAACTTTATGGTTAAGAGGGTGTGGTTACTCATGTATTCTGTTTTACCGGCAGAACACGGTAAATTCTATATTATTAAAATAAATATATCGAATTACGTCTTATAAAGAGATAGTTGCCCTACGCAATGTAATAATCTACCAGCCTACACAGTTTTGAGCTCAAATATCAACGGCATCCTAAAAAATTTTGCGAACAAAAATAACCGAAATTTCGTTCGCAAAATTTTTTAGGGTGCCGTTGATATTTGGGCTCAAAACGCGCAAGCTGGTAGATTATTACATTGCACAGGGCAACTATCTCTTTATAAGATGTAATTCGATATATTTATTTTAATAATGTAGAATTTGCCGAGTTCTGCCGGTAAAACAGAGGACATGAGTACCACACCCCCTTAATATGGTGAGTAACAAGTAAATACATAAACCCCTTTATATTGGTCAGCGATGTTTTGCTTATATTATTACTCATTTTCGCAATGCACTTTTTTTACAACACTCTAGTTGTCTTCTGTACATTGAAATCCTGAGCATCCGAGAATGCTACGATAAGTAAACATTTTTTTTATGTACGTTGATGCATTTTATTTACATGTTGATTTCCAACATATAAAAATGTTAGATTATTTGTTATAATCAAATTACTAATTGATAATAATTCAAAAGCAATGCTTTCCAATTGTAAAAGTTTTTGTTACGATACCACGCGTAAAGTATTCTGTTTACTGCCTGATTTCAGGGAGTAAAATGCTACATGTACTCTCTCCTATGGAAACTGTCACGTGCATGCGTTTTTCTACTTTTTCCCCGAATCGGAAAAAGTAGACACACGAGCATAGGCATCGCAGTTTCTAGGAGTAGGGTTATGTGACGTTTTCGACTACGAAATCAGGAATTATATACAAATAACTTTCCGTCGGGCATGTGAAAAAAATGGTACATGCACCTAGGGAGCAATGAGGGCTATGAACGCCCGCGAGTTGCTAGTCCTTCGTGGGCGACCATAGCCTACTTTACTCCCCAGTTGCACAATCTACTATTGTTCATTGTAACATGGTAATTTGTTTATGATGAAATGTTTAATTTTTGAGGTGGAAAGTAAGCAAATAAGATTCTGCATATCGAAATACATAAAAAAACCGCTGCCAATTCTTTGGCACTTAGCTTCCTCAAAATAATTTATCGATTCTTTTATTAAATTGAAATTATAATAATAAATTTTTCACAAAAAAAAAATAAAAAATTTTCTAAATTAAATTATCTCAAATTTATGACTTTTAATACATTTACATATTTATATAATATTTTTTTTTAAGATTGTATTAATATAATTTTTTAATTTTATCTTATTGAAGAAGAAACTATTTTGTTATTAATAATTGCTGATTTTAATATTTTTGTATGAAAAAGACGATTATATGAAAAAAAAAAATTTTAACTTCAAATATCTTTAGTCGTAATGGACCGATTTTTTTTGGCAACTAACTCGTTTCGAAGATATAAAATCGTAGCCGTACTGATTAGCGCCTTCTCACATCTCTGATGGACTCGCCACAAATGACCCGTGTCGTGCCGTGTCGTGCCGTGTCGTGCCGTGCCATGCCGTGCCGTGCCGTGCCGTGCGCTTTTGAAAAATGAGTGTGTCGTCTACCAACATTATTGCGTCCGTGCTCCAAGTAACAATGATCAAAGCGTGGATGGTCTCAGATCAAAGCACTGACGCAATATAGTTGGTAGACGGTACACGTGTTTTTCAAAAGCGGACGGTACGGCACGGCACGGCACGGCATGACACGGTACGGCACGGTTCATTTGGGGCGAGTCCCTGAGGAACAGATATAAAGAACAAGAATAACATGGGTTATTATATCTATATATACGATGAACAGACTCTTGTTCCTCGTGTATCTCGTTGTTCATTGTATATATAGATATACTAATCCATTTTATTCTTGTTCTTTATATCTGTTCCTCAGAGCTGTGCGAATGACCTTAGGACACCAATGTTCCCGAGGTTCTCTCATTGTGTATCATACTACCATATGTTATTGCTGTTATTGCATCTGAAGGTTTGTTGAAAGGGCAATATCCAAAAGACTCAAATATGAACACCTGTAAGAAAAAGGACGACTCATAAAAACCATTGCAGATATAAGAAACATAACCATACATTCACAAGAAAGTTTCTGTAGTTGGTGAGATGATTGAAATTTATTTATATTGGGCTCGTCAAAGAAAAAACCATTTTGCTTTGTACAAGAGGCACATGATAAAGATACAGATAACCATTTACCAATAGGATCATGTAGTATAGCAACATTCTTAAACACAGACTTGATTGCTTCAGGTAAATATGTCTTATAAATATATGAGAAACTATGATGTTTCTTGTATTCAAATTTTTCCCTTTATACTAGCTCTCAAAAAGATTATCCAAATCCATTTCATTTAATATTTTAAAGTAACTTGTAAATTTCTCAATAATTTCATAAATTAAGAGATCGTTAAAGTTAATATAAAATCATTTACTTACCAATACCAATATTTTTGTATTATTTTTATTTTTCTCAGTTTATATTTTTGATAATATTTTAATTTTCTGTTGTACAACTCATTATAAACATCCATCATCAGTGTCTGATAAAAGCATTCTTTTAAATTAAAAAATGTTTGCAGTAAGACTTAAAAAATATTTAGTTAAACAGTAGAAATATAAAATTTTCCTTGATTTCAGGATCAAGAAATGTTGTTATAAGATTATGGTAATGTGGATATTTATTTCTAAGTTTACAGGCTTTGTTTGACATAAAAATAACTGGCTTTGTTAATTCACTTATTTTTATTCTTGATGGAAAGTACGTTATTGCCGCTATTGTACATTAACATAAATTGTGATGGTGGTGGTGTATACCATAAACTAAAAACAGTATAGCCATCATATCACTTATCCAAACTCAAGCAAATATGTGATCAAAAATGTTTTGTTGAGAAATTAAGTTTACCTATATACTTTGAAAAACTCTATAAAAATTGGACGATAGAGAGGGTCAACCCTTCAAAAATAAACAAAAAAACACAACACTTCACATTCTATATTTCAACGTTTCGCTGATCCTTGTTGTCAGCCTCACACTGATATAAGTATTTATTTACTGTAAGCCCCGTGACTTAACTGTTAAGCCACCGAGCTTTGAAATTTCGACAAATGAATATTCCTTAACTATTAATCCACGTGGATTAATATCTAATAACGTGGTGTATTAATAGTTATAGTGAGTAGTTGTACACATAACCTTCAGAACAGTGGTCAGAGATGCGAGGAGAGATCGCCGTAAATACACACACACACACACACACACACACACACACACACACACACACACACACACACACACACACACACACACACACACACACACACACACACACACACACACACACACACACACACACACACACACACACACACACACACACACACACACACACACACACACACACACACACATCACATTATACACGCACATAATAACCGCGGGTCCGCGGCCGGCGAGCACAACATAGAAGATGGTGGCGCATGGCGCTCGCTTGTAAAAGACGGCGGTAAGTACGCTGCACAGCAGCGTGCCGTCTATATGCAAGTTCGTGCATGCAAACGCATGCGTGCTCGGCAGCTGAAAACACATGGACAGCCCGCCCTTTTCCTTCTCGCTGCTTGTCACCTCTTTTGTCGATGCCTTTCGCCGCAGAGAATCGACGGCCTCACTGCGCGCATGAGGACAGAACGGAGTAGGCCGCCCATATGTTTTCAGGGACTGAGTAGTCTACGCCGCGTTCTGCATTGCCGACACAGCCAAACCTTCCAAATCCTGCGGAAGTGTGCGCAAAACCAGATTCATTAACTATTAAGAAATCTGCATTTAGACTAAAGTAATTGATGGATTTCATACAAAACACATACGAACGTACTGGTTATGAATATTATGTAATAGTGACGAAATTTGCCTTTAATTTAAATACACCATGTTTTTAGATTTCAAAGGAATATATTCGTTTACTATAAATGAATACTTCTATCAGTGCAGAAACGTTGGAATATAGAATGTGAAGTGTTGTGTTTTTTTGTTTATTTTTGAAGGGTTGACCCTCCCTATCATCCAATTTTTATATGTTTCAAATAATGGAGGGTGGTCATAATACGTATACTTTGAAAAACTCTCTTAGAAAACATTGTTAATGTTATAAGTATAGTTAATGGGAGAGTTTTGTTACAAAAATTTTATTTACGAACGAACAAGGTATGGTTTTTTATATTATTCATTATCTTTATACTTTTCTGTAACATCTTAACTGATTTTAGTAAGAATTATGAATTTAGATGTGACTGATGAGAAAAATTTGAAACATTTCAAGAAAAATCATCTGAAGTTATCTAAAAAATATCTAGCAGAAATATAAGAAGAATGTAAGTTACAAACAAGTATTTAAAGTTCTAAATTTTAAAAAACGAAAAATCTGAAGCCCTTAATAATTCTACAAGTGCTTCAAAAATACCCTATTTTTCATGCTTTTTTGCGAGTTTATTGCATTTTCATTTTTTTATTTAACTCTGCCTTGTAGAAAATTTCATGAGGAACAAATTTGGTCCTATGAATATTTTCTCTAAAACGTGTAGTTAAGAAGTTATTTTCAATAATGTACGAGAAAACCCGTGATTTTGACGTATTTTTTCACGTTTCGATTGTTCCTGCAGTTAGCATAACTTTTTTTTTTTGGTGCACCCCGATATTTTCGTTCTATATATTATGGAGAAGCTATAGCCAGAAAAGATAATACACGTCAGAACGCATGCATATCTGAATGATTATGGGCTTAATGCTCCTGGCCTACTTCTCGATATGTAGGTGACACAGTTGTCGATAGCTTGTGAAATGTCAACACAAAATCGAGGTTAGAAACTAAAAGTTACAATTGGTTTACTTTTTTAAAGTAATAAAACAGTAAATTTATAACTTTGATATTACTTATTTATAAATAGAACTAGTCATGATATAAATAAATTAATACCATAATTTATTATGAAAAATCCACATTTATAAGTACTTAATATACGCTGGGTGTCTTTACCGCTGAACATATATTTGGACCAAAAGGATCAAGTGACTTTATATTTGATATGATTCTTTGTGACTGTAATGGTTATGTTTTTGAAAACCAATCATTGTAAAAGAAAATGTATGTTTTTATAAAAATATAATATTAAATATAAGTTTTATTTGAAAAAGTAATACCTACATGTCATATAATATAATAATATCAAATATGAATCAAGTCATTTTGTCCATACGGCCCCAATATTTCTTGCGATAAAGTCACCCAGCCCATAAGTGAGCACTGCCTATAAGCATACCAAATTTTCTATCTTATCACAGTAAATATTCTCTTTAGCTACAATTTACACACAATGAAAGTTGATTTTGGTCCTCTCGTATTGTTTAGTTCATTGGGCCCAAATACTTCCTGCGCTAAAACACCCAAGTCCTAATTCTATCAACGAGGAAGTGAATTGTGGATTTTCTATTCAAAGGAACCAAAGTCAACTTTCAAGATGTAAAAATTATAGCTAAAGACTACCTATAAATATACCATTTATACTATACGTAACAAAATAAATATATTTTAAAAAATTTCAAATATTATAATATACACTACACTACAACAGTAAGTGGTGGACAAAAAACTTCAATTATAATAAATAATAATGAATGGCTTTCGATTAAGAGGGATATGTTATATAATAAAAACTAACGCAATATACGTAAAAGCGCATTGAATTTTTCGAACACCCATTTCACTGTATATGTAGCACGGGTCGCTCCTTTAGGCTTTTTCTATACTTGCCTAAGGAGTGCTCCCGCGCTCCTTGATGTACGTACAATTTCATTTAAAAATCTATTAAACTTGACAAACTAATAAGAAATTAAAAATACATCAAAGCTTTACAGTAAACAAGTTGACTATCGACAATTGCGTTACGCATGTCTATTGGGGTGCAGTATCCGATAACACAATGAAAAAGGTTAAACGTAAATAAATTACATTTTAACTTTTTGATCTTAGACATGATATCAAGCATATAAAATTGTCTTTTTCTGAGTTTTAGTGGTTGAAGCGACCTAAAAACCGCATTAATTGTATAATAAATCCTTCTTTTCCAAAGTCGTTTTCTTAACAGCACGGTCAAGAGAGCAACGGAAGTGGCATCGAGTGTGAGGTTAACACATAATATTCCGTTTTTGTAATAGATAGTGTTATGTAAGCAAACGTAATGTACATTTAACATTTAACATTTAACAACGTTTAATAAATGTTAAAAATTTGTTTTTAGTGCTAATACTTGCCGCAAATTAATTCATTAATTAATTAAAAACTCCTATTATTTTATTTACCAATTTCCAGATATAAACCAATTTCGAAAATATTGTATTCCTTAAAATAAAAAATCGCGGCCAATTCATTGGCCCGTGGCTTCATCAAACTTAATTTGCTTATTCCTTTAATGAATTTTTAATAACATAATTTATAATTTTTGTAATAATTTATGACATAATTATATTAAATTCATTTATGAAGATTAAAAAGATTAAAAATTATTAATTTTTAAATTATGTATAAAATATGAATAAAATAATAAGTATGATTTTTTTTTTAATTATGTGTGAAAAAAAATAAAATAATTGCTTGTAATATTATCGTCAAAACCTTTTAAAATTCCTAAATAACCTTTATTTCAAATTATATTTTCTTTGTGAAATTTTGCACATAGGATACTTGTCTCTAGTAGTATGTCTGTCCGTATTTGTGTGCTCTTTCTGGAATTTCCGATGTAAGAAAAAGGTTCTAATCTTAAAAACAATAAATGGTTATTACAAAACAAAAGCAGGTATACAACATGCGCGCATCGGCGCATAGCGCATGTCATTTCCATTTTATTGTAGTTATATCGTGCGACAACAAAGAAGGTCATTTTTAAAAAGACTAAAATTTTAAATATCAAACATCTCAAGAAATAACTATATAATCTGGATGAAATTTTACGCAGGTATTGCCTATATTGCATACAAAATTGTCTATAAATTTGGAGCTGATACATGCAGCCGCTCTGGAGAAATTACGATTTGAAAAAAGGTTAAAATTTTAACCTCAAATATTTCTGAAATTTCTGGACTAATCATTTTGCCCAAAGAACTCAACCGAAAGCTATCAAAAATCTACCTCTACAAAGAATTTCAAAGCGATTATGTCAATTTTACTCCCGTAATCGTTGGACATACAAAACTCATTTTTTTCACATTTCATTTTTTTTTCTCAAAAACTAGTCGACAAAATGAATCAAATTTTTACAGATTACATCTATTTATATTCTGCATTACGATAATTTTTCTCAAAAAAATTGACCGTTTAGTTTAGGAGTTATAAGCTTTTTAAAAAAAAACACGTTTTGGTTAATAACAAAAGAACCGTGATAGCTAGAAAAATTTTTTTTAGAAAATATAGGTATTTTAATGCTCTTTCGAATTCTATTTCCCACATAGCATGAAAGATTGCTGAAAGCTTTCTGTAAGCTTGAAAGAAAGTTTCGCAGTCTTTCGGGAAGCTTTCATGAAGTCTCCGCGAAAGTTTAGAATGTCTGGGACAAATCAATGGCAGTAAGATTCCTTTAAAAATTGCAGCAACCTTTCAGAAAACCTTTCAGGAAGGTTTCTTTAAAGTTTTTGAAAAGGTAACTGAAAGCTTTCTGAAGGAAGAGGGAATCTTTCAGCAAGCTTTCGTGCAACCTTCATGAATCTTTTAGGAAGCTTTCACGGGATACTCGCGGAAGTTCAAAATGTCTGGGATAAATGATTTACATAAAGATTCCTTGAATGATTGCAGTCAGCAAACCTTTCGGGAAGGTATCTTTAAGGTTTATAGAACGATAATTAATAATCTTTTAGGAAACCTTTCAAGGACCTTTTTTCAAGTTTTCGAAAAAGTTGCTGAAAGATTCGTAAATGACGTGGGAATATTACGAGAAGCTTTCACAAATGAGAAAGATAAGCTTTCAGGAAATGTTTCAACAAGACTTCCGTACCGTAGGTAAACGAATTTCTGAAACTTTTCAGAAAGATTCAATAAAATCTTTCAGAAAGCTTTCATGAAGGATTCCTGGAAGATCGAAATTTTTGGGCAACTCATTGGCATGAGAAAGCTTCCATGAAAGATTCTAGTAATCTTTCCAGAAACCTTTTTTCAATATCTTGAAAGAGTAAAATAAAGCTATAAATAATATTAACAATTCTGTAGAAGTATTACAATTCTCGCATATTATTTTTAACTTATTTCTATATTAATCGCAATTTTATTATCGCAGAAAAAATTGTACTTAAAATTTTTCGACCTAACCGGGAATCGAACCCACGACCCTTGGGTTAGTACGCATGCATGCTATCCGTTACGCTATCGCTCGCTTGAAGGAGTTCAGACATTTTCATGTAAATAAGGTGCAGTTTCCACGATAATTCAAATATTATTTTGATTACTGTATCTTATATATTAATGGCACTTAAAAATTATTTATATAATTCCATAAATTAAAAAAATATAGTGTCGGTAAGGTAGAAATAAAATCAGTGTACTGAATATATTTTACGAAATAAAGAAAATATTAACTTTAATTATTATACGAAATTCCCGTTATTTTTGTTCGTAAAATTTTTTAGGGTACCGTTGACATTTGATCTAACTGCGTAGGTTGGTAGATTATTGCATTGCGCAGGGCAACTATCTCTTTATAATACGTAATTCGATATATTTATTTTAATAATATAGAATTTACCGTGTTCTGCCGGTAAAATAGAGTACATGAGTACCACACCCTCTTAAGAAAAAAGCAAAAATCAATTTTGAGAAAATCGAAAATTCAAAATAAAACAAAAACGCATAGGTGTATCAAAAAATGAATTTTTAATCCGCCGTCACACAAAAAAGGAAAAGAAATGAGACCTGACCGGTCAAAATCTATCGAGTAGAAGGTGAGATCCAGGCGTGCATGGATACGCGCACGCACGCACGCACGCACGGACGTACACACACACACTTTTCTAGAAATGCATATCTCGACTCAGGGAACTCAGAAATATCGAAAATCATCGAAACCTCGAGTTTGATAAATTTCACCGTTACCAAGCTTTCTCTTTGAAAAAGCAAAAGTGTAGAGTACCAGAGATGATCAAGTTACGAACAAATGGACACTATCCGGTACGCTACACCGGAGACTTCGGTAGCCAGTACCGGACTAATTTGGTTTGTCTGTAGTAAACATAACCGCTTAAAATCTTAAAAACATAAAGTTTTACCTTGTATCTTTCTTTATGTCTAAAAGGATTACACTTATTATACTTTGGAGTAGTTTTGTTAACTGGATTAAAAATTTAATATAAAGATTTAAAATAAATTATCAAATAATAACAGAAGATTCGTACATAATATTATTAATAGCACTATAGGCAACTCGTTAGTCATTACCGAAGCTGGTCAGATAGCTACACTACCGAACATGCTAAACCGAAGCAATTCGTTTCCCAGTACGGGACTCTCAGGTGGACACAACTTTTTTTTTCTCTCAGTGTAGATATTAACTTAATATTAATTTTCTAGGCATTATTCTTAAAAATCGATTTTTTGAAATTTTTCTTTGTGCTCATATTCCTAAACTTTTTCATCGATCATTCTCAGTGGAGGACCACCGGCCACCGGGTAGATATAATTAAAGGAGCATTTTGTCGCACTTCTGATGGAATCGATCGAAATCTCATTTAGATAATCAGGTAACTTGATTACATACGGACGTTCAGACATACATACACATCTCAGAAAACGCTTAAAACGCACTCACTCTGAGTGGAAAATGGTTTTTACACATTAAATTTTCTGTATTTGAATTGCGACAATTTTCGCTCTTGTGAAATTATAACGCTCTCCCGAGTAGCGATCGTGCCTAAAAATGCTCAAAAATTACCCTTTTTCAAATGTCAGCCATTTTATCAGGAAAAATAATACGAAAATTCTGAAAAAAGAGAATTAGAATAGAAAACGATTTGCTTTTTTGAAAATTAAAGAAAGTTACGTAGCTTTGAAGATGAGCTTAAAATGCAGGAAATACTATGTGGATGCACAGAATCTCGCCTTTCACGGTCTCCATCGTTTTTCAACGTTTTTTGTGCATTTTAAGCTCACCTTCAAAGCTATATAACTTTGGCAACATTTTTTAATTTTCAAAAAAGCAAATAAAAGCTCTTGTTTTATATTTTAATTCTCTTTTTTCAGAATTTCCTTATTATTTTTCCTGACAAAATGGGTATCATTTAAAACAGGATCATTTTTGAGCATTTTTTAAAAATCATTTTTGGTAAATAAAACCGTGTCACAAAAACGTTTTCACTTGTTCAATATTACTTTTACGTAATTTAAGCGACATTGTTGTTACGTCTGGTTTAACAGAAAACCATGACTATTATGTTTTATAATGAAACTTGTGCTCGTTTTCGAGCCTAGAAAATTAATTCTACTAGCTAGGGATCGAGCACTACACTAGGAAGGTGAAATTTTAAGGCTGGAAAGGGCTCGAAACGATGGCGATGATTTTAAAATTTTTGAAAAAAATTTTACGATATATTTTTACCAACAGTAGAAAGTATCTGAACGGGCGTAAGCTCCCAGACCTTAGATACTCAACCACTTTTGGCTTTTTGGCGTGAAATTTTGAAAGGGTTATTTTATAAACTGTAAAATAAAATTCGCTTGGTTTTAAGGCCATGTGAAACCGTGAATTTCAATATTTTTTAAATCAACATTCAAGCGTTTGTTCGGAAAACAAATTTTTTCAAGCGCTCTGTAGACATAAACACTATATCCAGGAATTTTTTTGAGTGATTCTATTAGCATTTTCGTTAGATATACTCGTTTGAAAAGTAGCTCAATTGCAGATTCCTACTTACCGACAGTACGATTTTTATTTAATTAAATAAATTCTCATATTTAAAAAAAAAAAAAAATACGTTTGTCAAGCGTTTCGTATATGTTAATACTATACTTAGATTTTTTTTGGACGATTCTATTGGTATTTTCATGAGATATCCATGTTCGAAAATTATGTCGGTATTTCACATCACCTTAAGGAAGATTTTCGAACTATTGAAGAAAGAGAGAAAATAGAAATAGCAAATAATATTGTGAACTTACTTTTTGTCCTTGATTGAAGATCGCTGCTTACTCCTTCATTAGAATGAGATTATTGTATAAAAAGGTTGAACAAAATTTTGAAATAAATTAATGACATTGCACAGAATTTATTTTAAAATAATTTTTCCTTTTTCATCGAACAGAATATAATTATATTTTACAAACAATATTGTAACGATGAATTTAGTCGCGAGTAACAAAAATCTACAATTGCGGCGCAGGGGAATATTGGAACAAACAAAAATATGTGAGTTCGTAACGCGATTTGGGTGAAAAAAAAAAAGAAAACGAAAGCATGTGTGTTAAGAAACTAAAAAGATTAAGATGTTTGATCAATAATTGTTTGTGCTGTTTCTAGAATATTGACATTTTGTTAAAAAAGCTATCTTAGTCGAGTAAAATACACTTTATAACACATTGACTATTTCTATCATTTTAAATAAATAAATTACAGTTCAACTATAGTTTTTTTAATTTTAGGTACCCTCTTCATTTAGCACTGCTTTGACTAGGGATGTCACGAAAGAGCCACCTTAAAATGCAGTACAGAATTTTTCTTAATTTAAAATATGTGCTTAATTTTTACTTTTCAACTTATTGGTACCTTTATCTTATAACAAAAAAATCTCTTATTTCTATTTTCTTTTAATAATAAAAATTTACTCATTTACAATCATTCTTTACAATTACTTTATTAAGTTTAAAAATAGATTTAGCACTGCCCAAAAAAGTTTCCCCATTATTTTTTATGCGTAAGAAACAGACTAGGATCTAATTTTGTATGATATCTTAGGTGATTTATATATGATCTAGATCTTATAAACTTCGATCGACAATATTTACATCGAAACTTTTTAGGTCTAGCAAAAAGACGATCGTCGCGTGCACTTCCCGAGGTGATTTTATGAGGAATAACGTACGTCTTTTCTCTGTTTTTAACTTTTGTCAGACCTAAAGCCACTAACGCCATCGGTACATCTTTAACAGAAGATATCTCTTTGGCATTGTCTATCAGCTTCCGTATACGTTTATTTTCTGCCGCCACTGACTGAACGGAACAACAACGGACTTTTCCAATATATTTGAAAGCCGCTTTACGTTTTTCGTTTTCAAGAGATCGGTTCTTCAGAAATTCAGATCTCTTTACGAAAATTCTAAACGCTTCCTTCCGTTTATTATTCTGGACGATAGGATTGACTGATGATGCCGATGGTAGTCTAAACGATTGGTCTCTGAAGATAGATTCCCCAGTTGAGAAAACCTCCAAAGTGCTAGCCGACATTTTGAAAGAGTCGGCTTTTGTTATTTGATAGTCTTCTGAATGTCGTAAGGGCGGTGAAATGTACTCCGATAATTCATCCGAGTTCAGCCTGAAACAATGACTTCTCACCATCTCATGATCTGATAGTACTACCACATCCTGAAACATAATTAACGTCACGTTTTTCAATGATTATCATAATATAGCTAGTGGTAAAAAATTTAATCATAACGTTAAAAATTTTAAATCTACCTAAAAATATCGAAAATCAGCTGAAACAAATTTATAAATGAATATTTTGAACATTCTAATGAAAACTGAAATATGCCGAAGAAGTAGTTTCTTTTTCTAATAAACAAAATTTTAATTATACTATCCTAGATGCTATAGCTATTTCAGTATTATTCTTCAAGAAATGCATGTGTTTGCAATATAGATGTATAATGTATATATGTAGTTAACAGTATTGCTAGAAGCAAAGATTCATCTCTGCTGTAAGTATCGAAGAATTAAATAACTGCATTCAGTAGTTATCTAAACCTTTTATTCTCTTACATGATTTCAACAGCCCCAATATAATTTGGGGATCTCATAAAACAGATGTTAAAGATAGTTGCTAAAATAGTAAAACTTTAAAAAAATGACAACATAACTTTGCGGGTTTGGAGGTTCTATAAATGGTAAAAGTTTAAGTTTACCCCTTTACATAATAAATAAATTCAACACTTACATTTATCATGTGTGAACTTGTAGCTTCGATACCTTCGTTTGACATAGTTAGGCTGGATTTTTAACACAGTGAATACGAAGACGAAGTTGGACTTCTCTAAATTTTGAGGCGAGGATGGGTGCTGAATGAAATTCGATAGAATGTTGTAGTTCGGGATGTCAGCAGAACTGAGCAGCTCGAAGACTGGCCACAACATCAGTCCGCGGTATATTTATAATACACTGAGAGAAATTTGGGAATGCTACCGCAGGTGTGTGGGGAACCTAGCCCCACGGCTCTCCTAGTTCCAGGAAAGGAAGGGGGAGAGGAGAATAATGAGTCGGAGAGTTAACAATAATGAGCAGGTTTATTGAAGTTGAGGAGGTACAGCGGATTACGTCCGCACGCTCATAGACTCGAGCAACGACTGCCGCTCGCAGGCGGCTTCTCGCCACATGCAACATGGCCGCTTCCCCCACTCTCGCAGAGAGAGCGAGAGGGAAGATCGCAGTCCCTACAGGTGCGCGTACCGTAGCGCCATCTTTCGAGAGGGGGCTGGCGGTGTCGCTGTTTGGCTGACGATAGTGTTGGAGGCCGATGGCGCTCTCGGTGTTGGAACGTCACAGAGTCAAACTGAGACCGCAGGCACGCCACGAGGCGAGTAGTTCAAATTTGGGAGACCGCGGCGATGCTGTTTTCGAAATATAAATTCTTAAAGCTTGGACTTTTAATGCGTAGCTTATGGGAAAAGGTGTCTTAGGATTATATTTTCATCGATTAAAGAATCTCTGGGGAATCTCTTTAAAATGAAATATGTTATTAAAAAAGATATTTAGAACACTGTAGTAAAAAATCACACAGACTATAGTGGCACCGTTTTTGAGTTATTGTAATTTAAAGTAGCATTCTTTTAGTCGACACACGACCGCACGCTAAGAGAGCGAGAGAGAGTACACGCGTAAGCGAGACAGCGAGAATGTGAGGTTAGGTTATACCGTCCTCTCAAAAAATTCTTGTCTCGCCCAGCAATTTCAGCATAAACAAAACAGGCATGTCAGGCAAGAGAGAGAGTAGAAACTTTGGCTTCCGATTGCTACTCGAGAACTACTAAGATGATTTATTGATTACTATTCAATAAAACCCAAACGCAACGTAACTTAATAGTTGATACTGCGCTGAATAATGCGATAGAAAGTAGGTTAGAAATATGCTCTATAGGCATACTTCACATATGCTGGCGCTAACCGAACGCGTCATCTGACAATCTTAAACGGCATTTGTTTGATTGAAACGTCGTATATTAACTATAAACTTATCGTACGATTCATGCAAATGAGTACATTTTATTGTATGAAACATTAAAAACTAATAGTAAATATATATTTTATTTATGCAATATTTTAATTTTATACAGTTACGGTGGCTCCGGCGCGCTGAGCCGTATCATTGTTGGCGGCCCGCGGGACCGCGGGGGGGGGGGGGGGGGGCTCTTAGGCTTCATCGCATTTTTACTTAAAGAATCGACAAAATTGTAATAACATTTAGTTAATGACAAGTTCTAATGTATTCTTAACCATTTGAGCACCCTGCAACGTTAAAAAATAAGAAAGTTATTGATTAATACTGGTCAATTCCTACGGCCTTGCCAGTGTATGTTACACATATAGGAAGAACGGTTCTTTATTTTATGCATAGAGATTTCTTGAAAATTTGGTTGGTGATCGTCAGTTTTCAATACATCATTGTAAACTATAGGTAATAAACAATTATTTACACGTTTGTTTTTGAAGAAGTTACGTGTTTTCAACTCACAACAGGAAAATTAATACTTATAAATTGTTCTTATCCGATAAGAGCATGTATTAAAAGTACGAATTTCAACGAATTCCAACATTTTTTTCCTTTTTAATTTACTCGGTGACCCTATTTGGGACACAATCCATTAAATAGCTTGGAATTTCAGCTTTCGATTAGGATTTTTATTTTTGATTCTTATGTTTAAAAAAAAACGCCGCAACCACCTTAAATAAATCACCGAACAAAGGTTTAACTATCTTAATTTATTTCATCCAAAACTGTTCTTCTCTCAGTGTATAGACTTGAAATTTGTTAAATTTTCAAATGTTATTTTTAATTTTTTCAGGGGAAAAAATCTATTTTTGTTCCAGATGATAACTGGAGTAATTGTTTACATCGCTTTGAAATTTCGTAGAAAGATAGTTTGTATATCTATTGGATAAGTTCGTTTGTCAAAAATACTTTTTAATATTACAAAGTTTCTTTTAGAAGTCAGCCATAAGTAACTCATAAAATGTAATGTTTTCGTAAATGCTTTTTATCTTGAAAACAGAAAAAAAAACAAATACAAATTTTACTTGAACTAATATGAAGTTGTATAATGTATTAACATTTAGTGTTATTTTTTA
This sequence comes from Torymus aiolomorphi, assembly GCA_036365515.1. Classification (NCBI taxonomy): domain Eukaryota; kingdom Metazoa; phylum Arthropoda; class Insecta; order Hymenoptera; family Torymidae; genus Torymus; species Torymus aiolomorphi. The sequence continues at coordinate 205,295,104 of CM070875.1, read as the reverse complement.
TTCTAATAATTTTTTTAATAGCCGCAAAAGATTTCAAAAGGACCAGCAGAGTAGCTATCTGGCTGTTCAAATAAAATTTTCCATATTCTCGATTTAAAAGGTAAAAAGATATAACAGGCTAACATATCCATATATCGGGCGTTTCGCCTCAGTTCTCCCAGACCAGGAAGCGGCCGCCTATAAACCTCACTTTTTCGAGTGCGTCATCACAATATATCTATCGAAAAAACTTTGCATGTGTTTTTGAAGTATTTTTTCGTCAGCCTTCTCGTGGTGACATTTGTTTTTGTTAATTTTCACGTTTAGAAAAAATGAAGAAAGAATAGAAGGAAGAAGAGAGAAGAAAATGGATGGATTAATATAGATTTTATGAAGGTTATCGAAATTTTGTGAAACTTTTAGATCATAAAATATGAATTCTGTTCGAAACAAAAATTATCCCAAATGGACCGACAAAACTTCTACGAAGATTAAGAGTGGGAACTTGTAGCTGAATGGTTTAATGAGCTTAGGCCACAAGCGGTCAATTCACATATCATGTTGGTTCCTGAATCGGCTGTTTAAACTGCTTAATATTTAGAGGGCCGGGATTTTGAGAGGGAAATTCACCTTAAAAAATTGGGATAAAAGTCATCTTATATCATCGATTGAACGTAGACAAAGTGTCGATAAGGGGGTGTGCCATTTTAGTGGTTTTCCGGCCCTCTAAAGGTTAAATATGAGCCAACCTGGAATATGAGCTGACGGTTTATTGCTCTGAGCTCTTCATTTATAGCTGCTACGGATTAGCGACAACCTTTCTACTAAGCCAGGAAACCCTCGAAATTTTGACCTGCAATTATATTATTATTGTTCCGGCTTCTGGAAAGTTCGAAGAGAGAGATTTAGTTAATTACCAATAGAACGTCTAGACAGATTTAACCATATTGGTATTGGTATTTAAAATTATGTGTATTTCTGATAATGACTTTCTTTGTTGCACAATAACTGGAGTAAATTTGTTTTAATTTCTTTCAAGAATTCGTTTATGAATTTCAGAGATATTTTAGGTTAAAATAAAACTGTTTTAGCCCTCTTTTCAAATCGTAATTTTTCGAGAACAGCTTTATGTATATGTTACTAGAAAATGGAAATGACGCGCGATACTCACGCGTGTTGCTTACTTGCTGTTTTTAATTTAATAAGTTATTAGGTTCATTATTTAAAAATATTGCAACGACGTATAGTAAAGGTAGGTTAATAATATTGTCGATCATTCAAAAAACATGTATTTTTTTATGAATAACTAAAGACGGTATTAATTTAAGTAAAATTAAAAATATTCCCGTATGTAACACAATTTGGTGTGTGGTATAGGCAATATATGTGTGAAATTTCATAAAGAAAATATAATTTGCAGTAAAGGTTATGTAGTAATTTTATAAGGTTTTGAATATAATATTACAATTAAAATAATACAGATGTTTGTTATTTCTTCCAGAACTATTTTGAAATATTTTCGAATACTTGTTTTTCAGAGAATATTTGACAAATCGACTCAAAATTTTAACCACTTATTACACTAGTTTATTAAAAACTATATTTGGTTAAAATTTCAATAAATTTTCTTCATTTGTTTTTGAGAAAAAAATTATTTTATAAATTAGTTTGAAGAAGCTATATGTCAATGAATTTGCAGCGGTTTTTTATTTGTATCCATGCATTGATTATAGATTGCTTTACTTTTTTTTCTACGAATCGAATAAAATATAGAAAACCATAAAAATTTTCTATTAAAATATCGAAGGTAAGATTCGAGCTGCTGCATACTAACCGTCCACCAACCAAGCCGATGAATTCAATATAATAAAATTTCTATGTGTTTAGTAATTTTTACTTTTAGCAAGTTTTACTATAAAACATAGTAATTATTTTAACATTGCAAGTATATCCCGACGTTACTATGTATTATAGTAATTTTTATTAGATCATTTTTCTCAGTGTATCACTTCATACCAACACCAAATAAGCATACTTACATTATAAAAAAAGCTCATTTTGTTGATCACTTTAAAAAACATCTGCTACAATATCAAAAAATAAAAGATATCTTACAGTGAGCAAAGCGGCTCACCACAGGGCGCACGATCAGCTTTTGTTCAGCGTGCATGCTCAGTGCCGTGGGAGGGGACTACGCAGTGTGCAGTGCATCTGGCGCTACCATCAGCCGGCCGTGATGGCAGCAGCGTCGGTGGCTCTATCGCCTATAAATACGCGGATGCTTGGTCGACATGGTCAGTTAGTCAACACCGACACGCAAGGTCCTACGAGCTAAGGCAGCTTACGGTGCATTTACAGATTCGTAGGACATTTCATCATGTGTGACAAGTTTAACATGAGTCTGGACGGCATAACCAAGCAGAGCGAGCTGCATCAGGCTGATGGTAACGACCGCGTCGGACGTACCCCTCCTGGCTCACCCCGCAAGTGCGTCGCCCTCCAATCAGTTGTAAACAGGATGCCCGCTAACGGCGGCGGTGGTGGTGGCGGCGGTGTGAGGCACAATCGCAGCCGCGGCTCCATCACCCATAACCGCTGCACTGGCAGAAATTTCACCGATGTGGATGCGACCAAACTGATTATTTCCAACTTGGAGTATGGAGTGACGGACTGCGATATTCGGAAGCTGTTCAGTGTGTTTGGTCCTTTGAAGAGAGCGGGCGTGCATTACGACGGCTTCAAGAGGTCGCTCGGATCGGCCGACGTCATCTTCGAGAGGAGCTCTGATGCCATCAAGGTAAGCATATTTTTATTTCTATCTGAGTTATTTGTATTAGTACTAATGCTACTAAAACTTTTGAAAAAAAATCTCTAATCAATCCGAATCTTCTTACAGGCGTTGAAACAGTACAACGGCGTACCACTGGACGGTCGCGAGATGAACATCCAGCTCACCATTGATACGTCCGACATTAACGCGGCGCATACAGCAGTCTTCAGACGTTTCTCGAACCGACGTGGTTCTAAGAGTAGCACTAGCAGTGTAAGTCGCAGACCCACATACAAACGCAGCGCTAGTACCAGAAGAAAATCAGCTGAGGGCAAAGCTGCAGGAGGCAAGATGGCACACAAGATGGCGCTTTAGACTGAGGATCTTGATGCCGAGCTTGATGAGTACACGAAGAGCTGTGTTTCAATCTCGTTTCGCCCATAAACCTGCCTGTCATGATGCAACAAGCCTTTCTTGTATATGCCGGATATTCAAGTTTATGCTAAAGAAAACGAAGAGAATAAGAAGAACGATCTTGGTGCGAAACAAAAAGAAGTTAGTTGGAACTGCACGAGGTGATGTACTAGCCTCTTACAGATCTCTCTTAGTTTTTCCCATGCATGCGAGCACGCGAGACGATCCCTTATATAAATTGAGCATTCGAGATAATCTATTTTGCCCTTGAACGATCTCGAAATCTCGAATAATCGAATTCGTCTCGAATCTTGAAAGGAGAGAAACAAAAGACGAAACAGTGGCGCGCGTAGCGCGCTGATTAACGCCAGTTTATAATTAAGGTTGCAGTAGCTACAAGATGAAAATAGTGACAAGTTGTTCTTTTTTTTTATCTTGATGATTGTACTCTTCATGTACTTGATAAAGTATGTGTCTTAATTGTAATGAGAGATTGTACCTTTTATGTAATTTTCTATTCTTTTATGTAATTTGATAATAAATTCTGACGAAAATGTTAAAATCATATCTATACTATCTTCAATTGTTTTAAATAATCCATAGTTATCCCCGATAATTTCTATCTTCTAAATACTGATTAAGTAGTGTTCTCTATAATGCTTACACATATTTTTATAGATACATTTTAAACTATAATTTAATTAATTTTTGAAGTACCCTTTTCAAAATGGCAAGTTTTAAGACAGTTTTATACATTCCTGCTTTCGCTCCGATTTTTAGGGGCAAAAAGGGGCCATATCGCTCGAGTGTGAATTTAATAGTACATTATGTAACACAGCGGCGAAAGTAGTAGATTTTTCCGCGGATGGGTTTACTGACCGAGCAACAAGATTCTTCACGAGGGTGCGTTTACTGTCTGAGTAAAGCGAGGTCAGTAATCACCCGAGGGAAAAATCTTTTCGTAAGGGCATTAACCACCCATCAAGAGAAAAATCTACTTGCGTCCAGTGTTACATATATTATTTTATTCCGCACTGGACCGTGGCTAGCTTTTGACTCTGAAAAGAGAGGCCGACACTTTTTTTTTTTTTTTTCATATTTTAAAAAAATATTGTTGAATAGCCGAAGCTTGCTTATCGAGCGCCGCCCATAATAAGTTGCCCTCTGTCACTGCTATGCGGCGCGACGATAGTGCTTTCTGTGGATACATTGAATAGCCGAGAGTATATAAGCAGTATAAGTCAACCTTTCAAATGACTCTTTAGGAAGAGTCTGAATTACAAGGTTTGCCTTGTTTTTTATATCCCCTTTACAACGAACACTCAAAATTTCACGCCATATATGCGTGAAATAAATTAATTTTGTTTTAAAGATTAATTTTAAAACATAAATACTTCAAATTTAAGAGGACGTCGTATATGGAAACAGAGATTACTGCTTTACCGTCTATTTCAGTAGTTCAAACGAATTAGTTTTAAGAGAAGATCTTATCAAAAAATATTTTAATGAGGGATATAGTTATAAAGAAATTAAAATATGTTAGAAACATATGGAATATTTGTATCCTATCGACATCTCCAAAGAATAATACAGGATCTCAGTCTAAAAAGGAAAGAAATTGGTGAAGATTTAGATAATATAGTTACATGTATATTAATTGAATTGAATGGTAGTGGAAGTTGCTTAGGGTATAAATCCTTATGGTTACGGCTGAAGCAGCTGTATAAATTGAATGTTTATAGGCAAACAGTGCTTGATCTGCTCCGGATTCTAGACCCAGAGGGAATTGAAAACAGATCAAAGTACAGACTAAAACGAAGAGTTTATAATGTGCCAGGTCCAAACTTTATCTGGCACATTGTCGGTTATGATAAGTTAAAACCATTTGCTTTTGCAATACACAGCTGCGTTGATGGATTTTCAAGGAAAGTGTTTTGGCTTGAAGTCGGTGCATCTAATAACAAACCAGAAATCATATGTTATTATTATTTACAAACCGTGAAGATACATAATAAGCTTCCAACAATTATTAGGTCTGACAATGGTACGGAAAATACAGTAGTTGAAATAGTACATCAAAGTTTAAGATCTAAGCACATAGATGAATTTGCTGGAACGTACAGTTTTGTAAAGGGAAAAAGTACAGCAAATCAACGTGTAGAAAGTTCTTGGGGAAGAATGAGACGACATTCTGTAGAATTTTGGATCAACTTTTTTAAAGATATGAGTGACTGCAACCATTTTGACAGATCTAAGAAAATCCATGTTGAATGCTTGAGATTTTGTTTTGTACCTCTAATCAAGTATGATTTGAAAGAAACGAGAAGAGAGTGGAACAGGCACAACATACGTAAACAAAAATATGCCAATGTTAAAAGTGGTAAACCTAATTTCATGTATTATGTTCCAAGTGCATTTGGATGTGAGGACTGTAGTTAAACAGTAGAAGAGAATCATATGGAAAATGCAATAAAGAATTTTACAGAAACACCTAAATATTGTGATCCAATTTTTATAAAATTAGTTGAAGATATTTTTCCAAATGTTTCTACCCCAGAAGACGTTCAAGAGCCACTATTCTATACCATAACATTTTAACTGCAATTGATAAATATAGTGACGAAGAAAAGTAATTTTTTATTGTAACATAAGTTATTTGTGATACTACTTTACTTACTTACTATAATTAGGGTAAGTGTGCCAGTTACTGTGCCCTCACCAGTTACTGGATTTTAACACGCATTCAAATGTCCAGTAACTGAAACTTGTCGTCTGCTTAGGGGGCACAGTAACTGGCACACTTACCCTACTTACTATAATTTTAATGACACCTCAATAAATAAATAAAACCGTACAATATATAAATGGTTTTTTTATTATTTAAATATATTTGTTTACAATCACATTATACATTACATTATGTATTACAATCACAGTGTAATAATCACAAATGTATTACATTGGCAATACAATCACAGTGAAGTGTTTCTGTTAGGGATAATTAAAAACAGAATATCTTTCGCACTTAACAATTACAAAATGTTATACCCAAATAAAACTTTATGATTTTTAATAATTATTAAATGTATTTCACATAAAAAACTATTGATAATTATCTAGTATAATATATAGGCAATCGTACTCTAATTTGTCTTATTAATCTTAGTAATATATTACATTACGTTATATTATACTAAGTTACGTTATACAAAGATCACAGATTATTTTGTTAGTAAACGGAACTTATTTTTTAGCTTGTACGTATATTTAATGAATACTTCTCACTATGAAAATACTTGTTTATCAGCCTATTTATCAACTTTAACATCTTAACTTAAATATGTTTAATATTTTGAACACTTAAAAAAAATACTTGACTTTATGAATTGACGCTTTGCTGTTTAATCATTTACTATTTTAAAAATATCTGTAACTAATGGTCGGTCTGTAGCAACGTATGAGAAACATTTGAATAATACATCCCTCATATCATCAGGAACACTAGTTAAGTCAGGAACAGCTTCATTTTTAAGTTTTTCTTCTAATTCGTTTTGATCACTATCATCCCATACAAGTTCTTCGCTATATAGTTCAAGCAATGTGCAAGCGACTGACCATACATCACTAAACACTGTTGCTGGTTCTTTTTTAATTAATACTTCAGGGGCCATGTACATCACAGTGCCTATAACTCGTGCTGTAACTGTAATTCTTAGCGCAGATATCATAATACTGAAGGTACTTAGACCAAGATCACAAATTTTAACCATTCCAGTTTCACTAATTAAAATATTCTCTGGCTTGATATCTCGGTGCAAAATGGGATTAATTTGCATATGCAAGTATGAACAGCCCTCACATATTTGCCGGCAAATACTTCTCTTCTTCTTATCATCTAGCTGATATGAATCTTTCAAATTGTCATAAAAAATTACATCATTTAAGCTTTTTCCATCAAATAACTCCATAATTAATCTGATTTGTTTAATCTCTCTGCAAACTCCCATAATTGAAACGAAATTTTTGTTTTATAGACTGTAGCTCTTTTATTTCTTTTTCTATCGATTTCGTGTTTTTTGAATAGATTTTTATTATCTTTACTGCTACTTCTTTTTTATTATAATATCCTTTATACACTTTCCCTTGCTGTCCAGCGCCAATAAGAATTTGTGTAACAGAATAGTCTCCTTTCTTTACTTCTGGTACACCTTGCAAATGTAATGATATTGAAGAACATTGGTCCTGGCAAATTTGTATTTTTTTTGATGATAGGATATTTCCACTGTTGCATTTAACTTGACAATACCATGTCCCTTCCACATCCTCTGATGATATGTTACAAAGCCAAAATAACAATTGTCCTTCTTTATATAATACATTGTTGTGATACCACGTTACTACTGGATGACAATCAGAGGTGCACATGACGACTATTCCAATTCCAAAATTTTCGTTCGAAAATCCCACGACTTCATCTACGTCATGAATAATTGTATGCGGAGCAAGGTCGGTATGACATTGAGGAAACTAATACGTTTTTTGCATATTCTCTAATACAGTTAATCTCAACATTTCTTTGTTGTTTACAGTAATCCTGCTAATTTCATAACCACAATCGATAGGGTCCAATTCATTGATGTCGGGTAAATTTAAATTCTCATCGTTGTCATCAACTATTTTCCAATAAATGCCTACTCTATCACGTTCTGTCACACTCCATTCTCCACTATATTTGGATTGCGAAGTACAAAAATATAAAATAGTAACCTTGTTAAAGTTACGTTTGATAACGTATGTCAACTTGCTATCAGTTCCTTGACTACTATTAATACTGGTTGTTTCCAGAATATCTTGACTCAAAACATTACTCTTCGATTGTGTAGTATGAGCTACGTCAACGTTATCAGTATCTAATGATTCCTAAAATACTTAACTATTATAAGTAACACAAGTAAAGAATGGATAAATCATCTAAACATGTAACAAAAAAGTTGTGTACCTGTTGAGAATGTATATTTTGTTAATGTGCGAGATGTGGTTGGATCATATTTTTTGGTTCAGTGGTGCATTGAGGAATCTTCAGGAGTTCTTTGTCTTTTCGTACAGATATTAGTAATGTTTTATCAAACGTCTTGTCATTTTCTTTAGTAATCTACAATAAAAAAAAAAATTAAAAAAAAATTACAATTATTACAATTTATAATGTAATAATTCATAATATAATTAAGGCAGAATCATCAGAATTTATTAAAAAATCAATTTCAATTTTGAATTTGTTTTAAAGTAATTATTTATTAATCTATTTTAATAAAATCGATATTATACCTTGTTTGGTTGTGAATTTGCTTGTGTTATAGATTCAACGTTTGAAGACTGTTTTTAATTTAATTTTTTGTGTTACTGATTACTGTTCACATCGATCAACTGAATCATCAGATGAACCACTAGACGATAATTTACTAGCTTTAGTTTTCGTTAAAGTGGAATCTAAACTGTTGTTGTTAGAGGAATTTGTAATATCATTCAAAATTCGATCATCAATTTCTTCTGCTCTTTTACTTTTTACTTTTGTCGGTTCAGATGCATCATCACTTTTATCGATTTTTTTTACAACTTTTTATTAAATCCAGCGTGTCAAAGTTCAAAAATTCTTCTTTTAATGTTGTCAATAAATATAAAGTAATTTTTGTAGTTATCTTGTCATACTTTAAATACTCCCACATACAACATTCAACATTGTTTGGTAATTGAAACGATGATATTTCCTTTGTATGATAATAATTAATCTCTGTTGCACATCAGATCTTTCGTAAAACATTACTGCTGTTTCGCTCTTGAACTCTTGTCTGCCTATCTCAATTACATCTATAACTGAATACGTCTTAACGGTATCTAACTCTACCTTAAAAACGCCTCCTACGGGCGTTTTCTGCTGCTGAAATATCTGGTCATTACAAGCTCCTATGCTTCCAGCCAAAAAAAATTATTTTTGGTTTGGATATAGGCAACGCTATACTTCTTAAATCTGAAATCTAAAATATTTATTATCTAATATAAACTTATATTTTTTTTTATATTTTTAAATTTTGTAGAAATCTAAATTATTTACCTTTGATTTAGAAGATCCTGGACAATATTTTAAATCCACATTTAGTTTCGAACTGTCAGCATTCTCAATAATTCTTCTGTAGTAATTAATCCGCTCCCTTTTTTCTTCAGCAACTTGATTTGCTGGTGGAGTTTCCTTACATGGCTCTGCAGAAAATACGTTTTTTAGACATACTATTTTTTTATATAAATAATTAATACTAAAAAAATTACTCGCCTGCAAAGTTAACCTTATATGTAGTTACTTTTGGATTCACTTTTATCTTGCCATCTTTTAATGACAAACCAATATTTTCAACTTCTGTACTTCCTTAAACCTCATAAATTAGGCCATTCGCAGATGGGAAATATGTTTTTAAGCATTGAATACTCAAACTCCCATCTGTGGCTAATGGCAGGCTAATGCGTTTATCTCCAGCAATAACTTTTATTTGATTCACTTGAAACAAAATCAGAATATCGATAATTTATTCAAAAATGTTTAAATAATATCGTTTATGATAAACGTAAACTATGCTTACGTCTGAATCCATTTTGAATTGTAGGTATTTGACTAAATCTAGTAAGCGTCTAAAATAGCACACTTCCTTTTCTCCGTGTTGTAAATCGTCAATATAATGATTTGCACGTAAAAAATCGTGAAATATCTTACTCTAAGATCGAAATCTAACCAAATGTATCTCAAAAAATAGCACGACTACCTATCAACGTCGGAAAAGCTACTCCGGCAGCCATCTTGTTTCAACTGCTAGTCTGCCTACTATGGGCAACTCGTGCACCCGTCCGCTCGCTCGTGCACCCGTCCGTAAATTAAATATAATGATGGATACCAGCATACGTAAAAAATGGTTAATTGTCTAACTTTGTAGATCAAAATTAACCAAACGTCTCTCAAAAAATAGCACAGCAACCTATAAACGTTAAAAATTACTCCGATTGCCATCTTGTTTCAACTGCTAGTCTGCTCTATAGCTATAGACAACTCATCCACTCATACACTCGTCCACTCGTCCACTCGCTTGCTTGATCGCTCGCTCGCTTGCCCGCTCACTCGCGCGTGTCGTGACCGGGCTTCCGTAGTGTCTCTCTCTCCCATAAGTAAATGGGAGAGATGCCAACTTGATTAGCACCCCAGTGATAGGCACGAGCTGAGAAGGCGGAAGCGAGGTCAAGGCCTCGCTCTCTGCAATCAGCTCGCCACGAGGTACCATTTCTCAGCATCAGCTACTGCAATTTTCATCGGACACACTCAACTTATATTCACTGGCTCTACTCATTGACATCGGACACGCTCACCTGCACTTCTCACCATCGTTCACGCATCAACTCAAAGTGCATCGACGATTAGTAGATCGCTTCAGCTGCAATGTAGCAAAACTAACTCTACACGAGGTTTGGTTACCAACCACGTGTTAACACAGGAGCTGCATTACCATTTGATTGTCAGTAATTCCCATATGCATCAAATTAATAACATTAGTTTGCTATTTTGTATTTAATCACCTTTATTGTACGTGAACCGAGGAGAAAGTTTTTGACAAAACTCCGCATTCAACAGCGGCCAAACTTATCTCTAATACATCAACAAACTTATATCTCGCCAGGTCAGTTATCTCTAGTGAGAGATTTCTATTCAATTCAACGCCAGATTACTAATTATAACTTACGTTGCGTACACACAACAAGATGTCAAAACTCAACTATTTAATTATTGAACACTCAAAATCTTCATAAAACTCAGATTGTAATTCTCTTGTAAGACTAGTGTTAACTTTGTGATACTAAACATTTTCCTTTTAGTAATTACACAAATTGATTGAAATAATATAAAATTGTTAAACTCAATTTACCTTAAACTACAGACTGTTAATGAAATAATTAATTATTGTACAGATATATTGAACCTAAAATTGACGTGTTCTTGTTTATGCACATACTGATTGTGCACATATTAATTGTGCACACTTTAACATTGGCATATATCTATATATATAGATCTGTACCAATGCTATCTGTGCACAATAAATATGTGCACAATCCTTATGTGCATAAACAAGAACATGCCCTAAAATTGTAAGAATTGTAATTATTGTGCGCTATTATTATGTTTTATACAATATAAAATGAATTTAACTATACTTATGTGTGTGACTCAGTTTATGTCAACACCCACAGCATGTACTCATGTAGTTAATTAAGGTGTACCCAAATAATTCGCAATATATATATATGTATATAATTCTCTTATTATTTTTTATTATCTTCAAAATTTTTTTAAACGGATTAGGCCTTTTTGCGATAATTTTACACAATCATGGTATATAAAATTATTACAGATAGGGGTACCTCTAAAAACGCTCCTTTCTATCTACCTCCTGGGTGGCGTGGAAAAGATAGACTTTTTATATCTTTCTAAACTCATAAAAGATTTTTACCACTGTCATCAGCCCCTCTTTAATTTTATAACACCTCCTTAAAATAATGCCCAAATAAAATAATTCCAACTCCTTAATTCTTTCTGTCTCCACGTCTCTGACTCTATGCCTGTCTTTACGTTGTAACGGTACCATGCGTGCGCTCATGGACATTTGAATCTTCGCGCGAGCAATCACGCCTGTACGCAGCCGCTATAATGGTACAGGGTGCGCTGATAGATCGTGCGAAGTGTCGAGCAGGCCCCTGGTCACGCTGAATACTCGGCCTCTTTCCGTCCGGGACCACCGAAGCGTCAGCACGCCTCATACTCAGCTCCTCTCTCGCCTTGATCCATCCTCGTTGAAGATAGGATTCGATCGATTCATCGCTGTGCACTCTTGGAGACGGTTTTCCCTTAATGGGATATACATCGGATTGCCAACGAGGTGCTTCGACGTAGCGAATTCCACGGTCTCGGGCGTAAGAGCCCTGCTCGTGTGTGTGTGTGTGTGTGTGTGTGTGTGTGTGTGAGTGTGTGTGTGTGTGTGTGTGTGTGTGTGTGTGTGTGTGTGTGTGTGTGTGTGTGTGTGTGTGTGTGTGTGTGTGTGTGTGTTTGTGTGTGTGTGTGTCTGTGTGTGTGTGTGTATTCCTATATCAGATATGTAAATTCGAACTGTTCTGCGTCGAATCTCACGTTGGTCCTAGGGTTATTTTTAATAAATAAATTATTGTTATAAGAATACGGATGCATTCGCATGTCGTTTGTAGAGCTGTTATCGTAGCGCATTTTATATTGTGTTTTTAGTGGCGTATATCATTTTAAACTCAAGTATTTGTTGAACGTATTACATAAGAAATTCGGGCCTCGACGATACAATGGGTGAATGACTTTGCGAATGTGAGAAATACGTTTCCGGATTAGGAGAGTCGCGCGCGCGTGCGAGGGGCGTTATGTAACCGCGTAATTCTATTCATGTTGTGAGAAAGTTGTAGTTATAACAGGAGAGAGTCCGGCAAGGCGAAGCTAGGACTTATACGGCTGTATGAATGTGTGTATGCGCGAGTGTATGCGAGTACCGAGACACAGCGGGTCGTGCGAAAAGCGCGAAATACGAATAGAATAGAGAGCCACCCGAGCCCCACGCCGTGACGACAGCAGCTGAGGACCGTCAGTTCCTGAGCCGTGAAGCCGGGTAGCTCGGCCGCCCCCGAGCCGGACATGGGGCACGTCTCGAGGCATGCAAATGCTGCACATTAAATGGCCCTGGCCCAGCCATACCAAAAGCCAGCTGCTGCTGCTGTTGAAAAGTGCCAGCCGAGACGTTGCCGAATGTACTGGCCGGACATGCCGAGCTGCGAAATGACAACAGCGCTACGGCGATTGACGGAGCGAGCGACAGGGTGAAGGGCACTCACTCTATGCCTGACCGCGAGACTAACCGAACGCGAGTCCAAATTGTTTGTGTATTCGACAGTAAAATACCACGGTATTAATTAACGGTACTAGCGTTCATGGCCTCTAGCCACTTGTAGTATCTGCCTGTATCTGTATCTTGGTTTTGCGAAGCTCAACGAGGCGCTCGCGGAGCCTCGAGCACGAGAGTTCGTGTGTGCGTGTATGGCTGAGCGAGTCGACGGTCCTGGTGGAGCCTTGTCGTCGGCGTCAACCACGAGCGAGACTCCAAAAAGTAGGAGATCATATTTGGCCTGCACGCGTAGCTTAGGTATTGCTTGTACCGCATATTTTCAATATGCACTTAACCCGCGAATTATATTCTTAAAGCTGCTCGGTATTTGTGTCTCGATGTTGAAATTGGTCTAATGTTTGTATTTGGAGTAATGTTAATAAAATTCCTTATATTATCTTAGGTAATGTGTGGTTGAATCAATCAATTAAATGTTAAACAAAACCCTACATTACAATGTCTTACCTGTTTTATAATATATTGTCATATTCGTGTTCAATTGACGTAAATATTTTTATTTCATACCCCGCCCTTATTATATTAATATTTATCATATTCATAAACAACACTCAACATAACAGTTACAACGTGTATGTCTCTACATTTCTGTCTCTTCATTTCTGTCTCCTCATTTCTGTCTCTACGTCTTTGTCCCTAAATCTTTGTCTCTACGTCTCTGTCTCTATGTCTCTGTCTCTACGTCTTTGTCTTTATTTTTCTGTCTCCACTTTTTGTCTCTACGTCTCTGTTCCTACATCTCTGTCTCTCTGACTCGGTTTTTACGTCTCTGTCTCTACGTTTCTGTGTCTACGTCTCTGCCTCTCTGACTCGGTCTCTACGTATCTGTGTGTACGCCTCTGTCTCTATTTATCGGTCTTTCACTTTACGTTTCTGTTTTCACGTCTCTGTCTCTATGTCTATGTGTCTACGCCTCTGACCCTACTTTCTGTGTCTACGTCTATCTACGTCTCTGTTTCACCGACTCTTTTTTTACGTTTCTACTGAGAGGCCATTGAGGGGGGCGGCTATTGAGGGGGGAATGAGGGGCGTGGGGCTATTGAGGCGGCGAGGAGGGTCGATGGGGCGGCGAGGGGGGAATTGAGGGGCCATTGATGATTCTAAAACTCATAGAGACGGATTTCAACGGTGTATTGATGGTGGCTGCGAGGTGGCGAGTGGGGTGAGGGGGGCTGATCGGTCAGTATTTTTGAAACAACTACATAATATTGGGGAATAGACCCACACACACACACACACACGCACGCACACGCACACACGCACGCACACGCGCAGGCGCGCACGCACACGCACACACACGCGCACACACGCACACACAGACACACACACACACACACACACACACACACACACACACACACACACACACACACACACACACACACACACACACACACACACACACACACACACACACACACACACACACACATGCAGAATAACCGCATGTATTAACTAAAAAGACTTTTTTTTAACGGAGTGTGCGAAACTCGCCTTCTCGTGCTTGTTTTGCGTGCGCGAAGTAGCTGTTTTACACACGGCGTGCGCGAAAGTTGCGCATGCGCAGATCAATTTACTTTCGCGAAGGCCGTGCGAGAAACAGCTACTTCGCGCACGCAAAACAAACAACAAGGCTAGTTTCACACACTCCGTTAAAAAAAATATAGTTCGATACACGTGACCGAAAAGGGTCATCATTGCACGGGTGTTTTTGTCACCCTCGCTTCGCTCGGGTGATAAACTAGACCCGTGCGACAATGACCCACTTCGCACACTTGTATCGAAAATAACTATTATTCCCATCTCAACAAAAATGGACACTTTTTTCCTTGAATAGTGGGATCAAAGCGAGACTTGTTTTCCTATTTTAACTAATTTTAACCGATTAGTAAGATAAACCAATAAAAATAGTTACAGTAACCCATGATTTGTTATGGTAACTATTTTTAGTGGTATATCTTACTATAATGCTGAACAACTTTTTCTAAAAAAACAAATAAAGATAATCTCTTGAAATTTTAACCAAATATAGTCTCCAATTAGTGTAATAACTGGTTAATATTTCAAATCGATAAATAAAATATTTTTTGAGAAATTAATTTATGAAATATAAAAAAATTTTCCTTAATAACAAATGACAGAGTGAAGGTATTTTAAATTAAAAAAAAAAGAAAATATAAGTAATTTAAATACCTTTCAAGTGTAACGCGTGCGCGAGTTAGGTAATTCGAGATTCGAATTACCCGCGCCGAGCAGGCATGCTCACTGTGGGCGCGCGCGCGGGAACATCCTGACCGGATTAGAACGGTCTCGCGACGCGTAATATGCCCGTCGCGTACCCGCGAAGCTGCTACGGTTTTATCCGAGTCACGGCAGCCTTCTTCGTGTCTGCCATCGCGCCGTGAACATCGTGCCGTGTCTCTTGAGCTTTACCGCGTCCGCGCCGTCCTCTCTTTTTAGTGTTGTACCGCAAGTGTAGTGGAGGCGCCGAGCATAGTGCGTGTGAGTGAGAGAGACAGAGTAGGAGCGATCCCGCGCCGCGTGAGCCACACGAGACAGCGAGCGTGGAGCCGGCAGCCAGCCTGCCTGCCGATCAAATCCTGCGAGCGAGAGAGAGAGAGAGAGAGAGAGAGAGAGAGAGAGAGAGAGAAAGAGAGAGAGAGAGAGAGAGAGAGAGAGAAACTACTGCGCGGGCGAGAGAGCGAGAGAGAGCCGGGTGCACCGAGTGCACCGGCTGCTCCTTCCAAAAGTAAGTCTTATACTCTCATCTCTCGCGTTAAATGTAAAGGTTTGCACGGAAGTTGCCCCGTGTAAACTTTCTGTCCCGTGTACGCGCGGGTGTATGTCACAGGGTTGCCAGACCGTCTCCAACTTGTATCGCCATCTATTCAGAGAGAAATCGCCAAAAGCCTCCAACTTTAAATTAAAAATCGCCAAAAATATCTCCACAATATAGACTTGTAAATACCGTTGTTATTTAGTTCTACGTAAACAAAAAAATGTTTTTTTAACAAAAAATCATAACCTTTAAATCTATACTTGGAGAAAGCAGGTGTTAGGACTGTTAGGTTACATATTCTAATAACATAAGAAAATTGAGTTTCTATATAAAATTAAAAGATTTCTCTCAAACCAAATAATAAAAAAATATTAAATTTTTTAAAGGAAACATTAGCAAGTGGCAATTTTTAATTTTTTAAAAATATTGTTTGTTACTTATTAAAATAATTAAATGATTCTGGTTTATGTTGTTAAAAGAAGATTTATTTTATTTTTTACATCCTTTCTAAAATTACAACGAAATTAAAATTTTTCTGGTAAGCAAATACAAGGCCAATTGTACTCTTGCAATATCTCTACAGCTTCACCTATACATGAATCTTCTTGATCTTGTTGCGTATTTGCGCTTTCATACTGATATTGATACACGACCTTGGAATTGAAATCTTTCAACATTTTATCAGTTGCTTCGAATTTTCTACAGCATGTTTTTGTTGAAAAGAAATGCGTTTTTATCCGCAATAGAGCCACCAGTAGAGTTAACAACATTCTGTTTCTACTCTTTGATTTAATTGCGTTCATAACCGAAAAAACGCGTTCGACCACTGCGTTACTTGATGGTAGTGAAAGAACTGTAAGCACAAAAAGCGCCAGTTCTCGAAAAATATATTTATTCCCCGCAGTCTTAAAGTTGCATACATATGCCCAGAATTTATAAGAGTCTGAAAGAGTCTCTTCGTTTAAATATTCAGACCATTTGATGGTTAAAAGCCTGGAATACTGATTTTCCATTGATCCTAATTCGCTTGTTTTAGCAAACGTATTCAAAAACGGCAGGTCTTTAAATTTCAGTCTTATCTGGCTTAAGCACACTGCGGGAGACAATGATTTAAGATGCTCAAAGTATTTAATATTTTCTGGCAACCTCGATCCTAATTGAAGACATAACTGTTAATATACTTGAATGCTCTATCCTCTACAAAAGCTCTAGTTTCCTCGCTTATTTTGTGATCTAATAGTGCTGCAGAATATTCAATTCCATAATCAGCATCTTGTGGCGATAAAAATGCTTTTTCATTGCTCAAAACATCAATGATTTTTTCAATACTTTCTGACATGAAGCTTGGCTTTAAAATCTTCCTTGCTAATAATAAAATCAAGTCTTTCAATTCGTCGTAGGCTGTCGCTATTTCGACTGTTTCTCTTTGAAATAAAAGGTTGATTTCGTTCACTTCATACAAAATAGGTTTCACTATTTTCAAAAATAAATAATTTGCAGTGTCATTTAACATTTGTTGTAGTGTTCTCGCCGTGTAACATTTTTCTGTAACGGAATCAAAAAAGACTTGCAGTTCGAAATAATGCTCGAGTATTATTTTTACAGCATCATAGCGTGCTAACCAACGAGTTGCTGACAGTTTAACGAACTGACGAAAGTCTTTAGAAATCTCTTCATCTTCTATTTTATTTAAAGTATTCCACAACAACATATAGTCTGACTTTCTTTTTGAACTGTGAACAAACCAATTATATACCTCTCTTAAGAGAAATTCGACTGATGCGGGAAATTCATCGGCGGCTGCTGACGCGGCTAAGTTAAGCGCATGGCATACGCATCTTATTAATTGCAGTTTCGGTACGTCAGTCCTTAGTAAAGTATATAGCGAATTTTTTTTTCCACACAGGTTACTACCTCCGTCAGTGCCAAGTCCAATTAAATTAATAAGTGGTAAATTTATTTCTTCTAAAAACTTTATGACTAAATCATATAACGTCTTTGCGTCAGCTTTATGTAATTCGATTAAACCGAGAAAATTTGTGACAGTTCTATTTTGATTTACACTGAAGTATTTAATACATAAACAAAGATATTTTTTCTGAGAAATGTCGGTAGATTCGTCTACGATTAGCGAATAGGACGCATCCCCTACATCGTTTACCAAATCCTGAAGTATGTTAGGTGCAACGACATATTTGAGCAAATTTGTACACTTTGTTCTGCCAAGCTTAATATCATTTTTATTCCTTTTATTTAGTATTTCGGAGAGACAATCTACGCTACTAATACTGGCATGACAAGCGATGTATACTGAGAGTTCTAAATCTGTCATTTTGCTTTCTTCTTTAAAAGTATTCGTAAACATTTGAGATATTTTTTTCTGATTTACTTGAATACATTCAATATTTTTTACATGCGTGCTGACAGAAGAATGTTTTTGTAAGTCTCCGTGATGCGCTCGTAAATCTTTGCAACATACCAAACAATGCGCTTGTTTGAAAACATTTGTATTTCTACTTTTTTTTAACCATCCTGAAAAAATAAGACCCATCATAATAACAAAGCCACACGATTTTTCTGTACAGTAGTTGTATTTTAATTAATTATAGTAATGCAAAACTTTTTTGTTTTTAAGAATCTAAACACAATTTCTACTTTTTAATAATTTAAGGTTAAAATTTAATCATCATAATATATAGCTGGGATGATAATATTTAATGCAAGATAGTAATAATACAAATTGCACTTAAAAGGAATGTAATCGTTACTTCACAATAAACAAGAAACCATTTTTAACTTAATTATTCAAGACTTGGATATCGTGATCGAGAATATTATAAACTTCCTAACCTTTCGCCCAATTTTCTTTCTCCCAATTGGAATTGTAAACTCTTGGCTTCTCCTCACTTTCTTTAGTTTTTCCTTTTGTGGTTTTCGAATTTTTTGACGCCATTGCACTTTTTAAAATCTATAATCAGTCCACACTCGAGTAAAAAGCTCTGCACTGGGAAAGTAAGAAGTAAGAACACGTATCTTCCTGTCTTTGTTTAACACCATGTGTTAAAGAAAGATAGACAGAGACATGTTTCCAATTATAAACTCGGGGTGGCGCTGTATTACCGTAAAGAGATGCTGGGATTGGCCGATGTGCCAGCGGCGTGAAACGCATACATACATCCAGACGTCCTCCGACTTTCAAAATATAGGTATAAACAGTAGGAAGGGCGGGACTACAGGAGTTAGGATTTTGGGAAGCGATAGCGCGGCACGTGCTCCCGTGTTGACAAAGTGCGCGCGTCATAAAACATTGGCGCAACGGCGCGGAGGTTCGGCGCGCGCTCTGCTATATATATAGGTATACCTTATAAACGGGAGAGTGCGCGCGCCGTTGCGCTTGAGCGTGGATTGAAGAGAGCAAGAGTTTTCCTTAAAATCGCCAAAAAGAGCAAGAGCTTGTTTAAAATCGCCTAAAAATCGCCAACGCCAAACCATAAAAATCAGTCGCCATTGGTATCTGGAAATCGCCAATTTGGCGACAAATCGCCAAATCTGGCAACCCTGGTATGTCAGCCAGCCGTACTTTAACACCGCGCGCGAGTGTAGCAGCTTCGCCGCTCGCCGTATCGTTCGCGCGTTTGAATATTAACTCTCGCGCGCGAACTAACTCATTGTTTTAATCAGCACGTGCGTAGTGCTTGTATTTATTAGTGATTTTAATATACTGTGATATTTAGTTACTCGTCGCGTTGTTCATTACAACCTGTCCTTCTCCCGGACTCCGCCGGTCGTTTTCATATCGGAGCGTAGCGGCCGTGTGCGTTACTCTTCGAGCGCGCGTTTTTCACTCTGCGATCCAATTAGTTGGAAAGCGAAGTTCGCGTGCGATCTTCGCGTTGTTTTCGGGATTCCAGGAGCAGATCCCCGGGCAAGTCATTTTAGTCTGACACCTGCGGCACCGTGTTCAAGGGCATCGCTGGCCTGTGGCTTTTTGGGATTTTCCCCCACTAGCCATCCCGTTACACAAGAAAAGTTTATTATATTATGTAATAATGGTTCTAAGATATGAAAAAATAAAAAAAAAAATAAAAATTCAAAATCGTGTTTTGGTTATAAAACAAAAGAAAATCAATAAAAACTCAAATCCATCAGGGTACCTTTCTTTTCCCGCGAGACGAAGAGAATAAGCTTTACCCGACGAAAATCAGTTGATTCGTTTCGAAGATATGAAGAGTTTACACACACACACGCACGCACGCACGCACACGCGCGCGCGCACAAAAACAAAAATTCATTTACTAGGTATATAGTAATTATTTCATAATATAAGCCTAAATAGGTCGTAGAAAAATTTTTAAGGAACGAAATGAGATGTAAAACGAAAATCTAATCAAAAATATAAAGATGGTAATAAGTGAAAGTAACTTTTTACTTAATAAACAATACCTACGTGTTTGGTTAATATTTATTTATTAAAATGCTTTTTTTTTAGATTAGAAAGTATTCACATTTCATATACACGGGCACTTATATTATTATATTTTAATAAATAATCAAATAAAAATTGAAGTGAACCACCCTAATATAGCACGATAACTCTGTTAAGTCTTAAGGTAACACCCCCAGAATATCTCCGAAACGACTCGAGCAACAAATTTGGTCTTAGCGTGAAAAATTAGCAACAACTTAGCAACAAAATATCCGATAGTTGTTTGTTGAATTATTCGTGATTTAAGAAAATTACGTAATGCTCAGTATGACCATGTTGTGGCAATACGAGCCATTTTGTTTTTCGAGATTCGGAACCTAGCCTATCTTGAAGCAACAAATTAGCAACAAATAATGCCACCTGTCCCGTCTAAAAATGTTTCGACGTTAAAAAGTTACAGCTGTGGCGGTGCTAGCTTATGTCTTACGGATGTTCAATGGTGTCCTAATGCGGGGCGAAGCGAGGGACGCCCCTCTCTCCCCGCGGGTACTCTCCGCTCACCGCGTACCTCCTCGCGCTCGGAGGTTTGTTTACGTTTTCACATACTTCTTTCCCAAATGCCCTGTAAGCGGTCCAGATCCCTCTAATTGTAAGTTTTTATTCTTTGATTAGTTTTCTATTCAAATATAGGTCTTTTAACCTAATCTCTTAACTTTTTATAAGAGATTTTTATATTCAAAGGTCACATAACCTCACTCTCCCATAAGAGCCTATGTTAAAAACTCGATTTTCTAGAATTTTTTTCTCGAAAAAATGCTAAGTATAAAATATTGAAAAAATTCAAGCTGCTTTTATTTTATCTAAGTAATGATATATTAAAATTTCAAAGACTTCTGTTAACTTTGCTGTAACCATTGAACATCCTTAAGATATCTCCGAAAAGGCTCGACCAACAAATTTGGGCTTAGCGTAAAAAATTAGCAGCAAATTAGCAACACAATATCCTATAGTTGTTTGTTGAATTATTCGTGATTTAATAAAATTACGTAATCCGGACTATGACCATGTTCCGACAATAGGCACCATTTTGTTTTTTGAGATTTGAGACCTAGTCTATCTTAAAGCAACAAATTAGCAACAAATTATGCCACCTATCCCGTCAAAAAATGTTTCTTCATTCAAAAGTTATAGCTATGGCGGTGCTAGCTTAAGACTTAAGCTAGCACCGCCAGGATATCTCGGAAACGACTGGAGCAGAAAATTCGGTTTTTGCGTAACAAATTAGCAACAAATTATGGTATAGTTTTCATAGTTGTGGTCGTTAGTGACGGTGCTAGCTTAATAGAGATAGTTTTGACTCTCTCTCGCTTGCCGCGCGTGTTTTGTTTACGCTACACGGAAGAAATGTTGGTTAGGTAGCAGCACTAATCGTTATAGTGGCGCGTTATTTATCGGTTGGTATAGTGACCGTCCTTCTTGAGAGCGCCACGCTCCCGATGCGAGACGGTTGCGCGTGCAAGTCGCACAATCTTGCAACTCGCGCGCGGTATCTGTCTCGCATCGGGAGCGTGGCGCTCTCAAGAAGGACGGTCACTATACCAACCGATAGATAACGCGCCACTATCACGATTAGCGCTGCCACCTAACCGAAATCTTTTCCGTGTAGAGAGACTCGAGCTCTTCGAACGGACGGTATACCCCCACTCCGCGCATTCTCGCTGTCTCTCTCACTCTCATGGCGGCTGACCGCGCCTCGAACAAAAGCAGGCTGCTATGAATTCCAATAACTCAAAAACTGCTCCGCTAGTCTATTTGTGCTTGAACTATAATATTCTAAATACCTTCCTTGACAACATTCTAGTTTTTCAATAACATTTCATAGAAATTCTTTTTTTTATCAATGAAAATGATCATTTTGTGATGTCTTCCCCTATCTACGTTTTAAAAGTGCAAACTTTGAGAATTTATAACTCGAAAATGGCTCCGCTGAGATGGTTTGGATTTGAAAATTCAATGTAAAATACCGTAATAGATTAATTATAATCTATATTTAAATTTTCAAAAGAATCTGCCAGAACTCAGATTACTCGAGAACTGCCTTAATACTCATGGGAAATTGCCGGAGCTGACACTCCGGGCCAATGCTGGTGCACTACTCCAGGCAGTAAATAGTCAACGACATACTGGACCATTATTGTACCAACTCTGGTTTGATAAGAATGGACCAAATTTGGAGAACAGTACTGGACCAATAAATTTTCCATGATTCAGCCAAGAGATATACTGTCACAATGCAGACTGCCGGTGTTATGCCAATGTAAAAGAAAAGGCTATTCATCATAACCTCTTATTGTACCTCCTATTTTTAAAAAAAAATTATTTTTTTAATAGTTTTACTATTCGCACGTAAATGCTGAACTTTTTTACAGAATTATTTTAGTAGCATACGTAAATAAAGATATAAATAATAATTCACAAATTTACCGTTAATGTCTACACATTGTACCATATCCGTAAATAAAAAATGAAGTGTCAGCTGCCGTAGTAATTTCTGTAATGGCCCAGTACTGATTTCAAATGTCGTCTCGTTCTTATCATTTCTGTATTGGCCCAATATTGACGCAGTACTTTTGGCCAGTACCGTATTTGTGGCAAACAAGCCAGTTCTCCATAAATACGTTTTCTTCGATTTCAAGAATGACTCCAGGATACCAATTCTTATTATAAATTACTACAATCTAACTGTCTTCTAAATAATTATTGGTAATATTATTGTTAAAAGATTTTTGTGTAATTGAATAATTGATTGCACTATCAACAAGACTAATTATTGCAGAAATGTTATTTCGAATTTTGCTCGGGGTCATTTAAAATTTTCCTTGAATAAGGTGTCATTTCAGAAGTACTTTATTTTCCATGGATTTTGTTGTGGCACCATTGCAATTTATTTAACGACGAAACGATGAACGTAGGCGTGTGTATCGCGTCAATTAACAATAGTAAAAGTAAATTGCAGTGGTATCACACGAAATCTGTGGAAAATAAAGAGCTTCTGAAATGAAAACCTTCAAGCAAAATTTGAAATGATACCTTTTCAAACAAAATTCGAAATGGAGCTTTTTTCTAGCAAAAGTTGAACGGACACCTTTTTCAATCAAAATCTGAATCGAAACCTTTTCCACAAAACCGGCGATATATCAATCGACATCACTGCATTCTTCTATAACAGGCTCAAGGTCATTGGTAAAATAAAAATTTAATTAAAATTTTTAAATTTAATTTTTAAAAAACTATTACCCGTTTGAAAAACAAAATTAGTGCACAAAGTTATTTGGTTGAATTCAAATAAAAACAGTTTACGTTTTCGTTATTTACCTACCATGCACCGATTGTCATCGACACAATTTCTGCAATCATTACAGTCTTGTTGATAGTGCAATGCATTATTCAATTACACAAAAATCTTTTGACAATAATATTACTAAAAATTATTTAGAAGACAGTTTGATTGTAGTAATTTATAATAAGAAAAGTATCCTGGAATAATTCTCAAATCGAAAAAAACGTATTTATTAAGAAGTTATTCGCGCGCAACTGAACACATTTCTCATGGCCACAAGCGGACGACGTCCAAATAGTATTCTCTACTCAAATATCATGTAGATTATTAAATCTCCATTTAAATATAAAGAGAAGCAAAAAACATACTTTCTGCCTTAGCGATAAGACATGTAAATATGTAGATGAAGCAGTTAAAAATTGTAAAACTTACGAGCTATGAAATTACTTATTCAGGCTTAGTTTATAATTTTCTTATAATTAGTAAATAAAAAAGTTAAATGGAAGGTCTGGTATTCTTTATTCACTTAGTTATTTCAATTATAATATGTATTGAATACGTAAAGCTGATGTAAAGTTTGAAAGAAGATGGATAATGATTTTACATTTTTAATATTTATTGAATTATCACTAGTAGCAAATTATTATGGTAAGTAGTAATTGTAATAACGATTATTTCTTAGAAAACTAACTTTTTAAGTCATAATTTCAGTGTAGATAATTATTTATGGAAAGATTAAATAGGCAGATGCCAGTATTTATAAGTGTCGCCGTATAGAAAAAAGACGAGATCTTCCTTAATTTTTAGATTTAGGAGTCGCCTCAAAAAGTATACCATCCAATCGGGCTTGTAAATAATTTTTTTCACATTCAGAAAGACTTAAAGAACAAGAAAAACTTTGTCCTGTAGATGTGTCTTAAAAATTAAATCACCTTTTCAAGTTTCGTCGTTTAGAAAAAAAAAGATGAAATTTCCATCAATTTTTTTCAATCCAAAATTGTCTTAAAAGTCGCGCTAAAAAAGTATGCCATTCAATCGAGCGTGTACCTATTTTTATTCACATTCAGAAAAGCTTAAAGAACAAGAAAAATCTTGTCCGATGAGTGTGCCTTCAAAAAAATTTTTTTATTTTTTTCGAGACGTAAGAGGGAAATAATTTTTGGAATAGCGCAATATATTCATATGTTTAAAGATCAGATAAAATGTATAAATGGGTTGCTTCTACATATTAAATACTGATCCGTATTGAATCTATTACTCTGTTTTTAAGCTTTAGACTGCCGGGATTTGAAGGGCTTTAATTCCCTTAGAAAATGCCCAAACTGTGTCACTATATCTTTCATATAACCTATACAATGTTCCGATCACAGGTAGAGCCTATATTTAGGCTTTCCGGCAGCCTAGAGGTTAAATAGAAAGTGCAAACCCGCATGGAAATATAATATGAGATCTCATATGAGAATATCGGACATCAGATTTCATATGAGATCTCATATGAGATCTGATGTCTGAAAGCGGGAAAAGGATAAAAAATAGGTGGCTTACAAAATGGTTAATAAAATCTAAAGCACTTTTGAGTAGACTATAAATTTATATGCATTTTATCTCATTCCCGCTTAAAAAAGATGGACACAAGGAAATATTTTTTGGGTAATGAAAGTATCATGAGATTCTGCACATGTAGGGATATTCTATTTAAATGATATCATTTAAAAATTAGAGCCAATGTAATTATTTGTAGTGGGCTTATAGGTATAAACATTGTCAATGAAGTTATGCAGAAATTTAGTATTGTACATTTCACGGAGAGAAAACTTGAATAAATATAACTTTATTTTCATCCACCAAGGTTAGTACATGTAGCCAATCGTCAATGACGGACTCTTAGGCCGTTTTTGTCTGAGTCCTCCGTAAATGTAAACATCACAGTCGCATGTTTTTTTTTGAGGTTAGGAGATGCAAACATCATTTTCAAGCAAATAAATAAATTTTACATAGTTTATATACGATTTACATAAGTTGATTATAATTGTAATACGTTTTTCTATTATAATTTAGCTAAACAAAATCAATTATTAAGAATTGGTGAACGTGGAAAAAATCTTTACTGTTGACTCTCAGGCAGAAACTACTGGAGACTCCAGTAATGCTAGATATATACCTACTACCCGAGTCACTCCGGCCGTTTTGGCCTAAGTCTCCAGTTAACGATACTTAACTTTTTTCTCTGTTCCAAAGCCCACCGGTAAACTGCAAACCGTTGGCCCAGCCAAGTATAATGTATGGCATATTGGAGGACTACCCCTGCTAGAGCAGCTCCATAGACTTCGATTGTCCTCCCAAGATGCGTAACATTATAGAAATTTCAAAATTGAGAAAGAATAATGAAAAATGGGGATGTGATGGTACTATGTAATTTTTTTATATAGGCTTTGACTTTTCGTAAATATCTGCTAAAATTCTTATGAATTTTAGAAATAAAAAGAAGGCATAATAATTATATAATTGAAATAATTTTTGCTCACACGGGCGTAAAGTGCGTAGGTTCTATAAAGTTTTGTAGGAGTACGGGAGCTATTACGCCTCTTGGGCGTTACGTAGTACTTTATGCCCGCTCACTGAATATTTTTAAATAGGTACGAAAAGTTGTATTATTCAGTCAAGTTAACTTATGGGTACTTGACTACAATAAATTGATTTCAGTAATTTCTTGTGTTTAATTTGTATAGAAGGATGAACAAATTTTAATACATTTCTGAGAACAGTCATACAGTTGTTTCTGAGAGTTGTTTGCATTACTTGACTATCGATAATTGATTTCACAACTTTCATTTGTTTGATTTGCAGTGAAAAATTTCAATGTACTTACTTACATATAATTTGTTCAGCATACAATGACTCCAAGAAGTAAAAGACTTTTTCACTAGTATTTATTTGATTTCTTTCATAAAATCATAACTATTATTATTTTATAGATTATACAGAAAAAACGTTTATACTTCCCTTATTTTATACTTTCGTAGAAAATTTTATATTAACAATATTATTATTGGTACAGTTATGATAATTATTACCATTTGCAGACAGTGCTTATTGAATAGATGAAATTTGAAGAAATAAAAGGACTAGACAAAAATGGTGTTGTTAAAACGTACTTAAAAAATTATTTCTTTTTATAAACGAGTTGATTATATTAAAAAAATATTTAAGCTCTGATTTAAGTTTTTGGTACAGGGTTTGACGAATATTGAGAGAGAGGGAGAGAGGTAGAGAGATAGAGAGATAGAGAGCGAGAGGGAGAGAGAGCGAGAGAGAGAGAGAGAGAGAGAGAGAGAGAGAGAGAGAGAGAGAGAGAGAGAGAGAGAGAGAGAGAGAGGCCGTGAGAGGGCGGGGGAAGAGAAGGAGGGAGATTTCCACCATACTAAATGTAAGGTACTGAAGTAAGTCTTAAGTAAGACTAGACTAATTGATAATAAAATGTTATTGTTTAACTCTGATAGTAAAAATTGCAGTAAAACAAAGCACTGAACTGCTACTGTGAGTAAAGAAAACGCATGTAGTGGTGTATAAGATAACCTGAAAGTTAGCATTAATGAACCGAAAATGAAAGACGTTATTGATACAGATTATTGATAAAGATGCAGAAAAAGATATATAGGACTACCCATATTTGCTAAATGTTAAAAGAATTAAAAACATGAAAATTGTCATTGCATATCAACGGCCTGAGCGGAACAAGGTTGTATCTCGGCGCGCTGACGAAGAATGTCGTATCTCGCCGTATACTGGCCGTGTATTGGCCGCAAGAGCACCGGGATACAACGGTCTTCATCCGCGCGATGAGATACGATCTTCAACCGCGCGGTGGGATGCGACGTTGTTCATCCGCTCGGTGAGATACGATGTTTTTCATCCGCGAGGTGACATACGACCTGGTGCCGCTCAGCCACCGATATGTTGTATCGGTAGTTATATTTTGAGTCAATATTTTCGAAATTGCTGACAAAATATAACCAAATGCAAGGAAGACTAATACTTTACGTACATCTTTGGATGATTGATCAGGCTTTTTGGAAGTTGTTATAACTAGCCATCTCTAAGCGAGCTTCGCGCGCCATAATTTTAGCAAACCTTAGCATCACTTTTGTTTTTCTAACCTACACTGAGAAAAATGATGTATTAAAAATTACTATAATATATAGGAATGTTGGGACAAATCTGAAATACCAAAATTTTTACTATATTTTATAGTAAAAATTGATATGTACATAATAAAAATTGCTATGTACATAATAATTTTTACTATACAATATAGTAATAATTTTAGTATTTCAGATTTGCCCGACGTTCCTATACATTATAGTAATTTTAATACATCATTTTTCTCAGTGTGGCAACCGATTATTCCCACCAACGAAATCACGAATAAACTGATATCATAAAAAATCCATTTTTTTAAGGTAGGATATATTTAACATTTAGACGGGATTTGAGGTGTCAAAACATCCTTAAGTGCCCAAACTTGTGTCTTGTATCATATATCAACTATATACAAAGTACATATTATGAGTCGAGCCGATATATCGGCTTTCCGGCAGGCTAAAAGTTAATGTAGCCAGATGTAGTTAAATTAACGTGCTAATAGTGAAAATAACGTTTGCCGTTGTTCTTTCACTTGTTATCTAACCAAATGAATATAATTAATGTAACCAAATGAAAATAATAACAAACAAAATTACAACTCTAAACTGTATTAAAATGCTTGCAACCAGAGTTAATATTTTCATTCACTCCTGCAGAGTTTTGTTGAATATTTTTACTAAGTATTTCATCCAAAAACAAAGCATCTGTGCAATTATCTTGCAATCCATGATTCTCATATGAATTTTTCTTCCAAGTTATTGATTTCATTAGGCACGACCGCTCGTCGCCTGAGAGGAAGAACCTTCCAACTCAGCTCGGCGTGTAAGAACGTGCCAACTCGGCTTGGCGCGTAACAACGTGCCAACTCGGCTCGGCGCGTAACAACGTGCCAACTCGGCTCGGCCCGTAAGAACGTGCCAACTCGGCCGAGAATGTAAGAACATGTTAACTCGCCGCACGCCGTTTAAAAATTTTGGAGTTGACTGTACTAAACTACTAATATATGTATCTATTAGACGAGTTTTGATTAGCTAAACTTGATTTTGAGTTCTATTTTATTGTATGACTGTCACAATTAGTATGGAATAATGTTTATTTTAGATTCAATAGGATCTACACACGGCGAAAAAATTTTATATAGACATGCATATATTTTCATAGAAAATTACCTTAACTGTTGTTCAATCGAAAGAAAAACTTCTACTTCATTTTAGTATAACTTCACAAGTTTTTACTTTACTAAATAGTAAGAGAAATTCACGATGAGTAATATTTTTGTCACACCTATATTACCGACACATAGTTCCATTATGAAACTGCACTAGGAATAATTTTTTATATGAATATTGAAAACGTCGAGACCTGGAATCGAACCCGGGCC
The DNA here is from genome assembly GCA_036365515.1 of Torymus aiolomorphi. Classification (NCBI taxonomy): domain Eukaryota; kingdom Metazoa; phylum Arthropoda; class Insecta; order Hymenoptera; family Torymidae; genus Torymus; species Torymus aiolomorphi. Next base: position 205,265,865 of record CM070875.1, on the reverse strand, counting down.
CACTAATTCATGAACCGCAGTCTTATACAACACCACGCCACACTTGATATTGAGAGATACTTTGTCTCGTCTACATATGCTGCATCTCGATCAGTTGGTGATCACGTGATTTTTTATACTATCAAAAATTGTTATACTTTTATCTACTTTGGATATAATTATACCTATATAATTGATGAAAATATACTAAACAATCTCTATAATACGAGTTTGTATCCGCATACTAATGCGGAACATTACAATAATTATCAAACATTTTTATAATGTATAAAAATAAATATAAATAATAATAAATAAACCTTTTTTTACAGCTAGTTTCAAATTCTATTATAATTTACTAGATTAACATTTACATAAAATTAATCAAACGTAACGATTTATGTACCTATTGTAAATAGGTAGAAATTTTTGGAAAAAATTGTTTTTATAATTTAATTATAATAACGATAGCAAAAATATAATTCTGAAATATGTAGATAAAAACACAAACAAAAATATTATTCATCGTGAATTTCTCTTACTATCCAGTAAAGTAAAAACTTGTGAAGTTTTACTAAAATGAAGTAGAAGTTTGTCTCTCGATTGAACAACAGTTAAGGTAATTTTCTATGAAAATATATGCATGTCTATATAAAATTTTTTCGTCGTGTGTAGATCCTATTGAATCTACAATAAACATTATTCCATACTAATTGTGACACGTAAACATAATACGTACAGTCATACAATAATATAGATCTCAGAATCGATTGTAGCTAATTAAAACTCGTCTACTAAATACATATATTAGTAGTTTAGTACAGTCAACTCCAAAATTTTTAAACGGCGTGCGGCGAGTTGACATGTTCTTACGTTCTCGGTCGAGTTGGCACGTTCTTACGCGCCGAGCTCAATTGGCACGTTCTTACGCGCCGAGCTGAATTGTCACGTTCTTACGCGCCGAGCTGAATTGTCACGTTCTTACGCACCGAGCCGAGTTGACACGTTCTTACGCGCCGAGCTGAGTTGGAAGGTTCTTCCTCTCAGGCGACGCGATACTCAGGAGAGCCTTATAATTTCACAAGAGCGAAAATTGTTGCAATTCAAATACTGAAAATTTAATGTGTAAAAACCATTTCCCACTCAGAGTGAGTGCGGTTTTAAGCGTTTTCTGAGGTGTATGTATGTCTGTACGTCCGTACTGATTATCTAAATGAATTTGCGATCGATTCCATCACAATTGAAAATGCTTCTTTAATTATATGTACCCGGTGGCCGGTGGTCCTCCACTGAGAATGATCGATGAAAAAGTATAGGAATATGAGCACAAAGAAAAAAAACTGCTGCCAATTCATTTGTACGTAGCTTCCTCCAAATTAATGTATCGTTACTATATGTATAGTATATATTTTAAATATCAAATATGTTTTTTGCCTGGCGGGCCAAAAGTACCACTTTTGCTCCCGGCAACCGATCGCGAAGGTTGTATTTTCGGCCTCGCCAGGCAAAAAAATCGTATATGCACCTCGGGAGCAAATAAAGAATGCCTCAGATCGCATGTTTGTCACCCTCGCCTTCGGCTCGGGTGACAATTTCCATGCGATCTGGGACATTCTTTACTTTTACTCCCTAGGTGCATAATATACTATTATTCATTATACATTTTCTTCCATGATTTAATAATAATGGAAAAAAATAATGGAATAATAATTCATTAATAATAAAAAAATTGCATATTTTTTTCTTATTATTGAAATTATTTGTTATTTGACATTTATTTTAATATCATTTAAAAATATAAAATAAATATATTCAAATAATTGATACAATAATCAACGACTTTAAATGGATAAATAATGTTACAGTATTTTATGTTATATTTTTAGAAGAATTCCTATGATATATAAGAATTCGAAAGAAAGAAATTTAGAAGAATGCATAATAATCAAACTTTTTACTTCTAAAATTTGCCCAACATGTAATTAAAATAAAATAATCCTCACGTAGGAATAATTAAAATATTTAAATTATATAAAAACCAACCGTTCTCAATAAATTGTAATTTCAAAAAACTGTTAACAAAATTTTGAAAACTTTAAATCTTAAATATCTTTGAAAATAATCGATCAATCATGATTAAATTCTTTACACATAATTGCCTACCTCAAATGCAAATTCGTCTATAAATTTCAGGATAATCCGTCAATCTGTTCTCGAAAAATTACTATTTCAAAAAAAAAAATAAAATTTAACCTCATATCTCTGAAGTTTATGAACCAATCCTTGTGCTCAAAGCACTCGATTCGTATACAAAATCTACCCTACAAAGAATTTCAAAGCGATTAATTAAGTAAATTTTACTTTAGTTACGCAACGACAAAAAAAAAACACTTTTTTTTAATTATTTTTTTCTTTCTAAAAAAATAATCCATAAAACAAATGTAAATTTAGAAAAATATAGTACTCAATATTCATTTTAACCAAAAAAATATTAATGTCAATACCTTTTTTCAATTTCGAAATATAACCTATTTGCAAAAATTGACGGTTTTATCGATAACTTATGACAGAATATAGTTATCGACTTTTTTTTTAAATGTAGAGAATTCTATCCTGCATAAAGTGCATTCATAATATATTAGGAATATTACTTCTAAATATTTAAAAATACGAAAATAGAAATTTTCAAAACTGAAAAAAAAAAATATACACTATTGACCCCAACTGTGAAAGGAAAATGCAAAAAAATTATATCTCTGTAGTTAAAATCGGTCGAGTAGATCATGAGATATCGGCGTATACGGACATACACAAACATCCATACGGACATTTTCTAAAAATGGAGTATTTCGATTCCAAATGTGCTAAACAACATTCATAACACATTCTCTCCAAAACACTTTTTTTACTATCACAAGGCTTCCTCTAGGAGGAAGCAATTTCAAAAAATTAATTTTTAAGCATAATGTCCAGAAATAGTTATTTTCGATACAATTGCGAAAAAGTGATTTTATCCTCGTGTGGACGTTTGCGTCCGAGCGAAGCGAGGGTGAAAAGGCCACACGAGGATAAAATCACTTTCTCACTCGTGTGTCGAACACTATTTTTTTATACGACGTGTGCAAAGCTCGATTTTGCGAGCACGGTTTTGGCCGAGCGTGCGGAAAGTGGACGGTTTGCGCACAGAGTGTGAAAAAATTAATTTTAAGATAATACCTACGCATCTATTTGCTAAAACTAATTAAAAGACACCTTTTTTCTGTTGGTCATTTTTTGCTACGAGCAATATTTGCCATACAACTGCGAAAAACAGATAAAAAGGTCAGAAATGGACTATTTTCTGCTCTAACTTGACAGGATTTAACTTTATACCAATATGTTAAATTAAAGGTTGTAGATTACAATAAAACAAAACGTTTTCCTATTTAACATTTTCATGTACAATCAATTCCTGACGAATTAAATCTGTACAAACGATTTTTAAATGCCTAAATACACCTGAGATAGTCGATTTTCGCTTAATGTTCAAGGATTTGACTTTGCATAAAAATACAAGATTTTCCTAAGAAATGCGGTCGTGCCTATAATGTAAAAACAAAGAAAAACTTCGTTTTTACATAGACAAGGGAGAGCGGGGTGTTTGCTCGCGATAGCGTGCAGGGGGGCGCAGCCCCATAGTTATAAAATCATTTTTGGTAAATAAAACCGTATAACGAAATTTTTTTCACATGTTCAACATTATTTTTACATAATTTATGATATAATGATCGAAAAAAATCATGTATGGGAAGTATACTTCTAAAAAATATTTTCGGCAGTTCCGTGACACCTATAGTGTGATGGTTTTGTGGATTTACCCAAATATTTTCTATTTTAATAATTTAAATGTTATATTTTTATATTATAATTTTCAAGAAAAATTCGTATATTTGATGTAAGCTCGACGTCAGAGAGCATGCGTGGGAAAAAGTAAATGTAAAAGATGATTAAAAAATGCGTATAAACAAAACTAAATTTCATACAATACTTAAAAGAATGCGATAGAGAAAAAAAAAAAAAAAAAAGGCAAAGACGAAGAATTAACAGGAATTTTCGTTAAGGCGGCCTTACACCTATAGGTCTTTCTGGCCAAAATTACCTTAAAAAATGATAAAAAATATTATTACAATAAAATAATGAAAACATATTGTAAATAAACATATTTTGAATAAAATGAGCCAAGGCAGAGGTCCTTAAACTCATTTTATCCTCAGATGTAGCATTTTCAAGAAAAATAGTTTGTCGTAACCTTTCTCTGAGACCGCATGATGGATTTTCATGGGACAAAGTGCAAATTGTTCCTAATTTATGTAGTTATGGATGTAAAAGTTGCAATTTTGAGGTTTTTATGGATAAGTACCTTTTTCATGGCAACAACTGATTTTATTGCAATAATTTTTTCCATTTTTTGAATTTTTTGTGTTTTTAGCATGGAAAAGGTACTTACACATGAAAACCTTGAAAATGCAACTCTTAGGCCCATAACTATATAAATTAGTAACAATTTGCACTGTGTCCCATGAAAATCCATCATGCAGTCTCAGAGAAAGGTTACGACAAACTATTTTTCTTGAAAATGCTATAACTGAGGATAAAATGAGTTTAAGGACCTCTGCCTTGGCTCATTTTATTCCAAATAAGTTATATTTACAATATATTTTGATTATTTTATTATAATATTTTTTATCATTTTTTTAGGTAATTTTGGTCGGAAAGACCTATAGATGTAAGACCGCCTTAACCCATTAATGCGCAAAACGCTAAATTTGAACATGAATCTTCGAACCCACTGTGCTGTTAGAAAAACAAATCCATTTTTGTTCAAAATCCTATATAAGGGGTTTTTGGGGATGCTCTTTCAGAATCTGTCACTTATTTTGTAAAAAAAAAACCATAATTATAATTTTTTTTTGCATTTTAAAAAAAAAAGTCACGAATTTTTAACCTTTTTTTTTTAAATCAATTTTTACTAACGTTGCTGCATTCAAATAAGCAAATTATTGCCAGAAATCGCGTCCTCGATGTCTGAGGTTTTCAAAACCCTGGTTGAGAACTTTTTTTTCCACCTTAGTTTTTCCAAAATGGCGGTTTTTGTGAAACAGCATGACCTTAAACTTCATGATTTTTTTTCTTGACAGCTTTGAACCTTACGAAAAAAATTTATAGAACAAAAAATGTTTAGAATCATCCAAAAAAACATGTGTGAATTTTTTCAAAAATTTTTGAGCCATTCTAGAATTTTTCAAAAATAGGCCATTTTAAAAAATTTGAAATTCACTCAAAAACTTCTGTAAAAATTTATAAATTTTAGATGATTCCGAGCACTTTTTGTTCTATAACTTTTTTTCGTAAAGCTGATGCTTTCAAATAAAAAAATTATCAAAGTATTTATTACGTAATGGATAAAAGTTACAATGGTTTGAAGACAGGGCATAATCGTCATTTCATTACTGTAAATTATGCAACATTGTATGCTTCATATTAAAATATCCAAAATGGAAAACAACATTCTAAAAAGAAAAAAAAAGAAAAAAAATAATAAAAAAATAAAAAAAAAAATAAAAAAAAAACAAGCCTCGTAATTTAGACTCTTCCTAAAGAGTCACTTGAAAGGTTGACTTATACTGATTATGTACACGGAAAAAAATTTAAGATCTCCAGACCTCCGGTATATATGGACTCCGTGCAATACCATCGATCGTCTTAATTTATGACGAATTTGGAATTAAGGCGTATCCAAAGTTGAACCTGTAAGAATCCACTATCTTCGGAGTCTTCGCGATTCAAAAACGTATGTTCTGAACTCCAATTCGGTCATCCCCAGACTCCGAGATTTCCGGTATTGTAGCTATTCCACTTTGGACGTCTGAGGCCCCCATCTCTGGTATCGTGGCGCGACAGCGGTGAGAGAAGGGGAACGGTCCGCATTTGCGCGCGTTTTTCTCATATATATATGCGTTTCACCATTATATATCAAAGTATTATTATAGTATAATATAGCACACACGTTTTGAACCGTTTATATATATTATATTAGTATATTTATGAAGCGGCGCGCGTGAAATACGTCCGAATGTATAGTCGACCCGCCGAGATACCAAGAATGGGGGCCTGTGGACTCCATCGGGCGGATCCCGACGGTACCGAAAGTCTCGGAGTCCCCGCAATTCCAACATGGCATACACATAATCCCATTTTGAAATCCGTACACAACCGAAATTGCTGGAGTCCATGCAATTCAATTTGGAAGTGACTACATTCAATTTTGGACGCGTACAGATACGGTATTTTTTGGATTTCTGTTAATTCCATACCTCCGACATCCCAGGCTTCCAAATTGTTTTCCGTGTACTCTCGGCCATCCAGTGTATCCACAGAAAATACTACCGACGCGCCGCATAGCGGTGACAAAGGGGAACTTGTTATGAGCGGCGCTCGATAAGCATGCTTTGGCTATTTAACAATATTTTTTAAAATATGAAGAAAAAAAAACATTCTTCAAAATATGGAAAAAAACAATATTTTTAAATATGAAAAAAAACGTGTCGTTCTCGCTTTTCAGAGTCAAAAAGTAGCCACGGTCGAGTGTGGAATAAAATACTATATGTTTCACGGGACGAAAGTAGATTTTTCTCTTGGGTGGTTACTGCCCTGACGAAAAGATTTTTCCCTCGGGTGATTACTGACCTACGTTTGCTCAGGCAGGAAACGCACCCTCGTGAAGAATCTTGTCGCACGGGCAGTAAACCAATCCGCTGAAAATCTACTGCTTTCGCCCCCGTGTTACATAATGTACTGTAAATTCACAGCCGAGCGATATGGCCCCTTTTTGCCCTTAAACATCGGAGCGAAAGCAGGAATGTATAAAACTGTCTTAAAACTTGCCATTTTGAAAAGGATACTTCAAAAATTAATTAAATTGTAGTTTAAAATATATCTATAAAGATATGTGTAAGTATTATAGAGAACACTACTTAATCAGTATTTAGAAGATAGGAATTATCGGGGCTAAGTATGGATTATTTATAAAAATTGAAGAAAGTATAGATACGTTTTTAACATTTTCCTCAGAATTTATTATCAAATTACATAAGAGAATAGAAAATTACATAAAAGGTTACAATCTATCATTACAATTAAGGCACATAGTTTATCAAGTACATGAAGCGTAGAATCATCAAGTTAAAAAAGAATCATCAAGATAGAAAAAAAGAACGACTTGTCACTATTTTCGTCTTACAGCTACTGCAACCTTAATTATAAATCGTCTCGCAAGCTCGCATGCATGGGAAAAACTAAGAGAGATCTGGAAGAGGCTGGCACAAAGATCGTTCTTCTTCTTAGTCTCTTCATTTTCTTTGGCATTTGTAAACTTGCATATCCGGCATATACAAGAAAGCCTTGTCGCTTCATGACAGGCAGGTTTATGGGCAGAACGTGATCGAAATGCTGTTCTTGATGTACTCATCAAGCTCGGCACCAAGGTCCTCAGTCTGTAGCGCTTTCTTGTGTGCCATCTTGCCTCCTGCAGCTTTGCCCTCAGCTGATTTTCTTCCAGTGCTAGCACTGCGTTTGTATGTGGGTCTGCGACTTCCAGTACTAGCGCTGCATTTGTATGTGGGTCTGCGACTTCCACTACTATTGTTAGGATGAGCACCACGTCCGTTCGAGAAACGTCTAAACACTGTTGTATGCGCCGGGTTAATGTTGGACGTCTCAATGGTAAGCTGGATATTCATCTCGCGACCGTCCAGTGGTACGCCGTTGTACTGTTTCAGCGCCTGTAAGAAGATTCAGATTGATTAGAAAATTTAATTTCAAAAGTTTTTACACATTAAAAATAACTCAGATAGTAATAAAAACATAGCTTACCTTGATGGCATCAGAGCTCCTCTCGAAGATGACGTCGGCCGATCCAAGAGACCTCTTGAAGCCGTCGTAATGCACACCCGCTCTCTTCAAAGGCCCAAACTGACCGAACAGCTCCCGAATATCGCAGTCCGTCACTCCATACTCCAAGTTGGATACAATCAGTTTGGTCGCATCCACATCGATGAAATTTCTGCTAGTGCTGCGGTTACGGGTGATGGAGCCACGGCTGCGATTGTGCCTCACGACGCCGCCGCCACCACCTCCGTTAGCGGGCATTCTGTTTACAACTGACCGGAGTACGCCACCCTTGCCCGTTGAGCCAGGAGGGGTACGTCTGACGCGGTCGTTGCCATGAGCTTGAAGCAGCTCGCGCTGCTTGATTATGTTGTCCAGACTCATGTTAATCTTGTCACACATGATGAAATGTCCTTAGAATCTGCAAATGCACCGTAAGCTACCTTAGCTTGTAGGACCTTGCGTGTCGGTGTTGACTGAACAACTGACCATGTCGACGGAGCATCCGCTTATTTATAGGCGATAGAGCCATCGACGCTGCTGCCATCACGGCCGGCTGATGGTAGTGCCAGCTGCACTGCACACTGCGCAGTCTCCTCCCACGGCACTGAGCATGCGCGCTGAACAAAAACTGATCGTGCGACCTGTTGTGAGCCGCTTTGCTCACTGTAAGATATTTTTTATTTTTTGATATTGTAGCAGATGTTTTTTAAAGTGATCAACAAAATGAGCTTTTTTTTTATAATGTAATTATGCTTATTTGGTGTTGGTATGAAGTGATACACTAAGAAAAATGATCTAATAAAAATTACTATAATACTTCGTAACGTCAGGATATACTTGCAATGTTAAAATAATTCTTATGTTATATAGTAAAAATTGCTCTGTAAATAGTAAAAATTACTAAACACATAGAAATTTTATTATATTGAATTCAGCGGCTTGGTTGGTGGACGGTTAGTATTCAGCAGCTCGAATCTCACCTTCGATATTGTAATAGAAAATTTTTATTTTTTTTCTATATTTTAATCAATTCGTGGAAAAAAAAGTATAGCAATCTATAATCAATGTATGGATACAAATAAAAAACTGCTGCAAAATCATTGACACATAGCTTCCTCAAACTAATTTATGAAATAATTTTTTTCTCAAAAACAAATGAAGAAAATTTATTGAAATATTAACCAAATATAGTTTTTAATAAGTGTAATAATTGGTTAAAATGTTGAGTCAATTTGTCAAATATTCTCTGAAAAACAAGTATTCGAAAGTATTTCAAAATAGTTCTGGAAGAAATAACAAACATCTTTATTATTTTAATTGTAGTATTATATTCAAAACCTTTTAAAATTACTACATAACCTTTATTTCAAATTATATTTTCTTTATGAAATTTCACACATATATTGCCTATACCACACACCAAATTGTGTTACATACGGGAATATTTTTAGTTTTACTTAAATTAATACCGTCTTTAGTGATTCATCAAAAAATACATGTTTTTTGAATGATCGACAGTGTTATCTTTATTATACCTCGTAGCAATATTTTAAAATAATAAACCTAATAACTTATTAAATTAGAAACAGCAAGTAAACAACTCGCGTGCGTATCGCGCGTCATTTCCATTTTCTAGTAACATATACACGAAGCAGTTCCCGAAAAATTACGATTTGAAAAGAGGGCTAAAACAGTTTTATTTTAACCTAAAATATCTCTGAAATTCGTAAACGAATTCTTTCATTACGATAAGAACTCATATAATAAATAATATACAAACTCTCCATCCCTACAAAATTTCAAAGAAATTAAAACAATTTTACTCCAGTAATTGTCGAACAAAGAAAGTCATTTTCTGAAATTCACATAATTTTAAATACCAATACCAATATGGTTAAGTGTGTCTAGACGTTCTATTGGTAATTAACTAAATCTCTGTCTTCGAACTTTCCAAAAGCCCCAAAAATAATAATATAATTGCAGGTCAAAATTTTGAGGGTTTCCTGGTTTGGTAGAAAGGTTGTCGCTAATCCCTAGCAGCTATAAATGAAGAGCTCAGAGCAATAAACGGTCAGCTCATATTCCATGTTGGCTCTTATTTAAGCAGTTTAAACAGCCGATTAAGGAATCAACTGGATATGTGAATTGACCGCTTGTGGCCTAAGCTCATTATTAAACCATTCATCAACGACTTCCCACTCTTAATCTTCGTAGCAGTTTTGTTGGTCCATCTGGAATAATTCTTGTTTCGAACAGAATTCATATTTTATCATCTAAAAGTTTCACAGAACTTCGATAACCTTCATAATATCTACCTTAATCCATCCATCTTCTTCTCTTCTCTTCCTTCCATTCTTCCTTCCTTTTTTCTAAACGTGAAAATTATCAAAAAAAAAATCTCACCACGAGAAAGCTGACGAAAAAATACGTCAAAAACGCATACGAAGTTTTTTCGATAGATATATTTTGATGCCGCAAGCACGCGCTCAAAAAGTGAGGTGTATAGGCGGCCGCTTCCCGGCCTGGGAGAACTGAGGCGAACCGCCCCATATTTGTGTGTGTGTGTGGGTGTGTGTGTGTGTGTGTGTGTGTGTGTGTGTGTGTGTGGGTGTGTGTGTATGTGTGTGTGTGTGTGTGTGTATAAACTTGAAATTTGTTAAATTTTCATGTTTTATTTTTTATTTTTTCAGGAGAAAAAAAATCGATTTTTGTCCCAGATGATAACTGGAGTAGTTGTTTACATCGCTTTGAAATTTCGTGGAGAGATAGAGTTTGCATATCTATTAGATAAGTTCGTTCATCAAAAATATTTTTTAATATTACAAAGTTTCTTCTAGAAGTCAGCTATGTGTAACTCATAAAATGTAATGTTTTCGTAAATGCTTCTTATCTTGAAATCCGAAAAAACAAATACAAACTTTACTAGAACTAATTGAAAGTTGTATAATGTATTAACATTTAGTGTTATTTTTTATACTAATAATTTTTTAATAGCCGCAAAAGATATCCAAAGAACCAGCAGAGAAGCTATCTGGCTGTTAAAAAAAAATGTTCCATATTGTTCATTTGAAAGGTAAAAACGTATAACTGGCTAACTTGTACACACACACACACACACACACACACAAATATGGGGCGTTTCGCCTCAGTTCTCCCAGGCCGGGAAGCGGCCGCCTATGCACCTCACTTTTTGAGCGCGTGCTTGCGGCATCAAAATATATCTATCGAAAAAACTTCGTATGCGTTTTTGACGTATTTTTTCGTCAGCTTTCTCGTGGTGAGATTTTTTTTTGATAATTTTCACGTTTAGAAAAAAGGAATGAAGAATGGAAGAAAGGGAAGAGAAGAAGATGGATGGATTAAGATAGATATTATGAAGGTTATCGAAGTTCTGTGAAACTTTTAGATGATAAAATATGAATTCTGTTCGAAACAAAAATTATCCCAGATGGACCGACAACACTGCTACGAAGATTAAGAGTGGAAAGTTGTAGCTACATGGTGTAATGAGCTTAGAGTCACAAGTGGTCAATTCACACATCCAGTTGGTTCCTGAATTGGCTGTTTAAACTGCTTAAATAAGAGCCAACTTGGAATATGAGCTGACCGTTTATTGCTCTGAGCCCTTCGTTTATAGCTGCTAGGGATTAGCGACCACCTTTCTACTAAGCTGGGAAACCCTCGAAATTTTACGTCCAATTATATTATATTATTGTTCGGGCTTTTGGAAAGTTCGAAGAAAGAGATTTGGGTAATTACGAATAGAACGTCTAGACACACTTAACCATATTGGTATTGGTATTTAAAATTATGTGAATTTCTGAAAATGACTTTCTTTGTCCCACAATTACTGGAGTAAAATTGTTTTAATTTCTTTGAAATTTTGTAGGGATGTAGAGTTTGTATATTATTTATTATATGATTTCTTATCGTAATGAAAGAATTCGTTTACGAATTTCAGAGATATTTTAGGTTAAAATAAAACTGTTTTAGCCCTCTTTTCAAATCGTAATTTTTCGGGACTGCTTCGTGTATATGTTACTAGAAAATGGAAATGACGCGCGATACGCACGCGAGTTGTTTACTTGCTGTTTCTAATTTAATAAGTTATTAGGTTTATTATTTTAAAATATTGCTACGAGGTATAATAAAGATAGGTTAATAACACTGTCGATCATTCAAAAAACATGTATTTTTTTATGAATCACTAAAGACGGTATTAATTTAAGTAAAATTAAAAATATTCCCGTATGTAACACAATTTGGTGTGTGGTATAGGCAATATATGTGTGAAATTTCATAAAGAAAATATAACTTGAAATAAAGGTTATGCAGTAATTTTAAAAGGTTTTGATTATAATACTACAATTAAAATAATACAGATGTTTGTTATTTCTTCCAGAACTATTTTGAAATACTTTCGAATACTTGTTTTTCAGAGAATATTTGACAAATTGACTCAAAATTTTAACCAATTATTACACTTATTAAAAACTATATTTGGTTAATATTTCAATAAATTTTCTTCATTTGTTTTTGAGAAAAAAATTATTTCATAAATTAGTTTGAGGAAGCTATGTGTCAATGAATTTGCAGCGGTTTTTTATTTGTATCCATACATTGATTATAGATTACTGTACTTTTTTTTCCACGAATTGAATAAAATATAGAAAACCATAAAAATTTTCTATTACAATATCGGAGGTGAGATTCGAGCTGCTGAATATTAACCGTCCACCAACCAAGCCGCTGAATTCAATATAATAAAATTTCTATGTGTTTAGTAATTTTTACTATTTACAGAGCAATTTTTACTATATAACATAATAATTATTTTAACATTGCAAGTATATCCTGACGTTACTATGTATTATAGTAATTTTTATTAAATCATTTTTCGTAGTGTATCACTTCATACCAACACCAAATAAGCATAATTACATTATAAAAAAAGCTCATTTTGTTGATCACTTTAAAAAACATCTGCTACAATATCAAAAAATAAAAAATATCTTACAGTGAGCAAAGCGGCTCATTCGCATCGGCACAGGTCGCACGATCAGTTTTTGTTCAGCGCGGATGCTCAGTGCCGTGGGAGGAGACTGCGCAGTGTGCAGTGCAGCTGGCACTACCATCAGCCGGCCGTGATGGCAGCAGCGTCGATGGCTCTATCGCCTATAAATACGCGGATGCTCCGTCGACATGGTCAGTTGTTCAATCAACACCGACACGCAAGGTCCTACAAGCTAAGGTAGCTTACGGTGCATTTGCAGATTAGAACGACATTTCATCATGTGTGACAAGATTAACATGAGTCTGGACGACATAATCAAGCAGAGCGAGCTGCTTCAAGCTCATGGCAACGACCGCGTCAGACGTACCCCTCCTGGCTCAACGGGCAAGGGTGGCGCTCTCCGGTCAGTTGTAAACAGAATGCCCGCTAACGGAGGTGGTGGCGGCGGCGTCGTGAGGCACAATCGCAGCCGTGGCTCCATCACCCGTAACCGCAGCACTGGCAGAAATTTCATCGATGTGGATGCGACCAAACTGATTGTATCCAACTTGGAGTATGGAGTGATGGACTGCGATATTCGGGAGCTGTTCGGTCAGTTTGGTCCTTTGAAGAGAGCGGGTGTGCATTACGACGGCTTCAAGAGGTCTCTTGGATCGGCCGACGTCATCTTCGAGAGGAGCTGTGATGCTATCAAGGTAAGCTATGTTTTTATTACTATCTGAGATATTTGTAATGTGTAAAAACTTTTGAGATTAAATTTTCTAATCAATCTGGATCTTCTTACAGGCGCTCAAACAGTACAACGGCGTACCACTGGACGGTCGCGAGATGGACATCCAGCTCAGCATTGAGGTGTCCGACATTAACCCTGCGCATACAGCAGTCTCTAGACGTTTCTCGAACGGACGTGGTGCTCATCCTAACACTAGTAGTGGAAGTCCCAGACCCACATACAAATGCAGCGCTAGTACTGGAAGTCGCAGACCCACATACAAACGCAGTGCTAGCACTGGAAGAAAATCAGCTGAGGGCAAAGCTGCAGGAGGCAAGATGGCACACAAGAAGGCGCTACAGACTGAGGACCTTGGTGCCGAGCTTGATGAGTACATCAAGAACAGCATTTCGATCACGTTCTGCCCATAAACCTGCCTGTCATGAAGCGACAAGGCTTTCTTGTATATGCCGGATATGCAAGTTTACAAATGCCAAAGAAAACGAAGAGACTAAGAAGAAGAACGATCTTTGTGCCAGCCTCTTCCAGATCTCTCTTAGTTTTTCCCATGCATGCGAGCTTGCGAGACGATTTATAATTAAGGTTGCAGTAGCTGTAAGACGAAAATAGTGACAAGTCGTTCTTTTTTTCTATCTTGATGATTCTTTTTTAACTTGATGATTCTACGCTTCATGTACTGGATAAACTATGTGCCTTAATTGTAATGATAGATTGTAACCTTTTATGTAATTTTCTATTCTCTTATGTAATTTGATAATAAATTCTGAGGAAAATGTTACAAACGTATCTATACTTTCTTCAATTTTTATAAATAATCCATACTTAGCCCCGATAATTCCTATCTTCTAAATACTGATTAAGTAGTGTTCTCTATAATACTTACACATATCTTTATAGATATATTTTAAACTACAATTTAATTAATTTTTGAAGTACCCTTTTCAAAATGGCAAGTTTTAAGACAGTTTTATACATTCCTGCTTTCGCTCCGATGTTTAGGGGCAAAAAGGGGCCATATCGCTCGGGTGTGAATTAACAGTTCATTATGTAACACGGGGGCGAAAGCAGTAGATTTTTCTGCGGATTGGTTTACTGCCCGTGCGACAAGATTCTTCACGAGGGTGCGTTTCCTGCCTGATCAAAGGTAGGTCGGCAATCACCCGAGGGAAAATCTTTTGGTGAGGGCAGTAACCACCCAAGAGAAAAATCTACTTTCGTCCCATGTAACATATAGTATTTTATTCCACACTCGACCGTGGCTACTTTTTGACTCTGAAAAGCGAGGCCGACACGTTTTTTTTTTTTTTTTCATATTTTGAAAAATATTGTTTTTTTTTTCATATTTTGGAAAATGTTTTTTTTTTCTTTTTCATATTTTGAAAAAATACTGTTAAATAGCCGAATCATGTTTATCGAGCGCCGCCCATAACAAATTCCCCTTTGTCACCGCTATGCGGCACGTCGGTAGTACTTTCTGTGGATACACTGGATGGCCGAGAGTATATAATCAGTATACATCAACCTTTCAAGTGACTCTTTAGGAAGAGTCTGAATTACAAGGCTTGCTTTTGATATCCCCTCTAGAACGAGCCCTCATAATTTTACTTCATGTATGCTTGAAATAAATTGATTTTGTTTAAAAATTAATTTTAAACCATAAACATTTTAAATTGAATGTTCCTCTGGTGTTATTAAGTCTTAGGAGAATATTGTTACGCTATTCCAAAATCGAAAAAAATCTGCAAAAAGTATAATTATAAACATAATATTTCTCAGGCATTGTCAAATATTGGACTAATATTGCTGCAGTGTTTTGGGAAAAACGTCTCCCAATCCTGCAATATTGCTGTCACGGATAGCCCAATACATCATTTTACAAAAGCAATAGAAAAACGGTCATCAAGGTTGCAGGAATATTACCTCATAGTTTCTTTAATGTTTATTAGCGTTGAGGGAATATTAGCGAAAATTGTGAAAATGGCAAATGCATATTGAGGTAATATTCCTCAAATATTCGGTGCTATACGGGGATCCTGGTCTGGACGCTGTGACAGGTATTCGCTCGGAGAGGACCTCGCCTGGCAGTTTTATTTTATTTAAGGCGGTCTTACACCTATAGGCCTTTCCAGCCAAAATTACATAAAAAAATGATAAAAAATATTATAATAAAATAATTAAAATATATTTTAAATATAACTTATTTTGAATAAAATGAGCCAAGGCAGAGGTCCTTAAACTAATTGTATCCTCAGTTATAGCATTTTCAAGAAAAATAGTTTGTCGTAACCTTTCTCTGATACTGCATGATGGATTTTCATGGAACACAGTGCAAATTGTTACTAATTTATATAGTTACGTGCCTAAGAGTTGCATTTTCAAGGTTTTCATGTGTAACTAACTACCTTTTCCATGCTAAAAACACAAAAAATTCAAAAAATGGAAAAAATTATTGCAATAAAATCAGTTGTTGCCATGAAAAAGGTACTTATCCATAAAAACCTCAAAATTGCAACTCTTACATCCATAACTACATAAATTAGGAACAATTTGCACTTTGTCCCATGAAAATACATCATTCGGTCTCAGGCAAAGGTTACGACAAACTATTTTTCTTGAAAATGCTATATCTGATGATAAAATCAGTTTAAGGACCTCTGCCTTGGCTCATTTTATTCAAAATAAGTTATATTTACAAAAGCCAAAAAGAAAGTAGGGTTAGAACATCACACCAAAGAATAAAGGTTGCGCCGACACCCCGTTTAGTCGTCTGTCACTTTGTTCCTTATAGTCGCCAAGCAGGGCGCTGCCGTGCCCTTTGATATGTTTTCATTATTTTATTGTAATAATATTTTTTATCATTTTTTTAGGTAAATTTGGTCAGAAAGGCCTATAGGTGTAAGTCCGCCTTAACGTAAATACGTCGAAAATTCCGGTTAATTCTTCGTCTCTACCTTTTTTTTTGTTTTGCTCTATCGCGCTCTTTTAAGTATTTTATGAAATTTAATTTTGTTTATACGCATTTTTGCTTCCTCCTAGAGGAAGCTTTGTGATAGTAAATTTTTGAGTTGTAAAAACATTTTATAATTCTGTTCCGAGGTGTTAGGAATCAAAAACCGCTGCCAATTCATTGGCACGTAGCTTCCTCAAACTTAATTTATTGATCCCTTTAATTAATTTTTAATTCTAATATTTAAAATTTAATACTTTATCTTGTACGGTTAGACTAACTAGGAGAGGGTCATAGCTCCGGATTCAGCTTAAACTGAGCGTTATATCTTTTTTCGTAATGAACCGATTTTTTTGGGCAACGAACTTGAGATCTTAAGATATATGAAAGCTACATCTGTGCCAAATTTCAGCACGATTGGGTAATTTTTGCTCTTGTTGTCGTGCGACAATGAAAACGCAAATTTTTTCTAAAATAATTTTTTTCTAAAAAACAAATGAAGATCTCCTGAAATTTTAACCAAATATAGTCTTCTATAAATTTAATAAGTGGTTAAAATTTTAAGTCGATAAATCAAGTATTTTTTGAGAAAACGCGATTCGAAAATTTTTTAGAAAATTTTTTTACCTCAAATATCTTTTTTCGTAATGGACCGATTTTTTTGGGCAACGAACTCGATCTGAAGATATATAAAAGCAACATGTGTTATATTGAATGCGTTATGTGGAAAGGCTGTTATAATGTGAGGGGGTATATTTTAAAAAATTTGATAATGACAAATTTTTTTTTTCATTTTTCAATTTTTCAAGTTTTACATTTTTGTTATTAATAAAAAACCGTGATAACTAAAAAATTTTTCTTTTTCGAAAATATAAATATTTTAATTCTCTTTCAAATGCTACCTATCCCATTCAGATACACAGAGCCATCCTCAAGAAATATACATTTTAAAAATGTCTAGAAAAATTTTAACCACAAATATCTCTGAAATTTATTAACCAATCATTTTGCCAAAAGAACTCATCCGAGAACTATCAATAATATACCTCTACAATGAATTTTGAAGCGAATAAGACAATTTTACTCTTGTAATAGTTGAACATATAAAACTCATTTTTTGTCATTTTTCAATTTTTACGTTTTTGTTAATAACAAAAGAACCGTGATAGCTAGAGAATTCATTTTTTTAGAAAATATAGGTAATTTAATTCTCTTTCGAATGCCACCCACCCCATTTAGATACATTGAGCCGTTCTCGAGAAATTACGATTTAAAAAAAAAATTGAAAAAAATTTTAACCTCAAATATCTCCGAAATTTATGGATCAATCCTTTTGCCCAAAGAACTCACTCGATTGGTATACAAAATGTACCCCTACAAAGAATTTCAAAGCGATTAAGCGAATTTTACTATACTTATTGAACGACAAAAAAATCACTTTTTTTTATAAATTTTTTTTTTCTCAAAAAATAATCAATAAAAAAACCTAAAAATGTAGTAAATTATAGTACTTAATATCCTTTATAAACAAAAAAATATTCATGTTAATATCTTTTTTAATTTCAAAATATAACCTATTTACAAAAAATTACGTTTTCATCAATAACTTATGACGAAATATAGCTACCGACTTTTTTTTTTTAAATTGTAGATAATTTTATCCTACATACAGAGAATTCATGATATATAAAAAATATTTGTTTTAAATATTAAAAAAATCGAAAATAAAAATTTTGAAAATTAAAAAATGGCTATAAAAAAAAAATTAAATTTTACAAAAATAGAATATTGACCCCAATTGTGGAAGCAAAATCTAAAGAAATGTTCACTCTCCCGTTAAAATCGGTCGAGTAGATCATGAGATATCAGCGTATGCGGACACACACACACACACACACACACACACACACACACACACACACACACACACACACGCGCGCGCACGCACGCACGCACGCACGCACGCACGCACGCACACACACACACACACACACACACACACACACACACACACACACACACATCCATACGGATATTTTCTAAAAATAGTGTATTTTGATTCCATATTTGCTAAATAACATTTCTAACACATTATCTCATAAACTTTTTTTTTTACTAACAAAGCTTCCTCTAGGAGGAAGCAATACATGGTTTTTGAAAAATGTCTGTATGGATGTATGCGTGTGTGTGTGTGTGTGTGCGTGTGTGTGTGTGTGTGTGTGTGTGTGTGTGTGTGTGTGTGTGTGTGTGTGTGTGTGTGTGTGTGTGTGTGTGTGTGTGTGTGTGTGTGTGTGTGTGTGTGTGTGTGTGTGTGTGTGTGTGTGTGTGTGTGTGTGTGTGTGTGTGTGTGTACGCCTGGAGGTCAGCTTCTACTTGGTCGATTTTGACCGGACAGGTCTCTTTTTTTTTTTTTTCTTTGTCTGATGGCGGGTCAAAATTCCGTGTTTTGATTGGGGCGATGTTTTTTTTTTTTTTTTTTTTTTTTTTCAAATTTTTGATTTTCTCAAAACTGTTTTTTGATGTTTTTAATGATAGGATCGAGGTATTCGAATCTGATGGGTAGCGTTCGAAAGAGAATTAAAATACCTATATTTTCTAAAAAAGAAAAGTTTCTAGCTATCACAGTTCTTTTGTTATTAACAAAAACGTGTTTTTTTTAGAAGCTTATAACTCCTAAACTTAACGGTCAAACTTTTTGAGAAAAATCATGATTATACAGAATATAAATAGCTATAATCTGTTAAAATTTGAATACATTCTGTAGGCTAGATTTTGAGCAAAAAATTGAAAAATGAAAAAAATCAGTTTTGTATGTCCAACGATTACGAGTAAAATTGACTTAATGGCTTCAAAATTCCTTTTAGAGCTCGATTTTTTATAGGTCTCGGTCGAGTTCTTTCGACAAAATGATTGGTCCATAAATTTCAGAGATATTTGAGGTTAAAAATTTTTTGACATTTTTTTAAAATCGTAATTTCTCGAGAACGGCTCCATGTATCTGAATGGGGTGGGTGGCATTCGAAAGAGAATTAAAATACCTATACTTTCTAAAAAAATATTAATTTTCTGTCTATCACGGTTCTTTAGTTATCATCAAAAACAAAAACGTGTTTTTATAAAAACACGTTTTTCTTAATAACAAAAGAACAATCATAGCTGTAAATTTTTTTTTCTTTACAAATATGAATTATGAAATATAAAAAAAACACACGTTTTTGTTAATAACAATACAACCGTGATAGCTATTTGTTTTATTATAAAATATAGGTATTTTACTTCTATTTCAAATGATAACTTTATCAGCTCAAAATTTATATAAATTTGATATAAATAAATAATAAATAAATAAATAATAAATAAATAAATAAATAAATAAATAAATAAATAAATAAATAAATAAATAAATAAGGCATGGTGTGGTTTGTGCACATAAGAATTATGCACATATTTATTGTGCACACTTTAGCATTGGAGTATACACATAGATATAGATATACACCAATGCTAAAGTGTGCACAATAAATATGTGCATAATTCTTATGTGCACAAACCACACCATGCCATAAATAAATAAATAATAAATAAATAAATAAATAAATAAATAAATAAATAAATAAATAATAAATAAATAAATTTAAAAATTAGCAATTTTTATTATTCATAAATGAATTTAATTATAATTATGCAATAAGTTTTTTTAAAAAACTATAAATTTTGTTATTAAAAATTAATTAAGGTAATCAACAAATTGTTTTTCATATGACAAGTACTTTTTTAGTAACTGATGTGTTTCAATTGTTTGTTTTTAAAAGAAAATGTATACCTATGTTTATAAGATGATATCTATAGATATACAATTCCTATTAAAAACAAACAATTTAAACACATCAGTTACTAAAAAAGTACTAGTCATATGAGAAAATGGTAAAGGAACTTTTTTCTTAGAATTTTGCGCTCTACACGATTATGTTTACAGACGCATACATTTTCAGAACAGGTTGTATACTGTCGGCCTTCCAATGTATTCACAGGATCAGTCAGAAACGGTGCGCTGCGTAGTTGCAAATATAGAAATAGCGTAAGCTTGGTTATTGGGAGCCGTGAGGATACACTAGAAGGCCTAGAGTATATAGTATATAAGCCATGTAAGTCAACCGTTTAAGTGACATGGGTTTTTAGTCCTAGCGAGGTTTTTCTCCATTCTACACTCCACTTACAAGGGGAGCACCAGGAATGCGGGGGACGAAAGGTCCGAATTACAAGGCTTGTCTTGCTTTTGGTATCCCCCTTTACATAGGGGACTTAAAATTTTACGAAATATCTGCGTGTAATAATTTTAATAATAAAACATAAAACAGGTGTGCGCTAGTGTTGTAAAATGCCTGGACATTTTATAAATGATAATATGACGTTAAATATGATGGACATGTGTCGGACATGTGACCGATAACCAAATCTCAATGTTTATATTACCGACACAAAAAAAATGCGAACATCCCTGGTAGAACTGTTAAGCATAATATAGCCATAATATGCCGTATTTTATGACGGCTGACCATTTTGTGCCGCATATTATGCTCATAAATCCTGTCACCTGGCCACATAATTATGACCATAGTTATGCTGATAATTATGACCACAATTATGCTGAAGGGATAACGAGATTAGAGGGACTATAGTAAATAATTATGACCATAACTATGGGCATAATTATGCTGAAGGAGCAGGGGAGATATAAGGCTGCCCGTAAATGAAAATGTCCGAACGTTAGAAAGAGAGAGAAGATCGTGGGACGTAGCTATCTCTCTCGTCACGCAAGCTGACGCTCACTTTCTGCGCGTACTGCGCACGCGCAAGTATAAGAGAGAGCTACGTCCCGCAATCTTCTCTCTCTATCTCTGCGGCTGCCGGAGGCCTGACTTCCCTTATTATACTCTATAATACCTCTGTGACTGTGATACGAATAGCTGTAATATAACGAACTACCAGAGCGGAGACTGTGTGTGTGTGTGTATGTGTGTGTGTGTGTGTGTGTGCGTGCGTGCGTGCGTGCGTGCGTGCGTGCGTGCGTGCGTGCGTGCGTGCGTGCGTGCGTGCGTGCGTGCGTGCGTGCGTGTGTGTGTGTGTGTGTGTGTGTGTGTGTGTGTGTGTGTGTGTGTGTGTGTGTGTGTGTGTGTGTGTGTGTGTGTGTGTGTGTGTGTGTGTGTGTAAGAGAACACTGGGAGAAAAACACAGCCATCAGAAGGTTCGAAATTAAGGTTAGAATTGCCGAAGCGCTCGCTGTAAACAGCCTGAGCGACGAGCGCGGCGGAGGTCACGTGACCTTTGTATACGTTTGTCGATCGTTCAGCATCTCGTTCACCATAATTATGGTCATAATCAGGACGAATTCCCCCGTATTAATTATGATTAATTGTCTAGTCAGAATTATGAACATCGGCCATTTCTTATGCTGAATATTCCTGCAGGGTTGTCGTTACTGTCACATAATCCACTATATAGTGGCAAAATGTCCGTCATAAAATTTTTGGACTTGTGGCCATAGAAAAACCGCTGCCAATTCATTAGCCCGTAGCTTCCTCAACCGTAATTTGTTGATTCCTTTAATTAATTTATAATAACAAATTTTATAATTTTGTTAAAAATTTATTGCATAATTATAATTAAATTCATTTATGAATATTAAAAATTGTTAATTTTTAAATTTATTTATTTATTATTTATTTATGTGAAATTTATATAAATTTTGAGTTGATAAATAAAGTTATATTTTATAATAAAACAAATAGCTATCACGGTTGTTTTTTTATTAACAAAAACTTTTTTTTAAAAAGTTCAAAACTCACAAATAAATTATAATAATGCAGAATATAATGCATTCATAATGCATAATTCATAATTATAATAGATTATAATAGATATAATTTTTAAACATTTTAAACATTTTAAAAACAAGAATATAGACAAACTTTTTTAGAATTTTTAGCGGTTCGAAATGCAATTATTTAAAGATAAATATTCGCAAATGTAAAATATAGAAAGTCTACTATTCCAAAAACACAAATTTAGAAGGTTTAAACTTTCGAAAAACCAATTAAGAATATTCAAACTTTCGAAAAAATATACTAACCTCCAAATAGAATTTTTGTCAACTTTATTGCATGAAACATGCAATAATTTGATCTTTTCGACATATTGAACTTTCTAAAGTATGAACTTTTCGACATTTTAAGCTTTCGAAAGTTTGATCTTTCTACATTATGAACTTTCGAAAGTTTCCTCTTTCTACATTATGAACTAATCTATATTTTGAACTTTTGGTACTATAAACATTTTGTAGTTGGAATTTTTGATCTTTTAAGGTGGCTCATGCGATTTCTTATAAAAAAGCAGATACATCTTAAACTTACCAAATATGTTCTTTAGACATTAAACTTTCAATCTGTACTAAGAAAATTGTAGGTCAACGACCAAATTATCGAAAAAACTGAGTTTATAAATAGGTACGTTTAACACATAACCTTATGGGAATGAACAGTTTATTGCTTCGTAGTAACTTGTAATAAAGCAGTTTTTAATGTACAATATATGAAATTAAAGATTTTTTTATGAAGAATCTAATGATATCATCAGAATTTTAGGTTAACGACCAAACAAGAAAGATATTAACAATAAACGTTACAAATGTGCTACTGCGCATGCGCACTGCGACCAGTCATATAAATGTAGCGACAAATTAGCAAAGTTTTTACTTATTTATAAAATCTCTTTTTTGTTTGAACATTTAGAAGTTATTTACAATAAATTTGCGTAAAATACGTTACCTTAATTTGGCAATAATAAAGAAGCCCCTTGCGGGGCCCCGACTTGATACGGCACCAAACGCATGAGCTACTTTAATATAGCTAAATATCGTATCAGATTCTACATTTTTATCATTCGAAAACATTATTTTCTAAATTAAGTACAGATATTTTCTGTAGATGCCTATTCTATAATTTGCATTAGATAAATTGGCTTATCGAAATTGTGCCATTCTGAAATAGTGAAGTCATTTCTATAAATGTATTTTCTAAAATTTTAATATTGGTTAAG
Organism: Torymus aiolomorphi; assembly: GCA_036365515.1. Lineage (NCBI taxonomy): Eukaryota > Metazoa > Arthropoda > Insecta > Hymenoptera > Torymidae > Torymus > Torymus aiolomorphi. The sequence continues at coordinate 205,242,168 of CM070875.1, read as the reverse complement.
GTGGTACTTTGTAAAATCGATTTCGACGTCATCGATTTTCGACATTATGAATTTTTAATTTTTAATTTTCTTCATTCCATGTTTTCCATGATAAAAATTTCTAACATATTACTTTTCTGAAAAAAAAATATTCTATTTGTCGATACCCACCGAGATATTTTACATAAAGTCAGCAGCTCAAAATTTTAGAATCGCTTATGCTTTGTGAATTAACTAATATTTTTTTATTCAACAAAATTTGTCTGATTCTTTATTACTGAATTTTATAAGTAATCTATTATTAATTATGTGTACCAAAGCTAAAAGTAAATTACTATAAAAAAGTTGCATTCACAATAATTGTAAGGCAATTAACAATTGTATATTTCAATGCGCATAGAAATACTTATTACTCAATAATTTTCAAATAAAATATGATGTTGTTATTAAGCCTTCGCTTCATGAATTTCATACACTATGTAATCTACAAACTTATAACACATTAACATCTATAATACAATTATTTATTTTTCAATTTACACTGAATAGTTTATGAAATTTCATGAAGCAAAGGCTTAATAAGAAAACCATATTTTATTTGAAAATTATTGGTTATGAAGTATACGTCTGTGCATTTCAATTTGTAATTGCTAAATTGTCTTTCAACTACTTTATTGCAACTTTTGTATAGTCATTTACTTTTAGCTTTGCACACAATAATATAGATTACTTATAAAATTCAGTTTCGCATAGATATGAAGATTACAAATAGAGTGTTTTAATAGTGTAAGCGTCTCCCATTGAAAACTGTGGAAAGTAAATATAAATATTATTACTTATAAGCTAGTCAAAAATATTGTTGAAAATAAATATTTAATATATTTTTCATGCTTTGAAAAAATTCAGCGACAAGATCCATGACATGAGATATATGAATAATATTAAGATCTCAAATCCATCGGGTTGTCGAAAATATAAATTATTGCTTTCTACTGACATGTAAAAAATATACAATTCTTTTCAAGTGGGTTTGCTAACATCAATCAGGGCTTATTTGAAAGGGTCTTTAATAAAGATTCAGTAAAAATTTTGTCGAATGAAAAATATTCTGCTGTACTTATTATTTTCTTTTTTTCAGATGAAGGTATACTAATAAGTTGCGAATCTGAGACTTTCCAATTGGATCATAAAGAAAATAGAACCACATTCTAAAAATAAAAAGAAAATTTTTTCCCAATCAATATTTTAAGTATAAAAAAAATTTCAGGATTGAGTAAAAAAAATGAGAATAGTTGAATTTTCACAAAAAATTGCAAAGAATAACAATTTTTCATGTCTAATAAGTTTTGTAATTATTTTTTAATTATTTAAATACTGGTGTAAAAATCTAAGAACATTTTTTTTTTCACCAAAAACATTTAACACTGTTAACATTATATTTTATATGTACTATTACATGTATATACTGAATTGTAATTGATCTCAGAACCATATCATTTAAAATAAATAAATAAATAAATAAATTCGCAAAGTAGAGAGGTTAGAAGCGAGAAAGGGCTTACCGAATCCATGATTTGCAGGTGATTTCGTTGTCTTGTTGTCTAAAATGAGTCACCACCCCCAACCGATGGACGCGACAAGAATAACAACCACCAGGACACCGTACTACAACCGCCGCTGTCATCGCTGGGAACGCCGAACAAGATACAGGCACGGCAGTTTCGGTAGGCCTTTCTACAAACAATTCAATTAGCTGTTGGCGCTGCCGTGCCGCGTGCGTGCTTGCGAATTTGCAATAAGTATAATCGTCTCGTCCGCGGCGTCCCCAGCGATGACAGCTGCGGTTGTAGTACGGTGTCCTGGTGGTTGTTATTCTTGTCGCGTCCATCGGTTGGTGGTGGTGACTCATTTTAGACAACAAGACAACGAAGTCACCTAGAAAGCATAGATTCGGTAAGCCCTTTCTCGCTTCTAACATCTCTACTTTGCGAATTTATTTATTTATTTAGTTATTTTAAATTATATGGATCTGAGATCCATTACATTTCAGTATATACATGTAATCCCTCTATATAAAATGCAACCAGACATGTTCGGCGCCATGTTGATTTTTTCTCGAAAATCTCGAAGTATATCTCGAAAATCTCGAATAGCGTCAATTGCGTCTGCTAAAGTTAGAGGGACTAGAGTTTTAAATGCGAACTAGATTAAGTTTTGAATACAGATATTGTAGTAATATGTAAATTGTATTTTGTATTATGTTGACATGTTGTTGTAAATTACATTATTGTAATTATTGCATTTGTAAAATAATAATATTAAAGAGGCGTATACATTCAGATGTTGCACTGGACCCTTTCTACATATGTGTGTTCTGCTGTTCTAGACAACTTCTCTCTATGTCTGTCTCTGTCTCACATAAACGGAACAGATCTATCTATCTTTGTCGGGAACACACAGAACACACAGAACACACATATGTAGAAAGGCCCCCGTGTTGCATGCGCAGAGATGCAACGTGACTGTGACGCGCGTCATAAGACGGTCATGCGACCGTCTTAAGACCGTCGCAAGACCGTCGAAAATATGAAGCAAATGACCATACTTTGTCAAGTTCCTGATGACGCTTATCGCCATTTTAACAGATTTGATATTGATAAATGCAACACATATTTGTCTAAAGTTTTTAAAACTCGTATCGTATATTTCTTAAAATAAACTTTTTATATTTAAACTATTTTTTTAATAGCAAAACTTAGATTAAAATTAAAATTCATGACGTGACCAAAACTTTTAAGACGGTCATTCTACATCTATATAGATTTATAGGGTTATAGATTGGATAAATGCAATACATATTTGTCTAAAGTTTTTAAAACTCCTATATAGATATACATAAACTATTTTTTAACTATCAAAATTACAATTTAAATAAATTTTATTACAAGAATAAAAGTTACAATCACAAAATAATTTATTAGATTAAATTAACTTTATAATGACAAATATTAAATGTAGCTCCTATTACACTATACTCGGGACTACCGCTTTCAAATGTAGCTCAATCTGAGACACAAAATACAACAAACTTGCGGTTTTTATAGGCGATGATCACAAATCTGATATTAAAAATAATGTAATAATGAATTTGAACAAAATTATTTAAACAAATTATTGAGAAATATAATTTTTTGAAACTATAATTACGGAACTGTATTATGTTTTGTTTTTGGGGTTGCCAATCACGAATCTGATATCAAAAATAATGAAATAATTAATTTAAACCGGATTATTTATTTAACAAACTATTACAAAATAGAATTTTTTGAAACTATAATTACGAAACATGTATTAGTACAAGTAGGCGGGGGATATGAGGTCCACGCATGTAAGGGAGTTATGTAGACATAAAAAAATAAGCAAAACGATTATTTAAATAACATGTAAACCCCAGTAGTCAGGGGATATGAGGTCCACGCATGTAATTTGCCCACCACTAAGCATCGAAGCCGAAGATTGGCTCCGATTGGCTGAGAGTTGGGTACCTTAATGCACAAGGTACATTATGTAGATACTCATGAATGACAGAAATTTTAAAACGGTAATTTCTCGAAAACACGTAAAATGTATTTACGTCGTCATTCCTGGAAGCCACATATATGTATTTGCATAAATACTTGACCATTTTGATAGCTTTATTAACAAATTATTAGCAAAATAAAAAAAAAGAAAATCAGCGCGCGAAGCGCGCGTGTCGAACTCTAGTAGTATATATATAATATAATGTTAACAGTGTTAAATGTTTTTGGTGAAAAAAAAATAATTTTCTTAGATTTTTACACCAGTATTGAAATAATTACAAAACTTATTGGACATGAAAAGTTGTAACATTTTCATTAATGATCTTTGGTTCGCTTTATTATCAATTCAGCTATAAATGGAAAACTTACTTGTTCTAAAATGTAGTAGTATTACGTATTCATAAATTAATCTGCAGCACTTGAATAACATTACTTGAATTCAAATTATACATACCGATTAAGAAAATTCAAATCTGTCATCAAGGAAAGTTCACAATCTTCAGGTCATAGAGTATAGTTTGAGTTTGGACTATACATTTCTTAGTGAAAAATATGAAACACAATTCCTAAGGTTCACTGACCATGCAGGGCCTCTTTGCATAATTAATGATCTTATTTTTACATTTATTTTACAGGTATACACTTTCATCAAACTTGTTTGAATTCCATTATTGAGAGACTTCCCTCTGAATAAACTTATTCAAAACACATTTAATGATCTGCCCTTCCAAAGCCCATAAATGGTGATTGTGAAGATTGTGCACTTTCCTTGTTCACAGATTTGAATTTTCTTGAGCGGTATGTATAATTTGTTACTTGCACTATGTCACTTAAATGGCATATTAAAGTAATGTTATTGAAGTGCAGTGGACTAATTTATGAATAAGTTTTAGAACAGGTAGGTTTTTCATTTATTGCTGAATTGATAATAAAGTCATCCAAATGCTTTGATCCATTACTGAAAATGTTATTTCTTTTTTCATTAATTATTCATCTGTAATTGAAATATCGCATGTATTTAAAGTTGTCAATTCCGAGAATATGGATGCTGACAAATAAAAAATGCAACAAAAAGTTGATTATTAAATAACAAGAACTAATTTATAAACTCTAAAGTCAGTCATGTCAAAATTAATTTTTTTAATAGTTTTGGATCTGCGGTGTAGACCTTCACTAAGTAAACTCAATATTTATAGAGATCTACTTGAAATAATCCTAAGCGGAAGAAATATTTTAATAAAAAAAGAAAATTATATTTTAATAAACCGGTTATTACTAGCTTGAAAAAATAGCAAAGAAAACATGTCAAAAAATTGAGAAAATTAAAGCAAGAAACTAGTTGCGGTTAGATACTTGTTTATAAGAATAGGAAAGTCTAAAATGGTCAAATTGTTGGGTTTTGCGTGTTCTTTTATAAGAGAAATTTTTTTTTCATGCGTGTACATAAGAAGTAATAGTGATCTAATTATTAGCTAATTTAATTAATTTATTGACTTTTTTTATAACTAGTTATTTTATTATTTGGTACATATCATTGTTTTACAGTTTAAAACGATATTTTTCTTTTCATTCATCTTTTTTGTAAACTATTTTCTTGCTGCGTTAAAACCATGTAAACTTCAAACGCACACAAAGCGAATGCCATAGACAAAGACAGTCCCAGAGACAAAGAGGGTCCAAGAAACCGAGAATGTGTAAGTGGCAAAGAGTTTGCCTAAGCCACAATGAGAATTCCGTCTAAGAGACAACGAGAATGTCTAATAGACAGAGTCTGAGGGGCAAAGGGACATTCTAAGAGACAGAGAGTCTAAGAGGCAGAATGTGTAAAAGTCAAAGAGATTGTCTAAGACAATGAGAATGCTGTCTAAAAGACCAAGAGAATGTCTAAGAGACAGTTTGAGATTCAAAGAAAATGTTTAAGTGACAATGAGAGTCCAAGAGATAGAGCGTGTCTAAGGGACATAGGTTTCTAAGAGACAGAATTTGTTAGAGATAAAGAGTCTAAGTGATAAAGAGAATGTATAAGAAACAAGGAGATTGTCTGAGACACAATGAGAATGCCTTCTACAAGACAAAGTGAATATCTAAGAGATGTAGTTTGCAGGCACGCGTACACACACGCACTTCCGTGTCGAGTTGCTTGTTTCGCATCAGGCGCCTTCCCAGGTGGCGGATAGGGGAAAGCTCGTCAGACATGAAGGGCAAATAAAATACCCGGTGTGGACTAAAACTGGATAGGGGAAAGTACCCCGAATAAGAAACCAAACTCTCCTTGAGGTGGCTGCAGCGGGCTAGTAAACGTAGAGTTATGGAAATTCTCTACCATGTTTTGTTTACAAATTCCAATCTAAAAATTTATATAACAAGATAAGGGGTCCTTAAGATAACGAACAAAATTGTGGTTAGAAAATTGTCAATGTTGCAAAAGTAGATTTTGTCCACTAAAAATAAATTCAATAAGAAATTGTTTGTAGATTTGTCCACGTATTTTATAAACAATTGGAAATAACTTTGCAGATTTTTAAAATTCTTCAATTTTGATCTCGTATATCCCCCTGAAATTGAACAAGGAATAAAATGAGACGTTCCAAAATAAATTTTACTGAAAATAAAAAATATAATTAGTCTTTTTTATTAAATTTATTTTTAGTAGACAAAATCTACTTTCGCAACATTGGAAATTTGCTAAAAAAAATTTTTTTCGTCATGTTAAGAACCCGTTATGTTTTCTCTGTTATATCATGTGTAAACAAATCATTAAAACAAATTATCATAACTTTAGGTCTACTAGACCGCTGAAGCCATCTTAAACATATCAATAATAGCATTTATTTGCAGGACAGAATGATTATATTAATTGTAGGGTGACTTCACCAGTCAAGAAACGAATAAGGAAATTGTAACTTCTGTTATTTAATTAAGTGGTTTAAAAATGGATTTAAAGTAAACTCCTTTTGAAATTTATATTCTAAAATGTTCAAACTTTACGTCGGTGAGCAAAATTTGAATAAAGAATCAAAGTAATAATTTTATTTAATGAAAATCTGTAAATATCTCCTAAAAACCAGTAAAGGAATACATCGCGCCAGTGAAGAAACGCTTAATATCGGCGATTTTACAATTTTATTCTTAACAAGATAATTTCTTTTATGCAGAATCTTTATATAAAATGAAATAAAATTTTCAAGGATTCGAAAATTATCGTCATCTTAGGTAAACAGTACATAGAAAGCCTGATATTTCCATATATATAAAGAAAATGTTCGTTAACTGGTGACTGTTCAAATACTGGTGTAGTCACTCTATAAGCATAGTTTTTTTATTTTGCCATGGATTTGGCTAAATATAGGATTATCCGGTACTGACAATTGGACGAATATTTGGCCCAAAATACGTTCAAATTTCGCTGTGATAATCCAGGAATTTGATTATGTACGTATAGTACAGGCATGCATACATCTCGAAAAACGCTTAAAATGGACTCATTTTAGGTAGAAAACAATTTTTATTTAATAAATTATTAGTATTTGAGCTGTGATAATTTTCACTCTGGTGAAAATGTAACCCTATTCCGAGTAGCGGTTGTTCCTAAAAATAAACTAATTGTCCTGAAATCTGGCACAGATATAGTTTTTTTTATCTTCAACGCGAGTTCGTTGTCCAAACAAGTCCGATTGTCGTAACCAAACATATTTTAGAAAAAATTTTTTCAATATTTTCGAATAGCATTTTTTTTTAGAGATTATATGATTTATCGACTTAAAATTTTAATCTTTCATTACATTTATTCAGGACAATATTGCCTTGAAATTTTAATAGAGTAGCAAAATCCAAACGCGCTGCGCGCGTACTATTTTGTTTTTGAGGTTGTGTATACGTATGTTTCATTATGATTTCACTTCAATTAGTTTAAATGATAGGTTAATCAGATCGTTTTTCAAAAACAAACATTAATCTCTACATTGTATTTTGATTTAATTATTTAGTTTTAAATAGCTAAGAATAAAAATTCGATTTAAAAAAATTCAAATTCAACGGAGGTATCGAATCTTTTCGCGCCTATTCCTTACAGACCAATTAAAATCAATTTTTAAATGCTTCTCTACATCCGGCTATCGTTTTTTAAAGAGTGGATTATCTTCATTTGTTTTAGAGAAAAAAAATATTTTAGATAAAAATAGCGTTTTCGTTGAATTTATAAAAGTTTGTAGTTGCCTTTATGACAGAGCGACGTTAAAGATAAAAACAAATGAAAGCTACTCTGAAAGTATTGATATCTCTCAAGGATATTTTATAAGGCGAAATTTTAGTCCACTTTTATTTGCGTTATTCATATGTGATCTAGAGGATTTTCTGTTCCTTAACAACGCCAGAAGTTTATTAATATTGTCTTTAGATTTCGCGAATGAAATAGCGTGCTTAGCTTAGGCTGACGATGTTGCGATGCTCCCCGACTCATATCGCGACCTGGCTATCGAAATCGAAATTCTTGAGTAATACTGTGAAATTAATGGTCTAAAATTTAGTAAATGTAGCGAAGTCAAAAATAATTGTTTTTCGCAAAGTCAAATTGAAGCGTTTTCGAAGCTTTTATTTTAATGGGAGTCCTTTGGAAATAGGGAATGGGTACCTTGGTGTCGTATTCTTATTCTCTGGTCTATTTATAGCTAACCTGAAAAAAGTAGCCGCTTGTACTCATGCAGCAATAACATCGTCTATTCAGATCACTTTGCACTAGCGTACTTTTTTACGCAATAACAGTCTGGGGGTTGCGTTACTTTGAGCCGATTGACAAAATTCAACTATAGGCTTCCATAAAAATCTTCTGTCGCTACCGGGATCTTGTCCTTCCTTCGCAGGTAGGCTTGCAACTGTCTCACTCCCACTGCCTTGGTATATCCTTATTATTTTATTCAACTAGTTGATAATATATACAAAATGGAAAACACGAAATATCCCAAAATGTGTTTGAATATGCTAATCATTCATTCCAATAATATTAATTCCAAATATAATTGGATCTCCCAAATTAATGCAATAATCAGGTCTCACGATTTATACGAATATTTGCCTATATTAAATCTCCCCAAATTTTGTGAAAGTAAAGATACCTTTTTGGAAAAATATAGACTCAATATCTTGCAATCAGATCTATGTAGACTAGAATGTACCGATGCCCTATAATTATATAATAAATTGGGCATCTTAAACCCCTCATATTCCCTCCTACAGTCGAAAAGTTCTCTGAAAATGCTAAAAATAATAGCGCAAACGCGCTTGATCACTACTTGTTATGGCAGGATTCTAAATAATCAGGTACGGTATAAATTTATTCCATCCGACTACTGCCATATCTGCTGTAGACCGGAATCGGTCAACATATTACATTTTTTGGCCTATGTTCAGTAATCTGAGAGTATCAATATTCGACAAAGAAATCGAAGTAATCTAGTCGCAAGATTATTGGCTAACTATGTTGAACGCTCAAGCGACTTCGTCACATACGAAAATAGTCCAGTTTATCAAAAAAGCGTCGTCGGTCTGCGACATCTATGTTCACAAAATTACCTTGCCGAAACTTCATAAACGATAGAGTGGATAAATCCTTAATTGATATATTATACGTGATTCGTTTTCAATAGAAGCTGTTTGTTGTAAAAATCTCTAAGAACGACGAATAGCGCAAATGAACACGGCCACTTCTAAGGCATCGGAAATTAAAGAGCAAAGTAGTAGAAGCCCTTGAAAGCAACGGCAAAGAAAGTGTTTACGCCCCATAACCGTTTCACCGATACCAAGAGTTTAGCCATTTAATTCAAACTGTGCGTTTAGCCGGCAAAATGGGAAACCTTGTAAAGTCAATTCAAGAGGTGTCGAATAAAATTGTTTTACTATAGGCCTTTTTTCACTGTTATTTCAGCAATTATACTTGTTACGTGGCTTTCAGACGTGCTCCTTTAAACAAATTAAAAAACTTGTGGAATTTCATTCAGCAAAATCTGTATTAAACTTGTTTTTATAAGTTTTATATGCATTAAATACGCTGCACTATAATAACTAAATAGAATAAATACCATAACTCTATTAACTTTGCTTGTACCTATTACTTATTTTTGTATTAAAATCATAATATTGTACTATGAATAACTAGGTATATATTGTAAATTCAACAATACCTCCGTAAACATCAAATAATGATTTGGTATCTGTAATATATAGTTCAACTGTAAAATTGATTAGAAAACAACCCTTACAGTTATTCCCGGTGGATATATTGAATGCTACATGAATTATTACAAACAACAAACGGTTAAAATACTATTTGACATCCGGAGATTAAACAAATTGAATAACAATACTTTTTGTTAATTTTATCAGAACTCTCCACATTTTAAAGATAGATGTTGTATCAAAAAAAGCTCATCTTTTAATTAAAAATCATATAAACTCAAATGTATGTAAAACACATAACATAATGCGAAGATTCCTCTGAAGGAAGGTGTTCCGCCAATCATTCACAGCAACAACAAAGAACCGCGTCTACGAGCGCTACGATAAGTCCCCGAATTGAGCAATCTTGGACGGCTTTTGTTTTCGAGAGAGAAAGAGACCGAAAGAGAGAGAGAGAGAGAGAGAGAGAGAGAGAGAGAGAGAGAGAGAGAGAGAGAGAGAGAGAGAGAGAGAGCACCACTTCCACCACTTGTAAATATAATTACAAACTCCCACCCTCTTCCCGTTAATTTGATTCGGCGCTTGTTTTCATCTCCCTCTCCCTTCCTCTCTCTCTCTCTCTCTCTCTCTCTCTCTCTCTCTCTCTCTCTCTCTCTCTCTCTCTCTCTCTCTCTCTCTCTCTCTCTCTCCCCCCCCCCCCCCCCCCCTCTACGTCTCTCCTCCTTCGCCTCTGCCCATTGTCTTCTGTCTCTTCATTCAAATTACCCCGAGTCGCGAGGAAGAAGCGACAAGGCAGCGACTCTGTTTCCCTCTATTTTCTCCCTTATTGTTGCGGTTTTATTGAATCTGGGGAGGAGGGCAGACGCGCGCATTGTTTCCCGAGAAAACGCGCGTGCGGGCACGGGGTTTTAGCGTAAACTACGCTCGGTGCTTTCTCTCTGTATCTTTTCCACGGAGGGCGAGAGGGAAAATCGGGCGGACTCGTACCTTTTTCCTCGCTTTTTGGACTGCTTGTCGTCGCTTTTCAGTTTTCCGGATGGCTGGGCCTACCTTGCCATCCTTTTATCTTTTCGGAACGCTGCTCGTGTCACGCAGCTCGCAGCCACGCGAATGAAAGATTGCCAGGAGATGGACCAGGTGATCGATTTGCTTTTGATAATTAATAGCACCGTCTGCTTCAGTTTGAAACTTAAAATAAAGTTCGTGCGAATTTCTTGAGCCTTGAAATCTCACTGAATTACATATGCCAAAGCCATTGGCTTTCGACATCTAGGTCATATAATTTCTATTGAAAATCATACTATAAAATATCATACATACACGTCTTCTACACATATGTGGTCTACATACATTTTCTAAGCGATACGCGATATGGGAACATTATTACACATGCGCAAAAGATTTGTAGATTTTCAAGATTTTTGAGTTGAGCTGAGCACTTGAACATTGAAAATAGTCTGACCACTGCGGATTTCGGTCGAGATTTCTCACTCAACCTTTACAAATCATAAGAAGTCCCCCTAGACAATAAACATGTGTAGTGGCATCACGTTGTCTCTGTACCTAAGGCCAATGTAATAGAAAGAAAGTAAGAAAGAGATGTTTGAGAATCAATATGGCCTCAATTCGATACATATTCGGGATGCATTTTTTAAAGAGACCTTTTAATACAAAAAAATATTTTTAGCAGTTTGTTTTAAATATCCGAAAAACGAACAGTTTCATTTTAATTTTTAATAAAACCTTACACTAATATTGCTTATGCAATATCGAGAATTTGTTAAAAAAAAAAAAAAAAAAAGTTTGTATTAACTGTTGGATATGTAATGCTCACTGCCCTACTTTTCCGCAGTAATACGTTCTCTGAAAACTATAAAAATATATCATTAATTAAAAATAATTTCGCGAATGATAATTAAAATTACTTTCTATCTTTGTTTCTTTCGTGGTACATTGATTCGCTTTTTTCTAACGATTGAGAAGAGTCTAGCATCATTTTTTCCGTTTATGCGTTATTCTCTAACTCCTCCTTCCTAGTAGTACTCCTCCATCTGAGTATAAAATGCTTATACGATATCAAGAAATTCAATTTTGAAAAAAAAACAATTTTATGCTGCTTGTAGTAACTGTTGAATGTACTCACACAGCCATAGTTACCCGCATTAACTTAAGGGCGGCACGGATCAATATGGGTCATGAATTTCTTCCTTGTTGTGGTAGACGAGCCACATTATGTTACTGAGAATAAAATGATTAATAATTAATAGAAGAGGTTGGCAGACCATGTCAGCGAAACGTTGCTGATATAAAAGAAAAAACGTTGTTTTTCTTTTACCTGCCTCCGTTAGATCTATTTACTACATTTTAATAACAATTGGAGGGCAATATTTATATTATACTCATTAATTAAGTATGTTAGTATAATATATCGGAAAAAATGTCTAAAATTAAGAATTTTCAAAATTAACTTGAAATTTTAATTTCAAAATACTAATAATACTAATTAAGTCTTGAATCGATGGAACAATAGTTTTGGCTTACTTAAGGGTTATTTGTTGGTTATATAATTTTTTATGGCTTTTCTTGCCTCTCGTATGGTATAGGTTTCCAAGAATGAATAAACCGAGATTTAAGTAGTACTTAATTGGTTAGAATGAATTAGACTCGTAGTGTTTTTTTTGTTTGTTTTTTTTTTCAACTTCGCCGTTTAGTTTTTCTAATTTCTTATTTATTGGAATAATTTGTTTTTTGTAAGATTCTACGTTAATCTATTAAAAAAGATAATATTTTTTATTCCCTTTGTTCTGCTTTTTTTTTTATTTTTAATAAGTCTACTTTGAATTTCTCTACGTTAATATTTACGCGAATCCTGGTGACTGAACCCCTTAAAACTGGATTCTTCACTGTAAAGTTGTTCAATCACTGTTTGTTCTTCATTATTAAGACCACACATTAATATAATTATTGACACTAGATACAACACTGACACTATCCGAAATAGTAGGGGAAGGTTGGGCGTCATGGACACCCTAATTTTAAATTAAAATTAAATAAATTAAAAATAGATTTAGATAATAATAAAATATGTAATCAATAGTTCACTTCATCCAAAACACGATTCTAGTGATAGAAAATGTTTTATTAACCCCGATTTTTCACCAAAAATGAAAAAGCAAAACGTTTAAAAATGCTCCGCGTGCCCCATTAAGGGGCATGAATAACAGGGGGTAGGGCACGAGTAGCACACGAAACGATGAACTGCCGTAGCGACCTTTAAGAAAGGGCAATAAATTTTAGTTGACAAAGCGTACTTAATTTTTATTCAATATAATAAAATGAAATAAAACATTTCAAACTATATTTTATCAAAATTAGATTGTCTCTATTAACACAGTATTTTTAATACAAACTGTTATTATAATTTCCATAAGTATGACAAATAACAATCTATAAATTTATTTATCACAGTAATAATACTTAAATCGATAATTAAAACAAACTATTAATTTATATTTAAAGCTTTGGCAGTAATATCATTAACATAACAAATATTGCCATCTTGAGTTGCTAGATTTCTCTGACTTGCAGATCAGCTATTTTTCTCCGGCGCTGCTGACGGACGTCGCCGTGTGCTACTCGTGCCCCACCAGGGGTGATACATGTGCCCCGCTTTCATCGTTTTATTCAATCGTTAATACATAATTATTAAGCACTATTAAGTAAAAAATCAAACGAGGCTTCAAAGTTCAATGTCCAAACTATCGAAATACACTTAATTTGGACAGTATCATCCTTTTTTGCATTCTGACAGACGAATGAAAATTGCAACCGACCTTTTTTTTCAGCTTCTAATTTGATTTTCATTAAACTTATTAACATGACTTTCTTTTTGCATATTTTGCGCAGAGACAAAAACTAGAAGTATTTTTCTTTGATTTTTTATAAACATTTATTTTTAAATATTTATTTACTTTTTAACCCTTTCGTACCGTATGGGTCCTGTAGGACCCACTTTGTTCAACATGCTGTAGAAATCTGAAATTTAATAATTTTTTCAATCTACTTATTTAGTCGTGTTCTCTTATTCAAGGGGAAGCCCCTCTGGCCATTAAAATTAAATTTTTTTGTTTTCTTCCATTTCGTTTAGTACATTAAAAAAGGGCTCGGCAATGAAAATTGGGATTTGACGAAAATTCGGATCTTGAATGATTTATTTTAGAATAAAGAAATGGTTAGTGGTTATTTTTTTTTTTATTTTAAGTGATGGATCTTGTTAATGAGACAACGTACTAAGAATTTAATACTATCCGAGTTCAATAAAATAATTCTATGGGCGGATATGGGTTGTATGGGTCCTCCAGGACCCACTTGGAAAATAGTACTTATCGACACTTTTGGAGAAAAAAAATTGTCGATTGATCTTAGTTAAAGCCTCCACAATTATAGTATACAAAAAAAGTCACTTTTTCCCCGGGAAAGGGGTCTCGGTACGAAAGGGTTAAATATTGAGGTGCCAAATTTATCCGCCTGCCACGCCGTCCCCTGCCGTCCCCTATAGTTCACTTCAATTTCACTGCAACTATTGTCCACGTCAATTCCACTTTCCTGCGACATAATTGTTTAATGAATTATAGTGATGCTACGAGAGATGTAGTACACTGATATTGCTGGAAAAAAGACGACGGTCAAGATGTAAACACTGGTATTGCGGAAGATCGTAAATCACTGTCGGCAACAAAATCAGTCGACATGATCAGCCATCTCCACTGTGACGAGTTTAATCAAGAAAAATTATTAATAAATGGTGTTTAGGCAAGAGCGTGACAAATGAGATCTCGCGATAGTTTTTGTCTCGTGGACGCTACTCTTTTAGTTAGACGCGTAAAAATTAGTTCGGGTGTTTTACTAGCCCACACTTAGTCACTTTCAAAAGACAACTGCTAAATATCATCTCACAAGGGTCGAGTTTAAAGCTGTAACAATGCATAGTGGTATTAACGGAGAAACTTTGGATAACATCATATGAGGTCAGCTGCTAAAAAGAATTATAATTGGGGTTGTTATCGATGAGGCTTTCAATGGCGATGGAGCTCTAAATTTGTTTAACTTTAACATTTTAATATGAATTTTCTGTGCTTATACGTTGATGGTGTACAGGTACCTTCGAAACTACAGCCTGATTTCAGAACGTCCTTGAAGGTATATCGGCTCGCCGGCCTTCTAAAGGTTAAAATAATTATTATATAAACTTTAAAAAAAACTATACTACATTCTACTATGAAAATTTCAATATATTACAGTAAATATGAAGCATGAAATAAATGAAAAAATATTCTTACTTTTAAGAATAACTTTGGATTCGAACTGCTTAGCTTTATATATAAAAACCACCAAGCTAAGATTGTCCAGGAAATAATTCTTCATAATTATTATTGTGGTACAATCCATATATATTTAATAATGCATTGCATTTAAGAACATTGTTATGATTCAAGAGCTTCTTCTACAATAATAGGAAAACCTTCATTAAGTATTTCTAAAATTTAAATAAATGCCTTTTATTTCTTATTTAATATTTTAATATTTTGAGTAAATTTTATTTCAATATTGAAATAAATTGATAAGAATTATCCATAAATGTAATTAAAAGAAAAAGGATTCACCAATAATTCTTTGGAAACCTAACTGGATCAATAATCCGTAAAGATTAATGAAAGATTTCTTTGCGATCTATAAGCAAATATTTACTTTTGCGTCATTTCTATTAACTCAACATTTTCTGTTTTTTTATAACATACAAAATTATATTATTCTGATCAAAACATCAAATATTCATCTTCAAGTCAAGAAGAAGTCTACTTCTAAAACATCTAACATTAAATTTATTTCTCCTCCCAATTTTCCGCCTTTCAATTTGAAATTTTCCACATTCGTGTAGCGCGAACTCAACGATACGGGGAATCGACCCTCTATTGCTCGCTGGACAAAGCAAAATGAAAAGATAACTCGGATGCCTTTGACTATACCTGAAAACGCTCGTGCGCGCATGCATTTGTCTGAGAGGCTACTTCTGCTCCTGCCATGTAATATCGCGACATATTTCTCTCTCAAAGTCGCTCGCCGCCGGTCAAAAGACGCGCGCGCGATATCGAATTTTTATACAGACGTCCTTTATGCGCGGCCTCTCAAGCGTGTTCGTAATGTATTTCAATCGAGGATTTTTTATACCGTTGTGATCTCGGCATCATACTGGAAATGACAGTTAAATTTTCGGAGAGTAGTGACGTTGACGATCTGAGCACCAGATTTTTTCCTGAAAAATGTGTCTGATGTACATATTTAAATTTTTTAATTACGTCATTCAACTTTCCTGTAGTAAAATATTTGTGAACATCAATAAATTCATATAAAAGTTAATTAAATCATATCCCTTCAACTAGAAGTCACAAAAATTATTGAATTTATTAAAGGTACATTCCTGTAGAACACCTTTTCTTTTGCTATTCTCTTCTGAAAAGTTTTCTTATATTTTCTTTTGTCTTGTTTTAATGTTATTTTCAGAATTCAGTTGAGATAATCTGTTATTAAATTTCATTAATACCGACTTTATCTCTACTAGATTCTAAAGCAGAACGCTCTACGTAGTCTGGCCGCTTGGTTTCAGTGGGGGGGGGGGGGGGGGGGGGGGGGGGGGCGGGCCTACACATTTAGGTCCCCTCGGTAAGTTGATGTTACTTTATGTTTTTCTGTGTGCTGAATCTATTTTTCAAGGGTACCAGACCGAGAAGTGGTCAGATTAATTGTTAATTAACATTTTGTTATAAACAATATAAAAAATTTTATATTTTTTATTTTAAAAAATAGCAAGTTATTCTGTCATCTAATGAGAAAAAATGGTTCTTATAAATTTTTCCCTCCAACCCATAGTTTTCGAGAAAAAAATTCCCCAATTTTAAAAAAATGTGATTTTTTGAATATTTGGGAGTTTTTTTCTCGAAAACTATGGGTCGGAGAGAAAAGTTTATAAGGACCATTTTTGCTTAGAAGATGACATAGAATCGCTCGGAATTTTTGAAAATTGGAATCATACTCAGGGGGCCAAAATACACCGAGATATAATAGTCCGATCTAAAGTACAGAACCTTTTTTTTTTGCGGGGCTGTGTAATCGCTATCTCCCTTTTATAATAGGATAATTAAAAAATGCCCGCGGGGTGTAAATTTAATTAATTATTTTAAAAAATGGAACTTTTAAGTTCAGTACTAATACTTACAATATAAAAACACCAGGAAATTTAAATGGAAAAAAAAAAAAAAAAGTAATCTGGTTACTAAACAGAAAAATTTTAGAAACGTTGATTGAAAATAAACGTCTCTCCGAACACGAGTTATATGAGAAATTCTCAGGAACTTTTACTTTTATGTCACTCTTTTTTTTAAGCAATTTATTGCTGCTATTAGCGGTGCGTGAGAAGCACATGAACCAGACAGGTTGTAAAAGCTTCAATTTTTACGTAGAAAACCAGTTCTGTAAACCATATTAGTGTGCCACGCTTGCCCAATTCGGAGCATATAAAAAACTGTCGAAAAAGGTCTACTTTTGAAAAGTTGAGTTTTTTCGACAGTTTTTTATATGCTCCGAATTGGGCAAGTGTGGCACACTAATATGGTTTACAGGACTGGTTTTCTACGTGAAAATTGAAGCTTTTACATCCTGTCTGGTTCATGTGCTTCTCACGCACCGCTAAGAGCAGCATTAAATTGCTTAAAAAAAAGAGTGACATAAAAGTAAAAGTTCCTGAGAATTCCCCATATACTATTTCTATGTATTTAGTATAGAGACAATTTTTAATTAATTATTTTAATAACTTTACCACTTAGTGATCTGATCATTTTTTTCTAATTTTTTTGTTTTATATACTTTAAAATAGGTTACACTTTTAGAATTTAATAAATAAGGACATTTAAGCATTCTCCTTTGTATTTATATTGTGATACCTAATTTTCCTGCATAATTTAATTCACCGACAACTTTTTGAAAGGTTCCGTATTCCATAATTTCATTATGGGTATCAATAAGGTTATTATTCGCATAGGTTATTATTACATTTTTAAAACTCCGTGCGAGAAGTTCGATTTCTCGCACGCTGCGTTAAACGATGCGTGCAAAAATCTCACTTCTCGCACGTCGTGTCAAAAAATACGGTTCGACACTTGTGTGAGAAGTTGATTTTCTCCTCGTGTGACCTTTTCACCCTCGCTTCGCTCGGGTGCAAACAGTCACACGAGGAGAAAATCAAATCCTCGCACTAGTATCAAAATGTACTATTTACGTTCTAGTGACAACAAATATTATTTTTCCATGTTAAAGGGATAAAACTAGACAAAAAATATATTATTCTATGTATTATGAATTATTTCAGCAGCAAATATCGACTTATTCCTCTTTGCATGCAAACATTCAATTACATTTCGCTTTTGACTCGCAGGCGTAATAACTTTGATTCACTGCATCGCACCTTATTTTTGTTACGCAAAAATGAGCGACGCAATGCGCACAGCTCATTCAATTATTCAGTTTATAAAGACCAGTCCGACTTCGCTGCTGCTGCTGCGCCATGTCTGCGTGCGGTGACGACCGTCTGCTGCAGTCATAAAAGTCCCTCGACCATTCTTTTCATTTCTTTACCGTCTCGTTATTTAATTATCAATGGTTTTTATGTCCTCGGTGCTGCGGCATAAATTCCTTTTCTCTCCTGGAATTCATAATTCACTGTCAAGGCTATTTGTCGGAAAAGAGTTTCGATTGTTCAGAGGGAAAGTTTTATGTCTTTAATTTTCTTAAACGGATTTTATAAAATGCTATTTTGTGGTCATTGTCGATTTTGCGTTTACGCATGGATGTTTCAAAGCGATTTGATAACTATTATGCACTATTGTTGAACTCTATTATTTCCTATAAAACACACAATAAGTCTTTTGCTATTCGCGAATTAATACAATTTATAACAGCTAGCTTTTGAAATATATAAAATTTTAAAAATTCTGATAATAATTAGCTACTTATATTAGAAACTCGTTATGAAATGGGAATTGCCCTTGTTCAATTTTTACCTCCCGGTGAAACCCCTTTTCCCCTGTTACTCGAACATTTAATAAGAAATATATACACTGAGAAAAAAGTTTCGGAAAAATTACGATACTGTCTGATAAAGCTACTGCAAACTGTAAAAACTCCAAAAAATTACCATACTTTACAGAAAATTTGACAGTACTTATGGTAAATTTTCTTATCTTTCTAACAGAATTTCATATATAGTATGGAATCTTTTGAGTTTTTACAGATTGTGGTAGCTTTCCCAAAAAGTTTAATAATTTTTACTAAACTTTTTTTTCAGTGATAATAACAACAAACAATATCCAACATCGATCTAAAGTTTATTTAAAAAAAAAAAATAAAAAAAAACAAAACTATTACAATTAATCCGAACAAAAATTTATATACATAATAGATAAATTGTCTACAATTTTCTCTTTTTTTCTCTTTTTTTCTTTTTTTTTTTTAAGCTCTTCTGCACATAATTGAGACAAATGCGTAATCGTCTTATTACATGTTTGTTTTGTAGTTTTAACAAGCCCGATGCTGTCGTCCAATATTTTTGTTCTTCCTCTATGAGAGACGGCGCACCACCACTTCACGTTCAACATCACCTTCACTAACACTTTCGGCATCACTGTCACTGTCACTATTACTATAATTCACTATTGAAGCCACTTAATAGTTCTGGTACATACTTAATATCTCTTAAATTATCTTGCCGACTCGACTAAATCGTCAACTGAGTCCACATCCATATTAGTAATAGAGATCGGCATTATTGGTCAGTAAATATTTGATGCAATGGAATAATTTTAATTAATAAACACGTTTCTCATAAAAAGTGTTTATTAATTAAAATTATTTCATTCATCAAATATGTAATGAAATAATATGAGTATTCGAAAAAATTTTGCGGACGAATAATGCCGATCTCTGATTCGTAATATATCCCACGCTATGAGCCGTAAAAAGTAATACGATGGAAGAAGAGACTATGCTCGAAATGAAAATAGTGTAGCAAATAATAAATCCAAACCAAAAAATAAATTAATTGTAATTTCAGATATTTAAAAATAAGTATTAAGTATTTTAAGTTGTATGCAATTATTGTATTAATTTGATATGTTTAAATTGTATTTTATATTCATGTTTTTTAATAAAAAAAATTATAAAAAATTTAAAATCATCTTGTGTATATCATAAGCCACTTATTTATTGTAAGTAAAATAGTACATAAGTTATGAAATTAAAACTGATTTATATCCTGTTCCAAAATGGGGACATCGAGTATGGAACGGGAGGACAATCTGTAAAAATGTCGTTCCATAATAGGTACTCGGTGGTGTCGGTTTGGTTTTGCTTCCTCCTAGAGGAAGCTTTGTGATAGTAAAAAAAAAAGTTTATGAGATAATGTGTTAGAAATGTTATTTAGCAAATTTGGAATCGAAATACACTATTTTTAGAAAATGTCCGTATGGATGTGTGTGTGTGTGTGTGTGTGCGTGTGTGTGTGTGTGTGTGTGTGTGTGTGTGCGTGTGCGTGTGTGTGCGTGTGTGTGTATGTATGTCCGTATACGCTGATATCTCATGATCTACTCGACCGATTTTAACGGGAGAGTGATCATTTTTTTAGATTTTGCTTCCACAATTGGGGTCAATATTCTATTTTTGTAAAATTTAATTTTTTTTTTTTATAGCCATTTTTTAATTTTCAAAATTTTTATTTTCGATTTTTTTAATATTTAAAACAAATATTGTTTATATATCATGAATTCTCTGTATGTAGGATAAAATTATCTACAATTTAAAAAAAAAAAAAAAAGTCGGTAGCTATATTTCGTCATAAGTTATTGATGAAAACGTAATTTTTTGTAAATAGGTTATATTTCGAAATTAAAAAAAGATATTAACATGAATATTTTTTTGGTTATAAAGGATATTAAGTACTATAACTTACTAAATATTTAG
This sequence comes from Torymus aiolomorphi, assembly GCA_036365515.1. NCBI lineage: Eukaryota > Metazoa > Arthropoda > Insecta > Hymenoptera > Torymidae > Torymus > Torymus aiolomorphi. The sequence goes on along the minus strand of CM070875.1, from coordinate 205,221,370 downwards.
GTTTTTTTATTCATTATTTTTTGAGAAAAAAAAATAATTTATAAAAAAAAGTGATTTTTTTTGTCGTTCAATAACTATAGTAAAATTGGCTTAATCACTTTGAAATTCTTTGTAGGGGTAGATTTTGTATACCAATCGAGTGAGTTCTTTGAGCAAAAGGATTGATCCATAAATTTGGGAGATATTTGAGGTTAAAATTTTTTTCAATTTTCTTTTAAATCGTAATTTCTCGAGAACGGCTCTATGTATCTAAATGGGGTGGGTGGCATTCGAAGGAGAATTTAATTACCTATATTTTCTAAAAAAAATTAATTCTCTAGCTATCACGGTTCTTTTGTTATTAACAAAAACGTAAAAATTGAAAAATGAAAAAAAATGAGTTTTATATGTTCAACTATCACAAGAGTAAAATTGTCTTATTCGCTTCAAAATTCATTGTAGAGGTATATTATTGATAGTTCTCGGATGAGTTCTTTTGGCAAAATGATTGGTTCATAAATTTCAGAAATATTTGAGGTAAACATAATCAAAGAACAACTTTAGAATATTTTTTTTATTTCGAACCAATGTACGACGAGAAGCCGTTGACAGTGGACTTGAAGAAGAAAAATTTGATGAAGAATAGAACTTGAAGAAGATTGTTTTCCATTCATATAAGAATTAAAATCAGAAACAAATAAATTGCAAATGGAACCTCAATGAATAGCCATGAAAAAATTGCAAGTTAATATTTTCCATAAAATTTTTCCAATTTTTTTCGTGAAATAGTATATTACACACCTAGGCAGTAAAAATAAGAAATGTCTCAGATCACATGTAATTGTTGGTCGAGGCGAAGCCGAGGTTGACAAACATGTGATCTGAGGCTTTCTTTTTTACTGGTCAAGGTCTGTATACTATTTTTCTGCTCGACGGCGCCGGAAAGCGGCAACTTCGTTTCGCGCAGCGGCTGGGAAGTTTGGCGCTTTCCGGCCGGAGGACAGAAAAATTTAGTTTTCGAATTTTAATTTAATAAAAGGAATCAAAAAATTATTTTGAGGAAGCTACGTGCCAATGAATTGGCAGCGGTTTTTTAATTGTAATAATTACAATTCGTATTCAATTTGCTTTTTTAAGGTCTCATTTTAATCTTTGATCTTTACCCCATCGATTGGTATCCAAAAATTGTAAATATTACTCCTTTACAATAGTTTTAATCTCAATCCAAACTCTAAACTAGCAAAAACTGTTCCATAAAGGGTACTTTTACCTTACTTGTGCTGTTTTGGCACCAACCTTTTGTCGGGTATATACACACACACGACCTTCGAGCGTGCTCGAAATAGGTAATAACAAATGCCGCGGTTCCCTGAATGACAGCCTGATGCGGCAAAAGGTAGGTGCCGAAACAGCACCAGTAGCTGTGCTGCGTGAACACGTTTAGTTTTCTGTCCCTGCAGCTCAAATTTTTTTCCGTGCAAATGTCACGCGACCTTTGGGGTTCGTGCGTGTGCTCGTCGCTCAGGCTGTTTTTACCTTAGCGCTTGGTCAATTCTAACCTTTGCTGTCCTACCCGACGACTCAAAACAAAATTGAGCATGCGTTTAGGAACCCAGAATACCTAAGAAGTGTTATCACGGTCGTCTACAGTTATCTAATTTATTTTGAATAAAATTCAACTAACCCTCCTTCTCGTCGGCAAATATATACTATAGCTATCAAAGGCGCAGGAGGATTACAATTGTCAAAAAGTTGAAATTGAATTATCATCATTCTAGTTTTATCGCTAACTAGAAAAAGAAATAATCAAATATTTCTTTCTCAAAAGCTTACATCAGATTACATGAAAACAATCACCCGGACGTATATAGAGAACGACGGACGCGACTTATCCGCAGTACCTTCGAATAGGGTCGTTAAATCTTTCACAGCGCGCACAGTCTGCACGAAAGGGTTCGGCCACTCTCTTTCTCATCATTGCCACCGGCTTCCCATACCAAATTGAAGAAAAAAAGCCGGAAAAACTTCTGGGCGCTCGCGCGTGAAAAATATAATATCGCGCGTGACACTTTAATAAACCGAGTTGGGCAATCAAGACGGGCGTTAAAAAGCTTTGTCGCTTTAACGGTCCGCGCTAGGCGCTTCTTAAGAGTTCGGGTGTAGAATGAGGAGAGAAAAGTAAAAAGTGACGCTAGGGTGTAAAAGTCGCACGTGTAAGGGGTCAGGCGGAGGAAATTGTTTTGTTGCCATTGCAGGAAAAGAACCTGGAAGTGGAAAACGAGCAGAATAAAGATAAGTGGCGGGGGTAGAATAAAGAAAGTAGAAGGGATGGGGTTCAGATAAAAAGTTTGAAGTACAGAGGTGCGTGGGTCTTTGGAGTTGCATGTAAGACGTAAAAAGTTTAATTTTTTATTACTATTCCGTGAATGTAAGTTGACAAAATAACGCTACTCTACTGTAGATGTACTTAATTCTGAATCAGTCTGATATCGTACAAACTAAAGATCACGATGCTGTCATACTGTTTGCCCCCAATCAATATCATAATTTGCTCTTAAGAATATTAACTTCAATAAATTTAAAGAAATAATTTATATTATTCCTCTAAATCATATTGTTATGTCTAGACCTACGAGCAAACTATGAGGTATGCTTGCAATAATCTTCGGACGCCAGATAATGAAAGTAATTGTTGAATAATATCAAGAAAAATGTATAATCGACTTTCCGAGTCGGGATAGGCAGCAAGCAGTTTTGCACCGCGCCGTGGTCCAAATCGCTCGAAATTCGGTTAGTAGATTTAAGGTGGCTCCAGCGACTTTACTTAAAATTATAGATTAAGATGAAACTTTGGGAATGATATAGTTGAAACCTTCAACTTTCGATTGCCGTTAAGAAAAAGTGGAGTCAACATCCAAATTGACGAGGAAATTGTATCGCAAAATGTTCATTTTGAACATGCAGCTTATGAGAATTTGATCGAGAATGAAAGTTAAATCGCGTATTCAAAGTAATAAAAAATGTGTTTTCAGTAAAAAAATATGTGGTTACAGGATTCGAAACAGCGGTTCTGACGGTATAAAGAAAATGGTAGGTTAACGTGCAATTTAGAGAGTAAATAACTGTCAAAGTATGTAATTTTCCTTTTTGGGGGCGCTTCTCATGGGGCGAAAATAAACCTTTTTATTCTGTTTTATTACTGGTGATATTTTTTACAAGTTATACGCGTATAAATCATTTGCAATTATATAGGTTTAAATTTAAAGCTTTAATTTTGCGAAAAACTGTAAATGTTAACTGAGGCGCCGCGGGGGCAGGCGCTTGATCGATACTTAACGGGGTTCCATAGTCCTACCATTACCGACCGAGCAATTCACACAGTTTCAAGCTGATTAAAAATAAAATACGTCGAATCACAAAAAATCAAGAGAACACTTCGCTGCGGTTTTGAACGTTCTATCATCCAGTAAAAGTTTGGAGTCGAAATATCAAGTTGTTTTTGTAAAAATTTTGAACGAAACCGAATTTTGTTTTGTTCAAAGTTTTTGCAAAAACCACTTAATATTTCGACTTCAAACTTTTACTAGGTGATAGAACGTTCAAAATCGCAGCGAAGTGTTCTCTTGTTTTTTTGTGATTTTACGTATTTTATTTTTAATCAGCTTGAAACTGTGTGAATTGCTCGGTCGGTAATGGTACGACTATGGCACCCCCTTAACGCTGGAGCCACCTGAGGTAGTTCATCGCAAAAAATATGGTTTTTCGTAATGGATTTTTATTTTTTGTGGTTTTATATTTGATACAACCAGATCAAGTTTATTCGAATGAGGAGTGTCTTAAGAAGTAGAAAACATTTTTGTCATGCAAAATTACGTAGTATTGGCGCTAATATCAACAATTAAATTTACTAACATGTCGCTTCTATGGAAACTTTTATTTTTCGTTCAACTGCAACGTATTGCGGCTCATTTTGTTCCTTATGAAATTTGAGGGTAGGGTCGCGGTAACGATATTGTTGTATAACCGATCCGAACGGCGCTAGATCTCATTGTTTATCGAAATTCACACGATTTTACGAGATTTTGATAAACAATGAGATCTAGCGCTGTTCGGATTGCTTATGAAACAATATCGTTACCGCGACCCTACCCTTAAATTTCATAAGGAACAAAATGAGCCGCAGTACGTTGCAATTAAACGAAAAATAAAAATTTCCATAGAAGCGACGTGTTAGTAAATTTAATTGTTGATAGAAGCGCCAATACTACGTAATTTTTCATGGCAAAGACCTAGACCACACATTCGATGCTTTCAATTATCGATAAGTAATACTTCCTTGTAATAGTTTTGATTTCCGTACTACCAGGTAGCAACTGTTACCGCTGTAGTATTGCTCCCTTATAATTGAAGGTGAGAGCAATGTAGCAATAATTATTAAAATTATTATTTCTTAAATCTAATACCAAAAGCGATTTTGATAATTCCAAGTATGTGAAATACTCATAAATGTACGAAAAAGTTCGAAAATAATTTGATTTTATTAATAAAATACTAAATTATAGAATATCTCAAAATACCAGTAGATGAAAAGTTCTTCTAATCGATGTACGACCCTCCACCAGTAGACGAACGATTAAATTATAACAATTTCAATTGTAAATCAAATAAATATGAAAACTGGATAATATAATAGTAAACAAATCCATACAACAATCATCGTTACGAAGTTTTTTCTATAAAAAAAACAAAAATATTGATGTGTCAAGTTTACCGTGTAACATAACCAAAAATAGGGGTTATGAATGAAATTACTAAACTGTTTGTTTACATTTCAAAACATAAAGTTACTTATATAAAAGTGTTGCCATTTAATATATTTCATGTAATTATGTTAATAATTCTTATATTTTACTTAAAAATAGCGATTCCAATATACTTTTAATGTGTTCATCTATTGGTAATACACTAAAATTTTTTCCAGTAGATGAACCTCAATTCTTCTTATTTTTCTTTAAAATATTTTAATTTTGGACACATTTACTTAAAATTAAATATCTTTTATATATGTAAATTCATTATATATCTGAAGAATGTATTTAGAAGTCTTTATTTCTGTATTTTTTGAGACCCATGTGCTTCGCTTTGATACAAGAACGCGCCTGAATCTCGAGCGTCGCCATGCGGCTCAGTGAGACTGTCATTCAATGATTTTTTTTTTTTTCAGAATAAATAACCTTTTCCTAAAGATTGTACAACGTGCAATATTTGTATAAAGAACCGCTCGTCCCAATACAAAAACAAATTTTTGTTTTTACTGCTGTAATAAATAATGACGACTAATTTTATTTAACATCGTCCATCTACTGGTAGGTGTACATCTACTGGGCAAGTCACCCTATACTAAAATCTTATGTCGCTGTTACTACCATATAATTGTGTAACTGTTGTAGTATGAAAAGTAACATACTTTAAAAGCAAGCGTCCCATACCATAAAAGTTATGGGTCCCTTACTACGATTGCTATAACCGCCTTACTTATATAGTAAGGGAACTCCTATACTCCACGAGGAAGCCGTTGTAACTGATGTAGTAGTAAGATTTTTCTTTCCATGTAGAGACGCTTTTTGGGTATGGCTTTTGAACACTATGAAATATTAAATTATTATTGGTACGGTGACTACACCAGTATTGGAACAGTCACCAGTTAACGAACATCTTCTTTATATAATATATGTGAAAATATCAAGCTTTCTATGTATTGTTTATCTAACATGACGATAATTTTCGAATTCTTGAAAATTTTATTTCTTTTTATATAAAGATTCTGCACAAAAGAAATTATCATGCTAAGAATAAAATCATAAAATCGCCGCTATTGTCTCTTCACTGGCGATGTATTCCTTCACTGGTGAAACGTATTTAGATACTACGATTGCGTGTTCCTTTACTGGTTTTTAGGAGATATTTACAGATTTTCATTAAATAAAATTTTTACTTTGATTCTTTCTTCAAAATTTGCTCACCGACGTAAAGTTTGAACATTTTAGAATATAAATTTCAAAAGTGCTTTACTTGTAATCCATTTTTAAACCACTTAATTAAATAACAAAAGTTACAATTTCCTTATTCGTTCCTTCACTGGGCTGAAGTCACCCTAATGATATGCAAAATTAACCTTTAGAGAGCCGGAAAACCACTAAAATGGCACACCCCCTTATCGACACTTTGTCTACGTTCAATCAATGATATAAGATACCGTTTGTCCCAATTTTTTAGGTGAATTTCCCTCTCAAAATCCCGGCCCTCTAAAGGTTAATACACAAATCGATGGGCTAATATCTTAGGATAAATTATTAAGCTCAGCCGTGCTTATCTATTATAAATTAAAAATAATATTTAAAAAAACCATTTTTTAAATAGGTGGTGATGTGTACGGCTTAGTAACACCGTTTTTAGGTGATGTCCCTCGTTTGGAACACTCATGTCCGTCGTAGTAACACTTACCTACACAGCGAAAAACTGTATTAAAATACGTTTAATATACTTTAATGTGTGATTAATTGTTAAATTTTAATATCCAACGTATATTTTGAGTGTCAAGTGTTCGGGGAACGATAAAATATAACCTATAAAGTGTTGTTATGAATCAAAGAGAGAAAAAGAAACATTTTTCCAAAAGTGACAGGCCTTACGAACACTTTATAGGTTATGTTTTATCTGTTTTATTTTAATCTTAAAAAGTTATTATTACGCATATTTATCATAGAATATATGGTAGAAACCTAAATTTGATCGAAACTTCAAATGATCGGACTTGAATTCAGAACTCGACTTGTATTCGGAACACGAAATAATTGGACTTCAATTCGGAACTTGAAATGATCGAACTTGATTTCGGAACTCGAAATTAAGTAGACTAAAAATTGTCGTCGATCGATGCTCGCAGAGCCACGCATACGCCAAGATTGAGCTCTGCCGTTGATTCTTTTGGCAACGACGGTACGCCACACAGTGTACTATTTTGACTTTTTTTTGTCAAAGTCTAATATTTCGTGAACGGAAATACGTAGAGAGAGAATTCCAACGGCATTCGACAGATAAATCAATGCAGAGTTCAGGAAAAATACACCGGTTTTAATTATTTGACCTTTTGACCTTCAAATTCAAGGTCAAACTTGACAATTTCTGAAAAAATAACAAAAACTTGTATTTTCCTCTTAGTTGTAAACAATTTCTTAATTTATGTTGGTTAATTACTTGTAGGATTTCGAGCGAGGAATCCAAAACCGTAGTTATAAGTGTATTTAGGGCCTTTGGTTAATGAGAAAAATGCGTTCAAAGTCGAGTCGATAGTGATTTTCATTATTTTTCGAGATTGTCACTGTAGGTCATAATTTTTTAACTATTCTTGTAGATTTTCGAAATATATAAGTAAGAAATAGTTAAATTAACCATTTTTTAGTTAATTGTCTCTTTAGATTCACGCAAAAAGTATGCACGATAGGAAGGTAACTCAAAAATGAGAAGAAAGTTACGAAAATGACCTTTAATTTTATAATGAATAAATTAAAAAAATATTTTTTAGTTTTGGGTTTTTTAGCAAACACAGGTGACTTCGTAATCTTAATTAATTTTTCATCTAAAAAACGCATTTTTCTCGTTAACCGAAGCACCTAAATACACTTATAACCACGGTTTTGGATTCCTCCCTCGAAATCTTACAAGTAATTAACCAACATAAATTAAGAAATTGTCTTAAAATAAGAGGAAAATACAAGTTTTTGTTATTTTTCAGAAATTGTCAACTTTGACATTGAATTTGAATGTCAAAAGGTGAAATAATTAAAACCGTTACATTTTTTTTCAACTCTGCATTGATTTATCTGTCGAATGCCGTTGGAATCGTCTCTCTACATATTTCCGTTCATGAGATATTAGATTTTGACAAAAAAAAAGTCAAAATAGTACGCTGTCCGTCATCATGAGTGCACACATGCAAGATTGCTGCATTACATCTAGCGTTACAGGATACTTTCTTATTGCACATATCTTCCTTTGTCTCTCTCATACATGGTGAATAAATCGGTAATCGTCAACAGAAGGGCAGTTTCTATCGTGCAACCGGATGAGCCGTCTTCAGCGCTGTCCGTTGACTTTGAGCGAGAAATTTTCGTTCCCCTTCTGCGCGCGAATACTATTTTTAACGATATACATACATGTACATATGTATATGAGATAAAAAACTAACAGAAAAATAATAAAGGAAAGGTGATATTACAATATGCAGTACACTGAGAAAAATGTGTAGGAAAATTTACTACAAGTGTAAGAAAAATTACTATATTTTATAGCAACAGCAGGATATACTTGCATTAGCCGAATTTTTAAAATAGTTATTGAAATAAATAATATACTTATATAATTTTTGTAATAACTAACGTATAAAAATTATGATGACTGTAATAAAAATTATGGTAACTGTAGCAAAAATTACTGTCATATAGTAAAAATTTAGGTATAGTGAACATTAAAACAGATTTTAATAATTTTTATTTTAATCATTATAAATTTTGCTACTCAACATAGTAAAAATTGCTCTATCTGTAGTACTTACCGCATGGACGCCAGAGCGCTACGTGTCTCTGGTTGAGGTTATGTTGCTCCCGTAATTTCCGATTATCAAGCATTTAAGTCAACAAAACATCGACAATGTCGATTAAATTGTTTTATTTTTATGTTATGCAAGTGAATTATCAGTTATTTTTTTATATTATTGCTTTCAAATCAGTATCAAAGTTCCTTCGCAAGCGAAGGTAGCACATATATGTGCAAATCCGCGGACTAGAGACAACTGGGGTACAAAAACGGAAAAAATTTTTTTTTGAGGGCACACCTACCACATAAGATTTTTTCGGTTCTTTGGGGGTTCCCCAACATAAAAATACTCGTGAACACTGATTATCCGTTGCCAAACTTTTTTGCCGACGAAATCAATTTTTCTTATGATATTTTTACTTTTATTATAACTGTAATAAAAATTACTATAAAGTATAGGAAGGGTGAGACAAATACACTTTATGCTGCATTTTTATTATAATTGTATGAATAATTACAAAATTTCTTGTAATTTTTATGACAGTTGTTGATTAGAAAGTATTACGAAATAAAAGAAAAATTGCTATACACATAGCAAAAACTGTGATATAATAAAATTTAAAATATATGTTTTTAATTTTTATTAGAATAGAATATAAATTTTATTTTGTAGCGTTTAAATTTTATTTTGTAGCGTATAAATTTTATTTTATAACGTATTAAAAATTACTATAAACATAGTAAAAAGTGCCACATTCAAAAATTGCTTCAGGCCATAAGAAAGTTTGCTATCCAACATAATAAAAATTGCTACAACATTAGTACTTTCTGCGCAGATCAAGGCGCCCACGTGTCTGATTGAGGTTATGTTTCTGCGGGAATTTCACTTTGTCTTGCTTTTAAGTTTACAAAACATTCAAAACCTTACTTCAATTATTTTATTTTTATATTATGCACATTAATGATAAGTTTCTTTGTGTTATCAAAGTTATTTATTGTCATTATTTAATATTATCTGAAATTTTCTTGAAATCGATGGTTTGACATGTACAAGTTCCAAAATTTTACACTCAAGAATCCTATTTGGGTAAGTGGTTAGCGCGTCCGATTGCCGCGGTGAAGGTTGCAGGTTCGATCCCAACGCTCTTAAAAAAAATATTTTTATTTCTCATTTTAATTTATTTTCACATTAAATATTGTATGATTAGAGTCTGAAAATAGTTCTGAAAACAGGAAGAACGAGAAAAAATTTAATTGTTTAAAATTTAAGGTCATTCATAAAAATTACTATGTTGCATAGCAAAAATTGTTATAATTTCGATTTGTCCCTCAGTTCCTACAAAATATAGTAATTTTTTTTATGTTTATAATAAATTTTACTACAACATTTCTCTCAGTGTACTACATTTTTCTCAGTGTATTGGAAATTAGAAAATAAAAAAACTATTTACTGTTCAAGAAACTCTAATTTATCGAAAAATCCAGAGCTTTTCGCACTTTAAAACAGCCGCATACTTTCACCGCACACAGAAGAAATTGATAATGAATATGAAAATTAATCCAAATCCGACTTACGACCAAGAAAAATACCGACACCGCTTCTCGTCCCCCATAAAGACAATCACGCAACCCTTCTCTCTTCGGAGTCACGAGTTTGACTTTCATTTCGCGCCTAATTCTCCTTACACTCATACATATCACCGCGCGCGCGCGCTTGAAATTCCCCGTCCGGCTGTGTCTCCTGCTGGAAGGAAAATATCGCGCAGAGTCGGGAGAGACGCGCGCCCGCCGCGGCGATTAATTAAAAGAGTAAAAATTGTTTTCGTTAAATTCATTTGCGGAAATATGCGCGGCCAACTGAAATAATATCCAGCCTGCTGATGCCGCCGTTGTGGTCAGCTAGAGGAAGAGAGGGTGTGTGTGAGAGAGCGAGAGAAACGTCCGCGCCCTATGGAAATTTTCCAAGGAGAGCGAGAGGGGTGCGCTCACACGCGCGTTCGCGCTCGTGACTGACCAAAGTTTTCGCATTTTTCGTCGTTTCCACGTATAACTCTTATGAAAATATTTCTATATATTATCTCTCCCTCTGTCTCCCCCTGCCCTTCTTTTTGCGCGTGTAGACGCTAAGCGCTCTCTCGGACCCTCCATCTTTTTATCATCTCCATCCCCCGCGTGCCGCTTCCTCCCGGTTTTTCCAGCGCGTCCGCGTGCTTTCCGTTTGTTCTTTTTCGCCGAGGATTCGCCTCTTGCCTTCGCGTTGCTCATTTTTGTTTTATGGTGCCCGCGCGCGCTACTGTTCCCGGATTCTTCCTCCCTTTTCTTTCGGATTCCCGTGTTGCTGCCTGTTTTTCTTTTTCATTGCTTTTCGCTCGTCCGCAAGAGAGCCGAGAATATAATCCAGCTCGTTTTAACGTCTTCGTTTTTGGAAAGCTGGAATGAAAACGACCTGAGACTTGAAATATTTATCAGCTACTGCTGCAGGCCGGCAACGGAGAAGGATTTTTCGGTCGTTGGCGTCTCATGGGTATATTTTTTCTCGGTGTTTTCATTGTCTTATATATTTCTGAATAATTAAGCAGATACATTTTTTACTTGAAATCATATTGTATTGTTGTGAATATAGCGGAGTGGAATATTGTTTCGGTGTGTATCGATTTTTTTTTTTTTGCAATAAATTTTTTGTTTGCTTGGATTAAAGAATATTTTTAATTTATTTCATCATATTGTTACATCGGTAGTTTGCGTTAGGCTGAGAAATAGGAGGACGGGAACGCAACAATTACAACAATGGCGCAATGATTTTGATACTGATCCACGTGGTGCGACTGACGGCAGTACAATCACTCTCTTTTTTGGTATTTTTCTCAAGTAGAGTTATTAGGTACTACAGAGAATAACATTTGTGAAAATGTCATTTTTAACATAGGTTCTTGTGGAGAGAAAAGCATTTTTCCTCGTCATTTCATGAAAAACGATCATTTTTTCATAAAACGACCTCTAGAGAGTATACCATTTTAGTTATAAAATCTTATTCTGTAAAAAAAATATCAAGTCATCATCAAAATTTAAATTTAATTCCATAAAAACCAAAACTCACTTCTTTTACACACATATATCGTATGCATTGTATAACATATGAATAGGTTCATATATCGTTGGCTGAGAGCTGAAAGGAGTCAACTCGGCCAAGCACTAAGAAACGAGACAACTCGGTTGAGAGCTAAGAAAAGAGCCAATTCGCGAGTTCATTTTTTCATTCGCTAATACTGAACTTTTTCACCTATTCGCCTTGTTAAGACCAGCGTCAGCGCCCCTCGCGGCCTAAATTTGAACTACTTATTGAAGGATAAACACAGCTGATTAGCATGAGCGGTATACGAACCAAAGATTATTTAATTAAAAAATAAAATAAGTAGTGATCCGATGAACGTCTTAAAATCATTTATTGATTTGTCTGATATTATCAGATATATTGGCAATGGAACAAGGCCTTATGTGGAAGGCGAAAGAGTTTGTAAGGCTAATCATATAATATTTTGTGGGTTAGCCAAAGAAAGTAATGATTGCTCAGCAGAGATAATAGCACTGTGCCTAAAAACGTCGGGTTTACAAGAATCTCCTCATGAAATAAGAGTAAAGATTTCTTCAAATGTATGTGCTTATGAAAATATCATTCATTGTGTGCATGTAAAGCTGGTATTTTGGGAAAATGCAAACACTCTGTTGCAGTTTTAATTCACCTTCACAAGTCAGTTCAAAATTATTGTTTTGTTTATTTTCTTAATGATGAGTAAATATTTAAAGCAGGCAAACTAGCATAGCAGAGGTTATGTTCCTGTCTATTCTTAATAAAATTTTCCATTTCTGTCATAATAATTTGTCTTTGGGAAACTGATGCAACGAGACACCTCGTACGTACTTGCATTGCGGTACACAACACCACTGATTACTCTTAAACTTTTTAATTTTAATTACGTTGCTCGTGATCTCATAAGATTTACATTGGAGCCAGCTGTGTTTATCCTGCAATAAGCAGTTCGAATTTTGGCCGCGAGGGGGCGCTGACGCTGGTCTTAACAAGGCGAATACAGGTGTGCTCTAAGTGAGGTGGTGGGGGACCCAGAAGCCCTCTTGCCTATCTACTTATACAACATCTCAACTACGAAATATTTATTCTGAATAAAATTGATGGTTATTATAAATGCTTAATACTATCGTACAAGAATCTAAATAAGGTAAAAGTACCAATCCTTAGCCGTCAATAATCGTATGCCAATAAGTGGCCGCATGCATCTAAGGACATTCTCCAAAAATATCAAATTTTCTTAACTTTCTCTGAAATTTTGAATGGATTCCAATTTAGTGATGCTTTATTTATTGCTGAACAGTACAGCATAACTTGCGGGGTCATATATTAAGATATCTGCCGTATCGGCAAGATTCACTATGTACAAAATGCCTAAGGGATGGCTGCGTTCCCTCTAGAGCTAAATTATTTACTAATTCAATTATATAGTTTCATAAGAAACTATTTCTTCATATGGAATTCTGTGGTGTCAAGGAAGAAGGAAATAAGTCCAATTTTTATGAAAATCGAGTTGAGGTCATTTTTTACTTTTTTGAGGTTCAATACACTTTTTTATAAAGGTTTTATTAAAAAAAGAGTTTTTATTCTTCAGTTACAATGTCATTTAAAAAAGAAATAAGTCCACATTTGTATCGAAACTGCCTTTAAGCTTAAGCATTTAAGTCGCAATATCTCGAAAACTTTCTGAAGTGACTTGTTCCCTTCTTTCTTGGTACCACAGAATTGATAAAAAAAAGACTCGGAATAAATGATTGTTCCATAGAGTCGTCAAGCAAGGTGCTACCACAGCCCTTTCATGTATTTGTCGTTCTCGATTTTTTCGTTACAGTGTTTTAATTTTTAATTTTTGCTAAAATAGGTTTTATTAAGGTCTGTAGAACTGTAATTATTTTAAGTCTAACCTCTGTGCACTGTATAAGAAATTAAAATATTGTCAATTTCATACAAAATGAAAACGGATAAAGTCATAACATAAATTTATACTTTCATATGATAAAAGAGCACTGCGAGTAAAACAATGTCGAGAACCAATCGCCACACGTTAAAAGCAATGATCCACTTCACGAACTCACCCTCTCGCGCCGCTATAATCCACGATGAGAGTGCGCGAGCACATTCATCATCACCACTGGCCATTAAAAGTCACTTCTCCCAGCTGGCGGCGCACAACACTCCACCCACGGAAATCGATGTGGACTGCGCCCGCCGCTCCTTGAGTGCATAATTAGACGGCAAAAGCTCGCTGGTAACGGGAGAGAAAGAGAGCTGCCCGCGTAAAATTAGCCGAGGCGCGCCCTGCGCTCGTAAATAGCATTTTATCGGCTGCCTCCCCATATAATTGCCGATGATTACGGGACGGCGAGCTGGAATAAAAAAAAAGTGAGCGCCCGATACTCTCTCATTCGCTCTCGATGACTGACGCGAGCGCACACGCGTACGCATACGCTTTTTCCGCTCGGCTCGGCGCGGTAAATCATCGGTGTCATTTTGCTCGGCGGCGCGGAAGTGGCGTTTTAATCGCATCGGACAGTCCGCGCGCGCGCATGAGTTGATGAAAAAGCCGGGGAAAAATATAAACTGGAGGCCGAAAAAATTTTCGGCATCCCGAGCGCGATCGACGGTAATTAATTTTATGGATATTCGAATGATTAAAAAGAGCGAGAGTGGGGTGGGGGGGGCAAGCTTTTTTTCACGCGGCTGTGTTAGCAAACGTTTTTTCGGCATTTGTTTGCTCGCTCTTTGATACGCGATGAAAAGAGGGTTCGTAACGAATTTTTTTTTTGCGACTGTTGCGGATTCGAGTGCGGCGATGCGAGCAAACCCACGGGACGATTTTCGTGAATTCAAAATATTGAACTTTGTATTTACTTTGACCAAAACTGTACACAGAAAATGTGCGGTTCGCGGCGGGCGGGGGGGGGGGGCATCAGTTTCAGCAGAACATTGTTAACAAGGTGGCTGTTTTACCGTTTCACTATATTTTTGTGGATTCAAAGATAGTTTACTTTTTTTATTTGTATTTGTTTTAATATTTTACGTAATGTGAGTTCAAACAGAGGCATGATAGAGATAAAAGTGGGCATTGATGTAGATGAGGCGTTAAAATAACCTGAAAGCGGTTTTTTAGGGTAGGCTGATTCTGCATTTTCCTTGTTTAGCGTTCACCCATCCTTTTACTCAACGAGCTGAATTGTGTTTAACGTGGTCAAGCATCCACGGAACCTTTAACTGTTGCGATATTTTTTTTTAAAGTAATTTATTGCTGCTATTAGCGGAGCGTGCGAAGCACATAAATCAGACAGGGTGGAAAATCTTCAATTTTTTCGTAGAAAACTAGTCCTGTAATCCATATTAGTGTGCCACGCACTCTCATATCTGGGGATGTATAAAACTGCCTAAGAAGATCCACCTTTGAAAAGTGGAAAATTAGTTACAAATCAGTTAGAAATGCATATGCCAGAAACATAACTGTTTATCCCTTAAAGTTAAAGTTTCTAGGTACAAGCTCTTCGACTTACAAGGGGAGCACCAGGGATGCGAGTCCTGGATTTGGCTAAAACTGCAGGAGGTACTTTTTTACCACAAATAATGAGACACATGTTACGGGGTTTTTCTGAATGAGCCTTTCGTTCCGAGATCCAAGCTATTTTATGTCTAAAATGAACAATTTTTGATAAAAATGTGGTCTCTTTCTTTGGCTATAGCTTTCTGAATATTTCTGTCATATAAATGGGCTAGAGAGTTTATAAAAGAAGGCAAAAAAAGCTTTAATTTAAGCTGTGTCTCATTAAAAAATGTCGATTTTTAAAGAAGTTATAGGCTATTAAAAATAGAGTAAGAAAATCACTAAAATTTTCTCATTTTTTTGAAGCATTTAACGGGTGGTATTTTAAGCTATCTTCTTACTCTGTTTTTAATAGCCTATAACTTTTATAAAAATCGACATTTTTTAATGAAACACAGCTTAAATTAAAGATTCTTTTGCCTTCTTTTATAAACTCTCTAGCCCATTTACATGACAGAAATATTCAAAAAGCTATAACCAAAGAAAGAGACCAAATTTTTATCAAAAATCGGTCCTTTTAGAGATAACATAGCTTGGGTCTCGGAACGAAAGGCCCATGCAGAAAAACCCCGAGACACGTGTCTTTTTATTTGTCATAAAGAAGTACCTCCTACAGTTTTAGTCAAATCCAGGACCCGCATCCCTGGTGCTCCCCTTGTTAGTATAATTGCTATTGGGATCTGACATCGGTCATGCCACCCTTCTGGTGGCGCGGTGAACTAGAGCTAACGCTGTACAAAACGGGCTCTTCTGCCGTTCTGCACCATGTTGGCTATGGCTAAGCTACAGCTGTATATATTGGCCACGTCCCCATGTCAGATCCCAATACGACCTTCTTGGACCGTCGATATTCTGAAATATAGTCCTATTCTTTGTAATCAAATAATTATTCACGCAATATACAATTTAGTAACTCAGACTTTTCGTATACTTGTATATGAATCTATGAATCAATATTATTAATAAATTCTCGTGACAAATTTTGATAATTTAGGTGGTTCTATCAAGACTTACAAGTCAATTGAGTATCCACAAATACAAACTAAAATTCTTATTTGACTTGTGTTATTAATATTCATAAAATTCAGTTTTAAATTGTAAGACAATTAAATAGTGTATTACATAAAAAACAATTTAATTTTAAAATATGATGTATATTGACGTACTATTACGTCAACCTAACCTATCTCAGTACTTTTACACTGATTTTCATATTATTAATTAATTATCTCGAAAATTATCGTGGCTCCATACATTTTGCATGATATCATTACAAAGCTTAAGGTTACATTGGCCGTAAGGTCCCTGCCAAAAGTTAGTTTTTCACGTTAAAACTGCAATTAATAATTATGTGAAGTAATTGATCAATTTTTAGTTCTCGCGATCAATGTATTAATGCAATTGGAATATTATAAGCTCTAAAAATAAAAAATCAAAGCAAAGTTGTAAACTCGGCACTATTTTTTTTAAATCTTCATAATGCACTAATTTCAACGTAATGACGATTTTTTAAAAAAATAGTACCGAGTTTAAAATTTTGCTTAAAATTTCTGTTCGGGACTATCGGGAGTAGTGTAGTGCGCTGGCCGCTAGGTGGCGAGAGCCCCATATCGCGCTCCCACTGCTATCTAAGCGGAGCGCCGGTATTAAGGTTATATTGGCCGTAAGGTCTCATTCAAAAATTTAAGACAAATATTTTGGTCGTATAATGCGCCAAAAACTGTAATATTCTACAGTACTAAGAGTAAACAAATTTTTAAAATGTTTTTAGGTCTGTGAAGAAAATTTTACATCGAATATAGAACACTTTAATGCTCATTTTTTTTTCTACTTTTTGGTATGACTGTATGCCTGATTTCACGATTTTTATGCTATATTTAAGAAAATATCCTCGAAGTGAACATTTAAAAAAGTGGAACTTGTTTATCTAACATACATTGACGATTACACGAACTTTCAAAGCTATGACACTGTGGCATCTATGTTTTTCTGTTAATTTAGTTGCCAATTTTGCAAATTGCCATAAGGCTAATGTTAAATTTAAATTGCAATAATTTCGCAACCATTCTTGTTAAGTCTCTAAAATTTTGCACAGCTCTTTATATTTATGATATTTATTGACTATCAAATTTTAAACAACTCGACACTATTTTCGTCTTATAGCCAGTACAAGCTTAAATGGACGCATGTGGATGTTTACTCTTACCGAGATTTTTCCCCATTCTACACTCCACTTAGGCTGGGTTTAGAGGGGTGCGCGCGCGCAGACGTTTGTGTACACCATATATCTATGTATAATACATGTATAGATGTACGCAAACTTATGCGTGCGCGCTCCTATGTATGGATACAGCCTTAGTAGTTCAGCCATACAACCATTCTTGTTCTGTAGGTGCAAATTCACGTAGCAAGCAAAACGCCGCGATTGGTGGTCACGTGATCATTCGCTGTTCGCTAGCGAATAATCGCTTTTACTTGAATTTTTTCAACTTTTAGCGACATTCGCTGAAGTAGTTTTAAACCCGTGTTTTGAACACATTTGAAAAGTACGAAAGGTACAGAAATTTTGAATTGTGTCAGAGTTTAACTGAAGTCAAATGAATGAAGACCAGGTATTTAATTCTTTTTTATTATTTTTTTATATTCACATATTCGTGTGTCATTGTAACCTCAAAGTCACAAATCTCAATTTTACTATTATAATATTTTAGAATCTAGTATTGTATTCATGCGGAATATGTTCAGAGCAACTAACCTTTGAAGATATCGAAGCTCATAAAGGCTCACAAGTTTATAAACAAACAATATTAATTCTATTCGTTGCGAATCATTCGCTATGTCACTGCGATTTGTTTTATTTTCACTGCAACTCAATCACCGTGAATCGCGGCGAAAAAATCACTGTATGAAAACACCTTATAGCTTCTGACAGTGCGAAAATGCCCTCACAAGGTAACAAGTGTTGGTTTTTCCAAAAGTGTACGCTCACAGTCCACGACTGGAGACTGGTGGTACGCCGATGGTATATTGTGGAAACTAATGCGCGAATATGAATAAGATTCAAAACTTTGACGAATTATTTATTTTAAAACATTTCAATGAATCTTTCCAATAGTTATTATCTATTTTATATCTTGTTCAAAGTCGTTTTACTTTTAAACTTTCTATTATTTAAATCTAAAACAATAGCTTACAGAATTATATTTCTAAAAACTGAATCATTTCAGTTTAGAATGTCATCCAATATGTACTTTTAGATTTCAGTCTTTCGAAATCGTATTAAGATTTTAGACAATACGCTAATAAAATGCGATCTTTTTATAATTCATTATAAATTGAGTCACAAATAACTATAACCACCGAAGAAATTATTTTTCTTAAAATTTCTAATCTGCAAATTCCAAGATCTATTTCACCTCTTTTATACTCTCTTCCATCATTTTTTATTTAGGTGTTATCAAACTACATCTAGCATTTCATATTCATATTAAGTAGTAGATATATACCGAATCTGCATAATTTCCTAAGTTTGCATTATTTCGCTACTAAAAGTAAGTCATTCCTCAATAAAACACTGTAAACATATCTGTGGCTTCCAGGAAAAACCACTTATCTCCACTTTTCATTATTTCGAGTCAATCGAGTTTTAGTTTCGCAAGTTTCGCATATCAATGTTATAAATCAAGACAAATGAGATTAAATGCAACACTGCGTCTATGAATACTAATGTAAATAACATTTTTTGCCATAGTAACCAGAGAAAATAGCATTCATGTTTTAGAAATCGAATTTCACTTACGTGGTTATTCCGGGAATAAAAAAAAAATTTAGTGGACTTACGTAGGGTTTCCGAGGAGTTATTCTAAAAAAAGTGGAGTTACGTGGTTTTTCCAGGAGTTTTTCTATAAAAAAAAGTGGAGTTACATTGGTTTTCCGGGAATTAGTCTACAAAAAAAAGTGGAGTTACGTGGTTTTACCGGGAGTTATTCTTAAAAAAAGTGGAGTTACGTGGTTTTTCCGGGAATTATTCTAAAAAATAAGTGGCGTTACGTGGTTTTTCCGGGAATTATTTTTAAAAAATGGAGATACGTGGTTATTCCGGAAAAATGTTGAAAAAAATGGAGATATGTGGTTTTTCCTTGTGCTGATTCAAGACGAGTGTACTTTCGTAATTTCTGTCACGGCTAGATGATAGAGGACTTTAAAGATAAGAAAAAAGGCATACAACCGATTTTGAAAAACACAGATATAAACTATTTTAAAGAATCGTTATTCTAATAGAAATGTAGTAAAATATATACATTTTTTTCATAACAATTATAAAGAATTATGGATTAATTATCAATTTCTTAACTAATTTTCAGTTTAAACTTAATTTTATTTATGTTTTCGTTAATATTCCATTTAATTTGTATCATCTCCGCTTACTTTTATATTTTACTAGAATTTTACTATTAACAATTAATTATTTTAGAAGAACCATTATTATAGATTATTTATCTTAAAGGACCCCGCACACAATGTATGGGAAAAAATCATTCGGTCAAATTTTGGGGGGTTTTGCCCATGAGAACTTTTGTTCAGGACCTCAAGATCTATCTTTTCCCCAAGTTTGATCCAATTTGACCGAATAATTATTTTCCATACATTGTGTGCGGGGTCCTTTCATTTTAAAATAATAAAATTGTTTACATTTTGTTTATTAAATAAGTTTTATAGATTCTGCATTTTAGGATCTCATTAACAAATCCAAGTATTCGATTTTGAGTGAGGGTGGTCTTAATATAAGTATTTGAGTGACCAATAGTTTCACTCAAAAATTTGACCTATCCTACGCTTAGGAGAAAGTAGCTGCGTCCCTTCTCAAACCGACTATATATACAGCTAAGCGCACCCCCGAAATCAGTACACTCAATTTTCCGGCAGAACAGTTCACTGCGATTTTTTAAGCATTACGCTCATTTCTCATTTTTTCAGATTTTTCTATTCTCCAACATAAACTCTGCTCTGCGTAGCAATTTTATGGGTCGGAAGTTTGCATTGTTGGAATGCAACGAAACAATTTTTTACAATTAATTGAAGTTACTAGACAGTAACAATTGTCATCCAAACCTTTGTCATAAAATTATCTTATATTATAAAATACTAAATCTTCAGGCGAAATTAAAATTAATCCATAAAACTTTGAAGTAAAATCATTTTTTTTTTTTTCATTTCGTTGCACTCCAACGTTGCAAACTTCAGATCCATGCAATTTTACGGTTAATTTCCGTGTGAACTGTTCACTGAATTTTTCATTTTGCGTTGTTTAAAATTTCGTGCTATAATAAGTACATTTCGACACTGGTGCGGAAGGTGATGATCTACTTCATGTGACGTTTTTCGCACGAGCGAAGCGAGTGTGAAAAGTCACATGAAGTAAATAATCAACTTCCGCACTCGTTTCGAACGGTATTTTATACCACGAGCGCCGAAAAATCATATCAAAGTTGTGATTTTGAGGTTATAGTGGTATAAAATTTTTAAGTCGATTTTGTTACTTATTTTCAGTAAATATTTTAAAATAAATTTCATTTATGTACGTGTTTATTTCAAAAGTTCTCTATAAATAAAGTTTTATATATACTGTATTTGTACTAATTTCTTTTTCCTTTCTACTGGTTGAAGTATTGAAAGTGAATCTAACAATTTGTTAATAAATTTTTCAGTTTTCCAAGTGAAGTTGTGTCAAACTTCTTTCCTTATTGAAATAATAAATATTTTTATTTTTGTGCAATTTTATTAGAAAAATTCTATTGTTCAAATTTAAAAATTTCACTAATAATTTCTATATTCCAAATAATTGAAATTGTTAAATTAATTTAATCAATAGACTCGTAAATCAACCGGATCGATCGATAGTAAATGAAAACGTGGTAAATCCGGGAGAAAATAACGATAATAATTTATTAATAACGGCAGATTCAAACGATTCGGTAGAACCGGAAAATTTACACGGTCCCGAAATGGCTGTTCATCTGTAAGTAGTAAATATATCTGGCAACTCAGAGAACATGGATACCTGTACAGACACCCTTAAAAAACGGATGATACGAAACAAGTCGTCTAGAAAGCGCCAGAAAATAGACGAGGATGATGTATATTTTAAGAAAATTTTCATTCGCTGGTAAGTGTTAAACTACTGGTGAAGTTACCCTATTTTTTAAAATGTAACCTATGAAATGATTAAAATCTAAGTATTCACATTGTAAAAACAAATACACAGAATTCTCAACTTTGAGAAATACGCGTCGTTCAAAGGGCAAAGGGTAAACTTTACGACACTGCAACGGTCTATAACACAATAGACCCTCCATCGTCTCGTCGAATGCTCTGCACGCGCCTTGCAAAACACAAAGCGCGCGTGTATGATTGGTAAATTATTGACGTGGCGCCCCAATCACGTAGCGGTCCTAAATATTGCAGAGTAGGCGCTGGCAAGAACCGCGAGTGGAATACCTTATAGCGCGAAGACTCTGCATGCAAGGATTTGACTCTTGTTCGCCTGGCTTTTTCTCGTCCGCTAAATTATTGAGTGGCGACTGGTTGGGCGATATCTATGGAGTTACCGACGTATACGTCTGGAGAAAGGGGTTTTTTTAGGAGTCTCCCAATCTCTCGGCAGGCTGCGTTTTTATGATTGATGGTCGTTTTGCTGCAGATGGGTTCTATTCTCCGTAGTCAATGTATTTCAGACACATGTCAGAATGTAATTAAAAAAAGTTAACTTTCATTTATAATTCATCAAAATACAAAATTCGTTACAAAATTTTCTTTAAAAAATGCCTTTAAATTAAACAAATGAATTTTTAAATTCGTGGACAGCTATTCAACTCAATAGTAATCACTGTTGTTCACATTATAATAGAATAAATTTTTCAAAGAAATAGCTTAAATTTGCCACATTGTCGATAATAATTTTGATACTTATAGTATAGAATTACTTATAAAGATGCAAATGCAGAAGAAGATGTGGATTCAAATAATAAAAACCATTATTTATATTAACATCGAAACAAGTTTATTCTTACATCTTGTAAATCAATAATTTCGCTATGATAAAAACAGTTTGATATTCATACCGTAACATGTAGTAGTTTTCGCACGATAATCGGTCGCACTCGACGATTATGAATTACAAAACGAAAATTTATGATACAAATTTTATTACCTTATACGTGATACCCGTGATTACAATGATTCTGCGTCTAAAAATTTTATAATTTTTTATTTTTCGATTCATCACTATATCGTAGATGAGCTTTGGAAGTGATTTTAATAACTTTTGAATAATTTTAATTTGCGCCTCTTTTCTGTCTTTTAATAATTACGATTACATTAGGAACGTTCGTGCGTATACTCGTTCAGCAATATTGCATAGTGGAAGCATCATCAGCGGATTACAATTTTTTTTCTCAGTATCATCGCCGAAAAGCACAAAACAATTTTGTAATTTAGTCGTATGTATAGTATATACGCTCTTTAGATTTTGGACGTTTGGGATTCGTGCTAATTCGAAAATTCAACCAGATTTACATAACTATAATACAATTAACAAATAACGCAGGCTCGAAGTTTGGCGTCGCACGGTTTTTCCTATACAAAATTTTCTATTCTAATTTAGTTTAAGGTTAGTTTCCTTCAACAAGAACTAATCAACAAATTAACATTTAATTGGAAATAAACGTTAACTACATACTTCTTCAATGAACGTCTTTGGCTAAGGAATGACTAGAAAAATTATAAATATCGTTTATAATTATCACATTTTGAAACGTGGAAACAATTATTCTATTAACATTGCCCTTTTCGTAACTTTTGTTCGTAAATATTAACTTACAAACCATCACTTTTATCAAGCTTGAGACTCACACCACCACATCCTTTAAATAACGGACAACGCTATCTGCAGTCCGGTGTACAGCCTCCTTCTCTATATGTACGCGTCAGTGTTCCGCGATCGTGCGCGCGCCGACAACTCGAATTCAAGACCCGGCAAAGAAATAAAACGTCCCCGAAGGCGATAGCGCGCGCGCTCGAGAGAGCGAAACTTGGAGCATAACTCAGCCCTCGTTATCTGACTCGCAAATAAGGCGAAAGTTCGCGACATCAATCTGGCCCTTTTTCCGCTCGGAGATTCGAAGTTGAAACAATGTCCGCCATCGCCCCCCTACTGTCGCTCGTCTGACGTATGAGTCTCGCGGGGGTGGGCGCAAGTGCAGCTGTTTGGGAGTTTAACGGTTGCTCTCGCGTCCATTCTGGCCTAGAGTTTTTCCGTATCGCTAGAGAGCAGAGGGTGATTTCGCCGATACAAAAATTGGTGTAATGATGATTGAGGCGACGCGTTGTTTGAGAAGTCCTGTGTTTTGGTTTGTTCGAAGTTACGGTGGCCTATTTGAAATGAGTTATGCTGTTAATGGTATCGAACTTATTCGGCATTTTTAATGTCGTCTAAGAATGGATGATAAATTCCTTGTAATTTATTGATATATACAATCTTTGAGCATCTAATGGTAAAATAATAAGGAAGAATTGCGCTTAAATTGAATCATACGGTAAAATTATTTAACGGATAATTTTTGTACGAACTAATTTTTCAATTAAAACAACAGTCTTTTCGTTTTCTGGTTATTTGACACTTATGCAAACAGAATCTCTTCATAAACTCAAATCATCTTTAATTCTATGAAAATCTCGAATTTACCCTAAATCACAAAATTAACATACATTTAAGATTTATATCTGCTTTACATAATAAATGATTTATACATCATACGACATGCGAATGGTAAATTACGCTGACACAATTCGTCCTGAATAAAACATATTTTCTTTTCTCCACGGAATATTTATTAACGAATTATCTAAAGAGCACCAAAGTTTTTTTTTTCCTTTCTCAGATCGACGACTAAACTTCTACGTCGGGTATCTATCTACAGTGAGATTTACGCGCATAAAGTTCGGACAAACTACGTTTTTTTCGGACGAGGGTTAACTCCTTTACAATCTATCGTCTTACAACGCGGTTCTCGCTGAATTGCTTTGGTCGAGTCGCGGGTGCTTCTCGAGGCTTTCTCGTTTGGCGCAGCTTTTGATAATTAAATTCAATGAAGCGATCTGTATCCCAAACACGAAACTTTACATTTTTATTGTATTTTTATAATAATAATGTGCGTCAAATAAAATATATTCCTCTTCCTCTGACACATCTTTGGAGAAAATATTAAGAACTACTTACATTTTATAAATACCGTAACAATATACCATTTTACAGCAGGTGCGTAAAATTCAATTTTACGCGCTGAATGTCATATGATCACACTGGTGCGCAAAATTCTTCTTATAAGTTCAAACATCATCTTATTTTAACGCGCATACATCCTGCATAAACTAATATTAAATGCACGCAAAACAGTGCGTATAATTGAGTTTTACGCTCGTAACTTGGAAATAAAAAGGAAACCCGAACCGAGTTAACCGTGCATTGCGCACTTCACCATTCGAGAAAGCCTCGAGTATCATTGCCCATTGGCGTCCACCTTTCGCTTCTTCTTCGTCGTCGTTGTGGCTTCGTAGTGGTCGTCGACCAGCACTTGCAGTCGCTGTCGTCGTCGCCTTACTTGGCCTGTCATTTGGCTTCGTAGCCAGTGGCCTGGGGCCCGCCGGTGCCGTTGAGGCCTGCCAGCTGGCCGAGGCCGCTCGACGATGTGGGCACCACTGGGTAGCCGTTGTGGCTCGTGGCCGCTGGTTCACCACCGCCGCTGCCGCCACCGCCGCCGCTCGTGCCGTTCGACTGCCGCTGCGGGCCGCCCGTCGTCACCGTCTGGATTGAGACAAATGGTGGTGTTATAATCGATGTTGAGATTGAGAATGTTAGGAGGATGTTACAAAAAAAAAACTTTATTGGTTTTTAAATATTAAAATAAATTGAACGTGAAATATATAGGATCTTTATACCTGTAAGAAAAAGGCTACTGTTTGGTCTATTTCCTATGATATTTTGTTAAATTCAGTCAAGTTATTGTATTAAAATAATGAACTTTGTAGAAAAAAGTTTTGCTCATAAAATACAATTGAGATTTAATTCATTGGCACTACGTCTTAATATGTATTAATTGACTTAGTTGTCAATGATTTCTAAAATTTTTAAACAGGAGAAATTCTTGGTAAAAATAAGATAATAACGTAATAATTAGAATAGCAAACAATTTAATGTACAGAAATATTCTATGTGAATCCAAAATCCGTTTAAATTGAGTATAACAATGGTCGCAGTTTATTCAAAATTTTATTAATAATTAAATTACCTTTTGAGATTTTCTTAATTCGCAAATACCAATCGGTTTAAACCATACTCAGTTATTCATAATATTTTCGCAAGAGATTATTAACAATGATGTAATATTAATCATCAGAATACCTTGTTAAATCAGAAATGAACGTGCAGTTCTATTATTGGTTAGATGATTTTGTAGTCTATTATTATGCTTCGGTTTGGCGCGCATTGCTGAATTATTCACATTGTAGCATTACCTTTCAAATTACGAATTTATTTAGTAAATAATGAGGCTTTATTAGGTTTATTTATATTTGTTTAAATGCAACCTCAATATTGAAGTATAATATGTAGATGATAAATCAAAATTCAAAATTATCACAATCAAATTTAATAAATCAAAATTCAAACCATTAATTATTTATCAATCGTTAATAATACAAAGGTACCATAATTAAAAAAATAATGATTAACGCATGCGTAAAAATAAATGAAAATCTGTAACTACCTGATTTAATTACGTCTTAATGGTGTAAAATGGAAATAGCTAATTATTGAAATCGTAAAAGTACGCAATGTCGTGTAATGATATTACGCTCATTCATCATTTGCCTCTAATTACATTATTTTTGAAATGTGCGGACTGTAATTGGAATATTATGCGCATCGATCGACCCTGGGCGTAAAATATTCAAAATTAGATTCTCGTTAGGTAGTTCCCCGTGCGCGGGCGCTCTCTCGAGTTTCGGCATAATTCCCATGCAAAAATTAAAAAGTTAAAATAGCAACAGACTTCCGAGTTTAATCTCCAAAGTACACACGCGCAGAATATGAATTCAAGTAAAAGCGTTTATGCTAAACATTTGCAAATTTTCGTCACTAAATTGCAACTTGATTCCCCTTATTTATTATATTTAATTATTTTCGTCAATATTGGATATTTGAAAATTATACGTATTTTGAAGTCAATACGCTCAGCTCTGAATTAGGATGAGTTATTATCAACTAATTGTATGCCAATATTTACTTATTTGTAAAGTTTTTGGCCGTATTAGTTTGTAATATGTTGTATAGGTCCGGCGTAGATATGGGAACTTTTTAAATAAATGGAATCACTTTGTGTACCGAAAATTAGTTTATGTATGAGTAATTATTATTATATGTTATACAAATTTTTAATATTTTCTTTTTTTTATCAATATTCCAATTTCCATTCTATTTCAGTTACATTGTCGTACAGTACCCACCCCCAGTAATGTTGCACTATTAAAGACCTTCAAAAGAGCAATAGATG
This sequence comes from Torymus aiolomorphi, assembly GCA_036365515.1. NCBI lineage: Eukaryota > Metazoa > Arthropoda > Insecta > Hymenoptera > Torymidae > Torymus > Torymus aiolomorphi. The sequence goes on along the minus strand of CM070875.1, from coordinate 205,194,534 downwards.
TTACCTTTTCAAAAATTAATTTCCTTAAGATTATTGATATAACTTATAATAAAAATCAAAATGTAATGAAAGTGCGTCCTTTTTTTAGATAGCAAGCTTTTCATTTTTCCACATCATAAAAAAAAGAAAAAATTATTTATCTAATAGAAAAAGTTTTGATCTGTACTTCTACAAAGAACTGCCCGATAGACATATTATATAATAAAGTACTTAATATCAATGAAATTGAAAAAAGAGCTTATAATCACTCTCAATAAAGAAAAATCGAGTTACACCGCCCATTAATTCGCGCCAAACGAGAGAGAATCATCTCGCCTCCTCGCTTCCTGCGGCCCGCCACGTCGCGACTTAATCCACGAGTTCGATCGGCCGTCGAAAATTTATTATTCACTGCGCCGAGGAGAGAGAATGGAAGAGAGCGAGAGAGCAGAGAAAGAGCGGAAGAACTCGGCGCGCAAGAAGTTCGTCATCCGATTCACTTTCCGTTTAACACCTTCTTGGCGCGGAAAGGAACCGGCTGCGCGCAGCCGCTCGACTTGCGCCCGGGGAGAGAGAAAGAGAGGAACTTGTAACTCTCCGATCCTCTGCGCCACTTTCGAAGTTATATTTATGTAGAGTTCGTGCGCGAGGGGGGAAATTTTGAGGGTAGAAGGGAGGGAAATAGAAATAGTGCAGGGGTTGAAAGGTACAGTCTTGTTGGAGAATTGATGTTATTTTATTGTTGGGTTTTAGGTTTTGATAGTATTATTGCATGGAGAGAAAATTTTAGTTGGCGTTACTATTAAAGCACCTGACTATATGGTACTGCATGTGACTATACTATATGTTATGTTGCCTTTTAAAATTTTCTTTTCTATTAACCAATTTTGCAGAAAATTTAGGAAATAATACTTAAAATTGAGGTGCAATGATTGCTGCAATGCTTAAAAATTCTAAACTAAAAGAATTACTAATTTTCTACAATAATACTCGCATAACGTTATAAAATAAAAAAAAAGTATCGGGTAACCTCTACCTTTTACTAAACTCAGTATAATTCTTTTAGTACCTGTCAAATGAGATTATCCCGGAGCATCTCCGATACCGAGCTTCTCACTAGCCTCTTAAAGTTCCATCGTAAAATACTTTGAAAAGAATTGGCTCGAAAGGAACCGAGAGCAACTTCTTTCCCCCCGTGTCTCCTATAAATCGATTCGGAATACCGTACGGCCGAGGCGCTACATTCTTAAGGGAATAATTGAGAGCGGTACGAGAGAAAGAGGAATTAAGACGCTCGGCAGAGGGAGAGAAGACAGGAGCCGTTGAAAACTTTAAACTTAAGAACTCGGAACCCTCGCGGAGCGGAGAGTTGCGCGGGCGAGAGAGAAAGGTGTTAAATAATACAGGCTTAAAATTCGCTCCGCGCTCTTGCGCGCGCTGTATAAATTTGTTCGCGCGCGATAACGCGTGGGAGAGCTGCGCAATTACGAGGAACTTTCAGCCGGCGCTGCTACGGTGTAGCTTTCGAAAATGGTTGTAACGTTTTAGGAATTTTTAATCGAATGAGGTTTTTTGTGTTTGGAGAGTGAATGATATGCTCGAAGCTTTATAAAATTCGTTTGTTTATAGGATTCTCTATCAAATAATTGTATTAAAAGTGTACAGAGCTTGGAATTCCTGCAGTAATTAAATGAAATTATGTATTATATGTGTGATACTGACCACTTGAACTACCGAGGAATTATGGGGGTGCCGCACTATAACAACACTGCTTTACCGCCCGAACATGTAAAAGTAATTATTATAATAAAAGAATAGTGATTTACGTCTTGAATAAATTTAGTTGCTCTGCTTAGTCCTGTTATACATCATTCTACAAAGTATAAAGGAAACAACAAAGGTGTAATCGTTTTTTTATCTCGAAACTTTGTATTGAAATCGTTATTCTTTTATTCGTATTAATTATTTTGACATGTTCCGCCGATAAAGCAGGATTAGTGGTAAAGTGGGACTATTTCACCCTCTTAAGTAAATATGTAACCACACAGTAAATTAATACAAACTTATTAACAAAGTTTTTTGCAGTTCGTCCGTACAGGATTAAATAATGAAATAAATATTACTAGAAAGTAATCCAACATACCCATCTCTACTCCGCAACGCGATCTCTTTATCAAAGCCTTTCAATTAAAATATCGAATTACAACCACAACAATTTAGCACGAATCATCCAGCCATCCTATATCTATTTGTAACAAAGAGGTTACCTTCTGCGCAATAATTCAAACTATACGGGCCATGTCTCGCGTCGGATTGCCGCTACCGGAGACGTCGAGCCGGCCTCGGGCCACTCTGGCCGCCCATAAATCGGCATGTCGCACTCGCGTCGCCTCTGGCACTCGTAGATAAAAGTCCTGAGTAAGTCATAGACTCGAGAGAGATTCCTTAATTACGCGACGCGAAAGGGTTCGCTGGACGGATGATAAAGCGAGCGGGCGAGTGTTGCGCGGCCGCGACCATCCGTCATTTTTATCTCGCGGTTAATTATACTGATTATACCCGCGCCTCTTCATTAATTATTTTAACGTATAGCCCGGGCTTTGCTTTTCTTTCGCGCTGAGCGCGTCGTTTCTTTTCTCGCGGGAGGGAGGGGATGCGAAGCTTATTTCCCGGTTTCTCTTTATTTGGTATTATTTGCGAGATATTTCAAGGAACGCCGTTATCTTTATTCGTGAAAAGTTGCTTTTCTCCGATTTCGCGGAACTTTCAGTGATAAATTTTAATTTGTTACTTTACTAACAGACATTAGTAAAAATAGTATCTGTACACTGAGAAAACTGTCGTAAGAAAATTTACTGAAAAACTAACAAAAATTACTATATTTGATAGCAACGCGGGGATATAAGCAAATTATAAAAAATTTTGCTATAGTTCAGGAATATTTACAAGGTATCTTAATAATTTTTACTACTACACATAGCAAAAAGTGCCCTCTACATGTAGTACTTATTGCGTGCACGCCGGGAGCACGTGTCTGATTGAGGTTATGTTTCTCCCGCAATTTGAGATGATCTTCCTTTTAAGTTATCAAAAACATCGACAATATCGATTCAGTTGTTTTATTTTTACGTTGTGCAGGTGAGCTATGAGTTATTTCTTTATATTATCATAGTTATTTATTGTTATCAAATAATCATCAAAGTTCTCTCGTAAGCGAAGGTAGCCAATGTATCAGTTCCAAAATTTTGTACTCAAGAAGCTCACGTGGGTAAGAGGTTAGCGCGTCTGCCTAGCGTGCGGAGGGTCCAGGGTTCGAATACACAACCACCGTAAAAAAAAAATTTTATTTCCTTATTTATTTCTTGTATAGCTAAATTTAATTAATAATATATTAAATATTGTATAAATATTAGGTATCCTATAGATATAAAATCATGAAAATCAATTTTTTTTAAGTTTAAGCTTGGCTACAAAAATTACTATATTAGTTAGCAAAAGTACCTAAATTTCCATGATATCCCATCGTTGCTATAAAAAATAGTAATTTTTATTAGCTTTTCAGTAAATTTTCCTACGACAGTTTTCTCAGTGTAGTTTTAACGAAACTTTTGTAGATGTTCTAGTTCCATGAAAGCTACTATGGCACGCTACGTTAGTCTTGTTTTCATATATTTGAAACGTGTTTATCAACACTTATAATTTATTTAAAATTATTGTTTTCTTAAAGATTTTTATGATTTTCACTATTAAAATTCGTAATGAGGTATTTGTGAAAATAGTTTATAAAAGTCAAAATAATATCAATCTGTATATCTCATTATCCCATTTTTACAAGCAAAAATGTTATGTCAGACTGTTAAATTCCACTTCACCAGTTCATTAAAGAATTACCAACTAACGAAATAAGACAAATCCGCGAAAATTTACTTCCGTCCATCCACTCGAATAAACCACATTCATAATTAAGCCATTTCCATCTCAGACCGAAACACCCAACCCCGCTGGCATGCAACTTATTCAGCGCCGAGCATAAACAATTAAAACCTCCCTGCGCCCGGCAATTCTTCTCGCCCCTAATCGCCGTCGAAAGTTTCTTCCCTCTCCCGGTTGCCGGGAAAAATCGCGCCGATCAGCGAAAGCGACCCCCCCCCCCGTTCGTATACAAGCTTAATTGAGTTAACTCACGAAAAAGGCCTCCCCCCCTGGAGTCCTTAGAAAAACCACCAGAGGCGAGAGAGAGGAGGCATCAATCTCCGCAATGGGCCGAGGGCCACTTTTCAAGTGGCGATTTTCGCGTACCCCACGAGGAAATGGAAGAGGAATAATGGAAGCGTTGCGCGCGCGTGGCGTTGATCTCTAATGGGAATTTCGGGGCGGTCGATTCTATTGCGTTGCGGTGGATGGTCGATTGGTAGGGTGATTGCGCCCATTGCGGGCGATGATCGCGTGGTTCAGGGGTTGGGAAATTGAGTGAGTATATGGTGGCCTTAGTAGTCTGAATTAATTGGTAATGGTTGTTTCTTCGTTTGAAGTGACAAGAAGTCGATTCGTTTTTTTTTTCTTTTTTTTGTACGAAGAGTTCTTAGAATATTTTTCATTTTTGTTATCGATTCCATTATAATTGTTTTTAAGGCCTTTCATTCCAAAACCACCTAAATTTTGAAATTTTATTTTTCCATCTAGCTCATTTAGTTGGAAGTATTGTGAAAGAACGTTGAAATTTATATGTTAAGCGTGAACAAGTCCGAAAAATTAAAAAAAAAAAATCCAATTAAAATACGGTACAATATATCAGGCATCGTACTAAATATGTATGTACACGATAGACACGTTATTAAAAACAAATAATGGATGTCAAAATATAAATGATACGAAAATATATCACGACTTACTATACTTACCATTATTCTTATTGTTTACAATAAGTAACTAAATTAACTAAAGCACAACCTAAATAATTAACCTTTTACCATTAATTACCCCTAGCTTCGCCATTTTTCTCGATCTTCGCCCATTCCTTCCCCAATTATCCACCGAATCTTCTCCACCTCCACCTTCTTTCCCCTGATCTACGGCCACGCGCCACCACCGACATCGACACCCACGATTACACCCAGAGGGCAGCGCGGGTGTGCCGCTTTAGCGTCGAATCGCGTGTCATTTGTCCGTCGATCCTGAGCGCAGGTGCTGCGATGCGCCTTTTCGGCGCTTGCGCGCGTCTGCAAAAATTAGCGCCCCTCTGGCAGCCACGGGAGGAAATCGAGCGAGACGTCGTTAGGGTGCGCGCGTTCGCTCGTTTTTCTAATGCCCACACGTGCGCGTCTTTGTCTTCGCTGGGAAGAGGCGGAGAGTCTGAGAGAAAGAAGCCGGGGAGTGAGAGAGGAGTGAGAGTGCAGGCGAAGTTTGCGGTTGAGGTGTTTCTCTCGGCGGTGGAGGGAGAAAGGTTGGGAGGAGACTAAGGAAGAGATGCTATAGAGTTGCGGAAGTGTGGAGGTTGGTGGTGCGTTCAGAGGAATATGTTGTTGGCTCGGTTAGTTCTGATGTCTGTATTGTTACGGATACTTAAGTTGAAACATTGTTGTATTGTAATATTAAGTCTTTTTTTTTTATTTTATAGATTCATTTCATTTTTCAATAAATGTATGATAATTCGTTAAAGTTTTGAGCAAAAATTGAATATATTCTCATTCAAACTATTAAAATAATTTAAGTCAAACTAATATCTAAAATTGTTTTGAATGAAAATTAATTCTGATTATAAACATCTCCACTTATATAAGGAACATCTTATTATTGTTCTTCAATTTATTATTTTCTCATCGTACTTTTAATAAAATTTAATAAAAGTAGTAATCATTGACTGGCAATGATTTCTATCCATTACATACATTTCTTTACAAGCTGACCATCTTGAAAAGGAGTCGAATAAACGACTTGAAATACCTTTCTTTATTTATTGGACAGCTGGACCATTTCCTTCCACATCCTTAATCTATATTCAGCTGTCATTCGCTTCATCATTATATCTAAAAGTAATAATCTCATCATTTATTCCTAGAAACTTCCTTTACCATTGAAAATCATCGTCAAAAAATGTATTAAAAAGTATCATTACCAAGCCACTAGCCATTCCCATCCTAATTACTCATGAAACCGAATCCTATCCCCAACAAACATACGGAAAATAATACGGCACACGGGCCGTTAGATTAAGCGGCGGTGCTCGTAGCTCTCGGTGCTAACGAGGCCGTTGGGGTGAGACTAGAGCTAGAGAGCGAGTAGTTTGCGGTACGCAGTTACATAAGGATTCCGGCGGCCGACGGCGATGAGCCTCGTGCCGGCGCTCTGCTAATCGACCGACGCGCCAATTGCCGCGTCGAACCCCGAGCCACCATGACGACGACGATGAGCTATTGATGACTCGTCGGTGTATAAGAGGAGCACGAGAAGCGGAATTTGCTCGCGGCTCTCGTGGTTGCGAAAATTAGAGTTGTGAGTACAGTTTCAAGCGATTCTGTGAGTTTACGTATATGAGTAGAATTCGATTGAATTCGTTGATGAAATTGGTGGTTGAGATGATTAACGGAATTGAAGATGATTGATAGTTGTATGCATGTTTATTTAATAGAATGCCGATTCTTAGAATTACGCGCGTAAAATTTCTTATTACCCTAAGTGGATTTTTATTTGAGATGAGTGTTTACGTTACATATTGTTCATAATCATTTGAAAAATAAATAATAATGTTTGAATTAAAGCTGTGAAAATGTGGACATAACAATCAGTACACGGAGAAAAATGGTGAAGTAAAAATTACTATTTTCATAGTACCCATGGGACAGACTCAAATTACTATCGAATATAGTAATTATAGTAATTTTTCCTACAACATTTCTCTCAGTGACATGAAACCGAATATATGAACTCTAACATCTCTTGTTACAATTCTCATTTAAAAACACATCGACTTGGCAATGATCATCGTTCCGTTTCTCCCAAAATTACAATCACGCCTCCGAATCGATAACAGCACCGAGTAAAAATTAATAGCACCTTGCTAGGGTTAATTCTTCGGTCCGTATATAACTCATAGCTCTGCTCGCGCTATATATACCTCGCACCTCGGACCCGTATACCCATCGCTCACGCGAGTGCCATTAACACGTACGCCCGTAATATACACGTCGCGTTATGCGCACACGTCTGCTGCAGCACAATGCGCGGCGCTGCTAGCGCTGCTCCTTAATGAGCCCATCGCGGCGGCGTGCGTGCGCGAAAGACTAGAGAGATAGCGAGGGGTGAGAGAGAGAAAGAGAGAGAGACAGCCTCAAAGGTTATGCCGTTGCTCACGCGAGAACGAGAAACATACGTAGCGGTATATGGTTTATTTTGTGCCAAATGTGTATATGCAGTGTGGTGGTGGTAATTAGAGGCTGATTTGTGGAGCTGATGAAATGATCTGGTATATATGCTCGTGAATCATGTCTCGGAACTAGTTAGACATTGTTGCTAAATGGTCAAATCAATAGCAGTATTGTGTTTGTTCGCATTGAAAATTGTGTACTGTTATTTCTTATTTTTTAATGAAATTTATGTACGACTTTTGAAACAATTATTTCATTATTTTAGGTAAAAATGAATCAACCAATTAGCGAAGATGATATATTAAGCAACTTAAACAAGTACTTCACGTACGAAACTTTACGTCCCGATCAATTGCATATTATTAATAAAATTCTTGAAAAGAGAGACTTATTACTTTGTAAGGAAAACGGGTTTGGAAAGTCCTTGTGCTTTCAGTTGGCAGGTCTCATGCAAGATGGCATTGTTTTAGTGGTATCGCCCTTATTGGCCCGTGTGGAGGATAAGTACCAGCAATTATCAGCTTTTCCAAACGTAATTAGTAGTAGTAATTTTTTACATTTCGGTAATCTATTAATATCGATGTACTACAACCTTTGTATATATTTTTAGATAAAATGTGCTTTTTTGAATAACAACACTGTTGGTGAAGATAGTCATGAAAATGGGCAAGATTTGAGAAAGGTTCTGATACAAAAACACAAAGTATTGGATGACTTGCAGAATGTGGAAAATTCTGGATTAAAGTTTTTGTTCATGAGCCTCGATTATTTCATAAACTCCGGTAGGCTGAGACGTATTTTGAAAGGATTGTATGATAAACAGTTATTACAGTCCATCGTCTTTGATGAAGCACACACCATAATACAATGGGGTCAGATATTTCGTAAAGAGCATTCCAAATTAAGCAGCTTACGAACTTCATATTCGAAAATTCCATTTTTGTGTTTGACTGGTCCTGTGAGCACAAACAAACTAGAGATCATTAACAAAACGTTAAAACTTCGAAATGCATACTTGTAAGTACATATTGTCATGTCAGTTAGTTTTTTGGTTTCATTATTAAATCGGTATTAATTTTTTATCCTACAGATTAAATGAATTGTCTATCAAGGAGAACATGTCGTTTAAAGTTATGTATAAAGGAAAACATCAAATAGCTGCTAAATTAGCCCTTTTTGTAAAACATAACTATTATAATAAGTCTGGCTTAATTTACTGTCAAAGTAAAGAAGAATGTATCGGTATGTCGAAAGAATTGCAGAATATAAATATTAGGAACGTGTGTTATTTTACCAATTTGACAGATGACGATAAAGTTTGGTTACGTTGGATAAATAATTTTGGGGTAAACAGCTATTTTATCTTTATCTTGTACAAAAACACTCATGAATATAAAAAAAATATGATCCCATGTCATTTCATTAATTTGTAGATTATTGTAATTTGTGTGTCCGGTCTAAATGTCGAAGTCCGTCTGGAGAAAGTCGATTTCGTTATTCACTCCATCATGCCTGACTCTCTTGACACTTATATGCAAGAAATCGGAAAAATCGGCAAAGACAATAACCATGGCGACTGCATTATTTTTTATGATATAGCCGATCACGACATAGTTTTTGAACGTCTCAATGAATCGCAGAAAGAGAAAGCAAAACGTGCCAATTCAGAGTTACGGAAGCAAATTGAATCCGAGGTCAAATGTCAAAGACGGGAGCTTTTTGATGTCGTAATTTACTCAGAAAACATCGCGGTGTGTCGACAAATTTTTTTGCTAAGATACTTTAACAAGGATATTGTTGCTGAACCATGTGGTATCTGCGATGTTTGTATACTTATGAGCGAATCTTTCGTCATCGAAGTTGGCCACGTCTTGAGGAAGATACTTATGGCCATCTGGACCATCAACAGACATCAAAAGGCTAATATTGAGAGCGAAGACTTCCTATTTGCCAGGATTGAGAATATCATTGGTCTGCTGCAGGGAAACGTGAAAAAGTGCTTCGCTGATTCCTGGTTCGTTAGTGAATGGTTCTTCAGCTCATTTGGTTTTTGGGATCAAGGAGTATTGCATCGGTTTATCTTCGCGCTTCTGAGTAGCGGATTTGCTGCGGTTAACCACGTGATAAATGAGAAGAAGGAAATTTCGCAAAACCTGATTATCACACCCAAAGGCCAGGCGTTCATCAAATCGAATAGTGAGGTAAGCAGTAAAGTTTCTACGTCAGTCAAAATTACTAGGTAGCCCATACAACAATGAATGTTTTTGTTTAAGTTCAACCTACCAATTTTCATCAGAGATGCATCAATCGTAAAATGGCTAAATATGGATCGAGTCAAGGACTACTTTATGAAAGATCTGGAAGGAGTCCTGGCATATCATTATTTGCACGATAGTAACAAATGTGTTTTCGATTGGTCTCGAAAGTACATCAGAGATTTATTCGAGGCGGCTCCTGGAACGTGGGATGAGTTTAAGAGTATAAAACTCAAATATTTACAAAGTTTAAAATCCGAATTAGATGAGGACTTGTTTACTGTGTGCTTAATGTATTATCGAATTATAAGAAGTAATTTTATTATGAAAAATACTTTTACAGACAATTGGAATAGCAACTTATGTTACTGTCTACGATATTATTTATTTATTTTGTTGAGACTGAACTATGAAAAATGCTAATAAAAGGAAGTCTTTTAATCAGTAAGATTTGTAATTGTTGTCGATTTAATACCTGTAGTTTAAATCATTTCAAATATATTTGTAAACAGTAACGAATTGCTATAACAAACTTAAACTAAAATATTTCTAAAAAAAAGAACTACAATTAATGACTTCTTGCAGGATTAAATCATGGAAACCAAGGGGAGCTCAAGCAACCAGTACAAGTCCAATGCCCATTGGCTATCGGATTGCCTGGAAGGTTTTGATGACAGTGACGACACTTTCGAACAATTATTGGACACCAGATTCACCGACATGAAAAAGGTTAAGCTTTATTTAACGATACTTTCGAGTTCTTCAACCTACAATTTCGCGTTTTCGTTTCCACAGTTCACGCCAGCGGCTGCGATCTTTGGCATGCAGTTGACCAGCTCCCTGTCGACCACAGCTAATCCGCCGCTTTGTTTGTACCCAGTGTGCAGACCTTTAGCCACTAGTACACCGCGTAGGGTAACCCCACCTATGTTGGCTTTCAAAGCATTTTCTCAGAGATCGGACGTGGCCGCCACGTCCTTAGAGGCACATATTCAGAACGACTCCATGGCTCCGGACGTACTGGAGTCGAATACGGACGTTGTAAAAGAGCAAAGTAACGCAAAGGCGCAGACGACGCGTGTTAACGCCGATGGCAAACGTAATTGTGCTGAGGTGCAGTCGGCCAAAATCGAGTGCCTTAATTACAAGAAGATCAAATATGAGTCGGTGTTGACCTTGCACCAGTTGCGGAATAAACGGACGGCATTATGAAGAAAGGGTGACATTGATATGTAGCTGATCTGTGCTCTTCTTGTATATTTTGGATGTTTTTATGTACTGTTGTTTAGTTAGTTTTATATGATAGTTGCCACCGCTTCGTTTAATTATCAGAAAGTCTCGATGGTACAAATTTGTTGTACCATGCTATAATCTATTTTTATTATAAGTTACGTAACTTCGATAAGTTTTTCTTTAATGTTCATAAAAAAAAAAAAGATTTCTTTTCTTATAAACACATTGAGAGACATGATACAAGTCCATAAGTAATTATTTATACATTTAATAATAAATCTTAATTATTTGTTCATTTAATAGCATTTTTTATTTTTACAAACTATAATTTTTTCTACTAAAAACGTTTTTCTTTCAGCATTATTTCCCGCGCAAATCACTCATCAGGTTACGTATTCTCTCAGGACTAAACAAGCCAAAACGTTTTGGAAACTTCGTTACTCCCTTTCTCCTCTTTCGTGTTTATCTGAATAAATAAAAAGACTTCGTACGCAAATTAACCAATGAAAAATAATTGCGAGTTTTCGTTGCGAAACGCGCGGTGCGCCCTGTGCCTCGACAATGTAATTGTACGCGACTAGCTCCCGTGCGTGCAAAACCGCATTTCGCCCGCTTTTTCTCTCCTCTCGCGGAAATTACCGGACTTCTCCCTTTTTCTCCTCTCCCCTGCCGACCGTCCGCCTTTCACTCTGCTTTTTTCCCGCGCGCTCTCGACCGTTACTCCTTTTCTGTCTTTTTAACCTCGTAATGGAGCAGAAGAATTAATATTTACGCGTGAAATATTTTTTTCACGGCTCGTCTTTTGTGCTTTTCTCTGCTTGGGATTGCAATGGTAATCGGAAAATTGTTATGTACTTTTGAGAGAGCTTTGTAATAAATTGTAATCGTAATATTTTCGACGATTAATTCTTTTCTTTCTTTACTAAAGAGTTGAAATAATTTGATAATAAATAATTTTCTTTGATGCTGCATTTTTCACATTGAAATTTTTAACGTCGTTATTTATCATATTATTGTAAATGAGCATAATAATTATTATATTCATGTATAAGATATTTATTTTTACACAAATTTGAGGATTCATTCTATGAAATTTTAATGCAGTCCTAATAAAAATTGTTATTTTCTTTCATTTATAAAAAGATTTCCGTTGTAATCCCTAGTCCTTTCAGTAAAACGACCAAAAGAAAACAAGCACTCACAGAAAAGATTATTCTTCCAGTAAAACTACTTCTCTCCTTACTAACTAGTAAAATCAAAAACTTCATTAAAAAAACCAAAACCTTCAGAAACAAAACTATAACAATTATTTCAACGAACTATCCAACCCAATAAAGTCACTCCAACTACAAGTACGACAACTTCGGTCCGCTCAAACTACCAACTCTAACGTTCCAACTCCGCGCAAACAATAAACCCTCTTGCTCCTCCTCCGCCTGCTCGAGCGGCAATCGTTTTAATTTTGCAGATTTTAACAGTGTCCCGGCGCCCTCGAGCTTCACTCTCTCCCCTGGGTGCACTCTCTCGAAGCGCGCGTGCGCGAAGGCGGCGGCTCTTTTCATTTCCCCGACACCTCGGAGCCCGATTTTAATGAAAAAGTCGACGAGTCACGCGACAACGCTGCGGCGGCATCGCTTATTTTCTTCTCTCTCCTTTCTTTTTAGAGCGACGAACGTTAAGCAGAAAGTTCAAGTCCCCGGGAATTAAGAGTAGCGTTAATTAATGGATCGGCCTCGTGCGATTCCACCCACGCGAACTTTTTGCTGTCTTCCTCGCGCGCGCGGCGATGTGGGAATTTTCATTTTTATGCGGCTTTAAAATCTTTATTCGGGAGTTAATTTGTTTTTGGTAAAATTTTCTATATACGCAATGAAAAATATTTCACATCTTTAACCGTAATGATTTGTCAATTTAGTCTTTATCTTCTCCCTAAACAAAATTAGCTATTATATCATATTTACCATCAATCTTCAAATTGCACTATTTATGTTTCCGTTACAAAAAGCTGTCGCAATAAACAACTCTTACGTGCCAGCCTCATTTTGAACGGCAAAATCCAAACCGCTCGGTAGTCCCTAAGAAAATCGAAAAATAATGAAAGCCCATAAAACAAAGCGACCGAGTACATTCGTTCTTACCGCCTACTTTCTCATCCCATCACCGCTCTCATTTACCATTTTGTTTTCTCGCTCTCTCCCTCCGACCCGATAGCTTCGGAATAGGGTGAGCGCTGCCGCGCGAGGGTCGGTTTTTCCGATTGCCTGGGAGCTCGGACAGCTGCCTCGATCTTTCGCTACGACGACTTTCCAAAGTAAATTTTCGATGTTGCGGTGAATTATGAAAATTGTCGGAGTATCTCTCTATAGTACGCGATGATTGAGGGTATGGCGACCGCTTAGAACGTGATGTCTATGTTTTGTAATTGTTTTAGTCGTTTTAAATTTAACTATGTACGTACACTGCGTGTTTTTATAAACTTAATAACTGTCCAAAGGTGACCAACGTTATTTAATAAAAGAAAGTACCATATAATAAACTAACTGAGTTTAGGGCGCATGAAATCAATCATTAATACACACAAATAAATGTTCGGCTTCATCATCGCATCATTACCTCTGCTCACATTTTTTTTTATACACGCTTCCTTTAATGTACTGCTCGTAACAAGGAAATTGGCCATCCCTGAAATCAATTGATTTCCGTGAGAGTCGCAACACGTGCAAAGGACTTTTCTCGCATTGTTATTCCTGCCGGAGAGTGGCAAGTGCCGGGGGCGTTTTTAATGAAGAACTAATACCCCGGTGGATGGACCGCCTCGGCTGGATGATGGATCGATTCGCGGGCTTTGGAATACGCTTAACGATGGAACGATGACTTTTGCGATCTCGGGCTTTATTGGCTTTGAGGGAGACCGTATTGTTGATTTTGAAGCGTATGTAAATTGTAGAGTCCATAAATTATGAATGTGTACACGGATCGATAGAATGTAAGGGTAGCTTTTCATTAAACTTTACGATTAAAAAGTATGATTTTGATAAGCAATCAAAAATATTAAGAACTACAACCACACGATAAACTTGATTCTTTCAAGTAAGAGCAAACCATTCAACCTACCGCCTTCCAATTCAATGTTTAAGTATAGTAAGACATCGCAGGGGGGAGGAAAAGCGAAGAAAGATAGCCCGACGGAACGCGGAACGGGTAATCCGGCTCTCCGCGGTTTTTTAAGAACCTCAACGCTTCTCGTGAGAAGAGATAGGGAGGTAAAGAGAGAGTGAGAACCGTCTGCGCGTCGCGCGGAGCTTAACATTGCGAGGCGACTAATTTCGCGCCGACTCGATTCGAATTCAAGAGGGTAGAGCGGCGCCGAGGAAAAGAGGAAAAAGAAAGCTCTATAAGGAGACGGATCGGGAGCAGATAAGCGACAAGTGCTTTTGACATGGTATTCTTCCATTGCAGTTTGGTGTACCCTGTAATGTAAATTTTATGATAGTGAAAAGCACATGTTTTCCAATGTTTGATTTTCTAAAAGCCATTAAAGAAAAAGTAAGCCCGCGTACTAATTTTTAAATTGACAGTAAACTGTTAAACGATCGTGTTTCACATTTGATCAAATCATACGCCTAAACCCATTACCAACCTAAAAAGAAAAAAAAGAAAACGATACACCCCTAAGAAAAACATCAAACTCATCCACCTCGACATCCCAAACATTATCCCCACGCGTGTACTCGGCGACGTCGGGGGGTGCGCCGCTGCCGCGAGAGGGAATATCCGTCACGGGCTTAGGGTAATAGATGCCAACGCGAGGCAGAGCGCGCCGCGGCATTAGCATGATTATTGGCATCGCTGCGCTCATTTATAATCGCGCGCAAGAGTTTCTCCTTCTGACGCGTCGGGATCGAGGGAGCGGCGGGCGGTGCGACGATGATCGCTGATGTTTTCGGGGGCTTAGCGAGTTCGGGGAGTTTGCCGTTTGATGAAAAGTGGGCTTAAAGTGGCGTTTTTGAGAGGTGGGCGGCAGGGAAGTTTGTTTAACGATGGTAGTGGATTGGATCGTTTTCGTGAGATTATGGACGATAGTTACGACTGATGTTTGATGATAGGGTAAGTAAAAGAAATTGTTGTGCAGGTGAGTACATGCGTGATTAAGGTAGTTCTATGAAAATCTCATTGAATGCGTACATTTACAAAAAAATGTATATTATTCTACAGATGCTGACAAATTTTTTGGTATTTTTTTTCAATGTAGGTTGCCACGCTCATTGTTGAGTAAAAAATTCTTGAAAATTTATACTTCCACAATATAGTAGAACCATGTGTTTTGCGTATAAACTTCCAAAATTAATATCGCAATCGAATACGGAGGAAGTTCAGTAAAGAGATGGTTAAAGTTCAAGCTGTAAGCTTTTTAATGATATCATGAAAAATGTATGGAGCCACGATCATTTTCGAGATAATTAATAATATGAAAATCCGTGTAAAAGTATTGATATATAGGTTAGGTTGACGTAATAGTACGTCAATATACGTCATATTTTCCGTTTTGAACACGTCTTTGACTAACGACGTCAAACAATTTTTTGTGTAAAATTAAATTGTTTTTTACGTAATACGCTATTTAATTCTCTTACACTTTAAAACTGAATTTATGAATATTAATAACACAAGTCTAACAAGACAACTTCAGTTTGTATTTGTGGATACTCAATTGACTTAAGAGACTTCGTAAAGCCACCTTAAAAATAGGACAGAAACTGTTTATTCAATGTCGAACTGCGTATCGATGTATCGATATCAGTCTTTAGTAAAATGTCAACAATGTGAATCTTGTAAAAAAAAACTTTTTCAATCTTATTTATTTGTACGCAAAACAACGTCAAAAGACCGAATCGAACGTACCAATAGTTATCGCGTATTACCACTTCCTTGCACAACTTCATCTACTTACTAATTAAGACATCAGACCTACGTTTACCCGCTTCCCCCAAAAACGTGCCAACGTCTCAATCGCCTGTCGTTCGAGACGCGCGACAAATCAGCCTCCCTCCCCTCCCCCCTTCTTACATCCTCGAAGCACGCTGCTATACCTCGCACACATCTCCCCCCTCCCAGCTACAGGCGCGCAACCTCTCGAACTCACCGTCTCACCGATATTAATTAAGCCAAGACAAACACGCACTTCGTTCGCGCACGGAGGGCCAAAGTACACACGCGCTACGCGACGCCCCCTCGCGAGCTTGCGCGTGTATAATGCATTTGCATATCGTAAGTGGTACACGGGCGGGCCGATATCATCGCTTGCCTGCGCCGCCGCTGCTACTGCTCGTTTATTTTATGCGCTGGTGGAGGGGAAACGGAAAGTTTCTTCGAAGGAGACGGCGATGGTGGCTTTTGTTCGCGGTGGAATCGGTGAAATTAGCGAGGGTTTTCGCGATAGCGGAAAGTACGGGGTAGTTGGATGCAGCTGCGCGGCTGTGGTTTTTGGGGGATGAATGACGGTGATTCGGTGCTGGATGATTGCAGCGATGGGAGGGAAGATGTAGGGGCTGGTGGAGGAGGGGAAGTTGTGAATGAACATTTTGGAGGTTGGTGCATTGTGGAATCGGCTTGGAAAGGTATGCAAAATTTTTTAACAATTGTCAGGGTTGTGATTGCTATTGGTTTTAACGAATTTCGAAATTAAAATTCAAAATTTCACTTTACTTTCTCACTGAATAATACTTTATACTGTTATGTTACTGGCTATAAAGTCAAATCAAACTTTATTGGGCCGGCGGGCCGAGCCGTGATATGAACTTTATATTTATTTATTTATTTATTTCAATATTAAACGGTCTATAAAAGACCTTGATACAGTAATACGAAAGTTATTACAGGTTGCTATATAGTTAATACACGATAGAAAACACAAATTTATGCAAATATTCGAGGACGTCATGAAGTAATTTATATGTAAATAGATCAATGAAAAAATTAATTGTATTAATTACATTTTCCAAAAACTACTCCAAAAGACTACCATGGTACATTTTAAGAGCAAGTTCGATTTTGAATTATGATGGCATGAAGCTATAATGTATCAAAAAAATAAACGGATCTCACTACCAACTGATACTAAATCCGGCACCACATAACTTCTTCCGTCACTCTACTAACTTGAATGCAACTCAACTCTTCGCTCCAAACAAAATACGGAAAAAGAAACAAAATATGCAACGCGCTCGCGAAAACCCATACTCGGAGACTTCGCGGGGCTGCGGCGACCCGCCGGAAGTATCGCGTAACCCCGCGACCAGATTAATCCGACTGTTCGTGAATTATACGCGAGCACAACCGAGCGCAAGCGGAAACGCGCTGCCAATTTGCGGCTCACGCGAGTCGTGTATTTTCTGCGTGCGCGAATCGCTTAACCCAGCGCAAGCGCCAGCGCTGAGTCACTGCTACCGTCGGTCTACCGATGCTATCTGCTCGGTGAAAATTAATACGGCGCGGTGCGGTGCAGCTTTACGGGAAGGCTACGGTTGCAGGGTATATATGCGCGTAATGTGCAGTCGGTAGTGGTGATGGTGGTTCGAATCTTTCTTTTTTTTCGTGGTGTGCAATGGTTTTCAAATAGTTTAGGATAGTACGGTATCAAAAAGAATATTGTGAAGTATTTGCTTTAGGATAAGAATTTTAACAGTAATAGATACCCGTGTACTTAATACTACTGCCATAAGGGCGTTCCTCCTTAAGCCCGTTTAATGTTCTAAATAAATAATATGTTGTCCACTCATAGTTTATGATTGTGATGGTGATTGAATTATACACAATGAAACTGTAATGAATCTGTAATAATGTTAACGGAATTACTAAGCACCAAGTCAGCTTATTAATTGCCTAGTTGAACCATAATCCTATAACGTTGCGGAAACACCTATAAATCTGTTTTGAATCGATACTAAGCACCGAGGCTAATCGTCTTAATGTTTATTGGCGAATTAGTTTGCATCCAACTTAATAATAGTTTGATCAGTAGCATCGTAAGTACAGACACACTCCGAAAAACATTTAACGAAGTTCTGTTACAATATCACTTTGAAGTTATTATTTTATTGTTACTGTGGTATAAATTTTTTTATTTGAGTTTTTACATGAGTTAGCTAAATTAAAAAATTTTTTAAATACAGTTTAGAATATCGTTTGATTTGAGGTCAAATTTTCCCTTTTAAGGGGATAGTTTAAAAATGTATAATATATAACTACTCGAAATAAGTAGCGCTGGAAACTATGATGTTTTAGTTAAATTATTTTTATACAATATCTTAAATTAACATTTCGAAAGTCATTGTTACCTAACAATGGTGATGTAGAAAAGACTAAGATTTACAAAAGTCATAACTTTGATAAATAAAATAAAAATTGTAGAGAAATAGGTACATTTTTTAGATCTCGAAATTTTATTTTTCTAATGTATTCATTAGATAATATATTTCGTCTTTATAATATTATGCAATCTATTTTACATTTCCATAAACACGAATTTTTCAGAAATTTGTTTTCAAAAGTCAAAACTTTTGTGTTTTTCAATCACTATCATTTGGAATTTTCATTTGAAAAGTGTTTTAAACGATATTGCATTTTGTGAAAAATACTCTTCTAAAATTTTGCGATTCTGATGAAATATCATCCTCCGATATTTATCGCTACAGTTTAAAATCGTTCAAGTATATGTTAAATTCCTTCAATTAAAAAATAAATATTGTAATTGTAGCTGTAAAGAATATATAGTTTTTACGAGTTTGAAAAAACTTTTTTCAAATTTACAAGCCCTATTTGAAATTCATCCTGTTTCTTATTACTTAAATTGCTATCGACAAATTTTTCTGAAAATTTCCTTAAAAAAAAAAAAAATCCACCAACCCTTCACTTTAAATCCACAAATTTTCGCATATATATCCAGTACGAAATTCGCGCTACACCTCGGCTGATCTTACCTACGCATCGCATTATTCTCGGCGATAATAAACTTTCCACCTCGATCGTGCGCGCCGATCTCCCCGTCCCTCCGCGTACCCTTTAAATTCCATCCCAACTTTTTCCAGCGTGAACCTCCCTGCCCCTGCACCGGCGGCAGCAGCGTGTCTCAAACGAATTCCTCCGAATCCTCTCGAGACCCTCTCACCGATAAGAAGTCCGCCGATACTCTCTCACCCCCTCGCTCCTTGTCTTTCCCGATACACCCGAGGCGCGCGTGCGCGCTCACGGATCGTTAAGGCACGCGACAGCGCTTGCTTAGCGGGCGAGCTTAATTAATAAGGACACGCGATATCCTCTCTCTCACTCTCTCTCCTTCCAAGACTCGAGGGAGCGCCTTTGTTGTCGGCTCGGCTGCCACTTTAGCCCGCCTTAAGGGGTTGCGAAGGAGCAAGGATTCGACCTGCCGGCGTCCCTACCGTCGCGCGCGCGCGGACTCCATCCGTCTTTATCGCCGGCGTAATCTCTGTCGTTCCTGCCCGTGTGTGTGGCTATGTACAGAGAGAGGGGTAGTATTATAGGGAAAGAGTCGAAGATAGCGAGCTGAGGTATTTGTAAATCACCGGTGGCCCGCGGCTGGAGGCGAGAGAGAGAGGGAAAAGCTTTGACGGCGCGCTTGTGTTTGGGGGAAGGAAAGTTTTTAGTGCTGCTTTTTTGGGACGGGGTATGTCTGAGGTTTCTTCGGAGGGTAATTTATGCGTCTTTTCTCGTGGTATTTGTATTATATGAGTGTTTACTCTAATCGAGTATTACATGAATGTTTTTTTAATAGGCTGAAATTCATAACAAAATTTTGTTTTGTCAAACTAATATATATTGCAATTTAGTGACTGTATGTGATTGATATATTATTTTTGTCATTTTCATTTAAATTTAAACAAAATCTAAAGACAGTTGTAAAAGAAACGTTAAATTAGAAAAAAGTAAAGTATACATGGTCTAAATATCGTCTGTAAAATGTACTACAATCAACATAACTTTTAACATATACCCAATGCAAATCAAGGCACTAACTTTAAAAAACAATAATCAACTATATCAACATGTTTTAGGTAATATTTAAACAATAATTGAACATTTTTCAATGATAAATCGTGAGAGAGAAGTGGCAAGAGAGAAAAGAGCCCCTCTTTTGCTTTTTAATCGGAAAACATTCAATTTCGTTGTTTAAATCGTACCTGCGGTTGCAGGTGGGTCACCTGTCGTTTGATGTGGGCGAGTGTGGCGGTGGGCGGCGGGTGCAGAGCCATGTTCGCGAATACTAGCCGCTCCTCGTAGTCGTACTCGCAGAGGATCTTGTTCTCGCACAGGTAGTAGCGGTCGCCCACGCAGAATCTGTCGAAACAAAGCGAAAAGAGTTGGTCAGTGCTGGGATTTTAATTTCGAGAGTTCAGCTGAAATGTGTAGTTTTTTAAATGTATTTTTATGAAAGTATCCTTATTAAAAACAAAATATATGAAATTTCGTAAAAACAGGTGAATTCAGCTTTTACTTATCCATGATTATCGCGCCTAATAAACGCATTCGCTTTAACATTATACACCTCGATTAAAGTTTAAACTTCTTCAGCCGACTAATCGCTGTAATTTTGATCCTCAACCACACTTCAGCCACCCTTTATATCAATCACTTTAATACCCATTCCAAAAGTACCTCTTACGTCTTACACCCATTCGCGCGCCCTTATCAATTCTCCCTCTTTCATCTCGGGCAATTTCGGCCTCTCTGCGCCGCGAAAAAAATTAGCACATTATGAACTCGTGGCGATCCCCTAAACCCTCTGCGCACACATACACACTCACTAACCCTCCGCTCGGCACCCCCGACTTTTCCCCAAGCCCGGAGTAAACGCTCGCGCGCGACGAAGTATAAATAAACGCGCCGATAGACTCGAGGTGGCAAAGTGTGAGCGCTAATTCCGTTTAAGGCAGCGGCCCGGCGTCTCCGACGGAAATTGCGCTTGGGAAAGTAAGTAAAAAAAATAAGGAGCAACAAGACGCGCACGCCCCCCTTCTTCGTTCTCTCCTGTTGCTCGCGGGAGGCTCTTTCGATGCAAATTTTCGCTGGAGAAGATGGTGTGGGGTAAGGGATGGGAGAAGGTGGGTCGCGCTTGTTTTCTCCCGAGCTTAATGAGCCTGTTATAATTTTGCGCTTTAATTGGAGGATCATCATCGATGTGGGTGGTGCTTTTGTGTTAGAGGTAGTGTTTGATTTGAATCATTGGTAGCGTCTATCGGAGCGGCCGACATCTCGTTAACAATTTTATAGTTTAACAGTTTGTTCAACTTCTCTTGTTAACAGTTTTATAAGCCTGTAGCAACAAAATTTCTCTGGCTCTCTGTACAACACTTTTCCGGACAATCGCATCCTTTCATCCCCCTCTCCCGCCGCGCTTCTCTTCGCCTTCACCCCTCGAGACCGCCTGTCTAAGGCATTATTCAAGGCGATCGGCGCGCGTTGTATTCAAAATTACGAATCCGCGGGGTGAGCGCATACGTGACCGGATTGCGTTATATGCCATTTTTACGCGAACGACATCCGTCCGGGTTTTCAAATTCCCGGAGATATCGGATTTTAGTGGCGATCTTTTCACCGCCTGCAGTCGCCAATTTCGCGCGTAAAAGTTTATTACGACGAGGGGGGAGATGGCTTATGACGGAAAAAGAATGAAAGAAGGTTTAAGGTGTCCGATTTTATTTATTTCAGTGTTCGTAAGTCTTTTGGGGTAGTTTTAAATGTATTTTATTTACTGCGCGTTTAGGGTGATACATTGAATCCTTCAGATATTTTCTTTTTCTGAATTAACCTGCAGTTTCGAGGTTTTGGCGCATCAAAAATCTTATCATCTCTTAGAAAAATGATGGCCGGAAGTAGTGGCTCATTCAAAGAATCAATGTGATTGCTTATTGAACTGAGCTGTAAAATTCAAAACAAACAAATTTTCTAATCTTAACAATAAAGAAGGTTTAGAGAATTGGAATGGAAAGTAAAAGCCATTCTTTAGAACAAATTATGTCAATACTATGCTGTTCAGATTTTAGTTTTTATTTAATTATTTAATACTTCAGGAACAAAATAATTCGAATAAGCTTAGAGTTTCTAACCTCAAAATTTAAATGTCCTACAGTATTATATCAATTATTAAAGATGCATTAAAATTAAAAGAAAAGGATTTCTGGCTTATAACAAATAAATTATTCTCAGCATGATTAATAAAAGTCGATATTCACATCGATAACCTTAATAATCCTATATGTAGTAAATGCCAAATTAAACTCCGACTCGATTTCCCTACCCTCATTTTTATTCCAGTATTTGTCAAGCTTCCGCTCAAAATTTCTATCCGTCAAAGAAACGACAGTTTCTGTGTCGATTCGCGATTCCAGTCATGCGTCGCTAGCATCAGTCTCCCGCGTACTTTCTTTTCTTCTGCCTTCGCGGCTGAGAAAATGATAGGCGTGTCCGAGCGATTTGTCTTGGAAATTACGTTTTAAAAAGCTCCGCGATCGAGAGCTCGCTCTATGAATACATCTTTCGGGTTTGAAGAAGATGTTCCACAGCAACGAAGGACTCGAAAAAATGATATCGGAATGGTTTCAGTACTGTAGGTTTTTTTTTCTTAAATGCGGAAGTATTAAATTGAACTATTAATAACTAATAATTAGACTTCATGTATAGTTGGTCGAACTCTTGGTCGAAACTAGCTTATGGTACAACACGAAAGCAGGTTAAGATTACAATGAAATTAGTCTCTATTCAACTTTATTTACACGTTATCAACATCAACATTTTCATCAATACCCAACCATCCTTGTATATTATTTACACCCACACGAACTTCGCACCAACAACAGCCCATCTCACACCCCAAATATTTTCCTTTGCTCGGAATTCCGATTTGCTCCTCGTTCCGCGGGCCTCGATAGCCCCGCACACCTATTGTATCTTCCCGCGCTTCATGAAATATTTATTCAAAACTAGATATTACACCTCTCTCTCTCTTTCTCTAAAAAAGCCAGAACCTCGCGAAAAAACGAGCATCGCGAGTCTCCTTCCCGCTCACGCGCATGAAACTGCGAAGGCGCACGACTGGTGAATAATAAAAGCGTATTCGGCGCGCGCGTGTGTCCCGCGCCGGAATGCTGTTTAGGTTTTTACGCGGGCTGGGATTTCCGCTGCGCGCGCCGAGTGCTTTATTCCGGCGCTTATGCTAATGCAGACGTGATTTTTTTTCAGCACCTCGGCACCTGCGCGGGGCACTAAACATTTACGGGCGCGCGCGTGTCTACGTGTCTCTTGCGAGTGGAGTGGTAGGGGGGTTGCTGGAGGGAGCGTAAAATCTCGCTTTGCGGCTGACGCGCGTGGTCAAGAGGAGGCTTGGTTTCTTTTTTTTTTTAGTGCTTCTAGCTGGATTTGTGTGGATGAATTTTAATGCAGCTGTGGGTTTGTAACGTTGCGGTCGTGGTTCGTTGAATCGTTTGTTGATGCGGTTGTTGTGAACGTTCTTGAGAGGGATTAGTGGAATGTATAAGTTAGAGATTATTAAACATTTAATGAATACTTTAGACTGGAAATTAATAATATTTCAATCAATGTTTTGTAGTGAATATAAACTTTTGAAATCTTGACTATTTACATTTTCAGATATTTGCTGGGGTTTCTCAAAATATTAGAAGCTTCAAGCCGTCGATAGTATCGAAATAGAATTAGACATTTTTATTTATTATCTAAAATGAATTTCAAGATCTTTATAAAACTATTTTATGTAAACGAAATCATGTTATAGTACTATCGCTGGTATTTGTAGTGTGTCTGTGTTCGGTTCTGTGTGTTTATTTAGTCTGTATCGTTTATATGTTCACAGTACAAATGGACTGATCATTTATATTATAGGTCATTTATTTTTAAAAATTGTGTCACAATGCTGACTAGTTTTACTGAACCGTTCTAGCGTTGATATATCTTTTTTTTCATGCATAACGACGCATTCTTGTAATACGTCTAGAGACTTGCAAAATGTGATGTAAATAAATAAATAAATCTCTTTTAAAAACGAAATTTCTCAACTAATTGCTGTTAGCTCTTGATTTCACAAATACAAAAACACTAATTCAATTGTCTTTTGCTTCTTCCTAGAGAAAGCTTTGTAATAGTAAAATTTTAAGTTTCGTTAAATCTCTCTAGAAGTAGTAGGGATGTTTTAGGTTAAAATTTGTTACGTTTTTATTTTCAAAATCAGTCAGTTTAAAAAATGTCAGGTTATATCGACAATATTTGTGCAAAATTTTATCAAGATCATTCTATTATTTTTGGAAATATTTAACATTTCAAATTTTCTTATTTTAAAAAGTTATTTTTTTAATCGCACGATGAATGAAATAAAATTTGTTTAATTCTTTTGATATTTGGAAGATATGTAATTTTTGTATGAATTACTTTCGCAAAAGTTTTTGTTAATAAATTTAACATATGTACCGGGCGCCCAGACACTTTCTGTATAAGGTTTTTGTTCAGTCTTATACCAGTAACATAGTTTACGAATTTCTTGGGTTCTTTTTCGAAAAGCCAGGCGTTTAATTGTTATTAACAAATTAATTGTTTATATCGCTCTATTTGTAAAACTATTGCACGTACGGACAGGAAACCAACGCCAAAATATGCTATTTTTAATAACGAACAATTAATTTTTTTGTTTGTTTAATTATCTTTATTCGTTGCCGAGATATTTAATTTTTAAGCAATAAAAGTCGTATTTTTCAAGGCGCCCTATTCAGTGTTTACTATTTTTATTTATTTCTCAGTTGTTTTTTAAGGTAAAAGGTCCGTCAACCACTTAATTTTGTAGAGCAAGATTTTTTCTATCGTACAGATAGGAAATAAATTTTTTTTAATGATTACAATAATTTGTATTACGTATAAAGTTAAAAAAATGAATGAAAAACAGCATTTCAATTGTTTAAATGCAATTTTCAATGATTAAACAATAAAATACCCACATTTTGAACATACCACACGATTCAGCAGCCTTTAACAATAAGTAAGTACTTATTTTGTTAAAATCCGTTCACAATGTATACCGCTATCAGCAATTAAAGAACTAACTCGTTAAATGTACGGTCGCCGTGACCGCGCCGTGGCAGCTCGCATTGGTTCGCGATGTCTTTCCCACCGTGGATTGCACTTCTATAGATACTTCACTATTATTATATTTATATTAGTAACATTAGAAACATATAAATAATTTGTAATATTGCAAATTTTTTAATTTATATACTATGAATAATATTTTTCTTTTCATTTATAAAAGTAGGTTCCATTGGAATTGACATTACGCTAAATCAAGGTTAAGATTAAAATTTTTTTTAATTTTATTCAAATCGTAATTTCTCTTGAACGGCTTTATGTATCATCTTGAAATTTATAGAAAATTTTTTGTTACACAGGCAATAATTGTGCAAAATTTTATCAAGATCATTTTGTTATTTTTGGAAATTTTTAAGAGTTAAAATTTTCTTATTTTAAAAAGTTATTTTCTTTTTCGTTTTGAATAAACGTTTTCCAGGGCATATAAGAGCTTGCAAACGTTGCAGCAGCATCGCTTTTCGGCCTTTTGGTTAAGAGATCGAAGTGTACGAAAAGTACTATTGGAACGCCTGAATGCACGAATTCCGTCGGCATTCATAGAATCACAAATCATTAAAAAAGAGTTTTAAATTATTACTGACCGAAAAAATTTAAGGAAGCTAAGTGCCAATGTATTCGCAGCGGATTTTTTCTTATTGTACTATCATCACATTCGATTACTTCTGAGTTACAGAATCTGCGCTTATTTGGTGAACATATACGAATCATAGCACAACAAATACAAAAACAAAATGAATATGAACAATATTTTATGCAAACGTTAAAATAGTGACAAATCGAATCACTGAGAGAAATGTTGTAGGAAAATTTACTATAAATATGAGAAATTACTAGATTCTATAGGAACTTTGGTACAGACTTGAATTATCATAAAATTTACTACACTAGCCATCTCTAAGCGCGCTTCGCGTGCCGTAATTTTGCCAACACTTCGCTAACCTACCAACCCATTATTCCCACCAACCAAATCACGAATAAATTAATATCATAACAAATCCATCATTTTTTAAGATAGGAATTTATAGTAAAAATTACTCAAAACAGTAGTTTTTACTATAAATTGTAATAAATATTACTACAATTACTATACATGGTTACTATAATTATAGTAATTTTTCCTAAACCATTTTTTTCCGTGTACCATTATACTGAATTATTCATTCTATAAAAGTTTTTAAATCATTGTAAAAAGATAAACTTATACGTAATGGTTATCCCTAAGTAGTAATAGCAAATCTCATGTCAGACCAACGACCTTCACCACACATTTACCATTTAACATTCGTTCTCTGCCGGCGCTATCTCTCTCCAGCCCCCTTCCAAACAGCATTTCTCTTTTAATTCAGCGTTTCTCTCCTCGCAACTCCCAAACGACTGCAGCAGCGGCTCGCATTCCATTATTACACGTCTCTCTCTAACTACCAGCCCCATAAACCCAATCTCCGCCCCCCGGAGAAAGTATCATCATACGTACACCCACCCACAACACAGACTTTCCGTGCAAGCTCGTTCCACCTGATACGCGCGTTATCGGGGCCGTTTATCAGCTCGCCGAAATCATAACGCCATTACGCGCAAAAAGCATCCTCTAATGTGCACCGCCGCGAGAGAGATCGATATACTTTTTCGCGCTCGCCCGCGAGCAGAGGTAGTTATCGTAGCCGGTTACGAGGGCGCACATTGGCTTTTACGAGGTCGAGGTTGCGGGGGAGGCAGAACAAAAGATCGAGAGGCTGCGCCGCCGGCGGGCTTCGGGGCCGATCGGGTCTTTGTTCGAATTCTTCGGATGCGGATTGATCGTAAAATGAGAAAAAGCAGAGCGACGTTTCTCTCTTTTGGATGTATCGGGAGTTCGGCTCCAAGTGTTGGTTTTATTGTAAGATTCGGATGGATTTGCGGAATTGATGCGAATTCGTATGACGGTATACTTTAGTGAATGCGAGAGATATGTATTTTTTTTTTCTTAAATTCGTTATATTTACACTGAGAAATTCGTTATATTTAGAATGAGAAAAAAGTTTTGGAGAAATTACTATACTGTCTGATAAAGCTACCAGAAACTGTAAAAACCTAAAAAATTACCATACTTTACAGTAAATTTTACAATACTTATAGTAAATTTTCCTATCCCTGTGGAAATCAATTCCATTATTTACCTAATAAATAGGTAGTTTCCCCAGTAATCGTTAAAAACTAGACACTTTTCTTGGCTATTTCTTCTATCCATTGATCAAACGATTTTTCCGATCACATTCGCCATTTAATGGACAGAATAATAGAATAAGTTTTTTCACAAATTTACATTAGCTTATTTATGAGTATTTTGAAGATATTAAAGTTGGCCAGTTTTTTTAGTCAGGAAATGGCTAACAAGAGGCTTGCTACAATGGCAAGGAGTGAGAGGATCAAACGGAAAAATAATCGTTTTCGTTTGTATCCCCTGAAATAGTACTATAAACGAATCAAATACTAATAATTCATGTTTTCATTTTCGTTAGCTATCTTTTTTTAATATTTGTTTTTAAATATATGACCAAATTACAAAGAAAATTTAGTAAAAACATTTTAAGGTTGTGTTACCTCCATTAAATAGAAAATATGACCGGAAAAATCGTTTCATCAATAGCCAGAAATTAGCTATTTTTACCAGCTATTTATTATTTTCCTGGCCATGTCCAATAGAGACAATTTCTACCAGGGATATTTCTAGCAAAATTTCTTATGAAGTGTGGTAATCTTTTTGGTTTTTACAGTCCGTGGTAGCTTTACCAGAAAGTATAGTAATATTTACAAAATTATTAATAATTTTTACTAAACTTTTTTCTCAGTATATAAAAAAAAATAACGTATTTGGAACTTGTGAATATGTTCTAGCGATTGATTACAAAATTTTAATCTTTAGAGTTATGGGAACCATTACTATGGCAATTTCAATACAATCCAATAACTAAAGCAGAAGCCAACCGTTACTAAAAGAAAAAATACAAATTACGTAAACAAGCGCAACCCATAATTCTTCATTAGAAGCGACGCCAAAAGTAACCCTTCCACCCCTACACACACACACACACACACACACACACACACACACACACAGAGGCGCGACGTTCTCCTCCCGTGCGAATTCTCAGCGTTCCTGCGCGCCGTTTAAGTAGTACGTCCCCTCAGGCGCTCGTCGCGAAATTCATCGGGAATTCCTTGGCTCGCAATTTAAGGCGGCCGCGTGTTTGCGGAGGTTTAACGTCGTCGTCACCGTCGTGCTGGCTTCTGCTCATGCCGTCGTCGAGATTCCCCGTGTGCGCGCGTGCGCTCGCAAACACGGGGAAACCCCGCGCGAAGCGACGGCGGCCGCCGTCGCGAGTCAATCAGTGATTCAAATTGGCACGAGCGCGACTCTTGAGTTTATTTTTGTAGCGTTGTTAAATATAGAGGGAATAAAGGAAAGGAGTTTCAGTATTTATTGGTAGAATCGACGAATTGAGATGCTGAAAATTATGTTATGTTGAAATACATAGTTTTTGTGAACAGTTGAAGCATGAAAAGGTGTAGATTTATTAGCTGAATCATTTGTAATTGATTAGACGTTAAAAATAATGTAATTTTTTTGCCAAAATCTTTATTATCTCCGGGGACAGTAATTTAATATCGAGAAAATATTAGTCAAAATACTTGATTTAAGGGGAAGTCGAAGTCACTGTCTTATTCTACAAATCAAAATGAAACATGGTTCGGTATGATTAAAAGGTCTTTTATACTAATGTAAGAAGTGCGACTATATTCCATAAAAACAACGCTGGCGTTAAACTCTCTTTTACCACAAATGCACGCGTGCAAACATCAACTTTCGATTGAACCTCCACAAAATATTCACAACTATAAAATTTGATTTTTATTCATCCATATAAAAAAACTCGCCAATCAACACAATTTTTCCTCCCACATGGAACCACAGCCCAATTCGGCATTTAACCTTTCCGTCTCCCACTCGTTCTTCCACTTCACTTTCTTCTCCAAGCCTGGCTGCATCTTCGAAATCGCGAGCGGCAACTTCCTTTGAGCCCGTCACTCCTCGTGCGCCTCACTCTCAATTTGCATCCTCCCCCTCTCCTCCTCTTGCTCCAGCGACAATACCCCTCTCTTGCGCTCGTGTTTGTGTCACTTTCGAGAAGAGCGAGCGCACGAGCGCGCGCCTAACGCGTTTAGCGGCACGAGAGAGAGAGAGAGAGAGGCTCGAGCCCCTAATCAGATCTTCTAGGTGGGCGGAGGAAGATGGATAAGCGCGGAGGACGCTAAGTGTGGAGTTAATGGAGTCAAGACGTCAGCCCGAGTGTCGCGCGCGCGTTCGCGTTGTTTCATCATTTATGCCCATCCGCCGCGTCTCGAGAGCGCCGTCTGCGATTTTGGGGGGGTGGAACGAGGAGAGGCGGCAGAAGTTTTGGTGGTACGCCGAGATTGATCGGTTGATGTGGGGGCTGAGGGGGTTGTGTGTGTGTGCAAATGCCGGTGCTAACGATTTCGAAAAGTTTTTCGTTGGGGTTGTGTTTAGTCTTGGGAGGAGGAAATTGATTGGTTTTTTTCTAATGTTAATTTTGAAGTTGGTAAGAAATGTAAATATGTAATGTAAATCTTTTTGATCTTGATGGGCGAGAAAGATATATTTTTAGTTAATTATGAAGTTTAATTTGTCAAAGCCATAGTAACTTTCTAAGAAATGACTTAAGTAGCATTATTTTGTTTTATAAAGTTTTATTTTACGTATATTTTAGAGTGTGAATCGGGTTGCATGATTTGAAAATGTTTCGAGAATATCATTAATTATCAACTTATTTTATCATTTTTATTTATAAGAAAAGAGATAGGTTTATTCGTTACAAAAACATCATATAAGACACATTCACTTAATTCTATTATTTACTGCTCTTATTCTTTCTCTTGCTAAACTTATTTTTATTCTTACCAAAATTCATGTTACTCTAACTAAAAAACTATTCATTTATCTATTCACAAATGTTTTACACCAATACCTTAACATCATCCTCCGACGTACACCCACCCTACCGCCTGTAATTCTGCTCAACGCTCCCACACCGCAGACTACACCTAATGATATCAAATCGATAATAGTTGTGAATACTTGTCACGATTTCAGTCAGCCGCACGGTAGTAGCGCGCAGTTCGGAGCGACAGAGACAGACATTCACTTATTTACGATCTCTGGCCGCGGCAATGTATAGAGAATTGGTAAACACTTGATGTGCGCTCGCTCTACCGCGTGCGCATATATACACGCCTGACTGGCAAATCAGATTTCGCGTGCGGTTATTTCGATGCGGCGTTACTGTGGCGGAGGTCTTGATTGACGAGGGCGACGGATATATGATTTGTCGATATGGCGTATCATAGAATTGAATTGCGAATAACTCGATTTTTCGTAAGTGGATTTACTATGGAAAAAGCAAAAACGAAGAAGTCGCGCGTTCCCTGACGTGTTCACGGTAGGTTTCCGAAAATTCCGATATATCTCTCTTCTTCATTGACGTCCGTCGTCTTTCTTATTCAATCGTGCCTCGATAGTCGTCCGCGATTTCCAAGTTTCGCGGCTTCTCTGAATTATCGATGAACCGCGAGAGCGAGGGCAAAGAACGACACAGCGTCGGCGTGGAAAATTAGCCTCAACTTTTACCTCATCAATATGTTAATTCGATTGTGGCAGCTGCCGCTGCGCTCTTTTATCGAATTATGCATACTTTCTCGCGCGAGCGCAGCAGTCGAACTTAACGGCTGCAGTTCCGGGTAGAGAAATGGGGTGGAGTATATCGAGTAAGCAAAAATTCGTGAATTCTTTATTTGGTCGCCGGTCGAAATATGACGAGCTTGAGAATTTAGGAGGCGATTGAATTATGGACGAGAGAAAGAGTTTTGTTATTTCACGATCTTCGAGGAGACGTTATCATGTAAAAGGTTAATTATTATTTCAACATCGTTCATGGTTCCAGATTCGAGCTCGGGAGATGGATGGCGCTAAAAAGATTTCGTTTCGTGAATTAATAACGCGCTGGCTAATTTGAGTAAATTTTGTAGGACTTATAAATGACATTAAAGTCGGTTTGCTTGTATTTCACTAATACAAGACTCGGATTTCACTAATTGTTATCGTTGTATGAATTTTATTATGTATTAAAAAATATATCAAATAATATAAAATTGAAAAAAATAATTAAATTTTACAATAGAGAAATATTTTTTCAAACAATGTAGAAGAAAACAAAAAGAATAAGCACTATCCGGTTGAAATGAGTCTAAAAAACCTTATGTACTTTCCATTTTGAGCTGCAACTCTTCCAGTTTTCGAAACACTGCTGTCTAAAATTCCGGTATGTCCGCATTTCATGACAATAGCACCAAACTAGGACGACTGCCGTACATTTTCGTACAGCAGCTGCCCAAAATCATTAATTGTGTAGCTTTGCGGGTGCATTTTAGAGAGCCGAAGTACTAGTAGGGGAGACTGTGGTAAAACCGGATACTGGCGTAAAACCGGAATTCTCAATTTCTCGGTTACTACTAGTGTGTGTGTGTGTGTGTGTGTGCGTGTGCGTGTGTGTGTGTGTGTGTGTGTGTGTGTGTGTGTGTGTGTGTGTGTGTGTGTAATAGCTATGGTATCTCTTTGAGAATATTCATATTATCATTTTGTATACGATCGGCATGTCAAAAATAGCCTCGTGTTGACCTACATAACCATATTATTTATGTTATAATAAATAAGTAGGAGTAATTCCATTTCTCAATTTTACTTTTAATTGCAAAAAATGAATAATTACTTTTTTTTTCGAATTTTGGCGCCAAAACGGATACTTTAGTTTGGAGTAAAACCGAATAGCTTATTTTCTCTTTTCTTTTGATGTAATGATAAAATAAACTAATGATAGACATTTAGTGCGCTGTATACATACATTATACATATAAAATTAATTTTTTGGTACAGAAGTGCGTAAATGTATTAGAAAGTCTTCCCGGTAAAGATGGTCAGAAGAAAATATGCAGGCTTCAACGATTTTTTATAAAAAAAAACGTTAATTTATAATTATCAATAAAAGATTTCTTCATTAAACAACTTTTTACATCATAGTCTTATTTCTAGAATGTAGAATACCTCTTAAAATTCATTTTGGAAAGAATAATGAAAGTATTCGGTTTTACCCCGACACTTTTTTTACGGGGTAAGATCGAATACTTTCGTGAATTTTATAATAACATTTTTTACAAATATTTTTTATGTTAACCAAGTCGATTTTCAGTTGCCTGCATGTAAACTAAAAACAATTCTAGTGTTAAATATTGTTATTATTTTATTATCTATTTTTAATAAACAATTTCCAGAAAGTATCTGGTTTTACCCCAGTCTCCCCTATGTACGAAAGACGCTCGAAGAACATTTTATTTTAGTAAATAACAAAACAGAAGCACCATTATGAGTCACTTGAAGTTATATAACAGTTTCCTGAATCTAAGTTATAAACTTAAGGATGGGTCGAAATTGTAAATTCAGTTTTTCTTTTATTGATAATTTTGAAAATATAGTACATTTCGACACGGGTGGGGAAGTCGATTATTTAGCTGTGATAGGTTATTTGTATGTGTAATGAAACACGTGGATCCTTTTGAGCAATTAAGTATTTTATTAATTTACTATCAGTCGACGTTTCGGAATCATTGTAGGATTCCCTTTTCCAGAGACTAGAAAACAACGATGTAACTTAATTCGTCTGATCTAATTTCGCCACTATAATAACAAACAATACAGGGCACAAGTCTTACCTAATTAATTAAATTAACTAACACATACGCCCAATTTCATAGCAATGTAGTTGCTCGTCAATATAAAAAGATTGAACACGTAGGTCTCTCGACATTTTCTTTCTAACGCACGTCATATTTGCACTGTAATTAAATCGAAAAAATTATGATTAGAAGGCTGAATGTGAATTTCAAATAATCATGAACCGCACGAATTATGAAATGAACTTACTAAATAAAAAACGAAACCATGTTGGAAAAATTAAAAACTGACAGGAACTGTAGTACATTGACCCGTTATCAAGCTACTAGTTTTCCCCGGATGGTAGCCAACAGAGCTATCAAAGAAGGACTGCGGGTAGGTGACATCGCAGGGGATTATTTATACCCAAAAATCGAGTGGGGGGACACGACAGTACAAGCGGTGCGCCGCTCACAGTGTCCGTGGATCGCCCTGCTACTACTTCTTGGATGCTTGGATGCTTGGATACTATTCTTGGATGCTTTGTAGTAGCAGGGCGATCCACGGACACTGTGAGCGGCGCACCGCTTGTACTGTCGTGTCCCCCCACTCGATTTTTGGGTATAAATAATCCCCTGCGATGTCACCTACCCGCAGTCCTTCTTTGATAGCTCTGTTGGCTACCATCCGGGGAAAACTAGTAGCTTGATAACGGGTCAATGTACCACAGTTCCTGTCAGTTTTTAATTTTTCCAACATGGTTTCGTTTTTTATTTAGTAAGTTCATTTCATAATTCGTGCGGTTCATGATTATTTGAAATTCACATTCAGCCTTCTAATCATAATTTTTTCGATTTAATTACAGTGCAAATATGACGTGCGTTAGAAAGAAAATGTCGAGAGAGCTACGTGTTCAATCTTTTTATATTGACGAGCAACTACATTGCTATGAAATTGGGCGTATGTGTTAGTTAATTTAATTAATTAGGTAAGACGTGTGCTGTGTATTGTTTGTTATTATAGTGGCGAAATTAGATCAGACGAATTAAGTTACATCGTTGTTTTCTAGTCTCTGGAAAAGGGAATCCTACAATGATTCCGAAACGTCGACTGATAGTAAATTAATAAAATACTTAATTGCTCAAAAGGATCCACGTGTTTCATTACACATACAAACAACCTATCAAAGTTGAACTGCGAGCAGTCTGAAAGGACAAAAAACTCATTTGATTATTTAGCTGGTGTGACTTTGCACGAGCGAAGCGAGTGCGAAAAAGTCACACCACCTAAATAATCGACTTACGCACTAGTTTCGAACGGTATTTTATACCACGAGCGCCGAAAAATCATATCAAAGTTGTGATTTTGAGGTTAGAGTGGTATAAAAGAATTTAAAAGAAAATCAAGAGCTTTTTATCACGAATCTATATGGATCGGTTCGTGCAAAAGGGATCTTAAGTATATGGAATGTTCGTATATCTAAGGACCCTTTTTGCATGAGCCGATTCATATATCCAAGATAAAGTTGATCTGATGATTAATTATTATTCTGATTTATTGGAAATACGACCGCGTCCCACTTGAGCCCCCGAGATAAATATCAATAGAGAACATACAAAACTGAAAAGCATAAAGAATTCACGCAAACTTAAGGATTTACATACATTTACCTGTATATAAAAAGGGAAATTTTTAAAAAGTTTACATTTTCTTAAGGGAGTTATATCCCAAAATGCAGACCTTGTAGAAAATAACTTTTAATATTAAAAGCAAATTTTAATATTAATATTTGATATAGAATTTAATATTTAATGAATTATAAGGTTTGCTAAGAAATTTTGCTCTGTGTAATAAAAAGTCTTAAGATCCATAAAAAGAATCTTTAATCGTGATAGAAATTCATCTATATGAAATCGCCAAGAAGTTAGAAAATAGCTAGTAAAATTGACTAATTAATCGCTATGATGAAATGATTTTTCGACTATTATTTGCCTACTTCTGAGATTGACGTAACAACGAAATATTTTTATTTGATTTACTTACTAATTTTATCTTTGATGAAAGAGCATTAAAGTGCATTGGGATAGCTTACCAAAATATAAAAACTAACATTAAATAATAAATCTGTTCGTATACTTATTCTATGAATAATTGAGCAAAACTTTTATTTCTCCATCTGATTCTGTCTCTCACTCCTTGTCGTAATAGCAAGCCTTCTGCTAGCCATTTGCAGACTAAAGAAACTGATCAGTTTTAATACCTTTAAAATATTCAAGAACAAGCTTGTGATTGTCTTCGAAAAACTCATTCTATTTTTCAATCTATTAAATGGCCAAATAACAGGAAAAATAGCGTTTCATCGAGAGCAAGAAACTGAACCAGAGAATTCCCATTTTATAGCAAGTGTGTAATATAAATGGTCAATTATTAGTTATAAAATGTTTTGGATTTCTACCAGAGAATTTTCCGTTTCTAATGCCATTTTTTCTTGGATAAAATTTAAAACTTTTCATGGTGCAAACTCTACGTAACCAAAAATCTGCTACTACAACCACATGCCTCCTTTCAAAATACCCCACTAATTTTCTACACCGCCAAAATCAACAACCCGCCACCCACTGAACCTCAAGCTCTCTCCGCACCTATCTCTCCTCAACTTTCTCGGATTTCGCCCCCTTCGGCCAAGACGCCGCGCTCGCGATGGCGTCACGCGAGACTGACTCTCATTGTCAGGCGAGAAGACGGCAACGTCTCGAATGTCGGACGCTTTGTTTCGATAATGGCTGGTTATAGGCGCTCTCTCGGTGGCTCGCGCGCTCTCCCGCGTTAATTACCGCGCGCCCGCGTTGCTATCAGGCATTCCGGCTAATTCGATCGGGGAGACAAGAGACAGACGCGCAGCCGCTCGCTGATTTCGCTCGGTCGCCTGCGAACGAGAAACCGAGCTCGCTCGCTCGCGCGATTGTCACGGCGGTGGTGTGATACGGTTGATGGAAGGCTGCGAGCTGATATAGAGGGGTGTAAAGGGGGTTCGTGTCTTTGACGGGTCTGAGGGTTTTTGAGGAGTCGGGGTAATGGTTGTGACGTGAATTTTTTCGGGTGGTTATTTGGAAATCACGTGGGCATTAAAGTTTAATCGGTGTGAGTGGTTAGTGAACAGTAGATGTCTATTGTTTTTCAAGTATGTGATAGATAATAGAACGTATTCATCCTATTGTAAAAGGGAGATAGCGATTTATTATGGAATTGAAGCTTAGAGTCAACTTCAGAGCGTTATCAAAAATTTTCATTGGCTAATAGTACGTGAGATAGGTTAGTGTCTACAGGCGCGCGTAGCGCGTTCTGCTTTTCACTCTAGTATAAGTAAAAATGATATTGTATTCGAACGATACCTGATTTAGTTTTTGAATAGCCAGTATAGTATAATATTCTTAGTGTCATTATTGAGTTTTTTTGTTATGAAAGTAACATCAAGAATAAGTCAACGTTTCAAAATGAATGAATTGGCTGATAAAACTCGCATAATAAGTGTATTTCAATTATATTATAAAAATAATCTATCATAGCAATGTTAAGTATGTCATTACTTATTATAAAATAATTCCTGATGATGTTAATTTCAAACAAAGTTAAAAAACGTTTCTTAAATTTAAAATAGCATTTAGAAAGTCGAACAAAATACAGTAGAAAGTAACTCATTTCCCCTTCTCTCAACATGATTTTCTTCAATCCTAAAAGCAAATCACGAGACCAAAATATGAAGTAAATAAAGAAAACTGCTGCGCTACCTACCACAATCCACTACAGATCCACCCCCTTGTCATTTCATTACAATGATCTGAAACGACATCAACGAGCGTCCGCGCACGAGCGCCGATCGATCAACTCGATATTCCGCGCTGCGGAATCGTCTCGCAA
The DNA here is from genome assembly GCA_036365515.1 of Torymus aiolomorphi. NCBI lineage: Eukaryota > Metazoa > Arthropoda > Insecta > Hymenoptera > Torymidae > Torymus > Torymus aiolomorphi. Next base: position 205,157,863 of record CM070875.1, on the reverse strand, counting down.
AAGAGAATGAAGGAACGTCGGAAAAAGGACGACGATGAGAGTCGACGAAAGCGGAAAACGTCCATGGATGACGAGCAATCGCATCAAAGATTATTTCCGCCAATAAAGTGGAAGTTGAGTTTCTCGCACGCGGTGAGCAAGCGAGCGAGCGAGCGAGCGAGAGAAAGAGCGAGAGAGTCTATCCGAAAGACGAGTGGGCAATAAATCCCGAAGTCGCCCGGGGCAGAGAGACACTTATATATATCGGAGAGACTTTTCTCTCTCAGTTATTCTTTCCTTAATTTTCCGCCCGGCGGGGAGACTGGTGGAAAGTTCTCTCGAGAACGCGCGCGAGATAACGGCGCGCGATCGACGCACGGGATTTATGTGACGAGCCGTCGTTAATTCTGGGATGTGTAAGTGCGGCTGTGCGATTTGGAAGAAATATGGTCGTCGTTTGATCGTCGCTATATAGGTGGTACAGATGTTGTCGTTCTACGAGGTATGTTGAAAGCTAGTTTAATATTCGATAGGTTACGTTGTAAGGTTTTGCTTAGACGTGGATAAAGAAGTATTTTTTAGCTCCGTGTTACGCGTGGAAGCCAGATAAGTTCAGTCGCGTCGTCGTGTAGCGGGAAAGAGATCTCTTCTTCCTTGCGGTTTTCCGTGCCGGCATTACTCTTATTTTTCTTTTTTGTTTATACTTCACTACTTGCGATGTGATCGATATTATAATGCTTCTTCCTTTAATGATTTGGCAGTTGACTATTTTTGGAAATCAGAATTTCAAAAGCTATTAAATTATCAAACCTTTTGATATTACTTCCGAAAAAAATGTAATTTGTGTGTTCCTCTCTTGAACTTATTCTCAGAGCAACGACTTTACTAGTGGTCTGGGTTCTTTATGAACATTAATTTGTCCATTAATTTGTACTAATCGCTGTTGCAGGCACGTCCTTTCCCGATAGTTTATGTAGGCGCGATTTTTTTCTGCCTCACCTCTTCCGAGCTTGTTGAGTTTTATCCCGCTTTCAATACTTCCTTAGAAAAATAAGGTGTTTGTGGTACGATCAGAGTGGAGAACTGTGCCATTTGAGAAAGCTCTCACTAACGTAGAATGTTGATGGACGGTGAAGTCGTATACACGACAATTAGATAATCTGGTTACGAATAATCATAACACTGAATCGTAGGGGTAGGAGTTTTTTGGGATGTCAACAACCACAAGTCCCCACCATAATAAGTTTCGAAGGTATGGACATGATGGTTTCATCCTTTACCAATCATCAATACTTCCCGATCATGAGTAAGGCTACCAGGTCGTTGGACAATGATGCATGTTCACCCCTGGCGTGAACTTCTTGCTACTTTTCCCTGACGAGACAGAAGAAGGACTAGTTAAATGAGGCCTTTACGGACTGTCACATCTCCTCGGCATCCTGCTCTCCATCCGCAATGCCTAAGGTTGCAAGAATTCAAGTAATCATCCTAAGAAGGTTAGTCGTTTAGCCAGATGATAGGTTGGATCATTTATCCTGACTGAACAACTAGTGTGATGATTTGTGGTTGTTATGTATGTTTATGGGAACCCAGAAACGTAGCGAGGCTTCCGTTGTCAATGGAGAAATTCATGCCGTAAACAGATACGAGCCGCATATTGGACGTTTTGCGACGCTTCGAATGCCGATTGGCAGCTTATAATCGTAGCTGATTAGTGCCTTATATGCGGACGAACTTGTGTGTGGACAGCTTCCGTATATAACATCTCTGTGAAAAGAATTTTGTAAAATTCGAAATAAATAAGACAATGCTTTGATTGTGATCAAGGAATAACATATCCTGGTTACACTTGTATGATGTATTGGTAAGATCTACCACTATTAGCGCTAAAAAATAATATGAATATTTATATAATATCGCGTGTTCCCCATACCGTTTACGTATCTTACGCTTATGTTTCTATACCGGTTATCGACCATTCTTTTATGTCGATTTCATACTGGTCCACATTTTTGCTCTCTTCAGTTCAGAGTGAAAGCCATCGTTAACATTCTGTTAAAAATTATTATGAAATATGCGCAATGTAAAAGAACAATTACGGAAAATTTGTATGACAAATCTCATAGTCTTCTATTGCTTCCAATTTGATACAAATTTCACAGTTATTTCTACTGCAAATTCTCTAAATTTTCCAACCCTTGATATTTCACAAAAGCATCACCACGTACCAACTACCCCCACATCACCATTAACGGGGTGCCATAGTCCTACCATTACCGACCGAGCAATTCACACAGTTTCAAGCTGATTAAAAATAAAATACGTCGAATCACAAAAAATCAAGAGAACACTCTTCTGTGTTTTTTAACGTTCTATCATTCAGTCAAAGTTTGGAGTCGAAATATCAAGTCATTTCTGCAAAAACTTTGAACAAACGAAATTTAATTTCGTTCAAAGTTTTTGAAAAAACGGCTTGATATTTCGACTCCAAACTTTGACTGGATGATAGAACGTTAAAAAACACAGAAGAGTGTTCTCTTGATTTTTTGTGATTCGACGTATTTTATTTTTAATCAGCTTGAAACTGTGTGAATTGCTCGGTCGGTAATAGTACGAGTAAGGCATCCCCTTAACAAAGCATTTTTCCGCAACAACAACATCGTCGCTTCGCTTGCCCTTAGCCTAACGGCGCGTTAACGGCCGGATCTTGGCTCCGATAATTCGCGCAAGTAGCCCCTCTCGATGCTAAGCCCCTCCGCGTAATCCTCCAAACTAGCCTATCCTCTCGCCCCTCCCCCTCCTCCCGTCCTCCCACGTCCGTGCGAGAGGCAAACTATGTAACACAATGGCGAACTCTCTTGCTCTTTCGAGGACGCTGGTGTTGCGCCGCCGCCTCTCCCCCCACCCCTCGCTCTCATAAAGTCCGGCGAGAGGGTGAAGGAGGAGGAGAACCAGACGCCTGTGCAAGGAGGGATTAAGTATGACTTAGGAGCTAAGTTTCCGTCATTAGCTTCCGGCCTGGTAGAGAGGAGAGGTAGGGACTCGCTTAAAAGGAGGATGGAGTAGAGAAACGTGGAGGTGGAGTGTAGCTTACAGTATGTTTCGTTGTAGGTTTTTAAGTGTATAGAAGTAAAATTTTTAAATTTTATTTTGTTGAAAAGAAAAAAATTCTGATGCTATTCACAGTCTCCGTTTGTTCTGTTACCCTTTGACAGCCCCATTGTCTTCATTTTGTCAAAGTTTATCTTTGCTCGTAATACACGCAAAACTTGTCATTCAGACATAATTGAATAATTCCCATTCCAATACACAGCCTTACAACAAACCGACCAAGTTACATTTTTTCTTCGCACGTTCATCCCAACATAATAAAGAAAATTTTTTAACCTGCGCGGTAGACCAGCCATCAAACTTACATTTTCACAACATAGCGCTTCCCCAGCAAAGGCCATCGCGGCAGCCTTATCTGCGCACTGTCAAGCACGTGCGCGCACATGAACATCGCGTACAACCCCCTTTGCCCCCTCCTCACCCTCTCTCGGGGCACCGAATTCGAGAGAAAGTCCGCAAGTTTCGCGGGGCGTAGGGAGGAGAGGGCCGAGATATACATACGTTGGCGGAGAGCACAGCCTTGGACGCCCGCCGGGCATTGTCGGGCTTTCGCGATAGGGCGCCCTGGCAACTTTGATACTCTCTGCCTCCCTCTCCGTCCACGTATTACGCGATATAAGACGCTCGCTCGCTCCCTGGACTTTGCGCCAGTGCGCGAGATTAGAATTATTTTAATGAGGATTTATGGCGGAGGGGTTAATTGCCCTCTTGCGGTCGCGCGCGCGCGCCAGTGCTGTGTGCGTATTCGTCCGTGAAGATGTAATTATGGGTTTTGCCTGGAGATTCTGAGGCAGTGGGTGGAAGTAGGTGTTGGATGGTGGTTCGAAAGTCCTTTGTTGTTAGGATGGAATTTGGTTCTGATGGGGGAAGGGTGAGCTTGTGAAGTTTTTGAAAAGGAAGTTTTATCTGCTAGCTTAAGCGGGGAGGTTTGTGAGATTGATGTTATTTTAAAGTGGATTTTAGAAGGGTCCTTCGGAGTTTTGGATAAAACTTTACATATCTGTAAAACTCTAAACTTGTGCTGCAGTATGTCGAAAATACTTGTACACCAAGGGAATTTACTTTATTTACAATCAAAAGATATATGTGAACACTTGGCGAACATCGCATTAGCATATGTCATAAATATTTGAGAATCAAATATGCCAACGTTACCGCCAACCATCCGCCAATTAAACGCTCGAAGTCGCCTACGACAACTCAAGCAGCGTTAGGATGACGCTCATTTTTCAAAGCTCGAGAAGCGGCTCTACCCTCCGCAAACAGCTGTACTTAAAAAAATGCGAAGGACTTAGGCTATGAAAGATCACCCGTTCGCTCATTTGCATAATTCTCTCGCGTATACTTATATGTATGTGTACCCCCGTTTTCGTTAAAAGGGTTATGCGCGTTATGAAGACCGCAGGCGAGTGAGAGCGAGAGAGAGCTAAGTCTGCAATTACGGAGCTTATCGATATAATACGCCGTGCCAGTTTCTCATTCAGTCGTTTAATGGAGGAAGCTTAGGCAAATTTCACGTGGACGGTGTGCGTGAGAAAGAGAGAGAGGAAGGAAGGGGAGATGAGGGCTCAGAACTCTTTGACGATTACAAATTGCCGTTGGATTATGTGGCTGCGAGGTGAGCGAGTACGCGAGTCATTGTTAAGCGTGAAATGGTTTTTTCCGTTGCCAAATATGAGAAATGCTTGGAAAAAGGTATATTCAGTAGATTTAATTGTTAGGTTTGAGAATAATTGAATTCTCTAGATATACTAATACTTTAAAAATAGGATGACTAGAATCGCACGTCAAGAAAAAATGTCCCACTTCAAATTAATTCTGGTATATTGTTAGAACGCTAAATTTTGACTTTTATAATGTTATGATCAGAATACAACACGTGATGTTGCGAAACTAAATCTGTACAGATCCGAACTTGTTTTTGTTGTTTTGCCGAGAATCGCGAACACAAGTCAAATTAGCGAGCGCTGGGAAGTCACCGGATCTTAATCAAGTTGGGCGTTCCCCATAGGTTAACGTCGGAGCGTATAATTCAAAGTTTTGCGCGCTTAGGCCGCAGTCTAATTACCGCATCTTGTACCGGAAGTTGTACGGCTTTGGCAACCCGCGCAAAAGTCCTGTGTACAAGAGCATAACCGCGCTTCGGTCCATTATACCGCGCGAATCCGATAACACTCTTCCATTTCATAAATTATTGACGTTGCTTTATTTACTAGATTTTTTTGTAATTTTGAGAAGATGTGTAGTCAACAGTAAAATAAATGTTTCTTGAAAATATTCTGAAGTTTGAATTACGTAAAATTGATCTTTCTCGAAATGTGTATTATGGAATTATGTGTGATGTAAAGAAGAATTCTCTGCAATTTTATTGATATTAGTGCCATTAATGTTCGGCAAATATGGAAAGATTCTATGTTGGTACTATTTTTGATTATTTATTCATGCACCTGCTATAAGAGTAGCAACGTAGAATGACTCCCTAGAAAAATAAATCAAGAAACTTGGTTGGTTCAGTCTTGCTTGGAGACAAGAGAAAATCTGAAATATATACTTTGCATTTATTAACTAATCATAAATAAGTTCCCTTCGGTAACTCTTTCGAATCAATTATGTTCGTTAATATTGAACTTTTGGAATTGACGTAAAAACATTAAAGCCTTAAAAATTTAGGTATTTAAAGAAAACTTTATTTGTGCAAAGATTTACAATGTGTTTTTTTTTATCGTCACAACTCAATCAAGATTAAACTCTTGACTTATCTACTTATTTTATGAAACTCACACATTTCATAATACAACAACTTTTTCAAAACCTTCCTTTTTTCAATACATTCGTTCGAATACTACCCATTCAACAATTATCTTCTACACGGAGAGAAAATTTTCAGTAAAAATTACAAAAAGTTCGATAATTTTTACCGAACTTCACGGTACTACGGTAACAGACTGACATTTTTGTAAATTTTACAGAACAGTTCGGTAATTTTTCTAAGCACTTACTTTTTACTGAACCGTTCTGTAACTTTTACTCTTTTTTGAGTTATAAATTTTATAGAATATGGCGAATATGGTAATTAAAAAAAATTTATCTATTTATGGGAATAATTTATATTAATCGCACTTATCGCCATTTTAATAGTTGGGAATCCAGTGTTGCTTTCCTTGTGGTGTAAGATAAGATGTAAATATGCACTTGCGAGTTTCAATATTCGCCATCTACCGGTTGTTCACGGTAATTCTCGCTGAAATTCAAGAACGCGCATGCGCACAACAGTCAACAGCGCCACCGCGCGTTACGCCAACGAAAACTTCCAAACCTTCTCTTAAAAGTTACTGAACAGTTCGGTAATTTTTACTGAAAATTCTATAAAAAGTATAGAAAGTCAAGTAAATCCGCTCATTTTGGCAGTCTGTTACCACAGTACCGAAAAGTTCAGTAAAAATTGCGGAACTTTTTGTAATTTTTACTGAAATTTTTCTCTCCGTGTACACATTTCAAGTCACAGAATTCACAACACTATCCCTTTACACATATTCTCCCTACCGCAACGCTATATAATCTACTTCCAACCCAACCATCGCACAGCACAATACACGCGGCCGTCTCGCCTTATACACCCGGTCCTCGATCTTGGCGGAGACTTTCGGCGAGACGCCGTTCTCGTTAGACACAATACACGGACAGTGTAGCGGCGGCCGGTCCGCTTATCGGCGCTTCGGCAGTTTGTTTGATTTCCGGCTATACGGTTCGCCGGGCCGCGACCGATAGGGCCGACAAACTTGAGAGAGTGTAGTCGATAAGAGGAGGATAATCGCTCGGACTACTCGGTTTGTTTTTGTAATTTAGACGGGATCCGGTTGGTTTAATATAATCGTCAGTGGTTGATATTAGCTTCCGAAGTTGGTGAAAGTAGTTTGTCTGATACGTCTGGGGCTCAGGAGAAATGATTAGGATTTTGAAGATTTGTATTTTATGATTGACTTACTTGTTTCGAGAGATGTGGTAACGGCAAGTAACTGTTACTCACCTGAAACAAAAATGAAAAAATCCAATTAAATTGTTGTATGCTATGAATATGCTCGAATACATGTGAAATTAAATATCGGATTTACATTGAGTGACATTACTGGCTAAAAAATGTTTCGCTTTGGTATATTTTTGTTAATAATCTTTATTTAAACAACCACAAAATCGCCTATAGACACCTAACAAATCCTCTCACAACTTTAGTCCACCATACATCATACACACACTTATCCATCCCCACCCCTCTGAAACGTCCTTCAAAATATCAATGACCAAACGGTAAACGACACCGCACCCCTCATTGTTCCTCAGCCACTTCATTCCGGCTCCTCCCCATCGCGGACCTAACGAACTGAAGGCCAACTCCTTCACAGCTGCTTATCTCGGAGCGTCGGCGAGAAAGAGGCGTCGTCCCCCTCATCGTGCAAAGTCGAAATTGATGCACTGGACGAGCGGTGAGCTAAGGGCGGAGAGGAAAGAAGTTCCGACGTGCGAAGGGGGGCGAGTAGAAAGTTCGCTGCTGCTGTTCTTTTCGCGTTCGCCCGAGTTTTTACGGACCCCCGTCGAGCGCGTTGGGAAATTAAGACCAGAGGCGGAGTTGTTACAGTTGCTGCTGATGGCTGGTTTTTAGTTGTTTTCAGTTTGGTAATTGTAGTATGAATTTAGTGAAATTGGGTTGTTTGCCAACAAGAAGAACGTGAAGGTTAATGCTGGTTCAATGTTATCAGGAGGTTAACTAATGTTTCGCAACGTTATATTAAAAGAAGTTTGATATGTCAAAATTGTCATTTGATTTTAGGATATACTTGTTTACGTTAGACAGACATTGTCATAATTAAAAACGATCGTTTACTCTTCCAGCACAGTTTACTTTTCACCCTCACAACAAAACACTCACACCCCCGGACTTCAGCGACCAACCACGCCTCGCGACAAAAAGTCCCGCGCAAACTTTTCCCAGCCACTTTCTGCAGACGAAAGAAAGGCGCGCACACACACAAACGCGCGAACCGGGGGATGGTGTGGCTGTCGGGGTCGTTACGCCGGCGCTCGTTAAGGAAAACAGCCGAGTCGTTTTCGAGTTTTGCACAGCTCATCAGAAGGGTCGCCCGTGCGCGCGCGCGACGATGCCCAGGGGCTACCTACTTTCTCGCCCTCTCTCTCTCTCTCTCGCGCCGAAGTCCCAAGGGTGAAATGGCTCATTCCACGGGACGCCCGGCGCACTTATCCCGCGAGTCGTAGATAACCATAGATTAATGGCTCTTTCGCTCTCCCGTGTGACTCGCGGCGTCTTCGTTCTCTCTCTCTCTTGTGCGCGCAAGCGCTGATTTATCGTTTATTGAGAAATATGGCCAGATTCTTTTCTTATACGGAGAAGAGAGATTAACCTCCTTCGAGGCGCACGTCGTGTCCTTAGCAGCTGCTATCTCAGCGAGGCGCCGATTGCTGCCGTCGATATAAATTTACCGCTTATTGTGTGCATGTGGAGGGGTGGGGAGGGGAGAAGATTTTTCTTTTTTTTCGCCCTCGAGATCGCTTTGTCGAGATTATTATTATGATGATTATTGATCGGGGAGATGAAGTTGCGATGAGGATGAATGTTGATGGTGAGGGGTTTATATTCTTGCTTCGTCAGATAACAGTGATTATGAAATAAATGTGCCATCGTTATTATCGATTAAGTCGTGGGTGGAATGTCGCTCCGGTTTAATACTGACGTTCAATATACGGGAAGTTTTTTGAGTATTTTATTTTTTCGATGTGTGAGCGCGTTTATTTTGTGTGTATAAGATTGAAGTGCATTAAAATTCTATAAGAGAATGTTATCGTTATTATATTAGGTCAAGTGAAAATTGAATATTGGTTATGGAGTTTGCTCCATAGCGTTCTATCGTAATGAAATATTTTAAAGAATATGTTAGTTTCTGGAAATATCGAAGATTAGAAAGTATAGTTTTGATGATTTTTCAATTAAGTTTATATGTTATGTAACTAGCTAAATTTAAGCATCACTTCAAGATAATAATTACAAATGATGTAAATTTCGCGTCTTTTTACAGCCAATGTATAACAAACAGTTTCTTTTGTTTAATCGTTTTTAATAATAAAATATACAACATTAACTCCAGAGATACGTCATTCAATCACTAACGCTTCTCACCACCTTATCAATGCAAAAAATCCTTGGTAAACTTATAAACCGAACCCTGAAACCACTTTTCCACAGATCCACTCCTCATCCTCCGCCCACCCTTGATCCAACAAAGCTACAGCCAACTAAATCCTAAGCCTCATCCATTCGCGACTCGCGGGAGCATAACGAAGAAATTAGCCGCACACCTTGCGCAGACGACGACGACGACGACGAACATTAAGCCCCCTCCTCTGCGTCTCTAATGCAATTTGGGCGCAAACCCGCGGAACGCCAAGTTTCTCCGCTGTGCCGAGCTGCGCGCGTAGTACAATCGCGATGGAGAATTCGCGAACTATGAATGCGACGTCGTCATCGGAGAGCTGACAAGAGCGACGTTACGTCTGCACGACTGCGCGCCGTCGTGTATAGTTGCAGAGATAGGCGCGGTGGAGGTGTCGTGGAAGAGGGTCGACGTGGAGAGATAGCTGGGGGCTGCGGTTGAATTGTGGCAGAGGAAAAATTTGTTTGCTTTGGGCCTTGTTTGGTGGTTTTCGGTACGTACAATCTTGGTGTATGTTTTTGTAATTATATTGTCTGACGTAGATGAAAAGTACACCGAGAAAAAAAATGTGGTTACTTTTATAATACGTATAGTGCAATATTGGTACAACCCTTGCTTTATAGTAAAAGTTACTATATTATAGTTTCATTTACAGTAATTATGGTTGACACTACTATAATATAGTATACTTTGCTAAAAAAACATAGGATCTATAACTATATTTCGACAACTAAACGATATAGTGGTAACATCTATGTACATTTTTCTTAGTGTATCCACCGGTGAGAACTAAATCCAGACAGCTTTAAAAAAGTTCACGTAAATTGTATTTGTATTGTGCAGTAGGGAAAAAATATGCTATTGATCCAACAGCAAGTTAACATTTCAAATTAAGGTCTAAAAATCAGCAGTAAACTATTTTGAAAAATAAAAAATAAATAATCAAATTCTTGTAAAATTACAATCGATTCTTCACTTGAACTACTTCAAACATATCGATCTCTCAATCAATTCCTCAGCCACTAAAAAAAGCCCATTCCACCGAAAAATTCGAAAAAAAAAAATAAATAAAACCATTGCCCCAAAATCACCCATATATCGTGTTTACACGGCGCCAGGTCGGTCGCGCGCATTATCGAGTTAACGTTTAATGAACATAATTTTTCTCTCAAATCCCGAGCGCGCGCGATCGTGACAGGGCCCGGAAAGCGCTGATTATAAATTGCACCGCCGCTAACCGGCACACTCGCTCGCGCGAGGCGTGACCAATAAATTGGCATTTTATTATTGCTCATAACCCGCGCAGAAATTATTATTCCGCTTCGTGGATGTGGATACGCGCGCGCGTGTGTATGGTTCGTGCATAATTTCAGCATATGCGATACTTAAAGCCTGCAGGTTAACGGGTTTCCCTTTAATCGTCTTTTTTTTTCGTTTCGTCGCATTCTTTATGGAAGTGATGAGAATTTTCATTATTTTATTAATGAAGAGTTTTTATTATTAGGAAATTTAAAATCCTTACTCTTTTGTTTCGTTATTTGATATAATAAAACAAATACCTGTCCTTTATTTTTTCTCTATAAATAATTTAACCGACTGTATATAAATCACGAGTAATTTGTGCAACCTCTAAAAAAAAAAAAAAGAACTTTCATACCCCAATTCACAAACAATCGCGTACCCTCGATACCTTTAATCACACGCGACTTTACTACTAGTCCTAAATTTTTCCATTCCCTAAAATAATCCATCCTTTTCCCACTACAACGTACACCGCACTAAAGCAAACAAACCCGCACCCTCAAATCCACTCGATTCATCTAAAAACCTGCCGCCTCCCAAACAACATATCCCGCGGCCCGATTAAAAATCCACCTCCCCCAGCCACACATATATACCGCGCATATAATCTCGACGCGACATTACTCACACGCGCTACAGGCGCGCGCGTGCAGCTTACCGATTGTTTATTGGCAAAAATTAACGGTCGATTTGTACGGCCATTGTCGATGCTGGAGCTCGCGCGGCTGGTAATTATTATTTTATCGGCGTCAGGCTCTCGAACGCGCTTTATTTATGGCCAAGCGCTCGCGAGCTTTAAAGCGATCCCATGGAAATGGCCGGACTCTCCCCCATCCCTCGCGTCGTTATTGCGGTTTATTATGGAAAAAATGAACGAGAAAGGGGTGGAGAGGTCGACACACACACACCGGCTGGACGTAACGGCCGCTTTTCCGTTCTATTACCCGCGTTAAATTCGCCTCCCCTTTCCTCCCCCCTCCCCTCTGTGTAAAAATTAACGGTGTATTCCGCACGTGGGATCGTTCGGCTGTTTGCACTGTTTCGGTGGGCGCTGGGATTTAGGTCTCGAGCGATTGTCGGACTGCACGATGGATGGGTTAGGTGAATATAATAATCGGTATTGTTCCTATTATGCGCAACAAAGTCTAAGCATGTTTTTATAGATACTTATTAAAATATTTGTTTAGGAGGTCAAATACATCTATCTTGGTAAAAATAAAGATACGATCCTTGCAATTGGAAAATGTATTTAATTTATAGAATAATATGAAACTATGATTATTTGTATTATTATAGAACTTTCATTTTTTAAATTTATTTTGTACGATTATTTGTACTTATTGATTATCTAGCTGTCATTTAAAAAAATCAAACTGTCCATCAATCAGCGTTTGATCAAATTGTATCTAAAAAATTATAACGTATTAAAAACTCTATAAGAAACAAGCAATAGCACCAGACCTCAAAGCCCAACCGCAAGTCAGTCCCGATCATCACTCCTCGTCGCGATTCTTTCCAAACTCTCTCATTGCGCGTGCACACACTGTACGCGTCGCGCAAAATCACTGCCCGTCATCCGCTTATGCATAGGGGCGAGAGAGAGAGAGGACCACAAGCGTATGATGATTACACAGCGGAAACGACGACGACGGCGTCATTGAGTTACGATACTGCGCCGTTGGCATATACGACCGCCGCTGCCGTTGCCGCCGTCCCCTGTATAATGGGATTTGCTAATGGGGCCTTCGACAGGTTTCCGCGGTCATCGCGTCGCGCGATATCACGCGTCCGGCGAATTATATTCTCCCCGCGGTGACGGGGAAAGTACAGAGGCGTCGGGATTTTTTTTTTTTGCGTTGGGTTGTGTCATGAAGAATATTAGGGATGGTGTGGCGTTTGAAAAGTTGAGGGAAGAATGGTAGTATTCGGAAGAGGGAGTGATGATTTCTTCTACAGTTTTGATTTTAATCGTTAATTAGATACAAGGATTTCTCATGATTTGCCTGATTATATAAGATTTTCGAAAGTACTTATTTATGCCGACGATGTAAAAATTTTTAATGAAATGAAATCCCCCTCAGACGCATCAAATTTAAAGAAGGATCTGAACTCACTAATTGATTGGGGAGCTGAAAATAAAGTACAATTAAGCATTGTCAAATGTAATCTATGGATTTCTGTAGGGTGCACTCTTTCCTAGAATTTATATATAAAATCAATGATGTAAATGTAGAGAACGTTAATATTATAAAAGATTTAGGAGTAGGAGTTCTGATTGACAAAAAACTAAGATTTGTAGAACAGGTCGAACTTACTGTAAACAAAACTTACATTTATCTGCAGAATAGCTAAAGAGTTTAATAATGTAGAATCTACTAAATATTTATACTCGTCGTTAGTGTCTCCAATTCTAAATTATGCATCTTCAATATGGACTCCTCATGTTAAATATTTAATTCACATGTTTCAACAAGTTACACACAAATTTTTTAGATTCTTAACTTTTAAGAGTAAAATATCGTTCCATAAATTTAATCATGAATATACGCCACTGTATAAAGAATTTAGACTCAATAATATAGCAGACCAGCACAGATATAATGACATTTTAGCTTTCAGCATACTAATAAAACTTAGGAATGTCGTGAAATATATTGGAGATCGACTTGTAATAAACTCGGGCCAGTACAACCTCCGACAACCACCTACATTCTTTCTATTATGCTATACATCTACGTTTGCAAATAATGCCTTCATACCTAGAGGCATTTCTACATAGAATAAATTCCCATGTGAAATAAAAAATTGTGTTGATAATCAATTTCTATTCAAGAAATCAGTTAAAAAATATTGTCTTAATGCCGATGAATTGTAATATTATAATAGTATACTTTTTCTTAATGTTTTAAAACTATTATGTTACGTTATAAACCACAATCTCTCTCATGCCATAGGCCTGTTATTATATTAAATAAATACAAATACAAAGTTCAAATTCATTTATCGTAAATAATTGATGCAAAAATCGATAAAATTATTTTACAGCGATGATATAACAAAATTATTCTTGCCAATCAAAAAAGTTACAGTAAACTTTGACAATTATTAAATGAATCGATGACCTTTACAGTGCAATCTTCAATCAAACTGCATCAACCTGACAGTAGCCGTCCTCTCAATAACCTACCTGGCCTATTTTTCAACACAGGGCGTTGCAATTACGAGCAACTAGTGCACGAATCATTCAAAATTCAATAATAATCCATACCACCGGCTTTCAAAGTGAATCAGAACCTACGGCTGACGACTACACTTGACGCGTGTCCACAGTAACACATTCCCGTCGCACTGCTTTCAAAAACGCGAAAATCAATACGACCAAGAGCAGCCACTGCAACAGCAGCAGCCTTTACTCGTTTGCGCAGATATCGTCATTACACTCGCGCGAGCGGAGGCCTCCCTTTGTCACCAGAGAACCTAGCGCGCGAGGCCAGCTACGCGCGCTCACCAAAGCTCCTGTCACGGCCACTTTTCACCGCTCTCTCTCTGTGCTCTGCCTCTGCGCGTTTCACCGTATCTGCGCGCGGCACACGGCGCAGGAATGCTATGAAGGGTAGAGGAGCTTTTCCGATTGGTTAGTGGGTTATTGTGGTGCTGATATTGTGAAGAGATGTATAGTTGCACTTGGGAAATTATTGGATAACGATGGTGGAAAGATGAATAGAGTTTGGTGTTTTATTATTTAGGTACAGTGTTTAAAGTTGCATGTTCGTGTGTCGTCGAACGTTTGCTTAAACATATTGAAATAAAAATTTTAATTTTAATTTTAATTTTTAGATTTACGATTGCAAATTTTATAAACTGGATGTTTTGAAAATATTTAATACCAGTTTCTCTTTATACTCCAGATTGATTTTATCTCTGAAGAATTATAAATAAATAATATATGTAACAAATAAGTAGTACACACAACTACTAGAAAAAATACTGCTTACACCGCAGCTTAATCTGGAAAAAAAGACCGTTCACATAATCGTTGAATTCGATTTACCACCTTTTTCCCCAACAATCTTTCCAGCGAACTGTAATTATCTCTACAGCATATCATCCCTTATATATACCCTTAAGAATTCTCACGGCTTCTCACTGACTTCCCTTCACCTGCAGTTAGGCTAAAGCGATACAACCATCAACGTAGCAGCAGCTTCCGGGCACGAGACTTTAAGCCAGCGAGTTTGGCAAACTGCTGGCAGGCAGGCAGGCAGCAGCTCTCGCCGAGACGGGATTACGAGCCGTCAGGCGCCTCTCAAAAACGCCTCCACGCGCGAGGGAATTAATTTTCCGGCGCGCGCCAGATGCGCTAACCGGGAACGGGATTTCAAAATTTTTACGCTGCCCCGGTATGGATTAGCCGATCGGGGTTTACTATAGTGAGGGAATGGGTGCACTGTCAGAAAACTTCCATATGTATAGGTATACAATGTGTACATTTGGAAACGTAAAATGTAAACATAGTATATCTATATATATGGAAGTTTTCTAACAGTGTGGGGTGAGGTTAGCGAGAACTGAGAGGAAGTGTGTGGAAATTATAATCAATTAAAGGTGGTGTAATGTTTTATACTTATATCTTCAGTTTGGAAATTTCAAGATTCGAATATCAACTGTAACGATAAATTTCAAAATATCGTCGACTTCAAATTCTTGGCTCTGTCAAGCTACCTAATGATGTTTCACTTCAACGCGACCCGTCGTATTTCATAAACGCACTTTCCAACACCCCAACCCCCGAAACTCACTTTGTTCGATATGCACCTTCACGAGCACTTCTCTCCGCAAAAAAAAAAAAAAAAAAAATTAAAGAACAATGCGCTCGCGATATCGCTCCCTTTTGGGCTGCTGCACCGGGCTTGCGGAATTCGCTTTCGATTTCGCGGTATCGCGTTCAAGCGCCGCTGCATACGGACACTGGCGCGGATCCAGTTGCATTTCCAGCGGGCGATAATCCACCCCGCACCGACGAATCTGCCGTCGTTGTTTCTCTCCTCGTCTTTCTCTTTCCAAGCTCGAATTGGCGGGGCGTAGGGTCGGCGATAATGTTTGAAGTTTCGGTGGGAGGGTTATTGTTGTTCTGTTGTGAGGGAATAGTTGGTGTAAGGAAATCGTCGTTGAATGGTGATTAAGTGAGTCGTATCAATGTCGTAGCAGGAAAATTGTTGTAAAGGAATTTCACTTTGTTTGTAGGTGATCTTGGATGTTATGGGAAATTTAGTGGGGTAAACTTATTGGTTGTATAGGAAAGATAAATAAATGTATCATTGGCATGTAAAAGTTTTCCATTATATTTTCAGTAACTGAAGGTATCAGTAATTATTAAAAGCAGATAATTTTCTTCATTATGATTTTCTTTTTCATCAATTTTTTCAAACCAATAGATATTGTGCACTTTCAATACTCTGCTCATAACATTATTAATTTCGATTAATACCGGAAAATTCATCTTTTTACGTTCAATTCACGATTAGAGACTGTCCACTATAATAGTTTAATTGTTTTCGAGTCCTTCTTTCCTGTTTCTCCTCAATTAATATTTTCTCAAGTTAATTTCATTCTTTCTTTTAATTCTTTGGAATGCGTAATTTATGAAAAAGTTTAAGAAAACTTAAATCAAAATTATCGCCTGACTATATTTCAACTCTACTACTTCGATCGATCAACTGTCTATTTCGTATTTTCTTATATTTGCATTTTATTGCACAAGAGTGAATTTTTTAGTAATATTTTCGTGAACATTTTTTTGTTGTATATAGACAAAACTACTTCATAAACGACTCCACTTCTCAAATAAATTATTCTAATAAAAATTTAAATTACCTGTAAAATTCAATATTCGTTATTAAAAAACAACCTCAAAAACTCCACGTAAAAACTATCGCAATGCATCGCCACGCGAAGAACGCGAAAAGCCCGTTCGCTCTCTCGCTCGCTTATATCTATGCATAATGCACGTAAGCCCTTTTGATTCCGGTGCGCCTCGATTATCTCCATCCGGCAGATCCCGGGGAGCGCGGCTTTCTCTCCTCCCTCTTTCTCCTCCTAAGTCCCCGGCTCCGAACGAGTTTCAGCTTAACTCTGTTGTTGTGAATAAGTAAGCGAAGTGTTGCAAAGTTGGACGCGAGAGACGGGCTTGGCTTGAATTAAATTGTTATACGGATGAAGTGGCGCGCGCGTGCGCGAGTGAGAGTTGAATACGCCAGCGGTGTGGCGGCTTTCCGGCCGACGGCTGGCGTGAATCTTTAATCGTCCCGTTAATGGCAATAAATTCTCTCCGTTGGCTTGAGAGAAAGGTGGAAGGAGGTTTCGCGGGTTTTCTTTGTTTTGGGATTCTTTTTTTTTTTGGAGGGGAAGAGTTGGTGTCGAAGTTTCGCGGAGTTGTCGAGGCGACGAGTGGCAACGATGTGGGAATAAACGGGTTATGAGGTTTTATTCTGTTGTCGAGCTGTGACTTTTGTGTCTGAGAAATGTGAGCAGCGGAAAGTTGATTGAATTATTGAGTTTGGAAACTGAAAAGTTTATTTCGTCCGTTGAAAAGTCTGACGTTAATCGGATATGTATATTGCATTATTGAGGTCTCTTTGTCATTATTATTTCGAGTTTGATATTATATTAATGAGAAACTGTGATTTCAAGTCAATTATCGGTTCATTGACATGAGATAGTTGCTGACCCATTTTAGTTGTTAGTAATATACTCTCCAATCAGACAAGTCTTGCATAAAATCTCTCTTTCCTTATAAATTATTTGCTTACGTGACTTGTCTTTAAAATGTGGAAATGTATTATTATCACGTAATCCAATAAAATATTAATATAATCAATGTACTAATAATAAATAAATCATATCGATATCAATAAATAAAAACTTATACAAAATTAGTCATAAAAATAATGTTTTACAATCTGAACTAATGTTCTAATGTAATCAATCAAATTAAAAAATTCACATTTTTACTTATCTTCGATATTGCTGCAATAACAAAGAAACCCTTGTAGTTTCATAATTATTTTGTTTATGTTAATATATTTCTCAAAGTGGTGTATATTTTTTTCGAATTATTATGTAATGTCTTTTATAGTACATTACGATACGTGTGACCTAAGTAGCACTTGTTTTGCACGACGTGAAATTAGGGCCCGAGCTACGCTCGGGCTACGCTCGGGCCCTAATTTCACGCCGTGCAGAGTGCTACTTAGGTCACAAGTATCATATAGAATTTTATATCACTGCCTGCCCTAAGCCCGCTGTTACACATATCTGTGTCCTAAGTGTGGGCTTAGATCACACAGCGCTATAAAAATCATTTTCAGGACAATATTATCTTAATTTTGTTTTCTTAAAATACAAATATATGGGGAAAATTTCGTTTTTTGAAAAAGAAATTAGCAACTTGTGTTCTTCCCAACTCTCAAAATTATCTTAAAAAATACTATTTTTTAGCCAATCTCATGGCTGCCGAACCCCTGAGCCGCCACACCACACTCCCTTCTTCCTAAGAAAGCAAATAATTGACGCGCCCGAGACATCTGGCGAAAATCGCGAGTTCGCAACTATGCGAGGGACGTGACTTGCGCGTCGCCCCGAGCCTCTCTCGCGCACGTCAGATGCAAATCATCCCGGCTAATTTCTCGGAAAGCTCGCGCCTCGAAACTTCGCGCTCGCGTATTAGTTACAGAGAGATAGTGTGGGAGGCCGGCTGGGAAATTTCGTTCTCTCTCTCTTCCTCTCTCCCCCTTCCTTTTGTCCCGTTATAATCCTATTCCGGCGATGTTTGCCACGCGCAGCTTCTCTCGGCTCTGTTGTGAAACTTGATTACGGTGAGCGCTCGCGTCTTGGTTTCTTTCGCGCGGAGAGGAGAGCAGCTTCGGCCGCTGTCGCCTTGGGTGCGGATGGCGACGAGTTGACGTGTTTGAGTGTCGTTCTTGGTGAATGGGAGGAAGAAGAGTTGACCGGGAGTCAACTGTCTGTTAGGTAAGATGATGTTATATAGGAAGTGAAATGTTGGTGATACTGTTAACTTTAATTATGTAGACATCTGTCATTTACTTATTTTGTATTGATTTTCAAGGTAACATCACAATAAGATGCCTTGTGCGATAGCCAAGACAAAACAGTTTAAGATTAATTAAATAAAGTCATTCAGATTATTTATTGTTGTCGCGTATCTCGGAACTTCGCTTGAAATTTTTGTTGAAAATATTATTTTTTTTTTTTTTTTTTTTTAATGTTTTTCTGCACCAACATTCTGTCAATCTATCCAGATTCTGCTACGACAACTTTTAATATCGGACGATGCGCATCTCTCATAACCTGATTCTCACATTCCTTCTCTACTATCAGGTAGCTTGACCTCTCACTTGTCGTGGATTTTTAAGAGAGGGAGAAAGTCGAAAGAAAAATGGCGCAAGTCTGGTGGAGTACCCCAAGTAGTAAGGGTCAGGAGGAGCCCTACTCATCTCCCTCTCCCTTCCTATCCTATTCTAGTTGTACCCGTGTATTATTTAATGCGTTGAGATTGTAGATGGAATCGAATTTTCCGTCCCACAACGCATCTCGATTAACCTTATTATTATTTTTGCTAAATATCATATTACTAAAGTCAACAATCATTGAATAGGTACAATTTTCTAAAATGTACAATGGACGATTTCTGACAGCAGAATTTGGATTCCATTTAAAACGCGTGGAATGTTCGAGCCTATTTGGAATTACATACTTATGGATATTCTCGCATTTTCCGTTATTTTTATTCATATTTTTATTTGTACTAATTATCTTTATTATCCGATGTTCATTAACCCAATACAAACACCGGATAACTGCGATAATTTTAACAAAAAAATAAATTTAATAATGTTTTAATTTGTCCCTGCTTCTGTCTTCGAGTGTTCTAATAAATTTTTTTCGTTGAGCAGCTTCTTACTTAATTTTCGACTTTTGAAATGGTAGAATTTGTTTGTTTTTGATTTTTTTTTTTTTAGAAACCAATATATAAGAATGAAAATCTATATTGACGTAGTGAGGCGGAAAATCGGAATGAAAAAACTGAAGACTCCTTAAAAAGACGCGTTCTCGAGTCTAGTGGATCGACTGCAAAGACGATCGCGCAAACATATATTCTGGTATAGATGTGCACGGAAAAAAATAATGAATGCTTATCTAACTTGTTTGCACTAAGTTTAGGAAACTGTTAAATTAGGGAAAAAAAAACTTTATTTGTAGTAAGAATAACTTTGTATTTAAAATTCGAATGCCGATTCCCCATTCTAAAATGGAGATTCTACTTTTTCTTAATGTTATTTCTACCCATATCGTTGTAAATAGAATTAACTTGTCATTTTTAAGCTAAATCAACTGTGTGAAAAGTAGAATCAAACATTTTTTTTCCGTATGGTCTCGTTTCTTATTTCCGTTGCATGCATGCTACGAAAAAAATGAGGTATTACTTACACGGAGAGAAAAGTTTAGTATCGTTAACTGGAGGCTCAGGATAAAACGGCCTGAGTGACTCGGGTAATAGGCATAAAGCAAGCATTACTGAAGTCTCCGGTAGTTTCTGACTGAGTCAACACTAAAAATTTTTTTCCACGTTCACCAATTTTTAATAATTGATTTTGTTTAGCTAAATTATAATAGAAAAGCGTATTACAATTATAATTAACTTATGTAAATCGTATATACATATAAGCTATGTAAAGTTTATTTATTTGTGTGCAAATATTGTTTGCATCTCCTAACCTCAAAAAAACATGTGACTGTAATGTTTACGTTTACGGAGGACTCAGGCAAAAACGGCCTGAGAGTCCGGCATTCGGCGCTTGGCTACGTGCACTAACCTTGGCGGATGAAAATAAGGTTATATTTATTCAATTACGCTCAGAGCACTGAGCGTTTGCTACTTCACGGTCGGTGCGCGCTACCGCTTTCTGCGAACTCTAACGTCATCAATTACTCCCAATCAACGAACGAGTTGATCTGCGGTCCAACGTATGCATAGAGAACGTTTTGGTAGTTGAGTTTCCATGAGAATATCAAATTCTCGAATATAAACATTTATGTATGCATTATCTAATGTTATTCTGCGAATTTTATTTTCATTTCCATAATGTTTTGATATTGCAAAAACCGTCAACCACAAATGTTTTTACTGTGCATCGCCATGATTAGATGAAATGAAATGTAACGCAAAAAATTGTAACACCGTAGAAACCTTTACAAATGTTCCCAATTAAACGATCGATTGCACGAATTAAAACAATTTCAACATAAAACCATACTCCTTTTTCATTTTAGAAAACCCATTAGTAAAGTCCTCTACCATCGCGTTTGCATCCGTCACAAACTCTACTAAAATCCCTCAGCACATCCAGAAAAAGATCACCCACTTGCATGAATCCATACCCAATCCCACCTAAAAAAAAGACCCCCCCTCCCAATCCACCGCTCCACAAAGAAAAAAAAAAATAACGCTAAAGTCACGAGCGACATTCAATCTCGGATCCCCGCGAGTGGTAAAAAAAGTGGGATCGTTATAAAGGCGCGCTTTATACAATGCAGAGCGCGCTCGCACGCGGGGGGCTCTCTCGAGTTAATCCCTGCTCGTGCGATTACGCGTAATGCCTGTACTTAATCAAGCGAAATTGGTTTTTTATTAAACGCCGCGCGGCACGCGACTGACCGCGACGCGGGGTCGACGGCATCCAACAGCGGTGTTCCGCTGCTGCCTGCTGCACCTGTGCACGTCCGCCGGACAAGGCCGACGCGTGACTCTTTCTTGCGTCCTCGTCGCAAGGGGAAACTCGGCGGAGTGCGCGTGTGGGTTCGTGGTCAGGGTTTCGGATAGTGCTGTTTGTTTTAGTTTTGAGTTCGGTGGGACGGCTTGAATTGGATTTGAATCTGGTTGGAGTTTTGAAGAATGGGAAATGCATTGGTGTGTGATTTGGCTTTTTAATGAGTTTGGCTTAAGGTGAATTGGGAAGGGTTGTCACGACTGGGAGGGCGGTTGATGCTGGTAATTGACTAATTATTTTTTCATCTTAAGGATGCTTCGATTTAGTAAATACCTTTTTATTACAAATATCATGAAGGTTTTTGATGCATTTTAATATTTTTGGAATATAATTTTTTCAAAACAGTACACGGAGAAAGTTTATTTGTAAACTTTACTTTTTTTATAAGAAAATTTATTATTTTTAAGGTAGCGCTGGGGCACACTTGACATGTGGGATTTTTAGTTTTTTGAATAGTAATTCTTATTTGCTTTGTAGCGAATGGACAGATACTGTGATATTTCATTTCAGCCGTCCGAGAAAATAATATTTCAAATAGTAAAATTTGCTACAAAAATAATAATAATTACTCAAAAAGTAAAATTTGCTACGAAAATCTTAAAAATTACTATTTAAAAAGTGAAAGTCCCACATGTTGATTGTATTCACAATAGAATAATTATTACTTTTATAATAGAAAAAAAGAAAGTTGTAAAATTATAAAAGGAAAATTGTATGAATATTGTATAAAATTGTACAAATACTGCCTGGAAAATTCTTTACAGGAAAAAAAATAAAATATTTCCATGAAATTCCGATCTCAATTACTATAGGCACTTTAAGGGCTTCATCTTGAAAGTATAAAAATCTTTCATCTTTATATAAGCCAATTACTCACAATCGCCACACCCATCATACGCCGTCAAATATTCTCTTCGAAACCAACCCATTTCGTTCACACTCCACCATCAACGGCCCTCTGACCGTCCAATCCTAACAATCCCACATGCACCTGCAACCGTACAAAATCCACGTCGCGACTGCGCACACAGGCGGAGAAATCCTTTAAAGTCGCGATTGCCATCTCGAAAGCCAAGCGCGCGTCCGCTCGGCCGCGATTAAACAACCGGGCTGTTTTATGCGCTCGCGTGACCCGACGGCGCCGGCCCCGCTTGCGCTACCGGCCACCTCCATCCTCCCGCCTTTACGATCGTCGGCAGCTAACTCGATTTTTAAAATTGATACTTTGTTTTGCGCCCCGAGGCGCGAAGAGAGGCCTAACGAGCCGCTTTATCGCTCGCGTCGAACGATCGGTTGAGAGGGTTTTAACTGGCGGCTCCCCGTTGGTAATACGTAGGTGTGAAAGTTGGGAGGGTAGTTTTTTTGAGGCTTAGGTAGGTGCTGAAGGTAAGAGAGAGAGGTTAACGCTTGGTTAGTGAGTAATCGAAGGCCTCGGGGGTAACGGCGAGGGAATGAATTAGCGGCTCGTAAGGTGCCTTTGCTTTAGGTCGAGATTATTTTTACGTATTTGTGTAGGGTGGCGGAGTAAAACGTTGGATTTTAACGTGCACTGTGATTTTAAAAAGAAACTCAAGTGTGAGGGGAGTCTAGGTTTAGTGATCGAGGTGTATATAAGATATGGAAGAAAGGTAGAAAGTAATGGTTTCAAAGGGGGTGTGCACTTATTACTGACCAAAATAAGCTATAAAATATGTTAGTAAGTACTATGTATTAAGTCCTTCTTCAGCTGGTTAATAAATAATATAATACACTAATGCTATGAAACTGAAATCATAATTTTGATTATAATTTGTTAGTCTATAGTGAAATTAGAATCGTTTTTAACGGCGAGTAAGCATTTTATTCGAATACACTCGATAAGACTTAAGGTTGTGTTGTCCGTAAGGTCTTATTCAAAAATTTAAGACAAATATTTTGGCCGTATAATTCGACGAAAACCGTAATATTCTACAGTACTAAGAGTAATCAAATATGTAAAATATTTTTTAGTACTATGAAGAAAACTTTACATCGATTTTAGAACATTTTAATGCTCATTTTTTTCACTTTTTGGTATGACCGTTCGCCTTATTACACAGTTCTTATGCTATAACTTTAATACTAGCTCGCAAAAGCAATTCATTTCAATTGCAATCGATTACAAAGGGTTTCTTTTACGTATACACAAATTTACAAGAACTAAACACTATTTTTTCAACTTAATTTTTTCAATAACTACGATAAATATAGCCATATTCAGAGAATCTCCATAAGAACCCACGTTAATTATAAACTACAATATCTCGAAAACTAGCTCGCAAATCATATTCAAATTTGGCAGAGACGTTTATAATGATATTATTGACCTACTGACGAATTTTTATTGATCTGACATTATTTTTCACGTATAGCCCATACAACCTTAAACTATTACAAGTGAACTATTGCAACTCTTCGATACCCATCACTGACACTATATCTGCATCCATTCATAAGATCTTATTTTCACGTGCACGAAAAAAGATTTGGTTTGAAAAATTACCATTAATCTTATCAAAGCGAAAATATACTCTGATTCTAACGCTTTTTACTACTATTATAGGATTTTCTACCATTGTAACGTATTCCTTTTATAACATTCATTTTAAGTATTACAAGAGTCGGGATAACTTTCTACTATATTTATACAGCAAAAGATATACATATCGTAATATACTATCAAAAGTACCGTTTTTTTTTTTTAATAAAAAATATGAAAAGTTACTATATGTTATGGCAAAAACAGCGAAGACTTGATATTCGAATGCAGGAGTTGCAAAAATTTTCATATTTAATTCATGTAAAATTTTTATATTTTCATAATATTTAAAGTTTTACAATGATTTATGGTAAAAATTATGATGTCCCTAGTTTTCAGATTATGCAGATCTCACAAAATATGTTTTGCAACATAAAACTAGTCGGATATAATAATTCCTATTTATTTTTACTTTTAGAAATACATTATCAGTTGCTAATTTTCCTTTCCATTAATTATAATGCGGCCATATATTAATTGACATGCAACAATGCGTCTAACTCAAATCTGCCATACATATGGCGATAGCTAATGTACAAGTTCCAAAAATTTGTAGTCATATGTTGTTATGGGTCAGTGGTTAGAGCGTCCGACTGCCGTTCCAACGGGTCGTGGGATCGAATCCCGTCGCCGTCGAAAAAAAAAATTTTTAATTTTATTTATATTTTATTTTAATATCTTTCTTGTATTTCTTATATTAATAATATATATGTGCAACCCTCAAATTTATAGAATATCACGAATAACGACGATAACGGAAATGAAAATAAAATTTTTCTAAATTTTTAACATGAAAAATATTTCCTATAGGAGTTTTTATAAAATTTACCACATTAAATTGGAAACATTAGTAGGAAATTTATCTGTCTCCGTTTTACCACGAAAAATTGTAATTTTCCCTATAGAAATTTATAAATTTTCCTACATGATTTCTCTCCGTGTGCGCGCATAATAATTTGTATTCAGATCATTTGAGAATACATTCAGAGCGATGCTTCGCGCCGAAATCGATTACCTTCAATTGACCAAGCTACCATACATCACTCGCAGCAGCCATTCGCCTTCTTCACGTTACGCAACGAAACGACCGGACCCCGCCTTACAAACGCATTAAACTTTCTTACGAGTTCGCGCGCGGTCGGCATTGTGCCTGCCACCCCTCGAAACAATACCTTGGCGGTGAGCGAAGTATATATAGCCGCATTGTTGCGAAGACGCCCCGCGAACAAAAGGTAAGTCTGGCAGTGGGCTTACGCTCTCTCTCTGTCGTCTTGCCTTGCGCCCATCCACTTGATCATTTCTCGGAATACATATATTCCGTTCATCAAGTCGACTCGACTGATTCCAGCGCGTCGCCTCCTGAGTGGAATTAGGTACGGGTATAAAGACGCAAGAGAGTGTGCGCGGTGGTAAACAATGCCGGTGATTATGGGTGTAAAATGCAAAGGCTTTGGATGAATTGTTTCTGGTGATGGGAGATTAGTTCGGTGAGAAATGATAGTAGTGGCGGTCGACGGCGGTCGGTTGGAAGTTTAGAAGAAGTTTGTACTCGGATACGTAATTTTACAATTGTTGAATTAATGTATTAGGTAGAGAAACTACCCTTCTCTTCTATATCCACCACGTCGCCGTCGAAACTCCACGACTCCCATTGTCCCTCACATTCGGCCTCTCTCGCACGCTACATTCAGTCCACTTGGCGAACCCGCCACACATCGTCACCCAGGGACAATCGCTGGGCTCTTCGTCGCGCGTCCGCGTGTTCGCGCGCGCTTTTTCCTCCCGCGAATGCGCGCGCAAAGTCAACCCCGCCGCGGCCACTTGGCTTCCGGCGTGTCCCGAGGGCCGCTTCCGGTGCGCGGGCGCGCCAGAGATTCGCTGCCGCGATTATATTCAAATTAAACGCGCGAGAGTCCGACCGGTAATATACTGCCGCCAATTTAGTTACAAGCCCCTCGAGACCGCTTGCTGCAAGAGCACGGGGGTAAGCTTTTCGCGAGCTTGCGAGTTGGCGTAGCTGTTCGAGGTGCGCGACTTGCGTATGTGTGAGTGTGTGGGAGAGGGTGGGTAGAGGGTTCTACGTTTGTGTTTTAATTTTATGCGGTTCTTTTTCTTCAAGAGGGAATTCATTTGGGAAGTATTTATTTTAGAGGTTGGTGGGAGTTGTTGCGGATTGTTATGGATTTTTTTTGTTATCATCATTCAGTTTTTTAATTGGTATTTTAAGGTTTGTAAATTCACTTATTTTCTTATTCCGACGTTTCTTTGCGAGTTTCTAGTTTGTAATGGTTCAAAGGTGATTGAAATATGGGGCTGAAGTTTGCAGAGGCTGAGTTTGCGACTCGAGCATTTGACGCGAGATAGAATTTTTTTTCTACTGCTTGCCCCTGGTCTTAGCCTCGTAAGGGTGCTCTCCGGACATACGATTTTGCCCACGTAAAAAAATTACGTTTGTAAGAAGTTTGAAGAAAAGTTTTGTTTGACTCAAGTTTGGGAACATTTATACAATGAGATAAAAAGTTTGGCAAATGTATGAAAAATTTTCATAAATAAATTGCTATTTTCAAGTGTTCAAGTGCTAGCAATTACCGATAGGTGGCGTATGACAATACTTAATTAAAAATGGCCGGTCCGGGCTATAAGTCATAGTGCGGAACTAAGGGAGGGTGGGTGGTGAAACACTCAAAATTTCTTTTGAATCGCACAATTGTTTTTTACTTTTACAAAGTTTGGCCAACATTTTGGAAAACGTTTCTTAAACTTCATCACTTAAAAAATTAATTGGTGCGAAAAGTTCGGGAAAAGTTTGCTAAACTTTTCAAAAAAGTTCTATCACGGACTGGGAAGTTTGGCATATTGTCTCATTGTATAAGTTTTCCCAAACTTAACCCAAACAAAACTTTTCCCAAACTTCTTCCAAACGTAATTTATTTTACGTGGTTGCTTTTAATTTTTCTTAGGCTAGTTTTGCCATTCCAAGGCAGCTCTAAAAAAATTTGCCTCGTGTAAGTTGGTTTTCGCGAGATAGAATTTCTTACTTATGTGCACCCTCGTTTGACCCTTATTTACGGGTTGAATTGTGTATAGATATATACCGGAATAGCTGCTTTTGCCATTTTCCGTGTTTTAATATGGTTACCTATTAAATAGAACCCTAAATTATCAAAAAATAAATTTTTATCTAAGTACCCCAGTCGGAAACTTTAAAGTTCAGCCTCATATTGAAATTACAAATGTTCAAAACTGTATGTCTAAATGTAACATGGAAATATGGAAATACATTTACAGTAGTATCATCGTGACTCATCAATAGAGTGTCAGACTTTAATAGATTTTCGAACTTGTTAAAGTTTTTCATACAAAAACAGTCGATCTGTTTTAATGTTTCATAGCAATATTTTATTTTGTTATACAACACGTATCAATGTAAACACTCAATTAATATTCAATATTTAAGAATATAAACGTTCCTATTAGACTTAATAATTTGTTTAAATCCAGGAATACAACATCCGCTTAAAAATATGATTAAAATGAGATAATTTCTTCTCCTTTCTAACCTACCGATTTCCCAAAAAAAGAAAGCTCAACAAGATTAACCCTTCAAAACAATTGCCACTTCTTCACGCCTAATAAACTCCGCCACCTCCCACCCCTACTATACGAAAGCAAAAGCAATTACCAATTCATTCGGTGCGACCTTTAGAAACACACCTTAGCGCGCGGCGTAAAACCTCGAAAAGCCGCAATATCTCCAATTCCCCAAACAAACGTGCTTGCAGGCGTCTCGCGCCTCGACATCAGGAATTCAATCCGTGGCGCGATACGCCGCTAGCGCATTGTAATGCCGTGAGGGTATATACACAGTGCGAGAGACGCGAGGGGACGGGAGGGTAGGAACGAGAACACAACTATACTCCGTCGCCCGAGTCCTTATCTCGAGGCTTAAGGGCTGTTTTAGCACTTTTGTCGCGCCTCGACGCCCTGACTATTGTCTCGATCTCAGCCGCCCCCCGGAGTATAGAGCTCCGTAATTCGCCCGGCGCGCACGCTCGCTCTGTGTTTGAGTTATTTTTAACGCGGATGCGCGAAAAAGTCGCGACGGTCGAGTGGAGTTTGCACGAGTGCGAGATGTTTTTTGTTTTTTATTTTCAGTGTTGTTTGTTTAGTTACGGAGCACAGTTGATAGCACATCCAGTCTGTTGTTTTTGTATAGTTATTATTTTGGTCGCCCTGTCGTCGAGAGATTAGAATTGCGAATTCAAACGTTTTTCAATAATGAAATGGAAAAAAGGGTAAAAATAGAGGTGTATGACGAATTACCTGTGACTGCACTGCTGACACGCGAAGCACTCCAGATGATAGACGTTCGTCCGCGCGCGCATCACCATCTCGAATGCCGGGATGGGCTTGCTGCACGCGGCGCAGTGTCCGGTGTTGCCGAATAGCCTGGAAAAAAGTAATCCGTTTTTGTGAATAGCGTGATGTGTATTTTATTTTATTTTATTTTTTTTTTTCGTAAAAATAGAATTTTGATTTTAGAGAAGCTGAAATGGTTTTTATTGATGAAATAAGATGAGGTCGAGGTGCGTGTAAGAATGCGTTTGTATTATTATGCTGACAAACAAGGATATGATTTAACAGGTTCAGTACGAATAATATATAAGAAAAAATACATTAAGTTTACAAAGAATTAAAAGGAATCAAAAATATTTTCAGCTTTAGGTTTTCCTAATGGTGTGTATTATTATGTCTGATATGAAAAGTGTTATAGGCAAAACTTTTAGAAATTTTTTGTTTTACAGCAATCTAAAGTATAGTAAATTTCATGAGTCAAATGACTCATGCAGCACTGAACTAGTTAAGGATTTAAAATAGAATTCTTAAGTTACTATAAAATCATTCTAAAATGACGTTAACGATAGACAGCTACAAATATTTGTTAATTTCTTAAATTTAAACTGATTTTTAAAAAGGGTAATCTAATAACCGTTAAAAATTCATAGTTGTGAATAAAAATAAACAAAGGATCAATCAAAGTTTACTTCATTGTGAATTTAAAAACTGTTTACCTGGTTGTGAGTAAACTAGTAAATTTATGCAAAAAAAAAAATCATCGAACTCTCATGAAAATTATTCTCTTCACGAACTACAAAACTCACTCCAAACTCTACAAAATAAAACCACAGTACCTCGTCTCTCGAGCCTCCCACCAATCACCAATGATTTTCATTCATTAAAAAAAGAAAAAAAAGCTACCCTTCCGCGCCCTCGAACAATTCTTCCGCGCACATCGTTGCTCTCTCCCCTCCCCACTGCGTATACCCACGAGAGAATGCGCCGCCGCGAACGACGCGAGCGATAAATCGAATTTTACAGATGAGTTTCTCTTATTGAATACCGGGCGAGAGTCCTCTCTCTCTCTCTCTCTGCGAGCAAACAAACTCCCGGGCAAATAAGCCACGCTCAGATTACGCGCGCTCGCGTTCCCGAGGGAGCGAGCGAGCGCGTACGCAGGTGCCGGCCCATTGAAACTAAGGGCTTTATTAATGGCCCAATATTTGAGGACGATATTACCGGCGCTCGTGTGCAAGCGCGCGTTGTCCGAAAGTTTATTGGTTGGAGGGGGCGGAGAGGTTCGATGACTTTGAATACTTGTGCACGTACGTAGTGTGTGCATGCGCGGGTGTATGGGGGAGGGAGGGAGGGAGAGTTTAACGGTAATTCGTTAAACATTGTTGCGCGTCGGTCCAATTATGGGCCGATGATGCTGAATCAATAAGCGTTATTAATGCGCGCGCGAGTGAGAGTGGACGTTCTATAAATATTGGATTCGAGGGGAGGCCTGCGTTATACTGGGACGTGCTTTGGTGAAATGCGAAAGAGCGAGTTACGATATGGTGGACTGGCGGTTGGTGGATGCGTGAGTTTTTGTGGTATGCTTCTGTTTGGAGAGTGTAAAAAGTGAAAAGACAAGGCGGTAGGAAATAATCTTGTTTTCTTTTTTTATATTTCTTCTGCAAAGATCTCAAAAACTACAGGTCGGTTAAAAAAATTTGTTAATAAAGTATAGTAACCCTCATAAAAATATCCTATAGAAAATCCTGTAGGAAATGCTATAGGAAATCCTGTAGGCATTCCGTAGAAATCCTATAGGAATCCTATAAGATACTCTATAGGCAGTCCTATTCACGAAAATACTCCAGAATATTCCCTGCAGGATTTTCCATGTAAAATTGTCTACAGTTTTCCTACAGAATTACCTACAGAATTTCCTATAGGATTTCCTATAGGATTCCCTACAGGAAAAGCGCGAAATTCACATAGGATTTCCTATAGAACTTCTTATATAGAATTTCATATAGGACTGCCTATAGAGTATCCTATAGGATTCCTATAGGATTTCTACGGAATGCCTACAGGATTTCCTATAGCATTTCCTACAGGATTTTCTATAGGATATTTTTATAAGGGAAAATTCATTTGATACTTTATTTTGGTTTTTTAAATGCACTTACCGCAAATAGTCACGTTTGCAGAGTATGAGGTTCGCCTTTGTGTAGCAGGTCGAGCCGACCTCGCCAAGTCGACAGTCGCAGCAGCCGCATTTCAGACAGTCCTCGTGCCAAAACATGTCCAACGCCCGCAGCAAGTACCTTGTAAACGCATGATTTACGTTGTTGAAAGTATGAGCGGTATTTTGATATATTTTTGTGACGTCGTACACGGAGAGAAATTCCCTAGTTAAAATTACTAGAGCCTATTGTCACAGGCTGCCCAAAGTGGACTTTTTGCGAGAGTTTTAACAAATTTTACCATCTACTACTGTAATTTTTATGATTCACATACGAAAATTTGATAGATTTTTATAATAAATTACAATAGTATCTTGTAAAAAGTCCACTTTGGGAAGTCTGTGAGAAGATTACAATAGACTTTAGTAATTTTAACTAGGGTTTTTCCTCTGCGTCTGAACGTATTGACGGTAATTTTAATAATTTATCGATGTTTGATGTTAATTGTCTCGTTAAAGTTTAAATGAAAAGTTTGATTTATTTAATTTTAGGTGAGATTACATATAGTAAACATAACTAGTGACAAACGATAGATTTGATTGAGTTTTTATTCATATCAAGTAGAAATAGCGCGGAATAGTCAGGCTGTCAATTACATTTGCAATGATTCCTTTAAAATTTAAATATTTTATTCTTAATAAACAATTCTATGCTGTCAAAGTGCGACCAATATTTATTTTTCCAGATATGGATTTCCAGAATTCAAAGTTAACTGTATTTTGCAGTTTTAAAGTCCTATCATCTTAGTCATTGGCTCACATTTACCTTATTTAAAATAAAAATGTAACTTACATACGAAAGTCCAAGATTAAACAAACATTATAAAAGAGAAAGAAACAAAAACAATAAAGCTAACTTTAAAAATCATTACGACCATTCAAACGCCAACCTTGCAACAACGAAGCTAAACGCGAACCGTGCTAAACGGTTATAACCGCGCGATCGCGCATAATGCCCTATGCACATACACAGGTGTATAGTTGCACGCGACGCGCAAAACCAACGTATACGTACCTCTCTGTTATCGGCTTTCTGCAGCCCGCGCATTCCTGCTGCGCCGCTCCGTTCCTGCTGGGCTCTGACTTGCTTACGTCCATAGTCATTTTATTCGCCCGTCTAGCTTTCCTGAAACAAAAGCAAATATCGTATTGTCAGAGGTCTGCCTTTGTACGAGTAGTAAGGCAAAGTGATTTTTATGTATTTTACTGTATGGTCTAGTCGTTATGTTTATACGCTGCGGATTATAGGGATAATAAATAACGCTACTTTAACTTTCGATGGTCATTCGAATAAAAGGTCAGAACGCTTGTTTGTTTTCAAGTAGTAAAAATGAATATATATTCGACTCGGAGAAAGTAGCTTTCAAGATATAGAAATCCCTACTCTTCAATAAAATCTTGCTGTATCACAAAAACATTCTTCCGATATGTATCCTTTTCTTTATATTTTGATGTCAAACGCCAACTTTTACAATTTTTCAAACCACACACGCACATTTTACTCGACTGCACCGCCACGCAATCACTACCCCCTCCCTTTCCCCCGAGCGATAAAATTCAAACGACCCGTACATCCGCTCCGCAAACAACTTCAATCGCGCGTCCGCGGCGTAACGTCGCTAGAAGCCAGAAAATTTATCTCTCCGAACTTTCTTCTAACCTCGCCATAAAAAAAAATGAGTAAAATCGCACTGACCAATGGCTACACGCACAAAAACGAATCGGCCAGCGTGGCAGGCAAGTTTCACCAGCAGCTGTCGCCCGGTCGCTTGTCTATGAGTAATTAGAGTTACGGTTTGAGAATTCAACCGCGGTTAGTGCCATCTGCGCGCGCGGGGGTGTTTTGCGCGCTGTTGCAGCCTCCCCTCTTCCCATCTCGTCGGTCGTGGTCAGAGTTTAGAATCGAATTAGTTCGTGAGCCGACTCGCCCCCCGTCCTCTTTCTCGGTTGGGAAGGGGTGTGAGTGCGGGGATGGGTGTTGGACTGACGGTTTCGATTTCTTTTGCTAGTGGGTGTGATAACATTGGATAGTGTAGAATAGTGCGAAGTTCTACGTACTAGGTTTGGTTGAGGTTACGTTGTCGGTGGGAGGAAATGAGTGTTATTTTTTATTGTAATTAATGTATTTTATTGTAATTATTAATTATATTTTATTGTTTTATTTAAGAAACTTTAAAATATCTTGAATGTTAAATATCGAAGTACCACAGTTTTATTAAAAATTATTCATTATTTTATTATAATAATAAGTAATACATTCTGCTTCCCTTTTGAATACTTTACTGAATATTCAAAAGTTTTCGACGATTATTATTGTCTTTCGATATTTTATTACTGATTAATATTCTAACTAATATTTTACAAGTTAGGTTTGGTGTACTTTTCACTATTAATGAACTTTGAATTACTTATAAGCGATTTTATTATTTGAATACTAACTTTTTATTTATGTTTTTGTTTGACAGCACCTAATATTTTAAATATTATTTCAGGTTTGTGATTCTTGTAGTTGCAGTTTGAATGTAAGTATCAGTATAGTAACAGTTTTCATAAAAAAGTATAAATTACCATATTACGGAATGATTATCACAAATTATCATAAGGAATGAAAATGCTTATATTGTATAATATACATATGATGTGTGAAAAAGAACAGAAAACACATACGAAATGCGTTGCTAATATTGATTGAGGTTAAGTTTGTGATTCGCTCCGAGTCGAAAAACGCATCACAGAACTTTTAAGTAAAGCAGAAAAAATAAAAATTGGTCTTTTTGCGCGGTTCATACTATTAAAAAGAACTATTTTATGCTTACTTCGACAGGATTTCCTACCTTTCGAATTTTTCAATTCAATTTCTAATTTAATTATTAAATATTCAACCCCAAACAAGCAAATATCATAATCTCTAAACTGTGTTTACCCACGTCCAGAAAAAAAATCACAAACCTTTGCCCCCACATCGAAGGAAATACCAACGGAAGGAGAGATCCGCCCCCTCGAGTTATGCGACCCTTTCTCGTAAAACAATGAAGGTACGCGGGAAGAAACGCCGCGCGCCATGGCAGTCGCCTACGGGACATCCTTAATTCGCGGATCAAAGGGAGGTAGAGAAAGCGAGCGAGCGAGCGCGCGTTCAACGCCAAACGCGAAGTTTCGACCGCAAGAAGATATTAACGTCCTGGTAATATTGTCCAGGGGTTAGGAGGACATATTGAAACCGCATAAACTTTGCTCATAGCCTGGCGCTGGTGGCAGCGGCCGCCGGTTGGCTCTGATAGCAAGTACGCGACAACTCGCTAAATGTGTCTTTCTCTCCCTCTGCTGGAAATTCAACCTGTCGCCACGATGCATGAATTAATTTCTCGAGGCGTATGGACAGGTTTTTTGCTTTTTTTTTTGTAGGGTAGTAATATATTCTGATGGGGAAGTGTTTGTGCGTGATAAAGAGATTTATCTTGTTTTGATAATTTTATATTTTGTTAGATTTTACTGCCAACTTAAAGAAATTGGTCTAAGTTTGTTGCTGTTGGTAGTTTAATAATGACAAATCTGTACTTCTGCCTTCTATCCTTTATAACTGTGAGCTATTGCTACGGATAAAAAAGTTAAGTTGACTTTTCTATCATCCACAAAGAAGCTAATGGGAATGTACTTAGAAAACAAATGTTGGTAATATATTCCACAATTTACATGAGTAAGTGAAAGGTTCTATGAAAAAGGAATTATGTTTATCTAAAAAATAGCGGTACTGATTTTCACCATGTCTATCCATCTTCTAACGATTTTGTACATATTGTTTAAGAGTATCTAGCAATCCAAACAACAAAAGTATTCTCGATTTATCTTCAGTTTCATGTTTTCGTAGTCTAATAAGTGGATTTTGATGACTTGTAGAATCTATTTCATCAAAGTAAATTATTTAATTTACATTTCTTTTACAATTCAGAATAATTTAGAATTTCTTCCTCACAAAAACATTTTTTGCATACTAAATTTGTATAACTAACTCCTACACATTGTCTGTGTTTAGATCTGGTACAAAATAAACAAAAATACTTACATACTAAAGTAATGGCTGGAATTTTTAAAATTAGAAAACGGCAAAGGTTTATTGCAAAAGTAACAGTAGTAATACACCTAATAATTTTTGTTGTCAATGGTTTCATATTTTTTTATAATTGTAGGTGTATACCTAGTCTTGCCTCTATAATTAATTTTTAGTAGTTTACTTTCAATTCTATAACAAGTCATATTATACGACCGACAGTTTGGCAGGTAAAGGACAAAGCCGCCAAGGACGTGAACAGCTACAAACCAATAAGCCTACTCCCAAACGTCAGTAAAGTCTTCGAGGTACACATAAACAACCTACTCATCACACACAATGATGCTAACAATATCATACCAGATAACCAATTCGGCTTCAGGCATCAACACTCAACGATCCACGCCATAAATACCTCGAACGTTTGCCACCACCTAAATACAAATAGGCTTATCGGCGCCTGCCTCATTGACCTCGAAAAAGCCTTCGACTCGGTTTGGCTCAGAGGATTATTTTACAAACTTGTGAAAAAAGGATTCGACCGAAACCTTATCAAAATGCTTTGGCAGATGCTGCAAAATAGAAAATTTAATGTGGTTTATGGTACAGATTCATCATTCCTTACGTTTGATATCGAAGAAGGTCTACAGCAAGGCACTGTGAATTCGCCAAGCCTTTTCAACATATACAACAGTGACGTACTCAATCTATTCCAGCTCAACAAGGAAAATAACACCCACTCGATAGCTTACGCTGACGACCTTATCGTGTATGCTGGAGGCAAAACCCCAATTCAAATTCAGAACAGTCTGGAAGACATTGTAAATAAGATAAATAACTACTACAAACAATGGAGACTAAAAATCAACCCTGCCAAATGTGAGACGATTCTATTTCGCAAACCTCTACACTACCTCAGTAGCTCCGCCAAAGAAAACTGGAGACAATTCCAAATTCGTATCACAGAGCAGCTACCAGGTGTGGATATCCCACATAAGAGATGCGTGAAGTACCTCGGAGTTCTGATTGACGACCTCCTTAGACTAAACAAGACAGTTGACTCTCACCTCCAAAAGGCTAAAAGAGCATGGCTGGCAAACAGCAAATTATTCTACTCCAGGCACCTCTCCGCTTTCGCCAAAACAATCTGCTACTTACTCTTGATCAGACCTATTGTTACATATGCCGCTCCTATTTGGTATAACTGCGGAGCATACCAAATGGAAAAACTTCGCATCTTTGAAAGAAAGTGCCTCAGACACTGTCTCGGAAATCATCGCTCGGCTCACTCTGACTACCAGAGATACACTAGTAACACTGTAATCTATAAACTCGACAATATTCCTAGAACCGACAACTTCATACTCACTCTCACTCGCAACTATTTAGCGAGTGCCCCGAAAATACCCAACGCCATCATACAAAACAA
Source organism: Torymus aiolomorphi (assembly GCA_036365515.1). Taxonomy (NCBI): domain Eukaryota; kingdom Metazoa; phylum Arthropoda; class Insecta; order Hymenoptera; family Torymidae; genus Torymus; species Torymus aiolomorphi. Next base: position 205,121,795 of record CM070875.1, on the reverse strand, counting down.
CGCCCAAATCAGCATGGAATACTTCAGGAAATGCAACGAGTCCGGCTACCACTCCACAGAAGCAGTCCAAATCATTGATCATATGGGCCTACTCCAAAATAGTGACAATATACCCATTATATACCACGCCTCTAGGCACCAGTGTAACAAGCGGGTACATTGAGAAAAATGTTGTAATAAATTTTATTATAACTGTAATAAAAATTACTATAAAGTATAGGAAGGGTGAGGTTGCAGGTTCGATCCCAACTCTCGTAAAAAAAAAATATTTTTATTTCTCATTTTAATTTATTTTCACATTAAATATTGTATGATTAGAGTCTGAAAATAGTTCTGAAAACAGGAAGAACGAGAAAAAATTTAATTTTTTGAAATTTAAGGTCATAAAAATTACTATGTTGCATAGCAAAAATTGTTATAATTTCGATTTGTCCCTCCGTTCCTACAAAATATAGTAATTTTTCTTATGTTTATAATAAATTTTACTACAACATTTCTCTCAGTGTAAAACACTCTCCATATATTCAGCCAACAGACGTGCACATCTTTAAATATTCAGCAGCGATCTCGCCAGCAGACTACAAAGATACCTCCAGGCTCAAAAAAGAATACTAGTGGCTGTCAAATGACAGCATTCACCTCGACGAACTAAGAAGACGTACAAGAAAAAAATAATGATCACACAAGTCATTAACAAACTATACAGTATCATGTAACCCGATTACACCCACATATAGTGCGACAGACATACTCTCACACTTACACACTGAATGCTGTAACAGCTTCAAAACTCTGTACATACCATACCTGTAAATAATTATGTAAATATGTAATATAGTAATCTGCGATTTATAAACCCCTTCACTATACCTCCTTGAGTAATAGCATGGGTATCACATCACCTTAAGGGGATGTGCAACCCTAATTTCAATATTTTTTTAAATCAACATTCAAACATTTATTTGGAAAAAGACAGCTGTCAAGCGCTCCGTACACGCAAATACTATATGCAGATTTTTTCTGGATAATTCTATTGATATTTGCGTGAGTTATGCTCGTTTGAAAAGTAGGTCAATTGTAGATTCCTACTTACCGACAGTACGGTTTTTATTTAATTCAATAAATTCTCATAATTTTTTTTGGAAAAAGACGTCTGTCAAGCGCTCCGTACATGCAAACACTATATGCAGATTTTTTCTGGATAATTCTATTGATATTTGCGTGAGTTATGCTCGTTTGAAAAATAACGTCGGTACTCACATCCCCTTAACACACTCTGTAACAACGGTTTTTTCAAATCAAGTTTTTCCGCGCTCTTTATTACCCCCCAGACATTGTTTCGCGGACAGCACACCCAGCATCATCAAGATGCACACCCCGTTACAAACAATTTAACAAAAACAACATGTTTTATAGCGAATGCCCCCCTGAGGGCTATACTATGTATAATAACCACATTATTGTTAGAGCTTTTTCAAGTTCCGTTTAGCTCCTATTCACACTCACATGTAAACCTTATTTTTCTCAATAAATGGAATTTAAAAAAAAAAAAAAAAAAAAAAAAAAAAAAAAAAAAAAAAAAAAGTTTGGCAGGTAGCGCAGTCGCCACCTCGGCCGATCACCGAAGTTAAGCAGTAAAGGGGGCGTTCAGTACTTGGATGGGTGACAGCTTTTTTCTGCGACGAGCTCGTGGTATCGGTTAGGTGTTGACATTGTCTTCTTGCAAACTGAGGTGTGGATAAATACAGTTTCGGTGTCTAAGGCCTTATTACATGCAAAAAAGAACAGTTACAGTTACAGGAACAGTGACAAAATAACATTGGGTAATATATCTACATATGAAGAACAGAAACAACTAAAAGGAACACCTTGCACTGTTCCTGTAACAGTTCATGTTCCTCATATACATAGATATATTACCCAATGTTATTTTGTCACTTTTCCTGTAACTGTAACTGTTCTTTTTTGCGTGTAATAGGCCTAAGCCTACGAAATGTGACCTAGACATCTAAACTGAATTATTCCAATACACCGACCATCCCGAGGCGGGTTTTCCTAATTAGGATATTTATCCCTCGTGGTTTGCCTATAGGTTTTTCCCACCCCCACAGGCATAACCCTGGGCGAATGCGGGGATGGAGTAGGTACGGAAAAAAGTTTATAGGTAAAAGAGAGGTCCTTCAGAAAATCTATAGGTATGATGTAAATAATAGGAATGAATAAATAAAGGTGTGGAGGATACGCGCTGGGCCGAAGAGGCTGCGTGGAAACCACCAAACAAGTCACATACGTGACTTACGGCATCTTAGACCACCGAAAACTGGACCTCGCCTCTCGCTACCGACAGTAGCCAGTGTACAGCAGTGCCCGGCGCTCCGCGCATACGTACGCACATACGCAGGGATTCCGGCATGGACGCGCGCGGGCATTCCTGCGGCGCGGGCACATTCCCGCGGTATGGCTTTACCTCTCCCCCTCCCACCTCCCTTCTCATACCGCGGACAAACTCGTTTCCGACTTTTGCCCCCCTCTCCGCGTTAAATAAACCCGCGGCTCACTTTGCCCTCCTCGGGAAAAAGCGGAATTGTTGCGGTAAGCTTTGAGGAGCAGTGTCTCGGGCGCGCGCGCTCTGGCGAACCGCAGAAGTACCTTTTTGCGGGCGCTGTACACAGCGGGAGTAGGAGGAAGTCGCGCGCCGCATTCTTTTCGAGTTCGCTGCGGCGCGTGGGAGTGCGGTGTTATCTCTCTTTATTTTGAGTGAGTGCGGTTGTGGGCGGAAGGTTTCTGGGTGAGGGGGTTGGTTGATGTAGCGAGCTGTTTGAAGGGTGAAAAGTAGAGGAGATCTAGATTTTTAAGATTATAAGTTTGATTTTTTTTTTACTTTTTTAAGTGTGTTAACGGGTTTCTAATTTTCGAGGGGCTAATGCGTTAGTGATTGCAAAATAAATCTTTTTCGTAGGGATCTTAATAATCGAAGTGAAATATTTTTGAAACGATTAGATTGTAAATTGTAATTTTTTCGATTAGAAATTAAATTTATTTAATATCGAATTCTATAAGGTTTCATAATAAATAATAAATAAAGGAAGTGTATAAGAGTTTCAAAAAAATTCTTTTATTCTTCTAAGATATTAATGTTGAGTGATAAATTTGTATGGTTTACATTAGGTAGCTGTTGGATTTCCAATATGAGTCAGTATATATATGGGCGTGTGTGTACGTCACTCTATAAAGAAATCATAAAATGTTATTATATACACTGTCAGAAAACCTTCATATATATATAGGTATACAATGTGTACATTTTGAAACGCCAAATGTAAATACAATATATAAAAAATGAATCGACGGTCAGAGAAAAGTCGCATAAACTCAAGTGCAAGTTGAATAAAGAAACAATGAGAGTGGTAGGTATACGTGAGTTTTAAGTTTACAACCCTTGGTTAACCCTTAGAAAACCGGGATTTTAAAAATACAAAAAGCCCATTATTCCCATTGGAATAAGTTCTAAGATCCCCTACTTAGGACCGAACCATCGACAGTTGTTGGCGAGTCAGTCCATGGCGCATAAAGGCGGCATGCCGGTCCGGTATGGTAAAATGTTCAAATTTTAAACATTTTCAAAAATTATTGTTTGAATTATCATTATTGATAGTATTTCTTGGGCCTTAGAAAATAAAAACTGGGGTTTTCCTTCAATACTATCAAGAGGAACCCCTAACGAGGGTGAAAATGCCTCCAAACCAATACCGATTGACATATAGTTTTAAGTTGAACATTTTACATTAAGGTCATGACGCCTAAAGGCGTGTATGCTGGTACTCTAAGGGTTAATATTTAATTAAGTCTCAGTCTACTAGTTGCGCAGAGCAGATTTTCCTCCTTATACTATAGTGAAATAAAAGAAAGCTAAATTGAATATTTTTTTTTAAATATCTATGAGGAAATCCAGAGAAAATTTTAACTTTTCGTGTCCCCAAAACTGGTCAAAATTTTTTTTGAAGGCACACCTTCTGGACGCGGTTTTTCTTATTTCTTATATCACAAAATATACGGGGGATATCGTGTACAATTAAAAACATCTTTGTCTCACATTTTTTTCAAAGGCTGAAATTTTTCAAGAAAATGGCAATAAATGCACAAATCACAGAAATCGGCAGCACCGACTTTGAGAGCATTTTTATGCCTTTTCGACGTTCAACTTCAAACCCTTATAACTTTTGAAGTTACCGACATTTTTTAATTTTCAAAAAAGGGAATAAAAGCTCTTTCTTTCTAGTTTCAATTTCTTTTTTAAAACTTTAAGTAGATCGGTTCTGGGCTAAATGGCTGAGGTTTAAAGAAAAGGGCTTTTTTGCCATTTTCTTGAAAAATTTCAACCTTTAAAAAAAATGTGAGACAAAAACGTTTTTAATTGTACACGATGTCACCCGTATATTTTGTGATATAAGAAAGAAGAAAAACTCATAAAAAAATTTAATCTTGTGTGTCTTAAAAAAAATTTTGACCGATTTTGGGGACACGAAAAGTTTAAATTTTTTCTGGATTTCCTCATGTACACAATCCAGCAATACTGATATAGACATTGCATATTGTTTATGTTCAGGTACCCACGTCTATTGGTTTCTATTGGTTCAGCTACCAGAATGTTATATTAGGGGCACTTATACCATTGACACAATACTTCAACTTCTTTAGAATCTTTGTTTTTGAAAAGTCCTCAGAAAATTCTGCATTCATCCAAGATATATACGTAAAGCTAAGCACTAATCTACATTGTATCTCGGCTGCCTTTAAGATACGCAAACCTAAGTACTATTTTGTCAAAAGCAGTACAAGTAGTTAATTATCAGAAAAAAATTATAATCATATCGAATCCAAAACATGTATTAGTACATTTCGACACTGGTGCGGAAGGTGATGATTTACGTCATGTGACGTTTTTCGCACGAGAGAAGAGAGTGCGAAAAGTCACATGAAGTAAATAATCAACTTCCGCACTCGTTTCGAACGGTATTTTATACCACGAGCGCCGAAAAATCACAACTTTGATATGATTTTTCGGCGCTCGTGGTATAAAATACCGTTCGAAACTAGTGCGTAAGTCGATTATTTAGGTGGTGTGACTTTTTCGCACTCGCTTCGCTCGTGCAAAAAGTCACACCAGCTAAATAATCGACTTCCCCACCCGTGTCGAAATGTACTAATAGCACTGCGTGACTTAAATTCGCACATAGGTCACGCCTATCCGTGACTTAAGTAGTCCAATAATGGACAGCTTAAGGGGATGCCTTACTCGCATATGTTGTACACTATTACCAACATTCACTGATTTTTCAAATTTATTTTTCAATATATATATTTTCTGCAATATTTAAGCAGAGGCAGATTCTTTGAAGTAACAGATTAGACTGTGCGTGTGTTTCAATAATTTCGAAAATACGAAAATTGATTGATAAATATGAAAAATCAAATACAGAAATCCCTCGCTGTTCGGGCGCTAATTTCACGTCGTACAATAATGGGTCACTTAAGGCACTAGTATCGCAATATACTATTATTTTCTGGTATTCTTTGATTCAAACTTTATAAATAGGCTAATTCGAAGTTGATTTGCAAATTCAAAATTGAAAAAAATCATTAAAATGTAATTGTGAGATTATGTAAACAAAAATATGGTAATATTGTTCAAGTACTCCTTTCATATGAAGTCCATACGTCTAAGCCATTCTGCATTATTCTTTTCCGTATAAAAGGAAAACATATGAAGCAAAGATTAATTCTTTATCTAACAAATGATTCATGAACTACACGCCCTAGTCATCAAAATATCAACGATTAACCATCCCGAGTTCTATCGCTATCCGATCAACGGTTCCCAACCCACTACCAGTTTCACCATCACTGCAAACAACTAACGCACACCTCGAAAAACTCCCCACCCCTACACCTCAGATATCAAGAATTTACTTCATCATCCCTCCTCCTCCCCCACTCATAATTTTTTCTCGTATCCAGCACAGCGTCATCCGATCTCCACTATAGCCGCGCGCGCGCGCTCGCAAAAGGCCTCGCACTCGAGAGCTCCTTGCTCGCTCGCTCGACGCCGACTCATTGGTCCGCGACGAGAGCGAGAGACTCGCTCTCTCGGAAGTGGCTCTCGCATCGCTGACCAGCAGTGATCTATCCGTCGTCACTGATCGGATCCCTCGCCCATGATCCTCAAAGCGACGATAATTCGATTACTCTCTCTCTCTTTGCGCACGCGCACTTGCTCGCTCGCTCATCAACCGCCGATGATCGCGAAGCGGCGAAGCGACCCTCTTCTCGAGGGTGCAGCAAGGGACCTTTGTGCACCCGCGCGCGCGCGCTCAGGGGGCTTTATCAAACGTTAAGTCAATTAGCCGAGAGAGGTATAGAATGTGGGTATGGGGAGGGACGTAAAGGATGTCTTTTACATTTTTCCACGGCCGAGATACTTACGGCTCTTTTGTAAGCGTCTATGTAAGTCGAAAGGGTTGGATTTTTAATTGGCGTGCGTGCGGTTGCTTGTTTCGCGGTAAAGATTATTGGAGTTGCTTATGAGAGGGTACGTATTGCGCGGTAATAGCAGCCGGTTGCAAGGTTTTGTGGAAGAAGTAGCAGTTGAGAGGCTGGAAAAACGGTGGATTGTGATTCGAGGACTTCCGGCAAGGGTTGCAGCAATGACCGAGTGATTTGCAGGTTATTGAAGCTCTATTGATATCACAAGATTGCTCGTTGATGATTTGCTTTTATGCTAATCAATCCTTTGTGAACACCATTCTTCAGTCATCAATGGAATAGAATCAATGGAACCGTCATACATCGGTTTTATTGCATTTATGTTAGTAGGTAATTCTGGATTTTTAGACCGTAATGTAATTATCTACTGCAAAATGAAAAAAGCCTCGTCTATTTCACGTTACAAATCTATTGAAAGAATCTTGCATTCTCCAGCTCTAGTAAAGTACTTTATTTTAAAAATTCCTAAAAACAATTATTGCCTCATCATCCAATTTCTGATCATGAAGCCCGCAAAACTGAAATTGAAAATTACATTACACAAACAAAAACCTACGCGACATCATCAGCTCGCCAGTCTCTTGTTACAACCCCGTTGGAATTTTCCCTCTCAGCCGTCTGCTAAACACGCATCCCCGGCGCAAGGGGGCGAGAGATTATCTCTATCGCTTCGCGGAACACTACACCAGCGCGCGCGCGCGCGCGGAATCGGCTCGATCGAGCGTAAACCGCACGCGAGCGAGACCAAAGACACGTCACTGTCGGCTTTATCTCGGCGGCGTTCGTAACTGGTACCGGGTTGCAGCTTATATATTAGTAGGGCTGCTTCTAAGGAGTAGGGATGGGAGAGCTGTAGGAATGAGTTAAGTTGTACGGAAATAGGTACCTACAGCGAATAGGTTTGGTTGTACTTCGATGTGTGTGTGTGTGTATGTGTGTGTGTGTGTGTGTGTGTTTGTGTGTGTGTATATTTAATTATTTAATACTATGTAGTTAGTTTGAAAAAGATGGAATACTGTCATTGTTATATTCTTTTATATTTTGGTATTTTATATAGTATACTATATAGTATACTATATGTCTTTTTAAGTGCTACCAGCTTTATACAAAATTTTAGTTTTGCTTGACATTCTAGGTTTATTTATTTTACTCTTGTCATTCTGGTACCAATAAACGAAATTACTAATTTAGAAACTGTAGAAAGACCTTAAATAAGTACTTCTCACAGAAATCATGTTTAAAACTATATTTTCCATATTTAAAGACTATTTTTTTTTCAATATTCATTTATGATTCGGATAAGAAAAAAAAATTGTTCTAAAAACTAGAACGCGCATATTCACGTGTGGGTGAATCAATAGTCTCATTGCCAATGCATTTGCTGCTTGTCCATTCAATAAAAATTCATTTCAATTAAATGTACATCATAGCATTGTTTTGCTTACTTTTTTGTTGTAAAACTTATGAAATCAGTAAAATTATGACCGTTAGAATTTTTCGAACATATATTAAAATTTTTATTAAGGAAACTGAAAATTACGGGGTTTAAATAATTCTTTGCAGTTTATTGATTATATAGACTATAAAAAGCTTCTGATACATTCATAGGGTTTCTGTAAACTGATAAAAAAGAAAATACTTTACTCTAGCTTGGTTTATTTTATAAAGATGATATATTTTTTATAACTATATAAAAATTTAAACCGTTTAAATATATTATATGAAGTGATAGAACTATATTTGAGTACTTTTATAAAATACAAATGAGAACATTTGGCTCGTGACTGATCACATGCGAGTATAATTAACCTAATTATAATATTTACGCATGAAAGTTTCCGATTTACATTTAAGATTATCATTATCAATTTATGCATATTGATTACATGTAATATTATAGCATATTCATAATTTAATTTTCCGATAACGCGTTCTTCGGTAATATACATCGAATTAATGAATCATTTATAATTAATTCATTGCAAATATAAGCATGTCTACATACATCAAAATTTCATTTAATGCGCATTGTAATGCAAAAGCCGCATCAAATTTCAAATAATTTAATATTTCAGACAATTATTCGCGCTCCCTAGAATGAGAATTCCAAGATATAAAAAAGTTCATTATAATTTTTAATATAGCATTAAAATATAATTTATGAAAATCGCGACGTATGTACTTTTTTACATCATTTTAATGTTTTGGATAATAATGTGATGAAAAATTACGTTTTTGTAATATTTAAAATACGGAAAAATTATTTTTGTTTTAAGTTTCTGTCATTATGGTGATGTTATATCTATTAATATTATAAAAGTCTCCTGCTTATATTATTTTTCTTTAATATTTTAAGATATGTCTTGCTTGACCTATTAACTTTTGAAGAAGTCCCTTAAAAGAATATGACAAAATTTTAGTGTTTTCAAGTTTAAAAATTTAAAGATATCTTTAAACAAAGTTCTATTAAATCTCTTAAATTATTATTTGTTTATTTATTTAAATAGAGCCAGATTTTTTTATCGTGTCTCATCTGTCGTGTCTTATATAAGATAGAATATAATTTTATTATGCTACAAATTTTCTCTTCGAAATTCGAATAGGTGAAAGAATTTCGTATTAACATTTAGAATGAATTTCTTAATTTTATAAAATTATAAAATTTTCTTCACTTTGTTTAAGCGATACCTTCATCTATGAACAGTATATGCATATCTATAGCTTATGATATGTATAATCGGAGAGGTTAGTATGCTTACACAGTCCAAAGTCCACTTGTACATCTTATAAATTAAGCTGCATTAAGACAATTGATAAAAATGTTATATTTTAAACCTATAAAAAATATGTTACGTGATTTTGCAAAATCATCAGTACTATTCCGCACGAAGTAATAGAAATCAATATAGTAGTTTCTACAAATATTTTTTATGTTATAACATTTTTACAAAAGTAAATTATGTGACAACTGTTTTTATTGTTTCGTTCGCCCACGCTTAATAATACGGGAAAGTTTAACTAATCAGTTAAGTATCATAACCACTTACAGTGCACGAGAAAACTTAAATATTAAGGAATGATACTATCACTTTACCGATGTCATTGCTTTCATAAACAATAAAAAAAAAGATAACCTCAACATACATAAACAAGTCGTTCCCCCAACCCCTCAGCCCCTCAACACCTTTTCTCTACCATTCGCCTTACCTCGTCAGCCCCCACGTGTCCTCTTCGGTCGTCCTTTACCTCCTTTTCCACCTCCTCCTCCTCCTTCTCGTCACCAATCTCCCATACCACACAATAAAAAGAAATCCTCTCCTCTCTCTCTCTCTTTTTCTTATACCCTCGTGCGCGCACACTATGCTACTTATACACCCCACTCGCGTGCGTATACTCTGCTCTCTCTTGACGCGGTCGAAAAAGTGCCTGTCGGGCGCGCGCGCGTGGAGACTGCGCGCGCGATATGTGCAGCAGTAGTATAGCAGTAGCAGTAGCGACGGCGGCGGTGCCGGGCAGCCTGCAAGGCTCCGCCCTTGGCGGCGCGCGCCGCTGGTCCCACCCCCGCGCGCTACTGAAGGAGGTGGGGGAGGGTGAGGAAGAGAGAGAGAGTGTGAGTGCGCGAGGTGAATCAAAATTCCCGCGAGCGCTGGGCGGTGTCGCCGAGAGGAGAGGAGAGGCTGGGTTGCCGAGGTGAGAGGTCAGGCAGAGATGATTGGTCTAGCTGGTCAGGGATGAGATCTGTTTGAGAATTTGGTTGGCTTTGTGGTAGAGTGAGATAATGGATATATTTGGTTATAATAATTTTAGAGAGCGAAAAAAGGTCTGTTCACAGAAATAAAGGGAAATCATAAACGGTTCTGAAATAAAAGAATAGATTGGTAGTTATTTTCGGATTTATGATAAGGTGTTCATGTGTTTTTATCTCACCGTTTTAGTCATCTGACGCGGGATCTTAACAATAATCCAAGGATGGTCCGCTTTAATATTAATACGGAATAATGTTACACGGAGAAAAATGGTTTAGGAGAAATTACTATATTTATAGTAACCGTAGCACAGACTCAAATTATCACAAAATTTACTACAATTTATAGTAAAAACTCCTATGTTTTGAGTCATTTTTACTATGTATATAGCAATTTTTACTATAAATTGTAGTAAATTTTATGATAATTCGAGTCTGTCCCAAAGTTCCTATAGAATATAGTAATTTCTCTTACATTTATAGTAAATTTAGTACAACATTTCTCTCAGTGTATATTACGTGGATAGATTCGCGTTGTAGGTAAGGATTACGAGGACACGAGTAGACAATAAACAACTGTGATAGAATGACTACGATTTTATTAGTCCGCGTGATGGGAGTGATTTCATCGTATCGTAATGCTGATGCGTCAGGACTCGAATGACCAGTCGAGCAGCTGAGCCCGTGACAATGAAAACAAAAATAATTTTTTCAAGAAAAAATCCTATCAGAAAGTGTATTGGTTGAATGATAAATTAAAATAACCAGTCAAATGAATTTATTAATAATACTTTTCTCAACAAGTGCGTAAAGTAAGATTTTACACACCGGCGTAGCCGGCCACGAGTGATATTCAGATATACGAGCATGTAAATCGTACGCTCGTGTTGCGAATATTGCTTTTTGATCAACAGTGCGTGAAGTCCGTGCGTGAAGTAAAGTGATCCGTGTGTGAAGTAAATATTATTTATATAAGGACTAAATATCACACTTTTATTACCAAAGATTGATGGTGAAACAGTTACAATGTGTTGTTTTATGTTAATATATCCGTTTAGGACAGGTTGCACAAAGTAAAAGTAGTATGTTCACCACAGGCGCTAAGGGGATCCCCTATCGCCCTAGGTACACAGCGTACTATTTTTTATCCTTCTAAAGACGATTAGAGCAAGAAGCTTATTCGACTGATTGTCATGTTATAGATAAGCATTAATAAGATTTTACCTGGTATTTAAATTGAATTTACTAGACATATCAAAGTAAAATTAAAAAGCAACTTCTGCTTTTGAAGCCAAATAAATTTGGTCTGGTTTTGTACATAAAACAATTGTTCATTTACAGTTACGATGCAGACGTCAGAGTAATCAAAGCAGAATGTAAACTATTAGGTTGAAGAATGTTGAGGTTAAAGGTTCAGTTCAAGTAATGTTAATAATACTAGCCCGTTTATACATTGTCAACGGCGGAATTGAAGGCATAATTTTTTCTTTGACCACTATATTATTCGTTGACAAAACACGTCAAAAAAGTAAAAGTTAAGAATATATGTTTATTCTAGCTAACTAAATGGCTTCCAAAATCATATACCCGCGTGATTACACGATATTTTGCATTCTCACTAAAGTTTCAATTCCCCTGTTTATCGCTGGGAAAATACTTCCAACCCTCTATCTCTCCATTCACGTCAGCGCCCGACGAAAGTCGAGCATTGCGCAAGCTATCATATTTTTCGAAACAAAAACCGTAAATACCCATTAGACCGTCCTTATCGCAGCCCTTTTTCCCTTGCCCTCACCCCCTCTTTCTCTTCTATCCGCTAATTGACCGGCTAATTTCGGCGTCGGCATTCAAGCTCCGAATTCAAAGACTCGCTCGCGGTTTCCATTTCAGCGGCTTTTGTCCTTAATTCCTTGGCACTTCCGTTATCTCGCACACGCGGAGAGAGGGAAAAGGCGCGTATGCAAAGCGTGTGCGCGACGAGAGAAGAGGGAGTAGAAGAGAAAGCTGGAACGAAAAAGCAGTTGGCGATAAGGGAAGGAGCAGAAGAGGATGTGTGTGTGTGTTCTCGAGGTGGCCTTTTTAATTCGAGATGATGCATTGTGTGTGGAGAGAGGGAGAAAGGAGGAGGAGGTTTGTTGAAATTGTCGTATTATGAAGTCATTGTTACTGTGAGAGGCAGTTTTGTCTTATAATGTGTGATGTTCTTTGACGATAAAGATGTATATGATAGTATGACAATTTTGCTGATTACAATTTTCAAATAGAAGTAATAGAAGTAATTATAATATTTGGTTTTATAAATTAATAGTTATTTTTTCGGTCAATAGATGACGCATTCCGTATCATAACTAGACTTGGCCATTCTCTGATCATCAATATTTTGTGAATATATCTGTATTCATCATTGAATATGGATTTGATGATCATATTCTTTTCTTGGCAATCCGTTCTACAATTGTAATTACAGTAGTACGCTCACACTATGAGCATGAAGGAGCCGCCTCGTCGACACAACCACGTTAACGTACTTTTTCTCTATAATTTCTTAATGCTCACGTGGCAACTTTGGTCACGGAACGCAATTATGCGTAACTTGAAGTGTCAACTTAACTACAAAAGGTTATATAATAATTTTAAAATTAAAGTTACAATAAATTTAAAATTGACAAAAGATGCTAAATATTTTTTTAAAAATATTTAGCAAAAAAATTCTAAATATTTTTTTAATAAATCCTCAAATCATCAGAAAGATTATATTTTACGCATTTAATAGAAACACTTATAGATTATTAATATAGATTACGTCTGGTAATCGTAAGTAGTTACCGCAACCCTATAGGCCGTCGTAACAAAACCTGGACCCCCGCCAAAGTTCACCTTGAGACGGCAACCATAGTGTGTTACGTCCTAATTTTGAGTTAAGACGGGTTGTTCCATGACAGGTTATCAGACAGTATTTTCTAGGTTCCTGTAATTTTCTCGCACAGATTCTTTAAATATTGTGCATATGTCTCGTCTGTTTCCTTCGATAGGGCAGCGCGTCGATGGCACGCGCGCGATTTTGCCAAAAACACACTCGTGAGGGGTGAGTTTCGTTCCCTCGTGTATGCTCGTGTTATATGTGAATGTAGCATAATTTAGCCAGTCGACCCAAGTATTTTCATCTTCAACATAGCCTTTGAAATATTGTTTTAAAACATGGTGCATTCGTTCGATGAAGTCATTACTTTCTGGATCATATGCGTTGGTCGTACGGTACAAGTTGTTATTTTGCATAATTTCGCTATGTTTTTGAACAAACTGCTAGTGAAGTTTGCGCTTTCATCGGTCAGAAATAGTTTTGGAGTCCCGAATATGTACACTATGCCGTGATTACGAATTTAGTCAATAAACATTGCATAGTCAAAATGTATATATTGTTGTTTGATGTACGCGGGGGCGAGCTTACTATGTCAAGGGGGATTTAATCAAAGGCAGCGACAGATGGGCCCGTTAGGATCATTGGTTGTCGAACCTTTTTCCTAACCAATTTGTTTAATTGACAGGTTTTGCCCTGTGCAACGAAAGTTTTGCACTTGTTGTTTCATATTCGGCTAGTAGTCTTCTGTGTGCGAATTCTGTGGTATATTTTCGTCACCCCTTTGTGCTCGTTTGTTAGCGTTTCGTGCACGTCTTTTATAATCTCAAGCCTTTCTTAATTCTATGGCGTGAGTACAAGCCCTTGACAAATTAGTAATTTTGTGTCGCGCCCTATTTTGTTTCCGAAATTTTTCCAAAACTTTTTTCTCTCTCTCTGTGTGTGTGTGTGTGTGTGTGTGTGTGTGTGTGTGTGTGTGTGTGTGTGTGTGTGTGTGTGTGTATACACTGCACGCACACGTACGAATCAGTTAACACATTGTTACGTGTGAAGGTTCTTCACGATTAGTAATAAAAGTTAGAGCTCTCGTTTTCGTGCTGTTTTAGTACTTCAGACGGTACAGTGAAATAAAGGTGGATGTTGAGTGAAACGTTTATTAAATACTTATACGCGTGAGAGAAATATGGCTCCTGGCTTACGACGCGGTTGTTCGTAGTCGAGGTCTCCCCGTGCATCAAAGCGTGGCCTTTCCTGGTCACTCGTTCGTCTCTGTTCTCTTCCTCCTCGTTCTCTGCCTGCCGTCGATCTTTCACTAATGTTGCAGAGCTTCTCTTCTTTGTGTCGCTGATTGGTGCAAGTTAGTTTTACTACATTTGCTGGCTCAGATTGTCAGGATTTTGGCCTGACCGGACGGTATTTTCTTCCTAGCTCCGCTTATTGTTGAAGCTCGTCGTCTTGCATTTTTCATGTGTCGAAACGACGCTGCGTACATCGTTCCTCCGAATACTCTGCTGGGTATCCACAGTAACAGTATAGCTGAAGTTGCCAAACAATTTTACAGAATGGATAAGACCTGAGAGTTGAAGCCAAAAATTATATTTTTTAATATTCTTGTTATTTATCCCGGCATTCGTTCGTATGGGTTTCTTAGTTATCTTGGGACCCACCACAAAACCAGTGGATGATTATTCTTGCTGATCAGCGGTGTTGTGGGAGGGGGGTTCGAAAAGTTCAGCGCGTAAGTGAATAGCGCTCCCGGTATCGGAGATCGGTGTTGTTCGTGGCTTGTGCGATTTCTTCCTAACAACTAAACAAATGCATCCATAATATAAGCAGGAGGTGTCGCTGCTATGTATTTTTTTCATTGTTTTGCCACAGTACTAAGTTGATCCAAACCCCGGAAACACCTTCTCTAGGTCCTTCTTGCATATCTTTTTGGGTAAAGTACATGTTTCCGCTTCAGGTTGACTTCGTCTTGGAGGAATCTTCTTTGGTATAGCCTCCACCCTATTCTTGATTATACAGGCCACGACTGAATAGGACATATTCAGTCCAGGGTATAATAATAGAATTATTCATTGATAACAATTCTGCAATTGAGCTAATAGTTAAGTAGAATTGAGACATGTTAAGTTGTTAGGAAAGTAAGATGTTGTTAAGTGGGGTTTCGTGATGATAGAACTTCAAAGTATGAGTAAGAGCTAAAGAGTAAGTATAAATGATTACAGTATATTTTTCCACCGAAGACACGCTCAGCTGTTATAAAGCTTGAATTACACATTGTTTCTTCGTCCAAAAATTATGCAGTGCTGAATAAAATTCTCTTATCAATTACAATAACCATTCATAGCCATACAGATAATTAATCATATTGCATCCCTTGGATCGTGATAGAGCAATTGTTGAATATCTCATTACTCATTCTCCTAGTATTTTATAACAAGTGCTACACCACGATATAATTAGAGCTAAAAACGTAACGCATCCCCCCATTATAAGAAAATTAATACAAGCCCTGAAATTACCGTAATTATTGCGCCGAAAAAAAGAGACATACATCCCGGAAAACCTCACCCGCGAGCCCTCGCGCGGTATAAATTTCCAAGATTTGTAATAGTGCGAAGCGGATAAAGGAGGAGCGAAAAACCTGGGGGCGCGCGCGCGCGCGCGTGACGTCGACGATAAAAGAAGGGAAGCTAGCGAGGTAGCGAGCGACCAGTAGGTCCATTAATTAGCCGGAGCACATTAAGCCCGGCATTAATATACTCCGGGAGAGGCTGCGCGCTGTTTTGTTTTATCCCGGGAAGGAGGTAACCGTTGCGTAATCCGCGCCCGCGCACCGCCTTATCCCCCGGGGACTGTTTAAATTCTGCGAATCTCGCCTCCTACTCCTTCCTTCCGCCGCCTCCCCCTCGTATCAGCGCGTCTCGCTTCTTTCTCTTTCTCTCTCTTGGCTTCGCTATCTCTGTGCAGTTGGAGCTGCGCGCGTGTGCGCGTTTCTCGCTTTGAATCGCAAATTTCGGGGGATTTCTGATAACGAGCTCTGAAGGTCTATCGGAGGTTTTAGATTCTAGAAAGAGGGAGAATGAGACAGTCGTTTCGGGAGAAAAGGATTAGGCTGGTCGTTGAATATGGAGGAGAAATTAGGCGATCGGGATCGATTGTGGGAGGAAAGGGAAAGACGGCTGGGATTTAAATAAGCGGTGAGTATTAAATATGGATAGTAGAAGTGTATTTTTTCATGAAAATATATAAATTCATTAATATAACATTTAATGTAGTACGATCAGGCGACGTTATTACCTCTTCTATAATAACTTTTTATTTATCAAAGTTTAATTTAATCGTTCTCTCTTTGACTTGTGCCACAACGGAGGTTTATACACAGTTGGGCCACGATCGGAGAAGTATATCGATCGTACGTGGAAGCTTCGCCCCGCTTGGAGATGCTCATGTGGTCCGCAATCGTATTGCTAAAGTCCGCACTAATACAAGTAAATGATTGCGCTTGAGATATTTGTCTTCGTTGCCGCCCAGGCTAAAATCATTGCCTGGTAAGTGATTGACCATCGTGGGATACAACGTAACGTCGGTATTACAGTAAATATATTTTATACTAACAAGTAAGTACATCTGTTTTAATTAATTTATACAGAATTGGCGATTGGGACTCATACATTTTTCTCTTCTATACGTTTTTATTTATTATCAGTAGAGCACTATAAAGTGACTATTTAGTTTGCAAAAGCATAACTATTGGGAAGCAGAAAAATGCAGAAGATATTTTAATATTACTTAAGAACGGTATTAGTTATAGATTGAAGAATGAAGTGTCAAAATCTGAGCTTATATATGTGGCTTCCAGGAATAACGACTTAACTGAATTTTACGTGTTTTTGAGAAATCACCGTTTTAAAATTTCTGTCATGACATTTCATATGTAAGATCGAAATGTGGGAGATGAGTCATAACAATTTAGACATTTACAAAGGTATTGAATAGATTCGTTCCCCACGATCAGCTGCTAGAATACATTTTTGTTCTTTGTATACTGTGCAGTTAAGTGGTTTAGGGAAATTGGTCAAATAAGATAAATGACATTGTTATTTCTACACTTAAAACATAGAATACGAATTCGTTTTTAAATATTCATTCCCTTGCATTCGCCTCCCAACGGAATGTGCGTGAAGTCAACGGAATTCGGTAAACCGAATACCGAACGTTACTCGGTTACAGTTTATGCACACTCACCCCATCGCCCGGAAATCAAAGCTGTTGTGTTAACTTCTATTATCTATTGCCTTTGATTTTGTTGCTATAAAAATAGGTATGTCATAATATGTTTATTGCATAGTATTAACTTCAAATCGGTGCTTTTAATTAAATATAAATATTCAGTTAAGTGGTTTTTCCCGGCACAGGTGCAGTTAAGTGGTTATGCACTTAGCTGATATTTGCTCTTTGAACGCGTTTGAGATTTCCGGACCGTCTACATAAAAAAAGGTAGTTAGAAGGTATAAATTCCGGTGCTAACTCAATTTTGACAAAAAGTCAGTTAATTCGTTATTTCTGGAAGCCACAGATATATTACTAGCAAGATTCACGTGCCCTTCGCGCACTTTATGTTCCTCTCCAGAATGCTTTCAAATCAAAATTTAAAAATATAACCTTTTTTCGTTTATTAAAAAGTATTAACTTCTTATATTTCGATTTTTGGAGTAAATTTTAACATTAGAATTTCAACAAAAGTACAAAATCAAATTTCAAATTTTCGCGCGATATATCGCCATGTTGTATTTAACAACCAATCAAATCAGTCTTATTGTGATGATATGTCTTATTTCAATAACCTATATTTTAATAACATATTACGTCCACAAACGAAGATAATAGTACACAAAAAGCAGACCCCTTCTTATACGTCAATTAAGCATCCCTACCAAACAATCTACCACCACCAAACTCCTCCACCAAATACCTCAAATAAAATAAATAAATAAATAAATACTAAATAAATAAATACCTCAAATAGCTCACTCACAAAACTGTAATCTCGCTGTTAGAAGAATCCATTAAATAGAAGTAGAAAATATACTTGGTATATAGTCAAGTAGATTTATACTATAAATTAGCAGAAGGCCATCAAAGGTGAATTTGTTAAAAAATAAAAGATTTCTTCTTCGATTAAAGGGATTGTCGTTTTAATATAAGAATAATTCATTTATAATTATTATTAATTTATATTTGTATTTTTTTTTTATTTATTTTTTATTATTTCTTTCCTTTACATAAATATAGCGTAGATTCATCAAAACTTTCAATCTAATTCAATAAAAAAATGTTTTTATTAACTTTTCTTTCAACCTTTAATAACATGGTGAAAGAGTCCTGTTCAAAAATTACTTAATTAACAGAAAAACTTTATTAACTATCGCATCTCAGATATCATTTAGCAGATTCTAGTAAAATTAAGCAGATTCTATTTTTATGCTAAACTGATTGGGATTTATACTGTAGCAGACATATTTTATGATTTAAAAGACTGAATATAAATTTAACGGATTTAATTTAAAATTAAGCATAAAATACTTTAGTGGATTCTTATGCTAAGATTAAGAAACCATTTTTGTGAGTGCTTCACTTTCCACGCACGAAATCATTCCAAACGGACAGACCACCGCCCCCATTCACTCTCCCGGCAATTATCCTGCAAACAAGACTTTAAAATTCCCCCCGAACCGCCTCTCCTCCATCCCCACTATCAGACGTACGCGCTCCAAGATTAAGCGCGAAAGAGCGGCTCTCATTCGGAATGCTAACGTCTAATTATGGCGGCGGCGGCGGCGTCAAGTTTTTGTGCTCCTCGCGCGCGGCCCTCGAATTATACCCTTACACACTGTACCACCCGGCCGCGCGCAGTTAGCCGAGATTTATTCCATGCGAAATATTCCCCGCGCGCATTAAATTACGCGTGTACGTGCGCTCGTATTGTTGTACGCGCGTGGCCCTTTTTTGGAGGCCGGCGTACGGCTGTGGCTCATTAGAGGCGCGCGTGGGGTATTGTTCTACTGTGCGCCGATTGAATTGGAGAGGCTTGATGGATTCGCTCGTAATTGTTCGCGAGTATGTTGCTGTTGTCTGAGGGGCTTTTTCGGGTTCGTATAGGGCTGTAGTTGAAAAAGATTTTTTTTGTGGGTTATTCGAGTTGTGGAGGAGGGAAATGGCGAGAGAAGTTTCGGTTGTAGGAAGAGAGAGAATTGGGAAGCTTATGAATTTCCCGCTTAATGGGTTTAATTTGAATTTTAGTACTTAGTCCTACGCCCAACCCTCTTTGTCCCTGTATAAAGCTTGGAATTCTTCTCGTGCTCGAGAGTTACGGGCTGAATTGTATCTTACCTTGGTAATTTCTTAGAATGTATCGTTTTAAATTATTTCCTAGTAGTTACGAAATTAGTTTCAGAGTCGTTACAGACGCCTACATTGATTTTTTTCATTATATATATATATATATATATATATATATATATATATATATATATATATATATATATATATATATATATATATATATATATATATATATATATATATATATATATATATATATATATATATATATATATATATATATATATATATATATATATATATATATATATATATATATATATATATATATATATATATATATATATATATATATATATATATATATATATATATATATATATATATATAGGCTATTAATTTTTCAAAATGTTAATAATTAATGTATTATTTCTCAAAAATAATCCCAAGAGACCTTTATAACGCTTTTATCATCTCAATATACACTATACTCGAAACGATATCCGAACCCACTTTTTTCCTCCCCGCATGTATATTGAACCAACGAGCTCTCTTGTTCCGCCAGCTAACGAGTTCCCCCTTTCCATTTGCTTGCGCAGCGTCTTCCTGCACACCCCTTTGAAAAATGTTTATTTACTCGAGTTCCTAAAAGTCCACACGCGCCGGGGGCGTGTACGCACGCGCAGCCGAGCGTCGCGGGACGTGTTCATCTCGGCTAATGAAATTCCGGTCAGGTCGCTGGATTCTTTCGTCAGGTGAGGAGGTAGCGCGGCTCCCTTTCGAGATAGCGAGGCGCGCTGGGGAGTAAAAAAGAGAGGGAGACTGAGGAAAAGGAGTGACTTTATCGGGTGCGCAGGCAGGAATGAGAGGGGTGTATACGGTAGGTCAGAGAGGGTTTTTTGCGATTGGGTGTGTGATGGGTTGTTGAGTGGGGTTTTTATGTGTGAATTAAAGTATTGTAATGCTGAATAGCGTACGAGGTTGTTGTGAGCTTTATGTAAAATTCACGTGAACTCGATACATAAATTAAAAGCTGTTAATAATTTTCGTTTCTAAAATTACTTTTTCTTTTTTAAAAAACTGATATTGTTGCTTTTATTATTATAATGGCAGCATGCAGTAAAGGAATAGTAAGGCATGTTTCAACGTAACCATAATCTTTAGCCTAAAAAACTGAAATTTCCTGATATGCAGATAAATAATAACCGAAATCTTCGCTGCAATTTATTCAACAATATTTCAGAATCTTGCAACCAACTCCATGAAACTTGCCTCTTTGCAACATCAGCAACGTACGCATACCACCAGATTTAAATATCACCGTGTCCCTTCGCCACCACCACAACCCACAAATTCGAGAACCAGTAGTAGCAGTAACTTCCGCACCCCCGTCACAAAGCCCGCACGCGTTTTTCCACCTCGCGCCAACTATTTACTCGGACAAACTATCTCTCTCTCTCTCCTTCCAAAAGAGGAGGGCAGAAGCTCCCTCTCTCTTTCTCTCTCCTCACCCACCCCGTTCTCCCGCTAATTTATTTCGCGTCGCCCGCGCGCACGTGTGTGCGCACACGGCGGCTCTTTTTTCTCTCTGTTTCTGCCTCTCGTCCGGCCGCGCGCGAAATGTAGCCGAGCAAACAACAATAAATATATTTCGCGCTCCCGGTAGCAGAAAGAAAGAAGAGAGGGAGAGAGAGGGGGGCGACATGCGGGCGGCCAACTTCCGGCCGAGCACGTACGAGCATAGCTTAGCCGTAATCTGACTGCCGCCGCCACCGCCGCAGCGGCCCCTATTTCAAGTGGCGTCCCTACCCCTACCCACCCAGACTCCAGCGCGCTACTGCCCAGCTCGAGTGTAGGTGGGGAGTACGTGAGAGGCTGGATATGTGTTTTCGAAGGGGTGGGTGGTTTTGGAAATCGGAAAAGGTTCGGGGGGAGATGATAAGGTGATGTGGTTTTAATAGGTTGCGGTGTGCTTTGTTGAATGTCGATTATGTTCGTGATGAAATAGTGAAGTGGATTATTGTTTTATAGAATAATAAGTTTAGTATTCTTAGACGTTGATTGTTATGTTGTATAATTAGATAGCGGGCTAGTTTTAGTCTTGAATTTGAATTTGATTTTTACATTTTTCTAATGTTTGTAAAAAAAAAGGTTTTTCAAAATTCCTAAGCAAGGTTTGGCTAATTTAAAGACATCAATTTATTTTACCACAGTATCTACCATTTGATACGACCATTAGTTTATTGGTATTTTCAATTATCTCAAACTCTTTTATCAAGTTATCATATAACTCTCAACAATTCGCAATATTTTTTGAATTTTCTTAATACAATCGTGATAATTATTTCGTACCAATTATAATTAGTACTGTGGACTATAACCGCTCGAACCTCCAGCACCTTCACCCTCGCAAACAATTCAATCCTTTCATTCACCACCCAAACTCACTTTTCCCAAAACCTCCGCTTCCCCCCACCTCCATCCACGCATACCAAAGCCCGCACGCCGACACACATACACGTGAATAAAAGGCCTCTGTAACTCCGATCCATCTTCCGTTGGCGCGCGCACAGCCCCTCCACACACTCGCAAAACTGTATTACACACGCGGCGCGGCTCTTATCTGAATTCCGAGCCGGCGGCGGCAGCAGCAGCTCGGGCGATTAACGCTGATGGGTGAGTACGCGCGTCGCGTCGCGTTCGCGATTCTTCCCTCTCTCTCTCTCCTCCCTTTTTGCCGCTGCACGACACAAAAGGGCCACGGAAAGTTTTATCTTGCGGGATTAATGGTCGGATTAAAGTATTTGCGCGGCATGCGGGTGTGTGCGCGCGCGCGGGGGGAGGGTTAGGAGCTTGATTGGCTAATTTGTAAGTGTCCCCAACAGCGGCCCTAGCCTTCGAACTTAACAATCGATTGCGGGGAGATCGGGCTAATCGCTCGCGGGAGCGAAAACTTTTTCGAGGATTCGGATCACGAGCGGTGCAGTCGTCAGCAGATAGTTCGAGGCTGAGAAATTTTTAGATTCGACGGCTCGTGGGTTGTCACGTGAGGGTCGTAGTAGCGGCGAGGTTACCGTTTGGCGTTGACTAATTGAGATGTTGCGAGACTGTTGGGTGGTTTAGTTAAGTATGGGTTGGTCGCGCTTGATGCTATCTTGTGTTGTAAGCGAGTTTCTTTTGTAGCTGGATTAACATTGAAATATACTAACATTCGAATATACCATTAATAATATAAGAAAGTATAGTATACACTGATAGAAAGGAATATTTGAGCCAAAACCCTGTGACTTAACAGTTAAGGCATGAAACTAAAATTATTAAAAATAGGATGATATCGTTAATAAGTCAAATTTCATTAAGTATTGAAAGTTACAGTATTTCTACAAAAATTTATAGTGTTTGCAATACGTTTTATACGTTTCAAATTGTTTAACACAATATAATAACTATTGGTCAGATATGTGAATTAGACGTTAAACAAAATGTTGACAAGCGATGACAACTTCATAAGAAGTTGTAGATACACTCTAACTGTTAATACTTATAATGAAATTTGACTTACTTATTAACAATATCATCCTATTTTTAATAATTTTAGTTTCATGCCTTAACTGTTAAGTCACAGGGCTTTTACTCATATATTCCTTTCTATCAGTGTGCAATTCGCTAGGTTTAGATTAACTCAACTTCGCTACCAAGTAAACACATATCCTCGAAGCTAATTACCATTGGCACCGTTGATGAACCACAACGAGAAACCGCAAAATACGAGCACCTCTCGCTCTTGAAAAATACCCACCAGCCTCCTTCCTTTTTCCTCGTTGTCCAAACACCGAGTTCCGCCTTCGACATAGCTTCTCTGCCTTACGGCTGATCGCGCGCGCGCCACATCCCTCACGGGTGACCGCAGAGCAGCGGTAGTGCGCCGGACCTTCGAGCCGCGGGCGCCCATGTAAATCAGTCGGGTGGTCAGCCGCCCGCACATTAACTCGGCTTCGTGCGGTGGCCGAGTCGGTTTTTCCGACTTCGGTTGAGAGCGAACTGATCCGCCGCCGCCGGGATGGACGAATTACGCGCTTAATTTCTCAGGGCGCGGTGGCTTGAGTTGTTTGCGTTGAGCAGAGATGGAGTTTCGCGATGTCGGAGTGTGGATGCTGCTGTTTGGGTTGTGGAAGTTTGAAGGGAATCGATCGGATCGGAAGGTAATAGAAGGAAGTCGGTTTTGATCGTATCTTTTGGGGTAATTTTAAAGTTAAAAGTTTGATTGTGTAATATGGAAGTGATGATTTTTAATGTTTTGGAGTGAAGTCTTTGCGATGAGTCATGGGTGTCACGTCGTATTTTGGTTTGCTAGTCGAATGTAACAAGTGAATCGTGCGATTCAGCTTTTTGTAATCATAAAACGTGACCTAATGGTTTCCTGTAGTACATGGATATGTATCCACCGAAGCATGTTGAAAATCTAAATCCTTTTCTGTATTCTGTAACTAATTCTACTAACATTTTCTTCCAATGTGAATTTGCAGATTCTTAGAGGTAAAAATACTTGGTGAAATCTTGAATTTTTAGGAATAGTTTGTTTCATACTTTCAATATTTTGGCAGTGGCGTAGCTTTTTGAGAAAACCATTCGATGAATTTAGAAGAACCAAAGCTTAATTTACTTGAAATTCATACAGTTATCGTCGGAAGAGTTAAAAACATAAATTTATTTTTAGCAAATATTTTTTTTATGGAAAAAGCGCATTAAAACTACTTTAAATTCATTAATTTTGTGAATTTTTATGTTTTTTGTTTTAACATTTACATATTATTTAATCAAACATTTTTGATATTTTCAACTCTTCGGCCCATAACTACATGAATTTCAAATAATTTAAGCTTTGGTTAAAGCTACTCCAAACTTTAAAAAGTGGCGTTTTAAGAAATAAGCCTGAAAAGAAAAATACCACAAAAATAAAAAATTATCATCCATTCGACCCCCCCCCCCATTTTTTCTCTTTCTTGAAACTCACGTGAATCCGTTCTCCCGTATAAAATGGTTCAAATAGTTGCTCTGGCACTTTGCACGTGTTCATCTATAATCTTGCCGTATCATTTAAAATTATTTCATTTTTTGATCTAAACTTTTTCTTTTAGCTTCAGAATAACAAAATTGAAAAATCAAATAAAAAAAAAAAAATTAAATTTTTTGAAAATTTTAGATGTAAGACCGTCTTAAAATAAATATTTTCTTAATTCTATTAATTATTGTCACTGTAAATGCACTTGTTTTTCGGAGTGGTATAACTGTATTGAATTAAGTTCCAAATAAACCGCAACGGTCAATCCATCCCTTTTAAAATATCGAAGCACCTACTTTGCAATTATAATTCGGTACCTTATTCCTTACTAACCTCTGCATCACCCGTTCCGCTATCTATAAGAAAAACGAACGATCGTCTGGCCAACAAACGACTACTCGGTCGCGGCGAGCAAGCGCACGCGCGCGCTCTATCTACACCCACCCCACCGCCCGGCGTATGAATAAAAGCGTCGGGCGACCGACATATACGGCCTTTATCTCACGGGCGGACCTCGATGTATGTTTGAGAATCGTATTTCACTGCTCCTCCCGCGTATGGGCAAACAGCTAAAACACGCTGCCGATATTCATCCGTGAAAACCATAATGCGCGCGATCGAAATAAAAAAGAGAGGAGTCTCCCCGTTTTTGCGGCCACTCGAAGGGACGCCGCCTCTGCGAGACCGAAAGTGACGATGGAAAAAATATGCGCCTGCGGGGAGAGAGAGAGAGAGAAAGTGCATATTGCGGAGGGGAACGGCGAGCGGTCGAAAATAGTGCGGGAGGTGTCGAATATGCTGCAAGCTAAGGATGTACGGGGGTACTGAATATTTTTGCGTCGGTGCTTTTAGGGATTTTAAGGGTGGTTTGTGTATCGGTGATGTGTAAACGAATGATTATATATGCAGCCCCATTGGCGTTTTTCTGATAATGGAACTGTTATGGTAGTTCATCAAGGTGGCTTGAGCGACTTTTTATAAATACATAAACATTTCTGAAACTTTACACAAATATTGTTTGAACATTAAACTTTTCAGTTATGTCAAGAAAATGGAAGGCAAACTACACAATTTTAGAGAAAGCTAGGTTTATAAAATATTTCTTTTAACATGTAACCTTATGGGAAAAGACATTCATTTTGTATTTATTCCATTATAAATAAATATTTTTTATAAAATAGGATATAAAATTGAAGATTTTTCAATGGAGAATCTCAATGCTGTCATTATAAATATGAGTTAACGACCAAATTAAAGAGATATTTGCAATAAACTTTAAACGTCGTTCTACGCATGCGCACGGAGAGTAGGCAAATACATAAGTAATACAAATGGCGATATTTTTCATTTTTTAACAAAACTCGGATTTTTTAAGACTTACGGAAGTAGTTCGGAGGTAATGAATGACTTACTGAAGTGTTCGGAATTTAATTAATGATTAAATTAAGAAAATATTACAGTAAATGTTGAAATAATTCATGGTTACGGAACCCGGTTACAAATTTATAAACAGTTCGAATATTGTCATAATCACAAAACATGTGTTCATAAACCGCCACTTCAAATTCTCAAATCGTAACATATAATGTATAACAAACCAAATGGCCACACAAAGCGACTACGATAGTCCTGTCCACCTCTCACCGACCACCGAATTCAACTCCGCAGCATTCAAAGGCACGCATTCACTCGCGCGCCCCTCTGACTGATACAGAAACGCGCGGCCCGTACACGAACCTAAGGAAAAAACATCTCCCTCGAAGAACATTATCGCCTCTCGCGCGTAACATTACCTCACGTACGCACGTGTGCGCGACAAAGCCTCAGCCGAAAACAATACACCTTCAGGAAGAAAAGTCGTCCGCGGCAGGACCAAAGGGGTGTCCGTCATCGCGAATTTCGAGACTCGCGAGGGAGACGCGGAAACGCGAGCATAATGGCCGTGAGATAAGGGACACGTCGCGCGTCCATTCACGTCCGCGGAAGACAAAACGCGAACGCGGTGTTTCCGAGTTTTATCGCGGGCCTGGGTGCTGGTTTTCAGCGTTTTGCGGCTTTTAGGGGAAAGTTCGCGGGGTGGCTGTTTTGTGCTTTGTTGCGCACTTGTGTACGGTTGTGAATTTGGGGCTGTTTTCGGGGCTCTCGCGCGGAATTGTTTTGGCGCTGTGGTGACGCAAGCGGCAGGAAGAGGGATTTTTCGGTCAGTTTGACGGCAAGATTAACGGGTAGATTTACGATAAGCTGTCGCATTGTGCGGATTTTTATGCGCTCAACGTTTGTTTTGGAAAGAGTTGTGTGTGTGTGTTTTTTTAATTGTGGTTTACTGTTATCGCAAACTTTAGAAAATATATACAGAGGAACTTAAGAGTAATCATCATTCTAAACTAACTTCACATTACAGTCATTCCTTGAACGCTTTAATCCACCAATGTCAAAGCAACGCCGTTCATTCTTAATAATGAAATTTTCGACCCGCCGAAAAGCGTTAATCTCTGAGCCCCGTTGATTAAAATAGTTACGCAGTTGAGCAATTCGGGTTCTGAGGTGTTTCGACCGGTGGGGTGGGGGCACTTTTAATAATGATTTAATTAGCATTCTTGCAAGAGAGAGAGAGAGAGAGAGAGAGAGAGAGAGAGCCCGGGCGAGCGATACAGAAAATTGTTGGCGCGGGTGTTGCTTTGTGAATCCGGGGAATGCGGCCACGTTCGTTTCGCCGAATCAAAGCTCTGCTGATTGCTCTGGCGGACCGAAAGCTTGAAGTTTGGTTACATCCAGTTATGCGTTCCGAATTGGTATGTATAATACTGATAGATTTTATAATTGTTAGTGTTTATTATAACATATTTCGGAATAAAGAATTATGTGGAGAATAATAGTACATTTATTCAAAAATTTATGACACATAATGCAGTAAGAACGTTTGTGTTATCATTTATCAGTGTCAATTGTAGTGGTCTACAAAGTTTAACATAAAAAAACCCTGCACAAAACTAATGGAAAAGGGTTCCAGTCAAATTGACTGAAACTCGGGGAAGTTGTACATTATGACCTACTGATTAAAAGTGTCCCTATTGGCCCAACTCTTGAAAATCGATACTTTTCGAAATATTGACGGTCAAAGGCTTCCACTTCGGTTTAATATTCATGAATGGACACATATCCTATGGAAACTTTTGAATGTCATTATCGCGAGAAGTATTCATTTTTAGGAGTTGGGACAATGTACACTTTTGATCAAAAGGTCATAATCCACAACTTCTCAGAGTTCCAGCCAATTTAATTGAGACCATTTTTTCATTAGTTGTGGGCAGGGTCCTTTGACAACCAACAGCAAACTAAAAGTAAAAGTCTTAATAATTATGCTTGCTTTGAAACCTGTATTTAGAAACTTCAGGTATACAATAAGATAAAAGAAACTTATAGTTTTACAGAATGGGGTGGGGGAGGCATGTGAACAAATTTCTTTTCAAACATTAATACTTCTCACAAACCACAAGATTCTTCTAAATTTTCTCCAAATAGCAAAACTACCAACTCCAAAATCTCCTATTTCGAATGCTCACTTTTCCCTCTCTCCTCGTTCGAGCCCTTAATCGTCCTTCTCTCCCCAAAACACACACACATACACCCACACCCAACTTTCTACCACCCCTCATCACCCTTCCATCCCGAGTCCTAAGCAAAGGCTGACCAAGCAGCAGCAGCGGCGGTATTATTCTGGCATCGTGTATCTCTCTCCCTTGTCCAGGATTTCGCGCACATAATTATCGCGCGGAATGCGCGCGGCGGCCGCCCTCGTCAGCAATGGTCATTCGGCCGCTATCGGCCGGCGGCCAGCTCTCTACGGGCCATTACGCGCTGCGTATCCCTCGCCGCGTCGTTACCGTTGACTTCTCGGTGCATCGCGCGCATGGGCTATGCGTTACGCTCGGTTACAGTGTTTGCCCGCGGATTTATATCTGTTTGCTTGCCTGGTTGTGTACGGGTGTGGGGTAGGAGGTGGTTGAGTGAGGGTGAGGGTGAGAGTGTTGGTTTTTAGGGGGTTTTTGGCAAAATAATGGGAGATGGCGAGGATGGATGTGTTTGGATGGAGGATGATAGTGTAAGATGTTTTGAATAAGAACTGTTAGTATAATTGAAAAGATCAGGTAAAAATTATATTCTATCTATAAAAGTGTATCACAATTTCGGGCTTGGTATACATTTCTCTTTGCGTTTTGTTAACTTTTGATGTAAGATCCATAGTTGCGATTGTATAGTTCAAATCTGTATTTGAAGTTTACCATTATTAATTCTCGACCTCGAGTATTTAGTTGAATATTTAGATAACGCTCTAATAGTCCATTATACAACTAACGCGATCGAGATATTGTAAAAATCGCCAATTTCTTCTGAAATTTTTATGATTTCATTACCGACTTCACTCTTATAGAAGAATACGTTGGTGTATTCTATTTCTTGTTTCATAAATCACTAAATTCTTTTTGATTATTGTAGATCATTGTATCATGACAGCATGTATTGTAATACTTACATAATAGTCACCATTATATCTTGTTATTCGTTCTCGAATTGCTAGTAATTCTACAGACATATTGCATTATTCTAGATAATGCTCAATATTAACTTACTATTAGTAATGCTTTTATGATTACTGGGAAAAGCGTTCAAACAAACTTAAATGCTGACCTCATAAAATACTATTTTTTGTTATACTATTCCAAAAAATAGCGAAGTCAATGAATACGCAAAGTGCTCGCTGTATTTTTTTGTATTTGTAATTGCATTTTAATCACATTTTGCGTACACAAAGCAGATCCAAAGAATCCAGTTTTCTGCATGGTTTCAAGAAAAAGATATTGAATCTCATACTCACTTCTACATTGGACTAACTCAAATTGGTTATTCTCAACAGATTTCTATCATTAGTCAATTAACCCTATTAATCATAAAGCACACCATAGACACGTTTGCCACCTCTTTAAAGAATCTTCTTCCCACAACAGCTTAACGAAAATATCACTGATCGAGCACTTCACCTTACCCCTCGTACCACATCTCACAATTTTCTACACCACTGTAGAAGGACGTTCCATCATTCCCATCGACAACTAGACTTCTCAAAACCACTACGTCAAACCAACCGTCCACTTTTCTCATCTCCTCGCGGTTCTCTCTCCTTCGCGAGAAGAGTTCGCGTCGTGTCCGAGCGCAAGGAGAAAACACTTAATCGGAGTGGTGCTCGGTTACGCACAGCCGCTCGCTGCTGTCAGCGACGTGGGAAAAAAGATCGCGTGTCTTGTGTCGGCGGGAGGAGGGAGAAAAGATAGGATGGGGTCGCAGCTGTGCCGACTTTTAAAGTACTTGTTGATTCTTTGCGAAGAAGTTGTAGGGGGTAGTATTGATCGTTGGTATGGTTCTTTGTGGTATCGTAAGGTGATTTTGTTATGATAGGTAGTACGGTGGTATTGTTGTTTAAACGTGGTGGTATAAGTTTTTGGAGCTTAAACTACTTACATTTATCGTAAAAGAATGTTTACTTGGGATAGTAGTTTGACATCATGCTTAAATTATTTCTCTTCTGATATTTTGTTATATTAGGTTTATATATATTATCTTTCAGTGCAAAATTTTTGTAATTGAGTGAGGTCTCGTGTAATGATTCAATGGAAGATGATTTAATAAAACAAGGTGGCACGGCGGAACTGAACCCGGGACCTTCTGCTTTTGCGACGGGTGCTCTCTCAGCTTAGTTACCGAAGTCTATGCGCGTCTTTTCACCGAATTATCCTCATCTAGCGCTAGATGTAACCTGATCCGCCTTGTCACATCATGTATTCAACACACACGTGACAGAAATATCATCGAATTTTTTTTTTTTTATGGAAATTAATGATTTTTCTCTCATTTGCGTAATAATTTTTTATGATTTCTACTTTATTCTTGCTGCTTCTTTTAGCAACATCTTATCGATAAAATACCAAGACACAATCATCACTTAGTTACCAGTTCACAATACTTTTGCTACCTAATCAATGAATTTCTTCATGCGAAGCCATTTACTATGAAACGACTACTGGACAGTACAAACCAACCGCCAACCGCATCGACGATCATAAAACTTTCACAAATACCTCCCAATCCGCGCGTATCCTCCCGAATCACAACCGCGAGAGCCTCTCGCGCAAACGAGGCCCAGCGGTCTCCTTACGGCTCATCCGCAATTCCCTCCTCCCTTCGTCCAGCAATTACGGCCAAAAACGCTCACTCGGAATATTCATGCACACCTCTCTCTCCCAGCGATGCATTCACCCTCATTCCTCTCGTGCACCTTTGATACGATCCCAGCCCCGCGCTCGCATCCATAATGTAAGGCAGCAGCAGCAGCGGTGCGGGACTGCTACTACGACGCTTTAAATCAGCGGCCGCCTCGCTTAATCATGACCGCGGCCGTTACTCTCCGAGGCGGCTGAGGGAGAGACAGAGAGAGGATATCTCGCGGGGAAATTTAGTGGAAAACCACGGACGGTGGGCGAGCCGAAGCTGCTGACCGAGGGTTGCTGTGGATGCTCTGACGGCGGAGGAGATGTTTCGGATTTTTCGAGGGGGTACAGGGAGATTAGTCGTGATGGATTGGAAAGCCGCGGTTGAAGGTGAGCTACTGCGGAGCTTCCGTAAGAGGAAATTATTAGTCGGTGTGATTTTCAATGGAGTATTATGGTTATTTGGTGGAGGAGTAAATTTGGAAGGTAGTGTGATGTCTTAATATACGTCAAGGTGCGGTTACATAAACGTTGAAACGTTTGTGGTTCATGGGCATATAATTTTATATACACTCATTTTGCCTTTAGAAATTTATGTAAATATTTTTATTAGCTGCCACTGATATTTGTGTTTGCATAATATTTTATTTGCTTTTGTTTTTTATGAAGATGGTGTAATACTCATACTTTATCATTAATCCAGTTTTATCGGCTGAACATCTCAAAATCATTAATATTAAAATTAATTATTCCAATAAAAAATATGCAATTTTTTAGATATTAATGAATTATTAAATCATTGAAAAAAAAAAGTATAATGAATAAACATATTTTATATTTAAAATATATACTATACATATAGGAACGATACATTAATCCTTTAACGCCCAAATTATGGATTTTAATATACAAATTTTTTTTCACTATTATTGTATCTAATATATCGTAACTAAAAAAAAACAACAACAAAAAGTGGTTTTCCCTAAGCAGAAATAGCGAAATCAATATAAAAAACAGAATTAAATATCAACAAAATAATTAATTATAAACAACAGAAGATTCACAAAACAATTCTATATAAAATCTACTAGTTTTTAGAGCTAAAATACATTTACTAAAATACAAAACATGTTTATGAGAGACTTTCACATATTTATAAACAATTGATTGTAACTTTGCAGGTTTACATAATTTTCTCATTTTTCCTGTGGTAACTACCCCTGAAATTGAACAAGGAATAACATGATTGTTTTGAAATCTAAATTAGATAAAAAGTTTAAATGATTGTCACATTTTGTTGAATTTTCTTCTATGTGACGGTAACTAGTTTTAATAATAATTAAATGTTGTTAAAAAAAATTGTTTCGTCAGCTTAACAACTACCTTCAATGTATGTCGCTGCTTGTATTATGGACTGTGTAAAAATCATTGTAACAACTTCTTTAAGCTGACGTCAATCAACACCCCAGAACCTCCTTAAGTGAATGCTAGACCAACTATGCGTCTCTCATTCGGTACTACGCTATAGAACGTGTAATTCTCAAACATTCAAACCAAATTAATAAATGTGACTTTCCTAAGCAAATAATATTATTAATAATTTTGTAATAAACAACTGAGCATTATAATTAATATAAGGTAATAATGACATATTTTTCTGATCCACCAGAAAATTCTCTCTATATTGAATTTTTTTACCGAAGCATTAAAAATGATGAATTTGCTTAATTAGTTTAATAGGTATTTAATTTATTATATTATATCAAATTTATTTGATGGAATACTGTAGAAAATATTAAGGAGAGCTCTCTAACCGTTTAAATGTTCGTGTCACAGGTCAGCTCAGTGCCACTGTGCAGGCGCACCGGACCACCTCGCGTCTACCGCTCGTAACCGTTAGGCGGCGTAAACAATCCGGCACGTGAAAAATCGTTTTCCAGGGCATATAAGAGCCTGCAAACGTTGCAGCAGCGTCACTTTTCTGCCTTTTGGCTAAGATACCAAAGTGTATGAAAAGTGCTATTGGAACGCCTGAATGCAGGGAATCCGTTGGCACGTATACAATCACAAATCATTAAAAAAGAGTTTTAAATTATTACTGACCGAGAAAATTTGAGGAAGCTAAGTGCCAATGTATTGGCAGCGGTTTTTTTAGTATCGTTAAAATCAATTATTTTTAAATATAACTTAATCCAAAGTTTTTCGGCCAGTAGTGCCCACCTATCCCATAATTTTAAGGTGAGGCGAGACATTTATACCCCAGCGTTTTGCTGACTCCCGGGAACATAATACCGAAGGAATAAGTAATAGACAAACATTACTTTTACGATTTTCTGTGTTTCGCATGGCATCTTCGATTAACGTTTCTCTAGAGACTTTGGGGTAGCTGAATACGTGAAAATATTCAATCTTTATCGATGATTCCAATACAGCTCGGAAGCAACTATTCTGTAAAAGACCAATTCTTCTACATGCCAACGATTTTAGTTTCGGCATTTCCATTAATAGACTATTATTTGTAATCACTTTTTTATGATAAAATGAGAATAACTTTATACATAGAAGATTGTAACGAATTTCGAATAAAATATTAGTCTTTATAAAATGGTAATTATTTTTTATTTATTGTCAAAAATTTATTTATTGTCAAGGCAAACTATTCATTTCCTATTCGGGTTGTGGTGCAGTCGGTAAGCTGTTCGCCTGTCAACCCAAAGGTCCAAGGTTCGATTTTCCATTCCGGCTGGCTTTTTTCATCGTTAAAAATTTGTTATTTAATTTATTCTTTAATATTACTTACTTATTTAGCTTGTAAAATGTGTCAAATTGGGTCGAAAAAATGTTTGCTTCCTCCTAGAGGAAGCTTTGTAATAGTAAAATTTTAAGCTTCGTTAAATCGCTCTAGAAACACGAATAGAGGTAATAGAAGTTCGAATCACATGATTTTAGAAAATTGTGTGTGTGTGTGTGTGCGCGCGCGTGTGTGTGTGTGTGTGTGTGTGCGTGTGTGTGGGTGGGTGCGCGCGCGTATACCGTTTTGTCTCAGGATCTATTCGATCGATTTTAACCGGACAGGTCTTATTTTTTTTTCTTGTGTCAGTGGGGGAAGGAAATCCTCTTTTTGATTCGCCGATGCATTTTTGTTTTATTTTGAATTTTCGATTTTCGCAAAATTCATTTTTGCGTTTTTTTAATGATAACATTGAGATATTTGAATCGGACAGGTAGCATTCGAAAGAGCATAAAAAACCTATATTTAAAAAAAAATTACATTAGCTATTGCGGTTCTTTTCTTATTAACAAAAACGTGTTTTTATTTTTAAAAGCTTAAGGTAAAAGACCCAGAAGATGGACACTTTGAAAAGTTGAAGCAATAGATGGACAGAGACAAAAATCATATATAAAATTAAAAAATGTCGAAACATTTTGTTTTCTAATTTTCTTTTTTGTATGAACTTTCTTATGAAGCTAATTTGAAGTCGATTTGTGGCTTACAAAAAAAAAAAATTAAGAGAATCAAATATTGAGGTTATGGTCAGAGCAGATGGTGCTGTCCATCTATACCTTCCATATGAATTTAGTGGTAGCAATAGTTGGACCATTTAAACTACATGTAATTTCGCTGTCCAACTATTCCCACCAAAATTGTCCGACTACTCCTGCAAAGAAAAAATCACCCGTCCATCTTCTCCGACAATTTAGTCATTACTTAAAGCCGATTTAAATTTTGTATTTTAATCATTTATTAACAATATTTGGTCTTATTCGTTACAAAAATGTATTCGGCTTATACATATACCGAAATTTTTACCCTAGCCAATAATTTTCACTGCGAAAAAAATGATTAAAAATTTTTAGTCATAAGTGTCTATCTTCTGGGTCTTTTACCTTATAACTCCAAAAATAAACGGTCAACTTTTTGAAAAAATCATGATAATGCGTAATATAAATAGCTATGATCTGCAAAAATTTGAATCCATTTTGTCGACTAGTTTTTGAGAAAAAAATTAAAAAATGAAAAATGCGTTTTGCACGAAGCACGTTTACTTTATTAAAATTGACTTAATCGTTTTGAAATTCTTTGTAGAGGTAGATTTTGAATAGCTCTCAGCTAAGTTTTTTGGGCTAAACGATTGGTCAATAAATTTCAGAGATATTTGAGGTTAAAATTTTCTTAACCTTTTTTTCAAATTGTAATTTCTCGAGAACGGTTCAGTGAATCAGCTTCAAATTTATAGATAATTTTGTGTGTGAGATTGGTAATATATGGGCGAATTTTCATCAAGATCGTTCGATTACTTTTTGAGATATTTGATATTTAAAATTTTCGTATTTTGCAAAGTCATTTTCTTTGTCGCATGATAACTAGAGAAAACAAAAATTGGTTTAATCATGTTGAAATTTTTTGGAGATGTAGAGTTTATATGTTTATCGCATAAGTCCTTTAGGTAAAAGAATTGTCTCATAATTTTTAGGGATATTTAAGGTTAAAATTTTTTTACGTATTTTTCAAAATCGTAGTTTCTCAATGACTATTTAATGTATCAGTTTGAAATTTATAGACTATTTTGTATGCGATACAGGCAATACCTATGTAAAATTTTATCCAGATTATATGGTTAGTTTTTGGGATATTTGATATTTAAAATTTTGGTATTTCTGGAAATGATTTTCTATGTTGCACAATAACTAGAGTAAAATTTAATTACTTTGAAATTTGATGGAGATGTTGATTTGATGGAGGTGTAGAGTTTGTATATTATTTATGACATGAATTGTTAGGATAAAAGAATTAGTTTATAAATTTCAGAGATATTTGAGGTTAAAACTGTTAAAGTTGCTTTAGTCCTCTTTTCAAATTGTAATTTTTCGGGAACGGTTTTATGTATGTGCTACTAGAAAATGTAAAATGAAACATGAAATTAGTTAGATACTCTGGCCAATTATTTTGAGTTCGAATTAATTTTTCGAATAATCGCGATTTGAAGTGAATATAGTAAGAATTACCCTCTCTCAATTTTGAGATAAAAATTTTAAAGTTTGAACTTGTTTTAACTAATTTTTCGAATAATCACCATTTAAGAAGTGAATGTAGTCAGAATTACCCTCACTTAATTTTGAGATAAATATTTTAAGGTTTAAATGTTTATGGTTCACGGGCATATAATTATACATGCACTCATTTTGCCTTTACAAAGTTATGTAAATGTTTTTATTAGCTGCCACTGATATTTGTGTTTACATAATATTTTATTTGCTTTTTTTTATTAAGATGGTGTAAGAAATGATGAAATCAACAACCATATTTTATTGAAAATAAAAGATCATTAAAAAAATAAAAATTAATATATAATAAAAATTAGAAGTATAATTTCAATTTTTATAGTATGTACATAATTATTTATAGTAAAGATACACAATTATTGAATAATAATATATTTATAATGTAAAAAATGGAGTTATTATATATGATTTTCAAAATGTGAGTAAGTTGTTCTCAGGGTAGATAGCAATTTTCTAATTTTATATTTTAAAATATTAGTTTTTTTTTTTAAATAAAATAAGTGTCAAATAACAAATAATTTCAATAATAGGAAAAAAATATGCTTTTTTTTAAATATTAATGACTTATTAAATCATTGAAAAAAAAGTATAATAAATAAACATATTTTATATTTAAAATATATACTATACATGTAGGAACGATACATTAATTTGGAGGAAGGTACGTGCCAATGAATTAGCAGCGGTTTTTATATTGTGTCAGCTACGTTTCTTCTTGTTCTTAACATTTATCAAAATATAAATTCCAACCAACAATTCGAAATCTTTCTGTTTTTTGACGTTCATATGCACACATCCCCCAAACCTTAACCAAATAACATCACCCTGCCGAAATACACAAAACTGCCATTATTCCAACTGAGAAAAGAACCAGCTCTCTCCAGCTTCGACTTAATAAACACCTCAGGATGACTTTCCAACATCGCTCCTCCTCCCTCATACGAGCAGAATCCTCCCCAAAACGAGAAACACAGATAAAACCAAGAAATCTCACTCGCTCGTTCGCTTAAATCCCGCGTATGTGCCACGTGCTGTTTATTCAGAGCGGCCCATAAATCGGGCATACGCTCGCGCGCTCTCGTAGAAAAAGCGACTCCTACCGGTATAATAAAACCATTAGGCCGATCCTCGGCGTGCGCGGGCATTCGAAGAGTATAAATATAACTGCGCTGCCGCGCGAGAGCCGTACGTGTAAATCCGCGGCGTAAGAATCCCCGCCGAGCGTATGTGTGTTTTCCTTTTGCTGAAGCCCTGCGCGCGCGCGTCATAATATTTTTCCGGGGATGTGAGCGAGTCTGGAAACGATAGCGAGGCTGAAATAATAACGTGGATGCGAGTGGATTCGGCGATGATTGAGCTGTTTGGTATTCTGATTAGAGGTGATGGTGATGCTGGTGGAGAAGTTCTTCGAGGTCCTTGGATATTGTTTTTGGTTATGAGGTGGCTGAGTCGTACGAGTGTATCTTTTGCTTGAGTCGTTTAGGTGTGACGAGGGTGTATGTGTGATCGTAGTTATTTCAAGATATTATTAAGCAATTTGACTTGAACACTAAAATGAAATCAGAAATAGGTATCGAGAGACAATCAAATGGTTTTCCTAATTATTTAGGTTTGGTAAATATTTCATTTTTGCAAATTATTATATTCGTAATAATTGTTCTTCTCAATGATGGTGGTTTTTTATTGGAATGAGCAAGTAAATATTATTGATAATCTATTAGTTACTGATAAGATTTCTCGAGCATAAGTTTCTCAGCTCCATGGGAACTACTCCGTTTTAACGAATACATTCAGGATATCGCGCTGGAGGGGCGGGCGGGGGTGTAATATTTATAAACATCTAATTAAACACCGCCTCTTCCATCATAATATATTCAATTT
The DNA here is from genome assembly GCA_036365515.1 of Torymus aiolomorphi. Lineage (NCBI taxonomy): Eukaryota > Metazoa > Arthropoda > Insecta > Hymenoptera > Torymidae > Torymus > Torymus aiolomorphi. Next base: position 205,084,032 of record CM070875.1, on the reverse strand, counting down.
TCCCCCATTCCCAAAGTACAACGCTCACCCGTCCAGAAAGGAACACGAATACAAAACATAATCGACTCCACCCTCAGTCCCCAATGAAAAATTCACTCAGCATCTCCTACCACTAGACCGCATAAAAAACCATCAACTCGCCTGTACTTACTCTCGTTCCCTTCGATTCCTTGATTCTGAAGTCGTCCCCGCGCGGGCAGAGCAGCCGCGTCGTCCAGAAGTGACTTAATAACCCGTTAAATGGCCCCGCCATCAATAATTCATCTCCGACCCCACGACGCGCTCTCTTTCTCCATAAAACCGAAGACACTGGCGCGCGCGACCGTAAAGGAGAAGCGGTGCGTTTTTTTTTCTTCCTTTCTCGGCTTTCTTTTATTGCGCATAAAGGATCGTTAGGGCGCGATGATAAAGTCCATGTGGGCTGATGCGGCTTGCGTAAGGTTATTTTGGCAATAAAAGGTGCAAGCGGATGGGTTGTAAGATGGAAAGAGGGCCCTCGGTGATTGATGGGCGGGGGGTGTAAAAAGTAGCGGGGTTTGGGAAAAAACGAGTGTCATGCTTGGTCGCTTTGTATGTTCGTTGCGCTCGGTTAGCGATTGTTGGGTATTGGAGGCTGGAAATGTACCAATTGATAATAGTTGAGTTTTTTCTCGTTTTTAGATTTAGCGTTGGTAGATATGAATATTATTAGTAAATTTATAAAAGAAATAGGTCAAAATTATTCTACCTCCTGTTATAATGATGCAAATATTACTCTTTCTCCTTTCCCAACTAAAAACCAAAACATGAGTTATAAGTGTTAAAGAAGGAAAAGTTAGTTATTATTTATAAAGCCAATTAAATAAAGGCGTTTCGTGATCAATAACTAAATATAATAGGTGGTAGAATTAATTTAAGGCCATGTGGAGTTCAAAATCAAGCCAATTTCATTATTTAATAAATTAACTTTTCAAACATTGATTTGGAAAAACACACATTTCACGCTCTCCGTATATATAATACTATACTCAAAAATTTTTGTCGAGCGATTCTGTTGGTACTGTCATGAGATATAATCGTCGAAAAATTGGATCAAAATGACAATAATGCAGATTCCTACTTATCGACATTACAGTTTTTTTAATTAAAAAATTTCTAAACATTTATTTGGAAAAACACAATTTTCACGCCCTCCGTATATGTAAATACTATGCTCAGAATTTTTCTGAAGCGATTCTATTAGTACTGTCATGAGACATACTCGTTGAAAAGTTATGTCGGTATCACACATCCCGTTAACTCATGAAAATACAAATTATCCAAGTTGATCAAGACCTCAAACAAATTGCGTACACAGAAAATAATAAATAGTAAAATATACTGAATTTGTGAAGTAATAATTCCATTTTTTCAAAAATGGAAATTCTACTTGTCAAAAATGGAGATTCTACATTTTAAAATGGAAATTCAAATTTTCAAGAATTGAGATTCTACTTTTTAATAATGGATCTTACTTTTCAAAATGGGAATTATACTTTTTAAGAATGGAGATTTTACATTTCAGAGTGAAAATTCTACTGATTTTTTTGAAAGTAAAACGAACTTGCCCCTTTACAGTTAAATCAACTGTAGGAAATGTAGAATTAATTATTTCTTTTTGCCTTGTACGTACTTCATGAAAGCTAGGCTCAAATAAGTTAAAATACTTTTAAAAAACATTACGCAAATACGAGCACACGACATAAATACACACTCCACTGTAAGAAAAATTCACCTATAAATAAACTCAACCCTCCCACCTCTCGCCCCGGCCCCCTGCTACCAGCAAACAAATACGACCCACTTGCTCTTTCAAAAAACGACCGCGATAACAAACGTCTCTAGACGACGACTTGCCGCCGAGAAAACCGCCATTCACGCTCTCTCATCTCCTTTCACACACACACCCCACACCTCCGTTCTATTCTACCACGAAAAAGCCGGCCGATTTATCATCCAGCCGGGCGTTTTCATCGGAATATTGAATACGACAAGATAATCTCGGCCGCGCGAGAGCGCGCGTGCTTAATGTAGTGCGAGGACCCGATAAGCCCCTCTCGCAGTACAGCTAGTTTTTGCCAGCGCGTCAGTGTCATAAAGGGAAACGCCGCGGCGCGCGCAGCGTTATTGACGCGAAATGCCTGCCCGTGCACGCGCTCGCGTGCGAATTCGGAGGCACGGTTAGGGCCCAGGCGTGTATGTGCGGCAAATTTTGGGAGTTAGGGTGAATTGGATTTCGGACGGTGGATATGCATAATGTGGTATTTAGGATGTTTGTTGAAAGTAGATAACACTTTTCCGACTACCTAGTGTTTCTCAAAATTAAAAATTTCTAATGCATGAGAATATTTTCTAAGTTACATCAAAACATACTTCCACTCAATAACTCCCCTATCCCATCGCTACTTAAAAGCCTAAAATTTCCATAATTTTCGAAAGAAAAATCCTATAAATTACGAAAAACCTCGTCATTACCCTCCCCCTTATAATGTAAACGCTCGAGCGCGCTCGCGCGCGACAATAAAACTTACACGCTTCCACGCGCCTACGAAAACTTCCCCGGCAGTTATGCTAATCCGGGCCTTATTAATAAGGACTTGGGCGCGTTCGCTCGCAGAGTGGAGATCGCTGTCCCGCTAAGACCTTCGATCCTTCCAACCCTTCTTTCGGATGTCGCTCGCGCTCGCCTCTGCGAAGTAAGCGAGATTTCTCGTATAATCGTTTTAAACCCCCCTCGGCGGCGGCGGCGGCGGCTCGGCACTTTGCTAAGTACGCTCTCTCTCGCTCGGGCCTGTAGTTCATAATCTACGCGCGGAATATTAAGTACTTCGGGCGAGGGCGTACTACGAAGTGAGCGAGCGGAGCTTTTCGCACGTTTCCAACTTGGGGATGGCGGGTGACGAAAGTTGTTGTTTTTTTTTCGAGCTGTTTTTTCCGGGATGTTTTTTATTTTGTGTGTTACTACTAGAGGAAGCTTTGTGATGGGAAAAGAAAATTGGCTGACGCTGTTTGTACGACAGAAATATAGTACGTTAATTCAGAGTATAAGTCCCAAAATACCTCTCTGTGATGTTTGTTTTGTTTTGATATCTGACTAGAGAAATTATGTCCCATTATATATGTATATACTTTGTGTACATAAATCTGTCGTACAAATAGCAGATGCGAAGAAAGTTTAGGGATAACATAGAAATGGTTTATATGATACTTGGAATAGAAACACAATATTTTTAAATCGTGTTAAGAATAGTGAATCCGAAAAATTATAACAGATAATAGAACAATATTTTTACATGGATTGGTTAATAAAATATTTGTTTTCCTTTATATTCTCATACGTGTATTTTAAAATCTAATATCCCTAAACATTCATTGAATTACAATTTGATTACAAGTTTGGGTAACAAAGATATCTTTAACTTTCTAAGAAATTTAATCTATCTTTCAAAGCCATTCAACAATAATCAGTATTTATCAAGTGTAGTGACCCCCGAGCAATAAAACTCCACCCAACAATGTCAACAACAGAAAAGCCTCTCTTCATTATAATTCTAATCGTGGTTCGATACTTCCGAACCATTTGCCAAGCTCCATTCGATTCGATCGCCGCTTAATCCACGAAAGTAGTCACGCTCGCACGCTAAACCCACGCCGATAACCGCGCCTACATATCCAAACTACTTTCGAAGGAGCTTTAAAAGTTCTTCTGGCTTAGACGTCCCTCCTTCGGCTCTAATTCCCCTGATCATCGTCGAATGACGAATTCGAATCGTTCATCCATAGCTCCTAATCCCACTTTTTCATCGACGGAGAATTTTCGCGCTCAAATGAATGAATCGACGAACGAACGAACTGCTATATCCGCAGTGGGGCGCGCTATTTTCCTCCCATATTTGGCGTGCCGTCGCGCATGAATAATGACGAAACGGATGCCGGTCCGGATAATTAGATTGAAATATTCAAACGAATATTTCAATCTAATTTAGGCGGCGCGGTGGGTGGGTGAGTGGTTATAATCAATTATGGTGTTTAGAACGCTAACGGTAGAGGGGTGGGGAAGGGCGTCGGCAGATGATAAAGGCCCGCGTGAATATTCATGGGGCGGAACTGGCGCGCGGGCGCTCGTTGGATTCAATCGCATTTTTTTTGCGATCTTTGATAGTTCTCTATTAAAGGTTGTTTAACGTCGGCTAGGCGGAATTAACGTATTTATGGAATGGCTGCCGAAGTGGGAGAGCGGAGTTTGCTTCTGTTTGCGTGTATGTCTCGCCTAATTTATGACATTTAAGCGAAATTTCCAATATGATTATAGGAAAAACTTTGAATGATGAATGAATGAAAAATTTCTATCAGAAAATATGCTAAACATAAAGTACGCTTTAAAGTTCACGTGTAAAATAACGTGAAGAAAACATATTTTCATTAATATCACATAGATTTTTCCTCGTGTCAATTTTAAAAATAACAACAAACTGAACAATGTTTAACGTTTCGAGAAGGTACGTACAACGAATACAAATCATTCGTACACGACCATCGTTATCACAAAACACAGACACAAGCCTACCACTACCAAATTCAAAATATCTCTTTTGCGATCGCGAGCGTTAGCCGACGATTTCGCAAGCCGCTCGATTCTCCCATACTCTCGCCGTTTTATCAGACTCACACGTGTCACATGTCACCCAACGCTCGTCCGAAGAGATTAAAACAAATTCTCGAACAATGCCGGGAAACAGGGCTTGCGGCGCTCGAACAATGGAGGTCGAAAAAAATACCGCAAAAATAATAAAAACGCAGCCGAAAGCTACGATGCACCAACAAACGCGACGGGCAGAAGTGCGGGGCGTATAAAAACGCGCGACGTCACAAAGGTGAAACGCGCAAGTTGTCAGCGATAGAGGGTGTCCGGTGCGACAGGCGCTTTTATGGCTAGGTGTTGTTTTGTCTTCGGCCAGCTTTCAGATTCAGACTCTCGCGCGTGTATGTGCGAGAACGACGACCAGTCGAGGGCCACTCGAACGATTGCAGCGGCGCCGAGGCGTTGATGGCTGCAGTTGTTTTGATTGTGGTTATGAGTGTCGTGGAATTTCACGGGGTGGGGGTGCGGTGTCGGGGAACGGTGATCCTGAACGTTTTAGGTTGGGATGTTAGATTTTTCGTTAGGAGGGTAATAAAACAATTGGTCTTAAGAAATAAAATTTCCGTGGCTCCATAACTAGATGATTTAAAAATCATTAAATTTTAGTAAAATAAAGGAATGGACAACCAACCAACTAAACTTGTGTACATTTTTCAAATGATACTTGAATGCCAATTTGGTCATTTGTAATGTTACTATTTACATTAATTTTTCTATTCTCGTTTATAATAAAGTCTAAAACTACCGGAAGATCGTGAACAGAAAGGTGAAACTTTGTGGTCATTAGTTTTTCGGAAACTCGAGGTAGAGCGATAAAAGGCTGTTGGGAGAAAAACAGTGAGATGTAAGAAAACGCTGTATACATATATCAATGTAATTATAACATACTTGTTTTCAATGCGCTCCCGCATTTTTTGATACATACACTGAGAAAAAGAAATTGTTGTGAGTACCGTATTTGTATGATAGGATCAATCGTGTTCTTATTGTAGTTACCATCTCGATAGTTGAGCACAGTTGACTGCGCTTGCGCCTGTAATAGGGGTTAGATTCTCGTGTTTGGTTTATACTGAATTGCCAATGCGTTGACCCTAATTATCAAATCAGTAAAAAGCGAAAAATTCAAGTATAGTACACATTATCATGATTATATTTCCTTATTATGAACTATTTTTACTTACAGAAGTTTATTAACTTTACAAATATCATTACTTTATTCATTTCGTAATATTGTAACTGTTACAATATCAGTTTTATTATTATTATACACGTCTTATTGTACATAACGGATTAGCTTAATTGTCAACGTGCGCATGATTGCTCATAATCAACAATACGTGCGTTAACAGTTACAATATATCAAGGAGCGCGGGAGCACTCCGAATGCAAGTATAGAATAAGCCTGAGGATCGACCGCGCTACATATACATTGAAATGGGTGCTCGAGATTTTGAAATATTCACTGCGTTTTTTAAATCGCATTTATATTATTCCATTAAGTATTAACGAGATCTATTTTTGGTATACTATGTATAAAAAAGTTTTTTTTTTACGGCAACGTGTACTAGGGCAACGATAATAATTGACTTTCAAAATATGAATTTCGTAAAAATTTCATAAAAATATTTCATAAAAATATCGATTCTTAAATATGAAAAAAACTACCTCTCTGTTAAATTTCAAAACGATTCGTTGTCTTTTGTTAAGAAGTATAACTAAGTTATTATATTTGTATGATTGTTACAATGATGGATTAACTTTAAACCACTAAGTCGAGCAGGATAGTAGTTAAATACCTGTTTCAAAACAAATATTTATTAGATTATTGCCAATACATACTTTTCTTTCTCAAACTAATGTATTTCTTTAAAATTTTTTATGACAATAATTAATTGTTTGTATAGGATACATAAATGAAAAAACAAAAAAGATATTTTTTATATTCAGTCAAATTTTTTAACAAACAACAAAGAACCACAAAGAAAACAGTTTTATTTATTAATAAAGTTTTGTTGTGAAAAATTTACTTTTGTTTTTTAAATTTAAAAAATGGAATCGATAAATTGGTTTGAGAAAGCATCTTGCCAATGAATTGGCAGCGGTTTTTTTATTGTTGGGGTAATTTTTCCTCCCTTTACCTTCTCCTTTTGCATTGACTTAAGTAGTACCGATCAATTCTGGTCTAAGTAAGTACTACCAGTTTAGCAATTCATGTGGGCGGTCTTTACGGCCTAAGCGTAACCGATCATACGTAGTCTAAGTTACTGCCGGTCGTTGGACACAGCGAGCACCTACCTTAATGTGGCCTAAGCTCTACCGATCATACGTGGTCTAAGTAGCGCCGGTTCGACATAGGTAATAGTGATTGTCTGCATGCCACCCTCACAGTAAAGTGTTATTAATAGAGCTTAAGTAATACCGATCAATTTTTGGTCTAAGTATTACCAGCGCTAAAATAATACACCACTGTGTCGTGGGATTCCAAGTAAGACGTGGGAGGTCGGTGAACTTAAGGATGGGGAATTAATAACAACACCAATATTTAGTTTTTTTTTTTATAGTGCTTTTAGTTTTAGTGATTTAACGAAATACTGTGGTCGAAAATAGATAAGTGTCTTTATGGGGCTCTTATGCTTTCGGGTTGATTCGGAATTAATACATGCAACAAACCTATAATATCATGCGCAACTGCCTCTGATATTAATCTCTAAAGGATTAATACATGCACCACGCCTCTGAATATTATGCGGTCCTGCCTCTGAGATCAGTTTTTCTACCGGGCTTTACGCTTTCGGGTTAGATTATTTATTTTTCGACCGTTTTAGATTTTTAAATCGATAACTATAAGCACTAGTAGAATCAAGATAATTCAAAATTAAATCAGGACATAATCGAAAGAGTTTATTATTCCCTATTAACTGGCTCCAGCCCTGGTATAGGACGAAAGTCCTGTCTAAAAACGAGCATAGAATTAATTATTTAATTCTATTGAAAACCCCTAACAATAAGTGACACTCGGACGTCACGTTTTGTAAAAATTTTAGTTTGGATTTAAATGCAGCAGAATCAGGAGTACAACACAATCCCAGCCAACCTGGACGTACTAATTTGCAAGGAGTTTTGAGTGTACAATAACGAGGGAAAGACTGTTGCTCTTGTTCAGCCATTATTTATCTGTATATAATAATGCATATATGGTTTACATAAAAGTAAGAAAAGCTATGTCCTGTTCAAATCTTTGATAAAAAGTATTTATCTAAGGGCAAAGTAATTTTTCAGAATGTTCTTATGTTGGCTAATAATTAAAAAAAATACACACATATGAAAAATATTATAGCACATTAATATAAATTTTTGCAAAAAATTGCAGGAGGTACAAACATTTTTCTTTTCTTTCTGTATTTTTTTTTTTTCAAATAATATAATACATTAACTAACAAGCTTTTTAAGCTTCATTATTAATTTTTAAATTACAATTTTTTTTTTTAACAAGCCTAAGTATAAATTTATAATTTTTATTACGGCGTCTTTAAATTATAATATTTGAAATTCATTTTGCCTTAGTAAAACGTGATCTACTATTATACAAATATTTGCTTGATGGATAAATTATAGAATAATTTATCCTTGCTGTATTATAAAAAACAGCTTGGCTCTTGTCAGGATTACAAAATCAAGCAAGGAAAAAATTTATTTCATGCCTCTGTGCTCTATGTTTAGAATGTAAAAGGCGGGAACAAAAACTGAAATTATAAAGCCCGACGACGCGGTGTGGAAAATCGATTTTTTCACAAATAACACATTTTGTAAAAATAATTGCGAAACTTATCGCTATTCTATATAAACAAAAAAAAATATATATAATAAACATTAGATCATACGCAAAAGATGTGGTACCTAAAGATTCTTGAATAGATTGATAATAAATATAAGTACATAGTAACAGTGAACATTTATATGACCGTTATAAAATATATTTAAAAATACTTTACGCCATTGTCAAGGTATGCTTTATCTACTAATATTAAATTCTGAATGGAAAATTATTGTACTGTTATTATTATTTATAACATTTAAAAATTATGAATTGTATATATAAATGATTTGCTTTCCAAAATATAAAGATACTTTTATTCAAATGAGAAATGGACCTAATTAATTTTTGTTTTTTAAATTACTTTTATTCTAGCGAAAAAATGTATTTACAGAAGAAAAGAAGGAAAAAATATTACAATTAACAGAATTAGACTTTTATTAGATGCATTAACTTTATTATATTTATAATGTTGATACTTTTTTTAACCTATTTTTTATTACATAATATGTTATAGTAACATTGCGTTTTATGACAAATAGATTTTTCTATTGACTTATATTTTCTTAGTAATTATTTGATATCCATGCCTTTTTATAGTATAGTTTTACATATTTTAAGAAAAATGATTAAGAATAGTTTTGTTTGTAACCAAGCGATTTCAATTATTCATGTTAAGGTGATGTCGGAGCCACGCTGATTGGTTGAAATTTTCCTAACCTCAAAGACAGAATATCATAAATAAAAAAAAGTATACCATTGTAAAGCACAAAAATACGGTGATCGCGTGTTCTTTTTATAATAAGGAATGTTTATAAACGTTATTCAGCATTTAATAATTTTTAGTTGAGACAAACAATGGGAAATACGACGCGAGGTGAGGATGCCGTTTCACATAGAAAATTGTAAGATGACCGTCACTTTTACGTAATTCCACGCGTCAATTTTAGGAATATTGAATTACATAAATTATTAAATATTTTGATCATTGAAAATGCTGTGATCCCGCATTCTTTACACGATAACAAATCGTTAGCAACTTAATTTTCAATATCACGAAGTAAATTTCACGTGAACAATGGGAAATACGGCTCGATATGGGGGTCACTATCGGTAAAGTTCGCTCCTACATCCCCTTAAATCATGTTAAATATTATAAGATTGAATAATTATAATTTTTAATGTTCATTTTGTTGTTAAAGCATATAAATGAAGTTAAAACGTAAATAAACGTTAAAAATCTATTTACACTATACTGTATTGATTTTTCGGAGATATCATTTACTGTTGCATATTGTTCATTCATGGAAAGCATGGATGTGCCATTTAAATAGTGACGTCGGCAATTCGACATACGGAAGATCTGTTAGGCCCCCGCTACATAAGAGCGTATTCATGCGGGCGCACGCGTATGCACGCGTAAGATAACTAGTAATTGTCGATGCAGCCAACGTGAAAAATTTAGTGCCTCCAAAGAAAGCAGAGAACGAACAGCTTTTTTTGGAGGCACTAAATTTTTCACACTGGCTGCATCGAAAATTACTAGATATTCCCTAGTTGCATACGCGTACGCCCGCGTGCATATCCTCTTATGTAGCGGTGGCCTTATTTGGGCAATTTTGTCTGCGTAATAATAGTACACGGAGAGAATATTGAGGGAGCAGCTACTCTATAGCGCTGATAGGAATGTAGGATAGAAACACCGAAGTTTTCGCATGGCGGCGCCACTAATATTGGAGGTCAGCCGTCAATTACAGGCGTCTGCTGTCTCTTGAGTTCACAGCGCTCACCTTCCAACGTTTGAGAGCTCTGAGTTCCCACTCACGCGCGGATAGATAAGGTAAAGGGCCCGATTATGAAACGGTTTTCGGTGACTTTTTTTAACTGCTCAATTAAATACCTTAAAAGTATTAAATATATTTAATGTTATACATCATTCGATCGGCAAATTTTTCAAAAATGATAATCCATTTTCATAATTTAAATTAGTACAAAATTATTTAGTTTATTAAAGAAATAGTGATGGAAGATTTGGTCCGTATTATGAAACACTGTTTTTTTGACTAGTACCCCTGTTTCATAAAATTTGTCCCTATTATGAAACATAATTAAATTACTTTTTTTCTTATTTTTCGTTTTATTTTTGGTATCAAATTTGGTGTTGTAGTTTAAGATACTTCTAATAATTTAAATTGTGAAAAGATCTTAAATGTATGTCTTCAAAAATATTTAAAAGTACTTATAAAATGCATGGTTGAAATATGTAACATTTTTTATTACTTTAGTCTTATAAAACGAAACTTTAATGATTTTAGTCAAATATCACATGAATAAACCTATACGAGAGGTCCAGATCTATTTATATTTATTTCTAAACTAAATAATTGATATGTATTACTTATATCAACATTAAATTCACATTAGTATAACTCGATCTACAGTATGGTTAGACTACAAGATACAATTTGCAGGTTAGGTTTGCTAATTTATAATTACTATTGTTAGTTAAGTTAAAAGTATAAATAACTTAAATATAAATAAAAAACTATATTTAAAGTAGAATGTATACGGTATTGACTTCAAATAAGTTGTAGATTTCTTAATAAAACCTTTTTTATACTGTTTCATAATAGGGACCTGCTGCGAGTTTCTGTACCTACTGTGAAACATCTATTTATTTAATAGTAAATGGTAAAAAAATCAAAGAGTTTGTATAGAATTTGAATTTTTTATATAAAAACTACATTGTAAACTACAATATATGTTCCAAAATCGATTAAATACTGAAAAATTAGTAAAACGACAAACAGAAAAAAAGAACAGTTTTCGTTCAAATGCCAGTGAATTTACAAGTGTTGAGAAACGGATGAAACTAATTATTTTTTTTAATACTTATACATGAAAAAATCATATATTTATTAATGAATATGTAAAAGTAAATAACACATGAATCTAAATATATTTTTTTTATTGAATTTAACGTTCGCAAATTACTTCTATTTTAATTTTTATTACACTGTTTCACAATAGGGACTACTTTTTGAAAGTGTTTCATAATCGGGACCTTTACCTTAAACAACGCACGTGCAGCGAAGATGCCACTCGCGTGAGTGCAGATATGTCATATGATATGGATAAAAGTTAAGTCGATCTAGTTAAGCAATTTCTAGAACACTTTTTTACTTGTTATGATCAAGATGACATTAAAAGACATTAATTCAAACATTATGCGCTAAACGCGTATGAATTTCGCGGGAAGAATGCATCAGAAGTAAAAACATTGGCCGCGCAAGCGCCGTTGACCAACCGACACTATAGTACCGAGACAGCCCGAAGCCCGAAACCGACTTGTACTGTGTGAGACAAAGTTTTGCGAGACAAAGTTGTTCTGGATCAAGAACAACTTTGTTTTGTCTCGATTTTGCGTTTCCCGAGGCAAAGTTGTTCTCGGATTTTGTGTGTCTCGAGTGTGAGACATTTTAGAAGGCTCTTGCTAAACGATCGTCAGATTTCATGAGAGCCCATATAAAACCTAACCTTCAATTTTCTGTAGTTTAAGATGACGCTTAGAATTGACGCTTGATTAAGGGGGTTCGTCCAATTTTCAGTTTATTTAGGAAGTCTTTGAAACTTTTTTCACATGTACCTGACATCATTATCTATATGATATCCTCACAAAAAAGAGCCTAGCTTCACCGTTATCGAGATATTAATTGTCAAATTTGAGCATTTTAACACGGCGTCTTATGGGACGTACACGCACGAAAGATCGATTCAGTCTATAACTTCAAAGATACATTTAGCGTTTGTCTGAAAAACTAATATGTTATTAAGATCAATAATTAGAATATCATATTACAAGTTCAGAGATCCTAGCTTCACCGTTTTTAAGATATTGTAGTTGAAAGTATGGAATTTTAGGTGTACGGCCGCGCGTGCAGACGACGCTGGAGCGGTGGGGGAACACACAGACGAGCGCCGCTCTGTGTGCACGCTCACAGACGGCACGAAGCTATGTGTATGTGTCAGTCCCGTATAAACACGCGCTCTGACTACAAGAGTAATTTGTGTCAAAATTAATAAACATATGCTCCAAAACCTATAATTTTATAGATAATAAAGTGTTAAAGATGAGGGTACCCTAAATTTTCAATAGGTATTTGGATTTTCGGAATGTAACAGGAACAGTAGCGGAACCGCGTAGAGCGGCACGCACAGACGACAAAGAGACGGAACAGAGCACGGAGCATAGCACGGAGCAGAGAACGGAACCTATTGTACTATCTCCCTAAGGCTGTCTCGAGTCGACACAGAGTTTGGCGATTCTAAATACAACCATATCCTTTTCTCAGTGTATATAATGTTGTATATTGCGAAATATTCAAGTACCTTAAAAAATCAATATCTACCATCCCCTATACACCGAACAACTGTACCCACCGATACCTTTGCCACCGCTTGCTCGGTTTACGCTCCACCTCCTTTACTTCACTGAGATAGACATCGCGTAACCACTTACACCACTAACCGCGTTCTCTCTCTCCGCCTTATCGACCGAAATCGCGCTTTTCACGCCGCGTAGGAAAACATTAGGAAGCACCCGCAAAGGATGGGATGCGCGCTGGGGCGATGTCATCGGGGCTCGCATTGTATCGCGCGCACCCCTGCTCACCCGTGTCCCTCCGGAGAAGATGCGTATTTGCGCCTGCTCGTGAGTCGAGAGCGCTAATTTCGCCTCGGCTTTTTTCAGTCTTGATGCGGTTTGGATAGTGATTTGGGCTGATAGAGTATATTGGTTGGGTTAGTGGGAAGATAAGTCATTGATAAATTCAATTAATATTTAACAAAATTAAATTTATTTATGATAATATGTCTCGTTTTAAGCCCTGACTTTTTTTTTTATCAAACATAAATGATAGCTTCAATAATGTTTACTTTCTTACATTGTAGATTTGCTCATTCTTTATCACAGATATACTACATGACATCTTTAAGTATTCACAAATACCATTTTCCATTTTTAAGATAAATCCCTACATACGAAACAACAGACTCCCACAGCAAATCCAGCCGATAAAACCCCCTCCCTGTAAAAAAAAAGCAAAACCCGAGAACGACGAGAGCGGCGCACTCTGAAATCGGTGCGCTCGGCAGCTATCAATCGACAACTCCCCTTCCCCCGTCTCCCGTTCGGCGACTAAGCACCGCTCGAACAATACGATGGCTATCAATTCCGGCGTGCGCGCGCGCTGGCGCGGACGCTAAGGCCGGCGAATTAGCCGATACACCCTCTCGCGCTATCGGCCGTTTCCGGCTCGCCGGTTCCGCAAGATGGCGCCGGTGCATATGTGCGCGCGAAAAAAAATGGATGCTCCAACGCCGGCAACTGCTCTGTCATTTGTATTGGCTCGCGAACGCAGGACCGACGATTGATCTTGCGTCGACGGCCTTGTTTTTTTTTTTTCGACGGCTTCTTTTTTAGCGTAACGCGTGGCGCGGCTTTTTTTTAGACGGGGTAGGAGTTGAAGTTGATTTGTTGGCCGAGGTGTAAGGGATGGGTGATTGTTTGAGATGAATAAGTTGTTGAGTTCTGGAAAATAATAATATTCTAAGAATCTTTCTTAAATGAGTATTTGGATTGCTAAAAAACCTAGAATGTTTGACGTTGTAGTATCACATCATGTGTATGTATAAAACTAGAACGTTAATTAATTCGAATTTATAATACAGAATATTAAATCCATATAATAACATATTTCAATTAATTATTAAATTATTTTTTTTTATCAAATATATTTTAATGAAAAATAATTTCGATTTCCCTTTTTGATCGCTAAACTGAAAAACTGCCGTTATTCATATATACATAAAAGCCTAGGCTTTCAACTTTCATTACATCTTTTTTCGCGGAATGCTGACCAAAACATAACGACAGCATCGCCCAACAAGCTTAAAACTTGAAACAAAAGCCGCCCTTCCGCTACGAATCCCAAAACAACCCAAAACAACTCACCGGCTCTCCTCGCTGAACCGTATTCTCCCTTCACAAAAAAAAAAACAAGATCTCTCTACACCCCCTCCCCCTCACCCCGTGTCACGCACAGCCCGCGTTCTCGCGCTCCGTTTCCTCCGGTTGCATAAAACAATCTTCCATTTGGACCGCATGAAAAATGCACGCGCGCGCGAACGAGCGAGGCTGCTGTCGCTCTAATCCGACGAAACAATTTCGCGCGGCGGATGATGACAACGAGAGAGGCGATTCTTGTCGTTTAGCTAGACGAGGAGGAATGCGATAAGCTGTGCGATGCGTGCGCGGTAGCGGAACGCTGTAAGGCTCTTAAAGCGAAATATTTTTTGGTGAGAGGTGGAGGTGCGGGCGCGATTGGAGTGGGATTGTTGTGACAGTGGAAGTTTGTGGTAATGGAAACATACATGCTACCGTGCAGGTTTAAAAGGCACATGCAAATAAATATCGCTTCGTAAATTTTATTTTTTTAATATTCGATTAAAGTTGATAATCAGTGAAGTAATATATAATGCTATTGGAAAGGAATATGTAATACTGTACGTGTCAGGATGTAACAGACGTATCTTCACGTAAGTTAATAGTATATTATGCAACAAGGGGGTAAAGATGTGGATTATTCCTACGGGTGGATTTCAGTGATTACCCAAGAGAATAAGCGACTTTACCCTTGTGTAGCATATAGCACCTTATTTCTGACTCGACTGTGGCCACTTTGTTGACTTGGAAAGTGGGATTAACGAAAAAAGCCGAAAATAAGAGAGTTAGAATGAGGAATTATAAGATTATTCGTATGCGGAAAAAAAGCTACGTTATTTCCCTGATAAAAGAGAATAAAGTATGAGAGGGAATCAAATCCTACTATGTCTCGCTTTTCGAGTCCATAATGTGGTTATTATAGACGAGTCCTGAATAAATGATTATTTTTAACACGCTAAATGAACACATTCTATAATATGGCATTTTACATAATTAAAATTGGCATTTAGCTAACTCTTCAACAAATCATAGACACTAAAAAATAATTTCGATTATTTAAAAACTTCTAAAATCAATACTACATAAGGAGATTCTCAATGGACTGCGATTAATCAAAGCAGCGATTGACAAAAAATGAAGTTCTTGTCAAAACAATAATTTAAACATCTTGAGGTAAACATAAAAAACATGTTTACGCCCTTGTTGGGTAATGTACTATTTTGAAATAGCAACGATAATAATTGTTGCTAATTCAATCCTTCTATTTGTACAAAAATCTCAATCGCTTACTATTCTCAATTTCAATACAAACTTCATTACGTCCGCAACTATCCTCAAATTCCAATATCCCTTAAACGTCAAAAACTCCTTCACCAACCCTCCTCGTGACAGTCTCCTCGCTCAGCCATCGGTAACCCGTCGAAGGCACTCATTCTCGGCAACCGCGCGACCCTCCCTCTCCACCTGAAAATTATTAAGTGTCCGTACATTCACTTAATCCCGCGGTGAATATATATCGCCTCGAGCGCGTTCACTCGTGCTATCTCCGAGCCGATCAATCACATCGCCAGCGCCCTCCGTTATTCACACCGAGTCATATATCATTCCGTTATCATCGGCTCTTTGTGCTAGCGCCTGGCCGCCGCCGCTCCATTTTCTGTCCGTTTGCCTCGCTAAACGCGCTCACTCTCTCGCGCGCGATTATTCTTTCGCGCTCTCTTTCGGGGGTTATTTTTGCGGCCGGATGCGCGATAGGTCACGCAACGGATGCTGCGTGGCTCTGTGTGTGGGTGTATACAGAGTGTGCTTCGATTTTGGGGGGCCGGTGGGTGGGGGATGACGTTAGGGTTGCGTGGGGGTATCGGTTTGTAGTGGAAGGGTTTCAGTTTTGAGCCGAATGATGGCACGAGGGTAGTAGAGTAAAAGTTTCATTGATTATGATGGTAATGTTTTTAAAACTACTATGTCTGGTTGATTTCGAAAAACTTACGTGACTTTTCTGGTGCGACCCACGAAGAGCATCCAATAGTATCAATAAAGCGGTCAATCTGTAAATCAAATACATTTATTTTTAATAAAACTCATACTCGTAAGAAATTTTTTTATTTAAAAGAAAAAACAATATTTTAAGATGAATTGTTCATTGGTTAAAGAAAATCGTAAACCATAAATGCTTACACTTTTAACCTTCCAATTGATCTTACATAAAATCAATCAAACGTATCCCACCCATAATCCATTATTAGACACCCATCGAAAGCTCCAATAAAACACCTATCTTTTCCATGCGGCAACATCTGCTATCACCTCCTCCTCTCCTAATTACCTTATCCTTAAAACAGACGCCGCGTCTTCTTCTCAAGCTCGCGCGAAATTTAACGAACCGTTGCTTCATTATCGGATCCGTTAATGGTGCGATAATTCAATATCGTTATGCGCGCGCGCGCGCGCCGATTCAATTAGCTAAGAGCGCTTGCGGGCGCGCGTCGTCGTAAAAAGCGATAGCGTCTGCTGTCCGTTAGAAATACAGCTATAAATCGAAGTTCCCGCGCGATAATCGTTAAA
This sequence comes from Torymus aiolomorphi, assembly GCA_036365515.1. NCBI lineage: Eukaryota > Metazoa > Arthropoda > Insecta > Hymenoptera > Torymidae > Torymus > Torymus aiolomorphi. The sequence goes on along the minus strand of CM070875.1, from coordinate 205,066,989 downwards.
TTTTAATGTTCATGGTGCATTGGTGGGCCGTTTTTTATCTCGCTGATGATCTTTGGAGTGTAAAATTGATCGGCATTTCCTTTATTCCCTTTATTCCCGCCGAAGTGGGAAAAAAGTGCTACGTTCATTCCTTACCCCTACTCTAGTCCCCAACGCCACGCACATGTGCCCTCGCCTTCGGCTCGGGCACAAACAGTGCTTTGCGCTGGGAACGAGAGTGAGGTTAGGGAATCAATATGCAGCCTTTTTTCCCTTTTCGGCGGGAAACGAGTACGAACTTTATAATAGTTGTGTCCCCTATATACTTAAACCTAACAATCATACGAAGCTTTATACACGCGTTCCCAATTCTGCGCCAATTTCACCTGGCCCCCGCCAGTGTAAATAATGTAGCGGCTCTTACACCGCCAAACGATATCCCTCTCTTCTCCGTTTATTTATTAGCTCTGGTTAGGACCAAGATGAATGTGCGCGCGCGCGCGCTCGACGAGTTATCGTTGCTTTGGAAAAGCGCGTTCTTATGACTTTCTCGCACGATATGCGAACGATCGTTCAGGGAGGAGGGGAGTTGTTTTTGTTTCGTGTCGAGATCTTACTTATCAGTGTTTCTTTCATTGTGGGTTATTTCTTTCGGTTGATGAAGTAATGATGAGCTCCGTTATTAATTATATGTTACATGTAATTGCGGAATGTATCATTCTGTTTTTAATTAACTACTAGTTCTTTCTGGCTACGAGCGTCATTTAGAAACAGTAATTTCATTTATTCTGCTTGAACAAAAATGAATACCTTTAACTTATGTAATTTTGAAAATGTATTTTTATACTACCAAAGTGTGAATTATTTTTTATATTCTAAAATGTTCAAAAATCATCCATCCTGCTTCAATTCATCCAATGCTCACAAGTTACAACCCAATTTCCTCCGACCTTTTCTGACCAGTAAAAATAACATTTCCACGACTATCCCTATCCCCCTGTTCCCGCTGTAACTCAGACCAACAATCACGGCCGTCCGCACCTAAACACGCAGATGCTAATCGCGCGCTAGGGTTTCTCGCTCAAACTATGGCCTCCGCGAAATTATTCAGAGGCGAAAGCGAACCCCAGCTCTGGATTATAAGCGCGCGATGACCGCGACAAGAAGTGCCAATTTTGGCGAGGGTGTCGATAGAGTGTGTTGTTGAAGTAACGACGCTGAAGTTAGCAGCTGAGATTTAGCAGCTACTGGGAAGAAACATGCTTCAGGGTCTTCCGAAACAAATTTTTCTTACTTTTTAGATTGATTTGGGTTATTAATATGTAAAAATTACTATAATTGTAAAATTTTATTAGGGGCGTCCACCTGTGCCATATTTCAGTGTCGTATTGAAGTAAGAGGTTCTGAAGATGTTGGTAGTTGTAGGATTAAGTTTTATATTGTTGTTCAAGAGCAAAAGAATATTTTTAATAATCACAGTAAGCGTGCAGTTCAAAAAGGTTTTATGTTAATACACTATTTTCTGTTAACAGTTTTCAAAATCATACATTTCTTAAAGAAACTTAAACTTAAGAGAATTAGAAAATTACACATCTATTTCTACACTTATCGAAGATACTGTTCAAGGAAACATCGCTAGCAATTTCATTCAGAAATATCTATGATATTATTTATAACCGAATGGTAAACCAACACTGCTGCAAATCTACAGGGGGCAAAAATACACGAAACATTTTCATTTCCGCGTTTCCACTGAGGAGAGCTGAGAATCTCGCCTTACCTTTTCTCTCTCTCTCTCTCCCGGAAATAACAGCGGAAAAAAGCTCCACGTTTAATTATTACCGCGCACAGAAGGGACAACGGTGAAGCCGCGCCGAAGGAATTTGCTTTCCGCGCTGCTCCTTCGTGAATCTTTGAACGCTTCAATTTTCTGCGTCTATAAGCGTCCTGTGCTTCTTAATAAACACGAAAAATGTCGCTTTTTTTCTTCGCTGCGCGCACAACTCATTATTTATTCCATGGCGACTTCCGCTGCTCGCTAGCGTGTAAAGGCGTGTGTTCCTTATCGAATTAGGCGCGCGATCTGGAGATCTTCGATGGGAAGTTAAAGACGAGCATGGGTTTATGTATGTGTGTGCGTGCTCAATTATCCTTGGGTTGAGAGGTGCACTTTGGCTGAGCGTGGATTATTCATGCGCGGCGATGGGGTTTCCGTTTTGCGAGGGGGATGTATGATGGCTTTCTGACAGTGGAAGGTCGTGTCACAGCGCAATCAGTTTGAATGAACATTAGTACTTCTTCTCTCTTAGTAGAATCTGTATTGATCCATTCATTCATATACTGTAACGAACATATTGAAATAAAGTACTGTATTCTAGCAATTATATTTACTTTTTTAGAAGTCAAAGGAATTTCATGAAATAACAATTTTTTATGTTTAAATAATTGGGTATTAAAAAAAATTTACTTTTTCAAAACTTAATTTTTGAATGGAAAAAAAAAATTTTTTCGCAAAACAAATGTAAAGCTGAAAAATTTCTCTTTCGTTTACAAGTTCCATGATATTTTTAGAAGGCTACAACTTTTTAATTTTAAATAAAACTGTTAAACATAGTGCATTAATTTTTTTTTTTGTGCGAAGTAAACCTTGTTATTCGTTGCTTTTTAGGCACGACCGACACTCCCGAGAACCTTATAGCTTCGCCATTGTGAAAAATGTATCACACAAAAGCCGACATTTTATAGCGCCAAAATATGTTTTGGGTCGTTAGAAACTCCATCAGAGCATTTTTTTCTAATCATTTTTCTTTTTGTTTTGTTTTTGATAAAATTTTTTATCTTCTATTCTATCATAATAAAATTGCGAAATCATAGAAAGAGTTTAATAATTGTGATAAATATAGTAAAAGTTAACATGCTGTTTCGAGTAGAAGATTCCAATACATAGTTGGAACCGCAGTAGCAAGGCGGCAATAGCCGCGAGTCAACATTATAAACGAAAGGCAAAAGAGTCATGGTGACTCGCCCGAATTAAATAGCTGCAGACACAGGAACCGTGTCGCTAGGCCAGAGTTTGAAGCCATATTGGCAATAGCCCATCTCATATGTGTTCAGGAAAAGAGGGGTTTATCTTGACTTTGGCTATAAAATCGGTAGCATCCCCCGAGGCCGGGGACTAATAAAAGCCACGACAACCAGTAGACCATCCCAGTCAACCTTACAAGACCAGCGACAACCAGATTACGGAGCTACCAGGTCCCTCCTTGCCACTGGTAAGAAGTCTACATTCTACCACTTCCCGCAATTTACTTAGGAGCGTCTCTCTCTCTCTCTCTCTCTCTCTCTCTCTCTCTCTCTCTCTCTCTCTCTCTCTCTCTCTCTCTCTCTCTCTCTCTCTCTCTCTCTCTCTCTCTCTCTCTCTCTCTCTCTCTCTCTCTCTCTCTCTCTCTCTCTCTCTCTCTCTCTCTCTCTCTCTCTCTCTCTCTCTCTCTCTCTCTCTCTCTCTCTCTCTCTCTCTCTCTCTCTCTCTCTCTCTCTCTCTCTCTCTCTCTCTCTCTCTCTCTCTCTCTCTCTCTCTCTCTCTCTCTCTCTCTCTCTCTCTCTCTCTCTCTCTCTCTCTCTCTCTCTCTCTCTCTCTCTCTCTCTCTCTCTCTCTCTCTCTCTCTCTCTCTCTCTCTCTCTCTCTCTCTCTCTCTCTCTCTCTCTCTCTCTCTCTCTCTCTCTCTCTCTCTCTCTCTCTCTCTCTCTCTCTCTCTCTCTCTCTCTCTCTCTCTCTCTCTCTCTCTCTCTCTCTCTCTCTCTCTCTCTCTCTCTCTCTCTCTCTCTCTCTCTCTCTCTCTCTCTCTCTCTCTCTCTCTCTCTCTCTCTCTCTCTCTCTCTCTCTCTCTCTCTCTCTCTCTACCAGTATATAATATTTAATAATCATTGATTATTATTCTTTATACATTATTCGTTATATTTCATTTACACATTTTTGTGGACTCAACCCGGACAGGCCACGAGAACGAGAACCCCTTCATGCGTAACAATACAAATTACAGTTTTTAGTATACGTTGTAGTAATCTTCATGAGAATATGAGTCTGCCCTACATTTACAATATAATATAATAATTTGTACTACACAATTTTACTTTTCGCACGTTTTACACTTGACCACTAATTTTCTTCGAAGAATCAACCTTGTTCCACTACCCCAGCCACGTGAAACTTCCTCAACCACCTTTATACCTCACACTCGACGTGTTATCACCGATGACATCGAGTTATCAGCCGCTAACCGCTACTAGCCCAAACCCTCCTCTAGAATAAGCCATTAGCTGGAGCTCGATTAAAAACGCCGGCGGAGAGGACGCGCGACGCTGACCGTGGGGCTATAGCTCTCGGCCCCGCGGGGCAGCTTTCGGACGTCTCGGGCGGACAATTACGAGGGTCTCCGATTACGTGAGACGAAATTACGAAGAGCCACCGTCGCCCGATTGCGTTACACGTGTCGAACGCGCCGGCGGGCCTAATGCTTGCCCGACAGATGCTCGCGCGAAAGTTTTCTATTTTAGAAGGGTAAGAGGATGGCGAGTATAAGGGTATGGGAATTTGCACGGGGATTAGATTTGCAGTCGTTTGGCAGGGTGCTGGAATGGGTTGGCACTGTTTTGCGAAGATAATTTTTGGAATTAACTTTATACATTCGCGGTAATTTTATTATTTTACTTTGTAAATTATAATGATATATATTTATATTGTATGAAAATTATGGATTTATTTAGGTCGTTATTTTTCAAGGTATATAAGTACACTGACAGAAAAAATCTGGTAAAAATTCTTATGTTGTCGTGTAAAAATTACCATGTTGGAATCGTAACTCGACCATATGTCGGATTTTTAGCAGAATTTGCAATACACGTAGGAAAAATTCCAAGTCTAACATGGGAATTTTTTTATAACTGATTTTAAAGAGCGAAAAAAATTATTTCATCCTTTTTTTTAGGAGTGGGGGAGGAGCGAGTATCAGACACATAATTATTATATTTAGACAATACAGAAGTTATTTTTGAATTAAATATGATTAAAGAAAATTTATTAAATAAATTAAAAATTTTTGACGACATCGAGACTCGAACCTGGAACCCTTGGCACGGTAGTCAGGAACGCTAACCACTTACCTATAAAGACATATGTCCTACAAAATTTTGGAACTTGTATATCCCCAAACGTAAGATATGCGCGCTAATTTTATAACAAATTATGCTTTAACTCGAATAATACTATTCTCTATTTTAGCGTAATTTATTACAAATGTTATATATTAAGAATATTGTTTAACATTTTATAAATATTACCAATACCTTAAATTAAACAAGCTCATTTATTTATTAATGAATTTGTATTTTCGATATAATAATTTTTCACAACCTTCCTTAAAAATATTACAAATAAAAAATTATTTTAAAAATTGTCTCATCATAAAAAATAAAAAAAAAATAAATAAAAACAAGTATATTGGATTAGAACGGCACATTCAGTTGTTGCGTTTAGCGTTTGTGTTTTGTCTCGATGTTGCCAAGGTGGATTGAGTTTGTTGACATGTATCTGTCTGAATCTTTCCTATTTTGACATTGAAGAGGTCAACTTTTCGTGCACTCGCGGGCTGTTTACGATTGAACGTGTGAATTCTTATTCTAAAACTCTCTCAATTTTTACCATGCTAGCCTGGGAAAATGTACAAAAGATAAAGTTCCATTAGCCACGTGTTAATTTTTACTATGCTGGCATAGGAAGTTTTACTTGTGACATTGGACTTTTTCATATAAAAGATAGTAAATTTTTCGATTTTAAGCAGTTGTGGGCAACTTCCAAGAGCAACATAGGAATTTTTCCCCGGGTTTTTCTGTCAGTGTATTGTCCCAAAAACGTCATTTATTGAGTCATTTTTCAAGTTTTGGATATTAAGGAGGTTCTACCCTGGTGGAACCTGATTTTATGATTTGCCTAATAAATAGCTAGTTTTAGTGGGATATAGCCAAAAACTAGCCACTTTTTTTGTCCATTTCTATCTATCGATGAAACGATTTTTCCAACATTATTCGACCATGTAATAGATTAAAAATAGAATGACTTTTTTTAATGATTTCCACAAGCTTGTTCTTAATTATTTCAAAGGTATTAAAATTGGGGAGAAAAAGAAACTGTTGGTCAGTTCTTTTAGTTAGGAAATGGCTAGTAGAAGGCTTGTTCTTATGACGAGGAGTGAGAGAGATAGAATCTAATAGAAAAATATAGGTTTTTTTTTTTTTTTTTTTTTTTTTTCTCTTTTTCTCTCCTCTTTACCGCCGCAGCCGATTGGCCTAGCTGGCGGGGGCCTTCCACCACCTTGGTGTGGAAGTAGTGCCCATCCTATAACTTTACTATTTTTCCTCTCACATTATCCTACCTATTTTATAACCCTCCTGGAAGACATTTCCGGTGAGGACATATTTCAGTCTCGCACCGTGTTGGTTAAGCCAACACTCTGGGATTCCACTGAAAGGAAATCCCGGGGAAAAATCCGCCTTAAAGCAGCCGGTGTCTTGGTACTTTTGCCCGCCGAAAAACAGCTCGAAAAAAATCCGAGTGATTTCACCGGCAATCGAACCCACGACCCCTGGAACGACGTTGTTTCCGTGACTAGCATGCTAACCACTGAGCCAACGCCGCTCGTTAGGTTTCAGTTAATATTTAAGAAAGGAGTGCTCTAAATGGTTTTTTAGTCTGTGTTTATTGTTTACATTTTTGTAAGCTATCCGTTACAATTGAATGCTCTTAAATGTAGCGTCAAGTCTATGAGTAAATTTAAATTGAATATTTTGAGGTTATACTATTCTATTTCCCATTTATTAAATGGACGAAGAATAGGGGAAAAAGCGTTTCAACATGGCCATTAACTAGACATTTATTCTAGCTATTTACTGGCTTTCTGACCACTTCGTAACAGACAAATTTCTGCTAGGGTACAGCAACTCTTTAGTCTAATGCAGTTTGCGTTCATATAAGTTTTTTAATGCAAATATTAAACTACTTATTTGAAGTCAATTTGACTACGTAGTAAAGTCAATTAAACTTCTTTGTTTATGTGCCGTATTTTTCTGCTACGTCTGCAAGTGTAGGTTAAGATAGTACATATTAACTATTTCATAACTAAACATGACTCCAAATCTAAAAAGTTTTGTATAAATAAACCTAGGATAAAAAGAGAACCTAGAAAACAAAAATTTGTAAAAAACAAACCGCTGCCAAGTCATTGGCACGTAGCTTCTTCAAACTAATTTATAAATTCTTTTTAACGTATCATGTTATGCAAATTCAACAATTCAATTATTATTGCATTTTTTAACTTTAAGAAAATATATACAATGCTATATTGAACAACATTGTATAAAAACCATTTATGCTTCTTACATAACAAATAATATTCATATATTGTCTTTTAGAAAACTTATTAACGATATATACATAAGTCGACGTCAACAGGATTTACCTGAATTTATCATGGACATTTCAAAAAATCTAATCTTTCAAATTTTGTTATAAAACGCCAAATAATTACAAAAATAAGTTGCTGTCTTTGTAAGTATTCAAAAACAGAAACTGCGGATAACATAATTATCACATTAGCGATACCACAAATAACTCAATCCCAATCCTTACAAAATATAATTGATTATAATTTAAATAACTGAACATTAGATTCAGAATGCAATAAATGTAAAGTAAAACTACAACAAAAAATTGATATGAAAATTGAAAAAAAGAAAATTTTACAATTAATGTTATTTACAATGAATAAATCGAACAATATAGTAAAACTGAATAACTGTAAAATAACAAATATTCCTACCAGGTATATAAATATTGATAACAAAATATGTAAAATTACGAATGCAATATTCTACCATGGCAATAGTATTGATTCAGGACATTATACAAATATGTTACGAAAAAATAATACATGGCTAAGAGTAGATGATTCGAACGTAAGAAAACAAAGTTGACCTAAATACAGTAAAGATCTATATGTTATTTTCTTAGAAGAGACATGATAATCTACTATTTAGTTATTTAATTCACTAAGAATGAAATAAATAAAACACAAAGTGGATTAGGCCTTTTTGTATAATATTATTTTTAACAATAGATTGGATTATATAAATCAAGTGTGAAGTTAAATATAATATTATGCAAATGGGGATACCACTAAATACGAGGTTTTATTGTTTTTACTTTTAAATGTTTCAAGTCATTTGTCAAAGTCATATATCTCATATATTATTATTTATATATTATCTTTATTTATTTTATTCATTTCATATAAACCATATTTTAAAACATATACATAACATATAAGACCTTGTCTTCGGAAAATATAAGGCGTAAATTAATTTAATCTCCAAATTCAGAAGCTTTATATTTTCTTAAAAAAAAAAACGCGCCGTGATATCTACCGCTAGGTGGTGTGGAAACGATATCAAACAACAAAAGTATGTGGCTCATTTTTTTTGTTTTGCTTCTTCCTAGTTTTCTGTGGCATTGCTAGTCAAAAATTCATTTTTGCTCCCTCCTATGTTAAGCACTTTTGTTTTGTCCCTACATTATTTGACTTAATAATTTAAAATTTTTGAAAAAACTGTTTTTTTAAGTGATAAGCTTAATAAAATTTATTTAGTAAAATGAAGTTGTAATAAAACATTCGCTATTGGTTGTCTGTTTAAATGTAGAATGTAATTGGTCGTCACATACTTTTTACTCAAGGTGTTATGTGATTGGTTGAGAAACTAGCCTATATATTAAATTATCTTTGTTTCATATTTTGATTCCTATCCTCTTTTTAAAAAACTAGTGTCTAAAACAGAGCACGCTACATGCTCCTGTAGACACTAACCTATTTTAACTACTGTATTAGCCAATGAAATTTTTTGGTAACGCTCTGATGTCGGTTCTAAGCTTCAATTCGATAATAAATCTCTATCTCCCTTTTATAATATGATGATTATGATGATTATGATGATGATGACGGAAAAATGAACCTGAAATAAAATATTTCTAATTGACTTATTCTTATATTCTCTAATGCCTGATGAGTTAACAAGATGTATCATAAAATGTTTAACCTAAATATTTGTGTACTCTCAAAATTGTAACCTCAAAACTTTTGTATGTAAAATGGTGTTATTAAAATTAATTATAATGTAATTGTAGTATATGAAGTATAAGTAAGTAATTGCAAAAGTTGCGTAATTGAAATATCAAAATTAATTTAAGTATTAATTAAAATGTAGGAATTTCAATCTTATCATTTATGAAATTTAAAATTTAAAATTAGATATATGTATTAAATAAAAATTAGCTGCCACTGAAATTATTTACACGACCTTAAATTATCAAAAGATGCAAAATTAAAACAATTTTACTCCAGTTATTTTGCAACAAAGAAAATCATTTTTAGAAATACCAAAATTAGAAATATCAAAAATTTCAAAACTATGATCTGGTTGAAATTTTGCACATTTATTACCTATATCGCCTACAAAATAGTCTATAAATTTCGAACTAATACATGAAGCCGTCATTTAGAATTTATGAGTTTTAAGAGAACGTAAAGAACATTTCAATCTTCAATATCTCTAAAAATTAGGAACAAATCCTTTTACCTAAAGAACTTTTACGATTTATATATAAACTCTACATCTACTCAAAATTTCAACGTGATTAAAGCAATTTTACTATAGTTATCATACAACGAAGAAAATGACTTTGTCAAATACCAAAATATACCAAAATTTTAAATATCAAATATCTCAAAAAGTAATCGTACGATCTTAATGAAAATTCACACAAGAAATTGTCTATAAATTTGGAGCTGATTTATCGAGCCCTTCTCAAGAAATTGGGATTTGAAAAAACACACGCTCGCATGCACGGATACACACACATCCATACAGACATTTTTCATAAACTATGTATTTTGATTCCTAACACCTCGAAAAACGATTACAACATGTTTTTAGAACAACTCAAAAAATTACTATCACAAAGCTTCCTCTAGGAGGAAGCAGTTGTTAGATGAAATGGAAAATGCTCCAAAACCATTGAGATTGAACAATGTCATTACTATAGTAATATATAGTAATATTTCTTGTGTTTATTAGAACAAGTAGCCACGTTGCTAAGCATCGTGGCGCACTCTGAATTAATCTACGAGATATCGCCAACTTAAATACTTCATATTTTACGATTTTGGCTGGCAACATTATTTTTCTTTTCGTATTTTAAAATCTTATATTAAAATTTATTAGAATCTCTGTTTTGAAATTCGTGATAGATTTCTATCAGTTAAATTTCACTTCCGGTCTCCTTAAACCTTGAGGTCATAAGAGACTACGTAAGTATAGTTGCCGTTTTTAAAATAATTATTCTCCAATTTTCCCCAGGCAAAGTGACCCGAACTTTCGGATACAATTTCTTGAAATATTAATTGATATTTATGGAAAGTTTCACTAACCCTTTAAATAAGAAAAAGTTGAAATATTAAAATGAGTTTAAATTTGGCTTTTCCAATATTGTGATTTTGTCCCCATATGAGTAATTCCGCCGAACTTTTCAAATTTAAGCTAGAGAGAAATTGAAAATTGAAAAAAAAAAGTTAAGAGCACACTTTCATATGACCTTTTTTCTTCCTTTCTAGACTTTAAATAGTGAAAAAGTGGTACCGTTACTCATTTTTTTTTCAAAGCCATTTTTTTTTTACCGGATAACTCATATGAAAGCTATTGGAACATCTAGTAGTTCGTGATAATCTTTTCTGTATAAAAGTCGTAGGTTTTTATATAGTATGTGAAAAACTACTTACTTGCCTATTTCGAGATGCGGTATATGTTTTTGTGAGGGATAAAATGTATCGATCTCACCAGACAAAAGTTATTTTTCATTGACTTTGTCAGTGTGCCAGCGATTGATTGTGTTTTTTAAAACGAGTTTCGTTTTTAATAACGTCATTCAAAGTAATGTAAAATAAATTCTATAAGCGGAACACTGATGAGTAACAAATCATATTATTTGTTATGTCAAAACAAAGGTTTTTCCATTATAAAAACCTAAAAAAATGCAAAGCCATTTTTTGAAAAGCAGTATGGAGACAAAAATTCAATATTTGCACAACTCTGGTAACCCTTAAATAATTCATTATGTAAGTCGTTTATTAATAGGCACACATCTGGAGTTGACTTCTTGAAAGTACATGTTAAAACAATTGTGAAAAAACTTTTTTGAAATCATTTAGTAAAAAGCAATTTTTTTAATCTCATAAAGAAGATAATAATTTATACGAGTACCACTTGAGTATGCGTTTAATTTTGGTTTTTCTCCTTATCATACGTAATTTGTACGATTCTAAATTGGGGTTTGGTACCCAGGTGATGTTCTTCTAACCCCATTTAAGAACTATAACCTGCACAGAATTCCATCTAGTAAGTACATCTAAAGATATCAAAGAATTACTCGAATTTGAAAAGTATGGCGGAAATACTCATATACCGCAGTTGCAACGGCAGCACCAAATAGCTCGCCACTGCAGTGCCTGGCTAAACAGGGATTCATTCTACTCATTTATATTCACTAGCATGACAATACAAAAGCAAAGATTGTTCCCAATTGTCTTGTTCATGACAAACAACATAATCCGCGCGAACCATCCAAAATCTCGCCTATAAACTTCTACGCTATTCCCGGGCACCTCCTCTCACTTCACCATAAATAAACCCAACTAACGAGACCACGGCGCGCCGTAAGAACCCCGAAAATCATAAACCCCCCCACGTTCCAGAAACCGCCGCTTGCCTTACTCCGCGAAGACAAACGTCTCGCGGGCGCTGCTGCTCCTCCTTGTCTGCAGACACCTCGCGATCAAGATTCATTCTCGGCCCATAAACCGCGCGGCATTAGAAACAAAGGCAAACGAGGAGTTATACGCGCGCCTTTGTCGGCGCGCCCGTATTATGACGGATGCCGCGCGCGCGATAGCGGGTTTCTTATACGAGAGTTTCGCCGCGTCTTCGAAGGGCTACGAGAAGAGGCGCCAGGAAGCCAATGGCATCTGCCGTTTAATTGGTCGTTGCGGAGTTCGGTGTTATTGGTTTCTTCGGAAGGGTTGCTCGGTAGGAATGCGGTGAGGGGCAAAGGGCTGAGATTTTGAACGAGAGGCTTGGGTGAATTGTTAAGGTTGTTTTGTAAAGAGGTAAGAATAGTTTCTACTGCATGTTTAATGACTTTAATTGATGTTGAGTCTTATAAATGTATCGTGTTAATAAAGCAGGCCAAAAACAAAATCATTTTCCCTCAGCTTTTTTTATCTCGAACCATAAAGATTCCATCGGGGCGCAGCGCTAGCCACTAAACGCATGCATTAAACGCCGAGTAAAACAGTGCGCGAATGAAAATGTCATTCGACTTTACAGTCTTTCGCGGGTGCGGAGTGTACATCGAGATGTCGTTATCGCTTCGCTTAATTTCGCAAGCCCGCCCCGCGAAACGAGCTCCTTGCGATATCTTTACGAGACTTCTTATGACCTCGCGTGAAGCGATTATATTCTGACGCTCGAGTTCGTCGCCGGCTATATTGAATTATTTCATTACGAATAATTTACATAGCTCCGAGGTTATTATGAGCATGCATAGTGTAATAATTTTTCATTGGTTCAGTTGATGACATTACTTAATTATGCTGTGAATATAATCTCTGTGTTGACTATTTTAAGGAGTGGTATTATTAATATTTATAATTTGCTGAATTATATTAAAAAGCTAATTTCAGATTAATTTTTTTCTTTGCAAAATTGTTTTTCAATTTTCTAAAATGCACCTTACGATTACAATTTGTTATTTTTAATATGTAAATAGTGGATACTAACATTTAAAACATTTCAATATGTTTCCACAGCAAACGTAAATCAATATTTAGAAAATCCTAATTTAATATACGTAATCCTTATATTCCGAAATTTAAATACTGCGGAAAGGATTTATAAGTCCCCAGAAAAATCAGTCATTCAAACAATACCGTATTACTATTCTGCTACTGCTCAAGTCATATTGTATGCTAAGTATTTTTCTCCCTCGCAAAAGGTTTATAATAATAAAAATTTACTCATAAGTACGCTTAACTACATCTATAAAAGAAAATCATAATAACGATACACCCCCTCCCTTCTCTTTCGCGACTAATTGCGTACTCTCACTGTACACGTGGGTGAGTTCCGGAATTTTTGTCTCAGTCTGCACGCCGTAATAAGCGCGCGCACAAGCGCGGTATTTAGCATAAATGTAAAATAAGCCGCGGGGGATATAAATCGCATTCCCATTAGAGTCCGGCGTGTGCGCGGATTAAAAATTAAATATTACCAGGCCGGGCCGACGGCGATTAGGATGGAAGAAAAACGGAAATCGCTCGTGTTGCCTTGTTTCGCCAAAGGGCGGCGTGCGAGGCGATTTTTTGTTCAGACAGGAGGGTTTGGGTGTCGACTTTGCGTTAGAGCAGTGGTTTAACTTGAGTGAATTTTTTAGAGTTAATGGTTTAAGATTTTTGAGCTGTTTTTTGTCATTGAAGCTAATTTTGAATATTTTTATTAAGAAAACGCAATGTAAAATTTCATTAATCTTTTGAGTAAAAGATTCCAGAATTGATATATGAAAAGTAATAATCGCCAGGAGAAATGATTTTATAACTTTCGATGTTTTCATACGATTATCGTCATATCTTGTGTTAGACTATTCCTTTTATTCAAATAAAAATGAATCACCCAATCCGATACTTTTTCGAATTATTTTTTATGTATTTTGAGAAAAGTAAATAGCAAGTATTTGTTTATTGTTTGTAAATATAGATTGAACTCGGTAAACGTTAAAAAATACTTGAAAAAAAAAATAAAAATACTTCTCTTTATTCTGCATTTTTCATTTTATACCTTGTGTACGAACCAAAATAGAAAGTACACAGTCAAACAAATCGTTTTTCATTTTTGTAAATATTGAAAAAATTCACGAAACACAAACTAAATCCCAACTCTCAAGCAAATCACACTTTAACCACTTTTCACTCCGAGGAAAATTCTCTGCCCACTGTAATTAACAATTTTTCCAAATCGATCAATCAAACACGAACGACAGGCAGAGCGACTCATCGCAACGGCTTTAATATAACACTTCGTTGAAATTCTTTTACTACCATACCTCCATGAAATCGCAATCGATATCACTCATATCCGAGGAAGGAAAAAATCACCCTCTGTCAACGAGAAATTCAATTCGATAAGCACGTACGGAGGGGGGCTCTTGAAAATCTGGTATCAACTTTTCAAAGTTCCGTGCGAGCGGGGGTGGAATGCATTTTTTGAATGGAAGTACAAAGCTTGTGCAAGCACGTATGTTTTCCTACTCCTGTTACAGACGAGTATTAATGGCGTTTTCACGAGTTTAAGCCGGTATCGATTTTCCTTGAGTAATGAACAAATTTGATAGCGTGTCGAGTGTGATGCATATTTAAAATAGGTGTGCTGATTATCCATATTAAAGAAATGGGTTTGGTCTTTAGTTAGACACGATTTAAATGAAAACTAATATAAAAAAAATTCTTTGCACTTTTGGTAAAATAATTTTATGTAGTGTGTTGTTTGTTCTTTAAAAATAGAAGTATGTTTTGAAGAGCCCTATTCCTATGAGATACGAGAGATTAAAAATGCAGCATTATAGCCGTGGAAATAGATATGTAGTCCAAATAAGTAATATCGTTGATTTCCACGCATTTGTTTTTAATTTTCTTGCTTTATAGAACATAATTTTAAAGAAGCAAAGTATTTCTTCATGCTATAAACAATGACACAGATCTCACGGGCCCTTAATTTAAAAAAAATAGCTTCTCATATCTTTTACACAAAACGAAAAAGTTCACTTTTTGGAAATAACAATAGCATTCGCGAAATACTTTTCCACGGTCAAACCATTTTTCTCTGCATTTTTCTACCTCGCTGTAGCAAAGCGACGCTATCTCCAAAATACTCCACTAATCCACCCCCATTTTTTCAACACGACACTTTTCGCACGCAGGGCACTAGCGACAAAGGGAAATCATCAAACGTGCAAGCTTGCGCATCATATCATCCCTGTTTGCTCGCGCAGCGAAGTATATACTGCAACTCGACTCGCTAGATGCACGCGTACAGCTCCGCACTCGAAAAATCCGGTGTATCGAACTTTCAAAGCTCTACTGCTCCCGCATGTGACTCTTTCTCTCTCTCTCCTGCATTTTTTCAATTAAAAGTCAAACGACGACGCTCTCAAATTGCGCGCCGTAGTGTCGATGATGCGGGCGTGTACAGGAGAGGAGAAAAATGCGCGGGAAGGCGGGCGAGGTACGGTAGCGGCTGATAACGAAAAATCGCGGGTCGCGAGATAATTCAAACGAATGTACGCGGGAAAAAGATGAGCCGCGGCCATCCGTAACGGTTAGCCGCGACGAGATTTGTCGACCCGTATTCTTCCTCCCTCCGCTTTATCGTCTTATAATACACGCGTCGAGAGATGACCATTCATCAGGGGGGAGTCTTTCATTCTTCCGCTGGAATTGAGAGAAATACGTCCGCCACGGCTCGATTAGGAGGGGAGAGGAGAGAATCGGTCGGGCGATAAAGATGATTTAGACTGGAGCTGTGTGTCTTTGCGTAATTGAAGAAAATGGCTCCTTGAGTTATTGTAAATTGCTTCGCTGGCCTTTTTTTCGACGGGATTTTCGGCGGAATAATGACGACGATGATGAGGATGATGATTCATTGGGGAGGCATTTTGTAGCTGTTGGATTCATGAGAATGGTGGGGAGGGAGATGTCAGATGACCGTCGGGTCAACGATTTTTTAACGGATTTTTGTGAGACTGAAACAGTGGGCTGTACTACTTTTTAGAATCCAATTCCATTGCTGTCGGATAAGTATCATGCATACACTAATTCATAAATGTAGTTTTTTGTGAGTAAAAGTAGCAATTTTATCGTTGTTACCCCTGAAAATACTGAAATTCTTGGAGTAATTACCAACGTTTTGGAATTTGCGGTATCTTCTGTTGGACTTAAATCGGGGGTATACGGATCCTTGTAATGGAAATAAAATGGTGTTTGTTAATATTTAAATGACTTTCAAAGTGTAATATATTTTTCTCGAAAAGCAACTGCTGCTTGTTTGTTTTTCGATCTTACTATTATACCAGTATCTAGAACTATACCTATCGTGCTCAGGTACGGTAGTCTAGGAGCTGGGTACCGTCCCGTTTGCAATAATATGTCCCCGGGTAAAAACAGGTGTTTCTTATAGATTTTGACCCGTAGAATCCGAATATCGAGGTTAAAATTCGAAAAAAGTGGTAGAAATTGTTTAAAACGCATTTGTTTAAACAAATAAGAAACTGTTATTATTTTTTGTCGGGATAATTTTTTTATGAAAATTTAGGCTATTTTAAGACGAAATGCCCCTTAGCATTTTTTTCATAAAATCAATATTTAAAAAGTTATGAATTTTTGAAGTTTGATTTTTACGTTTTTTTTGCAACTTTGATTAACAATAACTTTGGAAAAAATCAACATTTTTTGAAAATGAAAGTTTCCTCTTATGCTTTGAGATAAAAACTACCATATTCATTTGTATTATTTCAAGTCTTACGTTGTTAACTATTTATTTCGTTATTTAACAAATACTGCTTTTTCGATATTTCCAAGCACTATTTCAATACACGGTTGGAGTAACGCGCGCATTCAGGGCTTTTCAAAATCATTATATTTGAAAGTTAAACCAATACCTAACTATTAGTGCAATTACAAACCAATTTTAATGTCTAATAAATAAACAACTTATTGTTTAAACAAAGAAAAAAACAAATATCAACATTTGACTTTTTCATACATAATATATTACATTTCGTTTACTCAAAAATATAAAATTAAGGTAATCCCAAGAAATAATGAAAGCAAATTAGACAAAAACAAATATTTAATTTAAATATAAATACATACATAAAAATGAATAACTAAGTAAAATATAATATTATTTATACTTATTCTTACACGTTTCGTTTTTCTGACAGAAACAGAATGAACAACATGCAATCGCTGCTCGAACACAACAACATGAGTTTTTGATGCATGCTTTACATTGGCAGTTCGCCACAAAATCATCCATAGGGGGTAATAAAATTAAAACTTTTTGGGGAATCAATAAATCATCTTCTTCAATAAATCCAAATAGAAGAGGATTTAATTTTTCACCATATTCATTCAGGCAGTTTACTTGTAAGTGCGTTACATAAAACGCACGTTTTATATGTAATCTAATAGAAATTGATGTCGGCGGTAAATCGCATACACTGTTATTCGTAGAATAATGATATCTAAAACTGCGAAGCTCATTAAAATTTTTACAAGTACTATTTTTTTGTAGTACTTGTATTAAATACTCTTCTGCTTTTTGCACGCACTTCGTAATTAACACCTCTGATGAGCCTAACAAATGAAAAATTTACGACCCATTATCAACAAATTAAATAAGGAAAGCTTTTTCGTTTTTATATGTGATCAAAATTTTATTATGTTTTTTGTTTAAGGGGATGTCGGAGCTATTTCAGGCGTCTGTATCATATTTTTCGAAAACTTTTTGGAAAACTCGATTAATAATTACGAAATAAATTACTTTCCACCCTCGTGCGCAAAGTAAGCATGTTGCACACTGCGCTACATAGGGATAGAAAATCGATTTGCGCACACGTTTAGAAAAAAAGTTTACACAACGTGTGCGCTTAGGTACTTCCCACACTCGTCTTTTTGTGAATCTCGCTATGCTCGTTTTTTTGTTAAGCATTTAATTACATTTCATTGAGAATCAGTTAAGAAACAATAGATAACAGAGATAATTAATGGAAATTTAAAACTCAAAAAGATAAAAAGAAAACCGTAAAATGTTGGTAAAGATGTAGTTGAATACTAGCTCTAACATCTCATTAAACAGATTCAGTTCATTAAAAACATTCAGAATATAAAAGTAGGAAAGGATACTAATATGAATTTTTATCACAATTAATATATGAAAAGAATATAAGTAATTTACCTCGGCCAAAATCACTTAAATAATTGGTTGGGTCTGCACGTAAAATACTTTGTTTTGTACCCATTTTGCTCGTGTAATCAGCTCCAGTGAGGTGATGAGCAGCTACAAGAACATGACAAATATCTGATCCTAAATTCTTTGCCATTATGTGAATAGGAATGTTACGAATCTTATCGCTTGTTTTAACATTCATCCAGAGTTCCTACAGATTTAATAAAAATTAGTTTTTCATAAATTAAAATATTAAAGAGATAAAAAGATAACAATCACCTTCAAACCATATTTTTCGAAAATATTCCAAAAATTTAATGACAATACTAAAACGTCTGTATCGGATGATAATAAAAGGATTTTTTCACTTTCTTTCAAACTGGAATGGACGATGTGTAACATTATTTTAACGTCAGCTTCTTCTATGTCAAACCTTTGTAGTATAGATAAAAATTGTTCTTCATTAACATCTGTTTTTGTTGTTACAGATTTTTGTGTTTCTACTGTACTGAAAAACAAGTCAATATTAGGAAACAGTTTATCGCAATTTTGTAAAATATATTTGCGAATAAATAATTGAAGGTTTTGTTTATTTTTTGTTGAAGACCAAAATTTGCTTTCTTGAGAAGGTAACGGTGTATCTTCATTTATTTTATATAAAGTGATTGTTTCTTTGTCTGAACGTCGTATTCTTTCTGATGATTTTGGTGATTTGTCAAAATAATTATCAAAAACAAAATCTAGTCGGTTAATTATACCATAACACTTGCTATAATTGATAGATTTACAAAACATATCAGCAAAATCCTTAAAATTTTGTAAATTTTTCCATCTTATTTTTCTGCAAATAAGCATCACGTCAACAACAATATTTATTTGAGAAAAAGAAATATCGTAATCAACTTGTTTATCAAGACCCTTCTCGAGTAAATGCGCTAGTTGACTTTTGTTTTTCTCTTTTTTCAGAAGACCATCATTATCGAATAGAACGTTATGTATCGTTAACTCATAACTTAATAAATTATCGATGTCGTAATGGCGTTCTCTTGCAATATCAATTATTCGATGAGTTTGATTTTTCATTTTATTAGTTTGTACAGCAGTTTTCTTTTTATCTTCAAGCCTTGTGTTGATTAAGGAAGGAAGATTTGTTCTACGGATTGGATCGGAAAGAGCTACTTTTTTTTCAACAATTCTTTCGCGCCTGAAGTCATTATATTTTATGCAACCACTTTCAAATATGTTTAAGTAAATGTTAGCGACATTATCATTTACTAATTCCTGGGTTACTACATTTCTAAGGGGCTCTATGCCTGATTGGAAAGGATTAATATGATTAATAAAATACTCTATAATTGTATTAACAGACTCTTCACTGAAGTTCGTATTTACTAAATTAAACTCATGATGCACCTTATAATCGTCATTGTCATTTTTGATATTCGTTAAGTCTCTATAGAAATTTGTTATTCCTACCATTTCATGAAAAATCATGTTCCAAGCAGCTACAGCATTTTTTTGTCTCGTGAAACCTACGACTCCGGAATGACTTTTTGCTGCTTTGTTGATTGTCTGCTCTAAGGCTTGATCTGTTGCTACCGATGTAAAACAGACAGGTGATTGCTTGACAGTGAAACGACCTTTCATGAATTGCTCATATACTTCTGGACTTGCTTCTTCTAGATTTAATATATCTTCTAAATATAAGGCACCCCATCTCGCATAGTTCATTCTATCCAGTATTTGAAACAATGGCTGTAACTTTTTTACAGTGTCAACATGTAACTTCCAATTACCTTCTCTATCAGCTCTTATCAAGTCGCGAGCAAGGTCGATAATAATTAGCACAGTGTTCCAATACTTAAAAAGCGGGGACTCATTAGACCTATTCTTAAGGAAATCTTGGAAATCGTCTTTTAATGCTTGTGAACATTCATTGAATATTTTTAAAATGGTCTTTCCTTCTTCATAGCTTTTCTCGTGCATGGCATTTCTCAGATTTTCCAACAATTGCATATTTTCTTCGTATTTTTCTACCTTTTCTTAATAAAAAAAGCTTGTAGCTGTAAACGGGTTAATGCTTCACCGAGAAGAAAGTACGTTTTTACAGCTTTACTATAGTGTCCTCCATTTAAAGATTGTTCGGCAACGTGCACACCAAAAAACCCAGTTTCAATAAAGATGTTTTCAATGCCACTACCGTTTAAAAACTTTCCTAAGCAAGCAAAAACTACCTTTACCATATGAAATCCTCCTAAAATTAAAATAAGTGATCTCATTTCTTCTTTTCTGACACTTTTAATGTGGCGAGCAATTTTGTATACGCCTTCGTCGCATGTTACAGGTAAATATTTTTGGTCCAACTGTTTTAAAATTTCTTTGAAGTTGCACATTGCTGTGTAGACAGTGTCATACTCTGTAACTGGATGAGGGAGTACAGGTAAAAATCCTACGATTTGACAAGGTCTCTCATCATCATTTAATACGGAATTGAAAGCTGCCCAAGAAGGAATATGTTGGTGTCCACTAGAATTCATTTGCAATTCATCAAAATCATAAGAATGATATAATCTGCTCAAATACCAAGCTAAATCAGTTGAGATGATTGTACGATTATATTTAGATGGTGTAACTAAATTATCGGTTGTAGATATCGTATCATCTTCAGATAAATGGAGCATTTTATGTGGTTTTACGAAATCACGCTTTTCTTGGCACTTTAATGATTTATTAAACGATCTACAAGCATTGTGATCATTCTTTTCAATTTCGGGTTTTCTAAAATTCTCTACACATTTATCCTGAAATAAAACTTGAACAGTATCGTGTGTCCCGTTTGAGTCAGTGAAAACATCTTCCTGGTAATCAAAATTATCAAATGCTGCAGTTGTAAATGTATGAGGATTAAAATGACTAGGTAATGGTGTTATTATTTCTGCGCATCTTGCTGTATAATTTGCTAATCCATTTCGATATCTTTCAACTTCGCTGTAAGAAATCGATAACCCTGTACGATTTAGACTCGTAACAAGAGATTTACTTCTTGACGTGTGATGCACGGATAACCCCGTTAATACGTGCAAAGGAGTTCTTTTGAGCCCGTCATTCATTATATAATACATAATTTGAAATAGGGATACAATTTTTAATGCTTTAGAATCAAAAGAGTCATTCAAGTTATATTCTTTCCTATGAGATTTTAAACGATTAGGATTAATATTAAACAGTGACGAAAGAAACTCTATTACTAAATCAGGAACTTGTATTTTATCCCATGAAGATTTTAAGTCGTTCTCATCACAATACTTATTTTCTAATTCAAAATCAACAGTCTTAAAACTATCTCTTAATAATTTTGCGCAATTTTGAATATTTGAAGTCGATCGCATACAATTTATTATTTTTTCAGGTGTAACGTTAATATGATAAATTAATATTGATTTATTACGTTGTTTAGGATAAACAAAATGAATACTCTGGTCAAAATAGTCTATTAGAATGTTTTTTACGTAACGATTATCCATTTTTGTACTAAAATTGTATTCAGTATTTATTGCACTTGTTAAAGCGCTCAATTCGAGTGCTTCACCGGCGTATAATTGCGCTTCTATCAACTTAATATGATTAATAACTGCAATTTTTCGGCTGCTCACATTAACGTCGCCAAAAGTACTATTAATTAAGTTATCGCAAGAGATATTAATAATATTATCAAAAATATCATCATCTTCAGCAATCGTATTTTCTATATCCATCGAGATATCCATACTATTTTTGTTTCGTTCATACCGCATTTCATATGCTCTAAAACATCCTTTATGGTAATATACGTTATTTGAAATTATAGATTTAGGCGAGTCAAAATCAACTATAAGCCTATCAAAAACTTCATCTTTTACTTTTGTGGTCATTTCGATTAATGAAGTTGCTCGTTTTATATCAGATATTTTAGATTTTTTCACGTCATTTCCTATTTTAATGTTATTGCAAATAATACATTTAATACGAATCATATCTTCAACATTTCATAACGTTTGTGATCGAGTGAGAGAAGCATGAGAATTTTGTAATTTACTGTCTTTATTATCTATATCTTGATCATTATTTATACAGCCCTCATCACATTTTTTATTAATTTTGTGCGTATAGGATATATAACATCGATACGTCATGTGATATTTAAATTTCGCTATAATAAAATAAATTAATTTTTAATCCTATTTAAAATTAGAAATCACGAATTATATTTAATTAACCTCATTGTTATAAAAAAGTTCAAAAGAAAGTTTTATTACTATAGTCCTCTAGTCATTATATTCAGCCTTTGAATTCCAAATTAAAATAAAAAAAATTATCATAAGATAGAATTATGTTATAATAAGAAATAAATTACAATTGCAGAATATTAAGTATTGCATTGCGAAATACAAGGAAAATACAAGTTTTGAACTATTCAATAAAACGTATCTCATGAAATCTTGTATAATGAGGGGTTTCGCGTCAACTGCCCAAGCGTGCGGCGCGCGAACCCCAAATCGTGCTATTTCTAACTCATGTTTATGATACTAAAATGTACCTTAAAAAATTGTTTGATAAGCTTTTCCGACGTATTTTTTCTTCAGCTTTCTAATGATGTAGGCAGTTTTTCCGAAATTTTCCGTTTTCATCTTCAAAAAGTACAAAACGTGTTATATCTCGAAAACGATATTTTTAATATTCTTTTTGACCCTCTAGATCGAAAGCTGGGCATTTTTTTACGTAGGAACGGATATTTTCCAAAGAGTGCCCGAGATGTTTTCTGCGAGAAATAGATCGCGAAAGAGTTTTTGAAGGTGAAAATGGAAAATTTCAGAAAAACTGCCTGCATCATTGAAAAGCTGAAGAAAAAATACGTCGGAAACGCTTATCAAACAATTTTTTTAAGTTCATTGTAGTATCATAAACATGAGTTAGAAATAATACGATTTGGGGCTCGAGCGCGCGGCACGTGAAACTAACTCGTGAAACGTCTCATATTCGTAATTGTACCGAAAAACAATTATCTAAAAGTTGTTAGTTATATGCTACACACTAATTTAACGGGTTGAAAATATATATATTATACAATATGTACTTACTTCTATCTTCAATAGTTAATAAACGTGCATAAACTTCATCTTTCTTACTTTCAGCTGATAACCAAACTTTTTTACGACCGACCTCTCCGCCAACAATATTGTATTTGTTTTTCTTTTGGCAAATTATACAACGATCATAATAATTTGATTGATCTGATAATCGTAATGGTTTACTTTCCATTTTTATTTATATAAAACACTGACACTTTTTGCAAAGAACGCGTTGCGTTAGTAGTTGTTCTTACTATATGCAACTATGCAACTGTCATTAACAGTATACTGTTATGAAAACAAATGACTCGCCACCCGACGCGTCCAATCCCAGACGTTTGTTTACTCATTGGTAGCATTAACAAAGCGCGAAATACAATTTGAAAGTAGCATAACGATAGAAAATATAAATAAAATAAGATATAATCAAATAACGGAAAGTCAAGTGTTTAGCTGTAAAAACATTTTATTTAATTACCCCTTATGGATCATTTTGTTCCAAACTGTCATTATAAAGCATGCATTAAAACTTCATGTTGTTGTGTTACTTCTGTTTCTGTCAAAAAAATGAAACGTGTAAAAATAAATACAAATAATATTATATTTTATTTAGTTATTCATTTTTATACATGTATTTATATTTAAGTTAAATATTTGTTCTTGTCTAATTTGTTTTCATTATTTCTTGACATTACCTTAATTTTATATTTTTGAGTAAACGAAATATAATATATTATGTATGAAAAAGTCAAATGTTGATAATTGTTTTTTTCTTTGTTTAAACAATAAGTTGTTTATTTATTAGACATTAAAATTGGTTTGTAATTGCACAAACAGTTAGGTATTGGTTTAACTTTCAAATATAATGATTTTGAAAAGCCCTGAATGCGCGCGTTACTCCAACTGTGTATTGAAATAGTGCTTGGAAATATCAAAAAAGCAGTATTTGTTAAATAACGAAATAAATAGTTAACAACGTAAGACTTGAAATAATACAAATGAATATGGTAGTTTTTATCTCAAAGAATAAGAGGAAACTTTCATTTTCAAAAAAAGTTGATTTTTTCCAAAGGTATTGTTAATCAAAGTTGCAAAAAAAACGTAAAAATCAAACTTCAAAAATTCATAACTTTTGAAATATCGATTTTATGAAAAAAATGCTAAGGGGCATTTCGTCTTAAAATAGCCTAAATTTTCATAAAAAAATTATCCCGACAAAAAATAATAAGAGTTTCTTATTTGTTTAAACAAATGCGTTTTAAACAATTTCTACCACTTTTTTCGAATTTTAACCTCGATATTCGGATTCTACGGGTCAAAATCTATAAGAAACACCTGTTTTTACCCGGGGACATATTATTGCATACGGGACGGTACCCAGCTCCTAGACTACGGGTTCCGTGTTCCTGTAATATATCTAGTCGACTATTAATATCTCGATTACTATTTATACATCGTTAAAAAAGTACATTAAGATATTTTATAATTTTTAAAGAATTATCCATACATTAATTTCACTCGTTCTAAAAATATACTCGATTGCTCCCCGGAAGCAAAGCCCATAATCTCGATGATGGGAAGAAGGCATTCTGGCACCTGTCGTAGAGAGATCGTATTGATGGTGAATAAAGGACCAGCAAAATATCACTAGTGCCAGAAATGAGAATGAAATTAGCAGTCTTTCCGTTCCGTATATACCAAAAAAGAGTACTGGGACAGAGCCAATTTTGGAACCAGTAGTAGGACAACAGTAAAAAAAACTACAATAAACGGTCAAGACGATACAGCATTAATTCATTAGCATTCTTTATTATGTTAACTATGTAGTCACTTCGTTATTGTGTTGAGTTACTTCTTAAATTAGTGTATTAAAAGATACAAATTTTTCGAGGTTATGTTTCAGAAGTGAGCATAGCGAAAATTTTGTCCCACTTTAGGTGCCTCTTAATTCCCGTATCACAGTAGTGGGACACATTTAAAAGTATTGTCCCACTACTGGGTTCGAACGGGCGTCCCACTACTGGTTCCAAACAAGTTACCGTGTCCCACTACACCAGTCGATAGTTATTTTCTTTTAATGCGATTATTTTAATACACCAGCAACGAAAGAAAGCATTTTTTTCTTAAAATAAACCTTGAGATAGGAGCTATCTGCTGAGGTAATTAGTTTTTATGTATTATTCTTAGTTTTGGTAATAGAAAAGATTATAAAAAAAGTATGGTTTTGTCTCAGTACTGGGTACTTCACCTTATTAAATGGGTGGCAGGTTATATTGCGTGGCCGAGTAGACGACCAGGTAGTAAGTGAAGTACACGTGATAGTAAATACACGGGTAACACACGTACGCACAATTATGTGGACAATCGTATAAAGGATATAGACCAAGATGGTTTTATTAATAAATATACGTCTTTACAGCTTGGAGGCCAGTCGTAGAGCTACTCGTCGCCGATGCCGGAGCAATATTCACAATATATTGGTCTTAACCATCTTCTTTGTCTTCTAAAGCTACGGCTGCATACTTTGCTATATCTTGTCTATTGCAGCTCCGCACACCATTGGACGGTGAGAAGTCGATGCGCTATTGGATGAAAAAAGATGACCTGAGATTTACTATACGTATACTTTATTTCATTATTAGATCCAGGATAAATTTCTATTACGTCTGTTTTCCACATATAACTTGGAGCTTGATTATCTATTAATACTACATCGCTAATTTTCAGCAGGTGGTCTGCTTCTTTCCATTTTTTCCTATTTATTAAATTAGGCAAATGTCTGAAGAGTAATATCAACTTTTGTATTAAAATGCTTAAATTCATATTCGTTAGCTTTATAACAAACTCAGTAACTAATACAGTGTATACTTTGAGAGCTGCTTTCTTCTTTACAATATTTTTAATTCTGAGTGTAAAGAAAGTCTTGACAACTTTCATTAAAATTTTAATATCTAAGTTTGTAATTATCACTGATTTGACGTGACTGTTGAATACACTTTCTAAATCGTGTCACTTTACTTGCTCACTTTATCTTCGACACTGCTGATAACTTTAACAAATCTGCCTTGAATCTCTTTATTTAGCACTTGCATGGATGGGTCTCAAGAGTTTTAAAACTTTATTAACAAGCGTTATTTATTTAGTTACTCTTTTCGAATCACATTTTAAGCACGTTAAAAGTGACACAAGCGCTCACGTCTGTAAACTAAAATATTAGTATTGCCGAGTACGAAAGCACTCGCGATTTGAGCTAATCAATAAATTCTTCAGACATATTACTTTTGAATGTCTTGTTACTTTTCCTTTTTTTGTCTGACGTTATAATTGGTTCAACGAATAGTGAAACTACTCTTGCATCCTAGTGCAAGGAATTGGGAATTCTTGGGAATGCATGGGAATTTTTGGATCATCCTTGCGAATATTTACAGAATCTACATACAAAGATCTCCCTTTTTTATTCGGAACATGTGAAACCACCAGGCTCTGCACAAGCTAAACTACTTACAACTGTTAAACCAAAACTATGATAGGTTCTGCAGTTTGCTTTCTGCACTTGGAAATTTTACGTAATTATAGTTAGCCTGCAAACTTTTCCGCATCTACTTAATTATACTAGTACGCTTAGTTCTTTTGCTTAGTCACCATAAAACGCCCGATACGCGTACACTTTTTTTTACTGACACTTTTCTCAGCTGCTCAGGTAAGTCGATTGTTGAATGATTGAAGGCCAGAGCCCCCCTAACTTAGCTATTCATTTCCAAATTCAAAACCTTAGGAATCAGATCTAACCCCCATTACCAAATCTCCCAATCAACCGAGAAGAGTTGGAACGAGGGCGCCGAGACGACCGACCTAGACGTCGAGAAAGAAGGAAGTGGGGAAGTGTGCACATACATATACGAATGTGCCCATCACGCCGATCCCAAGGGTGTGATCAGCGGTAACTAAACTTGTAAATCTCTCGCTCTCTCTCACTCGCGCGCCGGGGCCATAAGCTTCCCCAACTGACCAGAACGCATTCGTCTGTCTTACCCGGAAGAGAGAGAGGCGAGTCCGAGACGCGAAAATCGATGAGCCCGCGGCTCCTGACTTTATTCGAGCGCGGCTGCGGCTGGACGTACCACAAGTAAGTTTAGAGGGATATTTTCCGAGAGCGGTTTGCTGTTTCATGTGTGATGAAATAAAGAAATACGGAATAACGCAAAAAAGTCATCAATTTTTTCATGATATCAGCAATTCTTATCAGACTACATAGTCTTGGTATTGATACTTACGTATTTTATCAATTCCGGTAGATCCGATCTAATCTGAAAACAAGAAATCATCGGTTGTAATAAATTGAATGATATATTTTCATGGCAATGCAAATATTTACCATTTTACAATAAAATAATTTTGATTCCTGCTAGAGGAAGCTTTGTAATAGTAAAATTTTAAGTTTCGTTAAATCGCTCTAGAAACGCGAATAGAGGTGATAGAAGTTCGAATCACATGATTTTAGAAAATGTCGGTATGGATGTGCATGCGTGCGTGCGTGTGTGTGTATGTGTGTGTGTGCGCCTGGATCTCAGCTTCTACTTGATCGATTTTACCCGGACAGGTCTTATTTTTTCATTTTTTTTTTCTTTTTTTTGTGATAGCGGGTTAAAAATCCGTTTTTTGATTCGTGGATGCGTTTTTGTTTTATTTCGAATTTTCGATTTTCTCAAAAATTTTTTTTAATGATAAGATCGACATACTTGAATCGGATGGGTAGCATTCGAAAGAGAATTAAAATACCTATATTTTCTAAACAAACGTTTCTAAACAAACAAAAACAAATGTTTCTAAACAAACAAAAACAAATGTTTCTAAACAAAGAAAAACGTGTTTTTTTTTTTTTTTTTTTTAAAGCTTATACTCCCAAACTAAACGGTTAATTTTTTTGAGAAAAATCATGATAATGCAGAATATGAATAGCTATAATCTGTAAAAATTTGAATCCATTTTGTCGACTAGTTGCTTAGAAAAAAATTGAAATATGAAAAAAAATGAGTTTTGTACGTCGAACAATTACGGGAGTAAAATTGACTTTATCGCTTCGAAATTCCTTGTAGAGATAGATTTTGGATAGCTCTCGGTCTAGTTCTTTGGGCAAAATTATTAGTCCAGAAATTTCAGAAATATTTGAGGTTAAATTTTTTTAACCTGTTTTTCAAATCGTAATTTCTCGAGAACGGCTCCATGTATCATCTCCAAATTTATAGACAATTTTGTATATGATATAGATAATATACGTGTGAATTTTCATTAAGATCGTACGATTACTTTTTGAGATATTTGATTTTGAAAATTTTCGTATTTCTAGTCATTTTCTTTGTCGCATGATAACTAGAGAAAACAAAAATTGGTTTAATCATGTTGAAATTTTGTGGAGATGTAGAGTGAAATTTTGTGGAGATGGAGATTTTGTGGAGATGTAGAAAAATCATGTATTTTGATTCCTAACACCTCGAAAAACAATTAATACATGTTTTTACAATAACTCAAAAAATTACTATCACAAAGCTTCCTCTAGGAAGCAAATATTGAATTTTTTAAATATTAATAAATTATTAAATCATTAAAAAAAAGGATAATGAATATACATGTTTATATTTAAAATATATACTGTACATATAGGAAAGATAAGAAAGCTACGTGCCAATGAATTGGCAGCGGCTTTTTTTAGTTCTATTCGTTTTATATTAATTTATATGAGAATCGTTATGACACATAATAATTTTAATAATAAATAAAGTAGTTAGTTTGGCTGTAGCGACATCAATAACAATTTTATCGTATCTTACTTTTTTTTTTATAAATACGTCTTTTTATTATAAGAATACTTAGAAGTTTTCATCTTATTTGCAGCTAAGGAAACAACTTTATATTAAGTGAAAGAGCAAGCCGCAAAAGTTAAGAGTTGGATAAGTGACTTCTGAGATCAAAGAACGAGAGAAATAACTACAATCACATTTAACAAGAACCATTTGGATACATAATTCAGTTATATAAATCAGGTAAATGTTAACGCTTGTAATTTACTCCTTAAAAATAATACATCATCGAATCGCTACATCTATAGATATATTTTTATTTGGTGTTTCAATTTTGAACAGCTTAGTTCAGTAACCTATTTATTTCTCGAATACACTTAAACTAGGATTGAATTTAATGTTTACAAAGGAAAATACTTATGAAACCCTCGGACATACCATCCCCACCGACAGCAATATTCATTCAATCCGCATTTCTGCATTAATTCCCAGTAAGCTTATACGCGAAGCTTCGACGAGCTTCCGCCGCAGTGATTCCTCCGCCGATCGTAACTGCACTTCCTCTCCATTTCTCTTTCTCTCTCTCCCTTTCCATCACGGCCACTCAACCTGTTAACGTCGGTTGAGAACCGACGATCAATGAGCCGCACTCTCTCTCTCTCTCTCTCTCTCTCTCTCGTCCCGCTAAACATCCTACGCGTGCCGGAGAAATCGCGTTTTTCCCGCAATCTCCGGTGTGTACCCACTCTCCAGCTACCACCCACCTCCGCTTTTTCCATACAGTCGCGCACATACACGCACACGGTCGGAACGGCGGGGGGGTGGGGGGGGGGGGGGGATTACGCCGCTGGAGAATGACGGCGCTCGTAGCAGCGTCGCGCATAATGGGAAAATTTGCGTAAACGGCGCGGTCATTAAACGCCGCAGCGGTAGCAGCCGCTGTGTGCACGAATGTGTGACGCCTCGTGTATATATAGAGTGGGGGTGGGTGGAGGGAAAGGGTTGCGCGAGCGGAACGAGGACCATAACTCGCGGTAATACCAACCTAACCGTGTCCCCATGATTATAACGCTGCCAATTAGTCAAGCCGGCTTAGGATGGCAGGCCTGTGTGTATGTGTGTGTGTGTGTGTGTGTGTGCGCGCGGTAGCGTGTATAGCCTCCGGCAGGGAAGCTGCTGCTGCTACTGCCTCGACGCGCTTCGTTTAGCGAGGATGGGAGAGAGCGCGCACGGTGTCTTGTAACTTTGGCCCAATAATGCGGGAGATAAGGTCGTTGAGGCCGAATTGGTGATTCGCGTCGATTTTTTCCTTCTTGTTGGAACTGACGATTGTAAGGTGAGAGGGTACGGGAAAATTGTTTGCTATTAAGAGGGGGTTGATCGAATTGATGATCTTTGAAAACGCAATTAAATTGTTTCAGTTAAAGTATGGTCAATTGTTTGACATTGTTATTTCTGTTAAATGTAAAATTTTCAAATTTGCAATCATCTGTTACAATCATCTGATGACATTTTCGAAATCCATATCTATTTGGTCGCATAAAATATATTTTTCGTCTTTTAAAATCCATGGTCGGTGTAAAAAGTAACTTACATTTCATTGGCGGACAATGATTTCTATCCATTGCATACATATCTTTACAAGCTGACCACCTTTTTTTTTTCTTGGAAAGAAATCGAATAAACGAATCGAAACGTCGACTTGGTTGAAATATCGTTGTTTATTTATTGGGCAGCAGGACCATTTTCTTCCACATCCTTAATTTACGTTTCAATAGTCAGAAATATTTATTTTGTACGCACTGAACGTGCTTTCATTGATACAGCTAAAATAGTAGTTTGCCAGCCATTCCACTAAAGATTCGAACTCTGCAATATTCTTCCGACTGTTATTTCCCCGAAGTGAGTGTATAATGTACGAATTGTGTACTTACAATTATATACACCACACCATTTTAATTATTACTATTTTTCATGCTTCCTAAACTACCTAAATCCTCTTCAGCTACGTCATAATAAATTTTAGCTGCTCCACATCACAAACCTCGTACATTACTAGCTATCTCGGAGGAACGAAAACAGCGCGCCAAAAGACCATCCGGCACCGGCAAACTCGGGCAATCATTTGGCAGTTGCCGCACGCCGGCCCCATGGCAACACGTGTTTGCGCGCTCGCTCGCCGGAGAAAAATCCGAGAATTAATGTCGCCCTATTAATTATGTTTACGAGTCCAAATTGTCTCGCGACTCTCTCCTTCTCTCGCGACCCCGCGCCATGCTATTTATGCAAACGGCATAATTTGCATCTGGCATGCGATCGTGCGCGCGCGCGGGTACGGCTGACTCGACGCGCGCTTTTACTCATCGCGGTGCGTGTGAGTTCGCAAACTTGGGGTTTTGGATAGGTTTAAAGTTGAATTGTGAGAAAGCTTTTTTGTGGAAATTTTCGGTCGTAGGTAAATATAATGTGAATATTTAGTTTTTAATGAAACAAAAAA
Source organism: Torymus aiolomorphi (assembly GCA_036365515.1). NCBI lineage: Eukaryota > Metazoa > Arthropoda > Insecta > Hymenoptera > Torymidae > Torymus > Torymus aiolomorphi. The sequence goes on along the minus strand of CM070875.1, from coordinate 205,035,451 downwards.
TTTTTAATAATTGTAATTATATTTTTTATTTCAACTTTAGTAAAGGAATTCTAATTACTTGATTCTCCAAATGATTTATTACATATATTTCATATTTTAAATTGGTGTACTGCCTTGAAGACCTGACGTGACGGCTAGGGGCAGCTGGCAGTTGTATATCTCAGCTGGGAGATCATCCGCCGTGAAAACGGAAGATTCTGGGTTCAATCCTCGCCCAAGACAGTTCACTTTTTTTAAGTCCTCCACTGCCATTATGATTTCATTGTTTTTGATGATTTTTTTCGATTTCTTTTTCTATTTACCATCGTAAAAAAATAAAAAGAACAATTCTTGACGCAGCAACAGGGAATTGATAATGTTTTTTTTCATTCTTCACGTTTGCAAATTAAAAAGAAATAATGAAAATAGTAAAGGACTAAACATCTAAAAGCAACAGAGATAAATACATTATAATTCCTTTAAAACCAAACATTTCGGAAAATTGAATTTAAAATTAAACGCACAATTTCATCCCATTTAATCTTATTACAAAAAATATCGTGCGGTTCCCCTGATCAGAAAACAACTTTGCCCTGCGGAAAGAGAAACCAGGGGGAAGACTGAATTTTCGCACGCAGACTCGCCGCCGTTCGATTACACACGCTGCGGTGGAAAACAGAGAAACACGGTTGCGATAAGAAGCCGGCGGCGGCAGCGGGGTTGTAAAAAATCTATTTTCCAGCGAGAGACGTCGATCTACGGATGCCTTATCGAGCAGCCACGTTTTTAATTCGCTCTTTTACCCCGTCCACGTCACGCGTCAGTCGGATTTTTACATTTCAGCGTCGTTGACTTCCTTTTTTAGAAGGGCCCCGGCACCGGAATATCTTTCTCGGAAGAGTGTACAAGGTTTTTGCGCTTTTTGGGATATAATATATGGGCGAAATTTAATTTCGCGCGCGGCGAAGAGGGCAAGTCTGTCTGCGCGTGCCTGCGTTTTTGTTTTTGAATGGGGATGTGGAGGGTAGAGGCGGTTGTATCCTTTTCGACGTTTTCGCACTTTTTGGTATTCCCGAGCTATTCTTTTGTTGCTAATGATGTTTGTTATTTCTTAATTTATAGCGAATATCAAAGAATTAAAATTTTTCAAAAATGAAAGTCACAAGTGGATAGGCTGATTGAAATTGTATAAGTATTGATCTAAAAATTTTCAATTTAGAAATTTTTCTTCCAATCTAGAAATGTTCTTGTTGCATGTTATCCTAAATGTTATTTAGGGTGATAGGTTATAGATCCCTTCAAATAGATTCTATGAATAATAGATTATAGATGTAGTACATATCCATAATTAGAATTCTATATTAATTCATGTAAATAATTAATTAAAATGAGGATTAATAAATAATCGAAAAAAATTGAATAGAAAAAAAAAACAGATTCGTTATCAGAAATATGGAATATCAATCAGACAAGGGTAAGAATCGTGTTCCCATAGAATTTTAATTCTACGAATTTCAACCCTTCTTACTTGCTTTCAAATATTCACAAATCATTTATTTCTACAAATTGCATCATTACAAATATCTTCAAAATAAGCGACAAAAATGGTCTTGATAGTTACTTCCTATAGAAACCGATATTAATTTTCGAGAACATTCAAAGTGTCTAAACAAATTCCACGTGCACGTGGTAGTCCGTCCGTGCTACGAAACGCACCATTTGATTTGTACTATAGGTTAGGATCGCAGTCCCAAAGAAATAGTGCAACGGCTTTCCTGCTTTTCGTGCAACGCTAGACCGAGTTTAGTATAATATAACCCCATTTTAGTATAACATTCGCACTACACGCGTAGAGCAGCCGCTCTCCCAAAACTTAGTGCGGCAGCGGTCCTAATTTAGCATAGCTGCAACTCGAACATTGTAGGGTAGCTACTACACTACCACTAAGATGTCTCCTCTCCTAAAATTCTCTCCGTGTAGTTAATGGCAATGTTGAAACGCTTTTTCCCCTATTATTCGCTTATTTAATAGATGGGAAATAGAATGGCAAACCTCAAAATATTCAATTTAAATTTACTCAGACTTGACGTTAAATTAAAAAACATTCAATTGTAACAGATAGCTTACAAAAATGTAAACAATAAACACATACTAAAAAATCATTTATAGCACTCCTTTCTTAGATATTAACTGAAACCCATATTTTTCTATTAGATTTTGTTTCTCACTCGACGTCATAAGAACAGGCCTTCTACTAGTCAGTTCCTAACTAAATAAACTGACCAACAGTTTCTTTTTTTCCTCAAATTCAATACCTTTGAAATAGTTAAGAACAAGCTTGTGGAAATCTTTAAAGAAAGTCTGTCTATTTTCAATCTATTAAATGGTCGAATAATGTTAGAAAAATCGTTTCATCGATAGATAGAAATATTCAAGAAAAGTGTCTAGTTTTTGGCTATACCCTAATAAAATTAGCTATTTTATTGGCAAATAATGAAGTCAGTTTCTACCAGGGTATCGACTCCGTCTAATTACCTTTCTACACTTCACAACTCCAATCATACGTCATCACTGTTGTAATTCCTCACTGCACCCTCCTTCACAAAACCTGGCCGAAAATCCATTTCACCCCGAAAAAGGCAAACCGTCAACCAAATCTCTCTCTGTTCTCTCTTCTACACTAGGCCGTCGAATCAATCATGGGAGCATACACGCGGCCCCGCTTATCGTCGCCCGCTAGCACCGCTTTTAGGTTAGTCGCGCGTATGCTCGCGATGTAAATCAAAACGGTTCCGCGGCCTGTGCGAGAGATTGTAAAGTATACGGGCGATATAGCGGGTCCGCTTTATTAATCCCCCGCGGTAATAAATCAGCGAGAGAGACACGAACGCGTACGTTCGGCGGATCAATTTCGCGCGGGTCGGACTTTCGCGGGCTATCCGCGAGGAAGAGGGCGTTTCGAAGTCTGGTTAGTATGATGCTTGCGAAGGAAAGGTTGCGACGAGATTGGATTTTGTTAGTTGAGTTGAAAATGACGAAAAAAGTGGATTGACTTATAGCTAATGAAGTTATTATATTTCGACTTTTGATGGATTGGCAAGGAAAGGAAATGTTCATGTGAAATACTATTTTTATTTTGTGTTAGGATTAGGAATTTTTTCTAGACTTTTAAACTCACTATGATTTGAGAGAAGTCAACAAATTCAACAAAAACTTTTACCAAAAGAAAAAAAAAAAAAAAACAAAAAATTAATTATTTCAGAAAGTAAAATATTTACCTCTGAAAAGAAAAACAGTTCTCAAAATTTATAGGGTCGCGATAGGTCAAAATTTTAGATAATTAATAATTTTCAACTACAAAACGATATTTCTCTATAAACAATCCTCAAAAAATTGTCATTTTCAGAGAAAGTTTCACGTCTATTCCAAATACTCACCCCAACCACCCAAAAAAGGCCTCATCTTGCCCGATCGCAGAAAAACATATCCTGTCATATCACTATTATCGTCGACAGTCGGCCAAAAGCCGCGGGGCTTCAACGCTTTCGAGCGGCAGCGTCGCAGCCCGTCACGCAAAACCGACGCGTGCGTTTATCGGCCCACGCGCGCGACGGAATTACAGCCGACATTTCGCGCAATTCATCCTCTGTTCCCGGTAATCGCGCCGATTGACCAGATATCGATGCATACGCGGGCAATTGCTCATCGCGAAAGAGGAAGAGTGAGAGGGAGGGAGAGAGAGAGGAGGGAGAGAGAGAAAGTTAGCCGCGCGCGCACCGGCAGAAGTTGATTGGTGGCAGAAGAGGGAATCAGATATAAATTTGCGTCCCGATAGCAGACTCGCGCGTGTGCGCACACACGTTCGTGTTTCTCTTATCGGTCATGGATTCTGGCGGGTACGAATTCGGGCGAAAGTTTTTCGAATATATCGCGAAAATTAAGTTTTTTGAGCGATATGCGGAGCCAGTTAATTCGTGTGTGTCAAATGATAACGTTCTCGCTCTTTACTAGCAGTTGACGACGTGACGGAATAAAATATATCAATTTGATTTTTATATAATTTGCACTAATTACTTGAATGGTTCATTGTTCTTCAGTTTCTTATAATAACGAATGACTGCTATGATTGCCGTTGAAATGCTAATTCCATGAACAACAAATTGAATATAGATAATGTTCACAATGAAAATTATCATATACGTTGGAAATTAGACGGGCATTCTAATTTACACTAAATAGTAAAACACAGTGATAGTATACTGAGAAAAGATTAGTGGAAAAATTATAAGAGCGCCCAGTAAAAATTACCATACTGCGCGCAGAAGCCGACCACAAACTGTCACAAGTGACCTATTTATTATACTTATAATAATTTTTAGTGTTTTTTTTTGTAAGAACAATTGCAAACAAAAAATTGGAAAAATTACTAAATAGTATGGTAAAAATGAGTATTCACAAATTTTACTCCTGTACAGCTGACAGACTTTACAAGTCACTAGGATAATTTTTCGGATATACCGTGCAATTAATGCACGGTGCTGAGCGTGCTCGTGAGCCACAGTCGAAAGGGCACGGCATAACCTGCAAAGCTGCAATTTTGTAGCCAAAGAAGACTATCGGATCACTATAAACAATGTAATTGCAATCTCAATAACTTCAATTAATATTTTAAATGATTAAAAATCTATTACTTTCCTAATTGTGGATGTTATTTTGAAAATGTAGATAAAATAAACGAATTTATTGTACAATTATCAATGTAATATAAGATATGTAAACGATTCGGATCAGCTTCCGTAAGTAGTATTCAAAGGTCCAAGTTCGATTCTCCATCCCAGACTTATATATTTAACTTGTAAAATGTGTCAAATTGCGTAGAAAACATTTTTTTCTTTATTTTTCGAATCTAATAGAAAATTATCCTACTACTGCCTTATGAAAACTACCAGATTGACAATCTCTGGTCGGTTTCCTCACACAGTGTGGTAATTTTTACTGAGCGTTCTTGTAATTTTTCTACTAATTTTCTCTCAGTGTATAGCATATGACGTAATTAATACCGGGGGCAGACTATATAATTGTGACGTCTCATCAATAAATTATAACATCATAGCGTTTTTGTTTTAAACGAAGGTAGATACTAAAAACCTAACCATATACCTATACCGCCAACTTTGACCACCATTATTAACCCATTATACCCGTACCACTATTACTTCTTCTAATTTCCTTACGTCCTTTCTGCCCCGAACCACGCGACCACTCCTAAAGCCTTCATCCGATTCTCTCAAATCCAAAACCTCGCTCCAAGCGGCTCCTCTGGCGTCGACTCGTTAATCGCTCTCTCTCCTCCTCTTTCTCCACCTCCTCTCCCCACACACACGTCTGCGTGCATATATGTGGTGGTACCCCTGCAATCGACGATACGTCACGCGGCGCGCACATGGAAATTGGCGGCTGATGCTGGACGTGGTTAACGATACTGCCTGGAGAGAGGAGGGGGAGGCTACCCCCCCGCGAGTGGAGGGTGCATACGTATCGACGGCATCGATTATACGCTCAATTAATTCGCGACTGTGCGCCCCCCTCCGTGCTTTGTTCGAGAGGAGAAGGGAGAAGAGAGATCGATGATCGGTGCTGCTGCTGCTGCCGCCGATTTTTCCGCGGCCTGTCGTTATTGGATTTCAATTCGTTTGAGATTTTGCGCGCGAGGCTGCTGGCTGGCTCGTCTTGCTTTCTTTTCCGGATTCGCGCTGATAGATGTTGGAGAGTAACGCGGCCGTGGCTCGGGTGTGACGTGGTGTTTCGGCTTTGATGGTCGAAGGTCTGTTAGCGGTTGTTTTTAGTCGTAGGTGTAAGTCAGGTGCAACGAATTGAGTCGTGTCATTCTGTACGTGGAAATGAATATGAGGTATTATCTTCTAGTGGATAAAACTTCAGTTAAATTTATGAAATTATCTTATGGCAAACGCTTACAGTTCTTTTCGTTGGTTTTAAAGAAATCGTTCTGTGGAGCTAAACTTTTCACTATTCCAGCAACCTATATGCTTATTCCGAATAACCATGTCATCACTCATCTCTATCTCTCTCTTTACTCGCCAATCATTCCAATCGGCGCATAAAACATCTAAGGCCGGATCCCGCACGCGCTTTGACCACGTGTCGGAATTTTGGATTTGAAGGGCCACTAGAGAGAGATAGAGCGCGAGCGAGCGAGCGGGAGAGAGAGAGAGAGAGAGAGAGATAAGAGTGAGGGAGTACGCGCGAGAGCAATTAGCGAGCCGTCAGTGGCACAGTGGCTGACAGGGGCCGCGTATGCCTTGCTCAGCTGACGCTCGCCGGCCTGCCACGCGCTTCTCTCTCTCTCTCTCTCTCTCTCTCTCTCTCTCTCTCTCTCTCTCTCTCTCTCTCTCTCTCCCCCTAATTAGACTATGCGCGTGTGTATAATCGCGAGCATGGTTTCGGATATGATCGCCGCGAAGCGAGAGAGCTTTCGTACATGTGTGCGCGCGCGCATACACGATGCTGCAAAAGGCGAGTAAGCGCGCGGTTTGGTCCTGGATGTGAGTGGACCAGTGTGGTTGAGTTGAAAAATGTCAGCGGTGTATTGGAAAATCATTTTAATGCTTTATCTGAGAGTAAAAGTAGTTTGATTCGGCGCTTGGGATGTGGTTTGGCATAAATATCTAAATCAGGAAATAGGATTTTTGATGAGCATGAAATTATTGGCAAATAAAAAATGTTGTTATGCTTGTAGTAACGTATCAATGTATTTCTAAATTCTCATACTCGTGCAAGTGTCAACATTAAGGTGCTTCTATGAAAATGCTATTTTATCCGGACACTTGTGAAAAAAATTTATATTATTCTGTTGATATTAGAAATATAATGAAAGCAAACTCATAAAAAGAGATGGTTAAACTTTAAATTTCAAGGTTTATATTGCCTATACACAAAAATTGTATTAGGCTTAAATAGTAATTTTTACCCTAAATTGTAGTAATTTTCATGCGAATAACATTTTTCTCCGTTTATCAGTGATCCTACCGGTACACTGATTGTGACATCAGATGCGTCACCTAGCGGTGACTTCGAGAATTCCAAACATCAATTACTTTTCTTAATCAACAATTTTAAATATAATTCAAATCGAACATCGCTCAAAATAATAAATCAACGCCATCATTAACCAACAACAAAAAGCACCACCGAGCAAATTAATCTCTAAACGCTTCCCTGCTCCCCTCTATCCAAAATCATGCACGCATCGCATCAACGCACACACGACGACTGCGCAGCATCACGCTCTCGCACATCCGTCAGACATATAGTCTCGCACATCCCACACGTACGCGTGCGCTCTCTCGTCGGCTGTGCGGGGGGTAATGAATGCAATTATAATTTTAATTTCGAAGGTATTTAATAAAGGGGTGCACGCGCGCGCGCGCGCTCTCGGATATATCAAGCGGGCACGGACCCCCGCACGCGAACTAATTAGTAATTACGGGTTGACGCTCTCTCCCTCTCCCTCCCTCTCTCTCTCTTTTGGCCGTTTCGATTCGCGATGGGGATAGAGTGTCCCTCGGCTTTTATCCGTCGGGCACCCCCTTGCTCTTTCTGCGCACTGCTGTGCACCCCTTCTTCGGTGGGAGCACGCGCGCGCTTGACCATAGCGCGTACATGGAGCCTTGTTCGCTTTATGCTCGATACAGATTTGAGATGGGGACGAAGATGAGATTTTTTTTTTCACAGGAGTGATTTTCGATACTTTACTGTAACATACTTTCAGCTTAGAAAACCCCTTGCTCATTTTTATGTGCTTTGACAAATCTTGGTAATTTCTTCGAATTTTATAAAATATATATTTTATTAATAATCTTCCTTAAAACAACTAAATCTTTTTGATTGATAATGTCACCCATATTACAAGATTTCTAGCTTTGACTTCCAACTACATAAAAAATGAATTAATAAATCAACCCAACATATGCCACAATCAAAATCACTCCCCCCGTCTTTCTTTCTATCTCGCTGTCTCTTCTCACGTCGAAAAAAAAAACCGTAATTGTTGTATATCGTCGATAGCGTTCGCAACTCGTGTCGTGCACTTGGCTACCGTGACGTCTCAAAAACAACAGCCGAACTAATCGAATGAGAGAACTGACGCGCGGCCCTCGTTTCATTACCTGTCCTGTGCGCGAGAAGTAGAGGGAGGGAACCTATTACCGACGATTTGCGGGGGCTCGTGCGATTCGATTACCGGGCGCCGAAACTCGTCCGGATCAAATGTACAAAGGGCGCCGAGGATGTGAGAGAGAGAGAGAGAGAGAGAGAGAGAGAGAGAGAGAGAGAGAGAGAGAGAGAGAGAGAGAGAGAGAGAGAGAGAGCACTATTGATTCAGCTGCTCACTCGCGTTATTGAATATCGGAAGCGACGCGATTTTCACATGAAGGGGGTGAGGTGGTGAGAGCTTTTGGAAATTGTGTGGCTAGAATATTTTTTTTAATAACTGAGTTTGTAAAACTCGACTTTAGATTCATGTTTAGCGTGCGTAAAGTAGCCCCTTTTTTCACTAGTGCGTAAAGTGTTTACTTTATGCACTCGGTTCGTGAAGTAGTGCGTAAAGTGAGTTCTTCACACACTCAGTGCGTAAAGTACTCACTTTACGCACTTGTGAAAGAAATCCGGATACTTTACGCACGCTGGACAGGCATTTAACGTAGAGTTTCACGCGCTCAGTTATAAAAAATAGTAAACGCAACACGTGCGAATGTCAGTAATCTTTGCGCGGGTATCTTGTCCACAATGTCCATGCAAAAATGACTCACTTTACGCACTAGTTGCGTAATGTACTATTATGTATCTCTATAATGCGAAAAGGGTTTGGATGATAATATGATAATATTGGGTACTTGAATTAATTTCCGCCCTCTTCGTATAGATGTCGTAAATAGTATTATTTCAACATCATATACACAGTTGGTTATGCACATGAAAGTACTATCTATAACCTCGAAAATTTAGTAGGTATCATTAATCCAAGGTGTATACAACATTGTGTTTTTTATTGCATCGAAAATGTCAAATTTTTTGCCTACAAAGCAACACTTGTGGGAAGCGTTACTTTTTTGTTTTAATTTGAAGAAATCTGCTGCTGAAAGTTATCATTTACTTGTAGAGGCTTACGGTGAACATGCTCTGTCTGAAACCACGTGTAAAGAATGGTTTAGACGATTTAAAAGTGTTGATTTTGATGTGAGAGACAAAGAACGCCCTGTTTGAGAGCCCAAAAAGTTTGAAGACGAAGAGTTGGAAGCATTACTGGATCAAGATCCATGTTTAACGCTGAAAAACTTGGCACAATCATTAAGTGTTGACGAATCAACCGTTAAGGGGGCTAGACACCTTTTTCTCTGAAATAAGAAGTCACATTTTAATACATAAATGTAAACTAATTATTTCATACTTTTTACATATAAAAGTGGGTATATTTACCTTACCTTAAAACTTTCTTCGATGGGCCTTTTATATGGTCCAGAACCATAGTCATCGATGAAACAAGTTTTTTCACTAACCGTAAGCTTTGAAATTTTCCTGTGGATGGATTGACTCCAGATTTGAACTAAATTACTCCTGAATAGTATAATTCTCATATGAGTGTAGGGATTTAGGATTAAATGTCGGAAAAAATGTTTACATCAGAAAAATTATGAAAAAATATAAAAAATTTAAAGAAATTAAAAAAAAAACTCTTGAAAAACAGCGCAATTTTTTTTTTCTCATTAGATCAAAAATCCCTACACTCATATGAGAATTATACTATTCAGGAGTAATTTAGTTCAAATCTGGAGTCAATCCATCCACAGGAAAATTTCAAAGCTTACGGTTAGTGAAAAAACTTGTTTCATCGATGACTATGGTTCTGAACCATATAAAAGGCCCATCGAAGAAAGTTTTAAAGTAAGGTAAATATACCCACTTTTATATGTAAAAAGTATGAAATAATTAGTTTACATTTATGTATTAAAATGTGGCTTCTTATTTCAGAGAAAAAAGGTGTCTAGCCCCCTTAATAAACGGTTAAAGTCAATAGGATATAGTCATAAGCAAGGAAATTGGGTGCCACACTTATTGAAAGAAAAAGACGTGGAAAGACGTTTAATGGCCTGCGAAATGCTTCTTCAAAGACACAAAAGAAAAGGATTTTTGCATCGAATGGTAACTGGCGACGAAAAGTGGATTTATTTTAACAATCCTAAACGCAAAAAAGTGTGGGCTAAACCTGGCGAACTATTACCATCAACGTCAACATCAACGCCAAAGCGGGACATCCATAGTTCAAAGGTTATGCTCTGCATTTTGTGGGATCAGAAAGGTGTCGTCTACTATGAACTTCTAAAACCGGGTGAAACAGTTACTGGCGAACGATATCGAGAACAATTGATGAGTTTCAGCTGAGCTTTGAAAGAAAAACGACCAGAATGGGCTAAAAGACATGATAAAGTGATTTTCCTGCATGACAATGCTCGGCCGCATGTTGCTAAATCCGTTAAGGAAACATTGGAAGTACTTTACTTTATTGGGATGTCTTACCACATCCGCTGTATTCACCAGATATTGCGCCTTCAGATTATCACTTATTTAGATCGATCGCACATAGCCTTGCTGACGAGCACTTCCAATCTTACGAAGATATCGAAAAATGGCTTAACAAATGGATTCAGTCCAAAGATGAGCGCTTCTTTCGTGATGGCAGTCATGCTTTACCCAACAGATGGGGAATGGTGGTAGCTAACGATGGACAGTACTTTGAATGACATGTAATTAATTATTTAACAAAAAATAAATATCCCTTTTCTACGCAAAAAAGACGAAAGTTAATTTAAGTACCCAATATAACTAATTTTAGCCATTTCTTTTTTTCTTTTTTTTTTACAAAAGTTTATAATGTCGTAATTTTTGACAGATTTTAATTTTGGAATATTCCCCTGGTAGAAAGTAGACCAACTTCGTTCGTTAACATGTTAATCAAATGGAAGCATTTCTACTTAACCCTTTGAGGGGCACATTTTTCTACACGATGCACCAACTTCTGTGCTGCTAAAATGGCACATTATCTATTGGCCACTTAGTGGTCAACAAATAACTTATACGCCTTCAACTATGACATAATATCTTAAAGTTATGTAGTTAAATAAAGATTTTCATGACAACAGTCATAACAAACAATAACAATAAATTAATTAATTCATAATCAATAATCTTGAAAAATATTAATTTTTCGAAATTTACAAATTTTTTTTTGAAAAAACTAGTGTATAAAAAATTCTGAAAAAATATATATGATGGAACTATGTACGAAGAATACGTAAAAAAATTTTCAAAGCTTCAGCTATTGAGGTTACAGAAAACTGATTTTTTCCTGAGAAAACCGAGTTTTTTCACGTCAATTGTTTATAACAAACATATAAATAAATAAATTATTGCAATCGTGCATGAATTTTTGATAACTTAGGTATCCAGGAGTCTAAAAAACATTTATTTGCATACAGCAACTGCAAAAATATATTAGAAATATGAAAAAAACTGAGACCAAATAGGTGGGACGTATACGTCTCACAGCCCCTCAACGGGTTAAGGAGGTTCGATAGCTCTCCGCTCGCGGGGCATGGGGAGGAGTTCACGGAAAGAAATTTGGTCCAACCGACGTTTAGCTAGTCGGCAAACAGCGCGCTGACGACGTTAGGCGTCAGAACGCCTCCATTGGGCTATCAGATCACCCAATTCTTCGGTTGTTTAACTTCTCACTCGCGGAAAGCCCTAACCTCAAAATCATAACTTTAATATGATTATTCGGCTCTCGGGGTATAAAATACGGTTCGAAACTGGTGCATAAGAGGATTTTTACCTCATATGACTTTTTGCACTCGCTTCGCTCATGCGAAAAACGTCACATGAGCTAAACAATCACCTTCCATACCCGACTAGCACAGCTCATGAAAAACAAAGGAGAGCAGCGCCCTCAAACTTTCGTCTGTCAGACGACGAAAATTGAGCGAACAGATCGCCCAATTTGGAATTACAAACCGCTAAACCGTTGGATGTTCCGCTTATATCAAAATTGGCGTGTCCGACTTCCACCGGTGGACAACTGTTCGTCCCGCCTAAATTTCTTTCCGTGTTCCCGTCGTACGGCGCGCGCCGCTTCGCTCACCGCGCACCCCTCCCGCGGTCTACGAACTCGATCGTATGTTTACGTTTTCCCGCAGTACTCGGAATCGGCGTTGTCTATCGCATTTAGATTGCATATAAACATTCTCTTGTATATTTGCTACATTGCCTGTGGTTTTTTGATTTGCTGTAACCTTTTTTAAAGAATCGCATCCCCTAAGTGTTTTGTGTTTTACCAAGTTACCTCCATAAGAACCCGTGTATAAGAGTTGAACTTTGAAGTTGAATAATTTCATAACTGAGTTGACAAACGATCTGAAATGTCGCACACTAATAGAAAATCAATCGAAGAACAACAATATTAAGTTTTTGGAATGATGTAACCTTTTCCATTTCGGTAGGTAAAACTATTTAAAACTATAACTATATTTTAAAGCATCTACAATTTAATATTTCCATATGCATAAATAGTTATTCTTCGTTGACAATAGCAACATAATTATGGTTTGGCGTTTTTAATTTAAAAATTGACGAACGGTTCGCTAACCGTTGGTTAGCATTTTTAACAGGGTCCTTGTATAATATATAATGTGCAAAACTGTAAGGTTATTGTTTCCATAATATGAGACGTCTCCATTTTCATATAGCTACTCTTCATATCGCTATAAAGTGTTGATTTTGGTCAATAATGTAACATATCCAAGCTAGTAGTTCGAAAGCAGAAAGATGTTAGTTTTATTCAGAAATATTTAAATTTGTATGCATATTTCAGTTAGAAAATGTGATAATTATTAAATATGAAATCGGTTTATGTTTTGATTATTTGTAAAAACAGACAAAAATCTTTCAATGTTATTTGTTTTTTCGATGATTTTCTGTTTATATTTTGCAAAGTTCTAATAAAAAGGACATATAAATTAATATTAAATAAATTATTATTAACAATTAAAAAACTTCAAATTGTCTCTAAATTCCAGCTATATAAACATCCACAGTCCCGCGTCGTGGTCGCAAAGACGATGCGCCATCGTCCGTGAGAGCTGCTTACTTAGCGCAACGAAAACGATTCCCGCAATTTCCAAATTGAATCCGTCTTCAAAGATGAGGCGAACGACGACGACGATGGTGGTGGCAGGAAAGGGGAGGAAATAAAGCGCAAAAAGCGAATCAAAGTTCCCGGATATTGCCAGCAAATTCGTTCCTCGAGACGATGAAAAAGTCCCGAGTGCGGCGGTGTATTGCTGAGCGTCCTTTTTCCCCCGTTCGCGAGTGTCGGATCGAGTTTTGCTTATCGGTTGATGATGAGAGTTTCGAGAATCAATGCACATGCGGGCGTGTGTGACATTCGTCGTTACGACGCGATAGTAATAAGATTTTGACGGAATAGGCTATGAAGCGCATAGTCGTATGCTAATTTTGTTTTTAATTGTTGTGGATGAACTTCTTACGTTTAAACTTGATTATAGTAGCAGTCGATAACAATTCTACAAGCATACGCAGTGCCGAACCGAAAAGAACGCTGCAAATTTATCGCTAAATCGCTTTATGACCAAACACGATCTTTATTTACTCGCAGAGTATGTTATGTATCATAAGATCGTGCTATAGAATCATAAAATAATGAGAGGAACAGATAACTCGCTGCACTCGTGCGCTAACCTTACGGTGAAAAAAAGGACTATTTAGGGCACGGAAAGGCGTGACAGCGGGCTTAGGGCAGGTAGTACTATAAAATTTTATATGACACTTCTGACCTAAGTAGCACGCTGCACGGCGTGATTAGCACCCTCGCTACGCTCGGGCCCTAACTTCGCGCCGTGCAAAAAACTGCTATTTAGGTCACACGTATCGTAATGTACTATTACGTTATGCCTAAATCGCTATTGAATCCCAATAAAAAAATAAAATAAATTTACAACATCTGAAAATGATGTCCTATTTTCAAACTATGAATAATTACATGATTTCTTCTTTCTTGCGTCTTGGTTGGATAATAATAATAATAAATTTTTTTGAATAGTTATTCGCATGGTAAATAAATAAAATCCAGCCTTTAGTCAGTAGGAGACTGTTGAATCTGATTTATGCACGAGTTTTAATTATGTGTATGTAAGTGTATACAGGATCGTACATATATGTATTTGGTGTCTCTAACTTCTGAACTATGGATTCCCTAAAAAATGATCTCTACGTAAATTGTATGGTTTAGAAAAAAGAATGTGTAGGTGGCCTTGAGTTTTAGCTTGATTACGACTTTAAAGGTCATTTAAAGGTCAAGTTGACTCTTTGAGGGGAAATCTCTATTTTGGATTCCGAACTCGAAAGTTGTGTTTCACATTCAAGAAATAAAATGATAAATCGCGATGACACCTTTGTCTTACTTACTCTCGAAGAATGTGACGTTATTTACACGTGAGGGAAAAAGATAGAAGGTCGCCAACTAGTAATCCTCTTTTAGTGTAACGTCTCATTTTTCTGCTTAATGAGAAAATTGCGTTCCAAGAACTTTTGAAGGCGTCGAAATTTTGATTCAAAACTTTGCACAAAGAGAAAAGTGATTCTATGCGTCAAATGAGATTCATTAACTGTTCAGAAACGTGTTGATGGTTATTTGAAATCCGTATACTAGCGCTACGCTGTTCGTGCTCTGCCTTACTTTTAAATAATATGTTATTCGGACCTCAGGTGAATGACATAACTTCTGAATGCACGATAAAACTGTTTTGTGGATTACGTTTCAATTCAAATATATATAGCTAAATAAAGTACGAAGATCCCTATACTAGTCGTAATTGCAACGTGCCTAACCTAACTTTTTAGGTTACCAGATCTATACATTCCGGAAATTCATATTTCTTAACTGTTAATGAATAGAAATTTGTCACAAATATCACAAGATTTTCGTGGCACAAATGAATAATTACTTTGTATTAAGTAATTACTTTTCTCAGTGCAGAATGGTTGATAATTACATCACGCAGACAAGTGAATTTAGATAAGTTTCTAATTGTAGTAATAATTGAGTTATAATAAATTAGTGCTGTCCGACCAGTGCGATAGGTCGCATAATAGAGATCGGCATTTCACTCCGCCTTGAACATATTACTCAAGATGCGATTGCAACAATAGAAATGTGTAAAAACGACATGATTTTTAATTTGTTCCGTGGTTGGTGGCTAGCCTCCGTTGAATAGATATATTATTCGTCTTATTTGCAAGTTATTTATTAACTTTATGCTATTGATGTTATAAATTTTACTTGCATACTAATTTATAAATAAACTCTTTTCCAACCAAGCGTTACTGAATTTTTACCCTTTACAATAAAATTAGAGTTTGAAATATCAAATCCATCGAAATCGTTATTGATAATTCCTAAGTTTTAATGAACTGTGAGAAATAGGTTAGTATTAAAATGACCTTATGATATTTTCAAACATTAAATTATACAATGAGAGTATCTAAATCTCCTAAAGCTTTTTACAGTTCAAGAGCTATTACGTTTATCTCATGACAGACATTCGACTCTCTTTAGTGCCAAAAAAATTCGTCTTATAGGGTTTTCACTGTCTCATCGCAAAGACACACTGAGAGTTCAAAATGCGAGAAACACACACTCTGCGTACTCTACTTAGGCATTGAAAATCGATTTGCACACACGTTTCGAAAAATAGTATACGCAACGCGTGCGCATAGGTTCTTCCCACACTCGTCTGTTTTGCTACCCGAGCGTAGCGAGAAAAAACAACACAACTCGTGCAGAAATCACCTACTTTGCGCACTTGTTGCGTAATGTATTATAATCATTTTGAATTGATGAAATTATCAAATTGCAATTTTTATCCTAAGGGAAAATTATATTAAATATTAGAATCATATGATCTAATTAAAAGTTTGTTTTGACCTTGTAAAAAAGATATTTGAAAATTTTCGGAGTTTTCCAAATCTTTGTGTGATAGAATTTCTAGCATTGTTAAGGTCAAAATATATAGATATGGACTAGGGGAATCGCAGTATCAGAAATTAATTTTTTTCGTATGCTCGTATAGGGTATAGATGTGGAAGTTACTGTGCCCTATCTTTTAACACAGGGCGCGGTAACCGTAAGGTCCCTGCCAAAAGTTAGTTTTTCACGTTAAAACTGCAATAAATAATTATGTAAAGCAATTGATCAATTTTTAGTTCTCGCAATCAATGTATCAATGTAAGTGGAATATTATAAGCTTTAAAAATAAAAAATCAAAGCAAAATTGTAAACTCAGCACTATTTTTTTAAATCTTCAAAATGCACTAATTTCAACGTAATGACGATTTTTATGTATGATTTATTATTTCATTTTATTATTTTGTTTTTTTCTTCTTTATTTACGATCAAGATGTATGTTTAAATTAATAAAGTGAGTTTAATGCTCAACACAATGTTCGTTGTACAGTTTTACTCGACTAAATATCTAAGAGATTATGTTAACCACACAGTAACTCCCACCGCTAGCCTAATAATAATATTGATTAGTTCCTTAATTGACACGCGTAATATTTAATAATTTGCATTTTTAAATTATGACATTTTACAATACTACATCAAGTTGAATACTTTAGAACTTAAGGAGGTTCGATGCCGAAATGAAAGTTGTTTGGGTAATTTATAGTTTTTAGCTGATTATAGCTTATTTTCTGTTCAATGTCACATTCTCATATGTGATTCTTTTATATAATATAATAATATCGTTATTTACTCAATGATTTATTATCAGTGAACTTACCACAGACACGTGGCCAACTTACCCCGCTTATGGAGCAGGTTTACCAAAAATCATGCAATTAGAAACTTGTTTCTACCTTTTTTTGTGATCAATTTACAAATTTGAAAAAAAATCATGAAGATGCTCTATATGAAGTACTTTCATGTACTAAAATAGTTTTGTTAATTAACTAATACTATTTTGCAGAATAAAATAAAATGTGGAAAGTTGGTCAACTAGCCCCGGTCTTCCTTACTGCGGCAAAACGTAAACAAACGATCGAGTTCTTTGGCTGCGGGAGCGGGTGCCCGGTGAGTGGAGTGGCACGCGCGGTGCGAGGGGACCCCAACGCCCCGCGAGCGGAGAGCTATCGAACCTCCTTAAGGGGGTTCTCCTCTGGCACTACAGTTTGTGGCTCAGCGAGAGCACAAACTATGCCATGGGCGTCGTTCTGTCTCTCTCGCTCTCGTGCACGTCGTCTGCTATTTGTGTTTATAATCATTAATATCTTTTTAAAAAGATCGGCTTGACACATATTTGATAAACTTAAGAGGGTGTGGTACTCATCTACTCTATTTTACCGACAGAAGACGGTAAATTCTATATTATTAAAATAAATATATCGAATTACGTCTTATAAAGAGATAGTTGCCCTGCGCAATGTAATAATCTACCAACCTACGCAGTTTTGAGCTCAAATGTCACCGGCACCCTAAAAAATTTTGCGAACAAAAATAACGGAAATTTCGTTCGTAAAATTTTTTAGGGTACCGTTGATATTTGGGCTCAAAACTGCGCAGGCTGGTAGATTATTACATTGCACAGGGCAACTATCTCTTTATAAGATGTAATTCGATATATTTATTTTAATAATATAGAATTTGCCGAGTTCTGCCGGTAAAACAGAGTGCATGAGTACCACACCCCCTTAATAGAAAGAGCCGAATTTCATCTTTCTTAAGTTATGTTTTTCTTTTTGAAGTCCAGTTTTTTTTATGAGTAGTACTATTGCTTTCTGTCACAGTTGATATAGCACTCATTTACTCTCATGTAAAAATAACCATTTTCAAGAATTTTTTTCTCAAAAATTTGTTCCGCAATGTATGTAAACAAACATATGGTATCATTTCTGTGACTTTGAAGAATATTTGTATATTTTTTTCAGAAGCTTTTTCAGTTTTTGCAATATGAAGAGAACTACCTTAATAGTAGCAAACGATTCGAAAAATAAGAGCGAGATTCTGCAGGAAATATAACAAAGTCAGTTTTGAAACAGCTTATTATTGTATTACAAGATCTTACATAATACACACCCTGAGACGGTATGTATAACTGCGTTATGCAATCTGGAGATGCTAACATTTACCGAACTGTTCATTTATGACAAATTATTAACCGTTATTGCAATAGTACATTTCGACACGGGTGGGAAAGTCGATTATTTAGCTGGTGTGCTAAACCACCTGCACACCACCTAAATAATCGACTTACGCACTAGTTTCGAACGGTATTTTATACCACGAGCGCCGAAAAATCATATCAAAGTTGTGATTTTGAGGTTAGAGTGATATAAAGAAATTAACGACTGTGATTCTTTCTTACCAGAAACTTTAAATTACTATCTATTACTAAATTATTATCTAGTACTCATTTCTACATTGTTACATGCATTAGGGTGAAAGTATTATTTTTGTTTGATTTTAATTGCACATAACGGCTTTAGAACCACTTTAACATTGAAAGAATCAATGCTTACTTAAAAAAATTTTTATTTCCAAAATTTGTCTAAACTTTTTAGTTTTTAAATCTTGTCACGGAGACTGTAGCAAATCTATAGAGTAGCAGAGAATAATTAAATAGTAAAGATTATACAATTCGTTTACAGATTATACTGATTATCTCATAGAAACATTTTTATGAATTGTGAAGCGAGTTTTCTCCAAAGTTTCTCTAAAAAAGTAATATGTAACTCTACAGGATATTAGAAATCATTTGGTATAATTTTCAATATGGCAAGCGGGATTAATTTCAAAGTTATAACAGCATAAAGAAATACTTCCATGTTATTTGTTTATCTGTACACGGAGAGAAAAATTTCAGTAAAAATTACAAAAAGTTCCGCAATTTTTACTGAACTTTTCTGTACTGTGGTAACAGACTGCCAAAATGAGCGGATTTACTTGACTTTCTATACTTTTTATAGAATTTTCAGTAAAAATTACCGAACTGTTCAGTAACTTTTAAGGACGTTATCCGGATCGAAACAGCAATTTTAGTTTTTATATTTTTATATAATGTTTTATTAATTTGATAATCCAAGAGTAAGTACATGTAATAAATATATACTTGAAAGAACGTAAGACAATTTTTTTAGACAAATTCAGGCAATAGTCACTATGGTATTGTTACAATTAAAGACAAAAACTTCAATAAGTTCTTTAAATTTTTTTATTTTTTATCCGATCTTAACGAAATAGAGCTTATTTTGTTCGTTAAGAAATTTCAGGGAGAGTATCGATGGGAAAATTTATGATACGAATTACCAGTAAGGCGCAATATCAATTTATTTAAGAAAAGCAAGTCAAGTTTTCATCAAAACTTTCTTAAGCAAGCGCCGCTTTGCAAAACTGTTGGTAAGCCAGAGCGCGAAAATTGTCGCCCCGGCCGCCAAAACTGGGAGAGCGGCTCACTCACATCGTTGTGTAGCTGCGCATATAGCGTTTGAGCGAGCGGTTCAACAAAACTTTTTTCCGTGCGTGTATATAGAATGACTACACCGATATTGGAACACATACCGGTGAATGAACATTTTGATATAATGTTTAAAATTGTAAAATTTATACATTTTGTGTATCAAATATAATCATTTATTTGAAATCTTTGCGAAATTTCCTTTCATTTTATATATTGTACATGCTATGAAATGAGTTGCCATGAGAGAAAAAAAATCATTAAAATTGCTATATCGTGATGAGAATTAAATATACGCCATTCGCTATAAGGGTGACGCAGATTCACTGTAGGCATATGCTGCAGTTTTTTCAAAATCGAATGTTTTTGTGCTAAAATCTTACGTCTAAATGAAGTTTTATACTTATTAGTTGAGTACTTGAAATTATTTTTATCAAAACAGTTAATTATTTATATATAATTTCTGTGTTCAAACTTTGGTTCATTTCATACTCCTAAATCTAGTGAACGTACGACCGCCTTCTTTGCTGGGCTGCGAGTCTTATCCTGGCAGTGAAAGAACGTCATTCGCACCTCATGCTGTACTGTATGAAAAATCAATAATGTTTAATATTTTATACCACTCTAACCTCAAACTTATAACTTCAATATGATTATTCGGCTCTCGTGGTATAAAATGCGATAAAATACGGTTTCAAAGCTCATGAAAAACGTATGAAAAACGTCACATGAGCTAAATAATCACCTTTCGCACCCGTGTTGAAATGTACTATAATATTTAGTTTTAATACATAAAGTGTATCATTATCATCCTGGTGTCAACTTTCAACATTCAGATTGTAAAATTACTGTTACTGAACTTACATAAGTACATAAAAAATAAGTGTTCAGTCACTGCCCTGGTAGGAAATAAGCTATCGAAAATGGCTGATCAAATAATCGTACCGTAAATTTTTTAGCCAACGGTTACAACAAGTGTAAGCCAACGGTTAAACAACGGTTAACCAACGGTTCGGAAAAAGACCAAATATAACATTTCAAAAACAAAAGAAGTGTCATTTATAATATAAAAATTTTTACAAATAGTATACACTGAGAAAAGTGTCATAGTAATATTTACCACATATATAGCAAAAATTGCTATATAATATAGGAACGGTAGGATATACTCGATTTATGAGAAAGTTTCTTATGTATATACTAATAATTGTCATGTATCTAATAAAATTCACTATAAATACCCTTGAAAAAGTATTATGAAATGTGACAAAAACTAGTATATAATATAATAAAAATTTATTATTTCAGAATTTGTTATAATAGACATTAAATTTTACTATACGTATAGGAATTTTTACTATATAATATAGCAATTTTTGCTACACAATATAGTAAAGATTATGTTCAAACATTCAGTAGCGCCACCAGTTGTATCAGGTTAGGTTACGTTGCCTTTGTTTGTACGTAATAGGTCCGAGGACAAGCCGTGTAAGAGGGGATGAGGAGGGGAAGAGGAGTCTTGTGCGTGTGTGGTTAGTTATCCGACTGGCCGCTAGGTGATAGATGTCTCGTGCACCCTAAGAATTTAGTACTCTCGTAAGTGGCCAACTGAGGCTTCGGTTAATATATAAGGCCGACTAACGATAATGTATTCATGGCGCGTGGGTCAGTGGTCGCTCACTTTAAGTACATAGTTTTCTAAATTATGGATTTATTATTGGGTTAGGAAGGACTATACAAAACGGTACAAGTGAGTTCTAAAAAAACAATGTTAAAACTGTAAATAAAAATAAATACAGTTGTAAATTCGGAGAATCAACTCTCCATACCCAGAAACCAATACATATAGTCTTATTTTTTTCATTTCAATAAATTAAATTTATTTATGAATATAATAAAATTTATTATTTTATGTGACAAAATTTGCTATTTTATATAATAAAATTTATTATTTTATATAATAAAATTTGCTATTTCATAAATAAAATTTGCTACTTTATATAGTAAAATTTGTCATTTTTAAAAATTGTTATATAACAAATATAAAACTAATATTTGCACTTTTTTAAACAATTATAATTCTATATCAATTTGTACTTTATTTAATTAAACACTACTTATTTTTATTAAATATCTTCTTTTTTCGAAATTTAGTACTTAACTTTTTCCTTCATTGTTTATCCATTATACTTATTAGGTTGTTCTTCGTACGACAGAAACGGAGTACTATCCAGATTTGAGGCTATGTTGCGCGCCTAAACAACTGCTCAAATACTAATGCCAATATAACGGAAAAATGACATGTACCTTATCCGGAAAATTTCACGGCGTTGTACTGGCCCGGATAAGGCTTGCTGTAAATGAGTTTATCGTACGGCAGAAATCCAAGTACCTTACAATAAAAGCGTTACATGCCGCGCGAGGGTCTTGCACGGCATACGCCATCCGGCCCGGGTGATACCTACGGCACGCCGTATTTCATTTCTACTCGGGAGGTTGCAGGTTCGATCCCAACTCTCGTAAAAAAAAATATTTTTATTTCTCATTTTAATTTATTTTCACATTAAATATTGTATGATTAGAGTTTGAAAATAGTTCTGAAAACAGAAAGAACGAGAAAAAATTTAATTTTTTGAAATTTAAGGTCATTCATAAAAATTACTATGTTGCATAGCAAAAATTGTTATAATTTCGATTTGTCCCTCCGTTCCTACAAAATATAGTAATTTTTCTTATGTTTATAATAAATTTTACTACAACATTTCTCTCAGTGCATATATCGTCGGGTTAGAGGAAAAGGATGCTATCTCGAAGATGCGTTGAAAAACGTGCTATCTTGTTGAGATTTAGACAACATGCTATCTCGGTAATTTTTTTTTTCGTGAAAATTTAAGTTGGCACTTCTGCATAAATTTTTAAAGAAAATTATTTTTTTCAATATATTTAGTTTGATTATCAATGATAATAAATGTATAGGATAGTATTTTACTATAAACTTGACTGTCTTACTATATTGACCTTTTATATAAAAAAATAGTATACATACACGTAAACGCGAGCCGACAATAACAATTTTAATAAAATAAAAAACCCAAACCCCAAATAAGTGCGGAATAAGCGAGTTCCACGTAGAAGAATATCTTCCCAAAAGGAGGCAGAACGAGAATAATGCAATAAAATAGAAAAACCTAAAGTCCAAATAGGCGAGAGAGAAAGTTCAACGTAAAAAATTATATGCACGTAAACGCGGACAGACGATACGTACTTTAATAAAATCGAAAATGCAAACCCCAAACAGGTGGAGAGAGCTAAGTTTCACGTTGATGATTATTGACAATAGGACTAATTAAATGAAAAACTCAAACTTCAGTCGCTAAACAGGTGAAGAAGATGAGAGACACGTACAAAAATACTTACATACAACACAGACGAGCAGGGAGAGTTTTTCAACAAGAAAATTCTTGAAATATGAATGATAAAAGAGAAGAGATACTCTTCTACATATATATGCAACTTGTCTCTACCGCCTGTTTGAGGTTTAGGTTTTTTATTTTATTAAACTAAAACTATTTATGGTTTGCCCCCATCTATACGTGTACCTATAGTTACATTTTTACGTGTCACTTGCCTCCACCGCCTATTTGGTGTGTGGATTTTTTACTTATCGAATGCCAACGTCTACATGCATAGATACACTTCTATCTGGAACTCGCCTAAATCGCCTCCTTCGCTTATTTAGTGTGTAGTAATGAATTGTAAAGTTGGCCTTTTTTTAAGCGACATTTTCTTATTTCAATTATTTATTTATTTTTTATTTCATTCAAGTGAGTTTGGTGGGTAGTTGTCATTTCACGTTTTTGCAATCGGCTACTTAGCGTTACCTGACAGCTGATGTGCAACAATTAACTAACAATTCCGTCAGCTACAAAATATCGATTTGCCTCATATTTCGTGGACATTGTAAGCTAGATCGGTTAGTGGATAGAGTAAAATCTCAAACTGAATAAAGCATTTATGAAATTTATGGATTTTTCTCATAGATGAATGGCAATTAAGCATAATGTAATCATACTAAAGTAATATAAAAATTTTATTTAAATGGTAATTTGTCAATAAGTTTTTATTATTCATTTAAAATTCTAAAAAGACCAATATAGTAAGACAGTCAAGTTTATAGTAAAGTACTATCCTATACATTTATTATCATTGATAATCAAACTAAATATATTGAAAGAAATAATTTTCTTTAAAAGTTTCTCATGCAGAAGTGCCAACTTAAATTTTCACGAAAAAAATTCCAAATCTCAGCGAGATAGCACGCTTTTCAACGCATCTTCGAGATAGCATCTTTTTCAACGTATCTTCGAGAATCCTTTTCCTCTAACTCGACGATATGTAATTTCTGTTAAGTGTCCGATATTAGACAAATCCTATGAAAGCCTTTAAAAACTATTCGAAAAAATTATTCGTCGAATATTTTTTTCGAATATTTTTTCAAAACACTTCTAAAGGCCCAGCTTTTATGAGAAACGTTTTTATTAATCAAAATTATTTCATTGCATCAAATATTTACTGAAATAATATGAGTATTCGAGAAAAATTTGCGGACGAATAATGCCGATCTCTGGTAAGCAGCACGCAGCGATTTCTTCTTACGCAGGCCCAAGCAGTTCTTGCTTGACAATGTTTATGGTTTTGAAGGACGCTATGAGGTTAAAGTAGTGTCCGCAGGTCTCATTTTTTTTGTTTGTTTGCGTGATGGCGGGTTAATAATCCGTTTTTTGATTGGGGCGATGCGTTTTTGTTTTTTTTTTTTTTTCAAATTTTCGATTTTCTGAAAACTGCTTTTTGATTTTTTTTTAATGATGGGATCGAGTTATCCGAATCTGATGGGTAGCGTTCGAAAGAGAATTAAAATACCTATATTTTCTAAAAAAAAAGTTTCTAGCTATCACGGTTCTTTTGTTATTAACAAAAACGTGTTTTTTTTTTTTTTAGAAGCTTATAACTCCTAAACTTAACGGTCAATTTTTTTGAGAAAAATCATGATGATACAGAATATAAATAGCTATAATCTGTTAAAATTTGAACACATTCTGTAGGCTAGATTTTGAGTAAAAAATTGAAAAATGAAAAAAATCAGTTTTGTATGTCCAACGATTACAAGAGTAAAATTGACTTAATGGCTTCAAAATTCCTTTTAGAGATAGATTTTTTATAGTTCTCGGTCGAGTTCTTTGGGCAAAATGATTGGTCCATAAATTTCAGAGATATTTGAGGTTAAAAATTTTTTGAGATTTTTTAAAAATCGTAATATCTCGAGAACGGCTATATGTATCTGAATGGGGTGGGTGGCATTTGAAAGAGAATTAAAATACCTATATTTTCTAAAAAAAATTAATTTTCTATCTATCACGGTTCTTTAGTTATCATCAAAAACAAAAACGTATTTTTTTTTTAAAACTCGTAACTCCGCTACCGCTACCTACCGATACGATATCTACCGCTAGGTGGTGTGGAATGAGGAAACGTCATTGAGTAGGCATATGATGATTTTTTTTTTAATTTTTAAAAAACCAACCAACAAAATGAATTAAAATGTTTAAAAATTATATCTATTATAATCTACTATAATTATGAATTATGCATTATAAATGCATTATATTCTGCATTATTATAATTTATTTGTGAGTTATGAACTTTTTTAAAAAACACGTTTTTGTTAATAACAAAAGAACAATGATAGCTATAAATTTTTTTTTCTTAAAAAATATGAATTATGAAATATTAAAAAAAAACACGTTTTTGTTAATAACAAAACAACCGTGATAGCTATTTGTCTTATTATAAAATATAGATATTTTACTTCTATTTCAAATGATAACTTTATTTATCAGCTCAAAATTTATATAAATTTGATATAAATAAATAATAAATAAATAAATAAATTCAAAATTTAACCATTTTTAATATTCATAAATGAATTTAATTATAATTATGCAATAAATTATAAATTTTGTTAAAAAAAGTTAATTAAGGAATCAACAAATTACGGTTGAGGAAGCTACGGGCCAATGAATTGGCAGCGGTTTTTTTCAGTGTTGTACTTTTCTTATGAGTTACTTTTTCAGTTTTTTTTTTTTCTTAAGTATGATATACTGTTTTTTTTACAGATAATTATGGAAAATAAACGGAAACGACAAGCAATAAAGATTCAGAACACGAAGTTAAGTACATCAAACGTTCTTCCCGAGCTTAACAACGACTGCCTCCTATATATCTTTTCTTTCCTTCCTATTATGGACAGAATACGGATACAGAGAGGTAATTAGAATAATTCATTTGTAATGGGCTTGACCGAATGTTCCGATGACTATTATATGATAGTTAATGTTTTTAGTCTGCAAGCGTTGGCGGGAAATCGGCAATTTACCGTGGCAAGATATGAAGAGGTTGGACTTTTGCCCATTTACCTGGGGAACTCACATTCAACAACTCAGGTTTACAGAAAAAATTCTTCGCCAGGTGTTCCAACTGTGCGGTGGTTTCCTGAGAGAAATTTACATTTCTTTAGACTGGAACGATAGATTTTGTGAGATAACGGAACAATTGGAGAGAGTTTTCGTAGTTCTTTTAAGGGAATCCTGTCCGAACGTACAAATTCTAAATTTGGAAGATGTGGAGTCTCACTGTAAAATACTTGAAGATTTCGCTACGTACTTTAATCGTATTACTCACTTGTCTATAGAATCGGATCAAGATTCGCCAGATTCTCGTTTTCGGGATGAAAATACTCTTGCTCGTTTCTTCCAAAGAAATGGCAGTCTACGTTCTCTGATGTTATTTGCAGTTAGTCTGCAAGGTAGATGTTTAAGATTTTTGCCATTTCAGAATATAGAAGAAATATCCATTGAAGAATCCGATATTAAAAGAATTGAACTTGATAGTGTAAGTACTATTAGTTAAATGTATATTTCATAATTTATTTTTGCATTCCTTCCTATTGGAAATTTAAAATTTTGTCGAAATAATTATGAGCTTTTTTATTTATTTCTTTATACAAAATAGTAACGATTATCAATTTTTTTATTTACAAATTTATACGAGTTTAAAGCGCATGAAATTTTAACAAAAAACAATCATTTTTTTGTCAATCTTTGTAGTTCTCTAACATAAAGTATTTAGTATTTGGACACTTTCGAATATTTGAAACATACGGTCTTCTTAAAGCTTAATATATTAATAATATGATCCCAAAAAAGAGCGTGTCTTTACAGACATGTATGACGAAAATTTATATTTCCTGTTAGAATAAATTCAAAATTTTAATTTACACTATTTTGATTCACCCGATAGTTAATATCATAAACAATAGGGGAGACTGGGGTAAAACCGGATACTTTTTGGAAATTGTTTATTAAAAATATATAACAAAATAATAACAATATTTAACACTAGAATTGTTTTTAGTTTACATTCAGGTAACTGAAAATCGACTTGGTTAGTCAACAAAATATTTGTAAAAAATGTTATTAGAAATTTATGAAAGTACCTGATTTCACCCTGTAAAAAAATTGTCTGGGTAAAATCGGATACTTTTATTATTCTTTCCAAAATGAACTTTAAGCAGTATTCGACATTATAGAAATAATACAAAGATGTAAAAACGTTGTTTCCTGAAGAAATCTTTAATTAATAATTATAAATTAATGTTTTTTTTTTATAGAAAATCGTTGAAGCCATATTTTCTTCTGACCAGCTTTGCCGAGAAGACTTTCTAATATATTTTCGCATTTCTGTACCAAAAAACAAATTAATTTTACATGTTACATGTATGAACAGCGCACTAAATGTCTATTATTATTTTATTTTATCATTGCATTAAAAGAAAAGCGAAAATAATCTATCCGGTGTTGCCCGAACCTAAAGTATCCGTTTTTACCTCAAAGTTTGAAACAAAAAAATGAATTATTCATTTTTTTGCAATTAAAAGTAAAATTGAGAAACGGAATTGCTCCTACTTATTTTTTATAACATAAATAATGAGGTTATGTACATAGTGAAAGAATATATTGCTTACAGAAAGATTATACGCACTATGACTGTCATGACGAACACGATCCCGCGAGCTAACAAATCTTTAACCTCTTCTAAAGTCAACACAAGACTATTTTTGACATGCTGATCGTATTCAAAATGATAAAACATTCTCAAAGAGATATCATATCTATCATATAGATCGCACTAATAGGAACCGAGATATTGAGAATTCCGGTTTTGCCCCAGTATCCCCTTTTATCCCAGTCTCCTCTACTATTCAATAGTTCGTAATATTGTAATTTAGGTATCTGAAATTTGGACGTCAGATGAATTAAATTGGATACGTTTGTTTATTTTTTTCAAGGTGTCAGGAGTTTTGTTACTCCCGAAACGTTGGCAAAAATAAACAAACGTATCTAATTCTGTTCGCCTGACGTCCAATTTTCATTTATCTAAATATTATTGAACCTATGTTATTATCATATTTTGTCGGTGCAGTGTTTTACTGGTGTCCAGGTATCGATTTGATTTTCCGTTTTTTTAAAGTACTGGGCATTTTATTTTATACTTTAATTAGAGAAAAGAAAAATTATAAAAAATCTCTATTATTGTAAAATATTGTTTATTGAATTCTATAAAATCAGTTCGTGTTTTTTTTTTTTTTTTTTTTTTTTTTTTCCAAAAAATCTCCACATCGCCAATCGTAACATGATGTGTAAGCGCACAATACTATTTTTCTTGTAAATTTATTTATAAAAAAATAATTGAAAGAATTAGTATTTTTGATACAGGCTTGTAAAAAGTGTAATTTCATAAATTCTTCGCTTTAACCAAATGAGTAAAACTTGATTTTGAAAATCTCGAATATCGTACTGGCATAATACATTGATACCGTTTAGTTTATTATTAACTTTCTTATAGGCGTACTGTTGCACACCATTCTACCATTTATTATCTTCTATTACAGGTTTCAAAACTACAATTATCGAACTTGAAGACCTTCACGTTTGCGGACAGTTATTGTGAAAATTTCGATGATGTTTTTGAATTGATCACTGCACAATCAAATTTGAGAAATTTAGAAATTTGTTGGCCCTCAGATGAAAAAATAATTTTAAAATGCACAACTGAATTACACCATCTTGAAAGGATGAAGTTAAATCGTGGCATATTATCCGACGATCTGTTAATGTCAGCTAGTAAAAACTATAAAAACCTAAGAAGAGTCGAACTTTTCAGTAAGTATTATTATATTTGTTATTAAATTAAGCTGTTAGACTTTATCAGTCTGTAAAACAAAATTTTATTCGTCATTATTATAATGTATACAATTTGTATTAAGAGGATTTATCGTATGCACGCCCACACACATACCGGTAGAAAAAATGAGCCAATAGCGCATCAACTTCCATGAAATGGGCGTATAACTGTGGTATCGAGCAATGTTTGTCTCACACTGAAAAAAATTTCACGTTGTAAGAACTGAAAATACGGCTCTGACAACAGTACAGTTCGGCTGATTTTCTTTCTGCTGAATTTTATAGATACAGTAATAGTATTCGTACAGTTGTGAGAGCTCTACAAGATACACTGAAACCACTAATGTATAGAGTTCTTTTGTCGAAGCATTAAATAGGTTATGATTCGCCATACATACATATTTTTCATTAAAATAATCTCGATTGATAAGTACACTATTACAGATGAAATACGCAAAAGCGGATTGCAAACATGCGGTTGATGTGGTCGGTTTTTTGACTTTTTTAGGTTATAACAGGAACATCGGTTTTGCCTTGTAGCGTTGTCAACAAACAAATACCGGTGGCAAAACTAAATCGTACTGCTGTCAGACCTGTACAAGTACATTTCCCGGATCTGACCAATAGTGCCGTTACATTATACAAATGAATAACTGCTTCAGCCGTCTGTAAGGGTAAATGAACATTTTTTAATAGGGTTAGTACAGCAAATCGAAACTATGGTTTCTACAGCCTAAAATTTTTTTCAGTGCAGTTTCATAACGCTAAGGCTCGAACGCGTGCGTCGTTGTCATCTGAATTCCAATGCTGGTACTGCTCGGTTATGCTGCATAAAATAAACGTTTTGTTTTAATATTATCTATAACTTTTACATTTAACATTTTTGTGTAAAAACAAATCCTGTCAAGTAACAAGGAAAAATCGATTATATCACTATTTCGTTTACACTGAGAGAAATGTTGTAGTAAAATTTATTATAAACATAAGAAAAATTACTATATTTTGTAGGAACGGAGGGACAAATCGAAATTATAACAATTTTTGCTATGCAACAGTAATTTTTATGAATGACCTTAAATTTCAAAAAATTATATTTTTTCTCGTTCTTCCTGTTTTCAGAACTATTTTCAGACTCTAATCATATACAATATTTAATGTGAAAATAAATTAAAATGAGAAATGAAAATATTTTTTTTACGAGCGTTGGGATCGAACCTGCAACCTTCACCGCGGCAATCGGACGCGCTAACCACTTACCCAAATAGGATTCTTGAGTGTAAAATTTTGGAACTTGTACATGTCAAACCATCGATTTCAAGAAAATTTCAGATAATATTAAATAATGACAATAAATAACTTTGATAACACAAAAAAACTTATCATTAATGTGCATAATAGGGTAGATGTCCGTATTAGTGTGGGTTTAAGAAACTCTTCAGTTTTGTCGCATAATAATAGACTATTTAAGCTGTATCAGAGATTCCGGGTGGTTTATATAGATAATAAAAGTAATAATCTACACGAAACAATTTTTTTTTATAGAAAAATATTTATATTTACGAAAGTTACAAGCAATATAAAAAAAAAAATTTTTTACGCATTTGTGTGCCCTAGCAGACATCAAAGTACATTTTTGTGTGCCCCGTATTAATGTGGATGTACACGTTTGTGTGCCCCACATTAGTGTGTCTTGATAATATTATCATTGCCAACAAAATTATTTTGTTAACTGTAGTGCATTTATAATCAATTTCTAACCCTTGTTTACATTGAATGTTAATTAATTCCAATACGGTAAAAACTGCTGAAGGTCGTCAATGCGATATGAAACAACGTTTGTGCGCAAACAACCTAACCTAACTTTTCTGTTCAAGCACCGATACGAGCATGCTCGTATTGTATTTGTGCACACACAAATCTGGACAAGTCGTTTTTCACTGACCCTATTAGTAGACACCATTAATTAAATATTAAAATCAATTGAAAACCTTTATATTAAGGTTTATTATATAACATAATATTATTTTATGATATAATCAATTGTATCCCACATTAAAATCCTTCCGAAACATTATTTAATGTTACTTTTAAAAATGTTATTTCTTAGCAAGTTTGTACAAGGAAACACCGTGACACACCGCAAACCGTGAAACATATTTTTGAAAGTTCTTTTTTAATGTTATAGTAAATGAAAACAAATTAAGTAATTAATTCTATTTAAACTTAATTAACTATACTTTATGAAAAAAAATATTTTAGTGTTACGTTTTTACTCGTTCACTTCTAGGATATGTTTTAATAATAGGGCACACAAATATGGACATGCACACTAATACGGACCACTACCCTATAAAAATAAAATAATTGAAGTAAGGTTTTGAATATTTTGTAAACTTAAAAGCAAGACAAAATGAAATTCCCGTAGAAACATAACCTCAATCAGACACATGGGCGCCTTGATCTGCGCAGAAAGTACTAATGTTGTAGCAATTTTTACTATGTTGGATAGCAACCTTTCTTATAGCCTGTAGCAATTTTTGAATGTGGCACTTTTTACTATATTTATAGTAATTTTTAATACGCTACACAATAAAATTTATATTCTATTCTAATAAAAATTAAAAGCATATATTTTAAATTTTATTATAACACAGTTTTTGCTATGTGTATAGCAATTTTTCTTTTATTTCGTAATACTTTCTAATCAACAACTGTCATAAAAATTACAAGAAATTTTGTAATTATTCATACAATTATAATAAAAATGCAGCATAAAGTGTATTTGTCTCACCCTTCCTATACTTTATAGTAATTTTTATTTCAGTTATAATAAAATTTACTACAACATTTTTCTCAGTGTATAAATATTGTTTGTACTAAAAAGTGTTGAACGTCAAAAAGACGTTTTTTAATTAGTTTAGCAGAAGCATGTGCTAGATTTATACTGTAAATTAATTTTGGATACATTAAGCTTAAAAATCTTTTTAAAATTTTTATTTGTTCTGGTTTTTTTTTTATTTTCGGATGGATTTGCCTCAATATTCAACCGTTCGGTACTTATAATTAGAGGAGTATCTGGTCCAAAATTCGTTTGGATCCGTCTAAATTTCGCTGAGATAATCGAGAAACTTGATTACATACGGACGTACAGACTATACATACATCCCAGAAAACGCATTTTGGGAGGAAAATAGTTTTTATTCCCACCTCTGCTATAATAGCCATTTTATAGCCTGAAAAGTGGGGCAATAGTGGCGTCTGATTCCCTCTTTTACTTTATTCCCGTATAATGCGGGAATAAAGTAACATATGTCTAATTTTCTACGTTTATTGTGAATTGGGTTAAAACTAACAAAATTAGAACACATAAATACAAAATAACTTTTCAAATCTATGAAGTGGCCACAGTGGAGATGGGAATAAAGTACTATATGTAACAGGGGACTAAAGTCGATCATTCCTTTGGGTGATCACTGCCTTGGCTTTGCTACGCTCGCTCGGGCAGTGAACCCACTCGCGGGAGTAATCTCCGACTTTAGTCCCTTGTTACATAATGTACTATTATATATTAAATTGTCTGTCTTTAAAGTCCGACAATTTTCGCTATTGTGAAAGTATAAGGCTCTTCCGAGCAGCGGTAGTGCCTAAAAGAATTAATTTTGTTCATAAAGATGTGTCTTTTAAAGCTACTTTAGGTTATGACCATTGCTAAAAAAAACTCTAAGTACTGTATTACAATCAAATATTAATTTACATTGTATTAATGTATAAAATATAGTGTCGTTCAGTTATTTTATGTGTATGAAATTAAATAAATATCGATCTTTTCGCGCAATTATCAATAACCAAGTGTCTATCGACGACTGAATCAACTACTATTTATTTCTTATAAACTTTCTGATTTTTAAAATGGTTACAGGGTCTCACAACGTAACCGATGCATCTCTTATCCAGGTTCTCAGCTTACCGAATCTTCAGTATGTAGAATTATATTACATGTTAAGGATTACGGATAAGGTTCTGTTGACGGAAATGGTAAAACTGAAATCGTTCGAATGTGTAGGATGCCCACTTTTACAAAACGATGGCTTCCGAGCGGTGCTGGAATCTTCGAAAACCCTTGAAACCTTGAGGATGTACTACTGTCCAAAAGTCTCTACAACGACTCTAATTAAAGATGCTGTTCAGATCACAAAAAATCGCAAGAGTAACGTTAAACTAAAACTTTCAGTTCCAAGGGATAAAGCCTGCCAAATTCTAAATGACTCGCCTCGGCTCCAAATTGTGTGGATTCCCCCATTTATTATATTAAATGATTAATTTTAATCCTAACTGAATTTTAATGATAAAACATTTTCAATATTTGCTGCTTATTTTTTACTTTAATTTACGTAAACTGTTTAATATTCCTGAAATTATTACACATGTTTAAATATTATTATTATGTCCTGAAGTGCGGTAAAGAATAAAAATTATTTCTCATTCTAATAATGTTAATTTTCTTGAACTATTTTAAGAGATTTCATTTTGTTTAAATTAAAACATTAGTAGAGCCTTTCATATTATAAAACGCATAAGACCATTTTTTTAGTCCTTTTCATATGGGAGAACTGAAAAGTTTTGATCTGTGATATCCCTTTAACGCTCAGATGTGCAGAATTTTTCATTTACTTCAACCTCGTGCCATTTAAAGAAAAAAGATGGACAGCGATCTAAAACTCCATATACTACCGTTTTTTGGGTTGCTTGATTGGTATAGTCAGAATTTCCAAAAAAAATTGACTAAATCCCTAATTTTTTAAAAAATACTAAAAAAAGCGTTATTTTTTGAGTACGATGTTTTTAAATCATATTTTTTTACTGTGTTACCGACATTTAGGCAACTTCTAACTTGTCAGAAACGTGTTCTCGAGACTTTTACTTCAAAAATGTGAATTCAGAAGTTTTGGTTTTTATTGTTTTCTAATTCAAAATGGCGTTTGAACGCTTAAATTTTTTTGAAATTTATGAATAAATATCAGGGTGTGAAAGAGACACCAGACAGTTTTGGTGAATTAGTAAATTCGCGTGCATTTTATCTTCGCAGATACTTTATATTACCATAAAAATCCATAAATGTATTTTACACCTTCTTTATTTCTAATAAAACTAGAAATATACGTATTTCTAGTAGCTTCATTGTAGCCGCCATCTTGAATTTCGATTTTATGAGATAGTATTGCTCCTGCTAATTGAAATTGTTGACACAAAACTCATAATAACTTATTTTGTATGATTATTCTACGAAATAGCTTGGAAAATCCGAAATTGGAGCAATTTTCTCGATTTCATAAAATTTTAAGCTTTCAGACGCCATTTTGAATTAGAAAACAATAAAAACTAAAATTTCTCAATTTATATTATTGAAGTAAAAGTCTCGAGAACATGTTTCTGACAAGTTAGAAGTTGCCTAAGTGCCGGTAACACATTAAAAAATATGATTTAAAAAAAAAATCGTACTCAAAAAATAGCGTTTTTTTTAAGTATTTTTGGAAAAATTAGGGATTTAGAGTCATTTTTTGGAAATTCTGACTATGCCAATCGATAGAGCGACCCAAAAAACGGTAGTATATGTAGTTTTAGATCGTTGTCCACTTCTTTCTTTAAATTGCACGAGGTTGAAGTTAATGAAAAAATTCTGCACATCTGAGCGTTAAAGGGATATAATAGATTCATTTCAGGATTCTCATATTTCTCTAGCGTCTTTGGCATTCAAGATGGAGAATCCGATTTTTTTAATTGGGAATCTCGCGTCGACGGACATCCCGGAGTTCGAAACGAATACTGGCTTTTTATTAGAGGGCAAGGACAAAACATGGTTTCAGTCGCAGGCGTTCGTTGACAATGTTTCCACACTCCTTGGGCAAAATCGGACTTTCCGCCCATCGTTTCGAAATAGTACATTACGGAACAAGTGCGCATAGTAGGTGATTCCCACATGAGACGTTTTTCGCACGAGCGAAGCAAGTAAGAAAAGTCGAATGCTGTAAAAATCACCTTAAACACGAGTTTCATATAGTATTTTATACCAAGAGGGCTTAACAATCATGTCAAAGTTGCGATTTTTAGGTGAGAGTGGTATAAAGTTGTTTTTCATCATCCGGGGCGTCGATATTTAAACGTACGTGTGTGTGTGCGTGCGTGTGCGTGTGTGTGTGTGTGTGTGTGTGTGTGTGTGTGTGTGTTAATAGAATAACGCTAGAATATTTGGAAGGGAGTCCCTGAAATCGAATTAAAAAAATTTTCTGTATTATAACGATGTATGCTAGAAAAGTAAATTTTTTTAGAATCCGTTGGATAATTGCGTGTGATTGTTGTGAACAAATATTTTGGAATAAGTTATCGTGGAAAATTTTTATTTTGAAAATAAATTTTTGTACCGCAAGCACGATTTTCGCATTTTTTGAACCTATTAATAGAGCCTAAAATGACCGTTTGTCGACCAGCGGGCGGTAAAAACTGAAAAGCGCCCGCTGCTCGCCGTAGCGGGCGGTAAAAATCGAAAAGCGCCCGCTGCTCGCAGTAACGGGCGGTAAAACTGAAAAGCGCCCGCTGCTAGCGGGCGGTAAAAAATCGAAAAGCTCCCGCTGTCGTTTTTGAATGGAGTTTTCAAGATTGTTTAAGAAAATCATCGACATTTTGAAAAAACGCAAAAATCTATACTTGCGGTACTAAAAATATTTTGTGTACCAAGGGCTAAGTGGGTTTTTTGACCTCGTGTGGTTGCAGTACTCTTTTTCGGTTCGCAAACGCACTCGCCTTCGGCTCGTGCTAGCTGACCTTCGACTCGTACTGTAACCCCACACTCGGTCTAAAAATACCCACTTTACGCCCTTGGAACAGAATATACTATTTTATTATGTAAAAATTATTTATATATTTTTTTCTCTAACTTTTTATTACATTTAAGAGAATGTTATTATGAATTCATTAAAAAAATACAAAGTTTTTGATATATTTATAGAATTAATTTTATACTATTGATGTTATAACTTTGGCTTGGAAACTAAATTATAAATAAAATCTTTTCCAACCAAAAGTGGTTTCATTTTTTCCCTGTTACAATAAAATAGAGTTCGAAATATTAAATCCATCGAAATCGTTATTGATTCCAGTGTTAAGTTTTGGGAACATTTTTTTTAGTAAACTTTTCTTTTTTGTGTACCTGTACAATAATAATGTTTATTATTTCAGTAATTAACACACAATATTTAATAATTGTTATTTTTATATTACAATATTTAACAAAACTACGTCAAAAATTATTAAAAATTGTGTTAGATAGACAGTAGGATTGGATCGTGGAGTAGGCGGTTCTTAAATGAAGTACTTTTCTAGTGGAGATTTAATGTAGTTTTAGTAGCTGGGTACGTCGTGCCTCTTGGCGTACAGTTGAGTTGCTGCTCTCTCTCTTGGCCGTCGCGCTAGAACTGAGCCGGCCGGCGCTGCGAAGTGCCGTCGGCGTGTCTTGGTCGATGGAGGGGTGGTAAGAGAGACGCGTGGCGAGTGCTGATCAGTGCAAATGAATCCCGAACAAATTGTAAATAATTAATGTGTCTGATTCTGTTACTGGTAGAATGTTGACATGACGGATGGGATGCTGTTGCACTTGCGATCTATTACTGAATTCTATATTTTTACATGCATAGGGTTGAATACACCACGGTTTTAGAACCACTTTAACATTTATAAATTCAGTACTTATATAGAAAATATCTATTTCCAAATTTTGGCTAAACTTTTTTTTTTTTATATCAATAGAATAGTAAAAAATAATTAACTATTATAGGTTATACCACAATTCGTTTACAGATTTTACGGGCTATTCCACGCAGTATCACATACTATAACGGGAAGCGCCTAGTTCCGTTTTGAATTTTAAGATGGCTGAAATTGAGCAGCAACCTCCGTAATACCGCGACAGTAACAGCCGCGTCGTAAACACGTGAGAGAGGTGACAGCGTGATCTGCCAGTCAGACTGCCTGGAGCGACATCCGCGAACAGGGGATCGCGCCTCCCCGTTAATTACATACCTCGGAGTTATTTTCGTGAGTTTTAAGAAAGGTGTGAGCGGGATCTCTCGGTCGTGTGAGTGCACAGCAAGAGATTATAGTATAAGCAGCATAGGAATGTAGTCCATTACAATACCTCACAAAAAATTAGCAACAAAGTTTTATTTTTTACTTACAGTAATGTTTCTTATTTATAATATTCTCTTACACGAAAAAGAAAACTAGTGGTCTTTGATTATTTTATTATTTTTCTAATTTTAATTAGATTTTACTCCGAAAAAGGCGTAAAAGTAAAGAAATTTTTAAGATATCCTTTGATCCAGAACATTTAGGAAAACCAGTATATTTTTCGCTTCTGTTTTTACCGTATAATTGTTGTACACTAACCAGAAGAGTGTCAGGGATCCAGATCACGGATTCGGGCCAAACTTTAGGATATATTTTCGGACATAGAAATATGAAGAAAGCTGCAATATTAGATCCTAACGCTCAAAAAAAAAAAACTCAAGTTATGGACATTAAATCTTTTAAAAAAGACTTCTTGAAACCGTAACCATTTAATCTTTCAAAGTCTTAAAGATCGTTTGAAGTAGAGAAAATAAAACTAGAAAAAGCGATCTTTAATTTGCTTTTTCTCGGAATTAAAAAATGTTGATTCGTTCCAAAGTTATGAAAGTTTAAATTTGAGCAATAAAATGCACTGTTAAGTGCCTACAATTTGGTGTTTGAATTCATGCATATTTTAGTTCATTTTCGTAACATTGCAGCTCTCTTCATGTTTCTATGTCCAAAAATATATCCTAAAGTTTGAGCCGAATCTGTGATCCGAATCCCTAACACTTACCTGGTAAGTATATCTATATACTAGAGGATATAATATCCCTAGTCAAACATCAAAACAAAACAAATATACCAACCAGGTGTTTTGAAACTTATACTCTGAGATAATGTACTTAATATCTGACAGTCAAATAGTGGGAGCCTATATTTTTCCCTTTACAACATATAACTTCTACGGGAAAATTGAATCAATACCATTTTTGTAACTGAAATATGTTTATTTTTTGCATGAAAATGTTTGGAATGGACGTCGACCTTCTGACGCTCCCTATATAGTTTGTCGGATTGTCTCATTTGATAAATTGTCCAAACTATAGTCAATAAAAATGTTGCTGAAACTGTTACAAAATTTTTTATATTTTTGGGTAGCAATTAAAAAACCGCTGCCAATTCATTGGCCGGTAGCTTCTTCAACCGTAATTTGTTGATTCCTTTAATTAAATTTTAATAACAAAATTTATAATTTTTAAAAAAATTTATTGCATAATTATAATTAAATTCATTTATGAATATTAAAAATTGTTAATTTTTAAATTTATTTATTTATTTATTATTTATTTATATCAAATTTATATAAATTTTGAGCTGATAAATAAAGTTATCATTTGAAATAGAAGTAAAATATCTATATTTTATAATAAAACATATAGCTATCACCGTTGTTTTCTTATTAACAAAAACGTATTTTTTTAAAAAAGTTCATAACTCACAAATATATTATAATAATGCAGAATATAATGCATTTATAATGCATAATTCGTAATTATAATAGATTATAAAAGATATAATTTTTAAACATTTTAATTCATTTTGTTGGTTGATTTTTAAAAATTAAAGAAATTCAAGAAATCCTCGTGCAGTAGCTGCCGAGCGCCGTTGACAAGCCTACGATGTGACAAAGCCCGGTACGTACCTAGATAGTCAATACATATGGCTGTTGTACCTACAGATGACGCTCGCCACGGTAGCCGGTACAGCGCGAGCGCGCAGTGCTGTCATTAGGAACTGTCTACATAGCGTCTCATGTGCCTTGTCTCTTGTCTCATGTCTCAAGTGCGAAAAAAGTCGTTGTCCGCAATCTTAATAATTTCTAATCTATTGTCATTTTTTCACTAAGGTAAAATAGGTAGTAGTGGGACAGTTTTGACTATACTTTTTTTATAATCTTTTCTATTGCCAAAACTAAGCACAATACATAAAAACTAATTACCGCAGCAGGTAGCTCGTGTCTCAAGGTTTATTTTAAGAAAAAAAGATGTTTTCTTCCGTTGTTGGTGTATTAAAAGAATCTCATTAAAAGAAAATAACTATCGACTAGTGTAGTGGGACACGGTAACTTATTTATGACCGGTAGTGGGACGCCCATTTGACGCAGTTGTGGGACAATACTTTTTAAACGTGTCCCACTACTACGATATGGGAATTAAGAGGTACCTACAGTGGGATAAAGTTTTCGCTATGCGTACAGCTCAAACATAACCTCTAAAAGTTTGAATCTTGTTATACATCAGTTTAAGAAGTAAATCAACACGATAATGAAGTGACTACGTAGCTAACATCATAGAGAATACTAATGAAGTAATGCTTTTATCACCTTAACCGTTCATCGTAGTTTTTTACTGCTGTCCCACTTCTGGTCCCAAAATAGGGTTTGTCCCAGTACTCCCTCCTTTACCTTATAGTTTTCTATTGCCATAAACTATAAATGTATAAGAAATCGGACAACGATTTTTTTCGCGCTTGAGACATGAGACAAGAGACAAGGCACATGAGACGCTATGTGGACAGTCCCTTAATGCTCTGCACCCTCGCTTGACCGCGCTGCGCCTCGCTGACTCTTCTTTTGGATCGCAGGGTAATTGGTTGACATTTAATTATTACGGAAGCGTCTATACGCCACCTTCCGGCACTGATAGGTGCCTACCAAATCGGAGCAGCCCTACGCACGAGGGTTTATATGAAACATGAGAATATGTTTCTTCCTAAAATGTTTCATAAATTGGTATTAGGCTGCACTTACATGGAGAGAAAACTTAAATAAATATTACCTTATTTTCATCCGCCAAGGTTAGTGCATGTAGGCAATCGCTAATGCCGATCTCTTAAGCCGCTTTTGCCTGAGTCCTCCGTAAACGTAAACATCGCAGTCGCAGATTTTTTGAGGTTAGGAGATGCAAACATCATTTGCACGCAAATAAATAAACTTTACATAGTTTATATACAATTTACATAAGTTAATTATAATTGTAATACGTTTTTCTATTATAATTTAGCTAAACAAAATCAATTATTAAGAATTGGTGAACGTCGAAAAAAATCTTTACTGTTGACTCTCAGGCAGAAACTACCGGAGTCTCCAGTAATGCTAGTATTACGAATAAAATACTCAGAAGACTTTAATTATAAGTAACTTTTTAATAATATAATACAATTTATAATAGCGACTACACACCATGAACGTTTTTCTAATTTTGGCCCCGCGCAGAATGCTCACAAGCTCACTTTCTTTTTTTTTTTTTTTAAACAAACTCGTTGCTTGGCAACAACTACGTTGCTGATCGCCTCTGTGGCACGCCCGCCCACAGAGAAACTACTTGCTCCTCTGTCTCGGTGCCCTTTTTCAATACCGAAAAGGGAAAAATGCCCCCAGACGACCCTTCGTAATTGCCGTGACATAGCTTCCGCAGCGAAACTCTCTTTTCCTCGCTGCGGCGAGAAGTCGCAACCAAATAAATAAGTCACTAAGTCATTCTAAACAACAATAAAAATAATCAACTCGTGAACAGCTAGCTTCATGCCTACTACCCGAGTCACTCAGGCTGTTTGGGCCTAGGTCTCCAGTTAACGATACGTAACTTTTCTCTCCGTGTACGATTTGCATACAACTTCAAGAAAGGCAAGCATATATAGGTATCGATAGTCAGGTGCGTGAGAATCACGCGAAAACGAAACGTCCTGGGTTTCATTTCCGACTATAGCACATCATGTCTTTTTTATCAAGGCTTGTTCCATTCGTGAGCCCTAATTGTAACAATACTTGCTAAACAACTTTTGTAGTAATATTAGTAAAATAATGTAAACAACGTGGACTTTTATGTTTTCAAGACATGAGCTTATTGACAGATGCTGTATTTGGCATTATTTTCTGCCAGTAGAAAGTATCTAATGTTCCATAAAAATTCGAAATGTGCATTCCTGCACTAAAAAAAAGGTCTTTCTACCGGGGCTCCACACTGAGAGAAAAAAAAGCAGAAACAGCTTGGATCTCCGGCCAAAATAGCCGGAATCGTCGGGTAGGACAACAAAGGTTAGAATTGCCCGGGAGCTCGGATAAAAACAGCCTGAGCGACGGGCACACGCACAAACGTTAAAGGTCACGTGATCTTTGCTTAAGTTGTTTCTGCCTGACTCTCAAGTAGAAGCTGCTTGACTCTCCGGCAGATACTGCCGAACTCTCTAGCGGGTTTAGCTTAACGCACTTCGGCTATGCCCTCATGTCTGACTTAAGCTAACCTAGCTTGTTTTTTTTCTCAGTGCAAGCAAAATCTGCCTGGCCAACTCGGGTAAGCAGCACACATAAATTTTTTCTGATGCAGGCCCAAGCAGTTCTTGCTTGGCATTGTTTATGGTTTTGAAGGACACTATGAGGTTAAAGTGGTGTCCGCT
Organism: Torymus aiolomorphi; assembly: GCA_036365515.1. Classification (NCBI taxonomy): domain Eukaryota; kingdom Metazoa; phylum Arthropoda; class Insecta; order Hymenoptera; family Torymidae; genus Torymus; species Torymus aiolomorphi. The sequence continues at coordinate 204,994,011 of CM070875.1, read as the reverse complement.
CGAAACTCAAGCTCGGATTGATTGTATATGCCAAACAAGAATTGCTTTGGAAGCGTTAAACAGAATTCACTGTGGAGTTTACACCTATTATAGACTTTTTTCAGTGTTATGCTTTTCTTATGAGTTACTTTTTTTTTTTTTTTCCTCTAAAGTATAATGATATACTGTTTTTTTACAGATAATTATGGAAACTAAACGGAAACCAGAAGCAATAAAGATTCAGAACACGAAGTTAAGTACATCAAACGTTCTTCCCGAGCTTAACAACGACTGCCTCCTATACATCTTTTCTTTCCTTCCTATTATGGACAGAATACGGATACAGAGGGGTAATTAGAATAATTCACTTGTAACAGGCTCGTGAGCGAATGTTTCGATGACTATTAGATGATAGTTAATGTTTTTAGTCTGCAAGCGTTGGCAGGAAATCGGCAATTTACCGTGGCAAGACATGAAGAGATTGGACTTTCACTGGTTTACCTGGACAACTCACAGTCGACAACTCACGTTTTCAGAAAAAATTCTTCGCCAGGTGTTCCAACTGTGTGGTGGTTTCCTCAGAGAAATTCACATTCCTTTAAACTGGAACTATAGATTTGGTGAGATAACGGAACAATTGGAGAGGGTTTTCGTAGTTCTTTTAAGGGAATCCTGTCCGAACGTACAAATTCTAAATTTGGAAGATGTGGAGTCTCACTGTAAAATACTTGAAGATTTCGCTACGTACTTTAACCGTATTACTCACTTGTCTATAGAATCGGATCAAGATTCGCTAGATTCTCGTTTTCGGGATGAAAATACTCTTGCTCATTTCTTCCAAAGAAATGGCAATCTACGATCTCTGATATTATTCGCAGTGAATCTGCAAGGTAGATGTTTAAGATTTTTGCCATTTCAGAATATAGAAGAAATATCCATTGAAGAATCCGATATTAAAAGAATTGAAATGGATAGTGTAAGTACTATTAGTTAAATGTATATTTCATAATTTATTTTTTCATTCCTACCTATTGGAAATTTAAAATTTGGCCGAAATAATTATGAGCTTTTTTATTTATTTCTTTGTACAAAATAGTAACGATTATCAATTTTTTATTTACAAATTAATACGAGTTTAAAGCGCATGAAATTTTAACGAAAAACAACCATTTCTTTTTGTCAATCTTTGTATTTTTTCTAATATAAAGTATTTAGTATTTGGACACTTTCGAATATTTGAAACATACGGTCTTCTTAAAGCTTAATATATTAATAATATGATCCCAAAAAAGAGTGTCTTTACAGACACGTATGACGAAAATTTATATTTCCTGTTAGAATAAATTTAAAATTTTAATTTACACTATTTTGATTCACCCGATAGTTATTATCACAAACAATAGGGGAGACTGGGGTAAAACCGGATACTTTTTGGAAATTGTTTATTAAAAATATATAACAAAATAATAACAATATTTAATACTAGAATTGTTTTTAGTTTACATTCAGGTAACTGAACTGACTTGGTTAGCCAACAAAATATTTGTAAAAAATGTTATCAGATATTTAAGAAAGTATCTGATTTCACCCTGTAAAAAACTTGTCATCGTAAAATCGGATACTTTCATTATTCTTTCCAAAACGAAGATTAAGGTAGTTCTTACCTAAGAAAACGATCGTTAAAAAAGTATTGTGTATAAGCTACTGCTCAAATATTATATTACAAGTGATAGTAAAATCCAAAAGTAGGTTGCTTTAAGTAACAGAAAAATTTTTCAAATATAAATTATAAAAATTAAAGCCTAAAAGTTGGTAAATAAGGAAAAATATCACAAAACGTCATGAATTATTTTTGTTTTTTATTCGATTTTTTTATTCAAAACACTATTTTGTTTCTGAAACGTTCCTCGATAAATTCACCGCATGAAATTGTCAACAAATCATTTTACACAAAGGTAGAGCTATTAGTTGCTAAGTTTTTGTAATTTCTTTTTTAAACAAATTTCTCTAACTTTGTGTAAAATGATTTGTTGATAATTTCATGCGGTGTATTTATCGAGGAACGCTTGAGAAACAAAATAGCGTTTTTAATAAAAAAATCGAATAAAAAACAAAAATAATTCATGACTTTTTGTGATATTTTTCCTTATTTAGCAAATTTTAGGCTTTGATGTATATAATTTATATTTGAAAAATTTTTTCTGTTACTTAAAGCAACCTACTGTTGAATTTTACTATCACTTGTAATATAATATTTGAGCAATAGATTATATAGAATACTTTTTTAACGATCGTTTTCTTGAGTAAGAACTACCTTAAGCAGTATTCGACATTCCAGATATAATACAACGATGTAAAAAAGTTGTTGACTGCAGAAATCTTTTATTAATAATTATAAATTAATATTTTTTTTATAAAAAATCGCTGAAGCCATATTTTCTTCTGACCAGCTTTGCGGGGAAGACTTTCTAATATATTTTCGCATTTCTGTATCAAAAAACAAATCAATTTTATATGTATAATGTATGAACAGCACACTAAATGTCTATTATTATTTTATCATTACATTAAAAGAAAAGCGAAAATAATCTATCCGGTTTTACGCCAACCTAAAGTATCCGATTTTACCCAAAAGTTTGAAAAAAAATGAATTATTCATTTTTTGCAATTAAAAGTAAAATTGAGAATCGGAATTGCTCCTACTTACTTATTATAATATTAATAATACTGTTATGTATGTACTGAATGAATATGTTGCTTACAGGAAGATTATATATGAGTCTTAAGTTTGCAACGTTGGAGTGCAACGAAATGAAAAAAAAAATTGCTTTTACTTTAAAGTTATATTGATTAATTTTAATTTCGCGCGAAGATTTAGTATTTTATAGTATAAAATAACTTTATAACAAAGGTTTAGATAATATTTTTTACTGTCTAGTAACTTTAATTAATTGTAAAAATTATTTCGTTCCATTCCAACGATGCAAACTTCAGACCCATGATTATATGCACTATGACTGTTATGACGAACACGATCTCGCGAACTAACAAATCTTTGACTTCTTCTAACGTCAACACGAGGCTATTTTTGGCATTCCGATCGTATACAAAATGATAATAGGAACATTCTCAGAGTGATACCATAGTTATTATATAGATCGCACTAGTAGGATCCGAGTAATTGAGAATTCCGGTTTTGCCCCAGTATCCGGTTTTTTCCCAGTCTCCTCTACTATTCACGGAAAAAAATTTCCTAGAGTGACTACCGCAATACCACGATTGACTACAGAATATCTCGTATATATAGTACACCTCTATGTAGAGCAATGACTTCACTTTGGTTTACTCGCTACACCAATCTGACACAACAGCTACGGAACTCGGTTAGTGTTGCGGTTCCTAACCTCGCTCTCACCGGGATTGGTGCACTGAGTAGTCCAGTCAAATTAGACTTTTTTCAAAACAAAATTAATATTAGGATGCGACAACATTTTTCTTGTTCAGTGGGCCAATACAGAGCTACTGTAAAAAAAGAAACTCGCAACTCCTGGCGGAATTGTTTATATCATTGTTTAAAGGATCAAAATATGGTTTTTTGCATTTTGCGAAAAGCTAATGCTCGAATGAAGTTCAATGTATGGAAGAAGTTGTAGGAATTAAAAAGACCTACAAACTAGCTCTTATTTATTAAGATTCGTCAATTATTTACGTCGCAAATTGAATAAAATAATTAAATTTAAGTTTTTCGATTTTTTGCAATAAAAAATGTTCTATTAGAGGGTAAGTGTGCCAGTTACTGAGCCCCTTAAGGCGATGTTCGTAGTATTTAATTAATTACTATTTTTTTTTTTTCAATTTTTAATCATCTTAAGACCTTTATATAATAATTATATATTCTGTGAGCAGAATAAACACCTTTTTAATACAATATTACGTAAGGAATATTAAATAATTAATAATATAACAGCATAAGCCTTTGCATCAGTTACTGTATCATTAATTTAGTTACTGTGTGTCAGTTAGTGTACATTGTTTTAATTACTGTGTGTCAGTTAGTGTACATTGTTTTAATTACTGTGTGTCAGTTAGTGTACATTGGTTTAATTACTGTGTGTCACTTAGTGTACAGTGTTTTAATTACTGTGCCTTAGATTCTGGACACTATTTAATCCTGTGTCTTTTTTTCTCACTCATCTGCATCTGCATAAACTATATATAAAATATATTTAAATATGAAATTTGTTTTTTTTTTTATTATATTTAGTAGACTCCCTGCTGGAAAACATCCATTTCTCTCCCATTGGTGAAACGATTTTTCGAACCTTTTCTAGTATTTTCAGCAGGGCTATGATTTAGTACGTATAGAAGTACTTACTTATTATAGAAAAAAATAAAATAAAGATGGGAATAAAATATATTATTTTTAAATATATTAAAAACTGTGTTATTTGCTCTGTGGGTAAGCAAGAAACATCGAAGTTGACTTGCACAGGCGATGAAACATGAGAAAGTAAGGTTAGCGTATCCTACCGCAAGGGGGCACAGTAACTAAATACATTCATGAAAACTTGTCCAGTTACTGTGCACAGTAATAGAAACATGCCGAAAATTCGTTTTAGTTACTGGATTATATTAAATTAAACAATAATATTAATCAAAACTACTTTTTTATTGTTCTTTTGTCAACTAGATGGGTTTTATAAACATAAAGTGTATTTTTTTATTATGAAAAATGTTATTTTTATAGTTTTTCGATCACTTTTGTATAGGCATATTCTTAAGCTTTTCGATAAGAAAATCATAGAAATCGCGATGAGAAATTTAATAAATTATTTTAAATATATTATAAGAATAATTAAGTCATACTGTGGGTTTAACAACAAAAAGCATGAATTTAACCGTATATAAAAATTTGGATATTTATGATTAAATATGATCATACTCTACTATAAATGAAAATGATTTAAGGGCACAGTAACTGAAGCCAGCACAGTAACTGGCACACTTATCCTAGTTATTGATTAAAGCTTTGCATATTTGGATAGGTCTTTTCAAGACGAAAAAAATACCGTTTTGACATTTGCGATAACTTAATTATTTATTGCTCAAATCCATTTTGCAACAAAAAACACTTTTTTTAAATTAATTATTATAGGAATGGGAGGTCGCATCGACATGGGGTGAAGTTTACTCTCTTTTTAAAGAGTTGTACTTTAATTGCTCCATAAGAAGTATATCGGGTTTTTTAGTTCAAAGCTATGAAAAATGACTTTACAAAAAGAACAGGTAATTAACGCTGATCGCTCGACCGCGCGCTGCCTAAAATCTGAATTAGAGACTTCAAAATGACATACGCTGAAAAATTTAGCTTTTCTCAGCAACTAATTAATGGATTTGAATGATTCTTTTTTAATTTGGGGTAGCACTAAAAATTATGACGACCTATCGTAATCGTGTTTTAATAAAATTGTTTTTTAACATGTAATTGTTTATTTAACTATTAATGTTGCAAAAAGAACCAAAAATTGATATTCTTCTAAATTGCTTCCTCAGAGAAGAAGCTTTGTAACGGTGAAAAAAAATTTTCGAAAAGAAAAAATGTTCAAAAAGATGTTTTAAGGCGTTATATATGTGTATATTAGTTGATTTTGATCATTTTTGTTTTCGTGGTTGTGTGTGTGTGTGTGTGTGTGTGTGTGTGTGTGTGTGTGTGTGTGTGTGTGTGTGTATGTGTGTGTGTGTGTGTGTGTGTGTGTGTGTGTGTTGTGTGTGTGTGCGTGTGTGTGTGTGTGTGTGTCTGTGTTTGTGTGTTTGAACTCTTCATATCTCCGAAACGAATCGACCGATTTTCGTCGGGTAAAGCTTATTTCTTTGTCTTGCGGGAAAAGAAAGGTTCCCTGATGGATTTGAGTTTTTATTGATTTTCTTTTGTTTTAAAACCAAAAAACGATTTTGAATTTTTAGTTTTTTTGATTTTTTCATATCTTACAGTCATTATTATATAATATAATAAACTTTTCTTGAAAGGTATTTAAATTACCTATATTTTCCTTTTTTAAAATTTAAAATATCTTCACTCTGTCAATTGTTATTAAGTAAAACTTTTTTATATTTCATATATTAATTTCTCAATAACTAATTTATTTATTGACTTGAAATAAATAACCAGTTATTACACTAATTGAAGATTATATGTGGTTAAAATTTCAAGAGATTATCTTCATTTGTTTTTTGGAAAAAAATTATTTTGGAAAAAATTTGCGTTTTCGTTGTCGCACGATAACTAGAGCAAAAATTATCCAATCGTCCTGAAATTTGGCACAGATGTAGCTTTTATATTCCTTCAGATCGAGTTCGTTGCCCAAGAAAATCGGTCCATTACGAAAAAAGATATTTGAGGTTAAAAATTAAAAAAAAAATTTTTTGAATAGCATTTTCTCAGAGATTACTTGATTTATTGACTTAAAATTTTAACCATTTATTAAACTTATAGAAGACTATATTTGGTTAAAATTTCAAGAGATGATCTTCATTTGTTTTTTAGAAAAGAATTATGTTAGAAAAAATTTGCGTTTTCGTTGTCGCACGATAACTAGAGCAAAAATTATCCAATCGTCCTAAAATTTGGAACAGATGTAGCTTTTATATATCTTCAGATCGAGTTCGTTGCCCAAAAAGATCGGTTCATTACTAAAAAAGATATTTGAGGTTAAAAATTTTTTAAAAAATTTTCGAATCGCGTTTTTTCAAAAAATACTTGATTTATCGACTTAAAATTTTAACCACTTATTAAATTTATAGAAGACTATATGTGGTTAAAATTTCAGGAAATTACCTTCATTTGTTTTTTAGAAAAAAATTATTTTAGAAAAAATTTGCGTTTTCATTGTCGCACGATAATAAGAGTAAAAATTAGCTAATCGTCCTGAAATTTGGCACAGATGTAGCTTTTACATATCTTCAGATCAAGTTCGTTGCCCAAAAAAATCGGTCCATTACGAAAAAAGATATAACGCACAGTTTAAGCTGAATCCGGAGCCATGATCCTCTCCTAGTTAGTCTAACCGTACAAGATAAAGTATTAAATTTTAAATATTAGAAGTAAAAATTAATTAAAGGGATCAATAAATTAAGTTTGAGGATGCTACGTACCAATGAATTGGCAGCGGTTTTTTTTCAATGTAATAATTGAAGTTACTTATTATTGAACAATTCTTTCATTAATGTTTGAATTAAGCGAATTGCAGTCCGTTTCTCAACATTTGTTGAGCTTAATTAAAATTATTTACATACCTTTCACCTTACAGAATTACTCAAAATTACTCAAAATTACTAAAAATGAAAAGAAATGTTAAATAATAAATAACTTCAATTATTACATTGAAAAAATTTAGAAGAATATCAATTTTTGGTTCTTTTTGCAAAATTAATAGTTAAACAAAACAATTACAGATTAAAAAACAATTTTATTAAAAAACGTTTAGGGATAGGTCGTCATAATTTTTAGTGCTACCCCAAATTAAAAAGAGAATCATTCAAATCCATTAAGTAGTTGCTGAGAAAAGCTAAATTTTTCAGCGTATGTCATTTTGAAGTCTTTAATTCAGATTTTAGTCAGCGCGCGATCGAGCGATGAGCGTCAATTACCTGCTCCTTTTGTGAAGCCATTTTTCATAGCTTTTAACTAAAAAACGCGATATACTTCTTATGGAGCAATTAAAGTATAACTCTTTAAGAAGAGAATAAGCTTCACCCCATGTCGATGCGACCTCCCATTCCTGTAATAATGAATTTAAAAAAAAGTGTTTTTTGTTGCAAAATGGATTTTAGCAATAAATAATTGAGATATCGCAAATGTCAAAATGGCATTTTTTTCGTCTTGAAAAGACCTATCCAAATATGCAAAGTTTTAATCTATAACTATAATAGAACATTTTTTATTGCAAAAAATCGAAAAACTTAAATTTAATTATTTTATTCAATTTGCGACGTAAATAATTGACGAATCTTAATAAATAAGAGCTCGTTTTGTAGGTCTTTTTAATTCCTACAACTTCTTCCATACATTGAACTTCATTCGAGCATTAGCTTTTTCGCAAAATCCAAAAAACCATATTTTGATCCTTTAAACAATGATATAAACAATTCCGCCAGGAGTTGCGAGTTTCTTTTTTTACAGTAGCTCTGTATTGGCCCACTGAACAAGAAAAATGTCGTCGCATCCTAATATTAATTTTGTTCGAAAATCACCCTTTTTTGAGTTAATTTGACTGGACTAGAGTGCGATAAATTGTCAGAGATACTACTGAAAAGTGTGAGGGCGTTGCTGCAGCAGCTATGGAATAGTCACAGCAGGAAATTTTTTTCCGTGTTGAATTGTTCGTAAAATTATAATTTAGGTATCTGAAAATTGGACGTCAGATGAACTAAATTGGATACGTTTGTTTATTTTTTCCAACGTGTCAGGAGTTTTGTTACTCCGGAAACGGTGGCGAAAATAAACAAACGTATCTAATTCTGTTCGCCTGACGTCCAATTTTCATTTATCTAAATATTATTGGATCTATTTTATTATCACACTTTATCAGTGCAGTGTTTACTGGTGTCCAGGTACCTATCTGATTTTCCGTTTTTTTCAAGTACTGGGCATTTTATCTTATACTAAAATTAGAAGAAAAAAAAATTATAAAAATACTGTATTATTGTTTATTGAATTCTATAAAATCAGTTAGTGTTTAGTTTTTTTGCAAAAAATTTCCATATCGCCAATCGCAACATGACGTGCAGGTGCACAATACTATTTTTCTTGTAAATTTATTTATAAAATAGTACATTATGGTACAAGTGACTAAAGTTGAAGTGCCGCCACTGCGTGAAGTTAGCGCCCGAGGCGAAGCCGATGCGCCATATCACGCATTGGTGGGCCTTGATCGTTCGTCTTGTGTACCGTATACTATTTTTCTTGATGCCCGGTGGAAAGTACGTTTATACCACTCAAAATCATAAATTTTAATATGATTATTCGGCTCTCGTAGTATAAAATATTGTATTACACTGGTGCGTGAGGTGATTTTTACCGCATTCGACTTTTCTCACTCGCTTCGCTCGTGCGAAAAACGATTCATTCGGTAAATAATCACATTCCCCAGCCGTGTATCATAATGTACTATTACATAATTAGTCTCGCCGATATATATTTTGTCACCGACAATGATAACACCTTAATAGCATACATTCAGCTTCTCGCATGTAACACGACTAATTCTCACTTTTTCTGCTCCGACGCTTAGGGCTCGGACACTTAAAAAGGAACAGATAAAAAGAACAAGAATTACGTGGGTTTCTATACCTATATATATGTGGCGACCCCTGTGCGGTGTAGACCGCAAGCGCCACAGAGCCGCCGGAAGCAAATCCTACAGGAGCGGATTTGCGCATGAGGCGCCCCGAGACTTCCGACCGCGAATTCAGTCTGGCCTCACGCGCCATGCTGGACAGATCTCACCGAGCGCACAGCTCTCAGTATTCTCTCATTGTAACAAGCCAATAATCTCACGCAAGTCTGCGGTCAATAAACAAAGTTGCTAATGTACAGTGTTCTCTCTCTCTCTCTTGCGACATCCCATTCCAAATCCACAGCCGAACCTCCAAAGTGGTGACCCCGACGTGATCTTGGGAGCGAGAAAGGAGAGCAACGCACCACGTGTGCCACGCAACAGCGCAACAGTCAGTTTTGTTCTCGCTGTCCCCACATATAGTGGTCGCTCAGCCTCCACGAGACATCAGTAATGGACAACGACGGAACACCTGTCCAGGGTGGCAGGAATCAGTAGCAGCAGCCCCCAGACTACATCATTCTGGTAATTCAGAATTATAAGCTGCCACCATTCTGGAAAACGTGAAGCCTGGTTTTTGCAGCTTGAGGCTATCTTTGCGGCACACCAGATAACTCGTGACAGCACGCGCTATAATCTCTCGCTTAGCAAATTGGACGCGGACACCGTCCAGGAGCTGCTGGACGTTTTACGCACGGTGCCTGAGGACAACAGATACCAGCACCTGAATGGCCATGTGCTCAAGCGTTTTACCGATATGATGGAGCAGCGCTTGAATAAACTCCTGTTCGCGGCCGACACAGACGGGCGCAAGCCCTCGCAGGTGCTGCGCCAGTTGAGGAGACTAGCGGGTGACCGAGCAACGAACGATCTTTTGAAGGTGAAATGGCTAAATTTGCTACCCAGTTCCGCCCGCGGGGTTTTAAGCGTGCTCGATACGGCGTCCCTAGACCAGCTCGCAGAGGCAGCTGACCGATTCATCGACTCCTCGCCATCATCAGTCATGGCCGCCGGTCTGTCTTATCAACCGCCTTCACCACATGGGAGCCGTCGCGCCACGTCGCCCGGCCGCCGAGATGCTAACGGCCCGGCACATTCTCCCGCACTCTCCAGCGCGCCGATAGACAAGATGGCCGCCGACATGGCGACACTACGCGCCGACATGAGCCAACTTCTCGTGGTCAACCGGCAGCTTTTAGAACGCTTGCCGCTCCCGACCTCGCATCGGCAGTGCAACGAACGTGGTCGCACACGCTCAGACTCCCGCCAGCGCAGCACCTCAGCGTCTGGATTTTGTTTCTTTCATAGGAGGTTCGGCGCAGACGCACGCCGCTGCAAGCAGCCGTGTAGCTTTGGCACAGGCGAAGCTCAGCGGGAAAACTAACTTCGCTGCCGGCAGTAAAGGTGGCCTCCGGCAGCGACATACCACGAGAAAACCGCCTTCACGTCTCAGACAAAGACTCAGGTCGGAGATATTTAGTGGACTAGGGCTCAATCCTATCCCTCCTTCCTCGCACCTGGATCACGGGAGCGCTCAGTCCTCAGCCGCTACAGCTGGCAGCGGCGAACCAGTCACCGATCCGGACCTATGGTCGACGCATGCTTAACCTCAATCTGGGGCTTAGGAGAGCCTTCGCTTGGCCTTTCCTTATCGCAGATGTTCGTGATGCCATACTCGGAGCAGATTTTTTAACCCACTTTGGTCTGCTCGTAGATCTACAGAACAAGTGCCTCGTCGACGCGTGCACCTCGCTCAGCATCTCAGCGGAGGTGCAGGAAACTTCCTTATTCAACGTCGCAGCCTAGGGGCTTTCACAGCAGGATATGGACGTGAGGAAAGCGTACGACCAGCTACTCGTCGACTACGCTGACATTACGCGACCAAGGCAGCAAGATGCGACACTCAATGGCACCACGGTAAAACACACCATTCATACCACAGGCCCTCCAGTCTTCAAGCGTCCTCGACGATTTTACGGAGAGCGACTCCAGGCTGCACAGGAATATTTCCGCGACCTGCTGGAGCAGGGTATAGTACGCCCCTCATCGAGCCAATGGGCCAGCCCATTACATCTAGTACCGAAGAGCGATGGAGGACTTCGGGTGACAGGAGACTATCGCCGCCTCAACGCCCGCACAGTGCCGGACCGCTATCCCATCCCCGTCATGGAGGACCTTCTGCACGCCTGCCGCGGAGCCTGTCTTCTCCACGATAGACCTGGAGAGAGCATTCTACCAATTGCCCATGGCTGAGGAGGACGTGTGCAAAACAGCCATCACACCCCCTTTGGCATGTATGAGTTTCTCCGCATGCCACTCGGCCTGCGCAATGCGACTCAAACACTACAACGCTTCATGGACTCGCTGCTACAGGAGCTGCCCTACGCACACTGTTATCTCGACGATATCATCGTAGCCTCCAGTAGCCACGAGGAGCACCTCCAGTGCCTACGCTGTTTATTTCAAGTGCTACAGCGAGCAGGTTTCTCAATGAAGCTTAGCAAGTGCGTCTTGGGCTCGGTAGAGGTCAACTTTCTTGGCTACGCAGTCTCCAGCAATGGTTTCCAGCCACCGCAGCACAAGGTGAACGCTATCGGGCGATTTCCCAAGCCGACCAACAGCACTCAGCTCCGTCGTTTCCTAGGGCTGATGAGCTTTTACCGGTCCAGCATTCGTAGAGCGGCACACACCCAAGCGCCGCTTAATCAGCTGCTCACAGGCAAGGGGAAGAAACGTCGTTTCGCTCTTGTCTGGTCAGCAGAGGCAGATGCAGCGTTCATTGCATGTAAGGAGGCAATAAAAGAAGCGGTGACTAACACCTTCTTTTCACCAACTGCTCCACTCATAGTGAACTCTGACGCATCCTCAACCGATATAGGAGCCTCCCTGGACCAGCTCCAAGACGGAGTATGGCGTCCAGTATCCCTCTTTTCGCGCGAGCTCACGTCAGCAGAGAACAGATACAGCACGTATGACCGCGAGCTGCTAGCAGCCTACGCCGCAGTTAAATTCTTCAGACGTTACTTAGAAGGACGCAGTTTCACGTTGCAAACAGACCATAAGCCTCTCACGTTTGCGCATCTGCAGCCAGCATCCAAGGCCTCTCCTCGACAGCAGAGACAGCTAGAGTACCTTCTTTAATTCAACGTGAACTGCCGCTACGTCAAAGGAGAAGATAATGTCGTGGCAGACGCGTTGTCACGGTCCTGAACAATCGGCATGCCCTCCGGACTCTTGGCCTCCGGCATCCAAACAGCTCAACAGTAAGACCAGGAACTACCACATCTCATAGAAAAAGGGCTCCTGGACCTCCAGATGCTCACCGTCGATGGATCCTCCATAGCCTGCAACACGAGCGATGGCGCAGTGAAGCCGTTCCTGCCGAGCTCCCTACGCCGGCAGGCCTTCGACACTCTACATTCTCCAGCACACCTTAGCCCCCGAGCGACCACCAAGTTGCTGGCTCAAAAGTTTTCATGGTCTGGGATCAAAAAGGATGCTTTTCGGTGGGCACGTAGCTGCGAGGCCTGTCAACGCGCCAAGGTGAGCAGGCATAATTGCGCTGCACTCAACTCTTTTCAGGTCCCAGACAACAGGTTTGAGCACGTACACCTCGACATCATTGTCCTGCCGCCGGTCGACGGCAACCGCTATTGCCTCACTGTGATAGACCGTTTCACCAGATGGCTAGTGGCCGTCCCTCTCACCAACATAAGAGCAGAGACGATCGCTGCAGCCTTTGTAACTCACTGGATCGCCCTTTTTGGCTGCCCGATTACCATCACCTCCGATCAGGGCACACAGTTCGAGGCCGCACTCTTGAGGGAGTTAGCTCGTTTGATGGGATCTCAACACATCCACATGACGCCCTACCATCCACAGGCTAATGGTATTGTCGAGAGGCTGCACCGAACATTGAAAGCTGCACTGATGTGTGAGCCAAGCACGCTGTGGCCTGAACACCTGCCCATCATTCTCTTGGGCCTCCGCACCGCATGGAAGACCTGCAAGCCTCCGCAGCCGAGATGCTCTTCGGCACGACTCTCAGGATACCGGGAGAGTTTTTCGTCTCCCAGAGCGTTACGGCGGAGCCGGCAGCGTTCGTCACCCGGCTCAGAGCCCTTTTTCAGGAGGTTCAAGCAGTCCCAGCTTCGTCCCATGCAAAGTATCACGCCTTTCAGCACCAGCAGTTGGACACGTGCAGCCAAGTCTTTCTGCGAGACGATGCAGTTCGCAAACCACTGCAGCCTCCGTACTCGGGCCCTCACGAGGTTGTCAGAAGGGTGAGCGACAAGGTTCATCATTAGAGTCAACGGGGTGGAGAAATCAGTTTCCACAGATGGGCTCAAGTCGGCCTTCCTGGACTCGGCAGATGAGTTGCCCAGGCCTTCTCAGCAGCTTCAGCAACAGAGCCCTCCCGCCCAGGACCTTGAGCTCTCACCGGCTACTCCAACATCTCCGCGTCAGTCGCCAACATCGTGCTTTCAACCACTTCTACCACCAGCACCGCCATCGCAACCACCCCAACCGCCTCAGCCACCTTCTCAATCATCTCAACGGCAGACGACGCAGTTTAACGAGCCACCTCAGGATACCCGGCTCAACGTCCGCCCAGCCTTACCTAATCTCCTTCGGAAGAAGGTCTCGTTCCCTTCATCCCAGATGAAACTCACTGAGGGAGGACTACCTGTGGCGAACCCTGTGCGGTGTAGATCGCAAGCGCCACCGAGCCGCCGGAAGCAAATCCTACAGGAGCGGATTTGCGCATAAGGCGCCCCGAGACTTCCGACCGCGAATTCAGTCTGGCCTCACGCGCCATGCAGGACAGATCTCACCGAGCGCACAGCTCTCAGTATTCTCTTATTGTAACAAGCCAATAATCTCACGCAAGTTTGCGGTCAATAAACAAAGTTGCTAATGTACAGTGTTCTCTCTCTCTCTTGCGACATCCCATTCCAAATCCATAGTCGAACCTCCAAATATACATCTTGTTCCTTCTGTATCTCGCTGTTCCTCATATATATAGATATAGAGACCCATGTAATTCTTGTTCTTTTTATCTGTTCCTTTTTAAGTGTCCGAGCCATTAGGAGTCTTTCATTTCATCGAAGCTCGAGCGCGTTGAGTTCGATGCGCGCCCCGACATTTGTGGCACGAGCGCAGCGAGTGCTGTTGGTCGGGTGGGGGGTATCGAAAACATCACATGCATAATTTTTGATAAATGAATTCAATTAAAAAATATGTATAATATTTTTATTAATTATTAGGAGATTTTGAAAATATAAACGAGCAGTTATTGAACGTGCAATTGTTAAACAGGTGGTTTTCATATTCAACAACAGATTGTATGCACGTTTCTGTTCAGCAGTGGCAACGTTTCTGTTTGAATTATAATACTTGCTTCTTCATTGAAATTTCTACACACTTCTTCCTCATCTTCAGATTCGTTGGATGAGGAAAATTTATTATTAATGAATAATCTTTTATCCATTTCACAAATTAAAGCAATATAAATCGCTTGTTGATTGATGATCAGTTGAGATTGTTTTTGTTGTACATATAGGTTAATGACTTCGAATATGTTGACAAAACCTCTAAAACAATCTATTAATAAAATCTGCAGTTTCCTAGTTACCAACTCAGAAGCATGCGTGGCGAAAGCTGCTGTCAGTGGCAAAAGTCCTAGTAATGGTTAAATGTCCTTCTTTCGCTATCGAAAACAATGGCGAAACGATGTACTTTCCACCAGGGCATCAAGAAAAAGTAATTGAAAGAATTAGTGTTTTTGTCACATGCTTGTAAAAAGTGTTATTTCACAAGTTCTTCGCTTTAACCAAATGTGTAAAACTAGATTTTGAAAGTCTCTAGTATCGTACTGTCATAATACATTCCTTTGATGCCGTGTCTTATATTACAGGTTTCAAAACTACAATTATCTAACTTGAAGACCTTCTCGTTTTCAAACAGTTGTTGTGACAATTTCAATGATGTGTTTAAATTGATCACTGCTCAATCAAAGTTGAGAGAATTACAAATTTATTGGCCCTCAGATGAAAAATTAATTTTAAAATGCACAACTGAATTACACCATCTTGAAACGGTGAAGTTAAGTCGTGGCATATTATCCGATGATCTGTTAATATCAGCCAGTAAAAACTATAAAAACCTAATAAGAGTCGAACTTTTCCGTAAGTACTATTATATTTGTTATTAAATTAAGCTGTTAGTCAGACTTTATCAGTCTGCAAAACAAAATTTTATTCATCATTATTATAATGTATTCATTTGGGGTGGGTATGGAAAAATAGAATATTTTTTTTCAGAAAAGTAATATATTAGAAATTTTTATCATGGAAAACATGGAATGTAGAAAATTAAAGATTAAAAATTTATAATGTCGAAAATTGATGACGTCGAAATCGATTTTACAAAGTACCACCTTAACGAATATTAAAATTTTAGAAAATAAATTTATAGCATTGACTTTCACTATTTCAGAATGCACAATTTCGATAACCCAATTTATCTAATGCAAATTGTAAATAAGCATTTATAGAAAATATCTATACTTAATTTAGAAAATAATGTTTGATAAAAATGTAGAACCTCATACGATATTTAGCTATATTAAAAGATCAAAAATT
Source organism: Torymus aiolomorphi (assembly GCA_036365515.1). Lineage (NCBI taxonomy): Eukaryota > Metazoa > Arthropoda > Insecta > Hymenoptera > Torymidae > Torymus > Torymus aiolomorphi. The sequence continues at coordinate 204,978,053 of CM070875.1, read as the reverse complement.
CAAACTACAAAATGTTTGTAGTACCAGAAGTTCAAAATATAGAAAGTTAATAATGTATATATAACCTTTATTTCAGCCTGTTGGCCCAGAAATGGATTTGGTTTACAAAATATTCTTAATTTCCACACATTCATCCATACCTTAATCTTATTCTTATTCTTATAAATATTTATAAATAAATATTACATATTAAACATAATTTATTATTTAGAGTCTTTGTTTCACTGTACACCTTATAATTTATATCTACACGTATCACAATAAATATGTCACCATGTTTTCATTTATCATTTTAGCACTTCACATTTTACCTTTTTACATATTTTTACATATACACAGATTGTTCGAAGGCCTTAATACAGTATGAGCGATACAAAAGAATACAAAACATTACAAAAATTACAAGAATTATGATAAAACATAGAATATAGAATACAAACATAACGCATTTTTAACGCCTTTCTGTTTTCCCTACCCATTACAGACTAGATTCATCGCACCGCTATTTATATACTAATACGCTAACCTATCATACAGTTAATTGCCTAATACGATTTACAGACTATTTCTCACTTATTTCGCTATTACACTTAGTATGTATACATTACGTTTCATTCATCCATCCACACCTGAGACAGCTCGCACCCTACGCTAAGCTTGACTTTTTGTTTCTGCGCTTTTCTTTTCCGCTTTTTTTTACAAACTTTTTGAAAGCTTTGACCACTGCTACGTTTCCTACTTCGTTAACTAATTTCCATCGTCTTACCCTTCCCTCTTCCCTTAGTGTTTCCATCATTTCTTTTCCATACTCGCACTCTAATACTATGTGTTCAAATGTTTCCCTCTCTTTTTTACATAACCTACAATGTTTATCTTCCTCCTTTAGCCAATATCTATTTACCTTTTCTAAATTCCCGCACCTAATTTTCGCTATTATATCTATTTCGATTCCTTCTTTCTGTTTTCTTAAATAAACTGGTACCCTTTCTGTGACTAAATTTCTAAAAACTGTGTTATACTTTGCCTCCTTTATTTTTCCTACATTCCTTTGCCTCGCTATATCTTTTCCTCTTGCCTCTGTTTCCACGTAAATTTCCTTTTCTGCTAATCTCATGTTTTCCACTTCCAACTCACTTAGTCCCAAGCTATTGAAGAATTGTTTCCTTTCCTTGGTGTATAGGCACTGGCTTTGTGATGAGTCTGTATTCTTTCCTTCCAACACATTTTTGTTAGCCTGCTGTCTTCTAGATTACGTATTTTTTCTTCGTATTTAACTGCCCTACTTCCCCACCCTATTTTCAACTTGTCTACTTTTGTTTCTTCGTATATAATATGCCTTGGGGTATTGAAATCCAGTCGCGGCACCCGTCTGTAGTAATCCATCTGTATTTTCTTCAGTTCCTTTTGTTCTTTCCACCCCCAAATTTCACAACCATACTCTATTACACTCCTACCTAAATAGTTAAAAAGCATTTTTCTTCTTCTAAAATCGTTTTTACATCTATTTTCTCCTAGTCCCCATGTCTTCTTAGCTGCTACCATTCCTTTTTTCTGTAAATCCTTTATATGGTCCTTGTAGTTTCCTTCTCTATTAAAAGTAAAACCTAAATATTTGAAGCATCTCACCTCTTCCAGCTCTGTTCTTTCTCACATCCACCTTTCTTTTTTGCTCTTCCTGAGAAAGTTCATAATGTAGAAAGATCAAATTTTCCAAAACTCAAAATGTCGAAAAGATCAAATTATTTTGATTAGTTGACAAAAATTCTATAATTCTATTTGAAGGTTAGTATATTTTTTTCTAAAGTTTGAACATTCTTAATTGTTTTTTCGAAAGTTGAAACCTTCTAAATTTGTGTTTTTGGAATATTGGACTTCCTATATTTTACATTTGCAAATTTTTATCTTTAAACAATTGCATTTCGAATAGCTAAAAATTCGAAAAAGGTTTGTGTATATTTTTGTTTTCGAAAATTTAAATTATTATTGTGCATTCTACACAATATATTTCGAAAGATTGGCCCTTTTTATTTCTCTTAAATTTAGCATTTTCGAAAATATCAACGTCCTATAGAATATGATTTCTTTATTTTCAGCTATTGGAATCATGTTATTTTTTCGACAAAATATTTTTCTGAAATTTATATTCTATATTTAATTATTTCGACGTAATGATTTTTTGAAATAATTCCACTTCTAATATCTAATTTTTCTACTTTCTGAACATTCATAAAAGTAAAATTCGATATAACATGTTTCTGTATTTAAAGCTTTCTAAAAAAAAATTCTATTTTTTGATACCCAACCACCATTTGTATTAAGAGGGTTTATCGCGTGCACGCTCACACACACACCGGTAAAAATAGTGAGCTAATAGCGCATCAACTTCCATGATATGGGCACATAACTGTGGTATCGAGCAATCCTTGTCTCAGTATCATAACACTAAGGCTCGAACACATGCGTCGTTGTCATCTGAATTCCAATGCTCGTATTGCTCGGTTATGATGCACAAAATAGAAGTTTTGTTTTAATATTATCTATAACTTTTACATTTAACATTTTTGTGTAAAAACAAATCCTGTCAAGTAACAAGGAAAAATCGAATATTTTGTCGATTATATCACTATTGCATTTACAAATATTGTTCGTACTAAAAAATGTTCAACGTAAAAAAGACGTGTTTTAATTAGTTTAGTAGAAGCACGTGCTCGATTTATACTGAAAATTAATTTTGGATACATTAAGCTTAAAAATCTTTTTTAAATTTTTATTTGCTCTGGCGTTTTTTTTTTAATTTTTGGATGGATTTGGCTCCATATTGAACCGTTCGGTACTTATAATTAGACGAGTATCTGGTCCAAAATTCGTTTGGATCCGTCGAAATTTCGCTGAGATAATCGAGAAACTTGATTACATACGGACGTACAGACGATACATACATCTCAGAAAACGCATTTTGAGTGGAAAATAGTTTTTATTCCCATCTCTACTATAATAGCCATTTTATAACCTGAATGGTGGGGCAAAAGTGGCGTCTGATTCCCTCTTTTACTTTATTCCCGTATAATGCGGGAATAAAGTAAATTAGCTGGAATAAAGTAACATATGTCTAATTTTTTACCTTTATGGTGAATTGTGTTAAAACTTACAAAATTATAACACATAAATACAAAATAATCTTTCAAACCTATGAAGTGGCAACAGTGGAGATAGGAATAAAGTACTATATGTAACACAGAACTAAAAGTCGCAGGTTATTCCCGCGGGAGTTCACTGCCCGAGCGCTTCGCCACGCTCGCTCGGGCAGTAAATTCACCTGTGAGAGTAATCTGCGACTTTAGTCCCTTGTTACATAATGTACTATTATATATTAAATTGACAGTCTTTAAAGTCCGACAATTTTTGCTATTGTGAAAATATAAGACTCTCCCGAGCAGCGGTAGTGCCTAAAAGAATTAATTTTGTTCGTAAAAATGAGTCTTTCAAATATTAATTTATTGTACATTGTATTAATGTATAAAATATCGTTTCGTACAGAAATTTTATGTGTATGAAATTAAATAAATATCGATCTTTTCGCGTAATTATCAATAACCAAGTCTCTATCGACGACTGAATCAACTATTATTTATTGCTTATAAACTTTCTGACTTTTAAAATGTTCACAGGCTCTGATAACGTAACAGATGCATCTCTTATCCAGGTTCTCAGCTTACCGAATCTTCAGTATGTAGAATTATATCACATGTTTAGGATTACGAATAAGGTTCTGTTAACGGAAATGCCAAAACTAAAATCGTTGGAATGTGTTGAATGCCCATTTTTAGAAAACGATGGCTTCCGAGCGGTGATGGAATCTTCGAAAAACCTTGAAAACTTGAGGGTGAACATCTGTACACAAGTCTCTAGATCAATGCTAATCACAGATGCTGTATATATTACAAACAATCGCAAGAGTAACGTTAAACTAAAACTTTACGTTCCAGGGAAAGAAATCTGCCAAGATATAAAGGACTCGCCTCAGCTCCAAATTGTTGCGGGGCTGTTTTAATCCCGTTACAACATATTTACTAATTACAATATTAATTTTAATTAATATTGTAATTTTAATTTTTCAATATTTTCTGCTTACCAACCTAATAGTCAATAATTATATTGTAGGCGATGGTTCAATATTTTTTACTTTAATTTACGGAAATTATTTAATATTTCTGAAATTATTACATATGTTTAAGTATACATTATTATGTCCAGTAGTGCGGCAAAGAATAAAAATTATTTCTCATTCCAATAATGTCAACTTTCTTGAACTATTTTAAGTGCCGTTATTTTGTTTAAATTATAATATGAGTAGAGCCTATTTTATTACAAAACGTATAAGACAATTTTTTAGTCTCTTTCATACAGAAGAACTGAAAAGTTTAGATCTATAACATAATAGATTCATTTCAGGATTCTTGTAATATTTCTCTAGCGTCTTTGGCATCTAAGATGGAGAATCCGATTTTTCAAATTGGAAAATCTCGGGTCGACGGACCTCCCGGAGTTCGAAACGAACACTGACTTTTTATTAGAGGGCAAGGAAAAAACGTGGTTTCAGTCGCAGGCGTTCGTTGATAATGTTTCCTCACTCTGTGGGCAACATCGGACTTTCCGCCCATCGTTTTGAAATAGTACATTATGCAACAAATGTGCATAGTAGGTGATTCCCACATAAGACGTTTTTCACACACTGTTAGAAATTTCTACATTAAATTTAATGCAAAAGTACATGAAGCAACATTCATGTACGTACTGAATATGAAAATCATGTAAAACATTGACGTTTCATGATGTATTAATGAAATTCAAAGTATATATATACATTAAATTCAATGTATATAAAAATTAATACATTTTTCATTAAATTTACTGTGCATTCATTGAAATGAAATAAACACGTGCATTAACTCTATATCAAAATTATTGTAAAATTACATTAATTTTAATGTCGTAAAGAAAATAAAAATCATGTGAAAATATTGAAGTTGATGTTACATCAATGAAATTTGCAGTACGTATATATTAAAATTACTAAATTAAAGATTTACAAAAAATTAATGCAGATTATGGAAATTAATAAACTTTTCTTTAAAAATTCTGTACACTGATTAAAATGAAATAAACACGTGTACTATAATTCCTAATGAAAATTATTATAAATTTACATTAATTTTAATGTCGTTCTTTAAATAAAAAAATCATGTAATATATTGAAATTTCATGTTGTATTAATGAAGTCTACATGAAAATTGTTGTAAAATTACATTAATTTTAATATATTAAAAATCCTACGGTATAAAAATAGTTGTATGAAATTTCAGATAAATGTAACGGAAGCTAATCGTATAATGAAAACGATTTCATGACATAACTAAAATATCAATTAGTTCCTTAAATTTAATGTATATATTTATGAATTTTCATATACGTTAAAAGTTATGTATATATTTAATATTTATTCATTACAAAAAATTATTGTTTAAAATTTTAATTGAAATAGAAATATTCAAAAAATTTTACAAAATTTAATAATTAATGCACAGGTTAGTTATGTTGTAGTCATTATTTTGATTCAAATTTATTATAATAATTTTACTTACCACTTTATTTGTGTTGTACTTTATGAAGAATGTTATATAGTTTATGCATATAACTTTTTTAATTATTATAAATTTTCGCTATTTCATCAGAGAACATTATATATATTTATAAATTAATCGCATTATAAATATCGCAGAAAAAAAACCTTACATAAAATTTTCGACCTGACCGAGAATCGAACCCACGGACCTTGGGTTACTACGCACGCACGCTATCCGTTACGCTATCGCTCGCTTGTAATACTTTGAACATTTTCATCTACATAAGGTGCACTATCCACATTCATTCAATTGATATTGTATATTTTGATTATTCATCTACAATATTAATGGTTTTTAGTCATTATTTATTTAGGTAATAGTTTAAGAACATGAGTAACTTACTTTAAGACATTAATTAATTAAATTTGATTAAATTAAAAATGTTTCTTAAGGCCATATGTACCGTAACGATCTCTACGTTACCGGCATCTGAATTTCATTTTTTTATCGTGTTTAAACAAGAGAATTTAATATTAACTATCTTGCATCTATCTCTGTTAAAAATGTTATTAATTTTAAGATCATGTTCAACTTCAACATAGATAGCTACCTTATCAGTACTTAAATTTTATTTCTTGCATCACATATACACACAAATTTTAGAAAATGACGTTCTTTTATGCCCTCCGAAATGGCGTAAAATAATCCTATTAAATTCCCAAATGATTCCATCGATTAGATTTTTCCAAAAACGTTTTTGACATTTTACGTTTAGTAAAAAGGTTCGACCGAGCGGCGATTGTCAGTTCGCTCGGCCATTGTCGGGTTGCTGGAAGACGTTAAACGTCAGAGTCGGCGAGCGCGCGGCGCGCCGAGCCGCTGGCGCATACACCAACCCGCCGAACCGTCTTCTCCCGCTTCCCCCGTACCCAGTTTTGAGATAAATATAAAAAACTTACATAATATACTTAATTAACTTCTAACTTTGTTACTAAAAATGACCATTCGTGTAATGAATGAAAATTTAATGTTATGTACATTAAATTTAATTAATTTTTACCTTAATTTCTATGCTCGTGATCCGTAATATTCATGAAAACGTACCTGAAATTCAATGTACCGTACCTTGAATCTCATGTTTATAACATAAAATGAGTATTCGATGCCTGAACTTATATTTTTTATAAAATATATAAAATATTTTATTTTCGTACATTATTTTTAATGCTCGGAAACTGCAATATTCAAGAAAATATTTGGCAAATTTAAGGTACCGTACCGTAAATCTTTGGTTCGTTACTGAAAATGACGATTCAGTTAATGAATGAAAATTTAAAGTTATGTACATTGAATTTAATTAATTTTGACCTTAATTTCTATGCTCGTGATCCATAATATTCATGAAAACGTAACTGAAATTCAATGTACCTTACCTTGAATCTCATGTTTATAGCATAAAATGAGTATTCGATGCCTGAACTTATATTTTTTATAAAATATATGAAAAATATTATGTTCGTACATTATTCTTCATGCTCGGAAACTGCAATATTCAAGAAAATATTTGGCAAATTTAATATACCGTACTGTAAATCTTTCGTTCGTTGCTGGAAATGACCATCCGGGTAATGAATGGAAATGTAATGTTATGTACATTGAATTTAATTAATTTTGACCTTAATTTCTATGCTTGGGATCCGTAATATTCATGAAAATGTACATTAAAATTTGTTTACGTGTAATTGATTTTAATGTACAATAATACTTTTTATTGAGTATTTAAATTTTATGTACACGTACATGAAATTTCAAATATGCTGTACATTAATGTTACTAACAATTTATTAATTTTTTTGTAAAATTCATTAAAGTTACATTTAATTTGCATTAAAGTCTGTTTCATACACAAAAAAATTAAATTTAATGTGTAAATGTACATTAAACATGCATTAAATTTCAGCATATTTCTAACAGTGCACGAGTGAAGCGAGTGATAGAAGTCGAATGCAGTAAAAATCAGCGTACACACGAGTTTCATACAGTATTTCATCGGCTGGGAGGAAAATGGTCACAATTCGGCAGAGCGCGTAAGAAGATTCCAACTCGGCTTCGCTCGTAAAAAGGTTACAACTCGGCTTCGCGCGAAAAAATGTTACAACTCGGCTTCGCGCGTAGGTTACAACTCGGCCGCTTCGTTTTTTCATAGACGTTTAAGTTGAGAGCCGCTGTAGAGACCTGAAGAATTTCTCTTCTGTATCCTAGTCTTGATTCAAGCATTCATGAGTAGTATAATTATTTCTCCATCTTCTTCTCTAGGAAAGTCAATTTTATAAATTATTTCAACTTAAACGTGTATGAAAAAACGAAGCGCGCGAGTTGTAACCTTCTTTCGCGCGAAGCCGAGTTGTAACCTTCTTACGAGCGAAGCCGAATTGTAACCTTTTACGCGCGAAGCCGAGTTGGAACCTTTTTACGCGCTCGGCCGAGTTGTGACCTTTTTTCTCCCTGCCGACGATTTTATACCACGAGGGCTTAAAAATCATGTCAAAGTTGTGATTTTTAAGTTAAAGTGGTACATAGTTGTTTTTCATCATCCGGGGCGTCGATATTCAAACGAATATATAAATGTTTTAATAGAGTAACGCTAGAAAATTGGAAGGGAGTCCCTGAAATTGAATTAAAAAATGTTCTGTATATTAATTATAACGATGCATGCTAGAAAAACAAATTTTTTTAGAATCCGTTGGATAATTGCGTGTGATTGTTGTGAATAAATATTTTGGAATAAGTTACCGTGGAAAATTTTTATTTTGAAAATAACTTTTTGTTATGTAGAAATTATTTATATATTTTTTCTCTAACTTTTTATTACTTTTAAAAGAATTTTATTGTGATTTCGTTACAAAAATACTAAGTTTTTGATATATTTATAGAATTAATTTTATACTATTGATGTTATAACTTTTGCTTGGAAACTAAATTATAAACAAAATCTTCTCCAACCAAATATGGTTTCATGTTTTATCTTTTACAATAAAATAGAGTTTAAAATATTAAATCCATCAAAATCGTTATTGATTCCAGTGTTAAGTTTTGGGAATATTTTTTTTCGTAAACTATTTTTTTTGTGTACCTGTATAATAATAATGTTTATTAGTTGAGTAATTAACACATAACATTTAATAATTGTCATTTTTAAATTACGATATTTAACGAAACTTATACATTAAAAATTGCCAAAAATTGCAAAAAATTAATGTCTCTGATTCTGTTACGCGTAGAATGTTGACATGACGGATGAGATGCGGTTGCACTTGCGATCTACTACTCAATTCTTTATTTACATGCATCGGGATGAATGCACCATGGTTTTAGAACCATTTTAACATTTATAGATTCAGTACTTATATATGAAAGATTTATTTCCGAAATTTTGCAAAACTTTTTTTTAATCAATAGAATAGTAAAACAATCATTAACTAGTATATGTTATACCACAATTCGTTTACAGATTTTACGGCCTATTCCATCATCAAAATTCTTAATTCATCAAAATACAGCATGTGCAGTATCACATAGTATAACGGGAAGTGCCTAATTCCGTGTTGAATTTTAAGATGGCTGGAATCGAGCAGCGACCTCCGAAATACCGCAGTAACAGCCGCGACGTAAACACGGGAAGGTCACAGCGTGATCAGGCAGTCAGACTGCCTGGAGCGATAGCCGCGAACAGGGGATTGCGCCTCCCCGTTAATTATATACCTCGGAGTTATTCTCGTTAGTTTTAAGAAAGGTGCCAGCGTGACCTCGTAAGAGTGTGAGAGTGAGAGAGAGATGATCTCGCGTGTGCTCGGGTCTGCGACAGACGTGCCGGAGACTATACTAGTATGGGAGTCGCTGCAACCCCACTTACCGACGATGTCTTCCATCACTCCCTTCCACTTTCCCGAGGAAGAGCTGCAGCGAGGTTTCCCAGTGCATGGACGAAGGTCATCATTACCCTCGCGACTATTACTCGGACATCCTGGTCAGTTCTGCGCTCAGGCTTTTTTCCGTTCGCGAAGAGCGTCGAAAGCGATCCACCGAGTACGTGCAGTTTGAATGTGCACGGCGTTCGGCTGGATCGGAGGATAGGTACAGGGCTCCGGTTCGGTGAGCGACAGCGCGTGTGCGGTCAGGATTCCTTGTATTTTCTTTATTTGCGATTCTTCGGAGTTTAAATAAAGCTTTACTTCGAGATTATTAACATTTTTTTCTATTTTGACGCGCGATTTCTATTGCGAACGAGAAATACGATGGGGAGAAAGACAGTGCATGCAAAGTGCGCCGGTACGCGCGATATCCTCAGCGAAATGCTACTCTCTGACTACTGACGGACTACACAGCGAGAGACTATTATATAAGGAGCAGCCGAATGTAGCCCATTACAATACTTCACAAAAAATAAGCAAGAAAGTTTTGTTTTTTACTTACAGAAAAGGTATTATTTACAGTATTCTCTTACGCGAAAAAGAAGAATAGTTTATTCTTTGCATGAAAATGTATGTAATGGAATGACGTCGATCTTCTGACGCTTCCTATGGTTCGTGGAATTGCCCCATTACATAAATTGACCAAGCTACAGTGAATGAAAATTTTGCTCAAATTTTTACAAAATTTTTGAAATATCTAAATATAGATAGCAATTAAATAAACACTACGAATGTGTGTCTTTAATTATTATGAAACATGAGAATGTTCCTAAAATATTTATAATTGGTATCAGGGTGCAGTTGCGATATGCATAGGTACGGCTTCAGAAAAGACAAGCATGTAGGTTTCGGTAAGTCAGGTGGGAGAGCATCACGCCGAAAATGAAACGTTCTGGGTTTCGACTAAAGCACACCATGTCATTTCTATCAAGGCTTGTTCCGTTCACCAGCCCTTATTAGTAACCAATAAACAATTCTTGCAGGAATATTAGAAAAATAATATAAATAACATGAGCTTTTGTTTTCAAGACCCGAGCTTATTGACATAAACTGTGAGTATTTGGTTTTATTTTCCGACACTAGAAAGCATCTAATGATCCATAAACATCCGAGACGGTGCATTCCTGGTGCTTTTTTTATCAATTACTTTATTTATTTATTTATTTAATTTTTTTTAACTACATACAGCTTTTTTACAGATCGTTATGGAAAATAAACGGAAACGAAAAACAATGAAGATCCAGAACACAAAATTGAGTACTTCAAACGATCTTCCCGAGCTTAACAACGACTGTCTTCTATACATATTTTCTTTCCTTCCTATTATGGACAGGATACGAATACAGAGAGGTAATTAGAATAATTCATTTGTAACGGGTTAGTGGGCGTATGTCTCGACGACTATCAGACGATTGTTAATGTTTTTAGTCTGCAAGCGTTGGCGGGAAATAGGCAATTTACCGTGGCAAGATATGAATAGGTTGGATTTTTGTCAGGCTATCTGGACAACTCGCAGTCGGCAAATCAGATTATCGCAAAAGATTCTTCAGCAGGTGTTCCAACTGTGCGGTGGTTTCCTGAGAGAAATTCACATTTCTTTAGACGCGAATTTAAGATTTGGGATTACGAAAAAATTGGAGAAAGTATTCGTAGTTTTTTTTAAGGAAATACTGTCCGAACGTACAAATTCTGAATTTGCAATTTGTGGAATCTCACTGTTGTAAAATGCTTCAAGATTTCGCTAAGTACTTTAACTGTATTACCGACTTTTCTATAGATTCGGATTGGATGGAAGAATTTAGAGATGAAAATGCTCTTGCTCGTTTCTTCCGAAGAAATAGTAATCTACGATCTGTAAGATTAGGTTAAATTTTAGTTACCTTTTTTTTCAAATTGTATTTCTCGAGAACGGCTTTAGGTATCAACTTGAAATTTATAGACCATTTCGTATTTGGCAATATATATTGTAACAGGATGGGATATGTGGATAATTATCTCTTCTGAAGCTGCTCGTTCCCCAGAACTCGGTTCCGCTAGGGTCAATCTAAATTGACTTCTCGGAAATGCTGCGACCTAGAAATCGGTTAACAAACGACGAGATCGTGAGGCGTACTCGACTTTTCTTTTCATCGGATGGAGAATTATTTATGGTAGCTTATCGCGAGAGGTGGCGGTATCCGGGAGAAGATTAGTTTAAGGTCAAAAAATGAACAATAGCTTCAATTACATTTGAGAAAAATAACAGGGTCTATTCTAGAACATTTGCTTATACAAAATTAGACGCTTTACGTTACACGCAGACAAGAAAGCGCGATCCGTCGTTCGATGTCGGCTGATTCTTATGATTATTTTTTATTTAGCCGGTGAACGCAACATCGACCGCTCGCCGCTACCAGCCGAAAATACAAAAAGAAAAAGGCGCCGAAGTAGAAGTGAAACTTACACTTTTCGTTCGCTCGCTCTGCCCAATAGGAATAACCAGGAGACCAAACCCTCGGTCAAAACCCGCTGCGCTTCTAGTACGGCCTCCTGTCCACCACAGCCAATGCCCGGAGCCTCCAGACGTCCAGACGTCAAACGCAGCGAAGCTATCGTCACTCTCTGATCGGTCTTCCTAGGAAGGTTCTACCGTGATGGATCCTTGAAGTCGCTTTTCTATGTTCGCCTAAACATAGATTCAATTGATTGGAGCGTGATTTTGCAACGTCGATAGTCGCGCTCTCTCCGCGCGTAGGTAAACAAACGTTCGAGATGCACGAATTCGCGAGAACGAGAGCCCAACGTTTTCGATAAAATACGTGGAACCGAGATTCTTATTTTCTCCGTATTTTATATAAAAATCTGGTAACTTCGTTATAATGTGTAAAATTTTATGAAGATTATATGATTACTTATAAAGATATTTGATATTTAAAATTTTGGTATTTTAAAAAGTGATGTTCTTTGTCGCTTATTGGCTAAATATTCTTATGTGGCTAAATTCATTTCTAGTTTTGTAATATTTATAAATAAAAAAACAAAGGCAAGTCACGCAAATCTAGTTTCATTTCTCTCTAGTAAACAATAAAAATCACGAATTTTGCTAGTAGTTTAAATATTGGTGTTGTTATTAGTTCCCCATCCTTAAGTTTACCGGCCTCTCTGATTTTATTCCCATGTCCTACTTGGAATCTCTCGACACAGTGGTGTATTATTTTAGCGCCAGTAATACTTAGACTAAAAATTGGTCGGTAGTACTCAAGCTTTATTATAACACTTTACTGTGAGGGTGGCATGCAGACAATCACTATTACCAACGTCTGACTGGCGCTACTTAGACCACGTACGATCGGTAGAGCTTAGACCACATTAAGGTAGGTGATCGCTGTGTCTAACAACCGGCAGTATCTTAGGTCACAGTTCGGGCCGGTTACGCTTAGGCCGTAAAGACCACCCACGAGAATTGCTTGATTGGTGAATTGCTTAGACCAAAATTGATCGGCACTACTTAAGTCAACGCCAAAGGAGGAGGTAAGGAGAGGAGAAATTACCCCAACAATAAAAAAAACCGCTGCCAATTCATTGGCACGTAGCTTCCTCAAACTTAATTTATTGATCCCTTTAATTAATTTTGACTTCTAATATTTAAAATTTAATACTTTATCTTGTACGGTTAGACTAATAAGGAGAGGGTCATGGGTCCGGATTCAGCTTAAACTGTGGTATATGTTTTTGGATATACAAATATAAAGAAAGCTGCAATATTAGACCCTAATGCTAAAAAAAACTAAAGTTCTGGGAACTTTTAGCTTTATTTTGAAGAAAGTGTTGAAAAAACCTTCTCTAAAAGTGGCAACTATTAAACTTTAGAAAGTCTTAAATATAATTTCAAGTAGAGAAAATAAAACTAGAGAAAACGAGCTTTCATTTGCGTTTTTAAAGAATAAAAAATATCGATTCCTTCCAAAGTTATAAAAGTTTGAAATTGATCATCGAAAGTGCTCCTGTTTTGCTCTTGTTATCGTGCGACAATTTTTGCTCTTGTTATCGTGCGACAATAAGAACGTGGCGACAAACGCCAATTTTTTTCTAAAATTATTTGTTTCTAAAAAACCAATGAAGATAATCTTTTGAAATTTGAACAACATATAGTCTTCAATGAGTGTAATATGTGGTTAAAATTTCAAGTCGATAAATCAAGTATTCTCTTATAAAACGCCATTCGAAAATTTAAAAAAAAAATTTTTAACCTCGAATATCTTTTTTCGTAATGTTTTTTTGGGCAACGAACTCGATCTGAAGATATATAAAAGCTACATCTGTGCCAAATTTCAGGATGATTGGATAATTTTTGCTCTAGTTATCGTGCGACAACGAAAACGAAAATTTTTTCTAAAATAATTCTTTTCTAAAGAACAAATGAAGATAATCTCTCGAAATTTTAACCATATATAGTCTTCAATTAGTGTAATAACTGGTTAAAATTTCAAGTCGATAAATAAAATATTTTTTGAGAAATTAATTTATGAAATATAAAAAAGTTTTCCTTAATAGCAGATGACAGAGTGAAGATATTTTAAATTTTAGAAAAAGAAAATATTGGTAATTTAAATACCTTTCAAGAAAAGTTTATTATATTATGTAATAATGGCGGTAAGATATGAAAAAGTCAAAAAAACTAAAAATTCAAAATCGTTTTTTGGTTATAAAACAAAAGAAAATCAATAAAAACTCAAATCCATCAGGGTACCTTCCTTTTCCCGCGAGACGAAGAGAATAAGCTTTACCCGACGAAAATCGGTTGATTCGTTTCGGAGATATGAAGAGTTCACACACACACACACACACACACACGCGCACGCACGCACGCACGCACGCACGCACGCGCACACACACACACACACACACACACACACACACACACACACACACACACACACACACACACACACACACACACACACACACTATGTACGCCTCCCCACCCGAGCACATGATGTGACTTGAGCGTGAGCAGCAGCGGCCGACTCGCGCTCTCTCTCGACTGCCGGATTCTTCGCAACCTCTGTACTTTTAAGTGACTCAATAAATCTAATTATTGTTACTCTCATCAAATAGTTCTCTCCTTCCCAATCCAACCTTCAACAATATAGAATATCGATTTCTGAAATTTGTAGAGTGTAAAATAAAAAATGAAATGCCTTTTACAACGGCATGAGGTATGCAACAAGAATGACTGAATCCATTCAATAAAAGTTTTCATTATTTATAAATTTTGTCACTTACAAGAATCGTATGCTTCTACAAAGAGTAAACGCATTTCTTTTTTTATTATCATTTTCTTCCCTTATGCATGCGAATTTACCTGGTGCATCAAGACCATCAAGAATATTGGATGCATAAAACGACGTTCAACATTACAATGACGCAGCTACTTAGGAATAAATGTTAAAAAATTAAAATAAATTATATTGTAGTATAAATAATTAAAAATGTTATTGTTAAAAACACTTCGATTTGTTTATTTAACAAAAAATTCTTGATTTAATAATAAATTATTTTGAATTGATCGAGAGTTGGTAAACGGGAATAACTATTAACTAGTTCTAATGCAATTTTAATACTTTAGGGGTCATAGACCTATAGGCCTTTGAAGCTAAATAAATCACCTGAAAAAATATAATAAAATATAATTAGTTGTATATACTAATATATTATACTAATATATGCACAATTTCGGATAAAATTGCCCGAGATATAATCTGTAGACCAATTTTACTCAGAGATATTGTATTGCCAGGATTTTTGCTTTGATACAGCTTTTTGTAAAAGGTATTCGATAGATTTTCATGGGACAAGGCTTAAAATACTTAAAATTCATATATTTATGGATCTAACAGTTGGAAATATAAGATTTCCTAAATCAAATATTGTCTTTATAAATAAAAACTACCTTTAATTCATGAATTTTATGAATTTGTATGGTTTTTTGTAGTTTTTAGCATTTACAAATTATTTGCTTCGGAAAATCTTATATTTCTCACTCATAGATCCATAAATACATGAATTTCAATTATTTTAAGATCTGCCCCATGACAATCTATTGAATACTTTTTTCAAAAAGCTGTACCAAACCAAAAGTCGAAATTGTGCCTACTTATAATATATTATTAGTATAGATGTGTTCTTGTTTATGCACATACTGATTGTGCACATATTAATTGTGCACACTTTAACATTGGTATATATCTATATATATAGATCTGTACCAATGCTATCTGTGCACAATAAATATGTGCACAATCCTTATGTGCACAAACAAGAACATGACTTAGTATACATAACTAATTATATTTTTTCATGAGGGGATTTTAGCCTCAAAGGCCAAATTTTAGGTCTATGACCCCCTTAAATATAAAAAATTGGTTTTTTGTCACCAAGAAAAATTTAACCTTTTAAAGATCAGATTTCATTAATAATCATGATTAATAACAACAATTTAAAAAACATTAAATATCACAAATTTTCTTGTATATGTTGCTACATTTTGTTGTAGGTATTGGAGGATGAGAAAATATAAATTTTGTAGTTAAACGGATTGTAAAGTGAATTAAACTCCTTTGACTTTTATTACCGATTACTTCGCATTTTACAGAAATCGATAATTAAAGGGATCGTAAAATTAAAGACATTTAGAATGTATTGATCGTTTCTTTACTAACCGTAAAACACAAATTAGCTATCAATCAATAATAATTTGAATTTAAAATTGTACTGAATAAAATATATACCATTTTAAACGGTCGCATGAAAATAAATGTTCAACAATATCGTAAATAATATGTAATTTATCATTAATCTTTTTGTAAAGGATATATAGGATGTTTAGGATACTAGTCCAGGAGACGGACGAGAAAAAGCCCGAAAATGTCCATTTCGACATATAAGCATTTTTGTTTTTGATTCTGCTTCGTTTCGGCCTCCCGAATAAGATCCTTGTTATCCGCAGTGCCAAAACCGTGTGCAATTTTTGTTATTTAACAAAATAGGAGCAATTTCCGTACTTTTTTTGGTTTTTTCACTCTAGCTCGGTTTTGGTGCTTTTTAGCAAAAAAAAATACGTATTATAATAATTGTTTATTATTAAATTTCCTATAAAAGTCGACTTTAACGAAGTCTCTAACTTTAATAGTTGATTCACAAATCGCCGTCAAAGTTGAAAAATGCCATTTTTTTCATTATTAAATAATTTTTGCAAAAAACAACGAATTGACGAAAATTTACTTACAAAAAGCTTTTATCAATGCGAAAATCCATGCCAAATTTCAAGAAGAAATATGAATTATTTTTTGTGTTATTGATGGTTGATTTTTTTTCCTTAATTGCAAATCCCATCATTTCTACAAAAATCACCCCACATGTTGCAAAAAAATTGAGCGTACAGTGAAATCCTTCAACTTTAATATCCATTTTGAAAATTTAAGAACTATTAACTTTTACGGTTTTCACAGGGTTTAATTTTATACTCGGTCACCTTTTTATACGCCGCGTTAAGTGGCCTAGAAAACAACGTTAATTGTTTTTTTTGGGGGGAATCGGAAGTATTGTTATGTTGAGAATAATTAAGTGTTATGTTGTTAGGCGGGAGCTTCCCATCGCTTATGGTTTTACAGAGTTAGACAGATATAGCTGGGGAATTCTCCACGCGATCTGCAAATTGTGTAAAAACCAAAGTTGACGATCAGAGTCGCGCCAGAACTATATAAAACGTTGTTCTTCTTTTTTTGCTAAACAGTGGAGTAGAGTGGTTTACATATGTATTTATTTAAGTAAGCTATAAAACGCATTTAGTCGAACTAATTTATACGGCCGAATCCATCTCAAATCAGACAGCCCGCGTATGCCTATTTCACCTATCATGTTGAAATAAAAATATTTATGTTCTACTCGAAAAAATATTTTACACGTGTTTTTTTATTTTTTTGTTTCATCAAAATTTCATGCGTTCAGCGATGCCGAAAAATTCCGAGAAAATTCTTTCATTGAGAAAAAAAATTTTCAATGTGATTTTCAGACTGCTATTGTTTCAGCAGTTTTTCGAGCTTCTAAACGTGTAACACACAATTTCACTCAGTTTTGAGCCCTCTTTAACGGCCTTAATGTCATTTTCAAAAAAAATAAAAAATCCACGAGCTATGCACTTTTTACTGAAAAATTCATTTTTTAGGGAAGTGCCTTTTTCTCGAAAACCCCATGTTTTTTTTTCACAATTTTTGTTGTCGTGATAGAGGACGGTAATGCCTAGCTAGACGTATTTGTGAGATTCGGTACTTTTTCCCTGGGATAGCGATCACTAATGAGATAACACACAAACAAATTTTTCACGCCTAATGCTTATATATAGTCAATGATATTAGAGTCAATGTAAAGGTATTTGTCTTTGTGTGTATGTAATATACAGGTACACATAACTATGTATTTATTTGTTATTTGCGTCTTTTTGATTTTTTATTTTTATACCTTTTTTCATTTGTATACCTATTTTACTACCTTTGTTTTTCTGCTTCATTGTTCTTAATTCAGTAAGCGGACGATCAGCGGTCTTTGCTGTCAAACAATGTATTTTATCGTCACATGTTTTTTTTAACCCATATATGAGTTTTTTGAATTCCAGGATACTTTGGAGTTGTAAGCCAATCAATATTTTTTTCTTTTCTGAATTGTTCTATTTCAGCATCTTGTAAATGTATTATTTTAATAGCATCAGTATATTTTTGAACATGTATTGCAAAATCATTTGCGTTTTGAATAGCTTCTTCAAGGGGCTCTCGAAGATTATGCGAAGTAGCATAATGCTTTATAAGTCCACCCACACCATCTACAGCTCCTTTGCCGTGCCCAGTAGCAGAGAACAACCATTTTATATCACACGGTGCTTGTTTTAGTTCATCTAATTGAAAGCGATTTTTAAAGTGACTCGCAGCGCCGTCTGATACGATGGTAATTTTTTTAATTGAATCACAACAATTTTCTTTCAAGAATTTTATAATTTTTTGTACTGCTAGCAAAGCATACGCTGAATCATGTTTTCGGTCATCACTTATAACTGCGAAACTTTGTGTCGAATCCCCTTGATAAGAGACTGCTGTGAAAATAGAAATTTGATCATTAACCCAATGATTTCCTTGAACAGCTTTATTATGAATCACAGCCCAGTTTTTAGCGAAGTCTATTTGAAGAACTAAATGATGTGAGTCTTTTTTAGCACTTTCTCTTTCTGTTTTTATAGCTTTGCGTTGTATATTTTTTACATACATGTGAGTACTAACCCTCATGGTCCAAACCGAAAGTTCATCTTTAAAAGCAGAAATTGATAGTGTCTTTTTAATCAGGTTTCCATTATCCCACAAAGCATATGTAATTTCTTCTGTGCCTTCTACATCTTGCAGTTTTAAAACATGAAACGTAATTCCCTTAATCCCTGGACATAGTTTACATTCTTGTAAATAACATAAATCAGATGGCTCAGAACACATTGTTGCATTTATTATTTGTGACCGACTTTCATCCAACTCTGTGACGTTACTCCCTCTAAAATTAATTAAGCTCGTAAGAAATAAATCATAATTTGCGCAATAGATACAGAGACAAACTTCTTTGATGGGGCTAAGTAAGACATACTTTGGTCGCAAACTATAAAATTTCGATTTTCCAATTCTCAATTCTGGATAATCATTTTTAAATACTTTATACGTCTCTTTTAAACTTCGAGTAAGAAAACGCTTAACTTCTTTCTCTTTTTTATTGTTAACTTTAATTGTAACAACGTCACATTTATTAGGACTTTGTCTTGAACAATTAAAATCATCATTTAAATAATATTCCATAACAATTTTTTCCATGTTTTCATCAATCGGATGGCCTGAATATGCATCTGGTTCTGAATAAATTCCTTTTACTTTAACAAGATTTCTGGATTTGTTGATCATATGCATTGTTATTTCTGGAAATAAAGATAAAATTTCATGTGTTGTAAAGGATGAAAGTAGCAAAGTCAGAATTTTTATTTTTTCTGATACCGTAGAACACTTTTGCAAGGCTAGACCAAGATTTTGTATCCATTCTGTACAATGGCATACAGTTGATTCATTTGCTGTTATAGAAACGTCATAAACATTGTTCAACTTCACATCAAGGGTATTAGACAATGTTGAAAGTATTTTTTTCTTCTTTGTTACGTAATTTTCAATTGATTTTTCATGTATAAGATTTTTTCTTTTAAGAGGCGATACAGAACCTAAGAAAGATGTACTTATTTCATTATTAAATTCTTCAATGCGTTCTGGAGTACTTGGTAAAAAATCTTCATCTCTATCAACTACGTTATCGGTAACTTCATTATCCGTTATAAATTCATTGTCAGTACTACTCACCAATTCTAAAGCACGATTGTAACAATGTTGACACAGATATGTAGAAGGTGTCAAAGGTAAATGAGGATAGAGGTGCTTCAATGGATGAGCAAGATTCTCAAGTTGTTTTAAACGTACGGAACTAGATTTGTAAATAATTTGTTTGTGTTTGTCTAAAAAGTCTGCACATTTGATTCTCTCTGTTGAGTAATATTGAGACATCGTAGTTGAGTTGATAAGGTGTAAATATGTAATAATTTTCCAAAAGATGATGGTTTTAAATAAGACGAGATGTGTGATATATAGCAGAAACCGAACTTTTCTTTGTAAATGTTAAGTCAAACCATATCCATCTAGCGGACAAATGTACTAGTACATATACCCCTATAAGTAGGCGCACGTACATGTATATTACATACGCACAAAGATAAATACCTTTACATTGACTCTAATATCATTGACTATATATAAGCGTTTAGCGTGAAAAATTTGTTTGTGTGTTATCTCATTAGTGATCGCTATCCCAGGAAAAAAGTACCGAATCTCACAAATACGTCTAGCTAGGCATTACCGTCCTCTATCACGACAACAAAAATTGTGCAAAAAAATGGGGTTTTCGAGAAAAAGGCACTTCTCTAAAAAATGAATTTTTCAGTAAAAAGTGCATAGCTCGTGGATTTTTTATTTTTTTTTGAAAATGACATTAAGGCCGTTAAAGAGGGCTCAAAACTGAGTGAAATTATGTGTTACACGTTTAAAAGCTTGAAAAACTGCTGAAACAATAGCAGTCTGAAAATCACATTGAAAATTTTTTTTCTCAATGAAAGAATTTTCTCGGAATTTTTCGGTATCGCTGAACGCATGAAATTTTGATGAAACAAAAAAATAAAAAAACACGTGTAAAATATTTTTTCGAGTAGAACATAAATATTTTTATTTCAACATGATAGGTGAAATAGGCATACGCGGGCTGTCTGATTTGAGATGGATTCGGCCATACTAATCTTAAAATTACATGTATCCCTATTTCAACGCTACATACAAATGCATGCATGTTATCAGAGAATATAGAATATATTATCTTTACACATAGAAGGTTGGATCGAGGGCTTTTGGCGAAGCCGAGTTAAGCGTTAGTTCCGTACCCCATGAGGCAGGCGGCGGTACGTTCGAGCTGCGCGCGAACATTATATAAACATTCTTTATAAATAGAAATTTGCCATGTTACAAAAGCTATAGCACATGCATTACACAAGAATTTTTTTTTTAAATATGATATTACTTTAATATGTACTTGCATAATATTACGTAATTTTGATTCTTTTAGTTTAGCATCAATTTATATTTATTTATTTATTGAAACCAGAAATTTGCAATGTAAATCCTACATAGGTAAAAAAATTACCTGATCATCGGTCGGGTAGATACGAGTAAAAAAAAATTTACTAGCTAAATTACATACTAATTTCACAATTGTTATTCATCTGTATCTCAAAAAGAAAACCGCTGCCAATACATTGGCACTTAGCTTCCTCAAAATAATGTATTTATTCATTTTTTTGTAAATTTTTTATAACGATAATTAATTGTATTATACCCAATTTTCTTTATGAATATTCGTAATAAATTAATATATATTTTTCGAGAATTCATTCTTGTTACTCTTTTTCTCGTGCGACAACCCGATATTTTTATAAATCAATTTTTTAAAAATATTATCACATGTTCAATTAGTTTTATTTTTAAAACTTAAAAATAAATTCGAACAAATTACCAAACTTTGTACTACATATATTCGTTTATTACACATATGAATGTTTATTATAAAGTCACCAATCAAGTCAATTAGTCAAGAGACTTTCTAAAAAGGTTACAACAAAAATACTGGCATATTCTGCAAGTAAAATGCAAACTTTTTCCCAATCAATGTTCTATACAAAAAGTTTCGATATTTTGAGTAAATAATAAAGATAATCTTTTGAAATTTCAACCAAATATATTCTTCAATGAGTATAATAAGTGGTTAAAACTTGATCGCGCTGTAAATTACCCTCAATAGAAAACAAAAGCAGTGAAAAACACGCACGCATAGCATGTGCTATTTCCATTTTCTAGTATAGATATATCCAAAAAATTATGATTTGAAAAGAAGGCTAAATCAGTTTTAATCTCGAATATCTCTGAAATTCATAAACGAATTCTTTTACTCCAAAAACGCATATAATAAATAATATACACTCTACATCTCCGCCAAATTTAAAAAAAATTAAAACAATTTTTCTCTAGTTATCAGGCGACAAATAAAATAACTTTGTAAAATAGGAAAATTTTGAATATCAAAAAGTAATCGTACGATCTTGATGAAAACACATACATAATATCTATATCACATACAAAATTGTCTAGAAATCTGTAGCTGATTCATACACTGAGAAAAATGTTGTAGTAAATTTTATTATAACTGTAATAAAAATTACTATAAAGTATAGGAACGGTGAGACAAATACACTTTATGCTGCATTTTTATTATAATTGTATGAATAATTACAAAATTTCTTGTAATTTTTATGGCAGTTGTTGATTAGAAAGTATTACGAAATAAAAGAAAAATTGCTATACACATAGCAAAAACTGTGATATAATAAAATTTAAAATATATGCTTTTAATTTTTATTAGAATAGAATATAAATTTTATTTTATAGCGTTTAAATTTTATTTTGTAGCGTATAAATTTTATTTTGTAGCATATTAAAAATTACTATAAACATAGTAAAAAGTGCCACATTCAAAAATTGCTACAGGCCATAAGAAAGTTTGCTATCCAACATAGTAAAAATTGCTACAACATTAGTACTTTCTGCGCAGTTCAAGGCGTCCATGTGTCTGATTGAGGTTATGTTTCTACAGGAATTTCACTTTGTCTTGCTTTTAAGTTTACAAAACATTCAAAACCTTACTTCAATTATTTTATTTTTATATTATGCACATTAATGATAAGTTTCTTTGTGTTGTCAAAGTTATTTATTGTCATTATTTAATATTATCTGAAATTTTCTTGAAATCGATGGTTCGACATGTACAAGTTCCAAAATTTTACACTCAAGAATCCTATTTGGGTAAGTGGTTAGCGCGTTCGATTGCCGCGGTGAAAGTTGCAGGTTCGATCCCAACGCTCGTAAAAAAAAATATTTTCATTTCTCATTTTAATTTATTTTCACATTAAATATTGTATGATTAGAGTCTGAAAATAGTTCTGAAGACAGAAAGAACGAGAAAAAATTTAATTTTTTGAAATTTAAGGTCATTCATAAAAATTACTATGTTGCATAGCAAAAATTGTTATAATTTCGATTTGTCCCTCCGTTCCTACAAAATATAGTAATTTTTCTTATGTTTATAATAAATTTTACTACAACATTTCTCTCAGTGTAGAACCGTTCTCGAGAAATTACGATTTAAAAAAAAGTTTAAAAAATTTTAACCTCAAATATCTCTGAAATTTATGGACCAATTATTTTGCCCAAAGAACTCGACCAAGAGCTATCCAAAATCTACCTCCACAACGAATTTTGAAGAAATTACGACAATTTTCTCTCCGGAATCGTTGGACATACAAAACTCATTTTTTTCATTTTTCATGTTTTACGTTTTTGTTAATAACCAAAGAACCGTGATAGCTAGAAACTTTTTTTTTTATTTAGAAAATATAGGTATTTTAATTCTCTTTTAAATGCTACCTATCCCATTCTGATACATACAGTCGTTCTTGAGAAATTACGATTCGAAAAAGAGGTTACAAAAATTTTAACCTCAAAAATCTCTGGAATTTATGAACCAATCATCTATCCCAAAGAAAGGTGCAGGTGGCAACCAAAAATATACCTCTACAAGGAATTTTGAAGCGATTAACACAATTTTACTCCCGTAAATTGTCGCCACCTAAAACACGTTTTTTTCATTTTTTAATTTTTTTCTCAAAAACTAACCAACAGAATGGATTCAATTTTATACAGATTATAGCTATTCACAATCTCCATTATCATGATTTCGAACTTCGAACTTCATTCAAGACGCATATATGATCTCGCATATGACTTACAAAGAACTTGCAACAACGGCCGAACAATCCACTAATTAAAACCTAAAATATTTTTCAGTCGAAATTTTTTGCGCAAAGGTCGCGTTATTATTCGCCCCCCACTAACTGCCACATTCTTGCCGCCAGATTAACGAGCCATCAAAGCCACGCGCTCGAGAAAAGGCAAGGAGGAAAAGATAATCGGCGGGTGGAGAAAAAGAACGATGAGGCGCGCGCGGCGACGGACTTATCTTTCGTCCATTACCCGCTTCGTCGTTCATCGGTTATTTTACAACCCTCTCCGGGAAGATAGCGTGGGTAATGTCTTTGTTTTCGTGACGGGAAGGAGGAAACGAGAGAGCGTGTTGTTTATCGAGATTATTCAATTTTGCTGAAGTGCAGTTCAATATTTTTTCCTATTTTTGCTCCACAAGCCTCTTGGGAAGTTTGGAGTATGCGAAGGTTTATCTAAATTGGCCTCGTCGTGCGTTAGACGCTCCTTGTTTGATACAAACAAGAACATCGATACTTTTGCTAGCAAATGGCTAAAGCTCGTGGCATATGCATACTTTTTACCTCTCATCACTTTGTGACATAGTATAAAGAGGATGTAGAATACTAACATAATTTTTAAACATAAATATCGTAGGGAGACCGAAGGGCTTAAAGTTTTTTTAAATAGATGTTTAATAAAGAATCCTCTCTTTAAAAAATGATGAGATAAAGAGTAAAATCTCTTTTTTGAAAATTTGATTATCTTATTACGATCAGGTGATAAATTTGTACAATATTTCATAGCAGAAAAAGGGCATGCCTCAGATCCAGATTTTCGCTATCGACGACTGCCTATATTTACCTTTAAGGAGATATTCTTATGTTCGAGTCGAAATTTCAAGCTTATTTTATACATTTTTTTTGTACAATAAAACGGAATACAATAATTTCAATCTTTCTATATCCCTGTGTTGACATCTTGAACTGAAAAAAAAATTTTTTAATCTAGTTAAACATTATTTTCATTATTTCTTTCACGGTGGAAATGGAACCCTTAAAAAAAGGTAGGTGGCTGGTGGGAGTGATTTCAGCCCTTTTAGTTCTCTGAAATAAAAAATTCGGCTGGATTATCGTTCCGTAGGCTTGTCATTCTCGCAGGTACCGGAATCAAACAATTTAAAACGAAAATAAAAAAAAAATTATGTCTGAAAATTTCAGCCTGACCGGTCAAATAGTTTTTTTTTTTAAATCACTCCCGCCGATCGAAAAAAGAAAAACGCGTTTAAAGTTTCCGTAACAGATTTTTCATGGAAACCAAATTTTTTTTAGAAATTTTATTAGAAATAAGATTTCTGCAGTATATTTTCAACATATATTACTTTCGAAATATGAAAAAAAAATATCGAAAATTTTGACCCTGAAAATAAGAATACCCCCTTAAGGTAGTTCTTACCCAAGAAAACGATCGTTAAAAAAGTATTGTGTATAAGCTATTGGTCAAATATTATATTACAAGTGATAGTAAAATCCAAAAGTAGGTTGCTTTAAGTAACAGAAAAATTTTTCAAATATAAACTATATACATTAAAGCCTAAAAGTTGGTAAATAAGGAAAAATATCACAAAAAGTCATGAATTATTTTTGTTTTTTATTCGATTTTTTTATTCAAAACACTATTTTGTTTCTGAAACGTTCTTCGATAAATTCACCGCATGAAATTGTCAACAAATCATTTTACACAAAGTTAGAGCTATTAGTTGCTAAGTTTTTGTAATTTTTTTTTAAACAAATTTCTCTAACTTTGTGTAAAATGATTTGTTGATAATTTCATGCGGTGAATTTATCGAGGAACGCTTGAGAAACAAAATAGCGTTTTTAATAAAAAAATCGAATAAAAAACAAAAATAATTCATGACTTTTTGTGATATTTTTCCTTATTTAGCAAATTTTAGGCTTTAACGTATATAATTTATATTTGAAAAATTTTTTCTGTTACTTAAAGCAACCTACTTTTGGATTTTACTATCATTTGTAATATAATATTTGAGCAATAGATTATATAGAATACTTTTTTAACGATCGTTTTCTTGGGTAAGAACTACCTTAAGGGGGTGCCATAGTCGTATCATTACCGACCGAGTAATTGGCACAGTTTCAAGCTTATTAAAAATGAAATACATAAAATCACAAAAAATCAAGACAACACTTCGCTGCAGTTTTGAACGATCTATCACCCAGTACAAGTTTGAAGTCGAAATATCAAGTGGTTTTTGCGAAAACTTTGAAAGAAACCGAATTTTGTTTTGTTCAAAGTTTTTGCAAAAACCACTTTATATTTCGATTTCAAACTTGTACTGGGTGATAGATCGTTCAAAACTGCAGCGAAGTGTTCTCTTGATTTTTTGTGATTTTATGTATTTTATTTTCAATAAGCTTGAAACTGTGCCAATTGCTCGGTCGGTAATGGTAGGACTATGGCACCCCGTTAAGGTAGTTCTCTTCACATTGCAAAAACTGAAAAAGCTTCTGAAAAAAATATACAAATATTCTTCGAAGTCACAGAAATGATACCATGTGTTTGTTTACATACATTGCGGAACAAATTTTTGAGAAAAAAATTCTTGAAAATGGTTATTTTCACATGAGAGTAAATGAGTGCCATATCAACTGTGACAGAAAGTAATAGAATTACTCATCAAAAAAACTGGACTTCAAAAAGAAAAACATAGCTTAAGAAATATGAAATTCGGCTCTTTCTATTAAGTTTATCAAATATGTGTCAAGCCGATCTTTTTAAAAAGATGTTAATGATTATAAACACAAATAGCAGACGACGTGCACGAGAGCGAGAGAGACAGAACGACGCCCATGGTATAGTTTGTGCTCTCGCTGAGCAACAAACTGTAGTGCCCGAGGAGAACCCCCTTAAGAGAATGGGATTGAGAATGTATTTTGTGACCATGTTCATGGAGTACAGGTCACCCCAGTCGGTAAAATCGATCCCGTAACAGCACACGCGAGCTATGAGAAATAACATACGCCTAGTTTTAGATTCTTATTTTTATGTTAAATATTTGAGAGAGAGAGAGAGAGAGAGAGAGAGAATTAAATTTCAATTAAAATTAAATAATAAAATTTTTTAGCATTCTATTTATGTTGCAGATTATTGTACAAGTTAGACGTTAATGTGAAATAATGGAGATCCAAAACACAGAGCCTTGTGCAGAACTGAGTACTTCAAGCTCTCACTCTGAGCTAAGCGACGATTGTCTTATGTACATTTTCTCTTTTCTTCCGATCACGGACAGGATACGAGTACAGAGAGGTAATTTTAATCATTTGTTGAAAGAAGTTGGTGAGTAAGTATTTCGAAGCATAATAGGTGTACTTACGTTAATATTTTTAGTGTGCAAGCGTTGGTGGGAAGTTGCTAATTTACCGTGGCGAGATATGAAGAAGTTGGACTTTCGTTGGACTACCTGGACAACACGCTATCGACTACTAGTTATCTCAAAAAAAAATCTTCGGCAAGTGCTACAACTCTGCGGTCGCTTCCTCAGAAAAATATATCTGGGTGATCTGTCTACAGATTCATCCGACAATGAGATTACGGTGGTAGTAAACGATGCATTCGTAGCTCTTTTGAAGAAATACTGCCCTAAAATGCAAATTTTGAGTTTAGGCGCCGTACCGAATCTCAGTAAAGTACTTAAGTATTTCGTTAAGTACTTTGATAGTATTATCGACTTTTCTTTAGGTCCAAATGGCTATCATACATCTATGGATAAAGCTCTTGAGCGATTCTTCCAGTGCAATCGCAATCTTCGATCTGTGACAATGCAGTTAGTCTACATAAAAGGTAGATGCCTTAGGTATTTGCCATTTGAGAATATTGAAGAATTGATAATTATAAACAGTATTATTGACGACTACAACTTTCATACAGTAAGTAGTTAAAAACATTCTCATATTTAAGGTGGTTTCGGCGTTTTTTTACTTATAGTCACAAGTTTTGTACGATGCTTACTTCACAAAATTGAGAAAGAAACAATATAATATAAAAAATGGCGAGCGAAGCGTGGTGCGCAGGGGGGCCCGACACAGTGGTCTGAACCGCTGAAAAAATAGACAAAAATCAACATTCGCATTCGGAAAATAATTAATATAAGATATCTATTGCAAAATCTAATCGAATCCAAAATATTTTTATCGAAAAGCTGAGATCTTTTTACATCGAAAAGCTGAGATTTTTTTACATTGAAATATGTATCTTAAAAAATTTTTAGGTCACATTTCAAGAAAAAATTAGCAAAGTTTAGACTGAATTAAGTATGTTAAATATTGCATCACAGGGATTATAAAATTTACCACACCGCGAGATTTGGAGCTATTCAATAGCTTTTTGCAAGAGTTTCTTTTGTAAAAAAAAATGGAAGAAAGCGATTGGTGGTATCAGAATCCGAAAAAAAAGTAAAAAACGGACTCAAAAATGCGTTTTTTGTGAACAATTAAAACTTTTTAACGTAAAAATGTATGTTTTTAAATTCTCTAGATTAGATTTTAAATGTAAATTAAATTAATAAGTATTTTAAATGCTTAAAAATTCGAATTTCGCGCCATAAATAACTAATGACGCCAAACCAATTTAAAATAACTCTAGAGTAAATAATTTTTTTCAATTATAACTAGGGGGGCTACGCCTCCCTTCGTGCTATGCACGCCAACCCCCCAACGTATGTTCTTTTTGTTCTGTTATCAATATATATTATAAAATGTTTTCGCCGTGGTTGCTGTTCAATCTAAAAAGTCCCTATTAATAGTTCAAATAATTGAAAAAATGAAACAATTCTAATCCTTAAGTCCCTCCTTAATTTACCTAGGCTATTAAATATTATCAATTAAATATTATTTTTTTCCCATCTCCACTACAATGGCACTATAATTGATTTATTTATTTATATTTATTACAAATAAATAATAAAAATTCATATTATAAACAAAATTATTTACTCTAGAATTATTTTAAATTGGTTTGACGTCATTAGTTATTTACAGTGCGAAATTCGAATTTTTAAGCATTTAATATACGCATTAATTTAATTTACATTTAAAATGTAATCTAGAGAATTTCAAAAAATTATTTATAAAAAAAAGTTCATTTGTTACCACCAATCGATTACTTTTTTTTTTTTTTTAAATAAAAAACACTTGTAAAAAGCTTTTGAGTAGCTTCAAATCTCGCGGGGCAGTGTAAGTTCTATAATCCCTGTGATGCAATATTTAACATACTCAATTCAGTGTAAACTTTGCTAATTGTTTTTTTAAAATACGACCTAAATAATTTTTAAGATACATATTTCGGTGTAAAAAAATATCATCTTTTCGATAAAAATATTTTCGATTCGATTAGAAACAATTAAAGTAGGGAAAAATACAATTGTTTATAAAGAATACGAAATGTTTTTAATAATAAATGCATTTATGGGGGGTTTCTCAAAACTTTTTTCAAAATCTGTCTTAACCAATCGATTTGTTATCGTTTTTTATATAAATATAGACCCCTCATGCCGTTTTACCTGCAAAAATGAGCGCAGGATAAGGATAAGGGAAAGTTGTGTTTTTACTTACACTTTTTCTCTATTTAACGCGGTGTATAAAATAATCTAACAATAATATTCAAAAAAAGCGGTAGCCTATTTTATTCTATATGATATATAACAATATAAAGCTTCTTGTTATTTTATTTGAGTTAATATAAAAGCGTTGAAAATTGCAGAAAATATTTCAATTTCTCGGGCGCCCATTTCAAAGCATATGTAGTGCGGTCGTCTCTCAGGCTCTTTCTACATTGGACAGCTACTTGCCTTCGGAGCGCTCCCGCGCTCCTTGATAATATACCGATTTTCAGTATAGATATCTTATATTAATTGTTTTCCTCGTAAATGTTGATTTTTTTCAATTTTTTCAACGGTTCAGACCACTGTGCGCCCTCCCCCCCCCCGCCCAGTTTATATTACTAAACATTATATAATCTGTTTCTTTGCCTAAATATTAATGATTTATTGGGTAATTATATATTGCTTTACAGTAAATAACCGCTACCAATTCATTGGTACTTAGCGCAAACTTAATTTATTATTCCATTCAATTAATTATTGATCTCAAAGACATAAAGTTTAAGCAAATGTTCGAGTGCAGAGATATTTCATTTTATCAATACCATACAATATAAGAAAAAGACATTCATTCTTGATAGGAAATTTCTGTCAATATTTGAAAGACAAATGTAAAGTGTAGTATAAAAATCAGTTTTCGTAAATTAATAAAGAATTAAATGTGCAAGACAAAATCCCTTACAAAAGATTTTAGACAGGAAAATATAAAGATTTAGACAAATTTCTGTTCCTATTAGACTACTTTAATCATTTGTTATACTCATTTTCATTTGTAGCAAAATTCACGAAACTAGATTTTTAATTTATTTACTTTGTTGCATGGGCTCGTTTTATTAATTTGATACTTCTCAGTGTCTCATTGTTACAACATTTTTATTTGACATGATTTCATTATTTGCAATCTTATATTTCAGGTTATAAAACATTTACACCAGTTGAAGACATTTGAGTTTGTGGAAAATATATTAGATGGCCAAACCTTTAATGATTTATTATATTCGATCATTGTTAAATCAAATTTAAAAAAATTGATACTTGAACACTACCAATTCGAAAATCTGAATTTAAAAACTATAACTCACTTACGACATCTTGAAATACTTGAGTTGTCGGGTGTTATATTGCACGATGACTTGTTAATATGTGTTAGTAGAAATTGCATAAGCTTGACAAACGTCTTACTCGGCTGTAAGTATTATTACATTGATTATTTATTAATTTAGTCTACAGCAGTTAGACTTTTATCTTGTAAAGCATAAATCATACTTGTTTTGATGTTGCCACGAAACCTTTGCGAAACAAAAGTTAATTCACGATGATATAATACTCATAATTCTTTTTATATATTATGAAACACTAATAATAATAATAATAATAATAATAATAATAATAATAATAATAATAATAACAATATTTATTTACAAGTATAGATTTACAAAATCTTTTTACAATCTTGTTCCGCTTCTTATCAACTAACTTACATTTTACTTTAAATATTTACTTTGTATACCGATCTTTTATCACAATATAGTGTTGAATTCTCGTCGATCTACTTTGTAAACACATTTTCTACATTTTGTTCAGACTTTTGTTTGGTTTTGATTTGTTCATTTCTCTTACTTCTACCTATTTTCCTGTTCTCCTATTCGCCTCCTTACATTTGTATCTATTATTTATGCTAATAACACAGTGTTTTGTTTGGACGTCCTCGCATCGCTTACAGGCCTTGCTCCGCATCGTATCCAAACCTTTGCTATGTTTCCCATTTATGGAACACTATATTATAGCTTAAAACTATGCATTATCTAAACAAATTTCTTAGATATCGCCTACTTAACGCAATTATGTCGCGTACACTAAAACTCGCAATTTTTTAAATGTTTACAGACTCTGACAAGATAACAGATGCTTCCCTTATCCTGATTCTCGGCTTACCGAATCTTCAGTATGTGACCTTGATGAGCATGCCAAAGATTACAAATAACAGTCTATTAACGGAAATGCCGAAACTAAAATCGTTGAAATGTTTAAGTATAGATCTTTTAGAGAATAGTTGCTTCCGAGCTGTGATGGAATCATCGAGAAATATTGAATATCTTCTGGTGTTTGAATGTCCCAAAGTCTCTAGAGAGGCGTTAATCGAAGATGCCATGCGAATCACAGAAAATCGTAAATGTCATACTATGCTAACACTTTGTCCTCCGTAAGTAACTAGTCAGCAGATCCTGGATAGCGGAGCTATAAATGTCTCCCCTTACCTTCAGATTGTAAAGAACAAACGTATCACTTTTTATAATATTTCTATTAAAAGTGTCTATATGGATTGAAAAGATATACTCTATACTGTTAAATATTATGATATTGATATATTAAACTTAAATAAATTTTAGTAATATAAATGCTACTTTACTACTTGTAGAATAATACCTTGTCTTACTGTAATTGAGGAGTTATTCTGAATAAGGGCGTTTCTCTTATGGAAAACCCATAAGAGAAGCGCCGTTATTCTGAATAGCTCCTCAATAATTATAGTTGATTTCTTGATATTTGTTACTAATATTGACATTATATTATACACTTTGAATGCACGATTCAAATAAATTATTTATAGAAAATAAGCGACGAACAAGGCTCAATTCCTTATAGGTCATCACAGGCTATACATATTCCCACATTCGTTTGCTCAGTTGTCATATGTCACGTCTCGCACTTCTTGAACATCGACGAAGTCTTCGTTCATAAAAGTTATTACCGCAAATTAATATTTTCTATTTCATTATATTATTGAACATTTCTTGCAATTCTCATTTTAAATCACATTTTTAATAATTCTTTCATATTTATAGATTTAAGAGTATGGTTTGAAGAAGAAAAGTTTTTTTAGTAATTATTAGTGAATGTCTTCAGTTTTTCAAACTTTTTAATTCAGACTAGCGAATTACTCGCTCGCTGTTGCTCGCTCGTGATGGAATACAGAAGGAATATTTAAAAAATTGAAGCTACGAGTCTCATTGTTATAATATTTGATGATTAAATAAATACTATTACTCTAAGTCCCCTAAAAACAGCATAAAGTAGCTCCCTGCTATTCCCTCGTAGAATCTTATTGTAGCATCTTCGTATCGCTTCGTATGGTTCACATTAAAATTTTTTGAAATTTTTTAAATAATTCTAATCAATTAAAATTAATTAGCATTTAGTTGCTAACCCACGTAAAAAAAAATTACGTTTGGAAGAAGTTTGGGAAAAGTTTTGTTTGACTTAAGTTTGGGAAAGTAGTATATCCTCGTATCGTTTCATATCGTTCGCATTAACATTTTTTGCAAATTTTGTTTAAACTATTGAAATAATCACATTTCTATTCAAAATTTACGAAAATATTTCTTCATATAATTTGTTTTTTCTCAGGACCGAGATTTTTCAAAAAGTTTAAAAAAAAATCCATGTTCATAGCTAAAAGCCGAGATCATCATTATTCATCCGCAAAATTTTTTCGATTACTCGCACTACTTAAAAAAATATTTGATGCAATAAAATAATTTCGTTTATTAAATGCTACGGCGAGATAGCGAGCCAGCTAAGAGCACTTTTCGGGGCTCCTCCACGACATAAACAGTAGCGAAGTAAACACGCGGCGAGACCTTGCGGGTGGGCACGGTAACCACGCTCCTACAGCGACCAGCCGTTCCCCGTGTACCTAATATGAGCGACGCGCGCCAAGCATCGGGAAGAAAGAGGTAAAGAAATCTCGCTGGCTTCGCTTAACGGAAGGTAAGCACCGCGCGCAGGCCTCAGCGCCGTTGAAGCGAGTGAAAGAGGCAGAGAGCGAGAAGCTCTGAGACGCGCGCGTTTACCAAGTGTACGCGATATTTGGTAGACTCCAAGTTAACGCGGCGGTACTCGTGCCGTCGTACACCGTGTGCGAGAACGCACTGCTTTCTACCCCGTAGACTGTGCGGCATAAGTACGTAACTGTTATCATTTTGTTGCACTAAAGGCCAACCTGACTGAGCCGCGCGAGTTCCTGATTCGCTTTTCCCCTTTTCCTACTAACAGGTGGTCGACGGAGAGGATACCGCAGTCTTCGCGGGCACGTGCAACTTATGGAGTGGTCTGGAAGACGCGCAGGATGTCGCGTGTTGTAGCTGCTCCCTTCGGCGGACGTCGCGACGTGGCCCGCTCAGCCGACGAGTATAGGAGATAGCGAGTGCGTCGAGGGTCTTCGCGCGGTCCAGCGCATCCTTCGCTTATTTCAGTCAATTGTTGCTACTAATTCCGTCTCGCTGGGACTCACTAACTGACTCGCACCTAGCCTATTACATCATGAATAAATACGTTTCGCGTTAAAAGCTGGGCCTTCAAAAGTGTTTTGA
This sequence comes from Torymus aiolomorphi, assembly GCA_036365515.1. NCBI lineage: Eukaryota > Metazoa > Arthropoda > Insecta > Hymenoptera > Torymidae > Torymus > Torymus aiolomorphi. Next base: position 204,943,946 of record CM070875.1, on the reverse strand, counting down.
AAAAATATTCGAAAAAATTATCCATCGAATATATTTTTTTAATAATTGGTTATTATTTTTATTCGATAAATATCACCGAAACTGTATTTATCCACCCCTCCCGCTTAATTTTTCAGAAGGTAATTCAACACCTAACCGGTAAAACGAGGAAGTCGCTGATAAAAACACGGTCATCGGTCACCCATCGAAGTACTGCCAAATTATCGGTCGTGCGTTATTATGAATAATGATTTAACATTTTCGAAGTTCGTTAAGCAGTAACGCTAAATGTTTAGTAGACCAGAGCTCAAAATACTTTGTGTTAGTCCTTTTGTAAATTATAAGGTCGAACTATCCGTACCATCGAAATTAACCTATGGATACGAAAACACTCTGCAAGATAGCAACTCATAATCTGGAGAGGCGCTGAGAATGCGGTATCTTTCCCACATAATACTTGTTTATTGATAATATTTGTCCGCGAAATAACCCAAGATTTTACCGAAATTTTCCGAAAATAGAATTTTTTAGTGATAATAGTCTTTTTGTTAACGGTGTCTTTTAAGCACTGCATTATATTTACGTTGAAGGTTATTGTGAATGTTATACGTTAATGTGAAATCATGGAGATCTACAACACAAAGCTCTATGCAGAACTTCAAGCTCTCTCCCTGAGCTAACCGCCGATTGCCCTACACATTTCCTCTTTTCTTCCGATCATGGACAGGATACGAGTACAGAGAGGTAATTTGAAGCATTTATTGTAACACGTTGGTGAGTCAATACCTCGAAGTATAATGGGTGTACTTACGTTAATATTTTTAGTGTGCAAGCGTTAGTGGGAAGTTGGAAATTTACCGTGGCAGGATGTGAAGACGTTAGACTTTTATTGGGCTTCCTGGAGGATTCCTAATCGAAAATTCAGGTTATCGAAAACGATACTTCAGCAGGTTTTTCAACTCTGCGGTGGCTTTCCCAGATACATAGACCTGCGTGATAAGTCTAAAAAATTTTCCGACGCTGAGATTGTGGTAGTAGTAAACGAGGTGTTCATTTTTCTTTTAAAGAAATACTTCCCGAAAATACAAATTCTGGTTTTATCCCTCCTGCCGGGTTGCCGTAACGTACTTTACTATTTCGCTAAGTACTTTGATAGTATTATCAAAATATATTTAGATCCAAATCACTATAATGTACCTAAGAACAGAGATCTTGAAAGTTTCTTCCAGTGCAATCGTAATCTTCGATCTGTGTCACTATCTAACGCTAAACTAGGTAAATTCCTTAGGTCTTTGCCATTTGAGAATATTGAAGAATTGAAAATTACAAACAATCATATTAAATACCGGAACCTTTATACTATAAGTATTTTAAAACATTTTCATGTTTAATATTTGTGCGAGGTCTGTAGTTTAAATAAGGAACACGGTGTATAATTTGCTGTCTCAATGTTTCGAAACAGATTTATTATCAAATAAAAAGAATCAACTGTTCACATTTATGGAGAGAAAGGCATTCTTCCTCAACATTTCATGAACATCGATAATTTTTTTATAAAATCACCTAGAGAGTACAGCATTTCAGTTACAAAATCTTATTATTCTGTTATGAAAATATCAAGTCATCAGTAAAATTTAAATTTAATTTTATAAAAACAGAAAATCGTGCTTTTTACAGGCATATATTATATCACATGCATAGTGGTTATTTGTATCATAACATTTTTATGTCATACATTTATCATAAATCAAAATGTCACAGTCCGATATAAAAGATGTTAGACGATAATATCAAGATTTTAAAAAATCAGTTTTTCCTTTAGACTGTCTTAATCATTTGTTATACTCGTTTTCATTACTACCAAAATTCACCAAACTACGGTCTAAATATGAATAAGTGAAATGTCGTTAATTGGTGTGAATAAGTGAAAAAATCTACTAATACTTTAGTGAGTATTCACTTATTGAAGCAGTGAAATAAAAGTTTCACTGTGTAATAAGTGAATAACTTTGAAAATAAGTTAATTTTTCACTTATTCGCACCAGTGAGCAACTTTACACTTATTCAGATTTAGAGATATTACACTCATCTACTTCATTGCATGAGCTCGTTTTATTAATTTGATATTTTTCAATTTATCGTTGTTACAGAATTTTTATTTGTCATGATTTTGTTATTTACAATCTTAAATTGCAGGCTATCAAACAATTACCCAAGTTGAAAACATTTGAGTTTACTATAAATAGATGCCAATATTTCAATGATGTATTTCATTCGATCACTGTGAAATCAAATTTAAAAAAATTGAATCTTTTACACTCTCAATCTGAAAATCTGAATATAAAAATTATAACCCACTTACGACATCTTGAAATACTTGTGTTGTCGGGTACTATATTGAATTAAGTCTGTTCATTTTCTGTAAATGGAAATACATACTCCCAGTACCCCCAGAAAGTTGTTAAGAAAGTTTGAAAACATGAACACCTTCCAAAATTTGTTTATAACCCGTTTATTGCTCAATTCCATATGGCTAGTGGCCGTTCACGCCCGTCTTTCGACTGTCGAAATGAAACAAGGCCTGTTCATTGTCCACAAATGAATATATAGACTCCTAATAAGTCCAGAAACTTGCTAAATTGGAAAAAATGAACACCTTCCATTATTTATTTATAAGCGTTTTATTGCCAAATTCGAGCCGGCTGCTCGCTGAATCCATCAGTTTATCGGATATTAAAAAGAAACTAAGCCTGTTTTTTTTCTATAAATGGAAATATATACTCCGAACACCACCAGAAAGTTGTTAAGAAAGTTTGAATAAATGAACGCCTTCCAAAATTTGTTTATAACCCGTTAATTGCACAATTCCTTACGGCTGCTGCCCGTTCACGCCTGTTTTTCGACTGTCAAAATGAAACTAGGCCTGTTCATTGTCCACAAATGGATATAATTACTCCAAATAAGTCCAGAGAGAGTTGCTAAGAAAGTTTAAAAAATGAACACTTTCCATTATTTATTTATAAGCGTTTTATTGCTAAATTAGAGCCGGCTACTAGCTAATATTATGGTCCATTTTTCCACTGCCAAAATAAAACTAGGCCTGTTTATTTTCTATAAATGGAAATACATACTCCTAACACCTCCAGAAAGTTGTTAAGAAAGTTGGAAAAAATGAACATCTTCCAAAATTTGGTAGCAACTTTCTGGGCTTACTCCTGGTGGAAATCCAAAACATTTTATAACTAAGAACTGACCATTTATATTAGAAACTTGCTATAAAATGGGAATTTCTCTAGTTTCTAGCTCCCGATAAAATGCTTTTTCTCCTATTATTTGGCCATTTAATAGATTGAAAAATAGAATGAGTTTTTCGAAGAGAAGCATACGCTTATTCTTGATTATTTTAAGGGTACTCAAACTAATCAGTTTCGTTAGCCTGGAAATGGCTAGCAGAAGGCTTGCTGTTATGACAAGGAGTGAGAGAGACATAATCAGATGGAGAAATAAAAGTTTTGCTCAATTATTCATAGAATGAGTACAATAAATGATTTTTTAGTTAATGTTATTTATTTATATTTCGGTAAGCCATCCAATGCACGTTAATGTTCTTTCATCAAAGATAAAATTAGTAAGTAAATCAAATATGAATATTTTGTTGTTTCGTCAATCTAAGAAATAGTCAAATAATGGTCGAAAAATCGTTTCATAATAGCCATTAATTAGCCAGTTTTAGTAGCTATTTTCTAACTTCTTGGCCATTTCATATAGACGAATTTCTACCAGGGATTAGGAGTCTGTATATCCATTTGCAGAGAATGAACACTCTTAGTTAAATTTTGACAGCCGAAAAATGGACCAAATTAGCGAGCAGCCGGATCGAATTTTGCAATAAAACGCTTATAAATAAATAATGGAAGTTGTTCGTTTTTTAAAACTTTTTTAACAACCTTCTGGGGATATTTATTGGGAGTATGTATATCCATTTATAGAGAATGAACAGGCTTAGTTTCTCGTTAGGAGCCGAGAAACTGATGGATTCAGCGAGCAGCATGCTCGAATTTTGCAATAAAATGCTTATAAATAAATAATGGAAAGTGTTCATTTTTTAAAACTTTCTTAACTACTTTCTGGGCTTATTAGGAGTCCGTACATCTATTTGTGGACAATGAACAGGCCTAGTTTTTTTTTTGGCCGTCGAATAATGGATCAATTTAGCTAGCAGCCGGCTCGAATTTAGTAATAAAACGCTTATAAATAAATAATGGTAAGTGTTCATTTTTTAAAACTTTCTTAGCAGCTCTCTGGGCTCATTAGGAGTATATATATCCATTTGTGGGCAATGAATAGGTCTAGTTTTATTTTGACAGTTGAAAAACGGGCGTGAATGGCCAGCAGCCGTATGGAATTTTGCAATGAACGGGTTTTAAAAAATTTTGAAACGCGTTCGTTTTTTTCCAACTATCTTAACAACTTTCTGGGGGTGTTAGGAGTACGTATTTCCATTTATAGAAAATGAACAGTCTTAGTTTCTTTCTAATAGACGAAAAACGGACCGAATTAGCGCGCATCCGACGCAAATTGAGCAGTTAATCGGTTATAAATAAACAAATTCATTTGTTTATACTTCTAATCTTGTTCAATATGCATCCCTAGACTGTATATTTAATCCCGACTATGAATATCTAATTTGCTACTATTTATCATATATGTTTATTATTTTAATAAATAATTGAAAATTTAATAGATTTTCGTCTTTTATAACTCAGATTTATTTTCTAATGACGAAGAATTAATTAATAGGGTACTGCAGGGCCGTATTAGGAGGTAATTGTTTTTGATTGAGAACCACTGCTGAATTCGAACTGGCTTGCTGGACGCGGCTGCTGACTTCAGCTTCATCGATTTCGCGACACTTTTAATTATATTTACATAATATTACATACTTTAAATACACGATTCAAATTAATCATTTGAAGAAAATAGGCGACGAACAAGGCTGCACTGGAGATCATCATCGGCTATATATTTTTACATTCGTTTGCCCAATCATGTCGGACGTCTCGCAGTTCTTGAACATTGACGAAGCTTGTGTTTATGACGATTATTACCGTTAATTAATATTTTCCATTTTGTTATAGTACTGAACATTTCTTGCGAACTTTGATTCTTATTTTACATTACATTTTCAATATTCTTTCATATGAGATTTAAAAGTATGACTTAAAGAAGAAAATTTAGTTTGTATTCTAATTATGTATACCAATATTGAAAGACCGTAGCAGTTATCAGCGAATGCTTTCGGTGTTCCGAATTTTTGATTCAGACTTGTCGGAAATAGTAAATTCTTAAAAAGTTATTAAAGATAAAATCAAACGATCATTAATACCGACCTAGAAATGTTATTGTATTGATAAGTCGATTTGTCCATATCATTTTCATATCTCTGATACTGAAAAGACGAAAGTTGTCAAACCTTACTTTCGTGGTACAGTAAATCTTGATTAATCGCGTAAGTAGCCTGCATTTTTTTAAATGATTCATGACGAAATAACGATGAACGTCGGGAGTTAAGCAAAAACAATTACCGCATCCCGGATCTCAATAACAATAATCGGAAATTCCCTGTATTTGATGTTTCCTCCAAACTCTTCTGAATTCCCAATACAGTAGAGAGGAAAGAGTCACGCGATTGTCTTGATAGCGATTTATGTTCCGAGGAGCGCGGTTTTCCTTATCTCGGATGGAGCGTAGTGGTGGATATGTGGTTGTAAAGAAAGTGGGAAAACAAAGGCTAGTGTCGTTGAGAGACCATTGGCTTCCTGCGTTTCCGTGGATTCGATCCCAGAAATTGTACTTTTCATGAATTACGATGAATCTATATCAATTTTTAATGAAATACAAATTTTTTAGTGGCCTAGCGCGTATCCATTTACACCTTTATTTTTCCTCTTCCTATTATTATACATAACCTACTATAAAGTTTTCTATGGACCTCTTTCTATAAACTTTTTTTATCCCCGTCTCAACAAAAATGGCCACTTATTTTCTTGAAAAGTGGGACCAAAGTTAGACTTGTTTTCCTCTTTTAACTAATTTTACTTTTTTCCGCATTTGCTGCTATTATTGCGTTGGTATTACGGTGCCATGTTAAAGCATAGGGAGAGCGCTGACGCATGCGCAGAACCTCAAAACAGCCGTAATACCACCGCAGTAATATCCTGTAACATGGCAAATTGTCTGTTACTGAAACCGAGGGGACGAGAGCACGGCGGTTGCGAAAGACGACAGACCGACGCGCGAGAACGTGCACACGCATGCATACACACTTCTACGCGCACACTGTCTTTCCCCGCACCCGTATCCCGGCGCGCACCTTCCCCAAACGTTCTCCCTCTCTACCGCGCGGCCAGGGAAAAGAAGACCAGCAGCAGCTACAGCAGGAACAAGCTGCAGGAGGACGACAGCGAGCCCCGCTCTCCCATGCGGCTGACAGCAGCAGCCGATGCCAGCCGGGAGAGAGAGAGAGAAGGAGCGAGAGAGAGACGCAGTGACTCAGGGCTGTATCGGCCGGTCGACGACGGCGCGAGCACAGCATCGGCAGGATAGGGACTGCTGGCGCGCGCCGCAGTGAAGACGACGGCCGATGGACGAACGAGGGGACGGCGGAGAGAGCAGCGTGAGCGCACCGGCCGGCATTATAACTATGGGGCCGAAAGGTTCAAAACCACCTAGTGGTCATAATTCTCAACCGAATTTGAAAATTCAAAAACAGGAACTTTTGTGACAAAATACCAAAGACCGCTACGAAGCCTAATTTTGAAAATATGAACCTATAAACCTAATTTATAACCTATAACCCCAAAATTTACACTTGTAATTCCCAAAAATGCTATAAAACTTCAATTTATAAGTCCTTGACACATGCTCTCTTAACCTTGATTCATAAAATTGGTCTACAGATTAAGTCTTGGGCCATTCTGTCAGAAATAGTGTATATTTTTAGGATATACATTGTATGTGGTTTAAATAACATTTTTCTCTTTTTTATAGCTGATTTTGGCCTCAGATGCCACTAGGTGTAAGACCCCCTTAAGACTTATGAGGTTAGGGCTTATAGGTTTAGAGTTTATGAGTGCATGACTAAGGGGCGTACTGACGTCAATATTTTTAGTGTGTAAGCGTTGGCGGGAAGCTGGCAATTTACCGTGGCGGGATATGAAGACGTTGGACTTTAAATGGGCTACCTGGCCAGTAGGATATCCAGGAGTATTTATCTTAAGAGCAATTCTTCGGAAGGTGTTGAAACTCTGCGGTGGCTTTCTCAGAGAAATATGCCTGAATAGTCTATCTATAGTTTCACCCGTTCCTGAAATTGAAGTAGAAGTAGACGAGGTGTTCGTAGCTCTTTTGAAGAAATACTCTCCGAACATTCAAATTCTGAGTTTAAGCTCTGTATGGAATCACCATAAAATACTTAGTTATTTCGTTAAGTACTTTGATAGTATTATCAAATTTAGTTTATGGCTGAATTGGCAAGATATACATAACTATAAAGTTCTTAAGAGTTTCTTTCAGTGCAATCGCCATCTCCGGTCTTTGACACTAGATGCAGTTTATCTAGATGGATGCCTTAGGTATTTGCCATTTGAGAATATTGAAGAATTGATAATTAGATCCTGTTGTATTATAGACTTCGACTTTCATACTATAAGTAGTTTAAAATATTCTCATATTTAATATTTGTGCGAGGTTTTAAAGGTAGTCCAAATAAAGAAAACAGGACATCATAATTTGCTATCGAAAATGGTTTAAAACATATCTATTATCAAACAACGAGAATTAACTGTACACATTAGCTTATTAACCGGCAGAAAATCAACAAATAATGTCAGATCTTCCACATTCGACGCTTGTTGTTCTTATGGCAGATAATTCAGTATTGGAAAGTAGTTACCTAACTATTTTTGTTCTTTCATTCAAATCGTGCTATTAACTAAATCAATACTAAAGTTAAAAAACTAATATTAATACCTATTTTTGACAAAAATATTTTTAAAAATTAATTCTGTGAAGGAGAGTTTTAATTTAATGTTATAAGGTTTACAAAAAGAAATAATTTGATTTGTGAAAAAGGAATAATTTAGATTAAGACTTTGGAAAGTAACTTTCAGTACCTAAAAATGAAGTTCAGTGCCTATGACTCAGTCTTATAATGAGCTCCTTTGTCGGTGCGTTTTATTTATTTAAATTTCTATTAATTATAATTTAATTAATCATGATTCATTGAATCAAAGAGATTTTGTGAACTTTCATGATATTGTCTCTTTATTTCTGTAACATAAATTTGTACGATTATGATCAACACGAGAAACGTTATGTTTTAAATGGAATTAAAATATTTTCACCAAAAGCTTGTATAAATACTAATTTTTAGTTTCCTTAATTTGATCATGGAAAAGATAATATTGAAAATAGTACTGGAGTTATTTTCTAATGCTGTAATTTCTTCACTTATTTAAAAAGAATAAGCTTTGAAAATTAAGTCTCTGATAATTAAACCGGGTATGCAATACTGACTCCATTGTTAGATTACTGTAGTATTATACTATTTGTAATGCCTTGTTTATTGCTAAGATTTATATTTAGGCCATATTTATTTATACTTTGTAAACTAATAATGCTATATTTTGCTGAAAATCAATATCCCACATTTTCTTAATGAATTTAATAAATATTAAAATATCATCTCGTTTGTATTTTCGATGTAATGCCATTTATTTTTAAACTTGATTAACTGTATTTTGATAAGCTTTGTGTATACAGTTAGACTCGAGTTGATTCGGAGTGAAATTCTTGTTCATAACTTGACCCTAGAACGTCTTATTCAAATAAATCAAAGAGGTATTTGAAGCTAAAGGTTTATGATCATTTTTGATATTACTAAACATTGCATAATCTGTATTTCGTACATAACTATAGTTTTTTATTGAGTAAATCAAGGAGCGCGGGAGCGCTCCGAAGGCAAGTATAGAAGAAGCCTAAAGGAGTGACCCGTGCTACATATACATTGAAATGGGTGTACGAAAAATTCAACGCGCTTTTACGTATAATGCGTTAGTTTTTACTATATAATATATCCCTCTTAATCGAAAGCCATTTCATTGCTCTACTCAAATCAAAAGATTTTATTTAAAAAGATTATCTCGTTCAAAAGATATAGAGAGCTGAATTTTTTTATGTCGACTTTCATTTTCTTAACTTTCTCCATGGGATTCAGCCTCACATCCGGTTTTCCCGACTTCCTGTGACGTTACATATATATTATGGTATGCGCATGCCTGTTGGACGAACTGTCTGCTATATATATATATTATGGTATGCGCATGCCTGTTGGACGAACTGTCTGCTATACTCTGTATATGTTATATATATATATATATATATTATTATCTATTTATATTAATTAATTAAGTAATAATATGTATGTATATACATCGTCATAAGATGAAAATTTTTTATCATTTTTTGACAAGTAGATCATGATGATAGTTGGTGTATAAATTATTATTATTTCATTTTGAATTTTGGAGTTAATTTGGATAAATATAACCTATATAAGCAGCTGTGACAATCAATGGGCAAATAGCAATATTATAAATCAGATAAGTAGTAAACTTTTATTATAATTATAAATCTCAATAATGTTTATATAAGTATTGTTATATTTTATATTACCAAGTAAATACATAGATAGATCACTGTTTAAAAAATACTTTTTAACAAAGAAGAGTTCATTAATAATTATTGTTATTATTATTTTTTTAATTATACGAGTTTATCAAAATCATTGCATAGGCTAACGAAATCTTGTGTATATCCATGTGAATCTCAAGAAATTTTTAAATAAATCTTCAATCCATGGGCTTTTACGTTCATAGATCACTGTTTAAAAAATACTTTTTAACAAAGAAGAGTTCATTAATAATTATTATTATTATTATTTTAATTATACGAGTTTATCAAAATCATTGCATAGGCTAACGAAATCTTGTGTATATCCATGTGAATCTCAAGAAATTTTTAAATAAATCTTCAATCCATGGGCTTTTACTTTCAGTGAAATATACATCAGTTTGTGTATTTGATAACAAAAATTAAAAATAAAAGGAGATAATTAAGTGAACTCTAATTGTTGGAGGATTAAGAATAATAATATTAAACTAATTTTTTGCATCTCTGTATTTATTATTTTAAAAAACAGTTACATTTTTATTTTACATATTAAAAAATTATTGTAGGACAGAAGATAAATAAACTTTTTCAGTGCCTCTTATGACACCTCTAAGGTATATTATTTTCATGGTCAGATTGGCCACGTCCACGATTAGGTTGGCCCCGTCCACGATTAGGTTGGCCCCGTCCACGATTAGGTTGGCCCCGTCCATGATTTGATTGTCCTCCATTACCATTATATTGGTGACCATAGGTTGTCTGAGTTTGGTCCTGAAAGAATCTGTAATGGCCCTGTGGTTGATTGACGTTAGCGAGTTCGCATATCATCGAAGCCATGCGCCCATGCTGCTGTCGTTCGTATTGAATTACTCTTTTGTAATACATTTTTCTTTTAATTCCACCTTTTGTGCCTCTATAGTTGATAACTGTATTTTTATTGTTACCTTCAATAAGAAATATTATTATTTAGCAATGTATTTTTATTGTTACCTTCAATAAGAAATATTATTATTTAGCAATTGTTGAATAGTTCAATTGAATTCAATTATTTAATGTACGTACATGTATTCTAAAAAAATATTTTTAATTTACTTTCAAGACATTTTTTATACAGTATTTTTCTGAAAAAGTTATTCAAAAATAGAAAATGATCTTACCGTTTAGTGGTTTATCTTTGCGTGCTTCTTGTCTTTGGTCTATATTGGCTAGTGCGCGTTGCCTATTTGGTTGTAAAATAGGTTGATTTTGTTGCTCGTTGTGAACAGTCACTGGTACATTATCATTATTAGTAGGTTGTACAATCACTTGGGCATTTTGTTGTTCACCACCTAAACAAATATTGTTTTACAATTGTTATACAATAATATTGTTGTAAAATTGTATTGTTTTACAATTTTTTATATATATTCTACTCTATTATTACAATATATTAAATTAAAATTTTATTAAGGTGGCTCCGTCGAATTAGCGAATTCGATAAATAAGAAAAAAGAAAAATACCTACTGAAAGTACGAATCTTTTAACTTTCTTTGGTATTTTTCTCAAGTAGGGTCGCCAGGTGAACTACCGAGAAAAAAATTTGTGAGCCACCTTAAAACACTTATTTTTATCTGTATAAATGTACATATTCACCTCGAATAGCATTATTAGCATTAGCTACATGTTGATTATTAACCATTGGTCCATTTTGGTTATTGTTAATCACGACAGGCATATTATTCATCTGCATATTGTTTGGTACTATAAAATATATATATTGCATTAGTTTATGTAAACCTAATCAGAAAATGTTATATACATACATACATATTTACCTTGAATAAAGTTATTAGCAATAGCTGCATTTTGATTATCGTTAGCAATATTTTGCTGTTGATCATTATTAACCATTGATTCATTGTGGTTGTTAATCATGACAGGCATCTGTATATTGTTTCGTGCTGTAAAACATATATTATCGCATTAGTTTATGTACAAACCTAATCAGAAAATGTTAATATGAACAGAGAGTTGGTGATATAAAAATAACTGTTATAAATACCTTGATGAACCACCACTTCTCTTAAGGCATGATCTGAGAATAAATAAATTTTATTTATGAACTATTTACAAATTATTTTAATTGAGATGATATCTTTTATATACAATATTGAAATTGTTTCCTTACTATTCAAGTTATCGATTTCCATATCGATCTCTTTGATAATATTATTATTATCTAAATCATGGATATTATTAGCCATAGTGAAGAGCTAGATTATAATTTTATATTTAATTATTTTATATTTATTTTATTATTTTACGCACAACTCTCTAATACACTATCTATTCACTATCTAAGCAAAACAAAGAATAGGATCCTGCTATTTACGTTGTTCCTCTTTCTTACTAGGAATTTTCGATGATTCGTTATATTTACTGACTGTATGTTATGCCGTTATGCGTCCTCCACATGGTGCTTTATAGCAAACGAAAAAAAATCGTTGTTCGAAATCTACGATATTCGTGATCTATGGCACAAATTTCGTATGTTCTATTTCTACCATAGATCATGCGTATATAAGAATTCCGAATCACATTTTATTTCTCTTGGCGCGGAACACACACACAATGTAGACAAGCCATTCGTACTCCGCACTAAAAAGTATTATTTGAGATTGATATCGGTACATTGGAACTTGTACAGGGAAGTCCTCATATTTACGTTTGAGTTTGAAGATCTTGTACCGAGGATTTATTATAGCCTTTTCGATATTCTCATATGTAGATATAGATATATTAATTTGCAGATTATTTTTTCTATTAAATCAAAATAAGTCAGCTGATGTTCAATAAATCTGTATTTCAAACTCCAAGTTACACTTCTACATTAGTTTTTATAACATTGTATAATAACACATCAATCGTGATTCGGAATTCTTATATACGCATGATCTATGGTAGAAATATAACAACATCAATTGTTATCTTTTTTGCTTGAAAAAACAGTCCCTGCAATTCTTATATTTGAATGTAAGTTATTTTTTTCATAAATAATAGATTTTATTCTTGAATTGAAGTAGTATGAAATAATATGAAACATTTTTAGTTAATAACCTGAAAAGTTTATTTATACATTCTTGAGTTATATATATATTTTTTGAGAATACTTACCATTTATTTTTTTAAGAGTAACAATTAAGAAATATAGTAGAAAGTACATCGGACAGTACACAGTACACAGTACTTATAGGTTTATAGCATGTTTGAATGTAATCTTTTCTAGAAAAACTTTCGCTTTCATTGTAAAGGACATGATATTTTGAAAGTCTTGTATAAACTTAGAAATTTTGAAAGTCTTGTATAAACTTAGAAATTTTGAAAGTCTTGTATAAACTTAGAAACTTTATTAAATTTTTTTATTTCTTTATTTCATTTATTTTAGATGTATATGATTAATATGATATGCATTTTGCGATATAAGTATTCAGAACACTTTAAGTGATAATTATACATTTATATATTTTTTGGTATGTTTCTTTACTTTTGCACTTCTAATTCTAAAATCGAGAACGTTTCTTTTTTGCATAAATTTGTGTAGAGTAGGTACAAGTAATAATACTAGTTTTGAATAAAATTTCATAGCAATAGCTTTATATAGTTATTCAAATCTGACATTTATGTAGAAAAAGAGAGATTAAAGACTTTTTCGATTATAATTTGGTGGGATTACTGAAAGAGATATATAATATATAGACGTACTTAGTTGGCGTACTAAGAAGACTAAATAATGTTTCTAACAGTATTATGAGATACACTTTAAGATTTGGGTAAATGACATTACCTAAGCAAATATTTGAATAGTATTTACTTATATTTTCTAGATCTTAGAATTCTACTTATGTATGAATATTCTATAATGTTTATATTTTTATTTAAAAAGGTTCATGCGTGACTCCCTAGTTAAATAGTGTTAAATGACAAGGTTATCTAAAATTTGAAAATAAGATAGTTGTAATGTAATATCAAAAATAGATTGTCAATGTGTTAGACAAAATGTCTATTTTACACGACTAAGCAAAATTATTTTAAAGCAAAATGTTGACGTCACCACAAACTATTATTAAAAAAATAAAACACAGGAATATTTTTCTTTCTCAACCGATTTTAGTTTTGGAGGTCTCATTACCAAATGAGACCTTCATTAATTTCATGGGGACTTGCGGGAGAAAAAATTCAAAATTATTTAAAACCTAAAGTGTTACAGCCAATTCAAAAAATATATTTGTTTAACACACTTTCTGAACTTTGAATAATTTCCTTATCAGATTTCGATGACATTAATTAAGGAACAAAACCAGACCTTCTTTAATATCAATTGAGAAAGAGAAAAGATTCTTTTGTTTTGTTAATCCATTGACTATCTATATCCTTTTATAAACATTTTAAATATAAATCATATTTTACAACTATAATGGGCCTATTTTTTTATATAATGTATCAAAATTTTATTTTATTATAAAATATTTATTAAGAAATAGCTACATAAATAGTAAATAAGTTATTTAATATTACGTGTTCTTTTGTAAGTTACAATTTTTACTTTTTCGTTTCAAAAAACTTTCTTTTTATTTCTTTATATACTTTCAGATGGTAAATGTAAATATTGCTCTGTTAAAAGTGTGATTCTTTTCAATCATCACTCAAGATGAAGTTGGAGCCGTTAAGCATAAAATTACATATTTATTTTTTTATTTATTTAACCAGAGTAGTACATGTAATACATATTATTACTTGCTTCAAGTCATAGTTACATGTCTGAAGCAGCAAACATTCTATATAGAGGTAGACATAGCTACTACCTGTATACATAGGTCTGGCCTATTTATGTACTAAAAAAGAAAAAACCATAGATTACTTCAAACTAAAATTTATAAAATGTTAATATAACAGCTTTATAATATGATTTAAATTTGTCAACAAGTATTATTTAACAAGTATCACTTAATTATTAATTAATTAATTTATTAAATATTTTTGATAATAATGTTAGGATGTAATTATCTTTATTCAATTTTGTGTCTTTATTGACATTAAAAGAATCACTGCAAAAATTTTCTCATGCTGAATCATTTCTTCTTGTATATTTTCTGTATCTATCTATATAAACTAAATTTTGCTTTATTTTTTAAATGCGGAGTTTTATTTTTCACTTAGAATTCATATAGTTACTGACATTTCACCATTTCTCATAGTATAACAATAAGAAAAACTGGTAATAATTGTGCAAAGCGAATCAGATTTTTTTTCACATTCTATTTCAAAGTAACTTGCGAATAAACAGTGATCTTCTAATAATTTCATAATTGGCATAGTCCATAGTGTGGTAGGGGAAGGTGGGGCGAAATGGGTAGCAGGGCAATAAGGGTTTTGCCGATATTCAAAAAAGTGAGAAATTATTTACGCTGCAAATTTTTTTGGTTATGGCTAAAGTTGTAAAAAACGTACTTGAAGTGGTAGAAACCGTAACAGTCGAGCATAAATAATTTAAAAAATAAAGTACCTATATCACCACACTTGAAGACAAAAAAAAGTCCCATGTAAATCAATGAACCCATATCGCCCCACCTGCAAACTACATGGGGCAATATGAGTTTTCTAATGATCGCCTTCGTTATGTTAATACATTTCAATTGGTTATTTTATATTACTAGCAACACACACACACACACACACACACACACACACACACACACACACACACACACACACACACACACACACACACACACACACACACACACACACACACACACACACACACACACACACACACACACACACACACACACACACACACACACACACACACACACACACACACACACACACACACACACACACACACACACACACACACACACACACACACACACACGCACGCACGCACGCACGCGCGCACACACACACACACACGCACACGCACACGCACACGTACACATTCAGCCGCGCTTCGCTCGTACTATTTTGTTTTGGAGGTTACGAACGCTATTTTTCACTATAATTTATTTTTAATTAGTTTAAATGATAAGATAATTGGATACATTTTTTAAGCAAAAAATCAAATGTTACAGACCAATCAAATCAATCTTTAAATAGTTCACAACGTTCGGCCATCGTTCTTTTTTTAAGGGCAAAAACACATTTTCAATCTAAAAAAAATTCAAATATTCGCGCTTTTTTCAAATAATCAATCACGTCGATTCTTTAAATGAGCCACTACTTCGGGCCATCATTTTTTAATGAGAGGATTAATTTATTTTGATTAAATTAAAAATCATTCAATCATTCAATGTAAAAATTCCATTTAAAAAATTCAAACACGGTAAATTTCTCGCGCCTTCTTATCGACCAATCAAAATCAATCCTTTAGATGCTTCAACATGGCCGCTCATCACTTTTTTAAGAAAGGAATTTTTGATTTTCATATATATGTTGAAATTTACAGGCTTATTCAATATATTATTTATTATTTATTATCAAACTATATTTTGTTTTAATTTTTAATTCCATAAAAGCTTTGGTGTCGCTTACGTAGGGATTACATTTATATGATTTTGATCTGATTTTTGAACGTGTTTATCATAATGAGAATTTAGGGGCTGTGTAAGAAGTGTGCCTGTGCCAAGGCTTACGTACTCTGAACCGCTTGAACTGATTGGCTCAGAGTACGTAAGCATATAGGCATTATAATGAACAATGAAATCCTTTATTTCCTTTATACTAAGAATTATTCATAGGAGTTAACTGGTATTAATAATTAAATACAGGTTTTACATATTATTTATTAATTTTTACTGTTTATGACTTAATTTATTCTATTTTTTTAAATATTGGCCGACTTAGATGGTATATGTCATGTAATTTGTCCAAAATGCACATTTTACATTTTTGCACCTTAAAAATCTAATATCATATTTGGGGCGTTCACAATTTTTTTCTTGGTAGTATATTTACTATATTTTAAAGTCCTCTTTACAATTTGATCATCTTTACAGAATTATCCCAAGTTACCTTATATAGAGCGCACAATTTTCATTAGAGGTTAATCTTTCTGTATTAGTTTATGAATTCTTTTTATGATGAAATAGTAGTTTTCGTCACTAGGGTGCAAAGTTGAGCTTTACGCACCGAGTGATCGACACGCACGAGGGTCGACGTAGCCGGGCCGAGTGCTGCGCGATCACGAGGTCATAAAGATTTTGCCCGTGTGGCGAACAATATATATTTTTATAGTATGCGAAAAGCACGTGTGTAAAGTTAAATTTTACGCATATTTTTAGCTTCGCTTTATGCACACTATGTGTGAAATTCAACTTTACGCACTGAAAACGATGCGTATGGACGTACTTTACGTATACTATGAAGAAAAATTAATTCAATTGATTAATTTTCTATTTTTACATTTTCCGTCTTATTCACATTAGGCTGGTAAACTATTTTGAACAGCATACTTACCTTCTAGTTATATTTAAATATTTAATATGAATTCTCGTTTTACGTGATTAATTTTATTTTATATAGATCGATACAGCTATCGAACGGAGACCATTGGGTACAGCAGGTAAGTATTTTTTTATTCTACTAGGTTTAGTATATACACCCATCTGTCAGCATCTTGACACAGGCAGCTTTGAGCGCTTTGAAACAGGCAGCTTTGAGCGCCTTAAAACAGGCAGCTTGGAGCGCCTTAAAACAGGCAGCTTTGAGCGCCTTAAAACAGGCAGCTTGGAGCGCCTTAAAACAGGCAGCTTTGAGCGCCTTAAAACAGGCAGCTTTGAGCGCCTTAAACAAGCAGCTTTGAGTGCTTTGAAACAGGTAGCTTTGAGCGCCATAGAGCAGGTAGCTTTCATCGTCTACAAATACGCAGCTTTTCATAGCACTATAGATACATGAAATAATCATCAAATAATCGTTCTATTTCTCTATTCACGATGAGTATACAAATAAATAGGTATGCTTTAACGAGAGAAGATAAAATAAAAATTCTCGATGGATCGCGTTTAAAAGATAGTCATATTGATTCATTTCATAACATACTGCGAACTCATTCGCAGTATGATCCACGATGTACGCTGATCATTCAACACATTATAAGAAATCCACAGTCCACGCGTCTTCAGCCTATTTCTCGCAATGTGCGGCATTTACAACTGTTACATAGTTGTGATGATTTATGTAAAGATTGTGTGGGCGGACATTGGATCTGTATTTATTACGATACAACTGCTATTTACATTTATGATTCTTTAAATAGTCGTCGGCTACATGTTAACAATGAGCTTTATCTAAAGAAATTATTTCCATTTTTTAATGAAATTCCTTTATATTTTAGAAAAGTACAGTATCAAAATAATACTCGCGACTGCGCAGTATTCTCAATAGCATTTGCTACATCGCTATTTTTTCAACAAAATCCGACTCAAATAATATACGATGTACAAAAAATGCGACCCCATCTCTATGATATGTTTGAACGAAACACATTAAGTCATTTTCCTACAGTAAAAAATGAAAGTGTTAATAAAAATTTGTTGACTGATACACCATTGTTATTAACTGCATTCAATAAAAATAAAGTCTCTATATTAAAAACATCTAATAGTGTTCACAATATAATAAAAATAAACAATAACGATATTAAAGTTGACAAAAGTTCTATCGTTGCTCCTACAATTTCTAATACTAATAAATTCCCTGTCAAAATTAACAATTCTAAAGATATAGCTCCGTTTTGGAAAGTTACTGGACTTCCTAACCCAAACATTCAATGTTATGCTAACGCATCTCTGCAAATATTATTGCATTGCACATCGATTAGACAAAAATTATTTGAAAATTCTGAGCACAATGCTCTTTATTTTGCATTACAGGAATACAGCTCAGGGCGTACTGTTAATATGATGGCTTTAAGAAAATTTGCCGATGACCTATATATTCATAATAAGCAACAAGATGTAGCAGAATTCATTACGCATCTCTGTAATAAATCTAATAACCTAAATTCTCTTATAAAACATAAATTGGTAATTGAGAGGAAATGTTTCACTTGTAAACATACGCGAATTTCTGAACCAACTGACAATTATATCTTAAGTTTGACTTTGCCAAATTCCAATAGTCTTAAATTACAAGATATTATAAATTTCAATATTGATAAGTGGAGTTATACTGAGATCCCTTGTGACAATGGATGTAAAAATTATAAATATGATAAAACATCTCTATACACGCACAATAAAACTATAATTTTGCAGCTAAAATTATTTAATATGAATATTAATGGTACGATAAGTAAGATTAATAATTTAATTTTGGACAATATTGATGAAGAAATACTGCTAATAAATCAAAAGCATTACAAAGTAATAAGTGCATTATTTCATCACGGTTGCAGTATGCAATCGGGCCATTATACTTGTATGTTACGCATGAACAACTCGTGGCTAAGGGCAGATGACTTACACGTTGAAGAAACTTCTTGGCCAAAAAACAGCAAAGATGTGTACTTAATAATATTAGAAGAAGTTTATGAAACACATGTACTACAGCCAACTGAAAAAAATGATTTTATTGATGTAAGTAAATCTATTCATAGTTATAAAACCGATGGCCAAAGTGTTCTTGAATCTAATAACAAATTTCATATAAATAGACTTGAGAAAGACTTAACTACTGATATAAGCTCGTATCAGAAAAATGAAACTCCTGACAGTAATACGATTTTAACAGCTCCCGTTGTAATTAAGATTCCTGACTCTAGCAACACAATGCATAAAAATAAAAAACATTCTCAATATTATGAATCACACAAAAGTAAAATATTAGAAAAAAAAAAAACGTATTATAATAATAACAAGGAAAAAATATTAAAAAATGTTAAATTGTATAAGTCTTTCAAAAAAGTTAAAAGACCAATTCGAGAAGCTCTCACTGCATCTGACACTATTGAAATGATAGCAACGGATTGCTCAAATAAATTTATTAACAAACAAATTAACGTTTTTGTTGAAAACAACATTTCCCTTCTAAATCCAAACAAACGAGTATTCATCAATGATTATACTGAACGAAATTTTACTAATGCAATCATTGATGATGTTGAGTTCGACAAAATGAAAGTTTCCACTGAAAGAGCTCCTACTCTAGAAATGGAAATTTCGACTGAAAGCACTCTGAATGCTCATAAACAAATATTCACCAATGATTATCTTAAACGAAATTTCAGTAATACAATCATTGATGATGTTGAGTTCGATAAAATAAAAATTCCCATTCAAGGAACTCTTACTCCAGAAATTGAAATTTCTACAGAAAGCATTCTTTCTGCTGAAATCAAAGTTTCATCTGAAAGCACTCTCACTGCTCAAACTACAACTTTTCATGCTGGTACATTAGTATCTGAAATCAATATTCGTAAAAGAAAAAATAACTGTCAGTATTATCAATCACATAAAAAGAGAATATTACAAAAAAGAAAATTATTAAAAGAACAATCAATATTAAACAAAAAAGCTCATTATAATTCAAAAAGAACCAAATTTTGGAAAAATCAAGAAATTATTATAAACGTAATAAAGTACAAATATGTGCAAAAAAAAGGAATGTATATTACGAATTACAAAATAAATACTGTAATTTAGATAATGTACAAAAGCATGTCAAAACTAAAAATACTATAGCAAAGAAAATTAAAAAAAAATACAAGGTAATTTTGAAACAGGATACTATTAAATTACTAAAAAATAAGGAAAAATATACGAGAAATGTTATGGAAAAATTAGATTCTGTGTCTAATGAGGCAGATCGTAGAATGGAAGCTGATTCATTGGTTTCTACTGCTATTTACGTAAGGGATACTTACATCTCGTGTTTAAAAAGAGTTTTACAGTCCTGTAAAGGTAAGGTTGAAATTTCATTGAGTCGCTTGGGCATCATGCCCATTGAAGAAAATGAGCACGCTGCTCTAACAGCTTTGTGCGGTTTCCCAAAACATTGTTCAACATCTGAACCGTATTTTTCAGAAGCTGCATATGATTTTAAAGAGGGCCTTTGTAATGAAAGTACAGAAGAATCGAATGTTATTATTCTGAACGAAAAAGGTCAATCCACAAATATTTTGCCTGTAACAGATCCAAGTAAACGCCAAAAAAATTGGCATTGCAATAATTATTGTAAAGTGGTTGATGCAGATATTCTAAAAGATCTTAAACAACTATTTGAAGATTTACTTTACTTTTCATATGTTGATGCGAATAATTATCTTAAACAGATTGATATTTGCTCATCTGAAACTCACGATCCAAATAAATCTGGTCACCCTATAATTTGTTACGCGCAACCTCTTTTATGTTCATCTAAATTTTTAAAATTAAATATTTTATCATATCACTATCCTCACTTACGCACTATAAAACGGCAGATATATAAAGTAAAACAATTTTATATTGATATACAAAAAATTGAAGATTCGTTGAATAACAGTGATGTTGATGAATTACGAAAAATTTTGTCCGAAGCTGATCGATTAGCAATGCCTTTCAGGGATAATAACATTGAAATCTGTTTGGATGAAAAAGAAATTAAAAAAAAGTACAACAAGGGTATCAAAGAATATATTAAAATAGCAATGGACCCACCTAAAACACCATGTGTTTCTTGTGAGAGACTTTGTTGTTCTCGGAATGTTGTACCAGCTAATAGCTATAAATCTAATTTGGAATTGATGAAAGATTTGCTTGACGTAAATGTTGAACTACCTGATTATTGGAAACAACTCAAGGACTATTATAAAGATTCTGAAGAATTCAATAGTGGTTTTATGTGTCAATTTTGTATGAATAAATTAAAAAATAATTCGTTGCCATCAACCTGTATTTTGAATGGCCTTTTTGTTAAAGACACTCCCGAGGAAATACAAACTTTAAATATGTATGAAAAAATACTAATTCAGAGAGCTAAAGCTTTCCAAACTGTTGTTAAAATGGGTACAGTAATGAACAAAAATTTACCAAATCACGTTAAAATTGATAAAGTTCAGGGGAGAACTTTTCATTTACCTTTGCCTTAGAAGAAACTTTAAAAAAAAGCTGTCCAGATACTGATCCTCTAAACACTAATCACGAACTCTTTGTCTTGATTCGGAGTAACCCTACAAAAAGAAAAATTATATGGGAGGATTATGTTGACATTAAAAAAATATGGAATGCTTTACATTGGCTTAAATGTTGGAACCCACTTTACGCTGAAATTATAATTCCCTCTCCCAAAGAAATGTTAAATACTCTTCAGGATTTAGAATTAGAGTATCTTCTAGATAATCCTAAAGATACTGATGAAATAGTGAAAGATGATAATAGAGAAGAAAATGAAAATCTACCAACGAATTTGCCACCAGCTGCTTTATTGACTCAAAAAGATCAATTAGACCCGTTTTATGAACAATATTCTATTTATCCTTTACATGATAAGAAAATGAATAATACTGATACAGAGTTGTACCAAATGCTCAAATTAATTGCTGCAGCCTTAGATGTTCGCGGTAAGGATTTAGATTTAAAGTGTTTTCCAGATCTATATCCTTTTGGTATGTATGGACAACATGAACAAAGACTTGTAAGATTGAGAGACTATGATTTTATTAGATCAAGATTAATTTGTAAACATTCTCAATATCGAGAAAATATACAATACCTCTTTTTTTTATTGAACGATAATAATATTCGGCAAATCAGTGCTGGAATTTTTCACAAATTAAACGTTGTTAATCCTCGTCAGAAATATACAGCTAAAGAGCTTTTACAAGAATTAGAAAAAAATCAGCTAGAATCGAATATGGAAACTATTTTTGCTCGTTTGAGAGGAACGGAGGCATATTGGAAACGACCACGGAGTGATTTAGATTGCATGATGAAAGAATATGGACCAGCAACTTTTTTTGTTACTTTAAGTCCTGGTGAATGGATGTGGTCGTCTCTTGGTGAGTATATTCGTGATGTAAGTAGCTGGAAAAATGACTCACGATCTATAAGTGAATTAATAGCTTTAGATCCAGTATCAGCTTCAAGGTATATACACAATGAATTTCAAGCAATGTTGAAATATATTCTTTCTTCTGATAATCCAATAGGAAAGGTTATACATTATTATTATTGTTGTGAATATCAAGGTCGAGGTTTGCCACATTTTCATTGCTTATTTTGGATTAAAGATGCACCCATCTATGGTAAATCAAGTAATCAAGAAATACAAGATTTCATTTTACAGCATATTACGTGTCGCATACCTGATAAACGTATTTCTCCTGAACTTAATCGACGTGTTCTAGCATACCAGCAACACAAACATAATAATTACTGCATGCGCAAAAAGAAAACAAAAACGGGATTTATAAGTGCTTGTCGATTTGGATTTCCACGCCCAGTAACATCACAGTTCATTTTAAGAAGCGTTTCCATAGCAATCGCTAACAAAAGGAAATTAAAAAATAAGTCTCGATTTTATGATTTACCTCGAAGACTAGAAGAAAAAATATTAATGATTATATGCCAAATCTTTTAGTACTTTGGGAAGGAAACATGGATGCTCAATTTATTGGTGAGTCATCATATCTTTTAACAAAGTATGTATCTAGTTATGGAACCAAAGGAGAAAAATGTGTGGTAGATTTTTCAGATATTAAATTAAATAAATCGGTATGCAGTAAACTATGGTCGTTCTCTATGAAAGCATTAAATCATAGAGAATGCGGTGCTATTGAAGCCGCTGATGCACTTTTAGGACATCCTCTTTATGCTACTGATTCAGACACTGTTTTTAGGTGGTTGGATGTAAGAATGATTAAGAGCAAAAAATTGAAACCATTTAATGAAATCAAGCAACTTCCACATGATTCAACAGATATATTTTATGACTCCTTTATCGATTATTATTCTATAAGACCAAAAGAACTAGAGTTATTATGCTTATACGACTTTGCTAAATATTTTGATATAATAAAGAAGAAGCCGATTCGAAAGGTAGAGTATTACGAAATAACTCCAAATGTTTTTTGTAAGAAAAGGCCAAAACCTTTCTTAATAAAGCACTGGCATTATGACCCCAAGACTCAACCAGAATGTTACTTTTATGCTTTGCTGCTGCTATTCCAGCCATGGAGGGACGATGCCGAGTTAAAAGCAAACGAAGAAACATATGCAGATGCCTTTGCTAAAAAACAACACGAACTAGTTGAAGCTATGAAGTATCACGATAAACTTGACATCATACGAGAAGGAATGCTTAGAATGGAGGAACAAGTTAAAAAAGACGAAGAAGAAAGTGACAAAGAAAATAATCGTCATTCAAATTCAGAGAATCTACCAGAAGATTGTGTTCCAATTGAAACAGAAAATGCAATGAAGGACTTTAAAGATATTGCTGACAAAAAAGTTATAACTGAAAAAGATGTTGAAAATTCTATCGACAAGTTTAATGAAGATCAATCTAGAGTATTTCATAAAATTTCATCCGCTTTACAATCTGATGACAAAACTTTAAGGATTTTTATTAGTGGACCTGGCGGCACAGGTAAAGTTTTATCATTGAAACTTTAGTTTCATGGAATAAAGTAATGCGTCAAAAGATACAGCTGTTACAGCACCTACAGGAATTGCAGCGTATAATGTTGAAGGTCTTACGGTTCACAGATTATTGCAACTACCAGTAGAGCATGGCTGCACAGCTAAATATAAAGAATTATCTTCGTCAGCTTTGAAACCAACAAGACAAAGTCTACAAAATGTTGATTTGATAATTATTGATGAAATATCTATGATATCAAATGTTATGCTTATGTATATACATTTGCGTCTTACAGAAATATTTGATACTTCAGATTGTGATGATGGCTGGTTTGGAAAGAAACATATTGTCGTTTTTGGTGACTTGCTTCAACTTCCACCAGTCCATGAAGGATTTGCATTTACAGAAATGACGAAAGATCAAATAAATAAGTATATAGGAGGAATGGATACTTACAATCTATGGACTTTATTTGACTATGACGAGTTAACCATCAATATGAGGCAAAAAAATGATAAGTGTTACAGTGAAATTCTTTCTAGAGTGCGATTAGGTTTTGTAACTAATACAGATATAGAAAGTTTACAAAAAAGAAAATTGACATTTCATACGGAAAATAACGCAGAAGTAATTGAAGAATTATGTTCGTACTTAAGTAACTTACCTGCTGATACCGTGTGTTTATTACCAACTAGACGCATGTGTAACACTTTGAACGATGCCATGTTACGTAAATTAGATACAGAAGAAATAATTCTAATTGCTAAGGATTCTTTTAAATGTCCAAAAACTTTAGAAAAGAAAGTCTCAAAAATGTTAAACGAAGATGACGATAATGCTTGTGGAATAGAACGTGTTATAAGAATTAAAATTGGTTCTAAAGTTATGATAAGAAGAAACATTGATGTCTCCATTGGATTAGTAAACGGCACAATAGGAACAGTTATTTCAGTATCCAGAGTCAAATCAGACGAAATATCTAGTGTATGTATTAAATTACAGTCTGGTAATGAATATTCTATAAAGCCACTTGAATATAAATTTATAATTATGAAAACAATATATATATTAAGAAAACAATTTCCAATATGTCTTAGCGATGGTATTACTATTCATAAAAGCCAAGGCCTGAGTCTAAAAAATGCTGTAGTGGAAGCTGGTAACTCTATCTTTAGTTGTGGGCAAACTTACGTCGCTTTATCGAGAGTTACGACAATTGAAGGGTTGCATTTAATTAATTTTGATCCTACTTGTATCATGGCTGATGAATCAGCGATTCTTGAATATAATCGATTAAGAAAAAGTTACCGGCCAGATCTTTTACCTTTTAAAATACAAGAAAATGCAAATAAATGTTCAAAAATTTACGATAATCGTTGGTGTAACTTTAAAGATGTAACGCATGGCAATAGTGAACTGAATTATATCTCTGATAGCTGCTGGGATATTTATGGATTACCAAATGATGGTAACTCTTGTTATTCTAATGCATGTATACAAAGTTTATTCCATTCATCAACGATAAGAAGAAGTTTAATATATAGTAGAGACTCTGATCTTTTAAAAGTTGTGTTTAAACAATATAGATCAAAAACTACTGTTAACATCAAGGAATTAAGAGCATCTGTGAATTTAATCTACAAATTACCGGAACAACAAGACGTAGCAGAATTTTTACTACATCTGTGTCACGTATATACTTCTTTACGAGATGTTGTTCGACACGAGTTAATTACAACGACGAGATGTCCTGGCTGCAATCACAGAACGGTGATTACGACTGATAATTACATTCTCACTCTATCTCTTCCAAAACTTGATTATACACCAAAATTACAAGATATTATAGATTATAATATAGGAAAGTGGACTGAAATTGAAGGTAGTTGTACAAAAAAATGTAAAACAAAAAGAATACAAACCACAGAAGTAAGTATAAAGAATACAATTTTAATTTTACAGTTATTATTATTTACTAATAAAAATAGTCAAACGTTTAAAATTACCAATTATAAAATTAATGAAGTGCCAAAGACAATTATTGTAATTAACAAACAACGCTATACAGTTATTAGTGGTATATTTCATCATGGCAATTCTATTGAAACAGGACATTACACAAATGTGCTAAGAAAAGATAAGCATTGGATTAAGGTAAGTGATTCGAGCTTCTGTAAAAAACCATGGCCAAAGGGCGCTAAAGACGCATATATATTTTTCTTAGAACGAGTATAATTACATTTTTATATAAAATTATCAATAGATGATAATTATTTTCTGTTATGGAATGAATATAAGTATATATACTGTATTTTTAAAGTCAGCTGTGATTTTAACTGTGATATTATTGATGCAAATACTACATTTAACTTAGTATAATCTTATATTGGCTTTTTAGGGAACTAGTGTTAAAATTTGAATGGGATCTCGAAGGTATGCATGGACAAAGTCAATGAGATGAAGTCATCAAATTAAAAGAAGAAATCGAGAAGCTGATAAAAAGAAATTTCCTACCTAATATTTATTTTAACACCCCACAAGACATTTTGTAGAAAAATAATGTATGTATCTGACATTTTCAAAATCATTCCTTACAAAAAACATTTTAATTAGAATCATTGTTAGTTATTACCATCATCAATTGTACAAATTCAATTTTTATGTTTTTTCGTCATACTTCATTGTTTTATTTAATTAATAAATTATCACAACAATCTTTTTTTAATAATGATGTATCAAATAAAATATTCATACAAAAAACTATTTAAGATATAGAATTTATTTTTTCCATTCCACTGTATACCAAAAAATTATTTTCATTATTTCATTTCTCGAGTCTCGACTTTTCTACCAGAAAGATAACATAGTGAATTACATCGACTCGCAGCGGAAGGGAAAACGATAGGAAGCTAATTTATAAGCACTGATTATTAACTCCTCATGGCACTTGTAAATTAAACATTAATAGTTTTAAGTATAAAGTCTCTGCAAAAAGTTGAAAAAATTTTTTCCTTTTTTTAATTTTAATTTTTCTATTCTTATATAGTCTCTTCAAAAATTGTGAAATCTATTTAAAAAAACATTTTACAAAAGTTAAAACTAAGGCAAGTATTAGACTTTATCCCTCCCTCTCTCTCCCTTCCTCCCTCTCTACATCCCGCTCCACCTCTCTCCCTTCCGCTCTCTCTCTCCCTCTCTCTCTCTCTCTCACTCTTCCTCCCTCTTTCACCCCTGTTTCTCTCGCCCTCTCTCTATCCCTCCCTCTCTTTACCTCCCCCTCTCTCTCCTTCTCTCCCACTCTCTTAACATCCGTCAAACTGAGTGCCAAAAATTTTAATAAGAGCTTAAATATTTTTTTAAAACCATCAACACGTTTTTTAAAAGCTAAATTTTTAAGTACGGTCTAACAACCCAATTTTTCTTGTCCTTTTAATTCTTCTAGTCTCATCTATTCAATAAGCACTCTCTACAAATGGTAATAATTTTTTTCCTGACTGTACAAATAAAACAAACATTATTTATAATGTACTTTTACTCTTAATTAAAAAGTTGTGAAATCTCGATCTCTAAAAAATTTTTTTACAAAAGTAAAAACTAAACTCTCGGAAACTACTGTATGACTGTTCTCAAAAATGTATTCAAATTTTGTCATCTTTCTATACAAATTAAACACAAGAAAGTACTGAAATAATATAAAACTTTCTACGAAAGTATAAAATAAGGCAAGTATAGACGTTTTTTCTGTATAATCTACTCGGAAACTACTGTATGACTGTTCTCAAAAATGTATTCAAATTTTGTCATCTTTCTATACAAATTAAACACAAGAAAGTACTGAAATAATATAAAACTTTCTACGAAAGTATAAAATAAGGCAAGTATAGACGTTTTTTCTGTATAATCTACTATGAAATACTAGTGAAAAAGTCTTTTACTTCTTTTAATAAATATAACGTTTTCGCACTAGGCAATTATTATTTTCTCTTAAAAAGTTGTGAAATCTTTCTAAAAAACTTTTTCAAAAGTTTAAACTAAGGCAATTATTAAGTAGTCTCCCTCCCTCTCTTTCTCTCGCCCTCTCTCCCTCCCTCTCTTCTCCCTCTCTCGCATACTCCCTCCCTCTCCCCCTCCCTACCCACTCTGTCTTTCTCCCTCCCCCCTCTCTCTCTCTCTATCGCCCCCTCTCTTTCAACATTCGTCAAACACGTTTTTTAAAAAACTAATTTTTTAAGTACGTTCTAACAACACAATTTTTCCAATCCTTTTATTTCTTCTAATCTCATCTATTCAATAAGCACTCTCTACAAATGGTAATAATTTTTTTCATGACTGTACAACTAAATATAAAACTTTCTACGAAAGTATAAAATAAGGCAAGTATAGACATTTTTTCTTTATAATCTACTCTCCCTCTCTCTCTTTCCCCGCCCTCTCTCGCCCTCCATCACCCCCTCTCTCACTCTCTCTCTCTCTCTCTATCTCTCTCTGTCTCTCTTCGTCTCTCCCTTTCTCTCAATATCCGTCAAACTCTGTACCAAAAACTTTAATGAGAGCTTAAATAATTTTTTTTAATACAATCAACACGTTTAAAATAAAAAAAAAATAATTTTTCTGCATAATCTGTACAATAATAAAATTTATGATTTTTTAAAAGAAATCAAATAAATACCAGTGAAAAGTCTTTTACTTCCTTGAGTTATTGTATGCTGAAAAATTATATGTAAATAAGTACATTCAAATTGTTCACTGCAAATCAAACAAACGAAAGTTGTGAAATCAATTACCGATAGTCAAGTAATGCAAACAACTCTTCGAAACAACTCTATGACTGTTTTCAGAAATGTATTCAAATTTGTTCATTCTTCCATACAAATTAAATACAAGAAAGTACTGAAATCAATTTATTGTAGTCAAGTACCCATAAGTTAACTTCAGTGACGTAATAGAACTTTAAGTACCTTGCGTGTAAAGTTACATTATACACCTACGTTGTAACTTAAAAAATATTACACTAGTTAACGCCCAAGAGGCATAATAGCTTCTGTACTCCTACAAAACTTTATAGAGCCTTCGCACTTTACGCCCGTGTGGGCGAAAATTATTTTAATTATATAACTATTATGCCTTATTTTTATTTCTAAAATTCATGAGAATTTTTTCAGAAATTTACAAGTCATAGCCTATATGAAAAAAAAGTACATGGTTACCAAAACATCCCCATTTTTCATTATTATTTTTCAATTTTGAAATTCCTATAATATTACGCATCTTGGGAGAACAATAGAAGTCTATAGAGCTGCTCTAGCAGGGGTGGTCCTCCAATCTCCCATACATACTTGGCGGGCCCGACGGTTTGCAGTTTTCCGGTGGCCTTTGTAAATGTAGAATACTAAATTTTTGCATAAATTCATTAACAATGTTTATACCTGTAAGTCCTCTATAAATAATTACATTGGCTATAATTTTTAATTGGGACCGTTTAAACATAATATCCCTACATATGCTGAATTTCATGATTTACTTTCATTACCCAAAATATTTTTCCTTGTGTCCGTCTTTTTTAAGCGAGAATGAGATACAAAATGCATATAAATTTATAGTCTACTCAAAAGTCCTTTAGATTTTACTAACCATTTTAAAAGCCACCTATTTTTTATCCTTTTCCCGCGTGTAAATATTGTATGAGATCTCATATGAGAATTTCAGACATCAGATCTCATATGAGAAATCACATATGTGATGTCATCTGCAATTTTATATATTATGAGATCTCATATGAGGTCTGATGTCCGATATTCTCATATGAGATCTGATGTTCGATATTCTCATATGAGATCTGATGTCCGATATTCTCAAATGAGATCTGATGTCAGATATTCTCATATGAGATCTCATATGATAATTTCATGCGGGTTTGCACTTTCTATTTAAAAACAAAGTAATAGATTCAATACGGATCAGTGTTTAATATGTAGAAGCAACCCATTTATACATTTGATCTGATCTTTGAACATATGAATATTTATATGAAAATGACCATGCTACACCTTAAACTGCAAACCGTCGGGCCCGCCAAGTATGTATGGGAGATTGAGGACCACCCCTGCTAAAGCAGCTCTATAGACTTCTATTGTTCTCCCAAGATGCGTAATATTATAGGAATTTCAAAATTGAAAAATAATAATGAAAAATGGGGATGTGTTGGTAACCATGTACTTTTTTTTCATATAGGCTATGACTTGTAAATTTCTGAAAAAATTCTCATGAATTTTAGAAATAAAAATAAGGCATAATAGTTATATAATTAAAATAATTTTCGCCCACACGGGCGTAAAGTGCGAAGGCTCTATAAAGTTTTGTAGGAGTACAGAAGCTATTATGCCTCTTGGGCGTTAACTAGTGTAATATTTTTTAAGTTACAACGTAGGTGTATAATGTAACTTTACACGCAAGGTACTTAAAGTTCTATTACGTCACTGAAGTTAACTTATGGGTACTTGACTACAATAAATTGATTTCAGTACTTTCTTGTATTTAATTTGTATGGAAGAATGAACAAATTTGAATACATTTCTGAAAACAGTCATAGAGTTGTTTCGAAGAGTTGTTTGCATTACTTGACTATCGGTAATTGATTTCACAACTTTCGTTTGTTTGATTTGCAGTGAACAATTTGAATGTACTTATTTACATATAATTTTTCAGCATACAATAACTCAAGGAAGTAAAAGACTTTTCACTGGTATTTATTTGATTTCTTTTAAAAAATCATAAATTTTATTATTGTACAGATTATGCAGAAAAATTATTTTTTTTTTATTTTAAACGTGTTGATTGTATTAAAAAAAATTATTTAAGCTCTCATTAAAGTTTTTGGTACAGATATAATATACAGTAAATCACCACTGCTAAAGTGCTAATTCATTGGCATGTAGCTCAAACTTAATTCATTATTTCATTAAATTAATTATAGATTTCAAAGATATAAAGTTTAAGCAAATTCGGCTTTAAGGATGTTTCCTTTACACTGAAAACTTATCACTGCCATAAAGTATAACAAAAAGACATTCATTCGTGATAAGAAACTATCAAAATTAAAAAGAAAAATATAAAGTGTTGTATAAAAATCTGTTTTCGTAAACTAATTACGAGTCAAATGTGCAAGATAAAATCCGCTATAAAAGATGTTAGACAAAAAATATCTAGATTTAAACAAATTAGTTTTCCCTTTAGACTGTCTTAATCATTTGTTAAACACGTTTTCGTTTCTACCAAAATTCACGAAACTAGATTTTTATCTACTTCATTGCATGAGCTCGTTTTATTAATTTGATAATTCTTTATTTATTGATGTTACAGCATTTTTATTTGTCATGATTTTCTTATTTACAATCTTAAATTGCAGGCTGTCAAACAATTACCCAAGTTGAAAACATTTGAGTTTACTTTAAATAGATGCCAAAATTTCAATGATGTATTTCATTCGATCACCGTGAAATCAAATTTTAAAAAATTGAGTCTTTCACACTCTCAATTTGAAAATCTGAATTTAAAAACTATAACTCACTTACGACATCTTGAAATACTTGAGTTGTCGGGTGTTATATTGAACGATGACTTGTTAGTATGTGTCAGTAGAAACTGTATAAGCTTGACAAGCATCATTCTTCGCAGTAAGTATTGATACATTCATTATTTATTAATTTAGTATGTAGCAGTTAAACTTTTATCTTATAAAGCATAAATCTATACTTGTTTTTATATTGCCTTGAATACGTTTGCCAAACAAAAGTTAATACTCATAATTCATGTATATAAATATGTGTGAATATATATTTGTGCAGATCCGTTACGTTTCGATAAAAGTTGTCGGGGCCCCCTCTCCGATTTACAATAGATTTTGCTTTCGCAAAGAGGAAGCTTGGTAACGGTAACATTTTTCGACTGAGATTTTGATGATTTACGATGTATCCGAGCTCCCCCTGAGTCGAAATAATATGCGTGCGTGTGTGTGTGTGTGTGCGTGTGTGCGTGTGCGTGTGTGTAACAAATTTGTCGGTACCATAAATCGAGACTGGAAAGAGATATCAAATTCATCTTTGTCAGTTACATGAAGTTCATTTTGAAGTTTTGCAAGTTCAATGTTATAGTTGATCGGATAATATTAAATTGGTTAAAAAGAATAAAGAAAAATATGAAAAAATCGAAAATAATTTTTATCGTCGCTGGATTTGGATAACTGTCAGATGTAAGTCCATTTTCTGAAAGGTATTCAAATTTCCTATCTATACATTTTGGTCCCAATCGGATAACATTAAGTCGGTTTAAAAAAATTAAAAAATATATGAAAAAATCGAAAATAATTTTTTTTGACGCGAGGTTCAACACTAGGTTGGAAGTAGGAGCAGTTTTTGAAAGTATTTTTTATTTCCTATCGATTCACATTTTTTCATCTGAATCGGATAAGATTAAGTCGGGGTAAAAAAAATAAAGAAAAATGAAAGAAAAATGAAAGAATCGAAAATAGTTTTATTTTCGAGGCGACATTCAAAAATATGATTCTAAAAGTTCTTTTGATTTCCTATCCATTCATATTTTTTTCGTCCGAACAGATAACATTAAGTTGTTTGAAAAAAAGAAAGAAAAATATGAAAAAATCGAAAATAATTTTTTGTAACACATGCACGATTTTCGTCGTTTGTCGACCTAAAAAGAGGTCCCAAAGTGACTTTTTTTAACCAATTGGATAAAAAAATCAATTCGCGCCCGGCGGGCACAAAAAAATCCATTCGCCCCCGGCGGGCGCAAAAAAAACCCATGTGCGCCCGCCTTGTGCGCCCAGCGGGCGCAGAGAATCCATTCGCGCCCGCTACTCTAAAATTCCGTAAAATCAATTTAAGCCTTGCTTTTTAGGTTCAAAAATGCCGAAAATCAATACACAAGTCACAAAAAATATAGTGTGTACCTAGGGCATAGTGGACGTTTTGACCTCGTGTGTTTGCAGTACTCGTCTTCGGTTCGCAAATGCACTCGCCTTCGGCTCGTGCTAGCTCACCTACGACTCGTACTGCAAACTCCACACTCCGTTTAAAAAAGGCCCACTTTACGCTC
The DNA here is from genome assembly GCA_036365515.1 of Torymus aiolomorphi. NCBI lineage: Eukaryota > Metazoa > Arthropoda > Insecta > Hymenoptera > Torymidae > Torymus > Torymus aiolomorphi. The sequence continues at coordinate 204,910,522 of CM070875.1, read as the reverse complement.
TAGATACACAATATACTATTTTTGAGGCGACGTTCAAAAATAGGTTGGAAGTAGGAACATTTTCTAAAAGAACTTTTTATTTCTTATTCATAATTCATATTTAGCAAAAAAAAATCAATCTCAACGAAGAGTGTGGAAAGGTCATATCCAAATTGAGCACGTATGAAGTTTTCATCTTGGTGAAGTGCGTGAAAAGATTCTATTCCAGACGAGCGCGTAAAAAGATGACATCTCGCTGATATAAGACATACGAGATAGAAAATTCTTACGTGTTTCAATAAAATAGTATTGACTATTATTCCCACAAGATGATTTCACTATTGTCATAAAGATCATTTTCATAAACAAACCTATTAGTAAAAAGGAATTCATTTATTTAACATATATCTATGCACACAATTATCCATTGATAATTGATAACTAAATTATAATTATGATCAATCTAATTAATAACTAAAATTTCATTTTCAATTACATTTAATCTAATTGAAAATGGAAATTTTATTATCAATTAGATGTAATCTAATTGAAAAAATTGAAATTTTATTATCAATAAAACTGTAATTTCCATTACTTTTTAGTTAACTAAATGAATTATTATAGTCAATCTCATTGATAAATATTGAAAACGAAAATGTAGTTATCAATAAGATTTAATCTTATTAAAAATAAAAATTTAATTATCATTTAGATTTAATCTAATTAAAAATGAAAATTTAGTTATCAATTAGATTCAATTTAATTAAAAATGGAAATTTAATTATTAATTAGACTTAATCTAATAGAAAATTGAAATTTAATTGAAAATTCCATTACTTTTTAGTTAACTTTTTACAACACTGAAACTGAAACAACCATGTATGAAAAAATTTGTCAATTTTACTTTTTGCATACACCTGTGTAATTTGTATAATTTCGTTTAATTATATTTTATAAAAAATAATATTTATATGAAAAATTTAATTTTTTTTTATTTTAATAAAGTTTATACAGTACAAAATGAATTATTTCTAATCATCATTATTCTACTTTTTGGCTCCGTAAATGATTTTAAATATAATTTTATATAAACTTTTGTATAACGTATTTTTTAATAAAAGTATATTAAAAAAATAACTTCTGCCAAGTTTCAGCCCAAGAGGTCTCATTGTACCTAGAATTGTTTTAAATTTCAAAAACTGCTTAAAATAGGTAATTTTTAATAATTTTTCCTAAGCCTTCTATTCAAGTTTCCGCCGATTTTGAGCATATATTTTTTTCGTTACAATGTCTTTTTTAGGTGACGCTACATACGTAAGAACGTAAACATCAAAATTTTAAGTTTTTTTTTGTCATTTTTAAGCTAAAAAAGCATTTTTTTTGTCTTAAAATAAGCTTTAATTCCTTTTTTGGCTATTTAAATTTTGATATTTCAGATCAAAGTTATATCCATTTGAATACCATTCTTTTTTGAAAAATTGTCATTTTTGAGGTTCTGTAATTTTTTTCTATATAAATATTTTTTCTTGAAATTTTGAGGAAAACTTCTTCATTTTATATATAATTCATCCCCAAAGACCTACTTTTTGGAAAAACTTTTGGGAAATGTGATGGCTTCTTTTTCATGCTCATTTTCATTGAAATATACTAATAGTGTATGAAGTGGGCTCCTCCAGTTCAGTATGATGAAACACCTCTCTAGGACTCAGAAACAACCAATGGAATCATATTTGAACATAAGAAAAAATAATATGTGGCTATTTATACACACACCTTTCTCCTTGTGTGCCACCATAACCTCAAAAAAACCGTATTATTTTACATTTTCATTTACTTGCCATAAACAGGTGATGAAAAAATCTTAAAAAATTGTCATTGAAACGAAAAAAACCGCTGCCAATTCATTGGCCCGTTGCTTCCTTAAACTTAATTTTGTGATTCCTTTAATTAATTTTTAATAACAAAATTTATAATTTTTGCAACAAATTATGCCATAATTATAATTAAATTTGTTTTGAAGATTAAAAAGTATTAATTTTCAAATTTATTCATTCATTTATTTATTTATATCAACCGGCAAGAATGTTCCAGGTTTAACATAATATATACATATATAAATATATAACATCACTAGTATTCTCTAAGCGCGCGGTGAGCGCTGTGATTTTATTGAAACTTCACCACTTTTGTTTTTGTGACCTAGCAACCCGTTACACCCACCAACCAAACCACTAATAAATTGATATCATAACTAATCCATCATTTTTTGAAGATAGGAGATAGGATTAAGGAGTTATAAACTTTTTTGAAAAAAACACGTTTTTGTTTTTGTTCATAATAAAAGAACTGTGATAGCTAGACATAAAATTTTTTTTTTCAAAATATAGATATTTTAATTCTCTTTCGAATGCTACCCATCCGATCGAGATACATATAGTCGTTCTCGAGAAATTACGATTTGAAAAAAAGGTTAAAAAACCTTTAACCACAAATATCTCTGAAATTTCTAGATCAATCATTTTGCCCAAAGAACTCGACCGAGAACTATACAAAATCTACCTCTACAAGGAATTTTAAATCGTATTTTAAATTTTAAAATAATTTTAAATAAAACTAAAAAAATTTTCTTTTTAGAAAATATAAATATTTTAATTCTCTTTCAAATGCCACCCATCCCATTCAGATACACAGAGCCATCCTCAAGAAATAGATTTTAAAAATGTCTATAAAAATTTTAACCTCAAATATCTCTGAAATTTATGAACCAATCACTTTGCCAAAAGAACTCATCCGAGAACTATCAATAATATACCTCTACAATGAATTCTGAAGCGAATAAGACAATTTTACTCTTGTAATAGTTGAACATATAAAACTCATTTTTTTCATTTTTTAATTTTTACGTTTTTGTTAATAACAAAAGAACCGTGATAGCTAGAGAATTAATTTTTTTTAGAAAATATAGGTAATTTAATTCTCTTTCGAATACCACCCACGCCATTTAGATACATAGAGCCGTTCTCGAGAAATTACGATTTAAAAAAAATTTTAAAAATGTTAACCTCAAATATCTTCGAAATTTATGGATCAATCCTTTTGCCCAAAGAACTCACTCGATTGGTATACAAAATCTACCCCTACAAAGAATTTCAAAGTGATTAAGCCAATTTTACTATAGTTATTGAAGACAAAAACAATCATTTTTTTTTTATAGATTATTTTTTTTCTCAAAAAATAATGAATAAAAAAACCTAAAAATTTAGTAAGTTATAGTACTTAATATCCTTTATAACCAAAAAAATATTCATGTTAATATCTTTTTTGAATTTCGAAATATAACCTATTTACAAAAAATTACGTTTTCATCAATAACTTATGACGAAATATAGCTACCGACTTTTTTTTTTTTTAAATTGTAGATAATTTTATCCTACATACAGAGAATTCATGATATATAAACAATATTTGTTCTAAATATTAAAAAAATCGAAAAAAAAATTTTGAAAATTAAAAAATGGCTATAAAAAAAAAAAAATTAAATTTTACAAAAATAGAATATTGACCCCAATTGTGGAAGCAAAATCTAAAAAAATGATCACTCTCCCGTTAAAATCGGTCGAGTAGATCATGAATATCAGCGTATACGGACACACACACACACCCACACACACACACACACACACACACACACACACACACACACACACACACACACACACACACACACACACACACACACACACACACACACGCACACGCACGCACACACACACACACATTTTTCAAAAATCATGTATTTTGGTTCCTAACACCTCTAATATCAATTATAACATGTTTTTACAACAACTCAAAAAATTACTATCACAAAGCTTCCTCTAGGAGGAAGCAATATAGGCTCAAAGTTAGTAGAAAGACAAAAAAAATGCCGTGTTAAATGCTTTAAAAGCTTAAATAGAAGGCTGAGAACAAATTATTGAAAATTGCCTATTTTAAGCAGTTTCTGAAATTTAAAAAAATTGTAGGTTCAATGAGACCTTTTGGGCTGAAACTTGGCAGAAGTTATTTTTTTAATATACTTTTAAAAACAAAAAATTTCGGATAAATAGGAGAGCGGGTCCCCGACAACTTTTGTCTAAAAGTAATGGATCTGCCCATATATATTGTAAGACATATATTATAGCTTTGAAACCATGCGTTATCCAAAAAATTTTCTTAAACATCGCCTGATTAACGTAATTATGTCCTAAACAATTATGACACTAAAACTCGCAATTTTTAAAATGTTTACAGATTCTGATAAGATAACAGATGCTTCCCTTAGCCTGGTTTTCGGCTTATCAAATCTTCAGTATGTGATCTTGGCGGACATGAAAAAGATTACAAATAATAGTTTATTAACAGAAATGCCGAAACTAAAATCGTTGGAATGTGTATGTATGGATTTTTTAGATAATAGTTGCTTCCGAGCTGTGATGGAATCATCAAAAAACATTAAATTTCTTCTGGTGGTTGAATGTCCCGAAGTCTCTAGAGAGACGTTAATCGAAGATGCCATGCGAATCACAGAAAATCGTAAAAGTAATGTTATACTACGAGTTGCTTCTTGGGATGGAACTAGCCCGCAGATCGGAGATGGTAGATATATAAATGACTCGCCTTACCTTCAGATTGGATAGAGCAACCACTATCATTTTTTATAATATTTCTATTAAAAGAATTTATACAGATTGGAACGATAATACGATATATTCTGTACTGTTAAATATTATAATATTGATATTAAACTTAAATAGATGTAGTAATAAAAATGCTACTTTACTACGATTTTTAAAATAATAACTTGATTTACTGTAATTATAGCTGATTTCTTCATATTTTTTGTTAATTAATATTTACCATTTCGTTATATTACCGAAAATTTATTGCGGTATTTTTTTCTTATTTTACATTACATTTTTAACCTTCATTTTTTCCTCAAAAATCATTAAAAAAAAAGCAAAAAAAAAAAAAAACAAAAAAGACAAAAAAAAAGAAAAATAACAAACCAAAAACGGATCTACATAATACTCTCTACGTCCACGTCTTTAGCTCTAAATAACGTTAATAGAGAGTTGAAAAATTAAAATACTTTACCGTTTTGCTTTCTAAAGAAAAGGCTTTGTATCGATGACATTTTTCGAATCTGAGATTTTGATGATTTTTTATATTTCCGAGCTTGCTGAGTTGAAATACTTTGCTAGAAAATGTGTGTGTGCGTGTGTATGTGTGTATGTGCGCGCGCGCGCGCGCGCGTGTGTGTGTAATAAATCTCTTGGCACCATAATTAGAAACTGTGAAGAGATATGAAGCTAAAATTTTGCAGGTATATGAAGTTCATTTTGAAGTTGTGCAAGTTCAGTTTTATAGTTAATCGAATAATATTAAGTCTGTCGAAAGAAAAAAGAAAAAAAAATGAAAAAATGAAAAATAATTTTTTTCGACAGGAGGTTTAAAAATCTGTTAGAAGTAGAAGCATTATCTAAAAGCACTTTTGAAGTCCTATCCATTACTATTTTTTTCGTCCCAATCGGATAATATTAAGTTGGTTAAAAAATAATAAAGAGAAATATAAAAAGATCGAAAATAATTTTTTTTAAGTTCGTTTAGCTGTAGGATTCTATTACGTGCCTCTTCCTCGTGATCAACACATATAGATGTTTAATAAAGCTACGAAACGGCAACTGCACGGGGAAAAATATTATAATAAATTTTATTATAAGTATAATAAAAATTACTATATAGTGTAGGAAAAGTGACATTTCCACTGTATGCTGCATTTTTGTTATAACTATATGAATAATTACAACATTTTTAGTAATTTTTATTACAGTGTTGGTTAAAAAGTATTACGACATAAAAGAAAAATTTCTATACAACGTAGCAAAAACTGCGATATAGTAAAATTTGAAATATATTCTTTTAATTTTAACCACCCGTCATAAGAAATTTTGTTATCCAATATAGTAAAAATTGCCACAACTATAGTACTTTCTGCGTACGTCAAGTCGTGGACATGGTCTAATTGAGGTTATGTACTCCATTGCAATTTCACTTGGCCTTGCTTTTAAGTAAACAAAACTTTGAAAATCTCGATTCAATCATTTTATTTTTTATTATGTACATTGATGATGAGTATTTTTTATGTAATTGTAGTTATTCAATATTATCATTTAAGAGATTTTGTAACCAGGGGTTTGGCATATGTCAGTTCCAAAATTTTGTACTCAAGAATCCTACTTGGGTAAGTGGTTAGCGCGTCCGATTACCGTGCTGAGGGTCCCAGGATCGATCCCAACCGTCGTCAAAAAAAAAATTTTATTTCTAATTTTAAATTTATTTTCACATTAAGTATTCTATTAAAATGCAAAAATAGTTCAAAAAATGAAAAAAAAATTAATTTTTTGAAATTTAATTATCCATAAAAATTACTATGTTGTGTAGCAAAAATTATTATAATTTCGATATGTCACAGCGTTCCTATAAAATATAGTAATTTTTCTCACATTTTATAATAAAATTTATTATAACATTTTTCTCCGTGTGGGTATACAGAAAAATACACGGAATTTGAAAAATGTACAGGGATTGGCCCTTTAGATCAAAATAACATTTTTCATTTGTAATTCATTAGTATTATGAAATGGTGATAATAAATGACGAATTATGTTTGAAATTTTAATTCGAGTCTAACAATTGTAAAATAATTGTAAAGGAGACTGCCGAGATTGGCCCATAAAGAGGGGGTGAGGAAAACAGTACAGTAATAGCAATAATAAGTACATACATTCTCATTGAGCTTTAGACTCTATTTTAACGATGTTCCTATCATCCTATTGAACTGAAATCAATTGTATACTAATTAGTTTGAAATGCAATTCAATCCACCTCAAGGTGGTGCTTATCCTCATATGGGCCACTTTATATGGGGATCTCGGTAAACTCCTTTAATTATCTGTATTTTAGATCTATCAATTTTTCGTGCATCAAAGTGAATCAAAATTTATAGATGAAATTTGCCATATAAAAATGCGTTAAATACTTCATAAGTAGACTTTCAATAGAAACACTAGAAACATTGAGTGCAAGAACGCGTAATTATTAAGGTAAGTCATTGCCAAGCTTATACTACTATTAATTTCCTTTATATTTATAGTTTTTGTAGTTAATGGGATATTATTATTATTTAAGGCAAAAGAGGAATCTCAAATAATCGAAAAAAAAAATTTTAATAGCTGGATTTGGAAATCTGCTGGAAATAAGGAATTCTTAAATTAGTAGTAAATTTTTTTTCATCCGTTTCTATGCAGAGTTAATTGGATAATATTAAATCGTTTAAAAAAATATACACAAATTTAAAAAAAAAATCGTGATCAGAATTTTGTTACCACCGTTTTTTTTTATAAATAATACATGAAACATTTTTTTGTAATTTTTTCATATATTTTTTTATAATTTTAGTATATTTAGTTGGATGAGAAGAAGAAGGTTCTATCTCAGCGAAGCGCGTGAAAAGGTCTCATCTCAGCTGAGCATGTAATATGAACGTTTCATCTTCGCGAAGTGCGTGAAAAGGTGCTATACCAGCTGAACGCGTATGAAGGTTCTATCTCGGCGAAGTGTGTGGAAAGGTCCTATCTCAGTTGAGCGCGTAAGAAGGGGCCATCTCGTATCTCTTATAGTATTGAAGAATAACGATGAACGTCGGAAGCTAAGCAAAAACAATCGCCGCATTCCGGATCCCAATTACAATAATCGGAAATTCCCTTTATTCGATGTTTCCTCCAAACTCTTCCAAATTTCCGATATAGTAGAGAGGAATGAGTCACGCGATCATCCCGATGACGATTTACGTTCCGAGGAGCGCGGTTTTCCTTATCTCGGACGGAGCGCAGGGGTGGATACGCGGTTGTAATGAAAGCGGAAAACCAAGACTAGTTGAGACTTTGAGAGACAATAGGCTTCGTGGATTTGCGTCGATGCAATCCAAGAATATGTATTTTTCATGAATTACAAAGAATCTTTATCAATTTTCGATGAGATGCAAGTTTTTTAGTGGCACCGAGTCGGAGTTTTTTAAACAGATAGAATAAATCCTTCTTTTCAGACAATATAGGTCATCCAATTTTTTTCAATGTTAAATTTATCTGATTATCTTGTATCAAATAGCTTTAAATTTATAAATATACGATATATACTAAAAATCTAAGAAAAATTACGATATTTTGTAGCAAAGCTGGGATATAGCCCAAGTGTACGTATTTTTGCTAACTAATATAGTAATTTTTCTAGCCCAGCTCAAGCTTAAAAAAAATTAATTTTCATCATTTTATATTTATAAAATATCACATATTTATATAATATTTGATATTAAATTTAATTTTCCTATCTTAAAAAAATGATGGGTGTCTTATGATATCAATTTATTCGTGATTTGGTTGGTGGGAGTAATGGGTTGCTAGGTTACAAAAACAAAAGTGGTGCGAAATTTTGTTAAAATTACGGCGCGCGAAGCGCGCTTAGAGAACGCTAGTACAATAAATAAATAAGGAAATAAAATTTCTTTTTACAACGGTTGTATTCGAAACCTGGACCCTCCGCATGCTAGTCGGACGTGCTAACCACTTACCCACGTGAGCTTCTTGAGTACATAATTTTGGAACTGATACATTGGCTACCTTCGCTTACGAGAGAACTCGAAGATGATTATTTGATAGCAAAATAAATAACTATTAAAAAATGATAATATAAGAAAAATTACTTATAACTCACTTGCACAACGTAAATAGTACATTACGATACTTGTGACCTAAGTAGCACTTTTTTGCCTAATCTCGCCGTGCAGAGTACTACTTAGGTCACAAGTGTCATATAGAATTTTATAGCACTGCCTGCCCTAAGCCCGCTGTCACACCTATCCGTGCCCTAAGTGCAGGCTTAGGTCACACAGTGCTATAAAATATACTAATTTTTCGTAGATTTTTAGTAAATGTTCTTACGACATTTTTCTCAAAATGCCTGTGTATCTACAGTCCTTGAATCATTCTAAATTTCATTTTTAATCTACCATTGTCAAAAGTGGACACTTTATCGTTCTAGTACCAGTCTCAAATCCTTTTAATTTTTTAATTTTCATCAAGAATCCACCATATATATAAACCTTACCAAAACCTAAAGAATCTCAAAATAAAGTCTCATCGCATATCCATCCCTTGCACACCAATCATTTCGTTCGAAAACAAACGGCACCGACTACGACTCCTGAACCGGCGTAAACTCTTCTCGCGGTCCCGGTGCGAATTGTTGGCCAGTGGCAGCGCTCGTGTATATACACAGATAAGGCGAGAGGCGGGCGGGCGCGCGCGCATAAACGTCCGGCCGATAAGGGCAGTTTGCACCCCCGTCGTCGCGGACAGTTAGCCCCGAATGAGACGCCGGGCCATTGTGCGCGCGTATAAAGGAGAGAGAGAGAGAGAGGCGCAAGTGAATCCCGTTGTCTCGCTCTCTTTCGCCTTTATCGGTCTCTCGAGTTTTGACGTCGCGCCGTCGCGGCTGCTCTGCCACTGTCCTTTTTCGGCGGGCGTTAAGTGTGACCGTCACACGAGTGCCACGCTCGTACCGGAGAATTCCGGAAAGTCGCGGTTGAAAGCGTCGGCGTAGAAATTGTAAATATTAGAAGGAGGAATTATTGGACGAAAATGAAAATTGGAAGGGCGTACATTAGAGAGGTTTTCAGATATTACAACTAGAGTTAACTCTGATAGCAGACAAATATTTTGTGTGAAACTTTTGATTCATAAGTTGAATGTATTTTTTTTTTAATTCTTATTTATACGTTATTATGAATAATAATTTAACATTTTTGAAGTTCGGTAAGCGGTATCCTCAAATGTTAAGTAGATAAAAGTAAAAAAATACTTGGTAGTCCTCTTGAGAATTATAACGTCGAACTAGCCGTACCATCGACATTTAAAAATGTTTTATTGAGGTAAAGAGCACAAATCGAGGAAGAATCCCTCGGCGGTGGAAAAGGATCTCATTCATTGTAAAAAGGTAAGAGCGCGCACATAAATCTCGGTGGCGACAAAACGTGGAATTCCGCTATAGCTCGAGCTAGTGGTAATGCGCGTTACGTATGCAGTAATTCTGAGACGTTTTTTATCACTGAGTAAAGCAGACTTTGAATAGTATTTTTTATTAAGAGGCTAGTGAAACTTATTTGTGTGATTTACAAATCTATTATGGTCAATATAACATAAGGGTACTGAAGATTTTTTGTAAAAATAGGTTTGCATTGTTGCTAGAGAAAGAACTACATTTCTTCTGAAACAAAGGCAGATTAAATATAAATCATCAGACTGAACTGGCATAAAAGGTATTCCATTTTTAAGCACAGGATGTAAGTAATGAGATAGTTAACGGATATATGATTGACAGCAATGACATATTCAATTGTCTAAAATTAACGTGTAACTTTTATTTAAAAATAAAATGTACTGCTTCTTTCCTAGAATCATATTTGAAAAAATCACATAGTATCTGATAATTATGTTTTATAAAATTAGAAACAGTATACTGTTAGTTAAGTGTTATATAATTTATTCGTCTGTGAACTCGCATGCGAATACTAAACAAGGGGTAAATAAGTTTCATCGCATCATATAAATTTTAAATATTTACATCACTCATAAATTCTGAGCTACCTCGTGCTAAAAAAAATTCGTCCTCCTGTAAAATCGCGACATTCCACTTTTATCCTTGGCAAAAATAAAAACAATACTGAGTTCTCTTTGCGACACCGACAATAGCCCGGAGTTGGCCCAAAATAAAACCCTCGGCCATCGCCGAAAAGCGATCGAACCGCGGCCGATAATAAACACAGCGGTCGCGTAAAAATACTCCCGAACGAGAGGGAGAGAGGAGAGGGACGGGGAAAAAAAGAGGAAACGGGTGGGGAAAATTAATCGGCTGCGTCGCGCGCGATTAATCTCGCGAAAGCGACACCGATTAAATTATTCCCGCGGCAGCAGCGGCCGACCCTTTGTACGAGGCGGCGTCCCATTACGCAATGTGGACGCGAGCGCGTTGCGCAATGCGTCAAAGACGCGTGTGCGTATTCTGCGCGAACAGTACGAGATTCTTTGTTTCTTTTTTTTGCCGAAGAGGTGGATGAGAAAGTTTGTGACGTTGTTGTGGTTTCTGTTATGCTACGGATATACATAGGTGTGAAATAGAGAATGTTAAACGCAATGTTCGGTTTAGGCATTGGAAGTTTTTAGTGCAAAGTTATAATGGCGAGATTAAAGGTATAATTTTCACTCTTATTAAATAAATGGACGTTTATTACTCATCCGCACGTGTATATATTCCGCACCTTTGTTCACAAGTCATCATGCATTTTTCTGTTCAAAAGATTTTTAGATATGTATAATATTTAATACTTGTAACTAAGAGAAATCTACAACAATTACACACGTGATAGTGGTAACGTTGATTGTGGTTATTATATGAATGGAAATATGATTATACGATTAGAAATTTTTACTGAATATATTATTTTCAACGAAACACATCCTTCTGAACATTGTGAAAATCATCGTATCACAAAAAAATTCTTTTCTGCGAGTCCCAGGTGACGCAGGACATAAAGAAGAATTGCATGAACATTAGCGAAAATCGCGTTACGAAGAGCAACGACTCTCTTCTCTCCCTCCCACTTCGCGAAAAAGAATCCTGGAAAAAATCAGAAGAGAGGCATACGCGTTTGCTTTCAAGGGAGCGAGTTAACGATGTTAGAGGTGTTATTGAATTTACCGCGAGAGTCGACAACGAGTTGCCTGGGGATCCCTTGACTTTTATCTCAATGTAAATAAGTCAAGCTCGGTTTACCGAGTTTTTCTGTTTGGGTAGATTAATTGATATACGATGTTCTTAAAATCTGAGCTTTCAAGGATTCCTTATTTGAAAATGCTGCAGGGGTGAGAAAAGAGGAGACAAAGTGGTATGGTAAATTAGGTAATGTAAGGAAAAGTATTGTTTGAAAAAAAGAATGATGTTATTTCGTTGAATCTGGAATTTTGTAAAATAGTCGGAAATATACTTTTTTTTACTATAAAATTGAGGAATTGTTGCAGAACCGATGCGCGCGTTGAATGGAAAGCAAAAATGTGTCTTAGGTAAAATTGAAATTCTGATCTTAAAAATGTGATCCAGTACATTCGAGCAATCTTAAGAATGTAAATATAATGCAACCTTTATAATGTCTACGTTTTTAGCGCTACGCTTTTAATCAATATACGCAAGAGAATAATAAGCTGTGTGGTTGCTCGTGCAACCGCGTTCTCGACTCGGCAAAATCGAAGAATCCGGAGGAGACTAGAAAAGATCACACAGCCTATATTGAGTGGTCACAGCGGAGATAAGCAAGCTGCTCGCGTACTTTGTTGCGGCTCGTATGTTTCCGCTATCTGACGCTAAACGCTTTTGCCCCTTCGCTTTATCTCTCGACTCCTCGCACGTATATGTTCGAACGCATCTCTTAAGTTACAGGCTCCGTGCGATGGTTCATGGAGGGCACGTGGAGAGAACCGGGATAAGTAAATCAGGGTTTTGGTGTAAGTGTTATTTGTTGGTTTTTAGGATATTTTTTTACGTGGGTAACTGCGTGCTTTCGCGTGACGTGTTGTGTCGTTGTATAATGGTTTATTAGAATAATGTATACCTAAAGGGGAATACCCACACGGAGAAAAATTCTATAGTTAAAATTACTAGAGAACTCTAGTAATTTTCTCACAGACTGGCTCAAATGAACTTTTTATGAGAGTTTTATCAAATTTTACGAGGCTCAAAATAAATTTTACCATGTACTATTGTAATTTTTCGAATGTGAATCATAAAAATTATTTTTTTCTTCGTAAAATTTGTTAAAAATCTCGTAAAAAGGCCATTTCAGTCAGCCTGTGACAAAATTACTAGAGCACTCTGGTAATTTTAACTATGGAATTTCTCTCCGTGCATTAATACATAGTATATAGAGGAAGGCAGTGTAATATATAAAACCAATGCTATTGAAAATAAGCTTGTGAAAATATAAAATTAAAGAAAAATTATCGCGGTAGAGAAGGGGAACTTGAAATAAATGAGTGAAGTTTGCTAAAATAAGCAGAAAAAATCGCAGTTTCATGCGACATTCATTAGTAAAAATAAAAAAAAGTCACTTTTTAAATATTTCCCATTTTATACACTGCTAAAATCCTATATAGTTATTTAATTTTGCATGCAACATTTATGCTCTTATCAGTTTTATACGTTCCCCATTGATTTGCTGATATTAATTATCTGGGACAACCGTTGTCATCCACTTTTTACCCACGTAAAAAAAAGAGTATAACCAATATATTGCACAAAGTATTGCTGATGTATTAGCCATATTGTGTATTTTCGAACACCTTTCAAAAGCGTACTATTTTCCATAAACTGCAACAAACGACACATCTCTCTCCATTACCTTTGCATCCAGCTGACCACTCACCCCTCCAAAAGCAAGCTTTCTAAAAACTCTCCAACCGTATACGAAGCAACTACCTATTATACAACTCTCTCAGCGGTTCGCTCGCGCATAATGCACGCGATATATAATTTTCACAACGAGCTTCTCCGGAGGGAAGCGGGCAAACTTCTTATCGGGGCTCGGGAGCGCCACGCGCAGGCGTATGTGTACTCAGCGCCGCGCGACCCGTGTAAGCCTCACGCTAGAACAAATTTGCGCCCCACCCCCGGTCCCTCACTTGCCCGCTAATTCAGCCGATGTTATGAAGTTGTGTTGAACTTTTCCCACGCGCGCGCGTGCGCGAGGAAGGCAAGCAGACTTCGCGCGTGTCGCAGACTCCGCGCCGTGTTGTATAACGTGATTATAACGGGAGCTGTACGGGGAGAGAAGTTGTCTTGGAGGGGGTGCTAGACGAAGGTGTGTGATGGGTTATGCATATACGTGCGGTTTTCTTTTTAGTATTTAATTGTTTTTTTGGTTCTCGTGTGTCAACTTGGAATAGCTAAAAAATTAAGGCGACTTCAGCGTTGGGTATCGTATCAAGCGGGGGCCCCGCGGGCGTCTCGCTTAACATTTATAGTTTTTCGCAAAATTAAAGCTTTAACCTCTTCTGACCGGCACTATGAACCGCTGGAAAAAAAACGTAAATGTTTCAACGAAAAAATATGTAAAAATTAATTTAAAATTTTTTCATTCAATTTATTTTTGTTATTCTTCATTTAAAGAAAGAAATAACGTCAAAGGTTTCATTAAAAAAGCTTTGGGTCACCTCATAATCGTAACTTCAATATGCGTCCATATATGTGGACGTCGGTCAGAAGAGGTTAAATTTAAACCTATATAATTGCAAATGATTTATACGCGTATAACTTGTAAAAATTATCACCAATAATAAAACAGAATAAAAGGGTCCATTTTCGCACCATGAGAAGCGCCCCCAAAAAGTAAAATTACATACTTTGACAGTTATTTACTCTCTAAATTGCATGTTAACCTACAATTTTTTTTATACCGTCAGAATTGTTGTTTCAAATCTTATATAACCACATACTTTTTTACTGAAAACACATTTTTTATTATTTCGAATACGCGATTCAACTTTCATTCTCGATCAAATTCCCATAAGCTGTATGTTCAGAATGAACATTTTGCGATGCAATTGTCTCGCTAATTTGGATGTTGACCCCACTTTTTCTTAACGGCAATCGAAAGTTAAAGGTTTCAACTATATCTTTCCCAAAGTTTCATCTTAATCTATAATTTTAAGTAAAGTCACTGGAGCTACCTTAAAGAATGATTAGAATGGCTTTCTTAGTTTATGGGTTAGGATAGCCCTATTTTTTCAGTATTATTTATTCGTTCAACTTATTAGAAATATTCAATACTCCATTTAATTGTAAATATGTCTAGAACGGGTTAGATACACAACCAAAAACTAGTCAATTAATTTTATTTGTTTTCGCATTACAAAAAACGTGTTCGAACACAGCGTAACAAAGTACAAGTCAAACATAAGACGTTTCGAACAATGCCATAATATTTTTCAATTACCAACCCCCCGATCTACGACGAAACCGCATCCCATCCTTATTATACCAACCGCGCAATGTTTCACACGAAATTTAAATAAACTATACACACATACACATACGCGACTCACTCTGGCAGGCCGCGCCGGCAGCGATTTCCCCGCAAACAGCGCGCATAAATTAATCATCCGCTCCCGTGCGAGAGAGCGAGCGCGCCCGCTTATATTAGCTAATTAAATTTGATTAAACAATATTCGGGGATTCGCGGGCACGCGCGCGACGAGCAAACATTTACACGTTACACCGCAAACGCGCCGAACTAATCCTAGGGATAAAAACGCGCCCGTTTGATCGGGGCGTATACACACACGCATGTGTGTCTACCAGTGCGCGACAATCCTGTGCGCAAGGAACCGTCGCGGCCTCTGAATTATTTCGTGTCGCAAACACACGCCGTAAGTGTACGCGGAACGGAGTGAGATAGACGCACGCATGTGGCTCCCCTGGTTTACGAGAGAGAATCGCGCAAATGCGCATCACTTTTAGGTGTGCGAACAGTTGCACGAAATTATGTCGAAATTTACGAATAGCGCGAGTGTGCGGATAATGTGAGTTTAGACGAATCACCGGAGTTTACGTTGTATTAATACGCTTATGAGACGCTGGAATGGAAACGTAAGCAAGAAGTTGAGAATGGTTGTGCTGATGCATTAGGAGTAGTACATCGTTTTTCGATGTACATACATAGATCAGTAGAGGAATATGGGGCAATATATAGTGGTTGAGGCAATATGATTTTCTTTTATATTTAAGAAAGTTTACTCTTTTACGTCTAATTTTGATGAAATTTACTTGTTACTTGTTTAACCAATAAAATACAAAAAATGGAACTATCAAACAGAAAAAGGTTATTAAATAAAAAAAATTCGTAGGTGAAGAAGTCGATTGCACCCATTTTTCAAGTTTAGAATATTTTAGTAAAATTATTTTTGATAAGCTTGTTTATGCTTTACTCACATTCTTTAACACTTGCACTTTTAATTTAATGCCAATTTTGTTATGAATTTTTATTTTTAAGATTATGTTTTATTAATTTAAAAAAATTGCATGTAGAGCTATATGAAGGTGACGAAATGGTGGAACCGTAGAGCGCGATGCCTACGCGTACAGTTGCTTGCGCGGTGTAGACGTAGTTGAGGTTAGTAATCTAGTCAATAGATTTATTTATTGGCTTCCTAAAATAACTTGAAGATAAGTGGCATGGTGCGCAATTACATTTAATTTCCCTTTTCGGAAGTAAAAAAGACATTTTTCTAGTTTATTTAGCGGCTTTTATAATTGCATCTGTATTGCCTCGACATAGCCGCCACATTACCCCATACATGGGGTAATATGAGGGTTTTCATAGCCTATACTAAAATATTATTTTCACGAATACTATATTATTTTTTCTATAATTCCTGAAGCTTCATAGAATTAAATGATATTTTTCTAAAATATTTAGCATATTTAGGAAAAATCTTTATTCATGAAAAAAAAAAAATCCTCATAGCTCCATACTCCCCTACAAGTAAGTCATTGAGTTTGTAGTATTCACGACCCTTACCCATTGATTAAAATTCCGTGCAGTTTAAAAAGTTCAGTTTAAATAAGTTCACTCGCATAGATAAGCTGCAGACAGCATTGGGCATCTGTAAAATTATGAAGTTCTACGCGCAGAGGACTTCCAATCAAGCATGCTTAGGAAGGTAGATAACTTTAGGACAAAAGTATTGTAGTAAATGAATATGTAGAGTGCGTGTGTCAGCTCGTAACGAGGATTTAGTCACGGCGTCTGGGGCAGGGGTTATCCACCACCAGCTTTACTGATGAGTCTTGGTGGACAACCCCGAGACGAAACGCCTGGCTCTTTTTCTGCCCTGCTACAGTTCAGAAGTGGGCATGTTGGCCCGTGCGCATATGTATGTGCTTCCTGATGTTTGTGAGTGAGTATTTGTGCGACTGTGCGTTTAACTCCGTTATCGTACTTGGAGTCTTAATATTTTGATCAGGTCAGATCTTAACGTTTGGATCAGATGAGCAAAAAGGGGGGTCGCACAGTGGCGTAAGTCGGGCTGACTACTCTCACTGTGAAGGCAGCGCTAACAAACGGTCACGGATCGTCCTCTTGTGGTAGCTGGGTCTGCTCGAGTGGCCGAGGATGGTTACGTTAGGCTAGCTGAGTTGTGAATGAATATGTGGAATGCGTGTGTGAGCATGTAAGGGGTTGCAGAAAAAGAGCCATTAGGTGGGCAGGTTCAACTGTTCGTGGGTAGTTGCCCTATTGACTGCTAGGTGGTGGATGTTTAGTACACCGCGCGTACGGAGCAGGGGTTGTCTACCGTCAGCCCCACTGATGAGTCTTGGTAGACAACCCCGAGACCAAACGCGCGGCTCGTTTTCTGACCTACGACAGTATAAAAAGTGGCACTGCCCGCGTCACCCGAGAGACTAGAGAAAGAGAAAAGTAGCAAGGCACGAGAAAGACTTAAATGGCTAAAAAAATTGGCTACGAAATATATTTGCTCAGTCCAGCGACGATCCTATGAGAAATGGTGTCCACATGTTGATCTTTCTCTATACTGAGAAAAGGATTTGTTTACTGTTAACATGGCATTGTAACTGTTAACATACGTATGTTTAAATATGACCAAATGTAGGCATTGTAACAGTTATAATGCCATGTTAATAGTTAAGTTACCATGTTCTCATAAACAATTTCAATATGTTACCTGAGAACATTGATATTGTAATAGTTACAATATGCTTATTATAGTAATTTTTTAATCTAATTGCCAATTTTTTACGAGGATGTCCCTCATCAGGATAAACAATAAAAATGTCCTAAACGTTAGAGTAAAAAAAATAAATGATGTTTTTATTTCAAACCTTTTTGTTATATAACAACATCATTCTGGTAGAAAATTGGCTATTAGATTCAAAAACTACAATTTACAAGAACTTCTACCATCAGCTACTTTCAAATCTGAATATGTCTATTAGCTAATATAGATTTTGTAACTATTACAATATTACATTTTATCCTTAAACATGTTAAATAGTTGTGTTTCAAATAGATAAATATGTTAACAGTATCAATATTCTTCTCTCAGTGTATACACCGGTACCTGTTGAAGGCGTGTAAGCAGTTTTTTTTTCACTCGGAATCAGTACTCTCAATTGTTTCATAAATATATTGGGCCGTTTTCTCCTCTTCCGGATGGGCCACGAAGAACGGTGACTATGAACGGCCATAGCTGAATGGTGTACTAGAACCTATCACATCGCAGGGCGCGGAACACAAAGCTCTGGCTGCCTGCTTTTGGACATCTCAGTGAAACTCAGATGCAGAATTTTTTAATGATTATTGAGGACAATTGTTCTGCCGTGGCTTCTTAGGACTGTATACTGTACTATCTTTTTGTCTTCTCTATAAGTCAGTTTGAGAATTATTTTGTTTTGAGTTTCGATCCAAGTCGGCACGGTGTTATTCTGTGCGTGTACAGCTAACCAACACATATTATACTTGTGTTACATTCACCAACTTTTCCACCCAAAATCGAATACAAAATCGCCTCCAACCCTATCGAACCAAATACTAGCTCATACGATCGCTCGGCATTAGGTCAATCACACACAGCTACTTCTCGCGCGCCATCGTTCCTAATTATTATACGTATATGACACTCTTGCCAAAATACACGCCAACGCGCTGGTCTGCATCGACGTTACACTGTATGCGAGTGCGTTGCACGGCGTTGCGCAACAAACATTGCACGTAAATACGAGCGTCTCTGTCTGCGCCGAGTGTGTGTACACGCGCAGCTCCCGAGAGTATGTGTACACATGCCCGCGCCCCGATCGGTTGCGCACGCGCGCCAGCGCAGGGACCAAGTAATTAATAGCAAACCCATATAAATTAGAGACAACCGCACACGAGCACACGCGCGAGAGTAAACACGCATCAATGAGTAAAAATATGTAACTACGTGCGTAGGGAGAGCCGTCAGCCCGCAAATTAGCGGCCAAAGTATAATAAACGATTGTTTGCGCACTGTCGCGTTTGGCGTGATTTTTTCTCTCCTGCGCATTTTCTGTGTTTGGTATTTGCACACACTGCTGGCGTTCGTTTGTGGCCAATATTTCCTGGTTATGGGTGTGGTTGGAAAGTAAAAGTTATAAGTATATAATTCGGTACAGGATTTGACAATCAAAAGTTTTTTAGTAATTTGAAAAAAAAAAATTACAAATAATACATCATATGTGTGAGGAAACAGAATACGTTTAATTCGTATAATCTACGTAGTTTAAATATCATAATATGTTTCGACAATTAATAAATCATGTTATAGATTGGTCCTTATTAATCGTGTTATAATGTAGAAAATAGGAATGCGCAGGAATAATTATTCGAAGCCCGTAGCTACGTACGCATAGTCCGTCCTACTGAATCTGTCGAGGCTGAAAACGTGGAGCATGACACTACCAGCTTAACTTGCAATGCAGATCGACCCTAATAGACCATGCGCGAGTGGCGCAACGCACAACCGGTAGCAGACGACGGCTATAAAGATAACCGGCGTGTTCTTCGTGTGATGTTTACCACGATGGTACAGCTATAACATCGCGTAAGGTTCGGGATGAAGATAGTCACCGTTCCTTTCATCGGAGGCTATGATACGCTGCCACTTGTATCGAAGTCTCTCCAGGGATGAAATTGAGGTTATGTATGCATCAAGACACAAGGTACTTTGTATGTAATTTTTTTTCAGAAACTTGTCTTTTTCAGACTGAAGTCAGCTTCTGTGGAGGTTAACATTCTTGCTCTTTGGACATGCAGCCCCTTTGGATCTTTGTCATGAGGAGAAGAAAGTTGAAAGTGGGGCTCTGTGAGAGTGATGTGTCACAATTGATGCTGAGTGATTTTTGAAAAAATAATTTATCGCATAAGTTCATAGGGGGGGGGGCGATGTATATGAAGTGTCATGGACGAGCCAAGGTATCCGCTTGGCCGGACGAGTATCAGACCCCGCGCAGTGTCTTATTGGGCCTTTCCCACGGAAAGGTGCCAGCTTGCAGCTTGCATCGTCCTCAGGAGTCTGGTGTCGATCGTGGCTAAGGAACGAACATATCCTTAGCAGTAGAAAAAATATTTAAAAAAGTGCCAGCGTTTTAGTTTGTATAAGCTTAATAAAACTTAAGTTTATAAGTTTATATCATTCTTTTCGTCTACCTAAGCAAATTCTAACTTATATAATAATTATTTATTATTATTTATTAATATGTTTTTTTTTTGTTTCAGTAGTTGTGTGATAATTTAGTAGTAATTTAGTAGTAATTTAGCAGTAATAGCGTAGTAAGTGATAATTTGCAATTTTTAATATCTTTAAATAACGGTAACTGGCTTCTGTGCCATTCAATCCGTGGTAATAGTAATTTGTAACCTTGTATTTTTCTATTTTTGCTACCAATTTATCTGGTAATTATTTCTATGTTTTTTCTGCTCTGGAAATTATGCTGTACCTATTAACATTTGTGAAGCGGGTTACACAGTGTGTGTGTGTGTTATGTGACAACCTTTTTGCAGTTTTTTTTTTTTGCATAATCAGTATGTTAATAATGGATAATCTAGCCCATTGTAAAGCTTGAATAAAATAATTGCTCTAAAATGAAGCTGCAAAGAAGTTGTCGCGAGCGGCTTCAGCCTACGTGACTAGCCAATATGAAAATTTACTGACGTTTTTAAAACGCGACTCTTTGGCGCCGCTTGCGGATCCAAGGTCAAGTTTGTTATGACTTCTTATAGCGAGCCAACTACTAATAATGAAATAAAATATTAAAATTTACGAATAAATTTGAATAATAATGTAAATAGTATATTTTAATTTTAAGTAATCTTATAAAATATTTTTTGATTTCTTAATTTTTCGGACAAGTTACTAGATCTATGATTTTAAGTTCGAAAAATCTCGAAGTAGGAATATTATTCGTTTAAATACTATATACATAAAATTAGTCTCCGAATTCTATAAATTTACCAATTTTCGTAACTATTCTCAAAAATAATATTGCATCATACCATTCCACCCAAACAAAACCTAATTTCAGATACTCAAAATCAAGCTCACTCATTTGCGAGCTGTCGCGAGTCATCGAAAAATGTGATCACCCGCAGTCCCTAATCGCTTCGGTGTTTCGATCTCACGCTCGCGTTTAACAATAATGGCGCCCCTGCGGGCGGTGATAAAAATCAGTAATTAGCCGCGGACCATTACGCTGGCGAGTCGGGGTGCTCGTGAAAAATTAGCGCGACTCGCAAACTGTCCCACAGGGCGGGGTTTTACCGCGGGCGGTTGGTATTCGAAAGTTGGATCGAGTGATACTCGCACGACCGAAAGTTTTTGAATGAGATATGAGGAAGATTGAGGGCGAGAGAGATTGATGATGATTTTTTTATCTGGTTTGAATTTTTATACTTTATTTGATTCATAAAAGGGTAAGATACGTGTAATACACCGTACAACATACGCGTAAAGTTAATTAACAAGTGCGGATTCTTATTACACAATTCCAACATGCGAGAGTTCATATTGTTTTTAAATGCATAAACACTCTTCCATCGCATGTATGAACTATTATATTTAAAAAATAAGTGATTTTTAGAGTGATACATTCGTTCATATTTACACCAGGTAAATTTTTGAAAAAGCAAATGAAAGTAGACGATAAGACCTTTAATTTATTTTTTCCGTATGTCAAAATGTTAATTTGACCTAAAATTATAGATCAGCAAAGTTGCAGATTAAAACATGGATAATAAAATTAATTTATTCCTTGGTAGAAAATAACCCAACCAAAATGGCTTAACTGCAACGGTTGGCTAATCTTTTTGGCCAACGAATAATAAAAATATTGACGAACGGTTGACCAGTGGATGGTGAACTATCGATAATTAAAAGCATCGAATGCGTGGACTAGGTCTTTGGGGTGGCCGATGATGGACTCTAGGTGGTGCGCTTCGTAGTTTTATGCGTTAAGATCTCAGGGTGAATCTAATACGTGGCCTAGGTGTTCGGGGTAGCCGATGACGATGTCTAGGTGGTGCATTCCGTAGTTTTTTGCATCTAGGTGTCGAAATGCATTCCATGTGTGGTCTAAGTGGTCTGGGTAGCCGATGACGGAGTCTAGGTGGTGCGCACTGTAGGTTTGTGGCTCTAGGTGTTGGATCTCATCGAATGCGTCGTCTAGGTGTTCGGGGTAGCCGATGACGATGTCTAGGTGGTGCGCTCCGTAGTTTTTTGCATCTAGGTGTTGGAACACATCGAATGCGTGGTCTAGGTCTTCGGGAGAGCTGATCATGATGTTTAAGTGGTTCGCTTCATAGTTTTTTTGCTCCAGGTGTTGGAACGCTTCGCAAACGTGGTGGCCAAGGAAAACTACGGAGCGCAGTACCTAGACACCGTCATCGGCTACCCCGACCACCTAGACCACGCATAGAATGCATTCTGATACGTAAGCGCAAAAAACTACGGAGCGCATCACCTAGACATCGTCATCGACTACCCCGAATACCTGGGCCACGTATTCGATGAGATCCAACACCTACAGTCAAGAACCTACGGTGTGCACCACCTAGACTCCGTAATCGGCTACCCCAAAGACCTAGATCACGCATTCGATGTGTTCCAACACCTGGATGCAAAAAACTACGGAGCGCACCAACTAGACATCGTCATCGGCTACCCAAAACACCTAGACGACGCATGGAATGAATTCCGACACCTAGATGCAAAAAACTACGGAGCGTACCACCTAGACTCCGTAATCGGTCACCCTGAATACCTAGACGACGCATTCGATGAGATCCAACACCTATAGCTAAAAACCTACGGTGCGCACCACCTAGATTCCGTAATCGGCTACCCCGATCACCTAGACCACGCATGGGATGCATTCCGACATCTAGATGCAAAAAACTACGGAGCGCACCACGTAGACTTCGTAATCGATCACCCTGAACACCTAGACGACGCATTCGATGAGTTCTAAGACCTAGAGCCACAAACCTACGGCGCGCACCACCTAAACTTCGTCATCGGCCACTATTTACGAAGCTAATTAGCCATTTATTTGTATCAAGAAATCACTTTTCTTATTATAGCATTCATTGGCCAACCGCAAGGCTTATTCCGTGATGAAATAAGCGGTAATTATTACCAACCGTTGGTTAAACGGTTGGCCAAACCTTTGCGATTTGGTGAACGGATGGTGAACGGTTGGTTACCATTTCTACCAGGGTTTTATCACTTGAAAATGGTTTAATTTTTATCCATGTTTTATTTTCTAACTTTGATGATCTACAATTTTTGGTCAAACTAACATTTTGATACGTGAAAAACACCAAGCAAGTTTCAGGGTTTTTGTGCAATTAATTGATTGTTTGCGTTGCGATTTTTAGAAATAACTAAACATTAGTGTACAAAGCGCCCATAAGTCTCTAAACCTCCAAAAGAAAACAATTTTTGTTTTTATATAATAAAAACGCGTTGTAGTAGATACAGCGGCATTCCCTATTTATAATACATTGAATTCGGCGTTCTCTTAAGGTGGTTCTTTCATGGATCCCTAGTCAAAGCAGTGCTAAATAAAGAGGGTACCTAAAATTAAAAAAATCATAGTTGAAATGTGATTTATTTATTTAAAATGATAGAGATAGTCAATGTATTATAAACAAAGTGTATTTAATATGACTAAGATAACTTTTTTAACAAAATGTAAATATTTTAGAAACAGCACAAACAATTATTGATAAAACATCTTAATCTTTTTTGTTTCTTAACCGATTTTAATTTTTAAGGTTTCATTTTATTCCTTAAGTAATTTCATTTGGACTTGCCCCAGGAAAAATTTTAAATTATTCAAACCAAGAAAGTTATAGCCATTCAAAAAGAAATATTTTTTTAGCCCCGTGCATCAATTTATAAACAATTGGCTATAACTTTCTTGGTTTTGAATAATTTTAAATTTTTTCTTCGGCAAGTTGTCATGAAATTACTTAAGGAACAAAATGAGACCTTGAAAATTAAAATCGGTTAAGAAACAAAAAAGATTAAGATTTTTTAACAATAATTATTTGTGCTGTTTCTAAAATATCGACATTTTGTTTAAAAAAGCTATCTTAGTCACGTAAAATACACTTTATTTACAATACATTGACTATGTCTATCATTTTAAATGAATAAATCACATTTCAACTATGGTTTTTTTAATTTTAGGTACCCTCTTCATTTAGCACTTCTTTGACTGGGGATTCATGAAGGAACCACCTTAAAGGTCTTATCGTTTATTTTCATTTGCTTTTTCAGAAATTTACCCAGTACAAATATTAACGAAGCTACAACAAAATGGAATTACAGTAATTTGTATTAGAATCACTTATTTGAAGTATAATAGCTCGCATCTTTGGAAAAAGGGTACATGAGATTAAACTGAGAATGCTTAGATTTTTTTGTAGGTACCAGAAAACCTATCCAAAACTCTTAGCAAAATTGGATAACAACCTGGATTAGCTCTTTGCTTATTAACTTGCATTTATTACAGAATTTATCTTTTGTATCATGACCATCAATGATGGATAAATCAAACAGCATAAATTATTTCTTTAATAAGTAATTATTTAACTATTTTTCAGTTTAATAAAAAATTAATTTCTAAATAAGAAACTTCGTTATAACTCAGTTTTATTCATTTTATACTCCAATAAATGTAGCACAGAATCTATCAGCTCAAATTTTAAAGCGAAGCAAAAAACTGAAAGAATCGATTTCCAGAGAAATTAACGTGGCAAAAAAATGAATTTAACAAACAATTTATTTGTGAAAATATTTCTCTCTCTCTCTCTTTTGCACGTACACATAGACTGCGCTGATTTGCTTTGAAAATTCAATAAAAATATTTACAGTGCGTTTTTCCCGTGTTTGTGCAGGGCCTATTAAGCTCGTTTGATCGGCTCACCCAATCGGACGAGCAGCTATTCGCAGGTATTTGGAGTGGCATTTTTGTCGAGTGCTCCCTCTATCTCTCACTCTCTTTCCGTTCGATGGGAGATTAAAAAAAATTTTTCCGACCGGCTGCACCCGATCCGCCGGTAATTGACCTAAGTTTATTTCGGGCATTTTAACAGAATCACTTTTTCATCGATGCCAATTATATGACCTTTGATGAAGTTGCATCTCGTTTTTTCGGAAACTCTCGTACTAGGAGAATAGAGCATGTCAATTTTAAAGGAATTTCCGATGCGAAAGAGTTAGCCCTTTTTTAACATGGGAAATCTTTTGAGCCTAATAAAGAGCAAATATCGTCGTTCGGTTACTTTTTTTGTTCCAAAGAGAGATTTTGATATTTTTGAGCTTATTGAAGCATAATATACGTTTTTTGTGTATGAGTTTTGTTGCACGTATTGGTACATGTATGTGTCGAATTGCTCACTCACCATTTAAAAAGACATCAAACGAAATTTTACAAATACATACAATTTTTGTATTCCATCATTCATCAATCATAAGTTAAACTACACAATTTCTATTTATTCTTTTTGTTTCTATATATTTTCATTATATTGACATATAATTAATAACAGAGTATACTTTAAATTCGAGTTTCATATTGCTGCTAAATCCTGCCTTTCCATAAAATACTTTCATGAGAAAATCTACGTTTGTGGTGCTCTCTTATGAATGCATACGACATAGTAGCCATCTTTACACGAAATTGGAATCGAGTTACACTCTAAGAAAGTAAACAAAAATATTCCGAAGGCCAACTCCCTTCTGAACAATTATTGTAAGTATTTCGACTAACATTTGCGCCTCCTAATGAGCGAATCTGCGATAGGCTATCCACTCAACTTCTTTCTGTACATTCTATCCCTCTATCCCATCCTCCCTCTCTCTCGCTTGCACTGGACCTCGCGAAAATTCTCGGAGCGCTTTCGAGCGCGCGCATCCGCTTTTTTCCGCTCGGAAAATTCGAGAATGCGCCCGCCCACGCGCCTGCGACTATCAAATTAAATGCCTCGGATTAATTGTTCGAAAGCAGTTAAATTAGTTGCGTTTGTTTTGTTACTCTCTCTCTCACTCGCGAACGCGTGCGATTTTTGCGCAATCTCGCGTTGGAATTCCGCGCGCTGGGAATTCGCGCGGGGGCGAGAATGTGTGTGTGCGTGTGTGTATAGTAGAACTGGCGCCGCGGGCTTAACGTTTCGCGGAAATTTATTTGTCCCGCTGTAATTGTTACGTGCCGCTCGCGTGTACTCCGAAAAAAAAGGGAAGAGAGAGAGAGTCGGGTTCGTTCTCCGCGGCTGGCTATACGGTGGCGGTGGCCGATAATTAAATCGTTTGCTAATGGAGATATAACTCGCGCAGAGTGCGTGAAGGATGTTTTTTCGTTGCTGTTGTTATTTGTTTGGGATGAATGGAGAGCGAGTTGCAGATGAACGTGAGCGTAGAGCGTAAGATATTTATAAGTGAATTTTTTAGAATTATATTTTTGGTAATCATATTTGGGACCTTAACAGCGCAACTGGTTTGATTTTGTTAGTATTTTTGTAACGATTGAAAGGAGATGCTTAAAGTAGTAGAAATTTTTGAATTCCTAACAGTAAAATCTATGCTTTTGCTTTGCTTGCAGTAGTCATGAAAACTAAAAAAAATTTGATCAAATTATGAGAGAAAATAGGTACGAAAAGGGCAAAGTCGTACTAGACGTCTCCGGAACGTAATTATGTTTATTTGTTAGTTAATTCTAAAAATGTTGTGTCGTAGAAAGTTTATTCTATTCTCAAGTTATTTAACTACGAAATTTAGAAATATGTGTAATATGTACAATGAACATATAAAAATATTTTTTTACACACGGTTTCACTTATATTCTCTATATAGGTAAATATATGGCGCTGTATATGATATATAAATCTAAAAGAGACAGTGAAGATCAATTATTATTTCTCAATTCTGAATTCACATACCCTGCACTATTTAATTAATCGATCAATTAATTTCTCCACATAATAACTGCTTCAGATCTATTTTCAAATTTAATGCTTTCAACGACGCACTTTCCGAGATCTCGCATAAAAAATACGTCACCACCTTAGCTACCATAAACATATCAACAAAATATAAAAACCTAAAGACCGAAAGATTCCCCATCACCAAGCGCTCACACAGTAGTACCAATCGATGCGCGCATCGCTCCGCAGCGAAAAACCTTAACCGTGATGCGGCGGCATTCCATTCTGGCCGCATACATCCGGTCTCCCCTCAAGTCAACGGCGCACGAGCCACGCTCTACACACATCGCTCCCCCAACCCTCGGCGATGATTTTCGTCTCGTCGATGCCGCGCGCGCGCGCGCATCGTGCCGCGGCACGCGGCAAAATTCCCCCGGGAGCGCGAACGAGGGACTGCACGTCTCGTCTCTACCGTATGTATACGTATATATGTGCACGCAGGATACACACATACGCGGGGCATAAAGCTGCGCTCGTCTCGCCGTCGGCTAACCTAATGATGCGCGCGAGCGCGGCGCGTCCGGATGCCGGCCTCTTCCAGAATCCCAGCAATGCGGCTCAAGAGTCGTCGACGGCCCTGGCGCGCGCGATGTGTTGTGTGCGGTGCACGAAAGAGAGAACAGCAGCAGGGAGATGGAGATGTGAGGTATCGATGGTTATAGGAAGAGGGATCGGATTGGCGGATGAATGCAGGTGGATTGTGTGTGTGCGGGGTATAGGGAAAGAACGAGAGAGGCGAGGGTGAATCGAGCAGTCAAGGTGGATATGGTTTTAGTGGGGAGGGAATTGGACGGTTATGAGAGGTATGGTGTTTGATATGATTTTTTTTTTAATATTGTGTAAAATAAAAGATTTCGTAGTTTGGGTTCTTGTATTAAGGTTGTCCAATATGAAATTGTACGTGAGGTAACTAATATTTCGTATTGCTGTTTCTCTATTTAATATCCACACTGTGAGAGTTATAGAAAAATTTTATTTCTAATTTTAAATTTATTTTCACATTAAGTATTCTATTAAAATGCAAAAATAGTTCAAAAAATGAAAAAAAAAATTAATTTTTTGAAATTTAAAGTCAGCCATAAAAATTACTATGTTGTGTAGCAAAAATTATTATAATTTCGATATGTCACACCGTTCCTATAAAATATAGTAATTTTTCTCACATTTTATAATAAAATTTATTATAACATTTTTCTTCGTGTATTAATGGAATTGGAATATTATAAGCTTTAAAAATCAAAACCAAAGCAAAATTGTAAACTTGGCACTATTTTGCTTTGATTTTTTATTTTTAAAACTTATAATACCCAATTGCATTAATACATTGATCGCGAGAACTAAAAATTGATCAATCGCTTTATATAATTATGTATCGCAGTTTTAACGTGAAAAACTAACTTTTGGCAATGACTTTACGGCCAATACAACCTTACAAGTGAGATAACTTGATACGTGCTTTATGAATATTTTAAATTCAAGACACCGTGATCTCATACTATTATTATAAAATTACCTTCTAATCAACGATTTTAAAAAACGTCCGCGTTCATTTCTTGCAATACGTAATAAAACTACCAACACTACTGTGCCACAACAACGTCACGATAAATTGCCGGCTCTATAATTCCAATCGGCGTTAAAGGAGAAACGAAACCGTGTCGCTTATGACGGACCAAGCCAAATTAGCCTATCCCCCTTCCGACTATCAAAAACTCCCTCGCTCACGTCCGCCGCGACGCAGTTCGTCGAGCCTATGCAATAGCAGCAGCAGTCGCCGCGCTTCAAAGCCCAAAACGCGTAAAAGGGGGAGGTGAACACGGGCAAACAAGGAATGCGCACGCACTCGCGTACATTC
The DNA here is from genome assembly GCA_036365515.1 of Torymus aiolomorphi. Classification (NCBI taxonomy): domain Eukaryota; kingdom Metazoa; phylum Arthropoda; class Insecta; order Hymenoptera; family Torymidae; genus Torymus; species Torymus aiolomorphi. The sequence goes on along the minus strand of CM070875.1, from coordinate 204,881,465 downwards.
GAGTGGCAAACGTGGGGATGGGTGGGCTCTGATATTCCGCCGATATATCGAGGGCGAGCTCGCGCGACGGATTAGAGGGCGAGATTAAATCCGATTTCCGTGATGTATGACACTTGTGAAGGCCGACGTGAGCGCGCGCTCGCGCACTCGAGAGCGCCGCCGGCGGGGTTATTTAGATTGGCTAAACTGGCCCTGCGAGCGCTTTTGTTCATTAGACAATTTTAAAGCGGGCTGGGTTGATTGGGCTGTGGCGTGGGCTGGGAAAAATTTGTTGTTTTTGGTTTACAGGATGGTACTCGGCTCGTGGATTGTTTTGTTTTGGAGGCTGATTTTTAGTTTGGTTATGTTTTGACGATGAAATTAACTTATTTGAATTGAAATATTGGATAGTGGAAACAAATTCTTTAGTTTTTTTCCTACATCTGTTAATAAAAGAATAAATCTGGTGAATGTAAAAAATGGTTGCGGTTGTTGAATGTGATATTTCTTTTAACCTTTATACGAAGTGAATTTTCACTTTTTCGATTTTAGAGGGTATACTTGTAAGAAGAAGTGTAAAATGTAAGATTTAATAATCAATGATTAACGAAAAATTGCACTTTTTACTGGATTGAGTTTAGAAGTACATAATACACGGAATTCTGTTTTAAAAATAAAGTGCTACCCACGTACGGTCCATAAAGTACTCTTAGATGTAACGAGAACGAATGGCGGCGAGAAATTGAGTTGCTTTGGAGGCTCGAACTTTATTTCTTTCCAAGTCATACAGGCAACATAAATAATGTACACTACAATTGCAATATTTCAATTCGCTTCATACAAGCAAGGGAGTACTGCGGGATAATAACTGACTTTTAAAATTATTTATGGAACTCATTTGTGATCTAAACAAGACGAGTCCTTTTCTTCTCCCTCTTTACTTCTATTATTTTTATTTTTATGTTTCTACGTACATGTCCAACACCTTTTAACGTCATAAATCATCGAAAAAGGCCACAATAACTTCCATCAAGCAAAAAAGACGACATTTCCACTAACCGAACCAAACTTCGACATCATCACGGCAACCGAAATTCCTCTTCTCCCAAACTTATACGCGCGTTCGGGGAAAAAGGCCCGCGGCAGTCGGGAGATAGCGCGGCGATAAATCAGCGCGCGGCTGAACAAAGAGTGGAGGGAGGCGGCAAAAGCGGAAGGAATTCGCCGCGGGCGCGGTCGCGTATATTTACGCTCCTGTGGCAGCGGCGGCGGGTTGCACTGCGGCCGATAAACGGTCGGGGTTTTTGTGGGTCGTATATACGTTTGAGCGTTTATTTTCGATTTGTTTTGTTTTTTATTTTAAAGGGTTCGACTGAGAGGCTTGAGTAGTAATGTGCAAATTGCGTCAGACACGAGTGACATTTTTTTCAGTTTTTTTGCTAATGAATTTTCTATAAACTGAGGTTTTTAAAACCACATATGTAAAGGTAAACCAACATCTCTAAAAATGAAGTAGTAAATATTATTGGCATTATCAAATGAATATTACTCACTCTCAATCCAAACTTTGTCTGACGCAATTCACTCTCGACTACTGAACCATCTATCTACGCACTTCGCAGCTTACCCATTCAAAAACTTTAACGTTCCTTCCTAATATTCTTAAGACAGCGCGTACACTGCATCCCCCCAGCCCCAGCCGCGCGTTCTCCTGGCATCCGACGCTCCTAATAAAGCTGCGCGACTGCGAACGCGTCCACCCCCTCGCGCAAGATAAAAGAAGGACCAACTGTTGAGCGTTGAACACGGCCGTGATAAGTGGCCCCCGAGTGAAGGGTGGCCGCCGCGACGATGCTTCGGCTCTTCTTCGCTCCGCGTGTTGGTGCGCCTTGCTGATCGGTTTTCACGGCTTGGCGCAATAAGGATTTGTAATTTTTTAGTTGTGGTGTTTGTTTTTAGCGCGTAAGAGTTTGACGCGAATATGTGTTTTTCTTTTAGAGGTAGGGGTGTTATATTATTTATTTAGGTATAGCTGTGATGTTATTTTAAGGCGAACGATTGACGCCAATTAAGTTCTGTTTGTTTCCATTTATTTTGGATGAATTATTAAAGTAAACCGTTCAGCGTGAATTCATGATGCATATATATTATATAAATAGACGTTTGCGCCATATTATCTTCTAATCAATTTATTCACTATATTATAGGCACTAATTATACAGTAATTATGATACTAATACCGCATTAATATAACGTACAATATTTGGTGTGCAATTATTAATAATAGATTTTTCACATTTAATCAAATTTCAATATGCGATTTTTGGATATTGAAATATACCGTTAGCATCTATTTCACTCGAGCATTGTTTCTCCATAAAATATGTTTTGAAATGTAAATAATTAATTAACTACGTACATTCGGAATATGAATAAATAATCGATATATATAATTATATGAATAAATAATTTCTATATATATATATATATATATAATTATATGAATATATAATTCGATATCGTTTGAGTATAAATTTCAAGTATATAATAATGCCACGTTTATCACAGATATTACATAATCAGCTACAGATGAAATTAATACTTTTAGCGTAACATATGTTACTAGGTGGAATACGATTCATCTTAATGGGTCTGAAGTTTCCAACGTTGGGGCGCAACGAAATAAAAATATAATTCATTTTACTTCAAGTTTATACTAATTAATATTAATTTTATGTGTAGATGTAGGGTTTTATAGTATAAAATAGCTTTATAACGAAGGTTTGGATAAAATTTCCATTGTTTAATGACTTTGGGCAATTGTAAAAAATTATTTCATTGCATTCCAACGATGCAAACTTCAGACCCATTCGGTTTAATGCTCGAGAAAACATCGTGAAATCGAGAACATCAATCACCACGATTGCTCATATCGTTTACAATATTCTTCAGCGACATGCATTCTCATCATCCTCCTTGACGCCCTAACTAGGTCACACGTGCGCACGTGCGCGCAATATCCCTGGGAGCCCACAGTGTGTAAAGTATACATCAAAACTACTACTTACGTAGCTAACTCCTCTCTTTCTCTCTCTCTCTCCCTATCCTCGTCAACTCTTCCTCCGATACAATATAACTCCCTCTATTACCGATCCTACTGTTTTTTTATACTATATCATTCGCGCTTTCCCGATCGTTCGCTCGCGTAAGAGTTAACACGCGTGCGGCCGGCACGTGGCGCTCAGCCTGACTCCCGAGCCGCGGAGGTTACCTCGCGCGCGCGACCTCGACTCGATTGGCCGCGGGGCGTGGAGGCTGCGCGCGGCTCGCGGGGGCGGTGCCGTGCGCCCGGTTGGCGCGCACGAATGTGGGGGAGGAGGCGGTCAGCGCCGACACCCCCACCTGCGCGCGCGCTCGCCTGTTGAGGAATTTTTCGTAGGTGGCGGAAAGAAGATTGAGCGGCGAAGGAGGAGGAGGAAAGAGTGAGTGCATAGGTCCGGTGGTGGTGGTGAGGAGGGCCGGAGTGGGGAGAGGAGGATTGGTGGGGGTGAGGAAAGGTATATTGGGGTGGAGGTGTGGGTGATAGTTAATTGTTGAGGGGTAAAGTACTGTTGATGGGCTCTATTTTGAGGTGTTGATTTACGTTGTGGTGTACTTTACTATCTTGCAAAGCTTCAAGTTAGGAGTTGAAATGGGTAAGAATGGTATTGGAAAAAATTTTCTTGGTGATGTAAACCAAATGAAATTTTGTTTTACTAATGGATGTTTGCTCGTGATTTTTTCATTGAAACGGATTTTAAATGTAAAAACAGATAAATAATGTGGAAGTAGGTTTATTGGTTGACAATATTAGACTGAGAGCGCGAATAAGAATCCAACAATGGTTTGAGCATTCAATTGTAGATTTAGGGTTTGCCATATTGATGTAAAATTTTGTAGAGTACCTTAGTGCTATGAAATAAAAATAGTCTAGTTTTATATTGATAAAAATAGTTTTTTATGTAATCTGACGACGTTTTACATTAACCATAAGAAAAAAAAGTAGTAATGAAAAATATATGCTCATTGTATAATACGAAGACTTTATTTGTTAAGGCACAGTGTATTGTATCTTTATGAAAGCAATCGAATTCGAGAAATGCCTGTCTGATCAATGCTGTATTCATACTACTTAACTTTCAAGTAACTGTGACTCTGAAAGTTAGAATACTTTTTCATACGTTAAAACAGTTTTTAAATTCCGGCAAAGTTAATATTTGATTTAGTAATACCTATATAACTTTTTTGTTCTTGTTTTTGATAAATAATAATATTATTATTATTATTATTTATTACCAGAATAATTATCGTTACGTCAAATATACAGATATATATCTGACCAACCTACATCCTACAGAGACGCATAATCGTGTCTGTATGTAGGTCTGGTCGTATAGCTTACTTAATAACTAACTTATATATAAAAAATTGACTAAGTACTATAATTTTGAGGTTCAATGTATACAATATAGTGTGTTGATAATACAATTTTAGTTTTGATATGGCACATTAATTAACAATTAATAAAAGTGTTCCTTGTAATACTGTGATAAAATATTTATATAAACTTAATACCCGATATTTATATATGTACAATATTAATTAGATTTTTCTTAAATGTTTTTGGTAATCCACTCTTTTAACTTATTTTTTCTATAATATGTATCATTCAATATTTTTAGATCATTTGGTAGATTATTATATATAGTGATAGCTTTTAAATAGCTATTTTTACTACTTATTGTTTTATGTCTTAAAGGTATTTGAATATTCTTATTTCTTGTTATACTTGCTGTGTTTAAGTATTTACTTCTTGGTGTACTATAGTGATATATTAAGGCTTCATATGCAAAAAGTTGTTTAATATTTAAAGGGTTATTGTGTGTTATAAATGTGTTTTTGTTTATTATTTTCAATAGTCTGATTTTTAATCTTTTGATTAAGTTTAATGCATTTGCATATGCACCTCCTCAGGCTATAATTCCATAGCATATTATACTATGGAAGAAAGCATAATATATCATTTTTAGAATTTCTATTGTCATAAACTTGGATATTTTATTGAATATGAAAATCAGATATTTTGTTTTATTTGCTGTGTATTCTATGCGCTTGTCTCATTTTAGATTTTGATAAATTATGATACCCAGGTATTTATAGTGTTCAACTTTGTTTAAATTTTCCCCATAAATTTGTATATTTAGATTATTAGGGATACTGTTACTGTAAATTCCGTATGTCATGTAAACTGTTTTGTCAATGTTCAAGGAGAGTTTGTTTTGAACGAGCCATGTAGAGATTTTATCTAAATTATTATTTAGCTTTAATTTGACATCGTCCCAACTCTTCCCTGTTGCTATAACAGCTGTGTGATCCGCATATGACATTATGTTGTTGTCAGGCATGTTCAGTAGATCATTCACGTATAGTAGAAATAATAGTGGTCCCAAAATAGTTCCTTGCGGGACATCAGTGGTAACAGTGTTATACACTTGTATATTCGTTAATTTTAACTCTATACTGTCTATTATTTAGGTAGCTTGTCATAAGTTTATGAGCATTGCCTCTTATCCCATAATTATAAAGTTTGTTGAGGATTTAAATTTATAAATAAAGTATGCGAAACCTAATCAATTAACAATACTAATGAACACGCATCTAACTTCATATGCTTTCGGTATGAATAATTTCAATATTGAATAACTCAATATTGAGATGCTAATATAAATTTAAACATTATGATTTTCATTTAAAGTAAATAATAGTGAAATATGATTTGCTTTAACCAACTGTTACGAACTCTATTTGATGTGCGTAGTTACTTATTATTATGCATTTACTGATTTCCAATGTATACTAATTTATATCAAATAATCGAAATATATCTATTCTGAATTATCTTTGTTATAATTTAGATCAAATTTTAAAATCGTAACTAGCATACACACGATGTATATTGTACTTTTCAATTGAAGAATGAAACGTGCATCAATATTTCTAACTGTCATATTACGTCTACAATGTTACGTAGGTTCTTTATTAAGTTCGCAAAATGTTTGAGAAGAGAGAGAGACAGAGAGACAGAGAGAGAGAGAGAGAGAGAGAGAGAGAGAGAGAGAGAGAGAGAGAGAGAGAGAGAGAGAGAGAGAGAGAGAGAGAGAGAGAGAGAGAGAGAGAGAGAGAGAGAGAGAGAGAGAGAGAGAGAGTTTCGCAGCAGCTTGTTCCCGACTGACGAGGACATACGTCTCACAGACTTCTCGAACTTCCAGAAATGAAAATGCAAAAGCTTTTGCTTGTGCTATGTCGGGTTTTCACTAAAACCACAACTTATTTGTTTCCTAACGAAACGGTCTGCTCTCTTTTGAGTCTGAGTTTTTACACTCGATAGCTCGAGATAGAGCGCGATAACTACACTATAGGGAAATAAATGTGGGCTGAAAAGGGCGCGACGCGTTAGTTGATTCAAGAAAATATCAATAAAGATTTTAAATCAGTTTTGTTAGTTTTTTTTTTTTTATTAAAAAACGTACAAAAAAACTGCCAGATATTTGGCGAAATTAATGGCATAGTTTCCTTAATATGCTTTTTATTCACAATTTACGGGTTTCAAATTAAAGATAAAAAAAAATTTTCACTTTATTTTAGGGGACAATAATTATAGAATTTTAAATCTACATAAAATTGGGTCTATAAATGTGGGGAATTTCTAAACTGAACTAAAGAAAGAGAAGGGTAGCAACTTAATTTTCACTTACTTTTTGCTCTTGAACCTTAGCGCCTTTCGATGTTCAGTTGTCTTTGCTTACGGATTTGTAATAAATGTTGTTTAAAATCCAATAATGGATGTAAAATAAAATAATAACGAAGACGATTTTCGTTTATTTTTAGATATTGAATTTTATTTAAAATAAAACGAATGCTTTTTTTGCTACCCTTGTACGGTAACAAAGTTCAAAGTATAACAAAAATTTGCTTATTAAAGGGAATTCAAAAACTTTAAAATATTGGAGTTACGTTTACAAATGTTTGACGAAAGTTTTAACATAAACTAAAAATCAGACCGGATCTGAATGTAAAAAATGTGAACTGTTCAGCTGAGAAATTTCGTGTAGAGTGATTTGGTTAAAAAGATTGATGTGTCGTCGCGACAAAAATTGATATGAGAGAGACCTCGAAGGCGCTCTCCAGACTTTATATACCGCATTGTCTAAATGCACGACCGCCTTCTTCCCACTCTGGTTCCTTCTTCTCCACATGTCGTGGAGTGATGCACCGAGAAGGAGAAGACGGACGGTTGCACGTCGATGTCAGGATGTTTTGTTTGACATCGATAAGGCGTCTGGGAGTGCGAATGACACGCGTGTCGTGGAGAGGATTGTCGCGCGCTGTCACAAAACGGGTGCCTTAATTAATATATATTACAGAAGGTGTCATAAATTTTTAGTTGCCAACCTACATAAATTTTGTTTATAATGTCTCTTTCAGGTGGTTCACCGGGAAATCGATTTTCTTTAAATTTTCTTAAAAATAAGTATACATACTTCTTTTTATATGTTTTATCGATTTTCGAAACCCCCCAGTATAGGGAGCGATACTAATTACTGAGAACTTTTACATGGAAGCAGAGGCTGAGGATGTATTTAAGACTCATTTTAATTAATTGCAAAGCCAATTTTCTTTACAATTTTCTTAAAACTAGTTTATTATACTAGACTCAAAAAGGAATAATGTAGAATATTATGTAATATGGCAAGTGATACTATTTTCCGAGAAATGGCTATTTGAAGAAAAATTCCCATGTTATTTATTTATCTATATATTATTGTTTCAAACATCGTATAGGCATCTTACAGATATAAGTGAAGAGTTTCCATCATAAATAATATGCTTGTAGTATCATTTGTGCCATATTGTGATTTTTATGACGTCATTGGCCGGACTACCTTAAATATGCAATGCAACAATGTTACTTCAGTTTTGTTCTTGCCCAAAAGTTAAAGTATTTTTTAATTCCATATTTTTTATTAAAATCTACTATTAGCTATGAAATCCATGTAATAATCCTATCAAATAAATTTTATAATATAGCAAAAAAATTTATTAGTTCTATTTTAAATTTTTTTTTTTTGTTTTTTAAATAATAAAAACGTATCTATTAATTCTTAATACTTATAAGAACAGGGTGTAATACTTGTCCCCGGTACACTGGGTGATGGCCGACGTTGGCAGACTAGACGATAAATTAGATCATATACGCGATGTCGCGTGGATCGAGCGATATATGTGCCGGCAGACTCTCTTTACAATATTAATTTATATCAGCAAAACAAGGAATAAAATTATAATTCTCCCTAAAAACTCTTTAAAAGTTAGTGATAAAAATAGCTGTCATGGCGATTAAACTCTTTAACAACCTTCCAAGGATCTCAAAATTTTAGATGTAGTAAAATGAAAGAATAAGGTTACAGCAATAGATCAAAGAAAAAGTTTGTTATAATCTATATAAGTACTATACTTTATAGTGTGCATTCACTTAATTCTTTTTGTTATTTTTTCAATAGATGCTTCTTCATTGTTAATTAGTTAAAATTATAAATTTTAACTATATTTGTGTGTGTGTGTGTGTGTGTGTGTGTGTGTGTGTGTGTGTGTGTCGTGCGTGCGTGCGTGCGTGCGTACGTTGAGATACTAATAATAATAAAAAAACCTGCCTTCCCGGAGCGCAACTAACATACATGCACTACACCATCTATTAGAACCCCCTTTCCTACATTCCTATTACTTCATAATTATTGTACTATAATATTCTGCATAATAAATTATGTTTCTTGATGAAATTTCAGACATATGTTGCCTAAGTATAAGGGGACGGTCCCAATACCCGAACATATAAGAATTGACATTCAAAGTTAGACGGATATAATCGATTAAAACGGCATAGCAAGTAATAATTCTTTTCTTATAGATACATTATAATGTTAGCAATCGAATAATCACAAAATGAGATTATTTTGTAATTTTATTTATTTATTAGAAAGATAAAAACACAATAAAGCGGTTGTCCCTTTATCCGAACGCAGAAATTGTTTATGTCCCGATTGTTCCATTTTTCACGCTGCTATCTCAAACACGCGTAGAGCTGCGCTCCTTCATTTTGGATCAGCCACGCTACCAATTTGGACGACTGGTCGTGCCGTGAAAGACGGAAAAGGTCCGGTAGGTGGCGCGAGTTATGTTGATTAGGGTGTCCGTTATTTACCAATATTTTTTTTTTCGTATGTCGGTAGAGAAATTGTTTCTGTAGCACAAAAAAATAAGTTTGCCGCCTGAGAGAGCTAGATATCTTTTAATTTCGCGTGCCGCTAGCGTATTTATGTTTTTAGTCCTCAAACACGCGAAAAAACGAAACAATAACGGGTTTTTCCCATTTTAAACAAAACCTATTTAAACTAGGTTCAAAAGTCCAACGTCATTGTAAAGAACGGGAAAAAATACATCTTTTTCATGTCCTTTTATAGCACTAAAACATGCGAAAAAATGACGGTTTTTTACATTTAAAACAGAAACTACGTGAGCTCAGTTAAAAACTCCAACGCCACTGTAAAGAACGCAAAAAATACATCTTTTTCATGTCCCACGTGTTTCTTTTCTCGATGATTTAACCCATTTTTATATCACTAAAACATGCTAGAAAAACGCGTAAACACGAAAAAATTACGGGTTTTTCCATTTAAAACAGAAACTACGTGAGCTAGGTTAAAAACTCTAAAGCCATTGTAAAGAACGAAAAAAAATACATATTTTCTACTGGCTACATTTTTATTTTTCGATAATTTGAACTATTTTTGTAGCCTCAAAACACGCTAAAAATGCGAAAAAATACTTTTTTTTTTTAATTTTTATGAAAAACTATTTAAGATAGGTTGAAAATTTCAACGATATTGTAAAGTATGGAAAAAACACTTTTTCAAAATACTTGTGCATGTATTACATTTCTATTTGGAATAATTTTCCTTATTCTTAAAACCGCGAAACGAGTCAAAACCTCTATCAAGAACTTTTTATTTTACAAAAAAAACTTTTATTTAGGTATAAAATCTAACGCTGATATAAACGAGAAAAATAAATGTCTTTTTTTTTACATTCCTATTTGTTTGGGAATTCAGCAATTTAAATTCCCGCGGTTACGCTCAGCTCGGCTCGACTCATGGCGCAACCACGGCGCGGCAGCACCTCGCGGCGTCTCGGCGGAACAGCTGAGACGCTATACTGATTCATGCAGTATAGTCGCGATATTTCTATCTTTCTCACACTCTCATATGCAAATATGAGAGATAGCAATTTCATTAGGGTCATGTGATACAAATTGAATGAAGAAGACGGAAGTGGATCAAGGTCTCGCTCTCTCTGAAATCAGCTTTGCCACGAGGATCATCTCTCCGCTGTGCACCTGCTGCTTTTATCTGCAATTCTCAACTCTATTCACTGGATCACTCACTTCGGAATTCTGATCGCTTTTGTTCATCCTCGCTCAACCATCACACATCAAAAGGCATCTCCGATTAATACAATCGCTGCTCCTGACAGGTAACATCACTCACTCCACACGAGGTTAGGTAATGACCACGTGTTGGCACTGGTGAACTCATTTACATTTTATGGAAAACTCAAGGCAACAAGTCAATTATATTTGGTTGCTGTTTTATTACATCGGTTCATAGTGCTGAGTCGAGGAGAATAAATTCATTGGACACACTCACACAAAGACCGGACACACTCATCTAATTTAAATCATCAGTGAAAAGCTCAACAGGTTAGTAATCTCTACTGAGGGATTTCTGACACACTGTATTACTCTACCAAGATTAAACACACCTGCGTGCACACTCAATTAGTGACTTTTATTATAATTAGCAGAAGTAATTTAAACTCAACCAATAGTTCTTCGACCAGACTCACCTCTGTTATTTAATGTTAACTTTAACCACTAGTGCTTCGATAAACTCACCTTTCTTTTTGTTTAATACTGATTTATTAAATGTTATTATGCCACAATGTAAATAGTCTGTAATTTAAGATGCGAAAGTAATTTATTTAGTATAATATGAAGTTTATATAAAACTTATGTTCGACTCAAACTTATTTCATCACCCACAGCATGTTACTCATTTAAAATTATGGCATTCTCAAACACTATTTTAGAATTGTGGCTCTAGCAGTTTGAAAACTAGTGAAAAAATCCAAGAATACAATATTATGCAAAAACCATCAATGGTATTTGAAAAATTCTGCTATCCATGGTGTATAGGTTCCAAATTATCTTCGTGTAAATATTCTTAAGGTGTTATAATAAAAAAGCCTCATTTTTATAAAATTATGAAAATTGTAAACTTTATTTGCATTATACTGTTTACTGTATTTTTAAAATCTCACCGTGATTAATTAATTATCAAGTTTCATTTTCTTTCTTAGACTTTTTTATTTGCATTAGGAAATAAAGAAAGTTTGTATGAAATAACAACTTGAAGCAAATACTGTTTTTGTTCTTCATCTTTCGTAAGTAGATTTATATGTTCTGTTGTTAAGTGGACGCCTCTTTCTGCAGTATCATTTACTACTCTTAAATTTCTAAAAATTTCCAAGTCTTCTAAATAATCATGATTTTGTGACCACTCTTCAACGTTCAAGTTGAAAAAACTTTTTTTAATTTCAAATCTATCTAACAAGTCCAATGAATTGGAATTAATAAGATAATCCATATCTCAATTAAATTTCTAAGTCTTCCACTTTGTTAACATAGAATCGCTTAGAAACTTGATTATTCATCTCATCGTTTTCTTAGATTGTGTTCGGAATTGTAGTACCCGAAGTGACCGCTAGATGGCAAGCGCCAAGCGCGCAACCTTCAATGAAAAACATCACCCCGCGTGCTTAAGTAGGGGCCTGCGCCACGCATTCTCACGCTCGCCACCCCCCCGCATTATTGCTTTACTGCTTATTTACCGACCCGTTATTACGACATTATTTGCCTTACTTATATTTACCCCTTGCTTTACTTATTGCCCAATTGCTATTTTTTTGCTTTGCTGATATTACGCGAGGCTCTCGCATTATTAGTTTGCTTATTGCCTACACCTTGCCTATTGCTTTATTTATTTGCTCGAGCAAACTTTACGTTCACCACATACTTTGCTACCAACTTTACTTTCGAGTGGGTTGGAGCAAAGACTTTCAGAGTCAATACAATTTATTATTTTCTCTCGGCGATAAACCCTAACAATATAAACTCCGTATACGTTCATTTGTATACAGATTGCCTTTACCATTTTTCGTTTGACATCGATAGAAATTTCTTCATCAAATAATGAAATTGCGGATTTTTCCGGATTTAAATACCATAAATGGTTTTTAAATTTTCGTAACATAGATTCTGTGACTTTAGAATCAATATTTTTGTAATCGAAAAGAGTCTTTATAAATAGTAAATCATTAACTCTTTTATAGCTATAGGAGCAGAAAACTAATTTTTAATATAAAAAAAAACTATAAACAAGCAAACAGCTAAAAGTCTGGTTTCTTCTTTATGTGTCAAATCGAATTCTTCTCTAAAAAGATAAATTTTCAGTGAGTATATTGCCTTAGTCATCCAACGTGCATGATGATATGCTCCGGGCTTATAAAATACAATTTCTGTATTTCACTTTCCAAGAAAAAGTTTGCTTAACAATAATAATTCCTTATAATCGTCCCGAGGCAACTGTTCATCAAGATATTTCTCAATAAATAGACTTATTTCTTCCACTTTGCGAGAAAGATTTGGAATTATGTCTATTAAGCCACATTTATATTTAGTTTTATCAATTTTTTCCCAGGAGTCACAAAATCTTTTAAATAAAGGAACATTTGGACCAGTCATGCCTGGAATCTTCAATTCAAAACAATTAGTTAACATAATTTCGTATATGTGATGCCGACAAGGTAAATATAGTATATTTTTGTCTAATAATTGTTCTAAAATAACTGCAGCTCCATTTGTGTCCCAAATTTGAAGCTGTTGTGTTGCAACATAATGCTTTAACCGAATCAGTTAGGCCCTAGTCGTACAATGGTTTATAAACAGCATCTGCTATTGTTGCACCTTTCCCATCTTCAAATGCAGGTACGTTTATTATTTTTTTCATTTTGTCATTGCATACCATTATGGGTAATCTATCAACACGCTTAGAAGTTACCAAGTCTGTGATTAATTTGCCATTCCAGTGTACCACTGCAGCATTGAGTTCAGTTTTTTTAAAAAGTATTTTGATTCTGTTTGATATATCTTGACTAACTTTTTGTCGCATTACATGAAAAGAACTTTTATTTAATATCAATTCGTTACTGTCAATACCTAAACTCTCAGCTACGGCAATTTATTAAATGTACTGACTTTCTGTACGAAATTTGACAACTATCTAAAACAAATACAACTTTGGGGGTCATCACATTAATTGAACCTCGAATACTTTTTTTTTATAATAACGACCTCCTTGATCATACTCGGAATTACTACTTGAAGGTTGAGTATTCTCTTGACTAGAAATGACTTCATCTTTTTGACTTGAAGATAATTGTTCATCTGATAAATAATTATTTAATTATTTAATTAAGTATTATCAATAATAGTAATAAATTAATATTAATTCGTTAAGTAACTTACGAGACAAGTCTGATACATCTTCTTCGTTAATAGTAGATTCAGCCTGACTTTGTGAATTATCAGAAATTTGTTCATTTACTGATAAAACTAAATCACATTTTTCTTCAATGTTATCCTTATCTGTTATAGCAAAGTAAAATAGAGAAAGAACCTATTATGTCAGACCTTAGATACTTAATCACTTTTGGATTTTTGGCGCGAAATTTTGAAAGGGTTATTTTATAAACTGTAAAATAAAATTCACTTGGCTTTAAGGGAGATTTTCTAACTATTGAAGAACGAAAGAAAATAGAAATAGCAAATAATATTGTGAACTTATTTTTCCGGCCGGAGAGCAGAAATATTGGCCGACAATTACATATGATCTGAGACATTTCTTATTTTACTGGCCTAGGTAATGTAATATACTATTTCTTCATCACCAATCGAAAGTACGTAGTTCCCGGCTTTATTTTGCTCCGGAAAGAGCGACTTTGGTGGCCTGCTAGCTTGTTGCACAGCAACGCCCGCCACAGCGCTCGTGTTGTAAGTTGTAACTTAAACTGTGCTTAACCCCACAACTCAACATTATAGGGACAATGTACATAAGCGCTGCGCCTGCGCCGCGCCATGTTGTGCCTGCTCAGGTCGTGTCGTTCGGTTCCTATATTCATAGCTCTATTTTACGAATCTTACCTATTTACTACTATAAAACTCCAATAGAAATAGCGGAACGGCGCGGCGAAAGGCGTAGCGCGGCTACAGCGCGGCGCAGCGCGGCGCTTATGTTCATTGTCCCATACGGAAATAAACTTCGTGCAATTTCCATGCGGATAAAATAGTACATTATGCAACTAGTGCGCAAATGAGTGCGCAAAATAGGTCATTCTCGCAGTAGGGGAGTTTGTCACCCGAGCGCAGCGAGTGCGGGTGACCTATTGTGCACGTTTGCGTATACTATTTTTCCTAACGAGATGCGCAGAGTTCGATTTTACCCACTCCGTTAGGAAAAGATTTTTATGATAGTGTAAATAAAAACTGCATTTACATTGTAATTAAAAGAAATTGGTTCATACTTTGTTGTTTAGTCTTCACTACAAAGCGTCCAATTTTGTTTCATTTTAGAACCACACAAACATGCATAAATTAAATATGTTCTCTGGCAAGTGTTAGTTCCATAAAATTAATAATACTTTTCGCAACGTGTGCGTAAAGTACAACTTTACACACCGGTAGCGATCGAATATATGAGTGACCAGCGCATCCGGCCACGAGCGATTTTCAATTGCTACGAGTGTGTAAATCGTACGCTGGTCTTGTGAATATTGCTTTTTGATATCGTATGCGTAAGTAGTACCTACTTTACGCACACTATGTGTAAAAATGCCACTTTGCGCACTGAAAATAATGCGTAAAGTAGGTACTTTAAGGAGTTTAATATTAAAAAATAAATAATTTGCGATTATTACAATCAAAATTTTTTTATTTCTATATTTTATATCTTATTAGATCTCTTATTTGATTTCTATATTAATGTACAAAATTATAATATTATTTTATAACCTACTCATTTACGAAATAAAAAGTAAAACATACTTGAATTCACTATCAACTATATTTTCTTGTTCTCATTACCTTCTGCATGTGTTTTTGATGCCCGCCGCTATCAGTAAAAACCCCTGCTTCGCCTCGGCTTTGCAAAAGTCAGGCGGACATCTACCACTCATGCACCGCACGTATACGCACTCAGCTAACCGAGTAGCAAAAGCAGCAGCTAGCATGCAGATGCCGAGCACTGCGCGCTGCGCTACGCGAGGTGGCCGAGAGGGCGCGCTGACGCAGACTGGAAAAAAGCAGTAGATACATATGGCCGAGTGTGAGCTAGCAGCCGGCAACGCTATTTGATCAATTAACATTAATTATTGAACGTACTTTCAGCCGGGGATGAAGAAAAATAGGCCTCGCCTCGGGCGTCATATAACGCACGCCAGGAAATCCAACTTTCTGGCCTTGACAGAGTGAGAATGTGAGGGTAGATTAACCTCACATACTTATAATTATACCATCCTCTCAAAAAATTCTTGTCTCTCCCAGCAATTCCAGCATAAACAAAACAGACATGGCAGGCAAGAGAGCGTAGAAACTTTGGCTTCCGATTACTAGTCGAGAACTACTAAGAAGATTTATTGATTACCATTCAATAAGCACCGAACGCAACCTAACTTAATAGTTGATACCGCGCTAAATGATGCGATGGAGAGCAGGTTAGAGATATGCTATATAGGTATACTTCACATATTCTGGCGCTAACCAAACGCGTCATCTAACGATCTTAAACTGCATTTGTTTGATGGAAACGTCGTATATTAACTATAAACTTATTGTTTGATTCACGCAAATGAGTACATTTTATTGTATGAAACATTCAAAACTAATATTAAATATATATCTTATTATGCAATATTTTAATTTGATACAGTCAAAAAAATCACCGAACAAAAGTTCAACTATCTTAATCCATTTCATCGAAACGTTTTCTTCTCTCAGTATATAAATTTGAAATTTGTTAAATTTTCAAGTTTTATTTTTAATTTTTTCAGGAGAAAAAAATCGATTTTTGTTCCAGATGATCACAGGAGTAGTTGTTTACATCGCTTTGAAATTTCGTGGAGAGATAGAGTTTGCATATCTATTAGATAAGTTCGTTCGTCAAAAATATTTTTTAATATTACAAAGTTTCTTCTAGAAGTCACCCACGAGTAACTCATAAAATGTAAGGTTTTCGTAAATGCTTCTTATCTTGAAATCAGAAAAAAACAAATACAAAACTTTACTAGAACTAATTTAAAGTTGTATAATGTATTAACATTTAGTGTTATTTTTTATTCTAATAATTTTCTAATAGACGAAGATTTCAAAAGAACCAGCAGAGTAGCTATCTGGCAGTTCAAATAAAATTTTCCATATTGTGGATTTAAAAGGTAAAAAGATATAACGGGCTACCTGGTATATATATCCAAATATGGGGCGTTTCACCTCAATTCTCTCAGGCCGGGAAGCGGCCGCTTATATACCTCATTTTTTGAGCGCGTGCTCGCGGCATCAAAATATATCTATCGAAAAAAATTCGTTTGCGTTTTTGACGTATTTTATCGTCAGCTTTCTCGTGGTGAAATTTGTTTTTGATAATTTTCACGTTTAAAAAAAGGAAGGAAGAATGAAAGGAAGAGGAGAGAAGAAGATGGACGGATTAAAATAGATTTTATGAAGGTTATCGAAGTTCTGTGAAACTTTTAGATCATAAAATAGGAATTCTGTTCGAAACAAAAATTATCCCAGATGGACCGACAAAACTTCTACGAAAATTAAGAGTGGGAAGTTGTAGCTGAATGGTGTAATGAGCTTAGAGTCACAAGTGGTCAATTCACATATCCAGTTGGTTCCTGAATCGGCTGTTTAAACTGCTTAAATAAGAGCCAACTTGGAAAATGAGTTGACGGCTTATTGCTCTGAGCTCTTCATTTATAGCTGCTAGGGATTAGCGACCACCTTTCTAATAATCCAGGAAACCCTCGAAATTTTGGCTGCAATTATATTATTATTGTTCGAGCTTTTGGAAAGTTCGAAGATAGAGATTTGGTTAATTATGAATAGAACGTCTAGACACACTTAATCATATTTTATATGTTACAAACATTTTACAACATACATGTACTTGTATATAGCGTTGAAATAGGAATACATGTAATTTTAAGATTACTATAAATTAGTTCGACTAAATGCGTTTTATAGCTTACTTCAATAAATGCATATGAAAACCACTGTAGAATTCCACTGTTTAGCAAAATAAAGAAGCTAAGAAAATAAAGAAAGTAAAAGTATTAATATACCAAATCCTATAATTTCGAGTTGGAGAAATGAAGCGTTCAAATCAGCGGCTTTAATTTTACCCTTAATTTTAATCCGCTCGCGAACCTCTCTAATTCACCACACTGATTTTTATAGTTAAAATTTATTACCTATTGTGACGAGTTCAGACATCCTAAAAATTGGGTGTTTTTATTCCACTCAATAAAACAAAAGCAGCGCCTTTGAAACGTGCACTGAGCAAGCCGCTTCCGCCTCCCGATGTCTCCAACTTATCGGCGTTCAACTTTTCTTGCAGCTTTCTCCTCTGAAATACACCAAAACGGAAAATAAAGAAAACCCGAATGCCGTATGATTTCCACTCCCGGCCTCCCTGCTCGCGCAGTGGAAGCGTGCTGGGCCCATAACCTGATAGAAATGAATTTTAAACATACTCAGAGGTTAAAGGGAGGCCGACACAATAAATACTCAACCTGATATTATTTGATACAAAACAATTTATTTAGATCCTCTCTAAATCTAATTATACAAAACTGCACAAAGCAACGAAGAACTTATTCTCCCTCTCTAATTCAAAGACAGCACTGACGGGCGAACCAACAGCTACGGACGATGACTTGATCAGGACAGACGGAGAGGGACGTAGAGGGGAGAGAGGGCTCTCGCTAGTCGGCTGCGCAGTCGAGGCTGCGCGTAAGCGCACACGTGCGGACGAGAGTGGACTTTTCCAACAATAACAATAAAATTTAAAAGAGTGCCCTCTTACGGACGTTTTTCACTTTCCGTTATTTTGTACTTTACAAATGGCACATAATCAATTTTCAAACATAATTTTTTATTAGAAATCGATATTTTATGTTCGATCTTTTGCAATTTTTTATTATTTTGCTTTCTCATGGAGGAAGCTTTCTGTGGCTGAATAAAAGAGTTTTCGAGATAACATGTTAGAAAGATGTTTTGAGTCATTTGGAGTCAAAATATCATATTTAAAAAAAATGTCCGTATGTGTGTGTGCGCGGGTGTGGCTGTGGGTGTGGGTATGTGTGTAACCCTGTAACTCTTTCAATTTTGATCCAATCGTTATCGCACAGAGCTTAACATTTTTCTTTTTTTGCCAAGATTTTTGGAAAATAATAATATTATGTATTTTTTGGATAATATTGTTTTATGTCCATTTTTCACTTTTTGAAAAAATAATTTTCATTTTTTTTTAATGATAACATTGAGATATTTGAACCGGATGGGTAGCATTCAAAAGAGCATCAAAATTACTTATATTTAAAAAAAAAATTCTCTAGCTATCAATTTGAATCCATTGTGTCGACTAGTTTTTGAGAACAAAATTGAAAACCGAAAGAGAAATGAGTTTTGTATGTCGCACTATAACTGGAATAAAATTGGCTTAATCGATTTAAAATTTCTTGTAGAGGTAGATTTTGGATAGCTCTCTGTCGAGTTCTTTGGGCAAAATGATTGGTCCATAAATTTCAGAGATATTTGAGGTTAAAAATTTTTTAATTTTTTGTTTCAAATCGTAATTTCTCGAAAACGACTCGATGTATCAGCTCAAAATTTATAACCAATTTTGTATGTGATATAGGTAATATGTGTACGAATTTTCACCAAGATCGTACGATTACTTTTTGAAATATTTGATATTGGAAATTTTTGTATTTTAGAAAGTTTCTTTCTTTGTCGCCTGAGAACTACTGAAAAAAAAATCGGTTTAATCATGTTGAATTTTTGTGAAAATGTAAAGTTTATATATTTATTGTATAAGTTCTTTAGGTAAAAGAATTATCTCATGATTTTTAGAGATATTTAACTTTTTGAGATAATGGTATTTAAAATTATGTGTATTTTTGAAAATGACTCTCTTTGTTGCACAATAACCACAGTAAAATTGTTTTAATTTCTTTGAAATTTGGTAGAGATGTAGAGTTTGTATACTATTTATTATATGAGTTCTTATGGTAATAAAATAATTCGTTTATGAATTTCAGAGATATTTTAGGTTAAAACTGTTTTAGCTCTCTTTTCAAAACGTAATTTTTCGGGAACGGCTTTATGTATATGTTACTAAAAAATGGGAATGACGCGCGATACGCACGCGTGTTGTTTACTTGCTTTTTCGAATTTAGTAAGTTATTAGGTTCATTAGTAACATAGTAATTATTTTAACATTGCAAGTATATCCCGACGTTACAATGTATTATACTAATTTTTATTAGATCATTTTTCTGAGTGTATCACTTCAGACGAACACCAAATATGCATACTTAGATTATAAAAAGAAACTCATTTTGTTGATCACGTTGAATATCAAAAAACTGGGGGGGGGTGGGGGGTCCAGAGTTTCGAAGATTCACTATAAAATTGAAATCAACTATAGATGTTTTTCAGTTCGACAAACGATAATGTAGATTGTTCTTAATTTCGAAATTCTAAATTACGAAAATCATAGTTACGAATGTAACACTTCACCTACTGTCCAAAACATCCAATTTCATTAATAGAATTTTAATAGGGGTACAATATAGATACTTCGAAATAAATAGGTCGTATTGATGAAATACTACGTTTTGGACAGTAGGTGAACTGTTACATTCGAAAATATGATATTCGTAATTTAGAATTTCGAAATTAAAAACAATCTGCATTATCATTTGTCGAACTGAAAAACGTCTATAGTTGACTTCAATTTTATAGTGAATCGTCGAAACTTTGGACCCCCCCCCCCAAAAAAAAAAACTAAAAGATATCTTGTCCCACTGCAGTGAGCAAAGCGGCTCACCACGGGGTGCACGATCAGCTTTTGTTCAGCGCGCATGCTCAGTGCGGTGGGAGGGGACTGCGCAGTGTGCAGTGCAGCTGGCACTACCATCAGCCGGCGATGATGGCAGCACCGTCGGTGGCTCTATCGCCTATAAATACGCGGATGCTCGGTCGACATGGTCAGTTGTTCAGTCAACACCGACACGCAAGGTCCTTCAAGCTAAGGTAGCTTACGGTGCATTTGCAGATTAGAACGACATTTCATCATGTGTGACAAGATTAACATGAGTCTGGACGACATAATCAAACAGAGCGAGCTGCATCAGGCTGATGGCAACGTCTGCGTCGGTCGTACCCCTCCTGGCTCATCCCGCAAGGGCGGCGCCCTTCGGTCAGTTGTAAACAGGATGCCCGCTAACGGCGGCGGTGGTGCTGGCGGCAGCGTGAGGCACAATCGCAGTCGCGGCTCCATCACCCGTAATAACCGCAGCACTGGCAGAAATTTCATCGATGTGGATGCGACTAAACTGATTGTCTCCAACTTGGAGTATGAAGTTACGGACTGTGATATTCGAGAGCTGTTCAGTGTGTTTGGCCCTTTGAAGAGAGCGGGTGTGCATTACGACGGCTTTAAGAGGTCGCTCGGATCGGCCGACGTCATCTTCGAGAGGAGCTCTGATGCCATCAAGGTAAGCTATGTTTTTATTACTGAGTTATTTGAATTCAGAGCAACAGTTACTGATGTTTCTAAAACTTTTAAGAAAAATTTTCTAATCAATGCGAATCTTCTTCCAGGCGCTCAAACAGTACAACGGCGTACCACTGGACGGTCGCGAGATGAACATCCAGCTCAGCATTGAGGTGTCCGACATTAACCCTGCGCATACAGCAGTCTCTAGATGTTTCTCGAACCGACGTGGTTCTAAGCGTAGGACTAGCAGTGGAAGTCGCAGACTCACATACAAACGCAACGCTAGCACTGGAAGAGAATCAGCTGACGGCAAAGCTGCAGGAGGCAAGATGGCACAGAAGGAGGCACCACTGACTGAGGACCTTGATGCCGAGCTTGATGAGTACATCAAGAACAGCATTTCGATCACGTTCTGCCCATAAACCTGCCTGTCATGATGCGACGAGGCATTCTTGTATATGCCGGATATGCAAGTATATGAATGCGAATGAAAACGAAGAGAATAAGAAGAAGAACGACCTTTGTGCAAGACGAAAAGAAGTTAGTTGGAGCGGCACGAGGTGATGTGCCAACCTTTTCCACATCTCTCTTAGTTTTTTCCATGCATGCGAGCATGCGAGACGATTTATAATTAAGGTTGCAGTAGCTACAAGACGAAAATAGTGACACGTTGTTCTTCTTTTCTATCTTGATCATTCAATTTTAACTTGATGTTTCTACACTTCGTGTACTTGATAAACTATGTGCCTTAATTGTAATGACAGATTGTAACCTTTTATGTAATTTTCTATTCTCTTATGTAATTTGATAATAAATTCTGACGAAAATGTTAAAAACATATCTACACGATCTTCAATTTTTATAAATAATCCATACTTAACCCCGATAATTCCTATCTCCTAAATACTAATTAAGTAGTGTTCTCTACAATGCTTACACATATTTTTATAGATACATTTTAAACTATAATTTAATAAATTTTGAAGTACCCTTTTCAAAATAGCAAGTTTTAAGGGTATCCGGACAGTAGCTCGAAAATTTTTTGCTCGAATACATTTGCTCGAAATGACGTTTGCTCGAATATACATTTGCTCGAAAGATAATTTCCACCTATGGAGGGTCATTATTTCTTTAGTTACAAACTCAGATAAATGAGTAAATAAATAATGTCCATTCATAGGTAGAAGTGTATGAATTTCAAAAGAAATTAGACTCTTTTAACACACTTAAATAGAAACTTAATGATTTGCACATTTGCAAATGTTATTTAGAGCAAAGTTTTTTCGAGTCAGTGTTCTTTTGAGCAAATGTATTTGCCGCAAATCTTCATTCGAGCATATATCTTTCGAGCCAATGTATATTCGAGCAAATGTTCATTCGAGAAAACAATTTTCGAGCAAACATCCGTTCGAGCAAATGTCCGGTCGAGCAAATGTCCATTCGAGCAAATGTCCGTTCGAGCAAATGCCCGTTCGAGCAAATGTCCATTCGAGCAAACATCTTTCGAGCAAATGTCTTTCGAGCAAAAGTTTTCGAGCAACTGTCCTAAACCCATTTTAAGACAGTTTTATACATTCCTGCTTTCGCTCTGATTTTTAGGGGCAAAAAGTAGCCATAACGCTCGAGTGTGAAATAATAGTATATTATGTAACAAGGGGCGAAAGTAGCAGATTTTTCCCGCGAGTGGGTTTACTATCCGAGCGACAAGATTCTTCCCGAGGGTGCGTTTACTTCACGAGCGAATCGAGCGTTTTGTGTATAACAAATTACCGGTGATCCTTGCTTCGTTGGCGGCAGGGAGCATGTTGAGCGAGCCGCAACAGAATCTGATAGGCTGGGCAGGATTTTTGACCCCAGAAGGCCCCCATGTTATATTTAATTCCTAATGTCTCTCTCCTCCCGATGGTTGCGTGGATTGTCGAGCGAGGCGCAGAGAGTTCTGTACCAATGCATTCGTTAGTCGGACAACCTCTTGGACTCTGGTGGTGGTTACGAATGGCGTCTCGTGGTGTTGCATGTAGCACGTGTAACGCCTGGACTCTGGTGGATGAGTGAAGGTTTTGCGATGTCGCTGGGGACGTAACCGAAGACTTGCTCTGACGTGCGGCACTTTCTGGATGGCCACATGTGTGCACGACAAATACTATTTTACTGATCCAATTGGAAACAGTACAGTTTCAAAATACGAAAGTTCAAAATTCAGCGTTCGAGATAACAAGAAAATTAAATTCTTTAGTTATTGATATAAAACTCGATTGACTCGAATTATTCAAATATACAAAATTCGGATTCTCGGAATCGTTTGGAAATGCAAGGTAAACGATCGACACAAACACTTAAATTTAAGATATCGCTGATTTTTATTTTTAATTCTTATTGGTGGAATAATAATCTTATTTTATATTTTATTAGATTCAATAATAATATAGAATTAACTTTAAAATGAATATTTATATTATCAAAACCTTTAAAGTTCATCTATTCAATCTTATTTTTAATAATTATCGCAGTAAAGTTTAATAAAATATTTTGAATATTTAAAATAATGAAGAATTTTATACCATAAATTCATTTAAAATAAATTATAATTTAACATTTACATACATTGAAAAAAATTTTCCATTTTTAATTCCCATGTTATATCTACTTTTAACCTTAACTTTGATTGTAAAATTAGGTATTAACAAAAAAATTAAATTACGAAAAATTAATGGGTTTGAAAAACTATATATTAACACAAATCACTGTTTATTTTCAAAATATATCGACAAATACAGACGAATCACCGTTCGCCGGAGCATCGCTTTTTCATCGATCTTTCTCAGTAGGGGACCACTCAGTTGAGGTTAGATTAACCTCACATACTTATAATTATACCATCCTCTCAAAAAATTCTTGTCTCGCCCAGCAATTCCAGCATAAACAAGCCAAAAGAAAGTAGAAATTTTGGCTTCTGACGAGGCATTCTTGTATATGCCGGATATGCAAGTATATGAATGCGAATGAAAACGAAGAGAATAAGAAGAAGAACGACCTTTGTGCAAGACGAAAAGAAGTTAGTTGGAGCGGCACGAGGTGATGTGCCAACCTTTTCCACATCTCGCTTAGTTTTTTCCATGCATGCGAGCATGCGAAACGATTTATAATTATGGTTGCAGTAGCTACAAGACGAAAATAATGACAAGTTGTTCTTCTTTTCTATCTTGATCATTCAATTTTAATTTGATGTTTCTACTCTTCGTGTACTTGATAAACTATGTGCCTTAATTGTAATGACAGATTGTAACCTTTTATGTAATTTTCTATTCTCTTATGTAATTTGATAATAAATTCTGACGAAAATGTTAAAAACATATCTACACGATCTTCAATTTTTATAATTAATCCATACTTAGCCCCGATAATTCCTATCTTCTAAATACTGATTAGGTAGTGTTCTCAACAATGCTTACACATATTTTTATAGATACATTTTAAACTATAATTTAATAAATTTTTGAAGTACCCTTTTCAAAATAGCAAAAAATTAAATTCTCTAGTTATTGATATAAAACTCGATTGACTCGAATTATTCAAATTTTGTAACGGGCTAAAAGCTGTCCTCGATGCGCTATATCTCAACGCGGACTTGCCGATGAACGGCGCAGCAATTGACAGGCGCGAGCACTTACTCGTACCAACCCTCGATGATGAGCGGCCCGTCAGCTCCGTGCTGTTGCTCGCCGTCGGCTGCTTTCAGCAGCAGCCGCGCCTTTTCGCTCCGTTAAAACGCGCGACTTCGTCGTCGCGCTCTCTCTCAAGCGTGCTGCCCCAGCTGCTCAGTTATCACGCGAGTACTACGTACTCGCGACCGCGGATATACAAAATTCGGATTCTCGGAATCGTTTGGAAATGTAAGGTAAACGATCGACACAAACACTAAAATTTAAGATATCGCTGATTTTTATTTTTAATTCTTATTGGTGGAATAATAATCTTATTTTATATTTTATTAGATTCAATAATAATATAAAATTAACTTTAAAATGAATATTTATATTATCAAAACCTTTAAAGTTCATCTATTCAATCTTATTTTTAATAATTATCACAGTAAAGTTTAATAAAATATTTTGAATATTTAAAATAATGAAGAATTTTATACCATAAATTCATTTAAAATAAATTATAACTTAACATTTATATACATTGAAAAAAATTTCCATTTTTAATTCCCATATTATATCTACTTTTAACCTTAACTTTGATTGTAAAATTAGGTATTAACAAAAAAATTAAATTACGAAAAATTAATGGGTTTGAAAAACTATATATTAACACAAATCACTGTTTATTTTCAAAATATATCGACAAATACAGACGAATCACCGTTCGCCGGAGCCTTGCTTTTTAAATTATTGCATAAAAAAATTGTAAAACAAAGAATAGTCTATTTAAATTCCTTTTAAAAATCAATATAAATAATACTTATTTATTTATTTAATTATTTTATATAGTCAATTTTTATACGAAGAACTAAAGGTGAAATTGTTAAATGAGAGTACACATAAAAATACAAACATTCATTTACAAACAACAGATTTACTTTTTTCTTGTATAAGAACGACACTTGACTTTTTATAAATATTTTTTAAATTATTTTTCTTTAATAAATATGTAATATGATTGATAAGAAAATGGTAGAGCTCGCCCCGCGATTTATTAATTTAATTTCATGTTTTTTTGTTGTTTTTTTATTATTTAAATTATTGTTATTGTAGTTAATTTTTAGAGACCGCTGAGAAAAAGTCGCGAATCGTTGATGGGGAATTGGGGTCCGCACGTCATACAAATTTTGAAATAAAAATAAGTATTTTCTTTTAGACCGAATGTTTCCTGGTATAAGGGTAGGTACGAGCTCACGCCGAGAGCTTCGCTCATGATGGGTGCAGCGCGAGCTAGTTGTGCTTTTTTTGAGTCCACGGTCTCTTGTCTTCGACGTTATACAAACGTCGACGGAAACCTTCTTGACAAGAATTATGAATTTATTTTAAACCATATCGTATTATTTGACTCTTTCAATTTAACGTTTGTACGTTTAAATATGCAAAAATATGCTCTACAAGGAACATAGATAATCAAGGGGTGGACCCTTTATGATCAGTCCATAACTGCAATGACGTTCAAATATTTAAAAAAAAAAACAACACGCGTGCATTCTCAACTCTACGCTTCTCATTTCGGGATAATTCGCGCGCGCGTGCATGCGATTATCCTGGCATTTAGCGAATTGTTTAATTCGTTTATCGATTCCGGCACCGGTCAGAGCGCCCCTTCCATAGATTACCGGAATTACAATACTTAATTAAATACGCATACGATACCATTCGCTTTCGCGCACAATTCTGTAATTATTTCGCCGTGGTCGTGTTGTATTTCTGAGAACAGTTCGAACGGCTTTGTGATTGAAAATCGTTCCGGGAAACACGCTTGATAGGACTGTTTTGGGCGTTCTGTAATTTACCTCATTAACGGTCGTCTAATATTCGTCCGATGAGAGGGGAATTTAATTAATTGGACAACCATGTCGATGGATTTCTAAGTAGGGGTAGCGAATTTTCAGCAAATTCGATTTAAAAGATATTTTTATTATGTAGTTTACAGGAGTTTCCGTGTTTCTCTTTAATTCTGGTTGAATTGGTGGTTTGTAGAGTTGTAAATGATCTGTTTTTTTATTTCCTTTGAATTTATTCATCAAGTGTATTTAATTTTGAATATTTTATCAAATGTCGTAAATTTAATTCTACAGTGTGTTTACTATTTCATTGGAATTTTCACACTTGGTTTTTACTGATGAAGCTATACAAATGCATCGAAATCGAAACTTGAATAAATCTATTTCTACCTGTTGTTGATAATTCTAAGGGTTTATCTAAACTGACTCTATATTTTTATAAAAAGCAAGAAATACTTGGTCTCTGTTAGTAGTTGGAATTATTAGTTGGGTTTATATAAACGGTTAGAATTATTTATTATCATTAAACATCGTTATTAGTAAAACCATTATTATTCTAATTAAAAACAATAACTGTAGAAGCTCAATTTTAACTATAATTATTTAAGATAATGATGACAGTGACAAAAAGTATCTCTTAATAAAAGTGAAAAACGATCAAAACAAAGTAATTAAAAATTATACTATAATTTGTAATACCCTTATTATAATTTACTTATGCCTGCATTTAAGTTTTAGTCTAGAATACACAATACAATACGACAATGTAACAGCCAACCTCTTCACCATCGCACTTCACCAAATTCTCCTAGAAACTTTGCAAATCTTGTATCCCATTGTCGCCTAACCGGGATGAATTCCAGCGTTTGTACCGGTTGAATTGTTATAACGTGCGCGCGTGGGTGGATGAGTGCGTGCACCGCGGTATTCGTTGGCGCAATTTTAATGAAATCTGATAATACGAGAGCGCTACGCGCGCGATCATGGATGTAATAATGCGCACGCTTTGTCCGGCGCCCTCCCGCTCGCGTCTGGCGCGGGTGTTATTAACTGGGATTTAATTACGCGAGGCGATTACAATGGAAAATACCAATGGAGGGAGAAGGTAGGAAAAAAATGCGCGATTGCAGTGAGTGCAGCGGCTGGTTTGTAGTGCTGCGTGGATTGATTGAATAATGGTTGGATGAGGTTTGTGTAATTCGAAAGATGTTTTACGGTGCAGCGTCATTTTTAGGACAGATGTATAATTTTGGAAAATGTCGTTAGTTTTATCTCAATTTTTTATCTTGAAAATCCAAAAATGCTGATCTGTAGTATATGAGTATAACTAATTATTTACAATATATTTGTTAATTTGTAATATTTGGGTATTTATTTATCGGAATGTTTACTACCCACAAAATTTTCTCTATTTTTGTTTTGGATGATCGTTTTTTCCACTTCAATTCTAGAATCTGGTTCAACAAATCTACTACTACTACTACTACTACTCGGTTGTAACATTTATCATATTAAAAATAATCACAACCACCCCTACTTAAAAATCACTTGATGTACCTTTTCTGATCTTGCATAAGAAACCGTCGAATAAAATAAAATTTTCCAAAATTCTTCCTTTGCGTACCGTTTGCAAATATTATCAACCTCACACTACCCCATTACCCAAACCGAAAAGCCTCTTTCGCACTCCAGTTTCCACAACCACGCAAACATCGAAATTCTCCAACCGCACTCGACACTCCACGCCCCAATAATGCAAGCCTTC
Organism: Torymus aiolomorphi; assembly: GCA_036365515.1. Lineage (NCBI taxonomy): Eukaryota > Metazoa > Arthropoda > Insecta > Hymenoptera > Torymidae > Torymus > Torymus aiolomorphi. The sequence goes on along the minus strand of CM070875.1, from coordinate 204,853,177 downwards.
CCCAATCGCGCGCAAGAGCAAGAATCAATCGCGGGTAATCTAGCGCTCGGGCCAATTAAAACCAATAGCAGTATCCGAGAGCGAAACTGATTTTCTAGCCGTCATTAACGGAGAGCCCGCGTACGTTCGTCGGCTCGCGCGCGCGGCTCTGTGATCCCTCTAATCATCCCATCATCAATCGCCGCTTCTAATCCGCACGATTGCCCGCGAATCCATTGTCGGTGTAACGGCCTCGATGATTAGCCCTACCCCTGCCTCCCGCGCGTCTTGCCACCGCGCGGCTTGTTGCTAGGTGTTCGTCGACGCGCGCCCGCGCGGAAGTGGAGTCGGCGCGAGTGGTGAAGTTCGCGGTATGAGTTGGGGCTGTGAGTGGTGTTTGTATTCGCGGATACTGATAATAAGTGATTGAGAAGTAATTTTCTTCGTTAGTGAAATTGATGAATAATTTGAATGGTTGAAAGATGTCTTTATAATGAGTCGTTATAAATGTATCTTACACGTGTAATTTAACAGTCAGATGTATGTATATTGCATTTTAAATTATAAAACTCAATATATCCAATCTGTTAACGCGTTCACACCACACTATCAGCACGAATGTTTGTATCGCGCGTTGGAGTTGGCCTTAATTTGTTATATAAAAATAGGGCAACATTTCAAATATTATTTACTCTTCATTACAATGTGAAGCGTCAAGCGTATGTGATAGTTCGGGTTAGACTAATTGTGAGGCAGTAACGTGCGTGACGATCTTCGTGTCTCATAGAGGGTGACATTGTAGAACGAGCAAAAAACATATGCATAGTGTATTTATGATAAAAATATTATTTATTTGGATCGAAGTCTCGATTTTTTGCGAAAGAAAGTTTAGTTGATGTAAATAATTGGTTTGCATATTTGTCATGACTAAGTTTTGAAGTAAAAATAAATTTTATCGAATTCTATAAATGATTAGATCAAGGGCTTATGTCCATTTAATGTTTAATGAGTAAATAAATAAATTAGAAATATGAAACATTATCAAGCGTTTAATAGTGTGCACATAATATGCCATCTTTGACTCTAATAAATTATTCTTTCTAGACTATTCTCATGTCTTTGTTAATGTTCAGCAACCACTTTTTCTCAACATAGCCACCCTCCTCGACCGCTTTATCAAGACCAAGTCTTCCCAACCACCCCCGACAGATTCCATTTCCAAAAACCCACTCCACAGCGCTGTTACGCCCTCGCACACATCCCACCCCGGCATTGCAAAACTCCCGTCCACGCACGCCCGCATTGGTGGCGGCGGCGGCGTCGGCGCTTAATCCGCGGCGATCCGATTTAATTGAGCGATTAACGGCTAAACATCGGCCCCCGCGCGCTCTCGCTCTATCTCGCGCGCGCCCGGAAAATATAACTCAAGGATATTTATGGCCGGGATTAGTCGCGATAATTGGCCGTGTAATATACAGGAGTCGGCGCGTGCACCGGTGCACATATACATACACGCGTGTGTGTTGCATTATCGCGCGTGCCCGCGCGAGGGAGAGTCGTTTTTAGCGATGGGGTTGCTGCTGTCGGAGCTGCACGCGCAATCGTTCGGTCGTCGTGGAGTGAGCGGGGGAATGCGGGGTGCGCGAAAAAGTTGTGATTCAAAATCGTGTTGATTAAAGTATTTTAATACGGTGATTGGTTAAGTCCTGTGTGTGTGTATGTGTCTTACAAGGTTTTGGTATATTTGGACTTTATGTAGTAGAATGCCTTATGAAATGAAAATTATAATAATTCCGGTTTCTTGATATATATTTAGTTGTTAAAAATTAATTATAAGAATTTCTTTTCTTTCAATTTCCATAAGTAGATACTTAATAAGTTAAATGTTAGAATCATATTCGAGCGATTCATCTTGTTCTGCTGCCGCGCGTAAGAGGCAGCCAAGTTCAAACGCGCGAATTTATAACTAAAACAATTGGGTCTGAGTTATGGGCTATAAAAGTCAAAAAAGTAATGTGAAAAATCTGATTTCTTAAGGATTTATACGCTTTATGACGAAACTTTTTGAACTTTTATTCGTTCAATTTATATCAGTAAACTGACGAGGTGGATCGTATATTATTTTTTATTGTCGCATCGCGTTATCCTAGTCCAATCCCGATGATTTACAATCCTTAAAATTAACAATAACGATTATTCTGTAAAAATTTTACTTTACCATTATAAGTAATAAAAGTGTATAAAGGTTAAAATCTAACAATAAATAATTTGTTTTTTAAATCCGTTTTTGTTATCTCATAATTTAAATTTTCAATCAATCATTACATAAACCTAAATTTTTGTTCAAGAAAATGCTTGTTATGCGTAAACACACATTTTTTAAAACTTTTAAAACTCTCTACTACTCAATCTACATTAACAGAAAACAGTATAACAATTTCACCGTATCAAACACCCTAAATCGTGCCCGCTGAAGACTCTCTACCGTTTATTCAAAATAACGACCCCCACCATCGCATTCCCACACCCAACCACAGCGAAAGCTCAATTTTTCAGCACTTACAGCCATCACCACCACCCCCGCGCTACCACCCCTTCCAGATATAGTACAGCTCGGCGTCCGGTCTCCACGCTACCCTCGCGCAGGAAGGGATACGAGAGAGAGATAGGGTCGCGTCCAGTGCCCGGCGTCAGCTTGTGTAACTATCGGTAATTAATCAGAATCATCCCTGCGCTGTCGCGCGTGTGTGTATCGCCGGCGTAGTTAACCAGTGACGTCACGCCCGTGGCGACATCTGGCCGGGCACTCGCCCGATCGAAATGGCCGGGCAGGCTGGTGTCCGGTCGTTCGGTTCCGTCGTCGTCGTCGTCGTCCACGTCGTCGTCTAGCGTGTTTTCGCGAGGGCCGAATTAATTCGACACTCTGTGAGGTGGTGGAAATTTACATATTATACGTTGGCGATGGTTCAGGAATTTTTGGGGGTGTTTTGGGAAGGTGAACCCGAGATTATTTTTTTCTTTCAATTTTCTATACCTAAAGTTTTAGTGTTTAGTTAAGTCACTTATTTCAATTATTATATATAAAAGCATAGATGTATTATTGGCTATACAGTCGGTGTCAGAAGTTAGTTTTTATTTAAAATATCAATAATTTGTTATATGGGGTTGTTCTTTTCTTTTTTATTTGAAAACTATGTAGGAGGGCATAAGACCAATAGTTGAAGCTTCCAAAATAAGAAATCAGATACAAATTTTTGAAGTATTTCGACTTTTAAAAATCATATATTCTAATACATTTTTAATTTCATTCATCAAGGTGCTGCATCTTCAAATTTTATTCAATTCTGGTTTTGTTGGTCTTATTTTGTCCAGGAGAGAATTATTAATAGACCCACTAACTCAAAAATCAAAACTAACTTTATATTTAATATAATAAACATCTTAAAGTGTACAGTCAACTTAAAAAGTGAGTTCCCTTTTTATAAAATTAAACTTTAATGAAAACGTAAGACATATTTTTTTATTTTTGAGTTAGTGGGTCTATTTATAATTCTCCCCTGGACAAAATAAGACCAAAAAAACAAGAATCGAATCAAATTTGAAGATGCGGCATCTCGATGAATGAAATTAATAATGTATTAAGACATGTGATTCTTAAAAGTCGTAATACTTCAAAAATCTTTATCTGATTTCTTATTTTAGGGGCTTATATTGCTCATTTGACTTATTTCTCTAAAGTTATTTAATAAAAAAGTAGCAAAATGGTTTTATACTTAATTATCAATTTTAGTAATACTGATATTCGACGCCGATAGTATAGCCCATCATCCTTAAGAATTATATTCTCGTTGGTTTCTGGTTATTTATATTTACGCGCTGCAGTAATATCGATTACTACATCAACTTCATAGCATGAATTTCCAGTTTCATATATGCAAAAATCCCTAAATAATCTCCCGCGCGCTTTCGCAATAAATATCCATCGTAATGTGATTATAAAAATATAACCAAAATATCGACACTCTTCAGCTGTATCCGCTTCTCTCGTCCCTTTACATGTGAACTTTTCTTTTTTAACGTAACCGCGAAAGCGATATATCTCGAGATGAACGACGTCTTATCAAATAAGTATTCCACGGGATCATCAATAGTAAAGTCGGCGCAATTGGATTTCGATTTGTGCCCAGGAAACGTTAATCACACGAGCCACAGCTACGGAATATGTGCTCACGCTTTAATGCTCCAATGTTTGAAACCAGTCTCCGATAAAGTCAGTGTATGCTAATGTGTTCGGATAATGAGTATTGCAGACAATAAAAATATTTTCTTTCATATGATACTAGCTCAATTGAAACTTTTATTATTTATTAAAAATTTAATGCGATGAAAAAAGAAAAACCGTTCTTAAAAAGTGATCGTTATTTTAAATAACTAGCAAAATCCAAACGCGCTGCGCGCGTACTATTTTGTTTTTTAGGTTATGAATATATAATTTTTCATTATGATTGAATTTTAATTGGTTTAAATGATAGAATAATCAGATCATTTTTCAAAGCATGACAAAATTAATCTTTTTATTCTAATTTGATTTTATTATTTAGTTTTAAATAGTTAAGAATAAAAATTCAATTCCAAAAATTCAAATGTAGCGGAAGTAGCGAATTTTCGCGCCGATTCCTTACAGACCAATCAAAATCACTCTTTAAGTGCTTCATAACATCCAGCCATCGTTTTTTTAAGAGAGGATGAGATTGCATTAGGTAACTTTCGTCCATACAATTATATTGAAAGTATCAACTTTGATGTTATCATCTCTGTTAAAAGCATGATGACGGAAATGTGAAGCCGAAATAAAATCTTTGCGATTGGTCAAGTCCGTTTAAATGAAACCCGTGATTGGTCTGCTGTGATGTTAGCTATTAGCTTCAGGTCTTAAGGTAGTTCATCACACATAGGGTAGATGTCCGTATTAGTGTGGATTTAAGAAACTCTTCAGTTTTGTCGCATAATAATAGACTATTTAAGCAGTCTCAGATATTCCGGGCAGGTTTATATTGATAATAAAAGTAATAATCTACACGAAACAATTTTTTTTTATAGAAAAATATTAATATTTACGAAAGTTACAAGCAATGTAAAAAAAAAAAGTTATACGCATTTGTGTGCTCTAGTAGACAACAAAGTACAGTTTTGTGTACCCCGTATTAGTGTGGATGTACACGTTTGTGTGCCCCACATTAGTGTGTCTTGATAATATTATCATTGCCAACAAAATTATTTTGTTAACTATAGTGCATTTATAATCAATTTCTAACCCTTGTTTACATTGAATGTTAATTAATTCCAATACGGTAAAAACTGCTGAAGGTCGTCAATGCGATATGAAACAACGTTTGTGCGCAGAAAACCTAACCTAACTTTTCTGTTCAAGCGCTGATACGAGCATGCTTGTATTGTATTTGTGCACACACAAATCTGCACAAGTCGTTTTTTACTGCCCTATTAGTAGACACCATTAATTAAATATTAAAATCAATTGAAAACCTTTATATTAAGGTTTATTATATAACATAATATTATTTTATGATGTAATCAATGGTACCCCACATTAAAATCCTTCCGAAACATTATTTAATGTTACTTTTAAAAATGTCATTTCTTAGCAAGTTTGGACAAGGAAACACCGTGAGACACCGCAAACCGTGAAACATATTTTTGAAAGTTCTTTTTTAATGTTATAGTAAATGAAAACAAATTAAGTAATTAATTCTATTTAATAGTATATTACGATATGTGTGACTTAAGTGGCCCATTATTGCACGGCGTGAGGTTAGCGCCCGAGCGCAGCGAGGTGTAATAATATAATGTAATAAAACGCCGTGTAATAATGAGCCACTTAAGTCACGAGTATCGTATACTATTTTATAGCTCGTGTGATGTAAATCCGCCATATTCTTATTTTATTTATTTGTGCTTATTTATAATGATAGTTGGAACTTGGAAGTGGGGCGGGCGAAGTGTGGGGCGGAAGGGGGGGGGGGGGCCCGCCCTGAAAAAGTTAATAAAACATTATTTAAATAATAGAATACCTGATATAGAATATGGTTATTATTGAATCTAGAATATTGAATATATACACTGACAGAAATAATCTGGTAAAAATTCTTATGTTGTCGTGTAAAAATTACCATGTTGGAATCGTAACTCGACCATATGTCGGATTTTTAGCAGAATTTGCAATACATGTAGGAAAAATTCCAAGTCTAACATGGGAATTTTTTTATAACTGATTTTAAAGAGCGAAAAAAATTATTTCATCTTTTTTTTTAGGAGTGGGGGAGGAGCGAGTATCAGACACATAATTATTATATTTAGACAATACAGAAGTTATTTTTGAATTAAACATGATTAAAGAAAATTTATTAAATAAATTAAAAATTTTTGACGACATCGAGACTCGAACCTGGAACCCTTGGCACGGTAGTCGGGAGCGCTAACCACTTACCTATAAAGACATATGTCCTACAAAATTTTGGAACTTGTATATCCCCAAACGTAAGATATGCGCGCTAATTTTATAACAAATTATGCTTTAACTCGAATAATACTATTCTCTATTTTAGCGTAATTTATTACAAATGTTATATATTAAGAATATTGTTTAACATTTTATAAATATTACCAATACCTTAAATTAAACAAGCTCATTTATTTATTAATGAATTTGTATTTTCGATATAATAGTTTTTCACAACCTTCCTTAAAAATATTACAAATAAACAATTATTTTAAAAATTGTCTCATCATAAAAAATAAAAAAAAAAAATAAAAACAAGTATATTGGATTAGAACGGCACATTCAGTTGTTGCGTTTAGCGTTTGTGTTTTGTCTCGATGTTGCCAAGGTGGATTGAGTTTGTTGACATGTATCTGTCTGAATCTTTCCTATTTTGACATTGAAGAGGTCAACTTTTCGTGCACTCGCGGGCTGTTTACGATTGAACGTGTGAATTCTTACTCTAAAACTCTCTCAATTTTTACCATGCTAGCCTGGGAAAATGTACAAAAGATAAAGTTCCATTAGCCACGTGTTAATTTTTACTATGCTGGCATAGGAAGTTTTACTTGTGACATTGGACTTTTTCATATAAAAGATAGTAAATTTTTCGATTTTAAGCAGTTGTGGGCAACTTCCAAGAGCAACATAGGAATTTTTCCCCGGGTTTTTCTGTCAGTGTACATAAAAAAATCATAAAACTAGATTCTTGGCAATTTGATTTGTATCTTTAACAATAAGTTGAAGTTTATGAAAGTGAAAGATTTGTATACGTTATATCATTAAAGAGAAAGACTTTGAAAACTAAAATCCATATTTTAATATTGAATATTTAAAAAGCGCGCGGTCTGCTATCCCATAGCAGATGAAACTAACCTATAATATAGACAAGCCTTATTATCATAATTTTTATTTATTCTTTGTGGTTTGTCAACTATTAACGAAGTTTTACTTCTTTTCCTGTTCATTCTTATATGTAAAATCGTATTTTTGAATAGTTTTGGTAGATAATTGGCGTTAATTACGTGTCTGTGACTTAAGTAAATTCATTATTTCACAGTGTAATAATGGGCTACTTAAGTCACAGCTAGCCGTGACTTAAGTGCGGATTTAGGTCACACAGTGCTATAAACTTAATTAACTATATACTTTATGAAAAAAAATAGTTTAGTGTTACTTTTTTACTCGTTCATTTCTAAGATATGTTTTAATAATAGGGATCGCTACCCCACATAGCAATATATATAGTTATTCGTAATGAATTTTTTTTAGTTTTGTCTTTTATATTTGATACAACCAGGTCAAGTTTATTCGAATGATGGGAGTCTTAAGAAGTAGAAAACATTTTTTTCATTTAAAATTACGTAGTATTGGCGCTAATATCAACAATTAATTATTTTGAAATTTTATTAACACGTCGCTTCTATGCAAATTTTTATTATACATGCAATCGTATCGATCAGAGTCTCATTTTATATTGTTATATAACCGATCTGAACGGCGCTAGATCTCATTGTTTATCGAAATTCCAGTGGATTTCGTGAATTTTCGATAAACAATGAGATCTAGCGCCGTTCAGATCGATTATACAACAATATCCTTACCGCGAACCTACCCTCAACTTTCATAAGGAACAAAATGAGACTTTGATCTATACGATTGCATGTGAAATAAAAATTTGTAAAGAAGCGACGTGTTAGTGAAATTTCAAAATAATTAATTGTTCGTATTAACGCCAATACTACGTAATTTTGCATGAAAAAAATGTTTTCTACTTCTTAAGGCACCCATCATTCGAATAAACTTGATCTGGTTGTATCAAATATAAAAGACAAAAGAAAAAAATTCATTGCGAATAGTTTATATATATTGCTATATATGTGTGATGAACTACCTTAAGCGAAAGCGTAATTTCGAATAAACTTGATCTGGTTGTATCAAATATAAAAGACAAAACAAAAAAAATTCATTACAAATAGCTACATATGTGTGATGAACTACCTTAAACCTCTGCCGTGGGTTAAACCTCCTCTAACTTTCATCGATCGCATCAAGCTCATTTCAATAGACATATCACTCCAGATTTCGGACCAAAATTTGTCAGTTAATCTTATAGTAAAATGACATTCTTTTGTAAATTTTTTATACTTAACAGGGTCCATTATATTTTCTAATTCGTGCATATCTTGTAAATATAACTAACAAGATTTTGCATACAAATTATGTCCTGTTGCATAAAAATACGGCATCATATTTTTGCCATTTCCAAATGTAAATTCCAATTGCCGCTTCTTTCAGCAGCTATAAACTGTTTTAAAATGGTGACAAGATTGAAATATTGTATCCACAACTCAGCTACTGGCCCTTTTTGTCTTAAGTCACTCATGGTGCAGGAGAATTTGTCTATAATTTTCTTAAAAGATAGCGTTTATAATGCGTTTAAAGTTTTCGATGATTTTGACCAACTCAACTTCTTCTTCTAACTAGGAGAGGCCGCGAATTCTGGATCACGGATTCGGCTCAAACTTTGCGATATGTTTTTAGATGTAGAAATATAATGAAAGCTGCAATGTTAGATCCTAACGCTCAAAAAAACTGAAGTTCTGCGCCTTTTTAGCTGTATTTTGAAAAAAGGCTTGAAAAAATCCTCTTCTTGAAACGGTAACCATTTAACTCCGGGGAGTCTTAAATAATTTCAAACATAGAAAATAAAACTAGAGAAAATGAGCTTTCTTAATAGTTTTGAATTTTTAATCGGACTTCAACGAGCCAATCTCTTATGCGTTAGTCGAATGTCTATTCTCAAATCGAGAAAGGTAGCTTTAGTTTAAGCTTCCTCCTCTCTCGATAAGAATTTTTTGACAAACGGCGACACACATAAGAGAAAAATTTTTTAAAAAATGAATAACTATTAATTTCGGAATAAAGTATAATATCGGGGAGTTTCGTCCTTGTCGTACTTGGCGGACTCGTCAGGAAGACCCAAGTAGACATATCTTCGACTCCAAAATAATGAAATTACTGTGAATTCTTATAGTGTGTAAGTTGTAATTTTATATGTGGATTTGAAAAATTGGTTGCCATCTAGTGTTAAAAGGTTGGAACTAAGATTATACATTCTTATCGAGAGAGGAGGAAGCTTAAACTAAAGCTACCTTTCTCGATTTGAGAATAGACATTCGACTAACGCATAAGAGATTGGCTCGTTGAAGTCCGATTAAAAATTCAAAACTATTGAGATAGCACCACGAGCGCTTACAACATATTTAGAATCAAATGGCATTCGGACACTAAAATGCCTTTCCTTGTATAATCTTAGTTCCAACCTTTTAACACTAGATGGCAACCAATTTTTCAAATCCACATATAAAATTACAACTTACACACTATAAGAATTCACAGTAATTTCATTATTTTGGAGTCGAAGATATGTCTACTTGGGTCTTCCTGACGAGTCCGCCAAGTACGACAAGGACGAAACTCCCCGATATTATATTTTATTCCGAAATTAATAGTTATTCATTTTTTAAAAAATTTTTCTCTTATGTGTGTCGCCGTTTGTCAAAAAATTCTTATCGAGAGAGGAGGAAGCTTAAACTAAAGCTACCTTTCTCGATTTGAGAATAGACATTCAACTAACGCATAAGAGATTGGCTCGTTGAAGTCCGATTAAAAATTCAAAACTATTAAGATAACACCACGAGCGCTTACAACATATTTAGAAAATGAGCTTTCATTTGCTTTTTTAAGAATTAAAAAATGTTGATTCCTTCAAAAGTTATGTAAGTTTAAAATTGAGCATCGGAAGTGCATCAAAATATGCCGGCAGTCGAACAGTTTAATTTTAGGGATTAAAAAGTGCATTTTCAATGCTCTATTTTAAACTTTTATAACTTTGGAAGGAATCAATATTTTTTAATTCTTAAAAAAGCAAATGAAAGCTCATTTTCTCTAGTTGTATTTTCTATTTTTAAAATTATATTTAAGACTCCCCGAGGTTAAATGTTTACCGTTTCAAGAAGAGATTTTTTTCAAGCCTTTTTTGAAAATAAAGCTAAAAAGGCGCAGAACTTCAGTTTTTTTAGCGTTTGGGTCTGATATTGCAGCTTTCTTTATATTTCTACATCCAAAAACATATCGCAAAGTTTGAGCCGAATCCGTGATCCGGAGTTCGCGGCCTCTCCTACATAAGTCAAATTTTATATTAGATATAATAATCTGCGCTAAAGCTGCTTGAGTAAGGCTATGGGCTCTGACAGCTCTCGCATATGCATGCCCATCTAAAATGTTATCCGTCGATTTTTCTGCATAGATTTCACAGAGAGCATCCTTCAATCCACTTTCTGACATAATATACCCTATGCACCCATAAAAGATAAAAGCATGTGAAAGCCACCTAATCTTACAATAATAGATGATAATTCTTCACAACATATTAATATTTCTCGCGCTTTAATATACAAAGGTTGGTCAAATGTGATAAAGCTGTGTTTTTGCTTTAAAAATTTACATTTTCTGTCTGCTTCTAAAAGTAAAGTACATCTCGTGTCATAATTACTCGCTGGGACCCCGTTAGTCAGAACCTTTAGCAGATCTATTAGCTGTACCTTTTACCCATTGATTAGAATTTTCGGAACATTTATTACCTGTACAGACCCTAATTAAGGCCGCCAAATAGTCGTATTTCCCCCGGACTAAATACTCAGTATTATAGTAATGACAATTTAATTAGGGGGAATTCCAAAGATAAATATTTAAGGGTTTAGAGAGTTGGGACAAGCATAGACATAAGAGAGATAGACTGCGGATGTAGGTTAACGAGAGTGGCACCCGTTGAGAGAGACAGATGCATAGAAGAAATATGTAATAGAAGGTATGCTGTCTCTCTCTAATGCATGTGCGCGAACATGGTTAGAGGTGCCCATAGACATGAGAGATAGACTGCGGGTGTAGGTTAGCAAGAGTGGCACCTCTAACCATGTTCGCGCACATGCGTTAGAGAGAGACAGCATACCTTCTATTACATATACCTTCTATGCATCTGTCTCTCTCTCTCAACGGGTGCCACTCTCGCTAACCTACACCCGCAGTCTATCTCTCTTATGTCTATGGAGGTGCCACTCTTGCTAACCTACACCCGCAGTCTATCTCTCTTATGTCTATGGGGACAAGTAACTAGCAATAATAATTTTATGCAAATTACTTTAAATAGATATGGTTTTGGAAATATGAATTTTATAAAGCCTTTAATAAGCTAAGTTTATATTATCAAAAAAACAATAAACCTTTACTTTATAGTTAAATCTTTAATATACACACACACACACACACACACACACACACACACACACACACACACACACACACACACACACACACACACACACACACACGCACACACACACACACACACACACACACGCACACACACACACACACACACTCTCTCTAAAGTTGAATAAGTGAAATTTTCACTTCAAAATAAGTAAATTTCCACTTATTTTATAAGAGAATATCTTTTTTTGCGTACCAATAAGTAAAATTTTAACTTATTTTATAAGTGAATGCTCTTTTTAGTTCAAAATAAATAAATGTCCACTTATTTTATAAGTAAATCCTCTGTTTTACTTCAAAATAAGCAAATTTTTACATATTTTATAAGTGAATGCTCCCTTTCACTTCAAAATAAGTGAAAAAAATCACTTTAAAATATGATCACCGTTTTTATTACTTAATCAATAAGTGAAACTTAATCTTGAAAAAAATATGCTTTATAATCTACTTATTTAAAAAGTGAAAATATTATTAGTATTTAAGCACTGATTATGCATTTCAATGATCTATTTATTTATCTATTTATTATATATTTATTTTCTGATTTGTTTTCTCGTATTTTGCATTTTTACAATAACTTTCGATATATTATACTTATATAATAAATTAATTAGTTTCAATTTTTGCACGGAGTCAAAAGTGTCGCGTATACATCGAAATTTATGGACCAATCATTTTGCCCAAAGAACTCGATCTAGAACTATCCAAAATCTACCTCTACAAAGAATTTTGAAGCGATTAAGTCAATTTTATTCCCGTAATCGTTGGACATACAAAACTCATTTTTTTCATTTTTTCATTTTTTCCTCAAAAACTAACCAACAGAATGAATTCAAATTTTTACAGATTATATGTATTTATATTCTGCATTATCATGAGTTAAAAAAAAAATTGATCGTTTGATTTCAGTAAATTAAAAAAAAAAAAACACGTTTTTGTTAATAACAAAAGAACCGAGATAGCTAGAAAATTTTTTTTAGAAAATATAGATATTTTAATTCTCTTTTGAATGCTACCCATCCGATTAAAATATCTCGATCTTATTATTAAAAAAAAGCAAGATTAAATTTTGAGAAAATCGAAAATTCGAAATAAAACAAAAACGCATCGGCACAAACAAAAAAACGAATTTTTGACCCGCAATCACACAAAAAAAACCGCAGCCTGTACATTGGCACTTAGCTTCCTCAAATTTTCTCGGTTAGTAATATAATTTAAAACTCTTTTTCAATGATTTAAGATTGAATTGACCAGTGGCGCGAACATTTAAACGGTTAGAGAGCTCTCCTTAGTATTTTCTACAGTATTCCATTAAATAAATTTGGTTGATCAGAAAAATATGTCATTATTACTTTATTGGTAATGAAATTATAATACTCAATTGTTTATTACAAAATTATCAATAATTATTTATTTAGGATAGTCACATTTATTAATTTGGTATCAATGTTTGAGCATTACACGTTCTATAGCGTAGTACCGAGTGAGAGACGCAAAGTGGGTCTAGGATTTACTTAAGTAGCGTTCTATATCAAACGAAACAGTTTCAAAATACTGATGTAAGTACCTTACTTACCTTATTTAGACTAATTTTATACTTAGATTAATTTTATTTATTTTTAACAATAACTCTGGTAAAAATATTAATCAGAAATTAGCTATTTTTCACTTAACTTGATGGCTATAGACGAACATTACTTGTATTTCATAATTAGGTACCAATCTCAGTAATTCATACAAAATTCAAAGTAATTAACTTTTACTCTAGTTATTGTGCGACATAGAAAGTCATTTCCAGAAATACCAACATTTTAAATATTAAATATCTTAAAAACTAACCATAATCTGAATGAAATTTTACATAGGTATTGCCTATATCGCATACAAAGTAGTCTATAAATTTCAAACTAATACATTAAGTCGTCATTGAGAAATTACGATTTTGAAAAATACGAAAAAAAATTTTAATCTTAAATATCTCTAAAAATTATGAGACAATTCTTTTACCTAAAGGACTTATACGATAAAAATATAAACTCTACATCTCCACAATATTTCAACATGATTAAATCAATTTTTTTTCTAGTTATCATGCGACAAAGAAAATGACTTTACAAAATACGAAAATTTTAAATAACAAATATCTCAAAAAGTAATCGAACGATCTTGATAAAAATTCACCCATATATTATCAATATTACACAGAAAATTGTCTATAAATTTGGAGCTAATTCATCGAACCGTTCTTGAGAAATTAATACTATTATTCTACACTCGACCGATATGGCCACCTTTTGCCCCTGAATATCGGGGCAAAAGCGGCATATATTTCCCGCAAATCGCATTTGCGAGACGAAAGTAAAATTTGCGGGGCGAAAGTAATACAGCGGGATGAAAGTAAAATTTTGCGGGGCAAAAGTAAAATTTGCGGGGCGAAAGTAAAATGAGCGGGGCGAAAATAAATTGAAATTTATTTTTTTTTAATACTATTCGGTTTATAATATAAAAAACGCGTTGACTCGCTTTTCGGAGTCAAAAGGTGTCCACGGTCGGACGTGGAATAAAATACTATATGCAAAATACAACACGGGACGAAAGTAGATTTTTCTTGCGGATGATTACTGCCCTCGCGAGAATATTTTTCTCTCGTGTAATTAATGTGTACTCTCGGGGAAACTATTCTAGTTCGGGCAGTAAACCTACCCGCGGGAAAAATCTACTACTTTCGCTGTTTGTTGCTTAATGTACTATTATATATTATACATTTTTAATTTTTCGGAAAGTGTTCCCTTATATCATAAGATATTCTACTTAATTTTTTTAATGTTCTGAAAAAATATCCATCTGTAAGTTCAGCTGTTTGATGAAATTCCTCCCTCCCGTCTCTCCCCACACCATGCTTAACGTGGGTTCTGGAACCACAAAAACCACTGTTAAATTGTAGCACATTATCTTTCTCAATAAAGTCAGAGAGGCCAACTCAAGTTTCGAACCTGGACCTTCCCCATACATAAAACGCTATAACCGCATGAAATTCACCAAGTCACCGCGGCTCTATAACGATTGTCAATATTAAGTTTTAAAATCGCTTGGATTCACGTATAGTAATCAATAAATGTTTCATAAGATTTGATTTATTAAGTGTAGTTTAAAATACTTTATTGATAGTCATCTAATAATATTGAAAAGATCACACAGTCTATCAAGCTTAGTTTATTTACATGGTCAATACTCTAACTGTAGTGGTGTGTCGCCTATGACACAGTACAGTAGTAATTTATATTGTTTCTATGAATGAAATTGCTTATTATTTAGATACACTTCAGTGAATTATTTATTTCACTTGCCCTTATATTTGTTTTAAACGTCATAAATTATATTATTTCAATTTCTTAGGGGAAAATGATTTGATGGAAGTTTTTTTATAGCACTAAATTTCCTTCAAAATATTGTCGTTTGCCTGCTTGTAGTTCGCTCTGAATTATGATTAACGCGTATTCTCCTAAGATCCCTGTCACAAACTTAACTAACCACCGATTCCGCTTAATGTGTTATTATTTTTGCCAGTACTGTACACATTGGCTCTCATGTGTAAAAAGTACTTTCCATTTGGGGAGCTTGGGCAGTCGCCAGTGGTCGAGTCCCGAACTTTGTGAGCAGTTTACGTGCTACGATATAATTCATACATAAATCGTTATTTATTTAGAGTTTTTAAGTAAGGGAAAGTGCGCAAGATACGAGCAAAGAGGCAATTAAAAAGATCGAACATTGGCAACTGTCGTAGGCAGGAGCAACACTTGTTACCGCAAGTTATTTGATCGCTGTGCTCTAAATATCCGGAAAAATATTTGGAACTAAACATCCGATCGTAAGTATATATACTATTCGATCGGTAGATATATTTAGTTTTATTATAATATTTTAATTAATTAACATAATAAACACAATTCTTACATTCATTTTTACTTTTTAAATTATAAAAAAAATCCTTTATTCATTCATTTATCGTGGTTTACTTTTAAATAGATTTAAAATTATTTGAAAACTATAGGTAGATGATAGATCTTGACAGCTTCTATAATGTGAATCTTCGTCCTTTTGTATCCACGATTCTTATGTTGGAGCGTGTGTAATAGCATTTTAGTTAAGCCTTGCATGGGGAGAAATAAAATTACCTATATACTATAGAGCATTCC
The DNA here is from genome assembly GCA_036365515.1 of Torymus aiolomorphi. NCBI lineage: Eukaryota > Metazoa > Arthropoda > Insecta > Hymenoptera > Torymidae > Torymus > Torymus aiolomorphi. Next base: position 204,837,112 of record CM070875.1, on the reverse strand, counting down.
TAACTATTTTAGAGTTTTTTACGTCGTAGCGTTTGTCCCACTAGCAAAACACTATAAATGATTTTGTTGTTGCACACATACATGTAGGTACACACATATGAAAGACAAGGACTCCTCCCGCCAAACTCCAGTTTCAGATCAACTCCTAATCGACATAGGTAGTGTGAGGCATCACTGCGATATTTTGTAAATATAGTTTTAAACTTGTTAGTAGTGAATTCGCTATTCAGAATTTAATTGAAATGTAAATTGTAGGAGAACAACAAATCGCAACAGGACAAAAAAAAGCAAGCAAAATGTCTTCTAATGTTCTTGTTACTGAAAACGTTTATACTTGGATTGTAAAAAATTTAAATTTGCATTTACCATTGGAAACGGGGCAGGCTATAACTTTATCAACTTGTGAGATTGATCGCAAATCGTACTCACTGAAACTCTACCCAGGTGGAATCAGTAATTACGAAAATGATATACTTTTGGAAATTCTAAATAAACATGACTACAGAAACTACCGTTCTAGTGCATGTCTCGTTAACAAGGATGGAAATGAAGGTTTATATTTTTCATTCGATTTTACAAATAGTGGCCCATATTTTCTTATCGAGAGAAGCAAGATTACCAGTGATTTTTTAGCAAATGGCGACTTAACCGTTAGATGGATATTGTATTACCGCGCCGGTGAAGAGCATGAAAGCTTACCTAAAGAAAGCATCGAAAATATAACGGAAAAATGCAAACCAGCCGAACTCGATGACTGAGAAAATTTTAAAGGACGATGGATTTAGCGCTATCAATATTGTTGTTGACAAGCAAAAATTTTACGTGCACAAATCTGTCTTAGCAACTCAAAGCCGCTACTTCGCAGCCATGTTTGAGTCTAGCATGAATGAAGAGAAGGAGGCCGAAATCCACATCACAGATATCTCCGCAAATATCATGCGAAAAGTCCTTCGTTTCATTTACACGGGTAAGATAGACAGAGAAATGACAATGATAACCGATTTGTTAATTGCCGCAGATAAGTACGGACTAGATAGACTTTCAGCAATATGCGAGGAAGAAATTATGAGTAATACGAGTCTAGAAAATATAGAAAGTATTCTGACTGTTACCGATGGACGTGGTAATGTCGGTGAACTTAAAACTTTTGCGATCGAATTTTTTTACAAAGAATGCGAAGACGTTGTATGAAAATGAATCCTTCAGAAAAGTGCTACATTCATTATCACATGCGTTCGTGGTCGAAATACTGATTACTATGATGTCAAAAATATAAATTTTCTTTTTTTTTTATTGTATGTATTAAAGTTCACTAGTACATTTCGATATTTTTATGATTGCTTTATAATTTGTGAATCTAAGAAATCTATCTTTCAATCACTCAATAACTAACATGTTATTGTAAGCCACATTTTTCGAGCAAAGTCAGTTTCCTTTACGTAGCAAACTAATAAATTAATTTTTTTTTGTACTTTAGGTACGTATATTATAGTTTTTAATTAAATATATAACATATTTATTAACTAAATATAAATTTTCTTTTTCATCGTATGTACGTATGAAAGTTCACTTGTACACTCGTTGCTTTTTCAAATTTTATATTTCTTAATGTTACGTAAATAATTTAGAATTGTTGTATCTGTAAGAAATCTATACTCCTATCAATCATTCTTCATTATAATGTAGGAACAAAATTTCATCTGTTTTTATTTCATCCAATCATTTATGTATTTATCTGTAACACCAGCTTGAAATAAACTTGTTGTTTTGTATAACCGCTACATAAATAGTGGATTATTTACCAATAACCATATAGGATAAAAGTTTCAACGACATATCCTGAATCATATTTTACACAAATACAAATTTCTAACAATAATACATCACAAAATCTTGAATTTTATAATTTATATTTTTCAAATTATTCAATTAACACTTTCAGTGCGGTTAATATATAAGAAGGTTGGATGAACTTTAAAATGGCTGAATTAAATTATGATTCTGCACTTTTTAAAGTTTTGGTGAAAACGTTAATTGATTGTAAAAATATTTTAATCATTTACAATTTTTATAATGTCGTCGTACCGGAATGTAAGTGTTAATCCTATAAAATTTTTGTCAATGAAACTTTTTTAGTAAACTATTTTAATTTATAAATATACAATTTATGATAGGGTATAATTTTAATTTCTTTAAAAGAAAATTATATTTAAAAAATACGTTTTCATCGTCGAATGATATTATGACCAAAAACTAAGTGATTTTCATGGATCACGTACGTAATATTTAACAACTTTCATTTCGATTCTCGTTACCGTCAGTTTCTTAGGTAGCGCAGTCGCCATCTCGGCTGATCACAGAGGTTAAACTGCATTGACCGCGGTTAGTATTTGGATGGGTGACAGCGTTTTTTTCTGCCACTACCTCGTGTTGTGATGTCCAAAGAGAACAATTATTTTAATATTTAGTTTTAGTATAATATAATGTGATATATTTTTATCTGTACTACGTAAGTTTGTTTCGTAAAAATATATATCACTAATTTTTTATTGCTTCCTCCTAGCGGAAGCTTTGTGATAGTAATTTTTTGAGTTGTTGTAAAAACATGTTATAATTGTTTTTCGAGGTGTTAGGAATCAAAATACATCAGCTTCAAATTTATAGACGATTCTGTATGTGATATAGATAATAGTGTGCGAATTTTCATCTAGATCGTACGATTACTTTTTGAGATATTTGATTTTCAAAATTTTCGTATTTTACAAAGTCATTTTCTTTGTCGCATGATAACTAGAGAAAACAAAAATTGGTTTAATCATGTTGAAATTTTGTGGAGATGTTGAGTTTATATATTATTGTACAAGTCCTTTAGGTAAAAGAATTGTCCCATGATTTTTGAGATATTTAACGTTAAAATTTTTTTACGGTTTTTTTCAAAATCGTAATTTCTCAATGACGACTTCATGTATCACCTTGAATTTTTATAGACTATTTTATGTGCGATATAGGCAATACCTGTGTAAAATTTCATCCAGATTATATGGTTATTTTTTGAGATGTTTGATATTTAAAATTTTAGTATTTTTGAAAATGAATTTCTTTGTTTGTTTTAATTTCTTTGTAATCTGGTGGAGATGTAGAGTTTGTATATTATTTATTAGAAGAGTTCTTAGGGTAAAGAATTCGTTTATGAATTGCATAGATATTTGAGGTTAAAACTATTTTAGCTCTCCTTTAAAATCGTAATTATTCGGGAGCGCATTTATATATGCATATTAGAAAATGGAAATGACCTGCGCTATGCGCTATGCGCGCGTGTTGTGTACCTGCTTTTGCTTTGTAATATATAGCCATTTATTATTTTTAAGGTTAGAACCTTTATTTACTTCGGAAATCCCAGAAAGAGCACACAAATAAGGTAAAAAGCCATATTATGAGACAGTGTTTGATGGGTCAACAGAGGTTTTCGATTTTTAAAATTGATTAAAACTGATATCAGGTGAATTTTTTTCCAACCTTCGGCCTGGAGAGGAGGTAATCGCTCAAGTCGTCGAGTCACAATATTATTAATTGAAAATAATTATGTACTCTATACACGGTTTTATCTACAAATTTCTGAATATCTTCTTAATTCTTTATTATTATTTTTTAATTCAACGTTTAAATTTTCAAAAATTACGCCAATTTTCAACTAATTGTCTATCGTCTTTTTTACTATCTATCATAATTTTGTTATAAGAGGATATAACAACAATGAAACAAGATATGTGATACTGTTACAATATACGCTACATTGTCGACAGGGTCTACGACATATGTCTTTTTCTACATAATTTATTTTTAGGCAATTTTGCTCATTTCTTAAGCACAATTACCTCGTTTCAGTCACGCCAGCGTCAATTACAATTTAATTTGATCTGATTTAGCTTATCATAAGCGTCATTTAGGCATTACTTTTTCCTCATGATTTTTTTATGATAAAATAAAAATAACTTTATACATAGAAGATTGTAACGAATTTCAAATAAAATATTACTCTTTATAAAATGGTAATTATTTTTTATTTATTGTCAAAAATCAATTCATCCTCTCATCGAATATTAATCAATTGAAAAGCCAATCAACCAATAATAGCCATAATATTTCTTAGATAAAATATATAAATTTGAAAATATTACATTTAGATACTAGTGCGTGAAAGTGATTTTATCCTCGTTTGAACTTTGCGCCCAAGCGAAGCGAATCCATTGAAATAAGATGTGTTAATAATCAAATTTTTATTACGATTATTTTATATTTTTATTAAAAAAAAATATATAAAATAGTACATTACTTAAAAAGTGCGAAAAATTAATGATAATACGAGTCGTATACAAGTAGAGAATTATTAAACCAGAGAGCAGGTAATGTAGATTTAGTACATAATCTGATCACGTTTATTTTTCTTTATTTTTTTAACCGACTTAATAGTATCCGATCGGGCCGACAAAAATATGAGTAGATAGGTAATTTCAAGACCTTTCAGAAAATGGGCCTACTTTCGACCGATATCCAAACCCAGCGCAAAAAAAAATTATTTTTGATTTTTCCATATTTTTCTTATTTTTTTTAACCGACTTAATAATATCCGATAGGACCGACAAAAATATGAGTAGATAGGTAATTTCAAGACCTTTCAGAAAATGGGCCACACACACACAGACATTTTCTAGGAAACGCATATTTTGACTCAGGGAGCTCAGAAATATCGATAATCATCGAAATCTCGAGGACGAAAAATTTCACTGTTACCAAACTTTCTCTTTGAGAAGGCAAAGCATAAAAATTCCTAAAATTAATGAATTAAAAGTAGTTTTTTCCATAAAAAAAAAAAAAATATTCCTTTCAGGAAATCTTATATTTACGACTGTTAGATACAGAACTGTATGCATTTCAAGTATTTTAAGACCTGTCCTATGAAAATATATCGAATACTTTTTGCAAAAAGCTCTACCAAAGCAAAAATCTTAGCAATGCAATATCTCTAAGTAAAATTGGTCTACAGATTATATCTTGAAGCATTTCATCAGAAATTGTGCCTACTTACAATAAATTCTTAGTATGTAGAACTAATTATGTTTTGCTTCCAGGTGATTATTATGTTTACTTTCAGGTGATTTTGGCCTTAAAGACCTACAGGTTTATGACTCCCTTAATGGGCGGCCGACATAGACTTATACAGATAGACTGAGCGGTGTTGCGGGCCGCTGAGTACCCGAATTGAAGGACAGAGATATGCTGGTAGGCTCTCTTTCTCTCTCGCATAGCGGTAGAGTGGGGGATAGAAGGTCGAGGGGAAACAGGCTATGCGCATGCGCATAAAGCTCAGTTTCTTTGGATACACATAACCTCAAATTTTACAGAAAGTTTACAGATACAACAGCTCGAAACCATTACAACATTTATGTATTCTTCTTTAATAAAAATCCCAATAAACGATAAAGTATAAATAAACAAGTCTACGTATTAAATAAATTAAATAAATGTAAATGATACAGATCTCCATATATGTATACAGCCGCGCATTCTCCTCCTTCTCTCCACCACTATGACGATTAGAAAGAGAAGAGACGATTAGAAAGAGAAAGAGAGTTCGCCACTATTGCTCTTTCTTTCTAACGAAGGGCTTCGCGCCACTCATTGGGTGCTCAGTCTATCTGTATAAGTGTATGGTGGCCGACCCTAACCGAACCCTTCGCTCATTGGCCAAGAGAAGATGTCCGCTATACCTGGCCCCCTACTCCTCCTTAGTAGCTCTTCATCTAAGTATACCTGACTGACCGATCACGCATATAAATACGGCCATAGAGGGCAGAGCACTTCATTCGTGCATCCAACTTGCTAGCATCCAAGTCTCTTCAATTGAACTCCTCTACGCACTTGTAAGAATTTTGTACTCGCTTACCAGTCTTTGCCAAAACCATACGCAGATACTAGTACACTCTCACCAATCGGCACCCAGTTTTGGAAGACAAGCCAGAGTTAAGTGTACTTTTCGCCTGTGTTCACCCATTTGTCGCTGTACTTTGTATACACCCTAAACGTAAGAATGGAGTTTGGTGGAAAAACTTTCGCTGAGTCCTACATTAATTACGCCAAGAGGCAGACGTGGCCGTCCAAGAAAAGTGTTTCGTGCCAGGTCAAGTCCATCTGCACCTGTCCTGGACCTCGCGGCGAGGCGGAGTATGTAGAATCGCCGATAGAAAAGACCATGTGGGCGTGCAGGAGAATGATCGAGAAGCACAGCGAATGGGAGGATTATAGAGAGAACAGACGAAATGTAAGTTGATTTTCTGTAAAACCATTTTTTTTATTATTATAATATAAAAGCAGTAGTATTAATCTATTACTGAAGTGGTTATCGTCCTTTTGAAAAACTAAAAATTGTTTGTTTTTTTAGCTGCTCTACTGCCTAGAGGAATTGAGAAATCTACCGATTCAGTTATGCTCAATTAGTACAACCGGGATCGATCAGGTGGTTCTTCCTTGGCATCGAACTCGTCGGTCACGAAGGAGGCTATAGAGTTACTCGATCGTTGGCAGTCGGCCTATGATCGCAGACATCTCAGCCGCCGTGACTTGGAAGATCCAGGTTACGAGTCAGACAACGAATCCGTGCTGCAGCCTCCAGCGCTACCGGCCTTCATGTGGCTTCACCGATTTAGGCAGAGGCTGAGAGCGGAGATTCCATTGGACGATGACGACGACAATAACGACGATTTCGATATCGACGACAACAACGACGATTTCGATAACGACGACAACGACGACTATTACTATGACGAAGACAACAACGATGATTACTATCCAGACGATGCGGCTGCCCTCTCGGACGACGATAACGAGCCCCGCGTGCCTCTTGCACGGTGGAGAATGGCGTCAGAGAACAGCGTGGACGCGGAGGCTCCGGGGAGTGACGACGATTCAGATGAGAGAAGCCTCGAGTGGCCTGAGAATGCGAACGCGGAGATATTAGAGCCACCGAGGAGTCCAGAAGTCTAGAATGTCCTTGGGACCCTACCGCGTCCGGACTCGGGGGCAAACGAGGTCGAATGCACTTGTCTCCTTGAATATTGGAGGTTCTGTAGATAATGCGTATTTTTGTACATCATATTCAGATTTGTAAATATTTTTGTAAAACATATATAGTAATTAAATATTGTACATACTGTAGATACTCTACTATATTTTAGTGTTATAAATACATGAAAGTTCAATTGCAAATCTTTATTTTCTTTGAATCCCTTTTATTCCCTTTTCCTTCTTTTAATCTCATTTTCTGACAACCTTATAATTTAAGTTTCCGATATATTTCGACTTTTACGGTATTATAAATTTTAGAGCTTATCAGTGGCTTACTCCCTTTAGATTATGGCAACATAGCCTGCTTATTTGGATAATCCATTTGCCTATTTCATCACAAGCATTAATGCCAACTAATATTACTTTTTAGGAAATTACCTCTATCGGAAATGGACAAGAAAATAATAAATAGTTAGTTAAATTATAGTAAAAATAGCTAATTTGTGGCTAGTGATGAAACGATTTTTCCGGACATATTTTCTATTTAATGGAGATAACACAAGCTTAAAATGTTTGTACTATATTTTCTCTGTAATCTGATCATGTATTTAAAGTCAAATCTTAAAAAAGATAGCTAACCAAAACGTAAACACAAATTATTGGTATTTAACTCGTTTATAGTATTGTTTTAGGGGATACAAACGAAAACAATGATTTTACCGTTTGATTCTGTCTCTGTCACTCCTTGCCATTATAGCAAGCCTCTTATTAACCATTTCCTGACTAAAAAAACTGGCCAACTTTAACATCTTTTAACATTTATATACTCATAAATAACCTATGTAAATTAGTGGAAAAACTTATTCTATTATTCTGTATATTAAATGGCGAATATGATCGGAAAAATCGTTTCATCGATGGATAGAAATGGCCAAGAAAAGTGTCTAGTTTTTAACAATTATTGGAGAAACTAGCTATTTATTAGGTAAATAATGAAATCGATTTCCACCAGGGCTCAATTTGTCAGAAAGCAACCAGCACCTAACGGATCACACTAATTAGTTGCAGAAAAAATGCGGTCCGATCAGATGAATTAAGTAACTTCGGTGATCCCCATGTAAAAAAAATTCGCATAGACTATACATAAATTATGCACAATACGCTACGCATAGATTATGTATGGAATTGAGTATGCATAATCTATGCATAGTTCATACATAATCTGTATGCAATGCCTATGCATGACTTACGCACAGCAGAAAAATATTAGACAAACTTAAAAAAAAATTTCTATTTTTATATCTTAAAATGTCTAGTATGTACAGAGCAAACTAGACATTTTAAAATACAAAAATTAAGTTTTTTTTTAATTTAATTTTCATGTAAAAGAGTTGTACAGATTTCCACAGATAATTTTTTATAATATTATTCTCTCGTTCGGTCTTCGTTCGGCCAAGAGTAGCGTCTTCAAGATGTAGAGCTAGAAGGCATCCTTGTGGTCGTCTATGATCGTACTCTGATGGTGCACAAGAAGTCAAACCGTTGTTAGAGATGGGGAGAATCCTGGACGCACGAGATCAGTCCAGGTACATGCTTACGTAGGAGGCACGCACCTAGGATACAGACGATTTACAAGGCAGAGAGCGAGAGATTAAATTTAAAGGTTCTTAAACAAAATAAAAAAAATGTTAATGCAAAAATAAAGCAAATAATAAAAATACACTATAATAATAAGCGCACGAGAGAGAGAGAGAGAGAGAGAGAGAGAGAGAGAGAGAGAGAGAGAGAGAGAGAGAGAGAGAGAGAGAGAGAGAGAGAGAGAGAGAGAGAGAGAGAGAGAGAGAGAGAGAGAGAGAGGAAGAGAGAGGCTTAGGGATACTTACAGGACGAAAGCGCGCGGTGTGCATCGAGCCGAAGCGAAGATGACCCGTCATCACCCAGGAAGCAACAAACGTACTCCGTCGGCGACAGCGGGACTGACGCGATTTTGCAGCTGGTGTGCCTCCAATCGCCTTTAGCAGGGACCAACCAGCAAGCGGTCTCGTAGTTATCTTTGCCTTGGAACAGAGCGTGCGGCAGCGCATTAGATCATCCTGACCAAACGGCACCGTCTGACGCGTTCCAACGTTTACGGCACCGAGGAATCAATGAAGCCACACGTAGCTCCAAGCCCTGCAGCAGACCCATCTTCTAAGCGCGTCGCCGCCGCAGAGAAAGAGAGAGAGAAAGAGGAAAAGTCACACGTCCCAAAAATTTTAAGTTAACCTCTTCATCTCATAATAGAGGTTGCCAACTAGAAAATATAAGCTCTCACAAAGTATTTATTTTTTACACAAAATGAAAATCTTTATTTAGCTAAAATACTTATCTAATAAGCTGCTTAGATCGCATTTCCGTTGATATATGAGCTCTCATATGATATTTTCATGCGGGTTTGCACTTTCTATTTAAAAACAGAGTAATAAATTCAATACTGAGCCCTATTTAATATGTAGAAGCAACCCATTTATATATTTTATGATCTTTAAACATATGAATATTTATATGAAAATGACCATGCTTACACCTTAAACTGCAAACCGTCGGGCTCGCCAAGTATGTATGGGAGATTGGAGGACCACCCCTGCTAGAGCAGCTCTATAGACTTCTATTGTCCTCCCAAGATGCGTAATATTATAGAAATTTCAAAATTGAGAAAGATCAATGAAAAATGGAGATGTGGTGGTAACTATGTAATTTTTTTATATAGGCTTTGACTTTTCGTAAATATCTGAAAAAATTCTTATGAATTTTAGAAATAAAAAGAAGGCATAATAGTTGTATATAATTAAAATAATTTTCGCCCACACGGGCGTAAAGTGCGTAGGTTCTATAAAGTTTGGTAGGAGTATGGGAGCTATTACGCCTGTTAGGCGTTAAGTAGTACTTTATGCCCGCTGATTGAATATTTTTAAGTAGTTACGAAAAGTTGTATTATTCAGTCAAGTTAATTTATGGGTACTTGACTACAATAAATTTATTTCAGTACTTTCTTGTGTTTAATTTGTATAGAAGGATGAACAAATTTTAATACATTTCTGAGAATAGTCATACAGTTGTTTCCGAGAGTTGTTTGCATTACTTGACTATCGATAATTGATTTCACAACTTTCATTTGTTTGATTTGCAATGAACAATTTGAATGGATTTACTTACATATAATTTGTTCAGCATACAATGACTCAAAGAAGTAAAAGACTTTTTCACTGGTATTTATTTGATTTCTTTTAAAAACTCATAAATATTATTATTTTATAGATTATACAGAAAAAACGTCTATACTTGGCTTATTTTATACTTTCGTAGAAAGTTTTATATTAACAATATTATTATTGGTACAGTCATGAAAAAAATTATTACCATTTGCAGAGTGCTTATTGAATAGATGAGATTCGAATAAATAAAAGGTCAAGACAAAAATTGTGTTGTTAAAACGTACTTAAATTATTTTTTTTAAAAACGTGTTGATTGTATTAAAAAAATATTTAAGCTCTCATTAAAGTTTTTGGTACAGAGTTTGACGGATATTGAGAGGGAAAGGGTAGGGAGGAAGAGAGAGAGAGGGGGGAGAAACAGAGGGAGAGGGCGAGCGGGGGAAGAGAGGGAGGGAAAGTAGATTATAAAGAAAAAATTTCTATACTTGCCTTATTTTATACTTTCGTAGAAAGTTTTACATTAACAATATTATTATTTGTACAGTCATGAAAAAAATTATTACCATTTGTAGAGAGTGCTTATTGAATAGATGAGACTAGAAGAATTAAAAAGACTAGACAAATTGTGTTGTTAAAACGTACTAAAAATTAGCTTTTAATAAACATGTTGATTATTTAAAAAAAATATTTAAGCTCCCATTAAAGTTTTTGGTACTCTGTTTGACGGATGTTGAGAGAGTGGGAGAGAGAGGGGAGGAACAGCGAGGAAGGGCGAGAGAGGGCGAAAGAGACAGGGCGAGAAAGAGAGGGAGGGCGGGAGAGAGAGGGAGGGAGAGAGAGAGACTAATACTTGCCTTAGTTTAAACTTTTGGAAAATGTTTTTTTAGATTGATTTCACAACTTTTTAAGAGAAAATAATAATTACAGAGTGTGATAACGTTATGAGAGTTTATTATAGTATATGTTTAATATTATTATTAAATGGTAGTATGGTTATTCACAAAAGTTTTAAATTTGAATGTTTCTTCAAGGAACTTGATAAAATCATTACATCCCTAGCGGAAATCGTTTCTGTAAAAAACTGTAAAAAACTGTAAATAACTGTAAATAACTGTAAATAAATGTTTGAATTGAGACAGTAATAACAGTTATTTACAGTTATTTACAGATATTTACGGTTATTTACAGTTATTTACAGTTTTTTACAGTTATTTACAGTTTTTTAAAAATAATTCTGTAGAAATGAAGGTACTGATAAAAGTTATTAACAGTTATTAACAATTTTTTACAGATATTTACAGTTATTTACAGATATTTACAGTTATACAAAGTAAATTTTTTTTGCTGTAATAAAAACTTTATTTTTATCAACAAAACTGTAAATAACTGTAAATATCTGTAAATAACTGTAAATAACTATAAATATGTGTAAAAAATTGTTAACTGTTAATAACTTTTATCAGTACCTTCATTTCTACAGTATTATTTTTAAAAAACTGTAAATAACTGTAAAAACTGTAAATAACTGTAAATAACTGTAAATAACTGTAAATATCTGTATATAACTGTAAATAACTGTAAATATCTGTATATAACTGTAAATAACTGTTATTACTGTCTCAATTCAAACAGTTATTAACAGTTATTAACAGTTATTTACAGTTATTAACAGTTTTTTACAGTTTTTTACAGTTATTTACAGTTTATTAACATTTTTTATTTCCGCTAGGGATTGTATAATTTTTTGAAATAATATAATCAAATATGTATTTTCTTAGGTATGATGATTAATTAACAATACAGTTAATTGTAAAGTCATATGATAATAATTACATTATGTGATAACGTTATGAGAGTTTATTATAGTATATTTTTAATATCATTATTAAATGGTAGTATTGTTATTCACAAAAGTTTTAAATTTGAATGTTTTTTATGGAGTTCTGTAGATGTTTCAAAATAAAATTTGTTAGTATATTATTCTTGTACAGAACGTCTTGTTGGCTGTTTCAAAAAAATATTTAGGCTCTTAAAGTTTTTTGTGGAGTCCTTATACAGTTGTTGAGTAGACGAGAGAGAGAGAGAGTGGGAGACGGGGGGCGTTCAATTTTTTTTAAAAAAGCGACTTAACAGTGGTTTAGAGAGATAATAATTCAAAATGCAACCAGTTTATGAACTAAGAATCACTGAGAATAAATGCTTTCTTGACATTCTTGTATAGATAAAACTTTTTGAAATTATTATCTGAATATTGTTTAGAAAAATATTTACTAAGAACTCTGAAAGATTTTGACGTCTCCCATGGTGAGAAAATCATATGTTAGATTAATTGAGCACTTTTATTCGTTGAAATTTTCACAATAACACATCATTTTTACTTTTTTCAGTATTCCCATGTTCATGGGAATAAATATGTACAACAGCACAGCACTGATATCGACTAAGTTTTTTAAAGATGACAGATGCTTTTTAAACCAAGGCTCAGACCAATATTTCAAATCGGCATCATAAATTATATTGTATATTTATATCCTCACGTGTCACTCAACAATATTTTCTTCTATGCCAAAACTTATTATGAAGTGTATGAACCTCATAACGCGTAATTATTTATTAATACACTCTTGTTCTATTTTCAAAACATTTGAAACTGATTTTTAATAGAAGTTTTTAAATTTGATTATAAACATTTCATGTAACACATCACACCAGTACTTTATTTTATTTGTTACACAAAACACTGAAAATTACATTGTATATTTATAACCAAGGTAAGGTGACAATTTCCGTTTGATTATTATCATTGATTATAGAAAGTCTTTGGAACAGGGAGAATTTGATGGGGTTTAGGATTAGAATTTTGAGTATGTAAATAATGAGGTCATGGGTACATACGATTGAACCTTGAACGAAGCAAGAACCTAACAGGTTATACTAATGTATTATTAGTTCTCCTTTTGAGTAAATTTCTAATAGGTGAGTAAGTATATTGGAAATTTGTTTATAACATCAATACTTTTATGTCAAACGTTTGATCTGAAAAAAATAAATGAACTTTATTTTTCCGAGCAAATCCAAAAAATTTCTTCCTGTATCAACAGATTTATGACGGCTTCGAAAAAGTTATCATTTTAATTAACAAAAAATTTTTTTCTAATTTTTCAATATCGTTATATACTTCGTTAAATTTCTTATCTACCACGTCATCCATGAAATCGAAAGTTTTTAAGACTTTACATTGTAAAATCTTACATGCTTTTTTCGCGCTTTCAGCTTCAATGACACTATTGTTCGCTGCATTATCAGCTATTCCTAAATTCTGTTCTAAATTATGTAACCTGTCACCATAATTGTTTAATCGCCGCAATATTTGTTTCTGACAATTTTGTATAATTTTAATCTCGCGAATGAGGTTATTTTCCCTCTGAATCCGGTTCTTATTTTCTATTTCTCCAGATTGCTTCGCACTTATCGTCTTCTCTACCCAAACACTCACTGGAATACGTGGCATCCTTGTTAGTGGTCATAGTGAGTGCTATCCTTGTCTATCTCGGTGCTCTTTTCGCTATTATGATCAGCCGTGTCGCGATTAGTCCGATTTTCGTTTTCCTGTAAGAAGGAAGAAACGTTTCTTATCCTTTTTGCATCCTTTAGGTTATAACGACGCGGTTGCCCGTGAACATAGCAATCTAAGGAGGGTTGTTTTTCTACAAGAAGTTTCTGATATCTCGGCGAGGTCTTATCGCGTTGTTGTTGGTGGGTTTTAATAAACATTTCTCTATCTTCCAATGTTTTATCCGAATCGACCGGCAAATTTTGCTTTTCGCGTTGTTTTCGATAGAGCTCTTCGTAAAACGGTAAAACTTCATTTTTTCGAAGTTCGTTATACCTTTCAATCGTATCCGCATTCGGATCAATTACATGTTTATGAAGGTCTTCGTATGGCCCGTATAATAGTGTGAATGGCGCATAATTTGTTGTTGAGTGAATGCTTTGATTGTAGATCAATATTGCGGTAGTATGTGGTTTTTCGTAGTTTCTCGTGGGTTTTGTTCGATTAGTATACCTAATTTTTCCTTTAGAGTTGAATGTAGTCGCTCGATGGGCCCGTTGGAGGTGTGTCGGTTAATGGTGGTCTGATGATACTCGACTTTGTGCAATCTGCAAAATTCTTTGAATATGGTAGAGTTGATCTCGCTTCCACTGTCTGTAGTAATTTTATCCGGAAAGTTGTGATGCGAAACAAAATGCCTTAATTTACTTATTACCGTTGTTGCATTGCCGTCGGGCAGATGGTAAGCTTGAGCGTATTTCGAGAAGATGTCAATGATCGTAAGAAACTTTTCCTTGTTGTAGTGGAATATATCTAGGTGTAAGTGTTGGAGGGGCCTATTCGCTATTATAGGTCCGTACGTCTCTGTGATGTAAGGCCTTCTTTCATATTTATGCTCTACACAAATTTCACACTGATTGATGTAGTTTTGAATCATTCTCTCCATATTGGGCGTGTATAATTTCCTTTTGAAATGGGCGGCTGTTTCTCTAATTCCATTGTGAGTCTTATTATGGTATCTTTCTAACTCCTTCAAGAAATTAGCGCGGTTGGTTACAGTAGTGTAAGTGTTCGTTTTGACTAATTTGAGTTTTTCGTTAAAATGCTCTTTCTATATTCTATAAGCAATCATTTCTAGTTCTTCGGTTTCAAAATAAATTCCATATTGTCTGTTCGGTTTTACATTTTCGTTGAGAAATTTGAGTAACTGTGCTTCCGCGTTATTCGTGTTTATTTTTATCAAATGTTGAATTTTTAATTTATCTTTCGTTGTTTTTACTTGGTAATCGTTTCCCTTTTTAACTATTATGCTATAGTTAAATGCGTGTATATTTTTATCTGACACAGGTAGTGAGAATACAGGGTTTTGTTCAGCTGTATGAATTGTTGCGTCTTCTTCGTCCTCGGATGTTTGAGTCAGCTCTTGGTTGTTGAGAGGGGTGATATCGGACGCTTGTGGGAGCATAGAAAGAGAGTCCTCTTCTTCTTCTTCTTGATTGTTTATCTCGATTCTGCTTAAAGCGTCAGCTACTTTATTCTCACATCCTTTCTTGTACTTGATTTCATAATTATACTCTTCTAATTTCAGTCTCCAACGAATTAGTCTACTGTTAGGTGTTTTCAAGGACCAGATCCAAGTGAGAGGCTTATGGTCTGTTTCGATAATAAATTTTCGTCCATAAACATAAGGCCGAAAATGTCGACACGCTTCAACAATTCCTAGCAGTTCTTTCTCTATAGTAGAGTAGTTCTGTTCTGCAGAGTTTAGAGTCCTCGAAAAGTTGGATATTGGATGTTGTTCTTGGGATAAAACTGCCCCAATAGCGGTATTTGAAGCATCAGAAGTTACGTGGAATACTTTATCAAAATCTGGGTATCTTAACACAGGTGCGTTAGTAATGAGTTCCTTAAGTTTATTGAAAGCTTCAATAAATTTTTCATTTTTATAATCTACCTTGTCTTTTTTTCTTGAGTGTGTTGGAGAGAGGTGTGGATATTTTTGCATAATTTTTAATAAATTTCCTGTAAAATCCGGTAAGTCCTAAATATGTTCTTACTTCCGTTTGCGTTTTTGGCAGGGGGTATTTTATTATTGCATTAATTTTATCCGGATTAGGCTTAATTCCTTCCGGGGTAATTACGTGCCCTAAAAACGGTACTTCCTTCCTCAAGAACTCGCTCTTATTTAGCTGCATGAATTTTAAGTAATTTAGGACTTGTCCCATGAAAATTCATTGAATACTTTTTTTTAAAAAGGCCTCAGAAGCCACTATGTGTAAGACCCCTTTTAAGGAGGTTCGATACCGAAATGAAAAAGGTTACGTCATTCCAAAAACTAAATATTGTTGTTCTTCGATTGATTTTCTATTAGTGTGTGAAATTTCAGATCGTTTGTCATCTCGATGATGAAATTATTCAACTTCAAAGTTCAACTCTTATACACGGGCTTTTATGGAAGTAAAAATGCAATGCACCCTAAAGAGCCTCCCAATGATACGGCCCAGCGCGCCGCGGTCACCTTAAGGTGGTTCGATAGCTCACCGCTCGCAGGGCGTGGGGAGGGGGTCCCCTTTTTAAAAGAATCGCGTCATAAGTGTTTTGTGTTTTACCAAGGTACTTACAAAAAATGTATAACACTACAGAGTAAAGCTATAGCAGCTTGCAGCTTCTGTCGATCAGCCACGGACAGTTCGTATGAACATAGCAAGATACGTGCAGATTGTAGAGTTACACGGCTGAGATTCAAATATCTAATGATATCATTATATTCAGCACGGTCGTCAGATCATACCTTCCATAGCATGTGCGCAGTGTCCTTGAAGTATTGAGCCATGATACTGCTCAGAAGAACTGCTTTGTTCTGACCAAAGTAATGAACTGAGCACTTATCACCAGCACCGCCTCCTTTTATCCTATAGCAGAGCAGAGTAGACTGCTTCTGATTGGTCTAAATAATTAAGAAGGGGTAAAAAAATCGTGATAGTCAAGAGAGTGGGGGTAAGTGGTAGCTGACGGGTATATAAGAGGCGATTAACAGTATGAAAATTCATTTACCCTATTGCTCTCATCGAGTCAGCAAGATGAAGTATATCGTAGATGTTCAAGGTTTTAAGATTACCTTGAACGAATTCGTTTTCAAGGAAGTAGCGGTGATACCTCTTGAGGAAGATCCTACACCATCAGTCTTCCTGTTCAAACCCCCGTATGCATGGGACAAGTTGCTGGACAAAAGTAAGTCTGAAAATCGCTGGCTTGAGGATAATTTCCATGGAATTATGTGGAGAGCAGGCAGCATACCATATGACGAGCTGAAAAGTACACTGAGCGGTATACTCCACGGCGTAGAGATATATGTGAAGGGACTAGAAAAAAGTAAATGGTTGAAGCGATTTTTCCCCGATTGGTAAAATTAAATTTAAAATAAAAAATGTTTGTTTCGAAGTTAAACTGCGAACGAATTTATATATTTTTTTTTATATTTTTAGGTTAGTATTCAACGTAGAGGAGATGGAATGCCCATCGTTGAGAAAACTATCTGTGGAAAGCGTTCTATGCAATAATCATAGATATGTTTCCAATGTATGTGCTCTACGTAATGCGTTGATGATTAAAACGTGGATGCTTCAACAACATCAACATTCTATGAATGAATTAAGTGAATCGCTTCGTGCCTTGTACATATAATCTAATGAATAATAAAGACATATTTTTTTTTTTAAATGAATTGTTAATTATTATTATTTTACCTTTTTTCATCTAAATTCGATTTAGAATTATTTTTTTACTAAAGATTAAATGGCTTCTTTATTTAATATACTTGAAAATTATATATAGTTGTTTACATATATCTTCACGCATAATTTTTAAAATTATTTTTTACGAAAGATTAAATGGCTTCTTTATCTAATATACTTGAAAATTATATATCGTTGGTTTACACACATACATCTTCACACATAATTATAGCTAGAGTGTGTATGTGGAATCAACGCGTATTTCATTAGTACAGCGAGAGTATATGGTAGAGAGAAAACTAATCTTGTATACTCTAGCAGTATACTTACCAACGCGAGTCACATTACGTGAAACGTCACTGCGAAAGAGAGAGAGAGAGAGAGAGAGAGAGAGAGAGAGAGAGAGAGAGAGAGAGAGAGAGAGAGAGAGAGAGAGAGAGAGAGAGAGAGAGAGAGAGAGAGAGAGAGATTTTTTATACATATTTTTAAAATATTTTGTATATTATTATATTTATAATACATATTTTATTATATTTATTACATTTTTTAAAGGAATGATGGGATAAGGTTATATTTCATAAACCAATTTTCATAACTCGGTAACGGGCTGGTTGGTTTATCCTCGAAAGTGAGACGTCGTCTCACCACGTCCCTTCTTTGTAGAGGGATGCGTGTGGGTCTCCTTCGGACCTCCTCCTTGACTTTATTGTTATTTTCAACTATGTGGAGACGTTGCCTCACACGTTCTTCCAGTATCACTGGCTGGTGTCCCGTACGTGGTGTTTCCACCAGACTGCTCATCCTCTCTCGCTGTGTTTTGAATGTATTGTCTTTTGGTTGTTGTTGTTTTGGTGGTGGCAAAGCATGTCTACACCGATTGGCGATCCGCCGTTGTCGTTTTGAGCGACGTCTCTTCCGCCCCATCGTGTTAGAGTGTAGTACTTACAGAGTGCAGTGCTTGCATGCAGAATGATATCATGCAAGAGTGAGATGGTACGAGCGACTGACATTTCACATATAAGCCGTGCGGAGCTACCGAGAGATTAAATGAAAACCGATAGGTGCTACAGTGAGAAAGAGCGAGAGAGAGAGAGTATAAGTATATTTGTAATCATATAGGTGAACTACTATACTGAGTCATTATTTTTTATATATCGTTTTTATATTTTTGTTATATTTATTATTATAACTATATATACTTATTATTGTATAAGTATATATTTATTGTATAAGTTTATTTATTATTATTATATAATTATATTTATTATTATAACTATATATAAATTTAATTTATTATATTTGGTATATTTATTATTATATTTGTTATATTTTATTATTATATATATATTTTTTTATTTACATAATATATATTGTTATTGTTTCTATGAATAATACATGAGTGAATATATATTGTTTATATTTTTTTTCTGCTATGGCTATATTATTTTTTTTAACCGTTGCGGATATCATGGCTGAAAAACCAGAAGCACGGCGCAATAATTAGAAAAAGCTAATATAGCTTTTATATTTTTTTCTGCTATAGCTATATTATTTTTTGTAACCGCTGCGGGTATCGTGGCTGCAAAGCCAGAAACACGGCGCAATGCTTACGAAAAGCTAAAATAGCTTTATAAGGAGAAAAAGGAGAATAAATATTGTTAAAATTTTCAAAAACTTCAGTTAAAAGTATTACATGTGTCTTCAAATAAAGATCAGAATAATCACCTAAAGTTTTTATATTGAATACATCCCAAACGTTTTTCGCATGCATATAATCTTCATCAGAAATGTCGCTATTATTTAATTCACTATAAAATTTTTCTTTTGATGGTAATTTTCTAAGATTGAGCTTTTCTGTAGAGTCCAAATAATCATACGGAAAAATTCCTTTTCTTCTAACTAATTGAAATTGTTCTTCTGTAAATTGTTCATTTTTTGAAAATACTGATTTTAAAATATTCAATTCATCGAGACATGATGATAGTTTGTCTAAAGACGATGGCATAAAACGAAATGAATCAATAAATCTAAAATTTATATTACTTCCTTCAATATGCTTCGTAAAGGATATAAACTGCTCCTTATTTAATGATAACAAATCAACTTTTCCAGGAAATACATGAGCAATCGCTCTAATAAGAAAATGAGAATCATATCCAGAAAGGTTGTGAAATATAACTGGTATACAACGAGAATCTTGATAATTTAAATTGCATGAATTGTGCGCTGGACCTCGGTACCTAAGGCAGATAGTCTTTATTTAACGATCTATAAAATTAATAAATTACCAATAGACTAATAATTTACTCTTACCTTCCTGTGAGATGACAATGATCTCGAACTTTTTCTTCTCCTTTTTTAAATGGTTTCTCGCAAATATGACATAATCTTGCATTATGAAACTCTTCTTTTTGTTTTGGAGTACATTCATCCATTGGCGCATTGCATTGAAATATAGGCTCAATATTTTGTGCTAACTTCTTTAGCTCTTTTGCAAACCATATAGCTGGCTCAGGACCTTTATAGCTTTGATAATAAGATATTGAGTGATCATAACTACATTTCAGATAATATCCTATACTAAATGGTTCATGCTTTTGATAAATTTTATTATTTTCTGTTGGCACTAAAAGACATTCCAAATCTGCATACACGACAAAAGGTACTATTTCCTTGTAATTAAAATTTTTAAACTCCAATATCTGATTATTGCGTGGTAAATTTATGCGACACTTATTTAAACTTGCACAATCCTGCTCGTGTAACGTTAACCGATATTCACTATGAAAGTAATGCAAACATCGATTGCAAATTAACTTTTTAATCTTCTTTTTGGATAAATGGCGAGAAACTAGCCGAGATAAATCTTTAATCCAAACATAATGATTTATCACTTGAAAATCTTTTCCATAATCTTTTCCATAATCTTCGTTTTCATAAAAATTTTGTAAAAGTAGAAGGTTAACATGACGCTGTTTTACATCTGATGTAATTTAATGGGGTACAACGCAAAACTTTCCAGATTGTTTTTTTAAGATATAAACATTGATAGAAATATTATTTTGTTGTTCAAACTTCGGTATTTGATGAACTGTAACTGGAAATTTTATACCTATAAAATTTAACTCTTTTTCATAAGCCTTGTACATAGATACTCGATAACAATGTTGTTTAACAGGATATAATGCAGATAGTACTGCCCACTTGAAACATTTGTTATCTGAATTTTTGACATTAATACACGCATGTCTATTGAATAAGGTAATTTAATGTAAGAACTGTCTCGCATAGGATTATACTTGTTGAAATGAATGCATAAATTGAGAACAGCACGTGTTGACCAGCCAGAGTCTTTTTCTTGAAAATCTTCAATATCTCTTTCAATAGGTTGCTTTATATTTGTTATGAACCACTGTTTTAAATCTTTAGTTGGTAAAACAGACTCAGCTTTTGTATTAAAATATTTTATTTCTATGCTTTCTTTATCAGCTTTTGTTATAATACATTCAGCAGCCAACACAGCATAAATTTTTAACGCATTTTCCTTCTTTAAAGCATTTTTCACTCGCGTTAAAAATAAGGGCTGTGCATCTTTCATAAAATGAATAACATCTAAATTTTTTAAATTTGTAATTACACTAGATCTTACACGATCGTTGAATGCACAGTCTAAGTCTTGCCACTTGACGCGATCACTACGTTTTTCTCGCACACCAGCACCTCTTTTTAATAAATGTTTTAATTTATCTTGTACACTTTTTAGTAGAGAAATCGTAGCTATGAATTTAGTTTTTTCTGCTACAGTAATATTATCTTTGTGCAGAAGAAGTTTTAGCAGTCGAAGATTTTTATTTCCCGTTTTCAACCAGTTACTTATTATTTCTGTATTAATTTTTCTTGATGAGGAAATATGCGTTATAGGCTTCTATCATACAATTCACGAGATTCTTACAGTCAAACGCAGACATGTTGTCTACTCTGAGTTTACTGATGAATTGAAACAGGGCAAAACGTAGTAACCCTTTTATATGTTCTTATGACCAAGCGCAGAAACGTTATCTATTTAAAGTTATCTGTTTATACTATAAAATAAATATAATTTATTTTTCTTTAAATAAATTGATTTTAGACAAACATTTTATTTTTATTTTTAAATTGCAATGAAATACTTCAAATTGAAATAAATTAATTTTAAACACATTTTATTCTTTAAGATTGTAATGAAATACATTGTACTGAAATAGACAAATTGATTTTAAACAAACATTTTAATCTTACTTTAAATTAATTTCAAACAGAAATTTTATTCTTACTTTAAAATGAAATGAAATACTTTGAATAGAAATTAAAATGACTAATGTAAAATATGCTAAGCAAAAGATAGGAAAGGAAGTGGAAAATGATAAGAAAAATAAAAAACATATACCACTATTTTAGATGAATGGTTCTAATTACCCAAAATTATAACATATTAGTAAGTATAAGATACATATATGATTATAATAAATGATTACAGTAAATGAGTATACATCGAGAAATTGTTTAGTGGTTACAGTAAATGAGTATACATTGAGAAATTGTTTAGTGGTTACTGTTAAATGGTATCTTCACTTCGCATTCTAAATTCTCAATTTCGACAGTAGTTAATTTTGTAAACAAATATACATTATGTATTTTACATAATTTAGTCATTATCTCATTAATGTTTAAATATACTTTATTAGAAATGCGTTGTATATAGGCCGATATCGCTACCGTCTTAGAAAGTACAATTTAAAAATAAAACTAAACAAAAGTGAATTTTTGAGAAAGAACCTGAGAAAGGAGAACTTTGAGAAAGGACCCTTTCTCGGACATATAACATCCGAAGAAAATAAACCGAATCCTGACAAAATTGATGCCATAGTGAAATATCCGATTCCCAAAACACAGAAAGAGGTAAAGTTATTTTTAGGTTTAACAGGATATTATAGAAAGTTTATAAGAAATTATGCAGAATAATAAAAGCATTAACGAAAGTACTTAAGAAAAATGAAAAGATAGGTTCTGAAAATGAAGAATATATATTGAATCATTTAATAAACTTAAAGAATTGATCATCAATGCACCAATACTTGCTTACCCGGACTTTACAAAACCATTCTACATTACTACTGATGCTTCAAACGTTGCAATAGGCGCTGTCTTGTCTCAAGAACCCCATATCATATTTTTCAAGGATATTAAGATGTGGGTATTACTGCGGACGTGGATATTACTGTGTTTGTATTACTGCTGTAGAATCTTATGGAAAAATCGCAGTAATACCAGCAGCGTGTTTTTTGGGTTCTGCGCATGCGCGAGCGGTCTCGCCTATGCTTTAACATGGCACCGTAATACCAACACAGTAATAGAAGCAGCTCCGCAGTAACACCAGCAGAGAGATGTTGTTTTCAAAGTCATTTTATAAATTTATCTATCACTTTTTGTTGTAAAATTGTGCTTTAATCGGTAGATATGATTCCTAAGTTCAATTATTAAAAAGAATCAGCATACTTTGTTTGCAAGAAGACGAAATCTATTCGTTTGAAACTAACCTAGAAAAAATATTGCAGTAATACCCACATCTACCCTATTGAAAAAGAATTACTAGTGTTACGCACGGTAAGGGTGATGATGGCGAAATAGTCAGTAGGCAGAGGAGTTGGATATCGCGGGAGAAGAGAGAAGGAGGCTCATTGCCTTCGAAAGGCGCGGGCAATCTGCCGCACGCTCGTCATCATGTTGCGACCACGGTGAGCAGTCGCACACGCAACGTGCTAGCTTGTACTTTGTGCGTGGGAACGCGTTCGCGTGGTATCAGGTGAGTCTTCCGATGATCCATAGGTATCATCCGTGACACGTGCGGAATATGCGTCCTCGCAGACCTTCAACACAATTTTTTTTATCTAAAGTGATCGGACGTCTCTCTCTCTCTCTCTCTCTCTCTCTCTCTCTCTCTCTCTCTCTCTAATTCTCATTAAATTTATTTATAATTTGACAATATACACAATATCTTTTTTTTAGTTGATGTATGTCTTAATCTTGAGATTGGCGCTTGCAACTGCTTTTCTCTGGTACTGTGATGTCCTAGCCTACAAGATTGGACGAAATAAACTAGCCGATGTTGCAATAACTAGTTGGCATCTATTTTTATTTATCGGATATTGTATTTAGATCTGTAGACGATAGGAAACGAGAGGATGCTATAATTTTTTACCAAAATAAATGTATAAAGCAGTATCCGAAATTTGATACCCTTCCTCTCCTTCCTGGTTTGGCAGCGAGCAGAGCCGAGCTGGCGCTGCAGGTCCTAGTCCTAGAATTTCGGCTAGTCGGACCAAGCTAAACGATTCTCCTGCTTCGAGCTGCCGACTTCTCTCTGCTCCTCAAGGGGCTGCAACAAAGTGACTCGGCGGCGTGCTCTGCACAGCACTTGCACTCCACAAATACACTGAAATTGGGAGGGTCTGACATAATAATTAACTCGAGATCAAAGGTTTCTGAGACAAAAATTCAATCACAAGTTCATTATTTCTTTACTCGAATATTTTTGCAATAAAAATAGAAATAACAAAGTTCGAAAAAATATACGATGAATGGTATGAAGGTTCTGCGTAGCAGATATTCGTGTAAATGTTCTCCCAAAAAAAGTTACATTTGTCTATGTATCTATATATATCGCTAATAACAAATGCTATCACAATCCAAAAGCAAGGGAAAAAATACGGCACAATCGGAGTCTCGTGTGTTAAAATCGGTGCGGAGTATACAGAAAAAAGTTCTTACGAGCACGAGTGTGTGACTGAGTCTGATTCGCATTGCGGCCCGCGTCTCCCAGCCCCCAACGAGCGGGCAGCTCTCATTGGTCGATCGCGACGTACAGTCGTACTCTGATTGGCCCAACTCAACCGTGTGAACCGGCTTCTCGTCACGTGCGCTAGGCCGTTGGTACTGATCTTGCTGCTACTCGAGATCTTCCTATCTCTTGTGATAAAAGAAGCTCCGTTGTAACGGCTTTTTCCCTTGCTTAAGAGTTTTTTAGTTTATTACATACATTTTATACTGCGTTATTAAAACACAGAGCAAATCCTCTTACATTTGCTTATTATTAACTAATATAACAAGCTCTATTGGTCTTTCTCATTCTCGGTACGCTAAGCTTTCATTCATACTCGAGCAATTTCTTGTACAAGTCGCTACGTGTACCATGCACATGATGTATTGCAGAATTCATACGTGCGCCACACTATCTCGTCATCAAACTTTCCTTTAATGCCTTACAAATATGTTCGTCAGCTACGTTAAATCAATTTTTAATAACTAATAACTTGTAAGTGAAATAAACGCTCTTATACAGCGAATGAGAATAACCGTCTGCATGTAGTAAATCGGTATAACGATCATTATTATAAGGTACATACCGGCAGCTTTCTACCTTGCCGATTGGGCATAAAGATCGGGGTTCCATTACCACACGTCGTCACTTCATAGTTAACTTATTGTTACATTAGTTCGTAAATTAATTCTACATAATACAATAAAAGAAAAAGAAAATAAGCCCCGGACATAACACTTCGCATGTTCTGTGCCCTGAAAGAAATCACCCTTCTATCGCGTGTGCCACAAAATCATTTTTATTTTCAGATCTCCGGGTTTGAAATACTGCTGCCACGTACGGCAGCAGTACGGCGGCGGCGGAACAACTAAAAAAAATGTTATTTCTTTTTTTAATTTTCTCCGCTTTGTCTCCGACTTCTTTTTTTTTTTTTTTATTGCATGCCGAATGTTTACCGAATATTTACGTAATTTAGCACTGTATTTTCTTTTGTGTTGATATTCTTCGCTATACATTCATAGAGTCTAAGTGCTCTCCAGATTCTGGACGCTTCAAGGTGGGGCAGGGCCTTTCTTGACTTTGTGGCTCCCATCACTAATAATGACCCAAGATTCTAGAGTCATTATTGCACTAGTTAGTTTCCCATTGCTATAATTTCGCTCAGATTTCTATGCATTTTCAAATTTCTAACTTTTCTTTATTACTATGTAACAGTTGGTTTAAGCTGGGCACAAACCATATTAAAAATTTACGCGAGTGGCACACGTGGAATAGAAAAATAATTGCTTTCGAGCATCGCGATTGTGAGAACATGCAGCGGTATTTACAGTGAAATAACCACGAAGAAGGCGTAGAACGAAGCCTTGGCGAACAGCGTTGTTGTCATTGCTTGGTATTGTGGTTGGCTACTGTCTATAATTTCAATTGGCTGCTTGGCTGATGCCCGCTTCGAAAATAGATACTGGCTGCTACTTCCTGGGAGGCTGCTGGCCCAGGAATCGACAATCCCAAGGTCGGCATTGTTGCGCACTGGCAGGTCCGAAGTTGATGTACATTGGGCTCTTGTTCGGCTGTCTCGCCACATGGTTGCTTTTATCTTTCTTTTTCTCACTTTCTTCTTAGATATGTTGCGATTTCCGTCTCGGATGTTTGACGACGGCGAGCAATCGCACACGCAAAGTGCTAGCTTGCATTTTGCGCGTGGGAACGCATTTGCGAGGTGTCAGGCGGGTCTTCGGATGACCCATAAATCTCATCCGTGAGAAATAAATATTGAAGAGGATAATGATTCACTCTCGATGTCACCTCAGGCGTCAGCTATTACCCCCTCACTATAAAGAAATAGATCAGGTTCTAGATGACGACGAGGCAAAATTCACACCGCTGACAAAGATCCAGTTTTCTCATTACTTATCACTGACAAAAATATTCATACATTTAATTCTAGTATAATAATCAAAGAAAAAAGAGGCTATGAAATAAAAACAATAAAGGATAAGTTATAAGTACAATATATTGTGAAAATTAATAAACAGAATGCTGTGACACAATCGCTAAAATTCAATGAAAATCTACATAAAACCAGAGAGGCAATATGGGATTTATTTTATGATTGAAGAATTGGAAATAATTAATTATAGAATACTGAAAAATCATTTTAACGTAAAATTAAAGATACTTAAATCTAAAATCTATACACCTACTGTTAGCTGAAACAATTTTATGAAGGAGTTAGAAAAATATCACAACAAAAATCATAATGGGATACAGGAAACTATAGCCCATTTCAAACGGAAGATATATACTTTGAATATGGATAGAATAATTCAAAATTATATTAATCAGTGTGATGTATGCCTCGAGCATAAGTACGAAAGAAATCTCTATAAGACGAAAACTTATGGACCTATAATTGTTGACTTCTTCAACATATTCACATGGATATTTTTTATTATAACAAGGAACAAATTCTTACTATAGTAGATATATTTTCAAAATATGCTCAGGCCTACCATTTACCTGACGGAAATTTAGTAACTGTATTGAAAAAATTACGGCATTTTGCGTCACACCATAACTTTCCCGATAAAGTTCCCACGGATAATAGGAGTTAATTCAACTTAAGTGTATTTCAGAAATTTTGCAGAATCCATAAAATAGAATATCATCAGATTATAATTAATCGATATTCATCAAATGGACCCGAAACTTCGCCCGCTGAGACTTCAAAAGAACCCATCAGTAACGTCGAAATTGAGATAATCACTCCCACCATGACGGACTCGAAAGTGGGAGAGGCTGACTTACCTACATCAGATACACAGCTCGAAGAACTTTTACTAGATAGAACAGAATTTTAAGAAGAGAGAAACAACAACTCGTCTTCGGGACTCTCGATCAGGTAACCAAGAATAAAATGAAAGGTCCGATCGCGTAAATTTCACTAGTCTAATGAAGATGTGAATTCCTTTTTCATGCAAAGGTGGAAAGCTGACAGATTTTAGTTTTTTTTTTACAAAAGTGTTTATCATCTGCGTCTTATTTGCACCTCCGCGGAATAAAATGCATAAGGAAAAGAAGCGTCATATGGTTCACTTAGGCATTCGTATGTCCTAAGGAAATGAAATAACAAATAAAACAATCAAAATAAAATAAAATATCAAATAAAATAACAATGATAGATCCTTTGCGTTTTTAATTAACGTCAATCTTTCACTGACAGTTTTTACTACATTTGTAAATTGAACATAAATTAAAGTAGAATAAATTTCAGCACAAAAATTTAAAAAATAGATTGATGAATACCCGAATTATCCAAAAGTTTTTTCAAAGACATAACAAATTTCTTGAAGCATTTATTCTTACATTTATGAATGCCAAATTACGTCCTTGCAAATTTAGAACTCGATTATTAAGTGAAATATATCACCTTTTCAAGCGATTATTTAATCAAATATTGTAGAAAACTCCCTTATGTATGCTTTACGAAACAAGTCTAGAGACAGTAATGATGTGTATTAGTATTAACACTGTGTTAGTCTAATCTATCCTATTTTTCGGTCTTCAAATTTCGAAATTTCCGTAAGACTCGTAGACCAATCTTGCGGAGACACATATGACGATCGTTATTCATCTCATTGATATCAATCTATCTCTTCGCTTAACCTATTTGGTAATTCGATTGAATTTCGAATATTACACGAATCAAATGAACTTTTCTGGTAGAGAAGTAACGGTACGGCTAAATAGCCTCTACTTTTATTACTTAATAGTTGCTGCTTAGAAAATGATTAGTATGGTACAGAATTCGACCAGTACAATTAAAAAAGACGTATTTAGAAAAAATGACTTGAAAAGGAATATTTCGATCTCGGTCAAAACCAGTGATACTAATATTTCGAACTTTATATAATATTACATTTATGAACATCGTGGACTTCAGCACCATTCAATCAAGTCGATCACCCCTGTCTTCAACACGACATACAAAAAAACCATCTCTAGAGAGGGCCTGAGGGACGCATTCTCTTCTCCGCGATAATCTTCGCCAGACAAGGTATTACATTTGAATAAATGTCCCTGCCGATAAAGCCGCCCCCCTTCCGGCGGTGCGGCTCTTCGTAAGCATCCCGCGGGAAATATTTGCTAATATCGATCACGGCTTCATTAATAGCACGCCCGCGCCAGTTTGTGCAGGCGAGACGGCGCGGGTTCGACGCCACCGCCACTTCTTCGTTAAAGTGTGTGGACGAGTTGGTATCATAGCTGGAGAAGGGGCCAAAAGAAGTATAGTTATTTCTCGAGAGTGTCGATGGGATGTTGCGTTAAGGTATTATAGCTTTCGAGTTTCTGTAACGCCATTGACTAATATATCGCCTTACATAGAATTTAAAAAAATTATTTATTTTTTTATAAATGCACTTATATTTTCTTGCTTTTTATTGATTTCCTTTAATTCTTCTACTATTCTTCATAGATTTAGTGTAATATTACAATTGTATTTAATAAAACAATAAACACGTATATAATATTGTCCACATTGGTCCATATACTTTATTTTATAAAAATAAAAGTTACAGTAAATTTATTTTCGTTGGATTTAGTGTATCGAAAAATTTAATTTATTTAATTATTTGAAAATAGACCTTTATTTTCTTATCTACTAAATAAAAAGTATACGTTCCTATAATTTATAAAAAATATCTGAAAATAAATAAACTTGTATTTATGCACGAGTTTTGCAAAAACAACCTCATTGTAAATCCAACCAAATTACACAATCATAAAACATTCGCGCTAGCTTTTTCCTCGCTCAAACGCTAATCGCATCGACTAACGTCACTCACAAAAATCACGCACTTGCATCTGTTAAAGTGGTTCCCATCATTCATTTCATTTAAATATTGATCAGTAGAGTTTAATGGATTCGCTCAGAAATACCATCGTGCGCGCGCATTTTTCACTTTTTTTCCCCCATGACTGTTTTTTTTTTTTGCGCGCGCATTGTTTCGCAAGCTGTGGCAGCGGCTGCTCGACTCAGCAGTCATTCGCGGTCTGCTTCCGGTGAAAAATTCGAATTTAAATGCCGCTTTTTATTTACCGGTTGGTTGATCGCTGATTTTTATTTGACGAATAAAAAAGTTAATTAATCGCGCTCATTTATTTTGGGCTCGAAAACAATAATGGAATAAGTGAATGAAAGATCGTTATTTTTTATCATCGCGTATAGAGTATAAGTATGTCGGATTATTCCTTTATTAATTATAAAAATGTTTATCCTTTTTAACGAGACAATAACATTATTTATCCGAGTTTAACAATAAATTAAGAACGTTTAAATAGCTCAATCATAAAATATCAATAAATAAAATATGAGTATTATTTAAATTAACATTATACAAAGCATTAAAAATATTCCTAAAAAAAATTTTAAAAACTTTCTCCGTTTCTGAACAAGAGATCTTCTTCATTACCACTCTTTATCATAAAACCCGGCACACGACAAAACGCAGAGCGGCGCTTCTTAAAATTACACAACTCGACGCGGAACGTACATGAGCAGAAAAATAGCCACACCGAGGCAGGCAAAGAGCAGCGAGCACGCCAGATTCCTTTTCCTCCGCCCCCACTTTTTTCCTCTGTAAAGCGAGAGTGAGAGAGAGAGAGAGAGAGTGCGCCACCGGCAGTTACTCGGTCTTCAAAAAGTTCTCAAACTACTCGAGTCAAGCTGTTTCCCGGGACTGGAGCCTCCCTCCCTCCCAATCTCTTAAAGAGCCGCGACAATTTATGTGAGGCGCGTTCATAAACTTCCGCCGTCTCACACCCGTCGGTTCTTTACTCGCTCGTTGCGCCTTTCCTCGCCCGAGTTCTCTTTCTTCTTTTTTTCTTCTTTTTATTGTGTCGAGGCAGTGTTACTTTCCTTTTTTATACGGGTTCGAACTGCCGTGTTCGTTTGTTCTGTGGGGTTATGAGAGATTGATTGTTTGGAGGGAGGTAGATCGGTGGTGTTGGTCGGCTCTGAGATTGTTTACTGAAAGATTTATTGAAAGTAATTGCGTTAAGCGAGTTTTAAATGATTTTATAAGTATTAGACCATAAATACTTTTTTAACAAGTGGATGATATTGTAATGTTATATTACAATATCAATGTTCTACTGTAAAATGTTGCAATTGTTGGGCGGTAGATGTCGATTTAACCTTCTTAATATATAGTATATTTATCCATAT
Organism: Torymus aiolomorphi; assembly: GCA_036365515.1. Lineage (NCBI taxonomy): Eukaryota > Metazoa > Arthropoda > Insecta > Hymenoptera > Torymidae > Torymus > Torymus aiolomorphi. The sequence goes on along the minus strand of CM070875.1, from coordinate 204,806,484 downwards.
TTAAACTTAGCTATGGTCATAATTGCAATATGACATTAATACTTTTCAAATATTTTTTACGTGATTTTTTATAATTTTGCATTTGCTCTGACGAGTGTATCATTTTTTTCGGCGGAAAAACAAACAATTTCTATCCAAAAGTTAGTACATCTCCGAACCAATTTTCCACTGCAAAACTCTGACCATCTATCGAGCGCATCGCTCCCAAGCGCACTCGGAACCTTCCAAAGCAAACATAATGCGCGTGCGCTCCAGTCTACGAGCGCTAGCACTGTCAGATTAATTCTAAATCGCTATCGATCATCCTGCCGCACCGCGCCTAATTTCCAACTCTTCTTCGCCCACACATACACGTACATTCATGCGTGTTCCATAAATAACCCGGGTTCAGTTCTTAAAAAGTTGTTGCCCACTCCCGCGTTACCCCGATTCTTATTAGATCCATCCCTCTTGCTTTCTCTTTTCGCGTATGAGTGCGTATGAGAAACTTTGGCAATATCTCGCGCGCCCGTGCCTGCCTCGAAAATTCGTTTTTTACTCCGCGATTCTCGCACTCGATAACCCCTGCCTCGTTTCTTTCTTTTTTTCTGTCGTTCGTCGCTTTCTCCTTTTTTTCTCTTTTCTCTTTGTTGCTGCGCGTGTCGCAGTTGGTCTTCTCGAGTTTCTCGCGCGCTGTTTGCTTTTGCTCGTGGAGGGTGAGTTTTTTCTCGTACGAGGATCTGCAGGGCGATCTGTTTGCATATTTACCAGGGTTGCACCGTTTTTATGCTCTACGCGTATCGAATTAGCAAACGAAGCGATGAAGCGAGGAAAGTAAAAAATATCCCTGAAAATTGTACCAGGATTTTGATTTTGCTTGGTGAGTTTTAGCGATTTAGTTTTTTGTTCAATATTGGTAAACGAACGGCTAAAAGTATAGTTAACTGAGTATTATCTATTCTTTATACTTAGTTTGAATTTGTTATAATTTTTATATAAGATTTAAAGTAATATTACCGTTGATCAACTGAAAATTATTCATTTATATTTTTACTATCGTTTGCATCACTTCTTGTTACATCCTGCCCTTATAAGTATAAAGAATTAATAAAAAAAAAAAACAAAAATAGTAAAATAATGTTTTTTTTTTAATTTTAATTTAAAATACTGTTAATTTTAAGTAAATGACACTCCCGTATCATTCGCATTGCCAGACGCCTTATCGATGTCAGACAAAACATCCTGATATCGAGTTGCAACCGTGCCTCTTCTCCTTCGCGGTATATCTCTCCATGACACGTGGAGAAGAAGGAACCAGAATGGGAAGAAAGCGGGAGTGCAATTAGTCAGTGCACTATATAAGGCCCGGAGAGTGTTCTCGCTGCAGCACATCAATTTTTTCAGCAACAAAATCGTTTTATAAGCTCTAAGTTTTACGTACGTTCTAGTCACCCACTTCAAATTTTTCCGAGTAAGCGGTTCGTATCGTGATTACCATACTTACTCATTTTTCTCCGATCTCTTAACTTCCAAATACATTTGCTTTATTTTTCACGCTATTTCGAGTCTGCTCTGCGAAGCCACCTCTAAGCGTGACTTTTGTAACTTTAATTTAATAAATAAACGTGCTTATTTTAACGAAATTAAAACCTTGTTGTACGTGTTTGCTTTCTCCGGTAATTCCTAAATTCATTCTTAAGAATAACAAGCAAGCAAAGACAACAGATCTTCCACAAGCAGCTAAGGTCAAAAGTAAATAAAAAGTAAGTGAAATCATAACTGGCTATTGTTCTTTTTCTACCTTAGTTTAGAATAATTGCAATCTATTGTCCCCGTTTCATATACAATAACTCGTAAAATTCGAACATTTTCTTCCCTTTTATCTCATTATTTAAACAAATCCTCTAAACTTTTGAATTAACAAAAATATTAGAGAAACTGCACTACTTAGGTCGGGTGGCTATCTGCTCGTTTCTGGTAGTGTACTTTCCTAAATCAAATAAAAATAAGTCAAATAAAATCTCAAGTTGATATTAATTATTATCAACCGTGTCGCGCCCTTTGTCGCCATTTTCATCCCGGTTAGTGTGGTATCAGGCTCGATTCCAAGCTGTTAGAATTGAATTTACAGACTTAAAACCGAGCGAAAGTTTGTTTAAGAAACGTATCAGCTGGGTACGCACTCGAAAACCCGATGTAACATTTTTTTAAAAAAGACCATAAATTTATCTGATACAAACTTTTTTTTTTCATTATTACTGAGAAAGATGATAAGCACAGACACAACTTCGGTGATTTTTAGTGAAAAATCAGAAAGAAAAAACATCTTGTTTGTTTTAGGCTTTTTAATACCTCCATCTTATATTCTGTTGACGGTTTTTTGAAATCTTTAAGAAGATTCAGTCTTATAATTAGCGCTTCTACGATCACAGTTACAATATTTTTTTATATTTTTTTTTAATAATTTTTAGTAGCACTTCCATCCACCTATAATGACATCTCAATTACCAAATTACATTGCTTAGTTTTTATTGACAACGCACCTCTTTAAACTCACCTTTCTTTCGTTTTTTTTTTCTGCTGGCAACGAAAAGACGCACCTTCCCATCTAACTTAAACGACGCGCGCAGCCGGGAAGAAAGCGACGGAGCCGCCGCGAAATTGATTAGAGGCGAGCGCGCGAGCGAGTGACTCGGAGGAGGAGGCGCTTTGTCCGCTGTCCGTGGCGTGGCAGCACGAGTGTCGTGTCTACCGTACGACCGCGCGAGATTCACGTGGGCGGAGGACAGCGTTGCTATAGAGATGTACAGCGACATTGTCTTAGAGCTATTACTTACTACTGAATGAATCGTTGAAAAGGAGACTTCTCCGGATGATCCGTGACACTATTTTAGCGAGTTGCAAAAGGTAGTATACGATACGTGTGCGTGTATGTGATTCTCACACGTGTGTAGTTTTTTTTAAAGCACGGTTATTTTCTCACTTGTATCGTAATATTTTTCGACATGACTAATTTATCAGATGACTTGAAAAAGATATGCACAAAAATGGGATCTTATGCAGTAATCGATTGATTTGACGAACGTTAAATTATTTATATTTGAAAACTGTTTAATTCTCTGTTAGAGAATATTTTCTAAACACTAGTACCTCCTTTCTCCAAAAGAAAGACTTGTTTTGTTTCCCCAGCCAATCGTATCTGGAGTCTATACCGTAGAGGCAGCGATCATCTCTAAACTCGCGAGGAGAGCAGGAAAAGCGGCCAGCCGGTAGCGAGAATATCGATGGCCGCAGTTCGTATGCGAAATTATCGGGGGCTCTTCGGGAATCCCAGAGATCTCCGGGGCTAATTTGCCATTCGCCGAGGCCCTAATGAATAATAATAGATTAACCCAATTAAGCGTAAGGACGCGCGACCGTTAATTATTGCCGGACGCTGAGGAAAGGGGAGAGGAGGATGGGCTGAGCGCGTGCAACGAATGTCGGGAATATTCGCCGCGGTGGGGATTTGCCTAATTGCGATTATTATTGCGAGGCAGTATGCGAGGTATTGTTTTGAGTGTACGAAGGAAGGGGAATTTTTTCGCTACTGTTTTAAGATTAGTGGTGGCAAGTGTTTTGAAATGGGTGATTCTATACGTAGGTGATTCTGTACGTAGGTGATTGAGTTTGTTAGTTTTGAGATTCTCTGTCTGTCTGTCTGTTTCTTTTACCTGCACGAGACCAAGACAAGATGTTACTTTTTGAAAGTCTTGTCTTGGTCTTGAAAATGCCTTGACATCCAAGGTCTTGTCTTGGTCTTGAGTAGGTTCGGTCTCGTCTTGAAGTCTTGATCTTTTTTCTTGACTCAGAAAATCGCATTTAAAAATATTTTAGAATGATTTTTTTTATTTCGTATGAATCTACTTCTGGAATTGAATTTCTTTTTCAATGTATAATAATTGTTTTTATTTTGTTTAGTTAAAATTTCTATTTGCCTACTAAAATTACGGAATTCTCTTTGCACGTAAACGAAATATTATAATGCGATCATTGATTTTGTTGATTCAAAATATAGAAAATGACTGGACTAAATCCGAAATCAACATTAAATTAAATAGTTCTACGTCGGAATTTAATATAGGCTCGGCAAATGTAATCAGATTCACCGTAAATGATCAAATGCCAATAATTAATTACCATTGTTACCTAATCGTATATGGGCAGTTATGAGTATTTCGTAATTACATCTGCAACTGACAATTTCGATTTGATCCCATGAAACTGGTTTGGTTAATTTTTATTGCAATAAAAGGTTTAATTACAGCGATAACGAATTATTCCACCATTCCGATAATCTAGTTATAGAATACGTACTAATGTGTAATTTACTGTAATAATTACGGAAATTCGTGTAGTTGTGTTATACATTAAAATATTGGACAAACTAGAACTCTATCATTTATTCATTTACCGATAATCTCAAAATCCGCATTGCCTTTCACACGATAATTCCCTACACTCGTGTTTTCTCGATGCGATTGAGCAATCTCGCTCGTCCAAAACATTTATTTTCCGCTCGATTTAAGGAAAACCAATGAATCGCGCACGATTTACCGTACACAAAAAAGCTTGTTCCGGGCAAAAAGTTAATTAAAACTTTGCGCTCTGTAAACAAATTAATTATCGTGCTTTCTCTCACTCTCATCCTCTCTCTCTTTCCTTCCCTTAACAGCGGTTGCACGCGTAAAATCGTGCGTTGCGCGCGTTTTTTTTTTTCGAATGGCACGGGTTTCAAGTCGTCAATTAAAATTCAACACCGCGTAATTGGCTGAAGGAGTTGTCCGCAAGTCGCAGCAGAGCTGACTTGCACTCAGGAGGGTTTAGTCGTATTGAGGCCATTCCTTTGAAGAGGAAATTTTGCCTTTTTGGTTAATGGTAATGGTAAAGTGTCGCTGGGTATTCAGGTGCTCTGTTGTGAATTGAGAGATGCGTTGGTCTTTATATCGATACTTCTAACATGAAATAATAATTGAAATGATTTTAAAAAATATAAAAAAATTGTTCTTTTAATAGAAAAAATTACTTATATGACAAATTCTGCCGTACAAAATAAAAACACTTATAAGTCTATTCTTGCTGTTTTGGAACATGACACGTTTTGTTCATTGTCTCCAAACAAAAAAGAATCGACTTATAAGTGTTTTTACTTTGTACTGCAGTATAGCTATACTATAAGTCCATTCTTGCTGTTTCGGATCACGAAACGTTTTATTTATATTCTCTAAACTAAAAAGAATGGACTTTAGCTGTTTTTACTTTGTACGGCAGAATTGGATTATGATGGTTTAGAAAAAAAATCATTCGTTTATTACGCCTTAAATAGATGTCGCAATAAAATATACTCATCCGACATATAAATAAGTAATAAATAGATAAAAAGATATTTACATTCAAGATATAAAAATGCTAATTGGGATACTAAAATGCCTGCCCAGTAGGTTGAATCTTTAACTCGGTTATTTGGACATGAAATGGCGACCCGACAATGTGCATCACAGAATTCGCAATATCTTCCGGATTCAAGAAAGGTAATTTCTCAAAAATATTGGGATCGTCAGTACTTTTCTCTATCATCTCCGTTTTCACCACACCTGGGCTAATATTCTGTAAAGCAGAAAATATCTAATTTCCCATAACAGAATAATTTAGTAAATATATCAATTTTAGAATTAAAAAAAAAATCTTACAGAAACCCGAATTTTACTGCCCATCAGTTCATGGCTTAGAGTTTCCGACAAGGACCGTAGAGCAAATTTCGTGGCTGAATATACGTTGGTCGATCTACCTGGTATGCGGACTATTCTGTGGCCTGAGAGGCTACAACAATAAATTTAATAATTTTATTACTATATTCAAATATATAAATCTATGGCTTCCAGGAATAAAGACTTAACTAACTTTTTGTCAAAATTAAGTTAGCACCGGAATTTGTAGCTTCTAAATACCCTTTTTCATGTAGACTTGGTCCGGAAATCTCAAACGCGTTCAAAGAGCAAATATCAGCTAAGTGCATAATCACTTAACTGCATCGTGCCCGGAAAAACCACTTAACTGAATATTTACATTTAATTAAAAGCACCGTTTTGAAGTTAATACTATACAATAAACAGATTATGACATATCTATTTTTATAGCAACAAAGATCAATAGATAATAGAAGGTAACACAACAGCTTTGATTTCCGGGCGATGGGGTGAGTGTGCATAAACAGTAACCGAGTAACGTTCGGTATTCGGTTTACCGAATTCCGTTCACTTCACGCACATTCGTTGGGAGGCGAATGCGAGGGAATGAATATTTAAAAAAGAATTCGTATTCTATGTTTTAAGTGTAGAAATAACTATGTTATTTATTTTATTTGAACAATTTCCCTAAACCACTTAACTGTACAGTTACCGGAAGAACGACTTAACTGCATTGTTTTATTTGTTTATACAAAGAACAAAAATGTATTCTAGCAGCTGATAGTGGGGTTCGAAAGATATTCGATACCTTTGTAAATGGCTAAATTGTTATGACTCATCTCACGCATTTCGATCTTACATATGAAGTGTCATGACAGAAATTTTAAAACGGCGATTTCTCGAAAACACGTAAAAGTCAGTTAAGTCGTTATTCCTGGAAGCCACATATATGTATTTTCACCTGGTAAATACCTGTTTATATTAATAATACAACCTTCTAGGCCGTTTTCTTTCATCATTTTTATTGCTTGCTTGGTGCAACGCAACACTCCCATTACATTCACGTTAATAATGAATTCAATGTCTTCCATGTTTTTATCTGAAACAATAATAATCTTAGTTTATCACAGCTTTAAATTAGATTATTGGTTTTTAAAATTGTTCATTTAATTTACCTTCAATCGATCCTGCCATCATAACTCCAGCATTATTAATTAAAATATGCACTGTGCCAACAGTTTTCTTTATCCATGCAAATGCATTATCGACGTCTTCTGACTTTGTCACGTCACATTCCTTTGCATAGAATTTACCTGGGCCTTTTACGTGTTTCATTTTTTCCTAAAAAGAGCACCATTAATCAATTCGCTTTATAAATGTATGAATAATTTTCTCATGAAGTTTTCAATAAATTTTAAATTATTTGAATAGAATGTTTTTTAGTCTAATTCAAGTAATATTCTGGGTCATGTGAAAACAATAATTTTGCTCAAGAGGACAATTAAAATATTTTGAACAGCTACCATCCAAAATATTTTACTAATCCGTAAACTTAGTTTCATAAGCTACAAACTCCTATACGTATGTGGCAGAATCAGATATAATCTTCGTTCCTTGCAATAGAGTCAACTGTTTCATTAGTTAAATTTAGAAGGGGCGAAGTCACGAGTTTTTAAAGAAAAAGATCATTTTGACATGGCGTAGATCCTAAAAAAAGTTCCTTAATGCAGCTAAAATAAACTAATAATAGAAGGGTGAAGTATCCGAAAGGATTACGGTAGGTGTTGATAATGATTAATATTATAAAACAAGGGTCATTAATAAGGAAAGCAATTTTAATAATGAATTTGGGTAATTATAAGGGAAAAGTAAGGAGGTCAACTCGGGAGAATAAGTAAGGAATAATCGATTAGTTGATAATAAATCATATGGACACATACGTGTGTATGTGTGCGTGTGTGTGTGTGGGTGTGGGTATGGGTATGGGTATGTGTGTGGGTATGGGTGTGTGTGTGAGTGTGTGTGTGTGTTTACATTCGAAAAAAACATATTGGATTAAACATGTATCCTACAGTAAAACTTTGGTATCATTATAAATAAGTCAAGTAGCCAAATCGATGTGAACGATCTAATTCATTCGTAATCATATTTATCAATTAAGAAGAGAACAAAATATATTTTCAAATGGGATTCCGGTTTCACCTGCGTAAAAAAATTTGATTATTGATATATGGCCAATATATCGGCCATATGTCTCTCCGGCCGAAGCGAAATATTGGCCATAGTATTCCCCATATAATTGTTACATAAATTCTTATTTATATATCGCTCCAAGAATAAGAAATATGGGCCACATTATGAACACTATATGGAAAATAGTATGGTCAATACATGGCTCGGGCGCCGGAGCGACATATGTGTTTGGCCCATATCATACAAATACAATCAGTAAAAATTCTTTTTATGAAATATTATTTTATTGAAATTTCTTCATTAATGTAGATGTTCTAACGAAAGTATGTTAAAATAACATCTATAAACGCAGAATGCTCACTTCCATTATTTCTTTCCGACGTGACAGGCCAACAACTATCAAACCTTCTCGAACGAAGGCTTCTGCAATGGAGAGTCCAATTCCAGCAGATGCTCCGGTTACAACAGCTACTTTTCCTGCCCAGCGATTCATTTTCATGTATTGCTAAATTTACAACCGTAAGACGAGACACTTTGACTGTATTCAAGCAACTAGCGCACTTTTATAATTCAATACCAGATAACTGAGCTATCTTATCGCGTTTTTTTACAAAATAAGTAACAGTGTTTTTGCACGTGTTTGAGTAGCTGATAACTCTTTTCGCGATGAAACTCATCAGAGAGCTGTTCGCACAGTCTATTGCCGGTTTGCTTTATACAACATCTCTGAATGAGCTAAGTCACATTTTGACGAGCTGAAAGAAGCATACAAAGCGATGAATGTTTTGTAACACCAGAATGATGACCTCTATGGATAGCAAAATAATTTGTTCAACTCTATTCTCAGTAATTGTATATTACTTATCTTTAGCGATACTGGTAATGTTTAATTTATCTGTATAGCTGTACGATGACTTGTGATTCTTTCAAGTATAAACGCAGCAAGTGTATATCTTATTTTTACTTTATTAAGACATTAATCACTACAGTCATCATCGATTTTAAAGTAGATACTGTTATTGAGGAAAAGATTAAATGGTTACACAATTCTCTCTTAATCAAATGAATCAATTAAGCAAGTATTATGATTAGTACAAATACTAAGATTATTCTAGTACATTACACAACTAGCATGAAAAATAGGTGTTTGTCTCCTTAAGGTGGTTGGCTACCTCTGCTCCCTCGGAGCAGGGGGAAGGTCTCCTCGCACCGCGCGAGCTGCTCCGCTCACCGCGCACCCCCTCTCGCAGCCAACGAACTCGATCGTTTGTTTACGTTTTGCTGCAGTACTCACAAGGAAACCGATCGAGGTGTCCGCCTCCGATTTTCCTGAATTTTTTATATGTTGTAGAGGACCGAAAAATAAGAGAGGTGTATGGTGCGTATAATCAGAATAAATAATCATGGATATTTTATTTATTGCAGATTGATTTGTCTATAGGCTCAATTTTCTATTTAATGAATAAAAATCTCTGACAAAGATTTGACAATTTCGTTATTTTAATGTTCAAAATATAATAGCATAAGATAAATAGAGGAATAAATAATTACATGACTATATTTTTATTATTTCTGCATAAATATTTGTATGCAGAAAAGCTTTTAAAAGCTGAGCCAGGATTAAAATTATTTTCATGCTATATTTTGCAATTAGTTTTTTTTTATATATCACTGCTTGATAATTATAGTTTACTTATAATTTTAGAATATTTATGTTTGCGTATTTAGGCATATCACATTATATTTCATTTGTACTTTTTCATAAATACTTATTTTTAAGTAAATATTTTCCTGATTTCTATTTATATATATGAATAAGCGATTTTTTGTAAGCCCATCTTATAAACATGCATAAGCAAAGATGACGCAAGTGAGCTTGGAGTCCACGGCTGCCTAAAAACGGATTAGTTAGTCAGTATATTTTTATCGGTTCTGTTGCGAGGTACAAATTTTCGAGAGTCCGCTATTTGTTTTCTTCCTACAATAAAATTTATTATTTCATAAAAATCAAAGAATAGAAAAAATGAAGGTAAATCCTATCAACGTCATAAATTTATTATTGGCAGCATTCTCAGGGCTTCAGATACCAGAAAGTCCTGTTAATCTTGTTGAAATGGATTTAGCTGAAAAATTCGAAAATATTTTATACGGCAGTATGAATAATTTTAATGCGATTGAAACAATGGAAGAAGAAACATTAGATTTTCAAGAGCAATTTAAAAATTATGAAGTATAAGCCATTGAAGATGACACAATTTTCAATGAAAAAAAAGATTATGATGTATGTTCATACGATGATGAAGAGTTGAGCTTCGATTATAAAAAAAGAGCAGTCGAATATTGGAGATCAGGTAAAACTAAAAAAAATCGCAGTATAGAAAGTGTTAAACATCGATTTAAATTAGTTAATTCAGAACGGCAACTGCGTCGATGGGCTAGTCAAATCAACAAAGGTGGAACTTACAAAGAAAAATTATATCAAATTTCTGAATTTGTTTTAAAAAATCTCAAAGAATCTCTCGAAGCTGGCCATATTATTCACGATATTGATATACGTAGGTGGGCCTTAGAAGGTAAAAATAATTTAGAATTTAATGATGTTAGATTCAAAGCAAGTGATTTCTGGCTGCGAAAATTTAAGAAAGCTCACAGAATTGTCAGTAGAAAAATCAACAAATTTATAACAAAAAAAACTTTTGAGGACAAAGAAACTGTAAATCAAGAAGCCAGTAAATTTGTAGCCGACATCAAACTACTGATTTCAGAAGTTGGAACTGAAAATACCTACAATGCTGATCAAAGTGGATTTCAATTAGAATTACATACTGGTCGTACATTAGCAGAAGAAGGAACAAAGACTGTTGAATGTGTTGTGCAATCTGTTTCATCAACAATACATAGTTATACAATATTACCTACAATTAATGCTGCTGGAAAATTGCTCTCTCCATTATTTATAGTTTTAAAAGAGACTAAAGATGAATTTGGACCAATAATACAAAAAAATTTATTTCAGCCAGATAACGTATGTTTGATGGCATCTAAATCTGGCAAAATGACATCATGTGAGTGAAATTAAATAAAGTGTACTTGTATTCGTAAACTTGCAGCTTATATCTATTTTAAAGATTTTACTTGTAAACTTTTAGTTTTAGTAGACTCATATTAAAAAAGATTTACAATAATTAGTAAATTATTTTTAAAATAAGGTATTTTAACGTAAACTCCGAAAATTATAAAAACGTTCTTGTAAATTATCAATGAATTTCATGATTTATTTTTGTTAATTTGATTTCATGTAATAAATCGATACGCACACACACACACACCCACACACACACACACACACACACACACACACACACACGCACGCACGCACGCACGCACGCACGCACGCACGCACGCACGCACGCACGCACGCACGCACGCACGCACACACACACACACACACACACACACACACACACACACACACAAATAGCAATAGTTTACTATAATGACCTGCAAAATTTATTTGTTTACAATTTATTTTTAGATCATTTTCGGAAATGGTTAAGGGATGTATTTTTTCCAAATGTTGGAAAAAATAGTATATTATTGCTAGATTCTTGGATTGGACATTGCACAGAAGCAGTCGAAAGAGAAAAACCTAATGATAAAAACATCAAACTTTTCAAAATTCCTAAAGGTACAACTGGAAAAATACAACCGCTGGATGTGTTTGGTTTTCGTATATGGAAAAATTTTGTGAGACACTTTTCCGATAGTGTAATTTTGTTGGATAAGGATATAAGTTTGCACGTACGAAATAATGTAATTAAATTGCACTCTCTGGTGCACAATCAGCTATCTTCTCCTCGATACGTAAATCTTTTTAAATACTCTTGGTATAAAAGCGGTTATGTCGATAATAAACCAAATGAATTTTTAAATCCGGTGGACTTTAGCTTTGGTGAATCCCAAGCTCATTGTGAGGTACCAGGATGTAAAAATACTGCTATTATAAAATGTTCATGGTGTCAAAAATTACTCTGCTTAAAACATTTTTTTGAAGATTTTCATTATTGTTCAACCTATAATCCTTACACAAAATTAATTGCGATAAGAACTAAATTATAAGCTCATTTGTATAGAGTTTCTTTGAATATTTTTTGACTATTTGTGAAAATATACCTATATTTTACTTTTAATAAAAATTAATTACATAATAACAATTAATATTTTATATTATATTTTTCTATTTATATTTTAATTTTTTTATTTTTATTTATATTTTTCTATTCGTTAGATTAGTCAATCATTTAACTCACCTATTCTTTTCCCAGTTCCATCCTTTTTATTTACCTATAAATACGAACAAAATATTCGAATATAAATTGCACAATAAGTATAAGAGTTTATAAGTGACTTCATTAATTACGCTATCTCGATAAAAAAAACTGACACAAAAATAAACTAAATGTGCATTATACACCTCAAAATATTTATTTCAATGGTTCAATTGTAAGTATACTTGTCCAAGGGGCTGCTAAACCCCGATAATGCTTTTATTAGAAAAAATCCTAAAACAAGTCAACTTTGATTTTGAATTTTAATAATAATTATTTAATTTTATTGCAAATATTGTATACAAAAAAATTAAAAAAAAAAAATTTTTTCCGAAATAAAATATAAGGGTAGCTAATTTGGCATTTCAAAGAGAAATATTTTTCATTTTGTTTCATTTTAAATTTGAATCTGAACTTGGGATATTCAGATAAAACCTATTTTAGGGGTGATTTTTAGGGGTGCGTTTTACCCTTTAATAGGAAATTGGGCCCATAGAAAAAATAGCCCAAATAAAAATAAATTATGCATTATATATAACTTAAAATATTAATTTTAATAGTTTGAAAGTATTTTGTGCCTAAAGGGTTGTTTACCCCTGATGACGTGTTTATTTGCAAAAACCCTGAAACACGTAAACTTTATTTTTTATTTTAAGTCAAAAAATGATTTTTATAATAATTAATTAATTTTATTGCAAATATTATATGCAGAAATAGTTTAAAAAATAAGGTTTTTCTAAAATAAAAAGTAAGGGTTGCCACCCTCGAGGACCAAACTATACTTGATGGTTATATAATTCAAGGAGAAATATTTTTCATTTTGTTTCATTTCAAAATATCGATTAGAACTTAAGATATTAAAAAAAAAACCGTTTTCGGGGGTAAACTTTAAGGGCGGTTTTCACCCCTTTAATAAGGGATTGGGTCGATAAAAAAATTGCGAGTCTCTTATTTTTCGGTCCTCTACAACATATCAAAAATTCAAGAAAATCGGAGGCGGACAGCTCGCTCGGTTTCCTTGTCGGAATCGGTGTTGTGCGTCGTTTACAGATTTCGCATATACATTTTCCTGTATATTTTCTATATTGTCAGTAGTTTTTTAGTTCATTGTTATCTTTTTTAAAGAATCGCATCCCCCCTAAGTATCTTACGTTTTTACTAAGGTTATGATTTTACATCCATGAGAACCTGTGTATAAGAGTTGAACTTTGAAGTTGAATTATTCCATAACCGAGTTGACAAACGATCTGAAATTTCGCGCACTTATAGGAAATGAATCTAAGAACAACAATATTAAGTTTTTGGAATGATGTAACCATTTTCATTTGGGTAGCCAACCTCTTTAAATTGCTAACTTTGCTATCTCAGCTTCCCTGCAAGTTAGAAACTTGAAATTTTTTTATTCATATTTTTACAATCCTTAAATTGTGCGTTAGGTTTGTATCTATATTTTGTTGTACATTTCCTCGCGAGTGTCAGTTTTCATCTAGATAACTGGTAGAATTCTTTTTTTAAAGTTTATAAATATTAACACGTAGAGGTATGGCATGACGGACATACTACGTCATTCGCTCACTCAAACATATCAGCCTATATTAATTCCACGGATAATGTATTTTGGTAGAAGAAGAAACCACACAACTTTTTAAAATATTTTTTATGTTAAACAAAAGTGTTTGATAATAGTAATTAAATATATTATAAATTAATATTCTGATCTGGTTACTTGGTTTCAATATTGTGGACATAATATTATTTACTTAATCAACCGGGCGGGTGCTATAAATTCGTTACACCCGGATTTCGTCGCATAAGTATTTCTTTAATAACTGAAAAACGGTAATAGCTAGAAATATAGTTTATATGCAAAAAGATGCGCTACGACATTCTCTACAAGAATCCATCGTCAAAATCCGGATTTGTATATTTGAAAAAATAACCCAATGGACAATACTTATGCAGCGAAATCTGGGCGTAACAAGCTACAGCACCCGGCGCGGCGGTTCAATTATAATTAATATCTAATGTTTATTTATTACATAGACTAGTTGGATAACTTAAGATTTGTAAAACATATTTTAATGATGCTTCTGCTTTATAATTCACGGATTCATGTAACGCTGGAATATAAATTATTAATGTTTTTTATCTAACGCATGATACATAATCTATATTTAGTCTCTCTAAAACAACTATGCAGATCAGGCAAAAAGTGAGGCTTTGTTTCTAGCTCCAGCCAGTTGATTGAATGGAAAAAGCTTGTTTGAGAGGCGGTATAATTGTTTCTTTCCTTCATTTAAAAATGACTCGCAGCAAAACAGAAGAGTTTGCCATTAGTGCCTACTGAGCCTTGGTTCGTTAACAAATATACCAATAATGTTCTCATAAAATTTAGTATAAACAGTAAATTAAGATTTTTTATATAGAATATTCTTTATTCTAGTTTAAGAGTTATTTTAAATAAAACATTACTAGCCGTCTATTAAAAAAAGTAGCGTCACTGAAAATATTCTTATTCAAAAAGTGTTTTTATAAAGAATCATATCCCATTAAAATTTTTTCAAAGATGCAAATACGTTAAAAACATAAATTAAAAATAAATATCTATAGCATTGATTATATCCATAAGATAAACTTCATCTGTTTATTATTTTAAAATAAAAATTATTTTCTCAAGAAAATAAAAATGATTAAATGTAAAATACTCACTTCCATTTTATCTTTTCTACGCGCTAGGCCAACTACCGTCAAACCTTCGCGAACGAAGGCTTCTACAATGGAGACTCCGATTCCAGCACATGCTCCGGTTACAACAGATACTTTTCCTGTCCAGCGATTCATTTTGCTGTATTGTTTACTTTTCGAGATCTGCACACAATTGTAACAAGAGATACTTTGATTGGATTAAATGAACTAACGCAGTCTTATAATTCAAAAGAAGATAATCATGATATCTTATCAGGTTCATTTACGAAATTAGTAATAGTGTTTTTGCTCCTGTGTGAGGAGCCAGTAACTCCTTTTGCGATGAAACTTGACAGGGATCTATTTGCACAATTTCTTCCCGGTTTGTTTTATATGAGACATCTGCATGAGCTGTCATTGGTCCGTTTGTGAATATCGCCGTGATGTGCAGTAGAGAGATTTTTCACTGACTTTTCATTTATCTTATACTACTTATCTTGACCGATATTTCATAATAAACAATTTATTTTGGCATCTGCATGAACAATGATAGTGCCTACTAACAATCAGCCATGAAAGAGTAGGAAGCGAGTTTAAGGATGTTATTATACTATGATAAATAATTATTCAAAATAGTTAACGATTTTTCCATCCAGTGCGTTTTTGGGGAAATGCAATTCCAATATTATAAGTTTTTAAAATCAGGAAACGAAGCCAAATTGACAGTTTCATTTTTTTTATTATTGTACAACAAAGCATAGTACAATATTTTGAAGATTTTGATAAAGGACGAAACTTCAAATTTGCTTCGATTCCTGATTTTCTAAGCTTATAATATTCCAATTGCATTTCCGCACAGATTTACGGAATAGAAAAATCGTTAACTATTCTATATAATTATTTATCGTAGTTCTAATGCTAAAAACTAATTAGGGACTGTATAGTCATAGCATTCTTAAGGTGGTCCTGTGGGTACATTTAGTTTTCAAATATAAAATATTTTTCAATGAATTGTTCTAAATGGCTTTCTAATTACTGAGCCGTGCAAGATTAGGAAGACAGATTAAAAGCGTCTGCACATATACAGCACTGTTGCGAGAATGCATATACCCATACACACTAATGCAAAGGACCATGCTAACAATTATAGTTGGAAATTATCCCAACATCAAAACATGAATTATAAATAAAAATATTGCTTCCTAATCTGAAGCCAAGCTGAGATACTTAACTTCACAATTAGCAATTTAGCACGGACTCCGTATCTATATATCTAGTAAGACAATATCTCTAGATATATACAGTCCATGTTAAATTGCTAACCTTTCTATCTCAGCTTCCTGTCAGATCAGGAAGTTGAATTTTAATTCATGCTTTTATAATCCCTAAATTGTGCCATAGGTTCGTATGTATATTTTTTGTATGTTTCCTCGTAGGAGACAGTTTCCACCTAGATAACTGTTGGTATCCTTTTTTTTGAAAATTTACATATATTAGAGGAATACGGCATGACGACATAATACGTCATTCGCTATGTCAAAATTATCAGTCTATTAGGGATGCGACCGAATAGTTCAAAAATGTTTTATTTCTTCTTTTTTGCATTACAAAATGCATGTAGGTGTAAATAAATTTCTTAAGCATATAAAATTGCAATGTTTGGACGTAATATGAAGTTAATATAACACTTTTTATTTCATTTTGAAGTTTTTATTTTTAAGAGTTTTTTTCCGAGTAAAAATTAGAAAAAAAGTTCGTTTTGGATTGCATGAACCTCGTAAGTTCATAATGTTTTCTAAGCATTTGTACGTTTTTAGTTTACTAAATTAATGTACTGGTTAGAAAGCGTGGGTGATTCAATACACAATTTTATCATTTACACTATTTTATTCAAGTTTATAAAAAAAATAGGAAGAAATCTTCGTACTATTCGATCTACCTCTACAGTCTATATGAATTCCATGGATAGCGTATTTTTATAAAAGTAGAAACCTCACAACTTTTTAAAATATTTTTTACGTTAAACAAAAGTGTTTAATTAAATATATTATAAACTAATATTCTGATCTGGTTATTTATTTTCAATATTTTGGTTATAATATTATTTACTCAGTCAATCAGCTTTTATGATTATTATAATTCAATAATTGTAATATAATATTTAATGTTTATTTATTACATAGACTAGTTGGATAACTTAAGGTTTGTAAACAATTATTATACCACTCTAACCTCAAAATCATAACTTTAATATGATTATTCGGCTCTCGTGGTATAAAATACGGTTCGAAACTGGTGTGTAAGAAGATTTTTAGCTCATGTGACTTTTCTCACTCGCTTCGCTCGTGCGAAAAACGTCACATGAGCTAAATAATCACCTTCCGCACCCGTGTCGAAATGTACTATATTTTAACGATTATTCGGCTTTATAATTCACGGATTCATGTAACGTTGAAATATAAATTACTGCTCTTACAAAAATTACATATTAATATTTGATTTAGATTTAAAATATTCAAAACATCAAGATACGACATTTAAGATAGTTATATCACCTAAGACGAATTTATTCGATTTCTTTTTGAAACTTTCAGCAAAATTAATTTAGATAGTAATAAGTATAGCTTTCAAATTTGAGAGCGATTTACCCTTTACTTTCTGAGATAAACTGTTCCTATAAAATTAGCATTGCGGTTAATGGCGATAACAAGAAAACATCGTCAATGTGACAAAATCCATCGCTGTAAATTAATTAGATTCGAAAAACAATTGAAACTTGAAGCTAAACTAGTTCAAATATTGAAAAATCAAATATTTTAAGAGGGTCAGACGCCTTTAAAATGACGAAAAATCGATTTTTGTTACATATTTCAGTAGAAAAGCGATTGTAGAATATGTCCCAATTTGTTTTAAAGCATTATCTATTTTTGTTTTAAGAATATATACAAAACACTGATAAAGCTTTTCATTTGTTTTTTTTTTCAAATTACGTTTCTCCCCTTGTATACTTGAACTTTTATTGGAAACTTTATACTGAAAATCGAAGGAATCGGTACTAAAGAAAAATTAAGTATATACTGATACTTAACAAAAAACATTTAGTGTACAGAGTCGAATCAATTTTTAAAGGAAGCGAAAGATAGACCATTGTGCAGAAAAAATTTATGGAACTTTTGCTTCTGCTAGAAAGCCACCATCATCAACCATCGTCTGAATCTCACTATGATATAATTGATATTTTATATTCTGTAGTCAAAACTGTTATGCACCACAATAAATATATATGACGTTTGCTCAGCGTCAGCGGAGAGCATGAGGAGTAGGTGAGGGTAGAAGGTTAGGTAAAAAAAAAATGTGTACAACGAGATTATTAAATTTAAATAAAACTTCGAATACGGTAGAGCGAAATTAAACAATAAATAGAAAAAAGAAAATAAATAAAATGAGGTGCGCGGGGTTACGCCGTGGCGTCGTTTTTCGCGGTCACGCGAGACTTTCTCCGCAGCCTGAGCGGTGTGAACGGTCACACTTGGCAAGGGTCAGGCTGATAGCGACGGAGTCCCCGTTAGCGAGAAGGAGAGAGCCTGGCGGGACCAGGAGGTCCGTCTCCGGAGCGCAAAAGAATACCTCGGTTGAGGGTTGGGGGCGAGCGTTCGCGGTCGCTAATTGGTTGCCGCGAGGCGGCGGCAAAAGGTCGCTAAATAGGCTGCCGATGGGGTTGCGAGCCGCTCGCTCCCCTCCCCCTAAGTTCGCGGGCGCGGCCCGTCGACCGATCAGTGACGCGAGCTTCTCCGAAGCTCATGAGTGCGTTGACGCTCGAGAAGTTCGGGGAAAAAGTCGGGCTCAAACTAATTCCAAAAAAAAGCTAAAAGAGAAAAATAAGTTCGCGATTGTTGCGGACGTCATATATTAGTCGTTTTCTCTTTATTAAATTATAATGTTGTATGTGAAAAAGAATTCTGAAGGAAAAATAAAAAAGTTCACCCTATCAGACATTAAAAGATCAATGGGAGTGTTGCTGCTATAAACATTTTGCTTACTCCTAGAGGAAGCTTTGTGATAGCAATTTTTTGAGTTGTTGTAAAAACATGTTATAATTGTTTTTCGAGGAGTTAGGAATCAAAACATGCCTTCTGAAAAAGTCTGTGTGTGTGTGCGCGCGCGTGTGTGTGCGCGTGTGTGTGTGTGTGCGCGCGCGCGCCTGGATCTTAGATTCTATTCGATCGATTTTAGGCGAACAGGTCTCATTTTTTTTTGTTTTCTTTTGTGTGATCGCGGGTCAACAATTCGTTTTTTGATTCGCCGATGCGTTTTTGTTTTATTTCGAATTTTCGATTTTCTCAAAATTGATTTTTGCTTTTTTTTAATGATAAGATCAAAATATTTGAATCGAATGAATAGCATTTGAAAGAGCATTAAAATACCTATATTTTCTAAAAAAAATGCTCTAGTTCTTACGGTTCTGTTGTTATTAACAAAAACGTGTTTTTTTTTTAAAGCCTATAACTCCTAAACTAAAAGGTCAATTTTTTTGAAAAATATCATGATAATGATGCAGAATATAAATAGCTATAATCTGTAAAAATTTGAATCCATTTTGTCGACTAGTTTTGGAGAAAAAAATTGAAATGTGAAAAAAATGAGTTTTGTATGTCCAACGATTACGGGAGTAAAATTGACTCAATCGCTTTGAAATTCCTTGTAGAGGTAGATTTTTGATAGCTCTCGATAGAGTTCTTTGGGCAAAATAATTAGTCCAGAAATTTCTGAAATATTTGAGGTTAAAATTTTGTTAACCTTTTTTTCAAATCGTAATTTCTCGAGAACCGCTCCATGTATCAGCTCCAAATTTATAGACAATTTTGTATGTGATATAGATAATATGTGTGCGAATTTTCATCAAGATTGTACGATTACTTTTTGAAATATTTGATTTTGAAAATTTTCGTATTTTACAAAGTCATTTTCTTTGTCGCATCATAACTAGAGAGAACAAAAATTGGTTTAATCAAATTGAAATTTTGTGGAGGTGTAGAGTTTATATATTATCGTATAAGTCCTCTAGGCAAAAGAATTGTCTCATGATTTTTAGAGATATTTAAGGTTAACATTTTTTTACGGTTTTTTTCAAAATCGTAATTTCTTAATGACGACTACATGTACTAGCTTGAAATTTATAGACTATTTTGTATATTTGATATTTTAAATTTTATTATTTTTGAAAATGACTTTCTTTGTTGTCGCATAATATAACTACATTAAAATTGTTTTAAGGGAATGTGAGTACCGACGTTATTTTTCAAACGAGTACATCTCACGAAAATTCCAATAGAATCATCCAAAAAAATTGTGAGTCTAGTATTTACATGTACGGAGCGCTTGAAAAACGTGTTTTTTTAAAAAAATGATGAGAATTTATTTAATTAAATAAAAACCGTACTGTCGGTAAGTAGGAATCTGCATTTGAACTACTTTTCAAACGAAAATGCTAATAAAATCACTCAAAAAAATTTCTGAATATAGTGTTTACGTGTACGGAGCGCTTGGCAACCGTCTTTTTCCAAATAAACGTTTGAATGTTGATTTAAAAAATATTGAAACTAGGATTTCACATAACCTTAATTTCTTTGATATTTACTGGAGATGTAGAGTTTGTATATTATTTATTAGAAGAGTTCTTAGGATAAAAGAATTCGTTTATGAATATCAGAGATATTTGAGGTTAAAACTATTTTACCCCTCTTTTAAAATCGCAATTATTCGGGAACGCATTTATGTATACTAGAAAATGGAAATGACATGCGCTATGCGCGCACGTTGTGTACCTTTTATTTTGTAATAGCCATTTATTATTTTTAAGGTTAGAACCTTTTTCTTACATCGGAAATTCCAGAAAGAGCACACAAATACGAACAGGCATACTACTAGAGACAAGTACCCTATGTGTGAAATTTCACAAAGAAAATATAATTTGAAGTAAAGGTTATTTAGGAATTTTAAAAGGTTTTGACGATAATATTGTAATCATTTATTTGATTTATTTTTCACACATAATTAGAAAAATAGTATATTTTCTTACAAGGGGGGAAATGGAACTTTCCCAGGCACGTGATATGACGACTCCCGGGCGAAAGTACGTTAATTAATCAGTCTAGAAAAGTCGAAAATCATCGTCTTTCCTGCACGGAGAGAAATTTTAGAGTAAAAATTACCGAGGAGCCTTGGTAGCGCATGGACAGACTGTCAAAAGCCGTGATATTTCCAGGTTTCTAATACAATTTATAAGTTTCCCAGGAAAAACTATCATAACCACTTAAAAAAAAAACCAAATTATCTGAATAAAAATTACCAGACACACTGGTAAAAATTGAGATCTAGCCATTTTTACAAGGTAACCTAAGAATTTTTACTAAGAAAACTGATCAATTTTACCAAATAACCTGGTATTTCTGTACTCGCGCATGCGCACTGCGCATTATTGTGTTTCAGAAGATTGATACTAGAGGTGTGCGCGACGTTAAAATGAAAACAATACACATATTTTCAGTAAGTAATAACGGCGATTCAAATGACTGTTGGTAACGGCTTCCGTGGCGCAGTCGGTAGAACGTCGGATTCTCAACCCAAAGATCGTCGGATCGAATCCCGCTTCCGTAAAAATTTGTTTTCAGTTTAATGTTTTTTCATCCTTGTTTCTGTTTCTATTTCTATATTAAAATACTATATATCCATCAATATGGATAAAAAAAGTTAATTTTTTTAATTTAAATTAACTAAAAAAAAATTTTACCAAGGCACTTTGGTAAAAAGTTTGAAATTGTCAGTCTGTCCATCCATTACCATAGAAACTGGTAATTTTGTCTCGAATATTTGTAATTTTCACTACAAAATTTCTCTCCGTGTGGTGACATCAACTCTGCGTAGCCATGTTTTTACTTTCGCGCTATGCTTTGATAGCGTTAGCGACTTCAAGTCGTTCTTGTAGTTTGCAGGTTATATTTTTCAATTTTATTTTACCTGTCGCACGTGTTCGATGCCCGCCGAACATTTGCAGCACGAGCGTAGCGAGTGCTGCTGGTTGGGGCGGGCATCGAAAATACAGGAACAAGCAGATTATTATATACTCATGTGAATCAAGAGAAAGAGGGATAGAGAGATAGATAGATAAATAGATAAATCTGTATTCTGCCTTTTCAGAACAAATTAGAAAATACATTAAAAGGTATAAAATTATAAATTTCAGTCAATTACAATAGAATACAATAACAATTTAGTTCATTATGTCGTAAAATACATAAGAGATATAAAAGATTTATCAAAAACATAACAATGCAAAAGAAAACTAAAAAGATAATCTTTAAAATAATAAATAAGAGAACATGTGGTAAATAAAATACTTATAAAAATACTTATACGAATATCATAATGTTCCGCCAATTGGCTAAAATAGAAAGAGATAAAGAGAGATAGGGAGAGAGAGAGAGGATATTTCCAAATAAATAAACATGAATTCATAGTAGACCATCCTCCTTGAGAGCACCACGCTCCCGATGCGAGACAGTTCCGCGCTGAAGTCGCACACTTTCGCGACTTCCGCGCGGCAAAGTCGGGCAAAGTCACAATCCGTTGTATCGTATATGGGGTTAGGCTATTCAAAACATTGTCCACAGAGCTTTCGGTCGCGCGTGAAACAAGTGAGGCACGCAGTGGGTAAAAGTGCTTCTTCTTCTAGTGTAAACAAATGGCGAAAGCGCGTACTTTCGCCCGAGGAATAGAGAAATTGGCAACTATACGATACTGGCGAGACCTCTGGTGATCAGCTTGCAAAGCCGAGGTAACGTCGTGTTTTCAAAAAATAACATGGGAAATGACGTTAAAACATTAAAATAAAATATTATACATAAGCTTACGCGATGTTATCGTTTTGAAATGATAGTTTTACTCTTAAAGTTATTGTAGCAAAAAAAAAGTTATTAAAAAGTTGTTCAGTTTTTTAGAAATTTAATAATGAAAAAGTGAAAATACGATAAGAATGTAGAAGTCCATCAGCTGTTTGTATCCGCAAACACTTTGGCTTCTGCTAGTGGTCTCCAAGACACCAATTATAACATTTTTACCTGTTTGTTTTTTGACATACAATGAAGAGCAAAGTTAAGAGAAAATATTATTGTGTATTGAGTGGGTGCAGTAGTGCGAACAGTACTGATAAACTGATTTTTCATAGACCTCCTATAAATAAGGCGACGTATAATCAATGGTGCATTGCATTGAAGGTTAAGAAATTACCAATTTTTGCTGTAGTGTGTAGTAAACATTTTTTGCCTGAAGATTACTATCCAGGTACATTTTATGATATTGTGATTATATATATATATATATATATTAGTATTGTATTCATTTCTTTTGTTCATTAAATAATTTTTTTAGCAAGAGAAGGTACAAGAAAACTTCTGAAACGAGACATAGTCCCAAGTCAGAATCTCCCACAGTCTTTAATTACTTTAATGACAAGCGCCGAAAAATCATATCAAAGTTGTGATTTTGAGGTTAGAGTGGTATAAAAACATATTTGATTTTAATAATTGAGGCTATACTTACTGAGTAATAATTTCTTAAAAAAGAATGTTTTTCTGTTTTCACCTACTTTACTATAATCAATAAAAGCATCTGCTTTTGAAAAATGACAATATTTGTCTATTGATGTAATTCGACTATAGGGAAGATCAATATTTTTTTAAATTTTACTCCATTTTTGTCGAACATTTGTACAACTAATCTCTTCTAAATTTGCAACTCTGTATCTACATTAATCAAATTATGTTAAATAGATAAAAAAATAAATAAATTCTTATTCAATTTAGCAAATAATGATACTTACCGATTAACGTACAAAAAAGTGGCAAAAATGTGTTTGCACTTACCACCTGCACCAGCAGCACAAGAACACTTTGAACAAACACTTTTAATTTTATTATTAACTGACAATTGTATGATTACCTCATAAGGTTTATCTTGGATTTTTGATGTCTGCGTTATATATGATTTTATGCAAACATTATTTTTGCTACGAGCTGTAATACCGCACATCAAAATATGACCAGCTAATAAAACGGCCTCTCCTTCCACTAAAGGTCGCTTTGAATTACCTAAAATTGCAATTACATCTTGCATATTTAATTCAAGTTTGGGAAATTCATTCATTTTTACTTATTTGTTTTTTTACTCATGCAAAAAATAACAACATAATATAATAGCAGACGGAAAAAAATGATATCTGCGGCTGGGCGCAATTCGCCGCATTTTTAATTAATTAATACCTAGTGATAAAAAAAAGTTTTCAATAACTTTTTTTTTGTTAAAATAACTTTTAGATATAAACTATCATTTAAAAATGATAACGTCGTGTAAGTTCATGTATAACATTTTATTTTAATGTTTTAACATCATTTCCCATGTTATTTTTTAAAAACGCGACGTTACCTCGAGTTCGGGCGTTTCACACCAGAGGTCTCGCCAGTATCGTATAGTTGCCAATAGTACATTACGATACGGGTGTGGAAGGTGATTATTTACCGCCCGAGACATTTTTCGCACGAGCGAAGCGAGTGCGAAAAGTCGAATGCGGTAAAAATCACCTTACGCACCAGTGTCGTACCGTATTTTACACCACGAGAGCCGAATAATCATATTAAAGTTATGATTTTGAGGTTAGAGTGGTGTAAAAAATCATACCTATTATTTTATTCATATTTTATACATAATTTAAAAATTAATACTTTTTAACCTTCATAAATGAATTTAATTATAATTATGTCATAAATTGTTGCAAAAATTATAAATTTTGTTATTAAAACTTAATTAACGGAATAAGCAAATTAAGTTTGAGGAAGCCACAGGCCAATGAATTGGCAGCGTTTTTGTTTGAATTATTTGGCTATACTGGCTTCGAAATATGCATTAAGGATTTTGGAATTCTCAACACATTCTACATTTACCTCAGAAAAAGTTTATTAGAAACATATGGATACAAAAGCACAATGGGAACTTTATGTTTGACCTCTAAACAATGATTAACTGACTGATGTGGCTATGGCTCTTGCTGCTACGTGTGCTCATAGCTTACAAACCTGAAGGATTGGGTACTCAGGTAACAGAATATGTGTTCCAAATATAAAAGATTTTAAGCTAAAAACAATACTTTTTTATATTTCAAGGCAGAGAAGGAGTTACAGAAGAAATGGAGAAGTATTTTAGTAATATTATCTTTAAAGCTGTTTTCTACATAATGTAAAATTTAGGGCTCTGCCGTCACCTCCAGGTTCAGGAACTGCATATATTTTAATGGGACAGATCCTAAAATTTTGGTATTTCATATCACTATTGACCGAAGAGTTTAATGTATCCAATTTATTTGAGTGAATAATTTTTTACGATCAAAACAGAGTAAGGAAATGACTAAAGATTTTTCATTTTTTTCAAGCATTTAACGGGTGGTATTTTAAGCTATCTTCTTACTCTATTTTTAATAGCCTACAACTTTTTGAGAAATCGAAGTTTTTTTGTAAAAGTAAGTTTAAATTAAAGCTTTTTCTGTCTTCTTTTATAAACTTTTAATCCGTTTACATAACCGAAATATTCAGAGAGCTATAACTAAAGCAAGAGACCCCATTTTTATAAAAAAAAATTGTTCATTTTAGACATAATATAGCCTGGATTGCGGAACAAAAAGCCCTTTCACAAAAACTCCGAGACACATATATCATTATTTGTTATAAAGAAGTGCCTCCTACAGTTTCAGCAAAATCCAAAACCGATATTCCTGGTGCTCCCCTTGTTAGTATCCACATGCAGTAAAATGTACAAAGTTGATTATTTCAAAATGGAATTACTACAATTTTTGTTTTCATCATTTTAAACTTATTTTTTACAATATACCTTATATTACAATTACCGATACATTCGTATTTTTCCTTCATTCTTTTAAGGCGATGCGAGGCTCCACAGTTACCGACGATTGCAGGGACCCGTTTTTCTCATTCAATTTTAAATTTTAATAAAAAATCTCTGACACGTTATAGATTTGATAGTTAACTATAACGTACCAGAGCGATATTTTCTTAAAATTCAAAATTGAATGAGAAAAACGGGTCCCTGCAATCGTCGGTAACGGGTGGCACTCACATCGCCTTAAATCTTTGACTTTCTCTGATTATTTTTATCCCTCACTACTGTTGAACTCATTGCGAAGATAAAATCATTGAGATAATTTGGAAATAAAAAAAAAGATAAAATACCAGTTTGATTGTTTAATGCATTGAAACGAATAGTGATGGTCAAGAAAAACTATTTTTCTTACTCCCCCATCCAAAAGTACGTACTTTCGGCCCGCATCTCCGAGCCGAAAGTTAACTTTCACACCCTATTTTAGACCGACCGCGCGCTCTGATTGGCTGCCGAAATTTCCCGTCCCGCTGCGCTTGAGCGCCCGCGCGCATGAGCCATCTGTCTCATGCGCACGGGTGACGAGAAAAAGAGTTAGTTGAAATAAAAAGTGGTGTTGTTTGATCGTGGTCATTGTTTTTTTCTCTTGTTTTCTACACGTACTTACGAGTCGTGTAGAAACAATTAAGTAAACGTGCGGACGGGAGCGTCCGAGGAAAAGATGTTTGTGCGGTGTGAAGGTTAGACACATACACCCAATGGACATTGATTCGTGTCGTTAGTGACCGTCATGCATAACCTTTTCAATTGTTTTCTCATTTCTTATGTATGTTAACGTTTAAAAGATTATGCGTGACGGTCACTAACGGGCACGTTCGACACGAATCAATGTCCATTGGGTGTGTGAAATAAACACAGGAAAGTGCACGCGTGACGAGAAAAAAGAGTTAGTTGATCAAACTTTAATGTACTTATTTCATCACCTTATTTCTTTCATTTTTTAATGAATGTGTTTCTGATGCCTGCCCCGATCAGCAAAACCTCGGCTTCGCCTCGGTCTTGCAAATGTCGGGCGGGCATCAAACCATCTCTACAACAGCGAAAGTAGCAGACGCCTAAAAAACTAGTTCTCTACGCCGGGTCGAAAGAAAAAACAGTCGGTAATATCGACCGAACTACCCAAAGCGGTCGAGAGAGGCATTACTATCGAGCGGGCCGAAAGAAAAACTAACACTCAAACACAGCTAGCAGACGACAACGCAATTTTATTAATTATTTAACAATTACAGAACGTACTTTCGGCCGGGGAGTAAGAAAAATAGTATACAATACTTGGACCAGAAATTGTATGCCCTGGGCGTGCGTCATGACGCTCGGCTTCGCCTCGGGCGTCATACCACGCACGCCCCGGAAATCCAATTTCCGGCCCACGTATCGTAATATACTATTACATTAAGCTATAAAAGTAATTATTTTATTTTATTTCGTTTTATGTAGGTTTTGTAAATGAATATTCAAAGTATCAAAAAATTCGGTAATCATCTAATATGACCACCAGTAGGTTTTATCGTTAACTCAGATATTTGGACATGGAATGGTGATCCAATAACGTGCATCACGGAGTTCGCAATATCTTCCACATCCAAGTAAGGCTTTTGTTCGTAAATAGAAGAGTCACCACCCGCTTTTTCAAGTATTTCGGTTTTAACCAAACCTGGACTGATATTCTATAAAACAGAAAAATTGTAATTGTATACATAATTTTAATAAATATGTATATGATTTGATATGCATATATGCATGCACACACACTCACATGCACGCACATACACTAGAAGCAAAATGATTCTTACAGAAACTCGAATTTTGCTGCCCATCAATTCATGAGTTAACGTTTCCGATAAGGAGCGTAGAGCGAATTTAGTTGCTGAATATACGTTGGACTTTGTACCAGATGTGCGAATTATTGTGTGGCCTGCAGTGCTATGAAAACATTGTATACGTTAGATCACCGTTTGAACTAATAAAAAATTTAAACCTGGCAAGTACCTGTTTATATTAACAATATAACCTTCTTCGCCGGTTTCTTTCATTAGTTTTATTGCTTGCTTAGTACAATGCAATACTCCCACTAAATTCACGTTAATAACAAATTGCATGTCTTCTATTTTCGTATCTAAAATGATAATGATGTTAGTTTATTACAGCTTTTATGTTTTATCAAATTATATTATTCGTTTTTTAAATTGTATGTTCGATTTACCTTGAATCGATCCTAATCGGCCAACACCAGCATTATTAATTAAAATATTTACTGTGCCAAGAGTATTTTTTATCCATGCGAATGCATTATCAACGTCTTCTGACTTTGTCACATCACATTTCCTTGCATAGAATTTACCTGGGCCTTTTACATCTTTCATTGCCTCCTAAAAAAAGCAACATTGATGTTTCTTTTATCAAACACATGATACATAATCTATATTTAACCTCTCCCAAAAAATGATTGGGCTAAGGGTGAGGCTTTGCCTTCAGCCATTTAATGGAATGGATGATCATTGTGTAAAAAGTTTGTTTGGGAGACCGTAAACTGGTTTCTTTCATTCATTTAAAAACAGAAAAAAAATGTTTGAATAATGTACTGCTAAAATTTAGTATAAGCAGTAATTTAATATTTTTTGGGAAGCTTTGTGATATTAATTTTTTGACTTATTGTAAAAACATGTTATAATTGTTTTTCGAGGTGTTAGGAATCAAAATACATGATATTTGAAAAATTTCTGTATGGATGTGTGTGTGTGTGTGCGTGTGCATGTGTGCGTGTGTGTGTGTGTGCGTGCGTGTGTGTGTGTGTGTGTGTGTGTGTGTGTGTGTGTGTGTGTGTGTGTGTGTGTGTGTACGCCTGGATCTCAGCTTCTACTCGATCGATTTTGACCGAACAGATCTCATTTTTTTATTTTTTCTGTGTGATGGCAGGTCAAAAATTTGTTTTTTGATTCGGCGATACGTTTTTTTTTATTTCGAATTTTTGATTTTCGCAAAATTGGTTTTTGCTTTTTTTTTAATGATAAGATCGAGATATTTGAATCGAATGGATAGCATTCGAAAGAGCATTAAAATACCTATATTTTCTAGAAAAAATTCTCTATCTCTTATGGTTCTTTTGTTATTAACAAAAACGTGTTTTTTTTTAAGTGTGTGTGTGTGTGTGTGTGTGTGTGTGTGTGTGTGTGTGTGTGTGTGTGTGTGTGTGTGTATATAACTCCTAAAATAAACGGTCAATTTTCTTGAGAAAAATCATGATAATGATGCAGAATATAAATAGCTATAATCTGTAAAAATTTGAATCCATTTTGTCGACTAGTTTTGGAGAAAAAAATTGAAATGTGAAAAAAATGAGTTTTGTATGTCCAACGATTACGGGAGTAAAATTGACTCAATCGCTTTGAAATTCCTTGTAGAGGTAGTTTTTGGATAGCTCTCGGTCGAGATCTTTGGGTAAAATGATTAGTCCAGAAATTACAGAAATATTTGAGGTTAAAATTTTTTTAACCTTTTTTTCAAATCGTAATTTCCCGAGAACGGCTCCATGTATCAGCTCCAAATTTATAGACAATTTTGTATGTGATATAGATAATATGTGTGCGAATTTTCATCAAGATCGTACGATTACTTTCGGAGATATTAGATTTTGAAAATTTTCGTATTTTACAAAGTCATTTTCTTTGTCGCATGATAACTAGAGAAAACAAAAATTGGTTTAATCATGTTGAAATTTTGTGGAGATGCAGAGTCTATATATTATCGTATAAGTCCTTTAGGTAAAAGAATTGTCTCATGATTTTTAGAGATATTTATGGTTAAAATTCTTTTACGGTTTTTTTCAAAATCGTAATTTCTCAATGACGACTTCATATATCAGCTTGCAATTTATAGACTATTTTGTATGCGATATAGGCGATGCCTGTGTAAAATTTCATGTAGATTATATGGTTATTTTTTGAGATGTTTGATATTTAAAATTTTAGTATTTTTGAAAATGACTTTCCTTGTTGTCGCACAATATAATTACATTAAAATTGTTTTAATTTCTTTGAAATTTGGTGGAGATGTAGGGTTTGTATATTATTTATTAGAAGAGTTCTTAGGGTAAAAGAATTCGTTTATGAATTTCAGAGATATTTGAGGTTAAAACTATTTTAGCCCTCTTATAAAATCGTTATTATTCGGGAACGCATTTATGTATACTAGAAAATGGAAATGACATGCGCTATGCGCTATGCGCCGATGCGCGCGTGTTGTATATCTGCTTTTGCTTTGTAATAGCATTTATTATTTTTAAGGTTAGAGCCTCTTTTTACATCGGAAATTCCAGAAAGAGCACACAAATACGGACAGGCATATTACTAGAGACAAGTACCCTATGTGCAAAATTTTACAAAGAAAATATAATTTGAAATAAAGATTATTTAAGAGTTTTAAAAGGATTTGACGATAATATTACAATCAATTATTTTATTTATTTTTCAACATAATTTAAAAAAAATTATACTTATTATTTTATTCATATTTTATACATAATTTAAAAATTAATAATTTTTAATCTTCATATTATATTAAAAATTCATTAAAGGAATAAGCAAATTAAGTTTGAGGAAGCCACGGGCCAATAAATTGGCAGCGGTTTTTATTCTAGTTGAAGAGTTATTTTAAATAAAACATTATTAGTCTTCTGTTAAAAAAGTTAGCGTTACTGAAAATATTCTTATTTAAAACGTGATTTTATACTGAACTATATCCCAGTAAAATTTTGTTACTGATACAAAGACGTTAAAAAGGTAAATTAAAAATAAATATACAGGATATTTCATGTGAAGTAAGTAGCGAAAAATTTTAAAATAGCTCAAAATTTTGTCACTTTTTGTTTTTTATGAAAAAAACATGTTCCTAAAATTTTAAATCGATATTTGCATAAATAAAAAAGCTATGCTACATTAAAAATTCAAATTTTTTGCAATTTTTGGTTAAAATCCAACTTTTTTTCATTTTTTTACTCAAAATTTTGAAACTTTTTATACACAACATTGTTTGGGAATTAGTTTGCATTTTACTTGTAGAATGTGAGAGTATTTTTTGTATGACCTATTTTTAAAGTCTCTGATTAGCGTCTGTATAGTATACATTCATATAAGAAAAAAAGTATCCGACAGAATATTTCTTGTACAACAAAGTTTTTTTTGTTTCATTTTTTAGCAAACTTGAAAACGCCCCTTCAACTTAGACTATTGCACGATATTGAAAAAAGCTACATGTTTTTAAATATCAAGAAGTATTAATAATTTGTAGTTTTGACAGCTTAATCGATTTAAGAAGTTAATATTATTCATAAATTCCATATCTTATGGATCACTATCACTGAATTTTGTCAACGTATTAAAAGTACTTCAAACATCTATTTTCAACGGTATCTGGCTTATCATTACATTCATATTTATTTTCCTGAATATTCGATGGGAGCGGCACAGACTACTATATATCGTCGCTTCCGAATGAAAAGGCCCTATCTCGGAATCCGGTTGAAAAAGACCTTATCTCGGAATCCGATTAGAAAAGACCCTATCTCGGAATCCTGTTGAAAAAGGCCCTATCTGGGAATCAGGTTGGGAAAGACCCTATCTCCGAGTCCGTTTGGAAAAGACCATATCTCGGAATTCGGTTGAAAAAGGCCCTGTCTCGGAATCCGGTTGAAAAAAGTCCTATCTCGGAATCCAGCTGAAGAAGGCTTTTCTCACACGCAATTTTTTTTACCCTGATTTAAGTTGTCAGCATTGTTTAAATTTTTAATATTTAATTTGAAAAATATTTTATATTGTTATAATATATTGTTTATGGATTAAGCAATCAATTTAAAAATTTGCAGGTGAGATAGAGCCTTCTTCAACTGGATTCTGAGATAGGACCTTTTTCAACCGGATTCCGAGATAGGGTCTTTTCCAACCGGATTCCGAGATAGGACCTCTTCCAACCGAATTTCGAGACAGGACCTTTTTATTCGGAAGCGAAGATATACTCTCTATTCATATATTTCGTGCCTACTTAAAATTAACTTTAATAATTAATCTATTATTATTAATAGTAAAGGCTAATAGTAAATTACTCTAAAGATGTTAAAATCAAATTAGGTGATAGTCAGATTAGTAATACGTATATTCCAATATACAAACAAGTACTTATTACACAATTAGTTTTAAATAACATATAATTTTCTTTATAGTAACATCTTTATAGTAATTTAACATTAGCTTTTACTACTCATAATAATAGATTAATTATTAAATTTAATTTTAAGTAGACATGAAATATATGAATAGAGTGTATATAGTAGTCCGTGTCGCTAACATCCAATATTCAGAAAAATAAATATGAATGTAATGATAAGCCAAATACTGTTGAAAATAGATGTTCGAAGTACTTTTAATACTTTGGCAAAATTCAGTGACACGATCCATAAAATATGGAATTTATGAATAATATTAACCTCTTAAATCCATTAGGCTGCCAAAAATACAAATTATTAATATTTCTTGATCAACAGTCTAAGTTGAAGGCGCGTTTTCAAGTTTGTGAAAAACGAAACAGAAAAAACTTTGTTGAACAAAAAATATTCTGTCGCACACTTTTTTTTCTTGTATGATGGTATACTATAAAGCAGCCAATCAAAGACTTTCAAAATAGGTTACAACAAAAATACTGGCACATTGTACAAGTAAAATGCAAACTTTTTTCCAATCTATGTTCTATACAAAAAGTTTCAAAATTTTGAGTAAAAAAATGAAAAAAAGTTGGATTTTAACCAAAAATTGCAAAAAATTGAATTTTCAATGTTGCATAGCTTTTTTATTTATGCATATATCGATCTAAAATTTTAGGAACATGTTTTTTTCATAAAATATAAAAAGTAAAAAAATTTTGAGCTATTTTAAAATTTTTAGCTGCTCACTTCACATGAAATATCCTGCATCTATAGCATTGATTATATCTATAAGATAAATTTAATGTGTTTATTATTTTAAAATAAAAATTCTTTGCACAGGAAAAAAATGCTTAAACGTAAAATACTCACTTCCATTTTATCTTTTCTACGCGCCAAGCCAACTACCGTCAAACCTTCGTGAACGAATGCTTCTGCAATCGAGAGTCCGATTCCAGCAGATGCTCCGGTTACAACAGCTACTTTTCCTGCCCAGCGATTCATTTTGCTCTATTGCTTATTTTTCAAGATCTCCACACAATTTTAACAAGAGACACTTTCACTGAATTAAATGAACCAACGCAGACTTATCGAATGTCTCTGTGATGTACAATGAAGAGATTTGTTATTGACTTCGCATTTATGCTATTCTATTTATCTTTACTGATATTTGATAATAATCAATTGATTTTTGCATCTGCACGATGACTTGAATTTCTTTACATTTAACGTATTTACGGAAAAATTTTACTTAACTCATTCAAAAACCGCTGCCAATTCATTGGCACGTAGCTTCCTCAAACTTAATTTATTGATCCCTTTAATTAATTTTTACTTCTAATATTTAAAATTTAATACTTTATCTTGTACGGCTAGACTAACTAGGAGAGGGTCATGGGTCCGGATTCAGCTTAAACTGTGCGTTATATCTTTTTTCGTAATGAACCGATTTTTTTGGGCAACGAACTTGATCTGAAGATATATAAAAGCTACATCTGTGCCAAATTTCAGGACGATTGGGTAATTTTTGCTCTTGTATCGTGCGACAAGGAAAACGCAAATTTTTTCTAAAATAATTTTTTTCTAAAAAACAAATGAAGATAATCTCCTGAAATTTTAACCAAATATAGTCTTCTATAAATTTAATAAGTGGTTAAAATTTTAAGTCGATAAATCAAGTATTTTTTGAGAAAACGCGATTCGAAAATTATTTAAAAAAATTTTTTACCTCAAATATCTTTTTTCGTAATGGACCGATTTTTTTGGGTAACGAACTCGATCTGAAGATATATAAAAGCTACATCTGTGCCAAATTTCAGGACGATTGGATAATTTTTGCTCTAGTTATCGTGCGACAACGAAAACGCAAATTTTTTCTAAAATAATTTTTTTCTAAAAAACAAATGAAGATAATCTCTTGAAATTTTAACCACATATAGTCTTCAATTAGTGTAATAACTGGTTAAAATTTTAAGTCGATAAATAAAATATTTTTTGAGAAATTAATTTATGAAATATAAAAAAGTTTTCCTTAATAACAAATGACAAAGTGAAGATATTTTAAATTTTAAAAAAGGAAAATATAGGTAATTTAAATACCTTTCAAGAAAAGTTTATTATATTATGTAATAATGACTGTAAGATATGAAAAAATCAAAAAAACTGAAAATTCAAAATCGTTTTTTGGTTATAAAACAAAAGAAAACCAATAAAAACTCAAATCCATCAGGGTACTTTTCTTTTCCCGCGAGACAAAGAGAATAAGCTTTACCCGACGAAAATCGGTCGATTCGTTTCGGAGATATGAAGAGTTCAAATACACACACACACACACACACACACACACGCGCACACGCACACGAACACACACACACACAACACACACACACCCACGAAAACAAAAATGATCAAAATCAACTAATATACACATATATCGCCTTAAAACATCTTTTTGAACATTTTTTTTTTTTTCGAAAATTTTTTTCACCGTTACAAAGCTTCCTCTATGAGGAAGCAAAATATTAACAATTTATTTATAATAACGCTGAAAATTTGTCTTGATGTTTTTGATTTTAGTATTTTTAAAAAGAATAATAACCAATTGATTTTGAGAAATAATATTTTTTTAAGATTTTCAATAAATTCAAACGTCTCAGTGAACATACGAACATAAAATAGAAATAGTATAATACATGACAAGTGTAAATTTAGAACAAATATAAATGTATTTACTTAGTAAATAGTATACTCGAAATATTTGGGTGAGAGGTCGCGCGAAATGCGCGAGTTTAAGGTAGTAGTCGTTTAAACTGACTTTCTTACAATCATTCTGAAATTTGGGCTACAGGTTGGTAATAATGTTACTGTTCACTGGTTTGAATCGTAAAAAGCCTAGCTACATAGTTAGTGAGATATTCAACATGAAAGTTTTGATATTTTGTATGTAATGGTATAGCGCGCAGACGTAAAAGACCTTCAGGACGTTCATCACAAAAACAAGGCTTTTCGTAATGAATTTTTATATTTTGTCTTTTTATATTTGATACAACCAGATCAAGTTTATTCGAATGATGAGTGTCTTAAGAAGTAGAAAACATTTTTGTCATGAAAAATTACGTAGTATTGGCGCTAATATCAACAATTAAATTTACTAACACGTCGCTTCTATGGAAATTTTTATTTTTCGTTCAATTGCAACGTACTGCGGCTCATTTTGTTTCTTATGAAATTTGAGGATAGGTACGCGGTAACGATATTGTTGTATAACCGATCCGAACGGCACTAGATTCATTGTTTATCAAGATCTCGTAAAATCATGTGAATTTCGATAAACAATGAGCTCTAGCGCCATTCGGAACAATAATTATACAACAATATCGTTACCGCAACCCTACCCTCAAATTTCATAAGGAACAAAATGAGCGGCAGTACGTTGCAATTGAAAATTTCTATAGAAGCGAGGTGTTAGTAAATTTAATTGTTGATATTAGCGCCATTACTACGTAATTTTTCATGACGTAATGTTTTCTACTTCTTAAGACACTCATCATTCAAATAAACTTGATCTGGTTGTATGAAATATGAAAAGACAAAAAATAAAAATTCATTACGATGTTACGTATCGATAAACGTACGAATATGAAAGAACGAGATAAGCAAGGCGTCCGATTACAATATGACGCCGATTAGCAGAAAGCCAAGCGGTGACGGCCGTGGCTTGATGGTAGTGTTTCTGACTCGCGAGTCGGCGGCTCTGGTTCGATCCCAGGGTCCGTCACTTTTTATTACTAAAAGTTGTGATAGCTCACTCATAACAGTGTTTACAGTGTGTCTGTAAAGGGTCGCCCTTCGTTCTACAGTTACACTGTAAAGTTTGCTTGCGATAAAGCAGCGCTGATACGAAGATGCAGAGATCATAATGAAATTTGAACACATTATTCTTTGAATTATGCGGAGCACGCATGATTTTTTTCTATATTTATTATCGCACATATTTTGAAAATATTTGATTCGAAAGTTTGCAGGTTATACACGAGCTCTTATGGGACTCGGTCAAAAACAACTGATTGACATAGAGTGCGATTTTGTAAAAAAGCAGAAAGAGCAATAAAAAACTAACGAACATATTGGCTAAAACCTTAAGAAGCTGTTCGCAAAAGTTCAACTAGTGTAACCGCATGAATTTCCGAGTATTTAACGAAAACGTAAACAAAACATCAAGCTTGGTGGCTGCGCGCGGCGGCGCGCGGTAAGAGGGTGGCCGGTGCGCGGTGCGAGGGGAGTACCCCTCTCCTCGCCCCGCGGCATGACTCCTATATACCTCCTTAAGAGAAGTCTGAGTGTGTGTATGTATGAAAGTGGGCAAAAGGAAGTCGGAAGCTTAAATGGAAACAAAGATAGTGCCGGCTAACGATTAACCATCGAAGAGTAGGAAGCAAGTTGAAGGATGTTATGGGTATGCTATGATACATGCCCGGTAGGCGTAAAGTAAAAAATGTAGAAATTTATTTCATGCTACTTAAATAGTGATCATCGGGTCCTCGAGGCCAGCTTCGCCGGCCCTATTTAATTAACACTATTACTAGCAGAAACTAAATTTTTCAACATTTATTTAATGTAAGTATGACTTGTATGTGTGTACCTGCATTTTGTGCACACAAAACATGGCGTAAAATGCGTAATTTACAACTTACAATGACGAAAAATAATGTGTGTATCAGGCTCCTAAAGTTTCACACTCACGTGTGATCGCGCAGTCTTCGAGCCGGCTTGGCCGGCCCTCGGGCGCGGCTATCAACACTCCGGGCACACTGAGAAAAATGATGTATTAAAAATTACTGTAATATATAGATATGTGGGGACAAATCTCAAATATCAAAATTTTTACTATATTTTATAGTAAAAATTGATATATACATAATAAAAATTGCTATTTACATAGTAATTTTTACTATAAAATATAGTAATAATTTTAGTATTTGAGATTTGTCCCCATGTTCCTATATATTATAGTAATTTTTAATACATAATTTTTCTCAGTGCATGAAACGCTATTTTACGCCCAAGATTCAAAAAGTATTATATCGTACACAGAGAGAAAGGATTTCTCGTATTTAAGAATATTTATTAACAGTTAACGAATATGTATGTGAGCCCGCTTAAAATGAATATTCATTAATAGTTAAGTTCTGAGGAGAAATAAATTTTGCAGCTATGAGGGCGCGCAGCGGTGTCCTAATCAGCTGTTATAACCTGTACATAGGCGCGTTTTCTCATGCACATTCTCGATTATTTCGCTCCTGTGCTCATCGAGTCTTTTTTCCAGCCTAATCTATTGTACAAAAGGGATCGTTTTGGACGTGTACATATGTTTTTTACGCGTCTAAAAGTTTTTGGTTTTAATGCCGTTTCTGGATTTTCAAAAGCGTTTTGAGCCGATCTCTTGCAAACTCGCCAGTTCTTAACTGTTAATGAATCTTTCATTTGACACAAAGTACAACGATTTTCCAATTTCCAAAACCTGGAAAGATACAGTACAAGAATTGTTTGTCACGTTATAAATTACAAAAAAATTCAATTCACTTCTATTATAATATTGTTAAGTCTCGAATAAACGAGGGAGACAAATAATAATTATCTATTTAATAATTAATGTAAAATAGGTTTATACCCGTAATGTAATTTTAAATACTATTAAGTTAATAAATAATTAATTTGAATAATTGATTTCGCCCTTATATGTCGTCAGAGGCAGACGGAATTGGCAATCGTTTTCTGCCGTGACTGACTTGCGCGAGCGCACATCGTTTTTTTTATAACACAATTTAGCGTAAGCCGTATGTGGCTCAATTACAACTCAGAAAAATTTCTGCGTGGATACTTCCGTAAGTTCGGTGATACGCTCGTCGCGGTGTCGCGTGTCCGAATGCTGTGTCGTAGAAATTCGCAATCACATCGTTTTGTGTGTCAAAAAATTACTGATGAAAATATTAATATCGAATTAAATTTTAAGTATACGTCACGGACATAACAATATTTTAGAATTTAGAATATTATTTTTTTTAGAGAAAGCAGAAAGAACAGGCCAAAGAGATTGAAGGGGAGAGATAGATGATTTGAAGAAAGTTGGAGAACACCTTGAATTGATGTGTGCACGATGTGGCCAAGTGGCAGCCATAAACTTAAGAAAAAAGTTAGTGTAATAAGTAAATCAAAGTAGATAAACAGTAGAAGTTGTGATAAGAATAAATGAGAAAAGGAGCTCTGACTGCATACCACACGTAACGTTCTGAAATTAGTGTAAACGTAAAGATGACTCGAGAAGTGTTTAAAAAAATAATTGAAAAAAGGGCCGATTGGTACATTAGCGCTGTATCCTGGGAGAAGCTGTCTAAAAGGTACTGTGAACTCATTCAATTATTCATTTAATTTATATTATCTATGTACTTCGCACATAGTTTTTTTATCAATTAACGTAATATTAACGTAAATTTAATTTCACTTTTATTTCAATAACATCTAGTATAGAATTGTGATAGTGCAATATCACTTTTACATGTGTATGATTAATTCTACGGTAAACATCAAACAACTGAGTACTAAAAATAAATAAAAGGTTTTCCAGAGACACACCTACCACGCCAGGTTTTTCTGCTTCTCTAGACCATCTTAAATATAAAAAAAATATATAAATCAAGTGGTAAATTAGTTTGCCGATAATAACTTTATTTTTTTAAATGTTTAAAAATTAACCTCTTTCAACCCTCCTGAGTAAGCATTTTACCCGACTTTTTCTTTCCCGAGTGCATTTTTTTACATATTCGGAAAATGGATAACGTCAGGACGAGATATTTCGTCCTCCTGGTTACGGTAAAAACCTCGTTTGGACGAGATATCTCGGGATACTGCGCCATAGGGTTAAACGTAAATCATTTCATTAGGAAAAGTCGCACATACATTTCAAATAAAAGAAAATAAAATTAACTAGAAAATGCAAGCTTCCATTTGTTCTTTACAGAATGAAAAATGTTATACCCTTCACAAAAGTAATAGATGTTCAAAGATGAGCTTAAAATACATTAATTTTTGAAAATACATTGAAAAATGACAAAAATCCGCTCCCTTGCATTTTCACAGTATTTTGTGTATTTTGTGCTCATCTTTGATCTAATGCAATTTTTGAAAAAATCAGAATTTTTTCATTCTGTAAAAAGCAAATGAAAGCTCGCATTTTTAATGATTGATGTTTGAAGGAAGGAAGAATAAAGTTATTGTTGGCAAAAAAGCTTGGCACCCGTTTGACCGTGTTTCTTGCTGATCCTATTATGCAAGCTTTCCTCTTTATTGATTTACGTTGTGTTAAAATTTAAATTTCTTTTCTTGCAAAAATTTTAATTAATTTATATTTGAAATGTTTAAAATTCGTAACTCAATACTTTGAAATACGATGCATTCTTCACAGCGCCAATTATTCGATTACACCCTTAAAAAAATAATCAATTGAAATTCTGCAGAATTAAGTGAAAATCAGACACGAAATACCTATGTTCTTCATTTTTCCATGTATTGTTTTGTGTATTGTTTTGAATTTTGTTTTGGGACAGGCAACTCCGCACTGAGGTATTTTACGAAAACACCGCTGCTGCTGCTATTGCTCGACGGCAAATAGGGGTTTGTTCGCGTGGATGCGTGCGTGCCTGTGCGAGCATTTGGGAATTAATTTGTCCACTTGTTGAGGAATTCAGAGGTAATTGGATATATCGTCGTGTTTCCGTTTGCAGCGCTTTTGTAATTTAAACGGTGGAGTAGGTATTTGAATTCCTCTCGTTTCTACATATCATCGGTTCCAATAGGACCATTTGTAACTTTTCTTTGAGCATTCAAGCTTGTTCGCAAAGTTCGGTAAATATATTGATACTCCGGTATTGTTGGAAATTGGACATTCACAAAATCAAAAAATTAAAAGATTAAAGTTTGCAAGTATAATATTACTGGCGTTATTATTTCCATATTATTTCAGTAAACAAAGTAATATTGAAATTAATTCACTAATTTTTCTCATAGTTAACTTTCACCTTTGGCATCGAAAAATTGTCTGATCAAATCAACCACACATTCCCCCTTCCGTTACGAGAGATCACACCGGCTAGTGCAGAAGGGACGGCACAGCGCATGTAGCTTCCGCTAATTAATACCCCTAATTGAAGTGACAGCACAGCGGGTGATCGCACCTGCGCGTCGTCGTCGTGTGGTCGAACGAGTGTTGCGGGAGAGAGAGAGAGAGAGAGAGAGAGAGAGAGAGAGAGAGAGAGAGAGATAAGCGCGCGCATGCGATACATGTGGAAAGAAATGAGAATAGAGACTTGGTTTATAATCACTATAAAGTATTAACATATTTTGTCGTGTCTTGTAATTCTGTATTTTTTCGTTTTTAGTAAGTGATTACAGGTATAAAGAAATAAACTTATCAGTAACATAAAAGTGATTATAGCAATTAACATTTCTAATCTGAAATAAACTGCAAATGGTTTATTTGATATTGATAAGAGTTTGTGATAACATTTTATATTGTCAAAGTAAAATAAAAATTCGATACAAAAAGTTACATAAATAATGCTTCGAATCTCTTCTCACACTTGCACGACAAAGCAAATCGACTTACACGAAGTCATGAAAACCGAAACATACGATAAAACGCGCGCCCAAAGACCGAACTACCGACTCTCGTTTACATGTCAAGAAAGTATTGCCCGTTTTCAAGACGCACGCTTCGCACATAATATTTGTTCTATCGTGTTTGTTACACTAAGACGTCGCGGTGAATTTTAGCGTCTCATCGCAGCAAGGTGTCGCGCGAAAAGTTTTTCTTCTTGTACGCCTTTTACGAAGAGGCTGGTACATGGGTAATAGTTTATTTTTCGTTACGGTACTTCCAAAATTTGCCTCATAGGAGGAGACAGGGAAACAAGTTGTGAGTTATTCGAATGCGTAATTGTCAAAACTTTACGAAATTGTTTGCTGGTACGGTATGAATTTCGGCAGGTGTTACTAGCTTACCGGCCATGAACACTTATTATTATAAGTTGTATAGGAGTGCAATACCTTCGCGTGAAACCATTTTTTCGGTCGTTTTCTCTATTTGATAGGTACATAATCTTAAAATATATCATTAGAAAAATCTAATGAAAAATGGTAGTTTACACAAATATAGACAAGATTTACTGAAATTGAATTCATTTGTAGTATTCCTCAAAGAGCTATAAATGAAAGTATTAATTTTTCCATTCGATTCTGTCTCTTAATCTCAACGTAATAAACATCTTTTTATTAGGCTTTACTTAAAAATATAAAATGTGGTGTTATATTCAGAATTGAGTCTAGTGCTTTCTCTCGTTTCACCGATTGTGAAAAAATGTTTTTAATTTTCATTTATTTCCAGACTACATAATCTGGCCAAACTTTTCGACCAACTCCAAAGACAAACCATCCCTCTGAAAAAAACTCACGCAAACTCACCCGCTCACTCCCTTCCGCGGAATTTTCAATTGTCGACGCCCACGCATTACGACATAAACGCGGCGGCACATCGGCGGTGGCGCGCGCGTTATGGGCCGGTTAACGAGCGCGCGGTTAACCGCCCCGGCGGAAAACCGTCGCGCCCGCGCTCGCCTCTAATATATAACGCGCGTGTGTCTGAGCATATGTCG
The DNA here is from genome assembly GCA_036365515.1 of Torymus aiolomorphi. NCBI lineage: Eukaryota > Metazoa > Arthropoda > Insecta > Hymenoptera > Torymidae > Torymus > Torymus aiolomorphi. The sequence continues at coordinate 204,764,675 of CM070875.1, read as the reverse complement.
CCAGTTACCACTGGGAGCTGCTGCTGCTGCTACACCGCTCGTTGTTTTCCGCTTTGGCCGAGTGCCTCGCAGTGCTTTGTTGTGTACATGTATACCGTGCGACTGAACGGCTGGCGTGGAATTCTTTTGGGCGGCGCAATGTGCACAGTGACAGTTTTTAATTAATCATTTTGTAATGGATGATTAAAATTTTTCGCATGTGGTAATTAAACGAGAGGTTGATTGATTATCAGCTCTTGATAAGATATTAAACCATAAATTACTAGTTAAATTACATAGCGCAAAATCAAACTTGAATAATACTAAGTAAAGAACGTAGGATGTTATTGCGAGCTTTAAAAAATTTTAACAAACTTTTTGCATCGTAAAATCTCTTTTAATCGCTTGAAAGGACGCAAAACTGGTAATTTTACATTACTCACACTGCAATAGATTACAATCCCGAAAACTCTTAACCGAAATCCTCTCCTCTTAATTTCCTCGAAGCAAACGCCTCATTCTCTCGCGCGCGCATACGATGGGTGCGAAAAGCGCAGGAAGCGAAGAAAACGATTATTGACATTCATCCTCCTTGTGGAACCCTTGCCACGCTTTCGCTCTCGCTCTTTCTCCCCCGCATCGATGTATGGCGAAATTCGATTAACGCGACGAGCGCGAATTTCCTTTGCCTCTCCTTCTCCCTCCGCGAATGGAAGGAAGCCTAGGCATGTATAGCGAGGAGAATAAATGAGGCGAACACATGGCTTTAAATTTTCTCTTTGTAAGGAGTAGAGTAGGTACTTGGTTGTGTATGGAGTTTGCTTTTTCGTTGTTTATTTTCGCACACGATTCGCTTGTAATCCGGTGTAAGAGGGAGCATAAAGACGATTGTTTCTAAAATACATTTGTAGTTCATAAATGAATAGACTATAATTAGTATATTGATGAAGTTAAGAGGGAGTTTTTTTCACAGTGTTTGATTTCAAAATCATATACTATGAAGAAAAATAGAAAAAAACTATTGAGGGGCTACATGGAATAAAAGTCTAACGCAATTTAGTTACGTAACAAGTTAGATCCATATTCCAGGCACTCCTTAATTCTCTTGAAACTCTCAAAAATTCATCTACTTTATTTCAAACAATATCGTTATTCAAATTTAATATACTGCCTTGATAAAAAGTAATATTATTCCTCAAAATCTTGGTTCATCACACTCCGAAACTCCGAACTCATCCAAGTCAAGTAAGGCAACATACCAGCACACCCACACAGCCTTTCAACCAAGACCGACGTGCTTTCCTTCCCCCTTCTTCACCCCAAGAAAATCCTCGAGAAAGAACGCACGCGCCTCGTAGCTGAGAGTCTCTGCTCGCGCAAGCTCCGCGCCGTCGCCGTCGTTTGCGGCTGCTTCATTAGAGGCTCTTAATTAACTCGCGACGCGAGCACAATGGTGCGACTACGCCATTCAATTACATGTTAATAATATACGCTCGGTTACATTGGCGCCGCTCCAGCGTCTTCGGGGTCTTGCCGAATCGCGATTGCAGTGTATAGTGTATGTATCCGCCGCCACGCGCAGAGTCAAAAAGTCATCGTCTTTGTTCTAATAGAGAGTAGGTGAGTGTAGAATAATTGCGGGAAAGTGGAGTCTCGAATGAAAAGATTTTTAGTTTTCAGTGGTAAAATGATGGGTGTTGAAAATCAGAAAATAGGAGATCACATTCTATTGTGCTAGGATAGCTAGAAAAATCATCTTACAAAAAAAGTTTTTTTTAAAGAATGGTGTTTTAGAAAATAGGCCTTTCAAAAGAGGGTGTAGAACACCGACTTCTATTATGCGGCCGACCGTACCATCCGGACAGCAGTAATTCGTTATAACTCGATTGTTACTACGATTAACGACATATCCAAATTCGCTTGCCCTCCGTAATGTAATTATCTATCATTCTGAAAAGTTTTGAGTCAAAATTTCAAGCATGATGTTGTTACGTGTGGAAGCATTCCACACGCGAGTTTGGTTGCATAAATAAAGCTGCGATTCAGCATTCGAAGCGTCGAGAACATTCGGCACTGCGCCGCGACTATGGCGCGAGGAAACCGGAGTCGGGCAAGTCGGACGAAGCGGTCGAAACTGCGAAATCGGCACTAGGGGAAGAACGAAGCTCCACGTGCAGCCGATCCCCACCTATGATTAATTAGGAAAGTGGGAGACTCTGCATCGCGGATATAAAAAGCGACGCATCCGGCGTCGCGGGGTGATTGACGATTTTTTACCCATGGGGAACCTATGAAAGAGGTATAGGCGATACGACGACTCCCGAACGAGATAGGACGACAACGGAGTCTTCAGCCATCAATCCACGAGGAAGCCACGATCACGACGACTCATCCGTGCCGCGCACTCATACACTTACAACCAGTTAGGATACCTCGCTCTCGCGCATTTTGAGTATTGAATAAATACCAGCAGTTACTTATACTTCTTGTCTTCCGACTTCTTATTTCACGTAAAATCAACCTCTCCGGGTGCGTAATCCAGAGTGGCCGGGAACTGAAGAACCCCTTCACACGTAACATTTTTGGTGCTAGGTGTGGGGTTCCCGTGTGAAATAATTAGTCGCTTTTAAAAATCGCGAAGCCCACGTTTCAACCGCTCCAATTACTCCTAGACAGGAAGGACAGGAAGGACAGGAAGGAAGGAAGCCAGGATGAGACCAGCCATCTTTTTGATCGTCGTGTTCAGCTCCCAGTAAGTAAAAATTAAATTAAATTAAGTAAAAATTAAATAATATATTAAATTATATTAATAATCTGGTGGAGCACGCCTTCCCTAACATAAATAAGGGTACCAGGCTGTTGGGTAGCGATCTGGTAGGGCACCCCATTAGCCCTCAGATACGCTGGGGTGAGGACAATGTTCTTATGGTGGAGGGGCAAGGAGCACCCTTCAACCTGAGGCACATTCTCCCCCCTGGCGCGCAATTCGTTCAATCCTCGCCGGACCAGGGACCAGAGTGCTGCGTTATACCGAGGATCAATAAAGAGCCACAATTTCTCAGCACCCTGCTTCCTCCAGTGCATAAGATTGCACAAATACAAACATCCATCTTCGAGATGGAGCTCGGTGAAGGCCAGTCGTCCGGCCAGGTAATAGGTGGGAATATTAATCCCGACCGAACGACCAAAATGGGGATGGGCGCCATTGAGGATGTTGAGAAGGACGCTCGCCAAGTAGGTGGGAAGCCGATCAGACCAGGCGGATAGGTTCATCCCGTAGACCGGGCGGGATAGGCGATTAGAGATAGCCGCGAAACTCGCGTCAATAAAATGATCACAGGACGTGAGATCTGTAAGGGGAGCCGAGGTCGACCCGAGGCCCTGAAAAAGAAAAAGAGAAAAAAATGAATTACGGACTCAGGAAATGGGTAAGGAAGACACAGAAGTAAGAGGGCCAAGATAACTCGCCAATACACCTTCAACTGCTCGGCGATGTACGCCACCCCCTTTCCTGACAGGTGGCCGCCGGCTTTGTCGTTGAGATAAAAATCATCGATGCCGGTCGAGCGCAGCGTTTGTACCTCGAAGACAGGGCCCCGGAGCCGGAGCAGTCGGGCGAATTGCTCCTCAACTATCCGCTGAGTTGGAGGAGTCAGGATCCCTCGAAACAGAAAAAAAAGGGGAAACACTGAGACTAATTAAACAGAGCGGGTAGGGCATTGACGGAAAGAGACAACCTCCGAGCGTAAACTTAAGCTACGAAACGAAAGGACAGCAAGAGTAATTCACACATGTATACTGGACACGACGCAATAAAATGCAATAAGATATCCACCGATAGCCAAGAGGCAGAGATCGTAAAGTCCCAGCACGAGAGCTTAGTCTACAATTAAGCCTCAAAGGAGAGCGAACAAGTTTTTCGAGCGCATCCGAATTAGCGAGCACTCATCGAAATGGTACCCGAGTTCCACACCGTTTTCGCGGACACCCGTTTATTGTACCGGGTGATAAGACTGGAAGAAGAATTGAGGCATACAGGTAACTCACGAGAGGAACAGTGGGCGACACTCGTCGACCTATGCGACGAAGTAGTGAACATGAAGTAATAAAACGAGGCAGTGGCACCCCTTTTTTTTCTTTTCATTATAAAATATAATAGGAGAAGCAATCTAATTATCACATATAGCATTCGATAAACGAAACCATGTATTAATTTTGGGAAACAATATAAAACGGTGCGGCAAACGCAATCGTAATTGTTGAAATTTATACAATTAATATCGGTGATAAAGCATTAACAGATTATCACGAGGAAAAACTCACTACCCTAATTACTCTCAGGGAAATCAAAAAGATCTCAATATCATAATTACCATTGGTTTTATCATTAGTGTCCTTTATTCTCGGTCGCTGGGGAACAGGGGTACATAAACGGGTCACAATTTTTAACGAGCTAAGATGGGCAAAAATATCAGCCTACATAAATCTCAACCGACCAATCGGAAGGCGCCATTAAGATAAAACGTAGAGTTAGTCAACCAATGCAAAACCAGGCAAAATTGAAATCACAGAATCACCCAAAATACGCTGTGCCCAACACTATAGAAAAAACGGGTAAATCACGATATCACGAATAAAAACTCTTCTATTCTGGAGCCGAATACTAAATCTGTTGGCCGGCTTCCAGAATTGAGACTAATATAATATCAACATTGCAGTAATAAATTAATTGACGAAACTCGCAAACACAATGTGAATTTCGAAAAAAAAAAAAAAAAAAAAACGCGTCAATAATGTAGGACGCTATGAAAAATTGGTAAGGAGGAACCAGAAAAGCAATTAAAAAAAAAAAAAAAAAAACAAGACCCAGAGTTGCGCCATACGAATAAAAGGCAGCCAATAAACAAGTGCGCCAGTATACCATACAGGCTGCGCCGGGCAAATTTTTATTTTTTTTTTACAGTAAAATATCCGGACTTTAACACGTTAATGCAAGACACAGACCAAAGCGACCCTACTAACGAGACTAACACGATATTTATTACTAACCCGACGGCATAAGGGATAAATCTGGACCTCGAGGCCCAGTAGCAATAATATTAGGATACAACACATCAGAGTACCCAATAAAACCGGCCAACCCTGTGTGCTTGCACAATGACGCTGGAAGCAATGAACACAAGAAACCCGTTGATACAGCCTATTTCGGGGAGCCCAGGAGTCATCATCGAACAACTAATGCCGCTCGCAACGTCCAGCACAACATGGAAGATAATACAGCAAATTAACTTGGAGCCGTTGTTGCACCAAGGGGAGCGACTACTAGATGCATGGCGTTCTATAACGTAACACTGTAATATTATGGTAGCGTGCCGGCATCAACAGCAGCTGAAGAACAACTATGAGCAAGTTACAGATACAAACAAGGATATCGATAGAGCCCTGGAACTACTGGAAGGGCAAGGATCACGAAGAGCTACCCGAATTCGGCGAGCATGGTTCTCTGCTGTGGGAAAGGCTAGTCGTTACTTATTTGGAACTCTGGATGAGGCAGCGAAAGAAGAAATCAAAGGGCTTATAGATGGAGCACAAGACAAGACCAAACAATTATCAGACCTCTTGCTGAACCAAACGGAGGTCGTATACAAGGAGTTCGGAGGGGTACAAATGAAGGCCGAGGAGCTGGAACGAAAAACAGAGATTCTGAATCAACATCAACAAGATTCACAAAAGGAAGCCGCAATAGTAGTAGCGACACAGCTTCTCGAAGAAAATGTACTGTAGTATGAAATTGATGTGCAAACTCTAACCGACGTGATTCTATTTGCTCAACAAGGGTTCACCCACCTGCGGTTTCTGAACCTCACGCAGATCCCAGAGACGGTGGATTTGATATCCAGAACGATTACGGAAGCGGCCTTCCCAGCTTCAACGGACGAGAATGCCATATCGGAGTTAGTAAAGATATCAGACGTGACGATCCTACTACACAACTTCTAATTAGTCTACCATATCTCGTTGCATTTGATTGATTTTAATACCTATCAACTTTTTGAAGTCTCACCCTTGCCAGTTTTTCAAAGAACAGTTAATAAATCTAATAACTTTGCTTATATTTGGCCCAGTTTACAGTACTTTGCAGTTAGTATCAGTAAAAACATGTACATAAATATAGATTTAAAGTCACTAGGCAATTGCAAAAAACTGAACAAAGGCTACATATTCCGGGAGACGGAGCCGAACCAAATCCTCAACGAACGCGCGGGGTGCGAGGTAAAATTGGCCGCGAACATCCAAATCCAGAACTTTTCCCAGTGCGAAGTAAAAATTATAGAGTTGGACACAACCTTTTGGGCGCGCTTAAATAACCCTAATACGTGGGTTTTTTCAGCCAGGGAGCAGGAAAAGATGGTAGTAAATTGCAAAAGGGCAGCAGACGTAAACCTTGATATTAAAGGTTCGGGCATTTTGACCTTGCCCGTCGGTTGTGTGGCGCGCTCCGACTCGGTGAGATTAGTAGCCATGCGGGAAATCGTAACTAATCTCACTATTCTAACATTTGATGAAATGCCCTTGGATGTTTCAGCGATCTTGAATGACACTAACGCGTTAGTAGACAATTTAGTAAACGTGAAAATGGTCGGGGTATCGCTAAAAGGCATAATACAGGACCAAAATTTCTGTGAGACGTGTACTGCCGAAAACGGATTTTTGTGTACCTGCAGGAGTGCACTCCGGCTTATATAGTGCGCTGCCTAATTGCACCCCTGCTTTCTTCCCACTCTGACTTCTTCTTCTCCACGTGTTTTGGAGAGATGCAACGCGAAGGAGAAGAGAAGCACGGTTGAAAATCGATGTCAGGATGTTTAGCCTGACATCGATAAGGTGCCTGGCAATGCGGATGACACACGAGTCGTAGAGAGGACTGTCACGCGATGTCACAAAGCGGGTGACTTAATTAAATCGAGCAGTAGGATAATCGAACCGAAAAAACTTTATAGTAATTTTTTTTTTGTTATACGTATAGAGACAGGATGTAACACTACACTGAGAAAAATAATCTAATAAAAATTACTATAATACATACCGGAAGATAAGTAACGCCGGGATATACTTGCAACATCAAAATAATTACTATGTAACATAGTATTTATTTTGATATTCTGGCGTTACTATGCATTATAGTAATTTTTATCGGCTCATTCCATCATCATTATTTTCTAGTGCTAGGTGCAGGGTACTTGCGTGAAGTAATCATATTTTGCATAATCGCGAGTAACGCGCCACGTAGGATTGCAGACAGTGAGCCAGGAGAAAAGCTAAAAAGGAAGAGCGCAACGCGGGTCACTTTTGTCATCGGCATCTACTGGTAAGTATAATTTGATTATCCTGTTATTTTATCCAACTAGGCTGTGAACGCTTTAATAAGTAGGCAACGTTTGTATCCGACGACGTCCACATCGCCATTCTTTCAGCTGGTGTGGCTTTTTTCAGTTCTTGCGCCAGCGGAAGGAAAGGAATGAAATTCTTTTATGGGTTCGGGTTCAGAAGAGTCCGTTGATGCAAATGAAACTTGACTTAAATGAAACAAAAGGAATAACTAAATAAAAAGGCATATAATAAAAGGGGAGCGGACGCTAAATATATGAAAAACTCACGCATAACGATTTCAACCCTCCTTGGAGTTGGCACGAACAACACCCCCATTCTTGTCATTGACGAAGACTCCGGGGAGTGCTGATTCGCTGCAACTGAAGGCATCCGAATGTGACATCAAGAGCGCGGGCCAACTCCAGCAACTAGCTATTCTCCCGAACTACGGAAACATCTGGAAACTAAAAAAAATTATATTAAAATGTCATAACTTTAAATCTTCTATTATATTAAAGTGCTTCATTTCAGTCGTCGACCCTCACTTTTTGACATCATTCCTCCACTCGAAATGTCTCAATTTTTATTTCTCCAGAGGCATTGATGAATAATTAATAAATAATCTTCTATTATATATTTTGAAAAAATAATCACCACGAACCAAGTATTTGTAAATTAACTTTATTAGTCGACGTTTTGGCTCTCAAAGAGAAGACCTTCTCAAGAAATACAACAAGCTTCGGTTACAAGTTCACGAATATAAAATTTATCTTATAAATTATTTCACAATACTAAAAATGTTATTATAATATCGTATTTAGTTAATATGTTTTAAACATTATTGTTAAAAGATTGACTAGTCACGGAAGTAGCAGAGGGGTAACAAAAATAGTATATTACATACCTAGGCCAGTAAAATAAGAAATCTTTAAGCAATGTCGTTAGTACCTTCAATGTATGATAGTTGAGTTTCAAATATTAGTAACGTATGTTAATAACGTTAATTTTCATACCTTAATATTTTGTATAAGATACGAACCGAACAGCTGAATAAAAAATTTATGTATCGATCATGTAACTGTCGATTTATTGATCATGTAAATGTCGATTTATTTAAAATAAATTCTTACAAATTAGTCACATAAAAAACGTAGTGTGAATAAGGCAGGAACCGCGAATCTATTAATTGTCTCCTCAATGTCTCCTTGTCTATTCATTGTCTCCTTAAATCATTCAGTTCAAATAAGCCTTTACTTGTAATAAATATATTTAATAAAAAAAATCATTCAACTTTTAATTTTAAGGTACAGATTAACTAAAGTCTTATTCATTTGATAAGAAGTTCTTGTATTTCATGAAGTACAAACATCTTAAAGAAGGTATAATGAGAATACTTCGCTTCGGCGATCAGTGTGGTAGAACAACAAAAGCAAGAAGGATGTCGAAGAAGAGTGCGACGTAGGTCAGAATGATATAAAAAAATCTATAAAAGTATTAAAACTGTAGAAAAAAGAAAGAAAATTCAGGAAATGTGAGTAAAAAAACATACGTGTAGAAATAAGATGATTTTAGAAAAGCAGACTCTGGAATATGTGTTAATGTAACATGTGAATGAAAATCAAACAACGATTATAAAAATAGCATGGATAAAATAGAATGGAATACCATAGAATAATAGCACAGAACCATATAATATAAATAGCACAGATGAAGGAAACATCGGATATTTGTGAAATAATTAGTTTTTGTAATTAAAAACCATGATGCTCTCTACTGTAAAATTTCTGTGGAAATATCTCTTCTTCCCGCGTTACACAACGTATTTTTTTCAACAAATGTATGAAAAGGTCTTTTTATACATACGCTTGAAAGTTGATTAAGCGATCGTGCATTTGGAGTCGTGCACAAGCCAGTTAGAAATTATTGCATTTGTAAGAAGGCTGTCATGCCTCGTTGCTAAAATTACGTGCACACATCTCATGTCCGCAAGTTACGGTTAGTCCTACCTAGCTTGCGGAGATGAGGGAAGGTTAGGTTAGTTCTTGCAATTAATTTCTACTAACCAGATTAACTGAATACGTATGGCCATTCTCGATTCATTCGATAAGAAGTTCTTGTATTTTACGAAGTACAACAATCTTTGCCGTGATTCTGAAGTAGTATACCCTTAACTCTATCTCTCTCATTGCTTAAGTTCAATAAACAAGTCGTCTATATATTTTTTCGGAGTTATTATTTCGTTGTATCGTTTCAAGTGCTCTACTTAAAACGACACGAGAATGACCATACCCTTCTCAACTACATTCGACACGTAACATAAATTGGTGCTAGGTGTGGGGTTCTCGTTAAAAAATTTTAACTCTAAAATATTCGTGAAAAATCGCGTCGATGACAACTGCAAAACAGGAAGGAAGGATGAGCATTGCAACGATCGACTTCTCATCGCCAGACTGCAAGTGTAAATTAATTTCTATTAACCAGATTAACTAAATACGTATAGTCATTGTCGCATTCATTCGATAAGAAGTTCTTGTATTTCACGAAGTACAAACATCCTAAGGAAGGTATGGGAATCTTCGCTCCGGCAATCAGTGTGGTAGAAAATAAATAAAATAGTAGAAAATATATAAATAATAAAAACTATATTTAAATGTAAAAAACATAAGAAACTATAACAAAGTATAAAAAACTGCAATAAAATATTAATAAATGTAAAAAAGCGTAAAGAAAAAAAAATCATGCAAGTAAATATAAACTAAATATAAAAATAAAAATGAAAAAAATAGTTACAATATAAAAAAAGTGTAACAAAATCGTTAAAAGGTGTAGAAAAGTGTAATAAAGTGTGAAATGTTGTAAGAAAACTGTATAAATCTATAAATATAAAAATATCTAGAATGAAAAAACTTTTAAATTTCAATTGGTAATTAAACTCGCATTTCATTACTTTTAATTATTAATCAAAATTCATAATTAAATTTGAATTCTTAATTATATTATATCTTTTTCAGAATCGATCACCTTCACATCCTCTCTGAAAAGTAAAAAGTATATATTAATTTAAAATCATTCAAATTAATTATAACAATATAATTAAGAATATATTACTCACTTTCTCTCCTTATCTCTTTCCAAGTACATTTCTTCGCTTTTACCCATGAATTTCATGAATTTTTCCTAATTTTGTCCACTGTCACCTCTCCGTTGTTCCACCGCCTTCTTAAAATAGTAATCCTCCATTTTGTTGTAAAATTTATCCATTCTGAAATAATTATTAGAATAATAATTACAACAAAAGGAAAATCGCTATTCCAAAAAGTTATTGGAGCAGTATCTCTCAAGTGGACGCAAAATATACTGAAAGAAAATAAGTTTTAATATTATTATTCTTTTATTCTTTATTCTTTATTGATTCCAGAGTAATACAATTATTATATAATGAATAACAAGTAATACATAATAACATTACAAAAGTAATCTTGAAAAACAAAATGATATTTCCTGCACTCAGGTATGGATAAAACAGCACGTGTCACTCTACACATACACACACATACACTGTTACATCTCTACTAGCCAAGTTCAACACGCAGTTGGTATAACCCAGTCATTAGTAGGGAATCGAACCCGAACCGAACATAGTTAAACAAATGACCTTTTGGAAGAGAGAGTTTGATAGAAAAATCAGACAAATCGGAGAAAAGGACATAAGACAACAACTTCACCGGGTTTTGAGACAATAGTCGAGAGGGGTGAGACATATGTGTAGTTGCAGTTCCATGTTGGTTAGAATCTTCGTCTGATCATTTCTTGTGAGTGGCATTTCATTGCCGCAGTAGGGAGATCCAATGGAGTTTTCTCCGCTCTGAGATTAAAAAAAGGAAAAGGGGGTGGACTCGATGATGAGTTGGTAACGATAACGTTAAAAAGATTTTTTTTAGAGTTTATCAGCTTTATCACTGATCGGGATAGGAATAAATTAAAAAAAAATAATTGATGATTGCTTGTTTTACAAAGAGTTATGAGTGAAGTTTAACCGAGTATTTGTATGAGAAATGATGTGGACACATTGTCAAGGTCGGATCTAGGCACTAAGCGGACTAGGCTGCAGCCTACTGGCCTTGCACATTCTCTTTGGAAAAGGGAATGTCCTTGGAGTGAAGGATTCTAATTGCGTTGGTTTGAACGCAAGAAATTAAAAGAGTGCAAGCTGATAATGAGTGCAGTATTTTCCCTTAGTAATTTTACAGTCGCAGATTCAGTACCTTTGTTTACAATAATTACATATCTTATTTGGGGAGGGAAAAATTAAACTTCTTCTTTGGGGAGTGAAATGAAAGGAAAAGAACATACATTAATAAATAGGCCGCATGCACTAATAAATAGGATGGTTTAGTTATATAAAATTTTAGATCAGAATTTATGTAAATGTTTTATTTTTAAAACAATAACTCGATTATTAGAGGGGAAAAAAAATATGTTGGATTTTTGAACTTTAGGATGAAAAGGAAGAAGAAGAGAAAGAAAAAGGAATTCGAAAAGTCGTTTACTTTTTAAATTCAGATCTAACTATCACGATATATCAGGAACTCATGCGAAGTTATCAGATGATACAGTATCGTGTGAAGCCAAATTAACTTGCTTGATAGAAATTCAGTGTATAATCCAAATTTATATAACACTGTAATAATTCAAAAGGAACGGAGGAAATAAAATAAAATAAAATATTAATTTTGAAAAGGATTAAAGGTGATTTGATGCGACACAATAGATTTTCAAACTACTTTGTGATAGATGTTGTTCATTAAAAAGGTACGTAAGGTTTCTATAGAGTTAGTCCGACGGTACAAATTATTCATCGATATTATTAATCAATTTGTAGAATGAAAGGAGAAAAAGAAAGGAAGTTATTTTAATTATGACATATAAAAATGTATATGATAAGCCGAGAAATTCAGATTTAATAGCAGAACGTGAGAAAAAAAAATTTTATTTTTTTTCAAAACTTCTTTTATTTATTTTATTTATTTATTGGAACGTATCCTGCCGCTTTGTTACCACTGTTATGTCCCATTGCTTTTTATTTGATTTTTCTATCACAATTATAATATTTAGAGTAATTTATGATCCCAAATTACGTTTATATTTATATGTGGTAAATAAAAGCGTGCCTTAAATTCTTTTTAAATCTGTTTATTTATTACTCGTTCTATGGAAAGGATGATTTTTACTTCAAATGCAAACAAGTTATACCTAATAGTTTCATTTAAACAATCACAAACTTCGAAACTGTTGTAATCACCTTACATTTGTTGGTTGTTGTTAAATGCAAATTAAACGCTATGAAACAATGAATAGTTAAACAAATTTGTATTTTATAAAGTAATTATGCGCAAGCTCGTTACGGTAAGACAATATATAAACAGATTTAATTTAGTATCTACTTAATTACGTTTAAACTGTAAATCGGTCGTGCGCGCCACTCTGTCGCAAATAACGTATTATATCGCCTTCTTCTTTCCTGGCGCGCTCGCTATATCGTGTCGTATTATCGTGATTTTTCGCTGTGGTTGGAAACGGCTGTGCTCTACTTGCCGCTGGAAAATGATGGGTGAGAACTCGGGATGATTCTCGTGGCTGCATGTACGTGTATGTAGTCCGGCCTCGTGCTGTGCACTCCCTCATGATTGCAATTATGTGCCCTCAGCGCCGCGATGTTCGTGTGCAGGTGCCGATCGCTCGTCCCCGGTCGGTCGCTCGTCGATGGAGAGGTGGATGAGACTTGCCGTGATTATTGTCTCCGACTCGCTGGTGGCGAATTGACTTTGATATTCGCACGAGGTTGGATTGCAGAGGCGCGAACCGTCAGACGCGCGATCGTATGCCTGCCCGGTGACCGGTGTATCGCCGCCGAGAAGACAGTCCTGCTATTTCAGCGCTCTCCAGCGTGAGAACGCTGGACAGTTAACACCTGCATCCGCCGAGTTGGACGCTGCGTCTAGTCGAGGAAAAAGAAAAATTTTCGACTGCGAGACGCTGGGACATAAAACACACACACACACACACACATACACCCCCACACCCCACACCCGTACCCCCCACACACGCACAATTAGTTAAAATTTATAATTTTAACTAATTAATAATGAAAAAGCATCTATTGCAAATAACAAAAAGTATTAAGTAAATTCATACTGTACGCGCATTCAGTGAGCGACGTTCGACTTTTGCCGGACGGAGGAAGCAGGTTACACTCGGAAATAATCAGACATGCAATTCATATAAAATCAGTCTCTGTCTATTTAACGGTTGTGGTGATATAATAGCTTTAACAATTGTACTGGATGAAGACTGACTCGCTTGATATAAGTGCAGTAGATCGAACTGTATCCGTGTGTATGTGTGAATGATAAGTGCGTCACGGGTGCCAGAGAGTACGGGTGGCGCAACGAGTTTTCTCTCCAGCGGCTCGTGGACTACTGTCTATGGCATGCGTACGTAAGAAAAATATGCCCGCGAGAAGCGCGAATTCATTACGCCAGTAGACACCAAGTGTCGCGTGATTTTAGGGAGAGGTAACCGCGGAACACCAAGATAAATACGCACGTTATAACTAGTGCGGTCTGAACACACACTATAAAGTACAGTACTAAGATTATAACAAACTTTTTCTTTGATTCATTGCTTTAAGCTTATTCTTTCTTTTTACTACATCTAAAATTTTGAGTTCCCTTGGAAGGTTATTAAAGAGTTAGATCGCCATGACGTAGTTATTTTTATCACTAACTTTTAAAGAGTTTTTAGGGAGAATTATAATTTTATTCCTTTTTTTGCTAGTTTAAATTAAAATAAATAAACATTTTTACGCTCATCCCACACGATATCGAGAAAAACGAAGAAAAAAAAAGATCATGTAATACAACGATAGAGCTCAAATATGCTTCGAAATTTGTCACAAGCACCTAGCCTAATACTTACGACGTGTACATATATCAATGAGCGTTCAGATCGTGTGGAGAGTGCATAAAGTTACAGGCCCAAGCCAATGATTTTTCTTGATGAACATATACAAACTCCTGAGCCTCTCCACCAAGGAAAGAGCTGCCAGTTGCCATGATAAATAATTCCACAAGAGGAAATTAAGAAACGCGCTAACAAACTCGCGCAACAAGTCAAAGCGCAGCATTCAAAGTACAATCTGCACGCACCACGTACCGACGAACGAGAGAGAAAGAAGGTAGAGCGAAGAAGCAGGAATGTACGCAGAAGAAGGACGATGACCACAATATACCAGTGAAACCGCTTCAGATCGAGTCCTCGTAGACCGAAATCGGCCACAATCTCGAAACCTCTGTAGGGGATTGGCAGAGGGAAGTAGTATATTTCCTACTATGGCGAGACAAAACAAATGACGTCATCGTGTCCCGCTCGGGCTGTCTTATCTTTGTTTACATAAACGGTAATTAAGATATCTTAATTGGTGTTATTATTACTTGTTTACATCAACAAGCAATAAAAACAGCAATTAAGGTATCCTAATTATTCTTTTATCATGATGTAAAGATATAAGGGCACACCTTATATCTTTACATCATGCTTTTTATGTCGACAATGATAAAAATCGGCCCGTACAGGGACCGGTGACGTCTTGATGGCTCCCGCCATAGCAGTATATAGTATATCGCGGCATGACTTTGATATCAACAAACATCAATAAACGACATGTTGATTACATAAACAAGTGATAAAAATATCAGTTTTATTTCTTTTATGTAATTAACATGTTTTTAATGATGTTTTTACAAAACAAGTAATAAAACATCAATTAAAATATTTAAATCAGTGTTACTAAACATTAGATAACAAATTGTCCCGTATCGGGATCAATGATGTCACGAGCCTGCGGCGTAGTAGAAACTATACTGATTTATAACTTTAATTAATCAATGTTCTTATTGTTTAAAACATAATAAACAATAAAAACATCAATTGAAAGAAATAAGGTATTTTACATCTTAAAAGTTTTTTCCATGCGTAATATTATAATGATAAAAATAATTATTGAAATTAACAAAGTAAAAAATGAATTTAAAATGTCTCCACAAAAGAATAAAAAGAGTATACCAAAAGCAGCTTACGAATGTTATAAGAAAGGTTTGGTGGATAGGTGATAAAATAGAAAGATAAACGATTTTTAATTAAATTGTTAATATATTGTGAAAGCATTCGAATAATATTACAAATTAATTTGTGAATATATAATCGTACAAATCATTAGCCAAGTTGGATAAGCCAAAAGCATAAAATTCGATAAGAAAAATGTTGTACAATTCTTTATTTATATTAGCGAATTCCATGTGCAACTTTGCTCTATTATTAATTTCATTTTTATGTGAAGCGGAATATTGTTTGAACGCAGCAGTGTCTTTCAATATACTTTTTGGCTTTTTCAGTGCTTTCTCTGTTTAACGCGACTTTTAAAAACTCAAGTACGTTATCGAGACTTCTATTTATAAATCCGACACTTTCTTCTAAACGTTTTAGCCACTCATCGACACATTCCCACACTTCTCGTAGGCCGTACAAAGTTGTCTGCTGCATGACGACACCGGGTGGACTCTCGTATTTTCTTTTCTTGTGTGGTGTCTCGAACTGTGAAAAACAGTCTGGAAACTGCGTCTCATCGTCTATTGGTTGCGCTTCGGGGAATGCTCCTCTGACGTGCTTTGGTATTGGTACACTATGTATCTTCTCGATAAGGATGGACCTCACTCCGTATGCTATTGTAAAATTGATGTCGAGGTTTGGGAGAAATATTTTTGAACGCTTACCAAAGTCTTTGTAGAAGGTGAAGAAATCTTGAACATACCCCATCATCTCGTCCATTTGGTCGGCGATCAGTTCCCAACTGTTTTTTTCGAGAGTTACGTACTTTACAGGGGATCCCGTACTACAGAGTTCACCACAGCTCTATAAAATCCAACGTGGTGTTCCAATCCAACAGCGACTCTTTTATAATTCGACTTACTGATAGCATAGGTTGTAGATTTGGCAGATCCATGTTTTTATTAACTCGCGATGTTACTGCTGGTGGAGGTAGTGGTGGTGGAGTTACACTGATACTGACGCTGCTGCTGATGGTGCAGGAGGCACTGCTGATGCTTCGTTTTTCTCCATTTTAAAGCAAGTGTACTTAGAGATTGAACGGATAGTGGAATATCCACGCGGGAGCGTACTCTCAAATGGACTGGATACTCGTGACCGAAGGCTAGCATGCCTCGGCTCCAGCTTTTATACGTTTGCCCCCACCCTACTCTGTTTTCCCATTGAACGATGAGACCATTACGTCACAATTCCCTCAACCAATCAGTGAACGGGGTGATAACGTTGTAATATAAAGAATTCAACAAGATGAAGGCGATGAATGTAACATAACCTTACTTTCCGTTTCGTATTCACGATAAAAAAGTACGTTGGAATGACGTCTGCTTAGAGAGTAACGAATACGAGATAAAAATAACGGTTTCCGAGAAAGATGATGATGATGAAAGAAATCCATGAATGTAACATAACCTAACTTCTCGCTTCGTATTAGCGATAAAAAAGTACGTTGAAATAACGCATGGTTTAGACGCTAACAGATACGATATAAATTCTTGAATGTAACATAACCTTTTTGACGTGAGCTTAATCTGTAACAGCGGTTACAGATAAAGATGACGACGAAATAAATTCTTATATGTAACCTAACCTTACTTTTGGCTTTCTATTACGCGATCAAAATTTCAGTTATACCCGGTGCCGATGTGAACTCTTTGTATGATATGAAAATAAGCAAAATAGAGATACTGTTATAATATTAATGCGATAATTTCTCGAAAGCATGTAGCAGAATTAGGCAGGTACGGATGTGAATAAGAGTCTAACACTAAATGTAAATTGTTTACTAATACAATTTTTTTATTTTACGAGTAACTTACAAAAGTATACATATTTTACTCTTATATCTATGATTACAGCAAAATTTATAATTTTGCGTTACATGTTTGATTACTCTGCCCAATTCCTAATGAAGTATCTCTCAGAAGAAAACGATTCCGGTAAGAATTTGCCTTTCTTGTTCGCTTTTGTGAAATAAGTTTATAAAATTTAGCATCTACGTCATCGTTTCTGTATGTATTGTATGAAAAGATGCGAGAAAACGTGCGTAAAGAACTATCACTGCACATATGATGCAAAAACATAATGCAATATTCACCGCACACTTTTGAATCAAAACTTTGTAATAGTTTTTTGTTCCACTTGAAACGCACGCAGTTCCTTCATAGGCGATCAAGATGGTGTGGTGAGTTGGGGCAAGCCCGTAACTGTCGAAATATACTCCATATCCCATTTTTGTCTATGTAAATGGCAACCCAATGCGATCCTGGTTTATTTGCTGTATCTAGATTGGTTACGATAGCTACAGGAGAACTTAAAATTTTTGGAATGTGATCAGCAGCATACACAACTATCGTATTCGTTCTTAGCGCACGTATCGCATGCATTATTGTTTTTGTGTTCATCTTGTAATTGATTTACAAACTCTTTACTGGGTACCTTCTCAGTGAATACGATGTTGATCTCGTCGCCTTCGTCGTCGTTTCCGTCGGTTACATTTACTCCACCTGGTTGACCAAAGTGAAAAGTCTTTCTGCGTTCGTTACAATACTTGCAAAGAGTTGCGTAAAATCTTTCGCTTTGTATGGTTTCATTTGTTTCACGCCACTTTTCTGGAAGTATACTGTACATCCATTTTCTTAGTAGGTTTGCTTTGAAAAGTGCACAAAAGTCTTTCTTATTTTCTATATGTTTTTCGATACGACTTGCACACATTAAGAAATTTGGAAACAGTACTTCTAATTTATTAAACGTTGGCGATCTCCACTCTTCGAGGTCTATAACGCAACGTCCAATTACGATATCTCGAGATATCTTCGTTTTTGATCCCCGCGCACGTATATACTTCTTGCCTTCTTGACAACTTTGTAGAGATGATGGCGCAAGCGTCGCAATGATACGACACCTTCGAACCATTCTATTCTGTGTATGTGAACTGTGCAATAGCTATTTGTCGTCTTTATGTCTGGTGGTAAGTGCAAAAAATTACAAGGTGGTCCCACTATCTAATGGCCGACTATGAGCTCTTGCAATGCAATCACAGCCACTTCCTTTGGCAAAAAATTTCTGTTAACGTCGCGAAAACCTTGTATGTCGACAACGAAATCCATGGTTTAAGGAGTGAGCGCGGGAGTGTATCGCTACGTAAAAGAGCAAATGACAACTGATCCTCATGCGTTGGCATTTCATTTCTGATATACCCTTAGCTCAGCCCCACTACTCTTGTTTCTCCTTCTTCTTATATTTACACGCTAAAATCCATTAGGATTTGCCTGCTCCAATCAATATCCAGCACGTTTCGTATTCCGCGTAAATGATGCAGTTTATGGTACTACTGAGAGCGCCTTAGAATCGCACTTCCACGCGTACGCTACCCGACCGCACGAGGTTCCAGTGCGTAGCACAATGAGCTGATAAATCTGGTGTTAGGTCAAAACCGTCAGAAAATTTCCTCGTGTGTAATTGTGACGATTGCCTTCGTTGAGAAAATGTATACCTGTACCCGAAAACAGCGTATGGTAGGCATTCGGAAATCGCACATCTGATACCGTCTTCGCCTTATCGCTATGCTTACCAAAGAATAAAAAGCGAGGGTGCACTCGGTGAAGCTACCATTTCGACAAGTATCCTATACGACGATGTCATACGTTAAACAAGTAAGAGTACAGTAGGAGAAGATAGAAAATTTACAGAAACAAAAAGAAATACTTAGTTTTTTCTGTAAATTCAAGATTACGACAAATGAAGAGGATAAAGACAACATTAGATTCGGAAATTCATCTGTTAAAGGAAGTACGAGAAGAAATAGCAGCTTTCTCGGCTCAACCTGGTGTTCCTAAGTAAAAATAATTTTTATAAAATTTTTGTAATTTTTAAGTAGTTTTTTAACATAAATATAAATGTTAATGACCTGGTGAAACACAGCCTCACGCCCATACATCAAGAAACCAGGACGTTGACATACTAATTGATATGGTATGTCCCTTAATCGAGAGAAACTACGTGTAATTACTATATTTTTGTGGTGCAGCGGATAGGTGCAGCCCACTGGCCACAAAGAAGCATCCTCACCGGCTGCTCGCATATGAACAATTACGTCAGATAAGGTATCACATAAAGTATGTGAAAAAAGGGATGTACACAAATCCAGATCTTTGCACTTTCTTCCTCTCTTGTTCGTCAATATGTGGTGCATGCAGATTGTACTTTGACTCGTTCGTTCCTCCGACATATTTGTTGTCTTTCGTTCTCGGTATTCCCCACTCCAGGCGGAGGCCTCTGTATTTATAGTCGTAAATTGGTACTTCCCACTCTTCCTGATTCATTCTGAGTGAGAGTCATTTCTTTATACTACGAATCCGATCGTCAGCATTTTTGTGTTCCGATGAGCCGTTGTTCATCCAGTGCTGACGGTATGTGCCTTGTGGGATGACGCTTCACATACTGTACACATAGGTCATTGCTATGTTAAGTCCGGAAATAAGTGGAAATAAGTAGTAATTGGTTTTATGTAGGTTTATTATATAAAATACAATAATTTATTACCAATACAATCTGCTGGCTTCTGGTAGATCGATGTGTTGTAATTTCAATTACAATTCTTTTCTATAACACTTGCTTTTATAAATTTACTATAAATAACTTATACGATCTGCTTACTAGACGAGTAAGGCTTACGATTACAATTTCAATAACTTATAAAATCTGCTTACTAGATGTGTAAGGCTTACGGTTTCAACTTATCGATGTCGTAGAGGTACACGGAGTTCGCCAGGTTTCTTGTACGCTGTGACTGATTCGCGTGACACACATCACTTCTTTTATAATACAAAATAATTAGGCTAAAGATGAGCCCGGTGACGTATCGAATTCATCTTTTGACAACTTATGTATTACAAGTTTTCTGGGTCGTCGTACTTGCGAAATGCTGAGCATTGCAAAGTGTGGCCTTTCGACTGCCGCGGAGTTCGGTGGCTTGGATTCTATCTCGACCGTATGTTAAAAACTGCATCCGTTGTCTTCCTGAGTGGGTGACTCTATACGTCACAAGGTTGCATAAGCAGAACGCTGCGTAGTATTAAGTTGCATTCTCGCTTTTATGTGTCAGAAAATATCTGATACTAATTATGCTTTTTCTTTAAAATGCGAATACGTCTCCGGACGTAACAGCTATAACACATTTGCATGTGTCGATATGTAAGTAGAGCGTATTGCTTCAGAGGGCATCCACCCACAATTTAAACAGTTTTGAAAATGATTTAATTTGCAAAGTCTATTTTATGTATTTATAACGTAAAGACATATTGAATTTTTATAAAGATATAAGATAAAGATACTTAATTTTTTACTTTTGTATAATAAAGTTTTTTATGGTAATATCTTACAGTAAATTGTAATTTTTATAGAAAGAGTAAAATTAAAAATTTTAAATCTAAAAAGCGTAAAAATACATTTTTTCTAAAATCCTTACAATAATAACACACATTTTGTAAACGTTCTCATTTATTTATCAATGTTTGACATAGTTTCTCAATCATGGTGCACAAAATATCAGCAACGCAAACAGAAATAAAGAAGCACCTCGCCACTATGATCATACAATAAATAAACTTACTCGGTGGTCCCCTTCCGTTCGCATCAACCCTGTACAATCGCATAAATATTAACGCAAACTCGCTGAAACACAGAAAAAGAGAACCATTCGAAAAAGGATTTCATTCGTGAGTTTATTTCCATCGCGAGTCGTTTGAGGAGCTGACCTCAAAACCCAACGCGGCTTCGTGAAATTCAATGAGAGCGAAAAACACGAGGATGCAGAAAGAAAAGGGGAAGAGGAGGGGGGGGGGAGAAATCAAAGACCTTAAATTTTTAATTAGCAGCGTCGCGTCCCCCCGAACGTCGTCTCCACAACGGAATTTAATAAACCCATTCATCCGGTCGGGCTTTTTCGCCGCCGCTTAATTAACCCCGATCCCGAATCGCGCTCGCGCGATAACATATTTACGTTTGAATCGTGGCCCAGTCGAGGAACGGAACACCCTTCAAAAGTACAGCCAAGCTCGATTTTCGCTTTAATTACGGCGATTGCGTCGCGAAAGATTGCCTCTCATTGCCTTAATTAATTTCCGCGTCCTTGCGCTTCTCTCCTTCCCCTCCCTCAGCTAACCGTATTATTCGCCTGATATTGACGATGAAAGGGGCGCTTTTTTGCAGCGAGCAAGCGAGCGGCTGAAAAGGAGCGCCGTTTTGTTCAGGAGCCGCGGGCGCTCCTCCTCTGTTTCCCCCGATTAGTTACATTTCGCGGGCTGAATGGCTCGACTCTAGAGTGGAGGGCCGTCTCTCTTTCGCGATTTTCTCTCGATTTTCATTGTTTTGTGGAAGAGAGGAAGCGGCCGTTTATTCGCTGAATCTTCTCGAGCGTTGAATTTCGGGTGATTAAGTATCCTGTTAAATGTAATTCGTTCGTTAATAGGCACGAATGGATGGTAAGTACGTTCGGGTGGTACTTTTTCTTCTCGTAAGTCAGATTCTTTAAATTTGAGCGACGAAGCTTATGGTTAAGGTGAATGTAAAAACGTTTTATTGGATTCGGGACGTTTCATAATCCGGTGTTCTTCCAACAGGAAAAACATATTTTGGCTAAGAATTTATACGTGTATGAAATAACGAATACTAAATATTTTTAATAAAAAAGTTTTATAAATGACTAGATCTAAATCACAATCAAATAGTTGTTTTGATTTTTTGCTTTGTAAATTAATACAAATATGAGTGAGAAAAATAACGTTTCGCGATTTTTCATTAAATGCAAAAGTTGTGAATTATTTAAAGTTTTCCTAGAAAGAAAAATGAATTATTTGCGTATTTAATGATTTTAGTATCAATAATGAGCGTTACTGTATAATATATATGTGCTTTTCTCTTATTTTATTTCCTAAAATATCTTATAAATTATTCATCGAAGTACTAGTTCACGTATTCATTCAATAACTTCATAAGGATTTTTGTTAGCTTTTCTCAGTAAAAAAAGACTTTTCAGTAAATATCTATTTTGCACATGTTCCGAGCTGTGTACTTGAACTATCTCTTCAAGATCAAGGAGCGCGGGAGCGCTCCAAAGGCAAGTATAGAAGAAGCCTGAGGGTCGACCGCGCTATATATACGTTGAAATGGATTTCAAATACAATAATACTAGTTGAGTTAACTCCCATGTTATATCCCCTTATTATTTGACAGTGTTTTCTTTAATTTAACTCTTTCGCACTGTACGGGTCCTGTAGGACTCACTTTGTTCAACATGCTGTAGTCGTGTTCTCTTATTCAAGGAGAAGCCCCTCTGTCCATTAAAATTAAATAATTCATTGTTTCTGTCAATGAACGAAATAAAGGTTAAATCTACTTCAAAATAAATGATCACTTGTTTCAACTTTTAACCTCCATTTCGTTCATTAACAGAAACAACGAAATAGCTCGGTGGGTAGCGAGCAAGTCTACCCGAGTAGAAATGAAATACGGCGTGCCATAGGTATCACACGGGCCGTATGGTGTATGCCGTGCAAGGCCCTCGTGCGGCATGTAACGCTTTTATTGTAAGGTACTTGCGTTTCTGGGGTCCGATTCTCTAACTTTACGGCGCTATAAGCATATAAACATATAAGGTCTGAAATGTTCGAAATGCGCATGCGCAGAACCCAATATTTTTCGGAATGTTAATAGAATTGGTGTCGCTACATGAAAAGCAAATTAATTTGCCTAGGTTAAGTTTCTTTATCCATTAATGTTATCGATGATCTTTTATCTATCGATAAAATGGAGTGACATGAGAATATAAATCATAAATACACACCCATAATCTCCATAATGATCGATGATGATCATTTTTAAAATATGATCAATAATTAAATTTTATTATTAATATTTGTTTATTAGAGAAGCTACTAAGTTAGGGTTTAATGTTTATTGTAAAATATTTTTTAATTTATTTCTTAATATTTTACCAAAATTGTAATTATTTATTGGCGCTAAAGTTATTTATTTTATTTGATTACATTGAAATTAGAATAAAATATTTATTTCATTAAACTTATTTTTTCATTTCCTGAATTACTATTTTACAAATATGATGCGATTAAAGAAAGATTTTTAATTTAAAAAAAATATTTTTAATTTTGTAGAATGTTTGTAAACCGAATTTGCTACAATATAAAGTTTATATTATAAAATACGTTTCTTATGAATTCAATTTATTTTTACTGTCAAACTACTAATCAATTATATGAATGAAGCTATGAATTAAGGTATGTACAAATAATTTTTATATTTTATTAATTGTTTGGAATATTAAACAACAAAACATATTCTCATATTTTCAAATAAAATATTGTTTGATTATTTGTAAAATAGTAATTCAGGAAATGAAAAAATTGATAAGTTTAATTAAATAAATATTTTATTCTAATTTCAATGTAATCAAATAAAATAAATAACTTTAGCGCCAATAAATAATTACAATTTTGGTAAAATATTAAGAAATAAATTAAAAAATATTTTACAATAAACATTAAACCCTAACTTAGTAGCTTCTCTAATAAACAAATATTAATAATAAAATTTAATTATTGATCATATTTTAAAAATGATCATCATCGATCATTATGGAGATTATGGGTGTGTATTTATGATTTATATTCTCATGTCACTCCATTTTATCGATAGATAAAAGATCATCGATAACATTAATGGATAAAGAAACTTAACCTAGGCAAATTAATTTGCTTTTCATGTAGCGACCCACCCAAGTGAGTTCGAATCCACCCAAGAATTTTTTTTTTTAGAAAGTTAAATCTTAAGATATTGGCAATACAGTGGCAATACCACCCAAGGGAAATAGCGACAATAGCCTTGCAACTGTTGTACTTCTATATTGCCAATACATCAGCGATATTAATTTCCAATACAGTAGCAATGTTGTTGCAATAACTTCAATTTTTACGCGGGATTATAGTATACAAAAAAAGTCACTTTTTCCCCGGGAAAGGGGTCTCGGTACAAAAGGGTTAATATAGTCAATTATAATGTGTTATTCAGTGAGAAGGAGGAAATATATTTTTCTTTATTGAATTGAGTGAGTGTTTAGTATTATCAAATAAATGCTTTATTTCATATATTGAACATCTAATCGAATTTAACAATATTTATTTAAATCAGAAAAAAACAAGCTTAGATACAATGGACTAATTATTTCATTTGTACGGAATAGAAAATTCTTCAATGCATGTGTTTTCGGGGTTACCTTTCTTTGTTACGTGAAGGGCGGATTACTTTAGACGTCGCAACCTCGGTCGCAACAATAAATTTCTTCGTCGATTGCAAGGGAGTAGATTTAGCGCAACGGTACTCCGGGGAAGGCACCGGTCACTCTCCCTGGTCTCTCGCTCATGCTGCTTCGTCCGATTCCTGGCACCCACTGACTATTGCTCGTGAAAAAAAGATGTCTGGTCGAAAATAATCTTTTTTCGGTATTGTAACGCCTGGGACATAACATCCCATAAGAAATAAAAAAATATACAATCTTCCACAAAAGTTCAATCGATCACATACTCAATCCATCACTAAAAATCTCTTGAACTCAGCGATAATATACGACAATAAACCTTCTTCTTGATTAGCGCAATCGTCTCCTTTATACTACCGAGAATCACTCTCGTCTCACTCTTCCCTTCTGCCAAGCGTAAAAAATCCGAGAACGGCGATGCGCTTCCTCGGAAAGTCACCCGACATAATACGCCGACGGCTTTATGTGTCTCCCGGTTTTACGCGCGCATACACACGCCATTATGCAATTCTTACGTATTATATTGCCGAGCTCTCTCTCTCTCTCTCTCTTCATCGCCGCGCGCTCCCGCAGCGGAATGCGACGCTCGTAAACGCGATAGCTCGCAATAATAAATTCGGGACAGGCGGGGATTTTTAATCAGTTCGAGGCCTGGTTCCGTTTCGAAAGTATTAGTGACGGCTTTGTGGTTTCAGTAGATTAAAGTGGAAATTGCACCGAGTAATTTCTAGACAGATTTGTATGCCTTCGCGGAAAGGTGTTATGTATAGAGTAGATGTTAAGCTATGCAAGACTTTTCTTACAATTAAAAGGTCCATAGCTTATTTTATAATCATAGTTGTGCACAAGTATCAACCTTAATTTAGGTATTTAAAATATTACCATACGTGAATATCTTCCGTTTATATTTGAAAAAGGCGTTTGAAAAGTCTGGATGTCACACGTGGTGCGGTTGAGCGAGAATTCCAAATTTCTTTGATTAGGAAAAATGGGTACTGCACGAGCTTCTACAAAAGCGCAACTTGCAATAGTGCGGCACGCACAGATTCAGCTTACGCTGATTTGGTATTGAGAGGTCCAGAGTTATACTGGCATTGAGGCGATACACAGCCTTCAAATATTTTATTTAACAATTGTAGCAGGTTTTTATTCCTTTTAGAATTTTATTCATTTAAGTAAAATTGGTTTGAAATATTTGAAAAAGATTTTACTTTTGTAAAGATCAAAGTTGTTACATACATCTCTTCTTTGTTCCGATATTCGTATAGAAGCCTTATCGCTATTAATTTTAAGAACTCCAGACTATTTCTATTGTGTTCTCCTTATCCACGCTCTTTCGCCTCAGTTACAAAATAAAAAATTTTTCTAAATTATTAATATTGTTAATGTGTGTTTAATTGATTATTTATGTAAATAATCATAAACAAGCAATCAGAAATAAGTAATTAAACAAAACATTAATTACAATGTTTATGAAAACATTGATGACAGGGGTCCCGCGCCGGGATCGATGACTCGCTCACTTCGCCATACCGGTATAGTGTAATGCATTTGACACTGTAGCAGTGTGCTACAGTCGGATTGGACTTGAGCTCTGTAGCAGCACTTGGGTGCAAGAGAGGTACATGTATACACCGAGAACACTGGCCCGTACGTGAATCGGAGACTCAGCACCACTCCATACCAGTATAGCGCGTTCTTTTCGAAGAGTGTCCGAGCATGCTATAGTAGACGACAGCTGAGCGAGCTCGGCTCTGTCGTAGCAGCCGAAAGCCTGCAAAAGTTTACCTTGCAGAGAGATTGGTGACGTCACGATTTTTTATCTCACGAAGTGTATTTCGGCTGTAGCATGCTGAACTATCGCATCTCTTCTTTGTTCCGATATTCGTATAGAAGCCTTATCGCTATTAATTTTAAGAACTCCAGACTATTTCTATTATGTTCTCCTTATCCACACTCTTTCGCCTCAGTTACAAAATTAAAAATTTTTCTAAATTATTAATATTGTTAATGTGTGTTTAATTGATTATTTATGTAAATAATCATAAACAAGCAATCCAAGACAAGTAATTAAACAAAACATTAATTACAATGTTTATGAAAACATTGATAACAGAGATCCCGCGCCGGGATCGATGATTCGCTCACTTCGCTTCACAGTATTTCAATACATCATGTAGAATTCTAGGAAATATTATTGTAATCAATTTTCGGGGGCAGTTGACAGGAAACGGTTGCAATTTGATACCGTCTCGGTATACCCTATGTCTTACTTAAAGATAAGACCCGTACCGTCAAAAAACATTTGATGACGAATGTTCTAGAACACACACGTGCACGAAGTGGTCGCTTATAACGCGCTGTGTATAAGCTTACATATGCACCCGGTGCGCGGACAATCAGCTGATGAGCACCGCGCACCTATTAGCTAATAGCGCGCGTTACAAGCTAATAGCGCGCGCAAACGCGGTGTATAAGCTTATACCCGCGCGGCGGTATCGTCTGATGCAAGCCGCGCCCTCGCCGCGTCGCGCCGCTGCCGCCGCCGCCGGGAGTCGTTAGTGAGAAAGTTTAACGGTCATTGGGCGTTTTTCCACGAGAACAAATATACTCAGAGAATGCATGGCTGATGAGTATGTATGCTGCGTGAATGTGTGGTTATCAATTCGAATATTGATTCATCAGTAATGTTTAATTTAACTTTTGTAGAAACTGATTTTTTCTTTTGGCTCATATCTCGCTAACGGTTAAAGGTATCGAAACAATAATCGAATTTTTTATTCTCTTACAAGAAGCGATTACATAGATTTTCATTCTACTAGTATGGTTAAATTTTATTTAAAGTAATTATTTAAGAATTTTTTATTCTGTAAGGTGAATGAAAGTATACAAGGAGATCGCAATTGAAATAATCTCGAGTTCCGAGAATCGCTGCGATAAGATGCATATGAATATCGGAGTGGACCTGGTGGGGGGAGAGCTGTGGATGGGCGAGTGGTGGGAGGCCCAGAAGCCATCTTAAATTATTTATTCTAAGGAGAAAACTATCAAATTTCTTCATTGCACGCAGCTTCAGTCTTCTGGACCAGACCCGGTAAACAAAGCTCCACCGGAAAATCGAAAAACGACGACGAGCCGCCGCATCGGCGCATACCGTCGGATTCGCCGCTAATTAGTCGCTCACTCGTTCGCAAAGGCGCGTCGTATTTCGGCGCAAACTTGCGCGCGCTGTGTTAATTAACATGCCTTCCCGGCCGGCTTTCTTCCTACCTCGGCAGGTTTCGGAATTATGAGCGTCTTCCCGGAGGTAAGTCGGGATTTAGTCGGGGGACGAAGACATTCGAGGGGTGGGCGACTGTTTGTGGAATGCGTAAATGTATATTGAGAGGTTCGGGAAAATTTGTGAGGTAGCAGAGCATTTGCTTTACAGTGGTGAGGGAAAGGAACTAGATTTTAATCCTAATCATTATTTTAAAGGAATGCAGTCAAATTCCGACTCATTAATTCATGTTTCTAAAAAATTTATATAAGCAATTAAGGATAGCGAATTTTTAAGAAACAGCTATTTATTTAAATGGTAATAGTTTGAAAATTAGTTAATGTAGAAACTCACTTTTTTGGCATGGTTAGCATCTGAATCTGTAGTTCACTGGGCTCTTGTGACACTTAACAAAATTTCATCCACTCGTGACAAATTGTAGAATACATGATCTCAATGGAAGGTTTTTTTAACCACCACATTTCTTCTATTAATTCTAGGTAAACTATGACACAATAGATCGTAATGTGCATGTCATAGTCATTATTGTAATGTGTTATAGCCTCTTGAATTGTTCGCAAGTAAACACTCTGCGGTATATTTTTAAACATAATATTAGCACCGATGTTTGCTTATCTCCAGATGAATCTAAACAGATCTCGAAACAACGGTCGCATTGAAAAAAATATAGGAAGTCATAGTTATTTCAAGATGTAACAATGGTATACTGTGCAGATATAATATGATATCCTATTTATACAAATACTCTATACTTCATTGTTTATATAAATTTTCTAAAAATATGAATCAATGAGCAGGATCTAAAAATTGAATCAATTTGTTTATACTATGTCATTCACAAGATGTAATATGATGTCCGTTTTATGCGAATACTCTACGATCTAAAGGTAATTACTATGTGTATAGACATAGTGCTCCGTGTAAGAGTGGTAATAAACTATTATAGCTATACTACTGAAGATAAAAAGACCAGAAACGGCAAAATGATACTTATCAGAAGATTTCATTATGTGAATAGTTCTGCAATAATGAACTTTACTGACTTTTTAGGATCACATGAATGACGCAAAGTGTTATAAATTCAGTCCTGAATGTGCTTAAAAAATTACTAGAACTATAAACGTACTGTCTAATCCAGACCTGAGAGCAGGAAATAGCATTTTCCTTTTCAGGGTTACTTTTGTAACTTAATATTATGTATTAATAATTTATAATTGTGTAATAATTGTATTACTTTGGAAATAGATAAACAATAAATAAACAATAAACAATAAACATAGTCTCACCCGTTTTGTAACTCCTAGTAGACGAAAGGAATGTGCTTCTGTAAATTATGGGCGTTTATGCGTCTGATAAGAGTAAGTGACCCGAAATAAACTTTAGTGGTGAATGAAAATGTTCACTAGAATACTTTTATCAGTACGAGAAACGCGAATGCCGCAATGAAGATTGATAAGAATAATCACCAACCAAAGCACATGCCTATCATTTTCCTATCCACTTTATATTTCTGCTTCTCGGGCAAATAAATGTATTTTATAGTGTCTTCGAAACGATTGTCTTAATTCTTTATGGCCAAATTTAACGTCTTCAATAGCATTTTTGAACATCGAAAGACAACATCTCGCAAGTAAACACGCATTCTTATCCGTATTCAACGTCTGTATCATCATGTCACGAAGGCAATTCGGTTCCACGCTAGAGATAAAACACGATTATACGATCTTGGGAGGGGTGGCAAAAAGCGTGAATCGCTTGCTCAAAGGGCAATAACAGCGGGAAGGGAAAGAAAGTTGAACGCCGGCGGCGGGATCGAGTTCACGAGTGACGCGCGGTACCGCGGGACGATTTTAAGCGAGTCGCCGGAATATTGGGTTACGAGTCCCGGCCGTTTCGCGTAATCACGTTTGGTCGCCCGATGAATGTAATTTGAGGGGGAGAGAAATGAGAGTTGAAATGACAAATTACGTGGTTTGGACGGCGGCAACTGTAAACGAGTTAGAGAAGTTCTTTCTTGGATAAATTCGTTATATGAAATGAGAAGGTTGAATACAATAAAGTGTCAACGCAAGTCGACGTCTTTTAATAATGATGAGTTTAGTTTTATTTTTAAATGTTATTTCGGTGCAAAAGGAATATAATCACTTATTAATACGCCAGACATTTTATATTCTATTATTTACGTACAGTCACACATAATCTATATTTAAACTAATTCATTAATAGTAAATTGATCAACAACGTCAACATTTCTCTTCTATATTAATGAACTGAAAATAAGATTATTCAAGTTTGAATAACTATTGAAATATCTTGTTAGTATATAATTGATATATGATAAATATAGTTCATAAGCACAATAATTATACCCTACTATCTAATATTTAATAGCAAAATCGCGAAGAATCAGTTCTAAACGGTTCAACCACCTGAGAAAAAAAATCAATAACTTATTTATGCAGCTCTTTTAAAATTGCCATTAATTCATTAAATTAAAATCTCTGCCTCACACTCTCGAACGAATTAAATCGTCCATTATGAATTAAATCTAAAGGTAGAAAATAAAAGCGTACGGATTAAGCATCCGGATTCTCGTGTGTGTATGTGTACGCGCGTGCACAACAAAGCTCCTTCCGCGCCGTCGGCAGCGGGAATCCGATTAAAAACTTCCGTCAGCGCAATTTTTATCCGAAAGGCAAGGCTGTAAATCGCGGGCGCACGGCGTGTTTGGCAAAGGGATTTTTTTCAAAGCTCGTACCTCAGGATTCGCGAATGCGCGTATGAGCGAGCTCAAGCGAGCCATATGTTTACGAGGCGCGTGCGCAATTCTTCGCGCCTACTGCCGCTTGCGCCGTGATGCACGAGGGTTCTAAGAGAGTTATGGCCTTCGTGTTTGCGCTGTTGGTAGTGCAAAGTAGAGACGACTTTTAGTTGATTTTCGTAGATAATTTAAGATAATGGTAAGGTTGAAGAATCAACGACTTAATTGTTTAATGCACGGTGTGGTTCCTTCTAGAGGAAAATTTGTGGTGGTCCAAGATATGCGTAGCGCGTAGAAATATTTTATAAGGTATTTTAAATCGAAATTCACTATTTTAAAAAAATGTTCGTATGTGTGTATGGATTCATTTTATGACTTGTTCAATTTTATCCGGATAGGTTAAAAGTTTTTCTATTAATAATTTTTTCTTGAACTACATGAACTTTATCTAGTTTTTCTTTTTTTGCAACATTAATAAAGTAACCATAATCTTAACTACGAAAGAATCAACAAATTGTACAATTTGTGAGTAAGACTTTGGTTAGCGAAACGAGGGGGATGGAAATTTTTACCCTAACACCGAGCGGAAACTTTAGGAAAGTTAGACTTAACAAGGCACAAGGGGGAAATACGTCTACATAATGCATAAGAGGCACGCCTGATTGGGATAGTCCGTTACTATTTTCGACGCCTCACAAGTGCGCACTTTCCAATTATATTTTGCCAAGTTTAAGAGTAGTTTCCTCGAAGAATTTCCCACTGGGCACGTTAGAACAGGCATTCTAATCCTTAAAAGAAATTACTTTCTGCATTAAAGATATGTTACGTGTGGAACTTGAAGTCGTGAGAAAATCTCTCGGAGAAACCTGACGTGGTGGTAAAAAGGTCCAAAATAGCTATCTCTAGGCAGGGTTCGATATATCGATACAATTTTTGTAGAATAACTATATCTGTACTGTAAATTGACGGTCGATATTGCTCATAAAAAAAATAATATGAATCTGACATACACTGACGTGAGGATATAATGAAAACATATGACAAATAGGTACGCCGACATTTTGTACAAGGTTGCCTGCCAAACTCAGAAGTTAGTGTGCATCAAAACAGACTTTTCATATGAGTATAGCAGCACGCTAAGGAAACTGCTCAATAAAATATAAATTGACCTTTTACAACCAGAAAAAAATGAAAAATATGCATGTCTGTTGAGTTCTTAATGAAATGATAGGTAATGTTTGTGTATTTCGTACACTTATGACTTCAAACTTTGCAAATTTATTGATATGTTTTGTCCAACTGCATATATCTCTTGAACTATGTTTATAAGGGCACCTGAGCAGGTCTTTAAAAAGCCAGAGCGGGTAAATAATCATAACTTATTATAAGCCCAGTAATGACCTTATTAGTTATCATGTTTATTCGTATATAGATTGTTATGGGTGCACTGTCGCAGCATCCCCAGACGCTCCCACAGCAGACTATGGTGCAAGCTTGCACTTTGATCTGATAAGAAGTAGTGTTGATATTCGATTAGCAGCGTGACCAGTCTGTTTTCTATGGCTTCCACGGATGGTGTTATCCGCAATCTGCGGTGTCCAGTGACTTCCGGCGCGACCGGCCTCGACCGAAGATTAAGTTGCGACTAAAGTATTTCAGTGAAAAGTTAGCAGCTTCGCTAGTTTTTGCCACTCGTTAGTAGAGGTTTCTACAAAATTTTCAACTTCTGATAAGCTGTCCTCGTCAAGGGTACCGAATAGAATGCGGCTTATGGGACCTACGAACGATAGTACGGCTCTTTTTTGCATTCAGTGAAGACTGTATTGTCTCTTTGGATGAGGCTGACCAATTCTGCTGTAGTGACTGAGCTTTTGTGTTGCTGTTGTAACGTCTCTTGACACCTTCTGATAAAATATATCATTCAGTTTAGAATACTTGATTTTTGCCCAGGAGGCTCTATTATTTGTATCACAATCACTGTTATCTTTTGGGAAGAGCGAATGCAGACATTATTTTAAATTGAAAAAATTGAAACGTCTTACATTCGAAGTACGTAACAGGATACCGATGAAATCAGCATTCTTTGCACTTTATTCCTTTTCCGACTACCGATTTACAAAAATTCAATTTGGCTCATTCCTACGTAAAAACCTAAATGGCCTAATTAAATTACACGTTTATCAGTTTCACGTGTCGTTCCACGCGGTGAACGCCACTGCAAAAATAAGACGTAATTCCTCTACGTAGCAGGACGTAAAACTTTTAATACTAAAAATAGTGAAGTAAAAAACAACAAAGTATTTCCATACAATTTTGTAAAACTAAGCTATTAAAACAATAACTCGTACAACTATTTATCACTCAAACTGAAACCCCCAAAAACGCAATTATTTATGCTAGTTCTGCAACCCAAACTCTAATGTCGGAGCAATATCCGAAAAGGAGATTGAGAGTGAAGCGTCCGTCCGGCTTCTCCTTTCTCCATGTTTGCACACGTGGATGCGGACGACGCACAAAGATAAATAAAAATTATAAATAAATTTGTAATTATCGTTATATATCTTTTTACTCTTTTTTATTAGATGCTGCTAATAATGATAATAACAATAATAAGGATTGTCATACACTGAATTAACAAGGAACAAAAAACAATAAAAATACTAACAAAAGTATACTAGTAAATTATTATTTCATTTTATTAGTTCTTGAACATTTATCAGCGTGAAAGATTGCGTGCGATCAGTATGCAGGTAGAATTTACTTAACTTTTTTTCGTTAATGAAATTTTTACTACGAGTTTTTTAATAGTAAAACTATAAGATTGTAAAGGTTCACAGGATAGGGGAGGGAAATCTAGGTTAAGTATCACTTTAGTGCAATGGTGACTTAGTGCAAGCGATGATGACGTCTTGAAGATCACGGCTATAGTTAGTTGTCCTCCGTCGTAGAAATAGTCGCGTATTTTTTAGACCCGTAGTTTTGGAGATATCAGAGGTCAAAAATTGAATTTTCATGATTTTTTGCATTTTTCTTGCAATTTCAATTGATAACTACTCTTTGAAGGTTTTATATAAATTAACAATTTTTTTTAGAAAAGTTAGGAAATGTTCTCACTAAAAAGAAGAAAAAAATCACTGATATTAAATATTTAATGCAAGATGATGAAATTTCATTTAAAATATTAAAATGATAAAAAAAGACCGATCAAAGCTTCGAATATCAACATTTGTTTGTAAGTAGGTTATTTTATATACAAACTGCCCCTGAAGTGACCATGCTTTTTTTGAAAAAAATCAATATTTTTTGTTGATATGCCTGAACAAATTTCAAAGCTGGCCATATCCCATGTACCGGGTAGTACTTACCAAATATTGAGAGTAAGTTTCAGTCAGCATATGTCAAAAGAATTAGAAAAACATCACACAAGTTTTACTACATGTATAACTTATTGAATACTTTCAAATTTAGATGTTTAAATTAGAAAAAAGTATCGCAAAATACATTCATAATTTACACATAAGTCATATAATAAACAGCAATCAAAATATACATGAGGCACATAATTTGTTATAAGACTTGTTTTTATAATAACCGAAAGTTAAATAATGCACTTATTAATATTAGATATTGAAAAAAATGTCTTCAAAGTTAACCGTAGTAGTAGACTCCTAGATTCACTGATAAATTTAGTAACAGAAATTCTACCGTACTATTCTTACTATCATGTAACCAAAAATATTCAGTTTATATGACATTGGATTATATAATATTACATTATGAATTAGCAAGCATCTTCATTCAACCATGCTTTACGTACCAATTAGATCAATTACACTCACCATTTTGTTTTAGCTTTTTCTTAGCAGTATTAAATTGGGATGATGCGCTTAATAATATTAGCTTATAGGTGAGAATAAATAT
This sequence comes from Torymus aiolomorphi, assembly GCA_036365515.1. NCBI lineage: Eukaryota > Metazoa > Arthropoda > Insecta > Hymenoptera > Torymidae > Torymus > Torymus aiolomorphi. The sequence goes on along the minus strand of CM070875.1, from coordinate 204,729,869 downwards.
ATTCTATAAAAGTTTGTAAAAATAGAAAAGTCTAATATTTTATATTCAACCTTCATATTTACAACAACATTTAGTTCACCGTTTAAGCAATCGAAAAGTTATATGTAAAATATTTTCTAATAGTTCAGAAAGTGGAGGAATGAAAGTAATAGATTAAAGTTAAACATATTATCCATTTTTCTCTTTTCTGATACGTATATTTTGTATATATGGAGGTTGAATATAAATTAATAGACTATTCTATTTTTACAAACTTTTATAGAATATATTTATTCTCACCTATAAGCTAATATTATTAAGCGCATCAACCCAATTTAATACTGCTAAGAAAAAGCTACAACAAAGAGGTGAGTGTAATAGATCTAATTTGTACGTAAAGTATGGTTGAATGAAGATGCTTGCTAATTCATAATGTAATATTATATAATCCAATCTCATATAAACTGAATATTTTTAGTTACATGATAGTAAGAATAGTACGGTAGAATTTCTGTTACCTAATTTATCAGTGAATCTAGGAGTCTACTACTACGGTTAACTTTGAAGACATTTTTTTCAATATCTAATATTACTAAGTACTTTATTTAACATTCAGTTATTATAAAAACAAGCTTTATAACAAATTATGTGCCTCATGCATATTTTGATTGCTATTTATTATATGACTTATGTGTAAATTATGAATATATTCTGCGATACTTTTTTCTAATTTAAACATCTAAATTTGGAAGTATTTAACCTTTAGAGGACGGGGATTTGGGTTTACTGTTTTCTCTCACTTTTCTATAGAAATCGAGTTTTTGTGATGTCTCACATCTCAAAACTAACACATGTAAAGGGTCGATCATGGGCATGGCCCGTATAGGGGCCATCCCGTCCTCTAAAGGTTAATAAGTTATACGTGTAGTAAAACTTGTGTGATGTTTTTCTAATTCTTTTAGAAGACATATGCTGACTGAAACTTACTTTCAATATTTGGTAAGTATTACCCGGTACATAGGATATGGCCAGCATTGAAATTTGTTCGGGCATATCATCAAAAAATATTGATTTTTTTCAAAAAAAGCATGTTTTGTTATTTTTTTTTTAAGAAAACGAAGCTTCAATACATTTAGGTCACTTCAGGGGCAGCTTGTACAAAAAATAACCTACTTCGAAAAAAATTTTGTGTATTCGAAGCTTTTATCGGTCTTTTTTTATCATCGTTTTAATATTTGAAATGAAATTTCATCATACTTGCATTATAGTACATTTCGACACGGGTGGGGAAGTCGATTATTTAGCTGGTGTGACTTTTTGCACGAGCGAAGCGAGTGCGAAAAAGTCACACCACCTAAATAATCGACTTACGCACTAGTTTTGAACGGTATTTTATACCACGAGCGCCGAAAAATCATATCAAAGTTGTGATTTTGAGGTTAGAGTGGTATAAAATATTTTATAGCACTGTGTGACCTAAACCCGCACTTAAGTCACGGCTAGCTGTGACTTAAAGAACTCATTATTACACACTGTGTAATAATGAAATCACTTAAGCTACAGACCCGTAATAAACTGGAATAAAAACTAAAAACACTCAATAGATGTGGTTTTAATTATTAGAATAAAAGAAAGAAGTAGAAAATCTTTATGGATATCCTCAAAGAGCACTAGAAATAGGGGAACTTCTTATAATTATTATAGCAGTTGTAGGTTAGTTTTAAATGCCTCAAGATGGCAGCCATGAATTTTTAATTTGAAAAAATATGAAATTTTCATGAATCTCAAACCTCGAACTTATTAATAAAAAAATATTTACCATTATTATTTATTTAGAATATTTATAAAAAATTATAAAAAGAGAATAATTATATGAATTTTATTTAAAGCTTTGAAGGTGTGGGTGAGATAAATATAATGCATAAATAATAAAATTTATGAACATAAATTTATTGAAAATAAAAATACAAGCATCTAGAAATATTGAAGATAATAAATACATTCACAATATATAAATATTGTAACTAATTATAAACATTTTACCATGAAATCAAATATAAAATCTAATATAAAAAAATACAACATGAAACTAATATAATTTAACTACTATATCTATAAACACTCTTCATCTTCAGTCGGTACAGCTTTATCTGCAATAGCAGAACTCTTAGAAATACAAGAACCATTTGTATTATTTATTATGGTTACATTGCAGTTGTGGAAGACAAAGTCTTATTAACATTTTCATCTTCGATGCCTGATTCATATAAACCAAGATCTGGATGATAAAGTACTGATAACTTTGGTTTCTGTCGCTGAATCTTATTAGATGTGAAAGGCATTTCTTTTTTACTTCCATCTGCAGGAACATTTCTATTTCTAACTGAACACGTAGAAGTGGCTTCTTGATTTTTCTTTGGAGATATCGCTGGTGATAATTTTTTAAATTGCTGAATCTTATTAGATGCGAGAGGCATTTCTTTTTTACTTTCATCTACAGGAATATTTCTATTTCCATCTGAACACGCAGAAGTGGCTTCTTGATTTTGCTTTGGAGATATCGATGGTGATAATTGTTTAAATTGCTGAATCTTATTAGATGCAAAAATTTGTTCAGTAGGACCTACTAGAACATTACTTTTCATAATTGGTCTAGAAGAGGTTGCTTTTTGAGGTGGCTTCAAAATCATACTGTCAATCCCAGAAGTTGATGGCATGTTAGGAAACTCATCAACTTCTTTTGATGTATTGACTTTTTTGGTAATCTCAAGTCCCCTACTGATTTGCTGACATATTTTTCTCTTGTTATTCATCGAGTCAGCAATGTAACCATATGCCACAGAACCAGATTTCCAGCCTCCGTGTCGCTGAAGTGTAGTGAGGTCAGCACCAGCATCCACTAAGAGAGTCGCAGATGTTCTACGGAAATTATGTCCAGTGAATTGATCAGCATCGGGCAAATTCAAAAAAGTAGCTATGTCTTTTGGCATCGATGCAAATTTATTAATGCCAATAGATTGTTTGACACATTTTCCATTCGAATACCTCAGAAAAAATTTATCTACTGAGCAGTCTGCTGGTCTCGCTTCCATGTACTTCCAGCAAAAATCAAATAGAGCTTCATTAATAGTGAAAGATCTTGGAACATTGTTGTTTGTTTTATTAATTCTGACAAATAAAGTATTTTCATTGTCCAATTTTTGAACATCATTTACAGTTAGATTAACAAATTCTACTCTTCGAAGTGCACCTGCAATCCCAAAAATAAGAGCTACCTGTAAAATATTATGAGAATTAGATTATTATTATTATTAAATTGTTTCAATCTATTACTGTTGAAATAATGTCTTTATATAAATGAAAAATTATGTATATTTTAATAGTTTAATGGAAATGATATATTTTATACATTTTGTATAAATGATGGAGAGAGTTATTTTGAAAAAACTATAATTTTAGGTATAAGATTGTTGTTTTTTTTTTTTTTTTTTTAATCTATGTTACTGAAGTGACAAAATTTTAAATGTTTTTTTTTTCAACATATCTATTTTACTATTCAATAAACATGATCTTTTTTCTTATTGTTTTTCTATTCTATTATGAATAAATCATTTAAACGTTTAAATGATTTAATTCTTTTCTACTGAGGACCTCGTGGGGCATCAATATTTGTTTTGTCAAATGATCCATACATTTTTTTTTATTTTTTACGCAGTAGTACAATATCATGTATGGATCTATTATATGGTATGTTACATAAAAATAACTACAATGCATGTATATGCGTGTGAAAAGCATGATTTTCCGTTTTTCATGAAATTAAATTTAAATTTTGCTGGTGACTTGTTATTTTTGTTCACGAATAAGATTTTGTAAATGAAATTCTCTCAATTTTTTTAAATTAAAAAAAAATTAGCTACTATCCTGAAATAGCAAGAAAAATGTTTTTCTATCCATAACAACCATTGTTAAAAATAAAATTTTCAAAATTTCTTTTCACTGTAGATCACCTGGTGACCGTACTTGAAAAAAAAATGCATCCTTTCAAATGGTACTTTTCTTTTTTCTCGTTCGACGACTACGTTCATTCGCCCACGTCACTTTAAACCCGCGCAGAAATCATCAGTATTGGGCATATAAAACCAATATATTGGGTATGGCTATATGTAATATATTAGAAACATATTGGGTATTGGCAATATATCGCGGCAAGTTCGGCAAATGCGCACTCTCCTATATTCTTCCCATATACTCCCAATTTTCCATCAGAAAGAAGGTGGAAAGAATTTACAACATATGGGACATAGATTTAGATGTTATACGGGAAATGCCATTTCCAATATAGTGCAGCTATTTGAAAAAATTGTTTTCTACCACTCTAACCTCAAAATCACAATTTTGGTATGCTTTTTCGGCTCTTGTGGTATAAAATACCGTTCGAAACGAGTGCGGAAGTTGATTATTTACTTCGTGTGACATTTCGCACTCGCTTCGCTCGTGCGAAAAACGTAACATGAAGTAAATCATCACCTTCCGCACCAGTGTCGAAATGTACTATTTATGTTTGATTATTAAAAAACTATTTCACGCAGATATTGCGTAAAATTTTGAGTTCCCTACATAAAGGGAGATAACAATAAACAAAAACAAGGCAAGCCTTGTAATTTAGACTTTTCGTAACGAGTCATTCGAACGTTTGAATTACACGGCTTATATACTCTCGGCTTTCTGATGCACCCATAGGAAACAGTAACAGTGCGCCGCATAGCGGTCGCAAACGGAAGCTTGTGATGTGAGCGACTCTCAATAAGCAAGGTTCCGCTATTTGCCGCTACGCGGCGCAGCGTTTGTGATTCCTGTGGGTGTATAAGAAGGTCATGAGTATATAAGCTGTGCAATTCAACCGTTCGAATGACTCTTTACGAAGAGTCCAAATTACAAGGCTTGCCTTGTTTTTGTTATCTCCCTTTAATGTAGGGGACTCAAAATTTTACGCAATATCTGCGTAAAATAATTTTTTAATAATAAAATATAAAAATAATTTTTTCAAATAGCTGTACTATATTGGAAATGGCATTTCCCGTATAACATCTAAATCTATGTCCCATATGTTGGCAATACTTTCCACCTCTTTTCTGTTGAAAAATTGGCAATATATGGGAAGAATATTGGAGAGGGCGATATATTGCCAACACTAGACCCAATATGTTTCCAATATATTGCATGTAGCCATATCCAATATATTGGCTTTATATGCCCAATAGCGATGATTTTTGCGCGGGAATTAACATACAATAGTAAATTGTAAAAAAATCCAATAGTATGTAAAAAAAATGTAAAAGAATCCTTGAAATTAGCGGATCCCTTAGACAACGTAATGCGGGTTTCGTCCGGCCGTTGAATTAAATCATATACCGAGAAAGGCCGATGATTTTGTGAAGGCTGATTTTTAAGTTCTTATACATTTTTTTAAATACATTGACTTATGTTAAGTAATGATATGATTTTATCATCATATATTCTATTAATAACTTCAAACATGACGACAAAGATTTGATATTTATTATCAAAATAGTAGATGTTTTACTTTCATACAACAATTTATATCTACAATTTATAGCTCAAAATCATATCTACTGATTTTTCAAGATTATAGCCTACTCACCGAACGTCAACATGATAAGCACTTTCCAAGTGGCAATTCGCCTTATCAATCGCCGTGCTCACGATAATGTTTCTTTCTTTTGTCCCCTCGAAATCGTAGAAAAATATCTCCGGCTCCTTTGCATTCTCGTCTCCCACGCCGATAAAACGCACTATTCACGAGTGGTTTACAGCTCTATGACTCTACTTTTCGTACTTTTGTGATTGGTGCGTGTAAAATGGATGCGCCCCCTTAACGCACAATTGTATATATCTATATTATCCTGTAAGTTGAAGAAAAGATTCGATTTTTGAGAGAAGCCGCGCGCGTAAACGAAATGAGAACGAGTGAATTATGCGTGCTGTAAAGGGATGGGGTCAGATAACGTTTGAGCATGTAGTAATTTTTTTAGTGTCTTTACTAGGTATAGTTAAGCGAATAAGAGGTGCTTTTGTGGCTGGAAGCGTATGTCTTGCTTTTATCGGTGAAAATTCATTCGCTATAAGGACGACTAGGAATATAGAGAATAGCTAGAATAAATGGCAAATCCTTTTCTACGTCAACTATATCTTATTTACTCCAATTTAAATAGAAAAATAGTTTTGTTTTTCAATGTCATTTAAAAACAACAACACTTACGGTGTGTAACAAATCATTTTTATTATGGTTTGTACATGGATAATTTAAGTTCTTTTATTTACTTACTCTACACTAAACACGTATTGAATCTTTAATATCGAAGTCTTTATTCATTTAGCATATTTGCGATTAATATCTTAAAAAGATATTTCACATAGTAAACTAAATCGTCCACATTAACGACACGTAAAAATAGAAAATAAAAATGCGGATTTAAACTCCGCCCATGTAACAAAAAGATTTTTCTGCGTCACCGACTGGAATCGGATTAAAAGCTCCCGTGTACGCGCGCGCGCCTGCTCAATTTTTATCCGAAAGGTAAGGCTGTAAATTTGCGAGCGCACGGCATGTTTGGTGAAGGGATTTTTTGCGCGCTTATACGTTGAAGTCACATGAGCGACAATATGCGTCTATTTTCAGGGAGTTATGACTTTTGTGTGTTTTAGTTCAAGAGGCTGGGTAGTAAAGAGAAGTATTGTTTGAGTTATCTAAATTTTGATGTGAGACAATTAATTATAATCATTTCATTTTTTAATTTTAGCAAAGAAGATTATTGACAAAATGTTAAAGATGGATCAATGAAGCGATTTGATGGACAGGATTAGTAATAAAAAGACAGATTTTTTGCTGTTACTTGCAAAATAGGTATTATAAAATAAGTTTACAGCTGGTTTAGTCTCTGGCGTATACCAATTTTTTTTCTTTTCGCGGGACTGTGTAATTATATATATAGTATAGGATTTTTCTGCGCACCAAAGTCCTCAATTTTTTCTAAATAGTACATTAAGATATTCTTAAAAATGACCGAGATGGTGAAATTATAAAAACGGAAATAACGAAAATAGGGAAGAAAATCATATTACTATTGCTTCCATGCGACAACTAAGTGATCACATAATTTTAGAGAGAACATTTTGATACATGTAATGAAAGATGTCAAGTTCAATCAACCAATAAAAAAATCCTAATTAATCAAAAAATGTTTTTTATTTTCTTTACAACATGTAAGAAACGTGTACTGCAACCGGAAAGTTTCACGCGAAGACAAGAATTCTCGGAACAAAAAACTATTTACTCAATACCAACTGTCTCACCTTCACAATCCATCCATTTACTCAATTGTAAGAAAATCAATGCCACTCCTATCGCCGAAACTGCAACGGCAAAACAATGTGCCCGAATCTAACATAAAAGCCTCTATAGACTTGGGCTATTATATACAGACCCGGCGAGAGATAAAAAAGAGCCAAGGAAAGACGAGCGTCGCTGCTGCTGCACACTACGTGTGTCCTCGTCGAGCCGTAACGAGATCTTAACTCGTCGCGGCGCGTCGTAAATGCCAGACGCAGAAGTCGTCGTCGAGAGGCCGAAGCTCTCGACGGTGCCTGCGGTGCTTGCGCATACACGATTGCCGAAACACGCAAGCCTATGCGAGCCTGGCTGAGGTAGTTTGGAGGCGATGGTTAGGTGGTGATAAAGTGGATACAGGGTTGCGAAGAAGAGAAACGGTTCAGTTAGTATATTCAATTTGAGAGGAATTTTTGTATTAGGAGTGTCTAGATAAGAAGTAAATACCGGAGAGATTAATGTAGCGTTTCAATTGCAAAAAAAATGTTTTTAGATCTTATTTTATTAAATAAACTCATTATTAAAATAGCTGAATCTATGTAACAGAGGTTCGGTTTATTTATTGCTATTTGTGTAGGGAGCTATTCATTTGGATGGGCAAATAAATAAATAAATAATAGTAAGTGATTAACTAATAAAATATGAATTATATTCTGTTAATTGACTGTGACAAGAATCTGTGTTCAGTGAGGTGCGACTGTTCTGCTCGTCTACCCGAGTAAGACTGCGACTATAATTCTTCCTTGCCTCCTTCATGAGGACCAGTTGTTTTGGCTAATAAGGTTTCCACTGAAGGTGCCGCTCCTATATATCGACTGTTTATAATCGAACGACAATACCGCCGAAGCAATCGCTTTGTACTTGCCGCCCAGTTCTTGATATTTATTGCCAAATATTCATTACATTCAATCTGATAAAGTTAAAAAGATGTTTTGTTAATTACAAAAATAGGAATCAATCTCCGCAATTTATAATGAAAACTAATAATTAAATATCTTAAAAGTGTGAAAGTCTTCTTACTGACCGTAAGGCGATTTTGCAGAGTGAAAATAGCATCTGATTCTTTAGTCTCAAAATAATTTAACTTGTCAATTGATTTTCTCAACACAAACTTTGAACAATTCACATCTCTATCGTCTCATCAATATCTCCCTACATGCGACACCCTAAAACAACAAATCCGCTCGAATATACTCCATTCCATCCACACACCGTGGAATAATTCTCGTTCGCCTGACGACTGGCACCTGGCGCGCAAAAAGCGAATGAACGAGAGCTTTTCCTCGATATCCGGAGCGGGAAGGGAGGCCAGATATATACGGCGCGTCGCTGAAAGTATAAATCCGCTAAAATATCGAGAGATTAGCGCGCCGGACACGTCGATAGGCGAGGCGCGCTCGCGTCGTTCCTTCTCGTAACAATAATTTGTCGTTATCAAATATAACGGGTCGTTGTTCGTTTCTCCTCTTCCCTCTCTCTCTCTCTCTCTCTCTCTCTCTCTCTCTCTCTCTCTCTCTCTCTCTCTCTCTCTCTCTCTCTCTCTCTCTCTCTCTCTCTCTCTCTCTCTCTCTCTCTCTCTCTCTCTCTCTCTCTCTCTCTCTCTCTCTCTCTCTCTCTCTCTCTCTCTCTCTCCTCCCTCCTCTCTCTCTCTCTCTCTCTCTCTCTCTCTCTCTCTCTCTCTCTCTCTCTCTCTCTCTCTCTCTCTCTCTCTCTCTCTCTCTCTCTCTCTCTCTCTCTCTCTCTCTCTCTCTCTCTCTCTCTCTCTCTCTCTCTCTCTCCCTCTCTCTCCCTCTCTCTCTCTCTCTCTCTCTCTCTCTCTCTCTCTCCCTCTCTCTCTCTCTCTCTCTCTCTCTCTCAGACATACACACATACATGCTTCCCATGGCTTTGCTTTTTCTCTGTCCAGAATTTTCTCGGATTTTTTGGTCTTTCGGGCGAGTGCAGTTTTGTTTTTTGGACGTTACGTGTGCAGGTGGTGTGGATTGTAGTTCGGGATTGGGGGGATGTGAAGGTAATGGTTCGATGTTGAAGTATGTGAGGGGGATTTTGAAATTGTTTAAAGGGGAGATGAATCAAGGTATTGTTTGACGTGTTTATTTACTGTGTTAAATACATTTTAAAAATACTATTGAATTATTTTATTGTATATTATCACAGAAAAATACGTAGATTTACGATGGCTGCTTTAGCTTTGTAGAGGATGCAATTGGAGTTTCAGTAAATATATAGACAATAACCCTTCAAAAAATTCTATAGATACTTTTTCTGAAAGGATAACTATATACTTCTAAAATTGGAGAATAAACATTTTGGTTGCAAATAAAAAGTTATTCGATTCAGAAATGTAACCAACAATTTTGAAATACAATAAAACAAAAGTTATTTCATTAAAAAAAATTTTTTTCTAGAATTTTTATATAATTCCTTTGTTAAATTTGAGCTTACTGAATTTCAAAACTATTCTTTTGGAATCATAAAATTCTTTCCACGCATTTTAATTTAAATCTAATTTGAATTTAATATACGTATAGCCCCACATACATCCAAGTGTTCACCAACCACATTAAAAACTACCGACCGCGAAACAAAAGCCATCTCATTCCTCGCGCGGCATTAGCCCTCTCCATTTCTTCTTTATCCCGGCGTCCACTCGCGATCCTCCTTTCTTTTCCTCCTCCTCGACTCGGCCCTTGCGTCGATAAATGTTTGAGAAATAAAATTTTACTGCTCGAATAGAACCGCGGAGTTTGTTGCTATTGAATTCCGGACCATTTCGCTCCTCTGCCCACCTATACTCTCATTTTTCTCTATACATACATATATACACACGCGCGCGTTGAGAATACGAGCACAGTGTCGGCCTTGTCTTTGCCTCTCTTTCTCTCTTTTTTTTATTTCAACTGCCCACGCTAGGCCGGATTATAACGCCAAACCAGGACTAACGGCCAGCGGGTCTTAAAGCTCCTTTGATTTATCATTCACTTTCCCGCTGCTGCTGCTGCTGCAGTAGCAGTCGGATTTTCCCGAGGTTTCCGGCCATTTATACCCTTTTTCTCTCTTCCCTCCCTTCCTCTTCACGCGTGAGTGGTTTTACAGTCCGCTTGATCGACGATTGCCCGGAGTATTTAATATTGATGGTATTAACTTTACGCTCGTATTTTTTACGCGATGTTCCAGCTCTCTCTCTCTCACGCGTGCATGCAGATTATTACGGCGCTGTGCATCGAAAAAAAATTCTTTTTCAAATTTTATTTTGGCCCAGTCCTGGTAGGATTTACGCTCGTCTGAAATTTTGATGCAGTTATCTCTGTGTGGTGGCGTGCGCTCGCATGCACGATATTAGCGAAATTCGAAATCGATCGTAAAAGTTTTATCGCTGAAATTTTTATTTGTCAACGATGTAGCCGGAGCGGGGGGGCTCTGAGGGACTCAATACCAGGAACAATAAATGTATACTTTTATACTCTTTTTGTGCAATTCAAAGTTTCGCTTTATGATTAATTTATTAGATAACTTTTCTGGTTGAGAATTGTTTAATTTTAAAACGATTCGATTTGTTACCGGTGGCTGCATGTATGTTGTAGCAATGACCTATGGAGCGATCCGTACCACATATATATGTTGAATTCTACAGAAAATTACCCCTAACTGTGGTCGAAAAATCGTAAAAATTCAGAGTTGAAGCACACCTCCAACAACTGGTTTTTCCTATTCTGTAGCAAAAATAATGCACGAAAAGCGTTTCGAACCAAAGAAATCGGCATAGTGTTTTTCAGGAAGCTACATTTGAGTTTTCTTATGGAAATTTAACATGGGAAAAATTGACGAAAAGTGGTCATTGATGATTAACCAATAGCAAGCTATTGAGGCATCAAAAAAATTTTTCACGAAAAAGTAATTAAAGTAGAAGAAAAGAGCTTTAATTTGAGACTAGGATCGTTAATATCGGTCGATTTTGTGCAAAGCTACGTGAATTTGAAAATGGCGAAAAATGACGAAAAATGACCAAAATTTTAAGAATTACGTGGATTTGGGAAAAGTCGCTCATTTTGGGTCATTTTTCGCAATTTTCAAATTCACGTAGCTTTGCACAGAATCGACCTATTTTAACGATTCTAGTCTCAAATTAAAGCTCTTTTCTTCTACTTTAATCGCCTTTTTGTGAAATTTGGTTTTGCCTCTTCAGTAGCTTGCTATTGGTTAATCATCAATGACTACTGTTCGTCTACACGGGGAAAAAATAACGCTGCCGTAACTGAGGTTAGGTGAGTTGTTTTTACTGGGCGGTTACTCGCGTAGACACAACTGCGGAGTCAGGTTAAATCTACTTAAGGGTATGCCTTATATCGACAGGGTTCCCTGCCGTACCGACCACAACGTTTTTAATTAAATATTAATTGTTATTTTTTATTGTATTTTAAGCTTTTTCTTTAATTCTAAGTGTGGACGCACAAAGGCAAACTTATTATCTAATTCTCGGTAAAATTTCAGATAAATCTATTGGAAAATAAAGATGAAATTTAAAAAACAGCAAGATGGCGTATTTTTGGGTTAATATGATATTATGCGACGTTGCGATTTTATAAATTTCGTCTTAATTTTCCAATAGATTTATCTGAAATTTTACCGAGAATTATATAATAAGTTGGCCTTTGTGCGTCCACACTTAGAATTAAAGAAAAAATTTATAACGATTAATATTTAATTAAAAACATTGTAGTCGATACGGCAGATAACTCTGTCGGTATAAGGCATCCCCTTAAGAGTTCAGTAAATACCGTCCCATGACCGCGACCTCGAGACGCAAACAAAGTTTTTACTGATGACTCCAGTAACTTTAACCTGAGTTGCTATCGTTGATTCAACTGAATCTCGCTTACTGAACAGCTCGAGTTAGAGTTATGGGAGAGCGCAGTTGGTTCAATGTTATTTTTTTCCCCGTGTATTTTTCCCATGTTAAATTTCCATAAGAAAAATTAAATATAGCTTCTTGAAAAACACTATTCCGATTTTCTTGGTTCGACACACTTTTCGTGCATTATTTTTGCTACAGAATAGGAAAAACCAGTTGTTAGAGGCGTGCTTCAACTTTGAATTTTTACGATTTTTCGACCACAGTCAGGGGTGATTTTCTGTAGAATTGAACATATAAAGGAGGGAATGCAGCGCCAAATATCGGAATATCTGGAGCAAGGAATTATTAAATCATCCCATAGTCCCTACTCATCAATGATGTAGGTAGTTCCCAAGAGGAAAAAGTGAAGAAAAGAGATGGCGAATATAGTTACTGATTTTCGACAAATGAAATAACAGTTGGTAAGAACTACCCTCTCCCACTAACAACTGATATCATAGAGGCAGTAGCTTCTGCTAAATATATTACAGTAATCTATTTGAAAACCTGGTTTTACCAAATTTCCATGGATCCGGAAGATGCTAGTAGTATATCCCGCGTTATGGGCCGTCATAACAAAACTTAACCCCAACAAAATATTTCATTGAATTTTCGCATACGTGTGAAATTTAGACTATGTACCAGCGTGCACGCACGGTATCCTTGTAGGCAATAATGATGATTGTAACACTGGCTCGAAACGCGGAAACGAATCGGTATGTACATGAACAAAGATATATGTATATGTTATTAATTAAAATGTACCTTAATGCTTTGTGGCTTTTTATGTAAAAAGGTTTGGATAATATTCGTCCTTGGAAATGAGACGGAGCGGATTGTGCTTTCGGTATGTTTTAGATTCGTAATTGTAATCACGTCTAAACCGTTGTCCCTTTCAAATGTCCCAGTAATGTAACTAGGGTTTCCTCTGAATTTCTATCAATCTGTATCACTCTGAATCACTTTAGTATATAGTACTCTCAATCACAACTCTTTCTATAACACTCAGAACCTAACTAAGTATTATGAACTACTGAGGATCGGCGATATATCATTCTAGATTGGCGGCTCGACACTGCCGTTCTACGCGGTCAGTGCAGCGCGCAGAGGCACGATTGCCTCCCCCAAAACTCTTTCCTCTCTCTCTTTCATAAATGCTTACTTGCTCGCTCTCTGTCCTACTTATGGCTGTAATGGCTCCTTGGTGACAGCGAGGAATTTTCCCCGGGTCGCTCCACCGGATGCATCTCCGGTTACTTTGCTTAGGCTAGTTGCGATTAGCAGTGACCTTCGCGCGTGGAACTGCTTCTCGGATGCTAACGCGACAATTTTTCGATTCATCGCTTATACTTTTTAATCGTAACGATTGTGGGGAATGTAGAAATTCATATAAAAGGAAATTATCAAATGAATTTAGAATTACGTGCCGAATCGAAAAATTGTCACGTAACAGTTAATTACTATAAGTTATAGTAAAATCTGATTTAGTAGAAGTATCTATATTTTATTTAAAAATTAACAATATTTCAATATTTTCAAATATAATTTTATAGTAAATACAACTATTAATTACAGTTAAACGCAAAAAAATTAATAAGACATATTATATAGTAAAGTTTAATAAAAATAAATAAGTTCCTCCGACTATTTGAAATTAGTAATTCCGAATAAACTTTCGTGTTCTAACTTGAAAACTATGATCAATTTTACTAAATATTTATAGTAAATGTTTGATACATTTTTCAAGTATATAAGAAACCTTAAAATTAATTTCTATAAATTTCTATAAATATTAGTAGTAACAAAATCACACTATATTTTTTAATGAATTTGACTCAAAATTAAAATTAACTAAAAATGATTATCAAAGTACAGAAAATTCATGGAATGATACCGAAGTTATTATAATGTATTTCCCCGAAAATCAACGCACTTCTAAATAAACAAACCTTTAGAAGTTATCAAGGAATTTACACTCTCACTTTTCAAATACGAATAATGTTAAATATTGGAGTGGGATCGCTTGTGGAAGTTTGGAAGGTGGCTCGCAATAAACAAAAACACTCCGATAATTTTTATATAAAAGAATCACTTTATTAAACAGCCACTTGCTGTACTCTGAAATAACACTCTGATACACCACACAGTATGAAAGATGTCACCCGATCTAGACCTTACAAAGTCTCGAGAGAATGAAAAGAAGGGGGCGAGCGGCAAGCAGCAGCTTCGCGACGCGGCGCTCTCGCGCAGGAGGTTGGCTCCGCGCCTAAGAGGTGGCGCCTCTCTCGGTTGTTCTATCGTCTGGGGCGGCATGAAGCCGTATTTCGCCAACACTCCCTCCTTTCATGCTGCCTCTGAAGGGGGTTATGGGAATCTGAAACAGATAAAAGAAAAATTTCTCTGACTCTGAATTTTTCAAATATTTTACAATATTTGTTCTCTGAGGTATGAGTAAGATTGTATCGGCAAAGGTTTGGTCAAAATCTCAGCCTGATTCTCGTTAGACTCTATCCATTTTACAATGACTCTATTTTCCAATACACATCTTTTAACAAAATCTCCATGCGTATCAGCTATGTGACTCTTGTTGCCTCTGATTTCTCTTTCTCTGAGTTTTCTCTGAATCTCTGAAACACTATCGTCGAAACTCTTTAACTTGTGTGCTCCGTCCATCTGAGTGCATTTTCCAGCAGACATGTTGTCGCACCACAAAGTCACTGGATATGAAATCTTTCCTGTAACATCTCTGATTGCCTTATCTAGCGACATCATCTCTTAGTATGATTCGCTCATTGCCAGGTATTCCGCCTGACAGATTGAGAGAGTTACATAACTCTGTTTGTGGCTTCTCCAGGCTATTGTGTCTCCATATAACTTTATTATATAGCCACCTGTGGAAGTTGAGTCTTCACAGTCTCTGAAGCTAGCATATGTGAAAGCTTCAAGTTTTTCTCCTTTTGCTCTGAAAGTTAAGCCTAAGTCAGACGTTCCTCTTAAATACCTGAGTATTCTTTTTACGTCTTTCCAATCGTTCTCTGTAGGCGACCTCTGCTTTCTGGATAGGAAGTTGACTGCAAATGCTATGTCTGGTCTTGTTACACCAGCTAAATAGAGTAAACTGCCTATCGCTTCTCTGTAAGGGACTCTGCAGGGAGACTTCCACAATTTCCTCTGTAATCTTGCCTTCTCTATTTTTCACCCGCGTGCCCTTTTATACTGTTTTAATACTTACTTTGAGCCTTTCTTAGACATGTTTCTGTGCAGTCTTCAACCACACTGATCGCCGAAGCGAAGAAGTCACGTATCATCTTTAAGATGTTTGTACTTTGTGAAATACAAGAACCTCTTATCGATTGAATGCGGTAACGTGTACTTCACAATTCAAAGTTGAATGATTTTTGTATTAAATATACTTATTACAAGTAGTTTCAGAATTGTTTCGGTACATACCGATGCTTGGAAAATCGTACTTTTCCAAAAAATGTTTAAAAATAAATTAATTTAAAAATCCGGTCTTGGTAAATCAGAAATCGCGTCAGTATTTCACGTTCTCGTTGTTAAGTATTAGTCAATACATATTTATTTCTATCAATATTTATACATTTGTTGCTGTGAAATATAGTTTCAAATCGTATGAGCGGCCGAGGGGTCGTATTTTTCAGCGCGTGTCGGAATGCTCTGCATGAGGAATGGGGGCGGTAGGCACTCGACAAATTTTCAGCTTATTGTCGCGGTTTTATGACGTAGAGTGGACTATGAGATTTTCAAATTTTGGAACCGAAAATGGAATTTATTTGATTAAGAAATTTATTAATTTAATTTTCTTACCGAGAATGTGTCACGTAACAGTGCACTAGGAATTTATTTTTTCATTAATTTGTTTTGCTCTTTTTCCTAAAATAATCCGCGTATGCTATGAATTATGAATTTTGCTAGAATATTCATGATTAGCCGTGCGTTATATTTTCCATCAATTTACTCCACTTTTATTTTTATTCGGTTTCGTGGTACTTTCCCTACTGTTCTGTTGGAGTTAGAAAGTAACTTATTAAAGAAAATAATGCGTGTCCATCACAACTTGTTGGTGAACCTCCAACTGCGTGGTATCGATGCAAGTGTAGTGTCTATTAGTAGCAAATAGTTCATCTGTAGGAGTGCATTCTTCTCCTTATTCGTCATTTGCGATTTTCTTTATACGGCGAAAGGAGAGTCATCGTTTACTCTTTGTAATGTCCCAGGTGATTTTCGGGATGCTATCTTGGACCATCATTTCCAGAGGATGATCAATTCCTACTTCCTTTTGGTAGGTTCCCTGGGTATTCTTTATTTAAATACACGTTAAACTTATGTCCTGTTACAGGTAAATTTACACGCGTGCTCGCGAATCGTATACATTTCTTCGTTGGTATACAGGCGACACGTTCATGCAAGTGTGGATTCTGCGCTGCCAAGCAGTTGACACGTGGCTCGGTGCACACGGAGCGCTATATCTCAGCGTAAAAATGCTGGCAGCGAACACTCGTGTCAAGTGTAAACTGAAATAATAAAACAAGAAGAGGCGCAAAACACTGTCAAGACGTTACACTCATTATCCTTGTTTTAATTGCATGCCTGACTAAGGCTTGGTGTGCACGGAGGCCTCCTTCCTTGTACACAAATATACCTAACCGACGTTCTTCGATTTTTGTTGTTAAGTTGACACAATACCTCTAAGAGAAAAATTCATAAAAATAAAAAAACTACGCGTTTTCGTAACCACATCTCAGTAATTTGCCTTATTAATCATTTACATTAACCACGATTCCAAAAGACACACCCTTCCTTAAATAGGGCTCTTGTTGCCTCTCGCGTATCTCACGAGACGAATGTAAACGGACGAGCTCTGCGCAGCGTTTTACCGAGAAGAATTATCCGACGGTGCGCGAGAATCACTCGAGGCTCGTGGCGCCGAGGCCTGCTGTACTTCGCAAATTACCGCGCGATTAACGCTCGAAACCCGGCAAAAGTTTCGCTGAGTGGCGTTTGCACACATACACGTTTTTCGCGCTCTAAAATTCGGCTTGAGTTCGCGCACTTGCGTAACTGGTCGTAAATGTGCATCCGCGTGGTGCACGTGCGAGCGAGGATACGTCGTGTGTATGTTGTGAGAGCTTGAACGAAGTCACGTACTGGAAGATTTGTACATATATAAATGTCAATTGGGGTTGAGAGGGTCATCGTTTTCTGAAAAAGTTACTTTGAGTCATCCATAAGTATGACAAAATTCTTCTTTTCTTGTAATGAGACCACGATAAACGATTCGTGTTGATAGTAGGAACAAAAAAATATGTATTGTCATGGGTTCAGCTCGACTGATCATCCGATCCCTGACGCATAAGCGTTACGATAACAAGAAGATGCGCGCGAGGTCTTCGAGCAAGCCCCGCGGCATTAGCTCAGTGATCAGAGCACCGGTTTAGAATCTCGAATCCGTGAGTTCGAGCTCGGGTTGTCGCATATTTTTACACTCATTTAATTCACTCTGTCGTCTTCCCGTACGTAACAGTATGTCTTCTCTCAAAAGTAACGTAGCAGATTCTGAGAAAAGTAGTCTCAGATTGTTAATCGAAAATCTGCTTCATGTTTTGAAAAACCCGAAATAAAAATGTTATTTAGACTTATATTTGAGTAAACTCTTCCCTCCCCTCTGACATAGAACTATATACTCATTACAGAAATAATACGCAAAGATGCAATATTCATAGGCGAAAACAACCCCAGACAAACCTCAATTTCAAGAACGACCTCACTCTAACACCACGACCATCCGATCTCCCGCTCTACTTCACTTTTTAATGATCACCTTGCGCACCGAAAGCGAGCTGGAGAATCGGGCGCGCGCAGGTAGGCATTACCTCTGCCCCCTTGCCAAGCCGCATGGCGCATTTGCATATCTTTCTCCGCCGGTTGGAAATTGCGCGGACGTACTCCGATTTTTGAACCCCTTCGTGCGCGTGTACATCTCTCTCTTTCTCCCTTTCCTTTTCGTCTCACTCGCTTCCGCGTCTTTTATTAATAGATTTTTCTCCCCTCCTGCCGCGAACGCTTGTAATTCCCCTCCGCGTTGCCCTTTAATGGCACTTACTTTCGAGTGGTTTAATTAACGTTTTGTCGGGGACCGCCGGTTCTTAATTAACCCGCTTTCGAAAAATCTGTCGATGAGGAGCGAGAGGAGAAGGAGAGAAATGCTGTGCCAAGCGTACCTCGTAATCTGCGTTTTGTTTTATTTTGTTTGGAAGTCGTCGAGAGGCTCGGCGATTCTTTGTAGGTTGAGGAGAAACGAGCGGTTGTTTTGTGGAAAATTTGGTATTGGTGAGAGGGAAATGGTAGTTCACGACTGTTTGAAATCAGGTTATGTTTATAGTTGTTGAGTACTTGGCTCAGGCGTAATTTACGATGCAACGCAATATGTACATATTTTTCTAGTAAAATATAATAACAAATCAGATAAAATAGGTAAGTAGTTAAATAGTATATTTCGATACAAATGTGAAAGTTTGTGAATCATCTTTCGCACGTGTATCGAGCTATATTTTTCGATACAGTGGGCATAAAAGCGATTTTAAACATTTACAGAATGTGTAAAATCGCATTTTACGCACACTGTATCGAAAAAATTATAATGCCGTGAGTTGCATCTAGCAATATGAGGACAACTCGATAAAAAGACCTGCATAGAAATAATAAATAGTTTTTGAAGGTCGGTCAGAATCACTACATACTTATAAAAGAAACATGCCTAATTAATTTTGAAATATCTTAATTCATAAGATGAAATTCGGTGCACTTTCTGAAGCCGTTGAGGTAAATAAAAATAAAAGAATTTGACTGTGCTTTTCAAACACCAGTTTATTTTCACATTCCTTTTCAAAACCAGCCAGAGCTTACCGCATCTCTGGAATCGCGTACTCAAATCGTTTGCGCCTGCCACAATGCAACCTGCAAACACAGGCATGCATAGGCATTAACATTGGCGCCTGCGTTTCAAAATCTTTTTGCGCCGCCACAATGCAACCTGTAAACACAGGCACGCATAGGCATTAACATTGGCGCCCGCGTTTAAAAATCATTTTGCGCCGCCACAATGCAACCTGCAAACACAGGCACGCATAGGCATTAACATTGGCGCCCGCGCATCATTCTCATCGTGAAAAAATAAAAGCGCCACAACGTCACCAAGGCAGCCAATTTTCCAGTGCGCCGGGTAGACATATATAGGCTGCATTTACGGTATCATAACACAGCTAGCAGAAAAAGATTACGAGCAAAAGCCTCCACCCCCAGCAGCGCAACTCGAAGCAGCCGAATTAATTCACGTGCGACGTCTTCTTAGCAGTATATACCGCAGTCCCGCCGCCGCCGCCGCCTCCACAGCGGAGAATAATGTTAATGAAATACAGATAGCATCTCTATAGAAGGAGCCCCCCGAGAGCGAGTCCTGGCGGCGCAGGAGAGAAAGGCCGCATTGTCGCGGCGGGGCCGATTCCTTTGGCGTGGGGGAGAGAGTGAGAGATAGTACGAGGGGCCACGGCGCGGCTGCGCTACCGAGTTATCGGCGGGAGAATGCGCGCGAGTCTAGTGTAAGGATCTCGTAAGAGACAGGTGTTGAGCGAATGGCTCGGAGAGGATATGGATCTGGGGATGTAGTTAGTGGTCGGGTGGTGGTGGGCAATGATTTTTAAGGGGGCTGGAAAAATAAAAGTGGGGTTTATGAATAAATGTGAGGGTTCGAGATTGAGTTTTGTTTGATGAAGCTTTGGAATTTTTAAAAAATAATCTGTTGTTTGATGAATATTTAGTCGTAGGATAAACTAAACGCAAATAAAAGCATTATTATGGTTTTATAATGTTTGATTTATAAATTGTACGTAATAAAATATAATAATAAAGTATGTTAAGCGATGCATACGAAAAACTGCTGCCAAGTCATTGGCACGTGGCTTCCTCAAACTTAATTTACTGATTCGTTTAATTAATTTTTAATGCTAAACTTTAAAATTATTACACCAATTTATGACATAATTCTAGTTCTAATTACATTGATTTATTAAGATTAAAAAGTATTAATTTTTCAATTATGTATAAAATATGAATAAACTTCAAATCATAGTTACTTGATGAAATTCTACATATATATTGTCTATATACACCACATGTACAAGGAATGGTTTGAGAGAAATGCGCGATTCATTTACGAAGGAATTTTTCATCATACGTTTGACTCAAATGAATATTTTGTAAGAGTTAAGACATATTCATTAACTATTAATACTCTCACTCATTTTATGCTAAACGTTGCGAATCCTTACTGAAATCATTTCTTAAAGGTTAATAAATCGCTGCATAATTGTAAAATCAATAAAGTTAGCAAAATAAGCAAGCGTGTTGCTCCGCGACCTGCGAGTCTGCACGTCTCTGCTGCCTGCGCCTAACCCGTTTACAACCTTATTGGGTATTTTAGTCGCTGTCCGTTGGAAAATGTATACAAAAAATTTTCTACGAAGTTACTTTCATTTATCAAGATATTACTTAAGTAAGCAAACGAAAGCAGAAAGCAGATAATACTAATGGGGGGGTCCAAAGTTTAGACGACTCACTTGAAAATTGAAGTCAACTATAGACGTGCTCGGTTTCGATATAAGCTACTGCAGATTGTGCAAAATTTCGAAATTCTAAATTACGAAAATCATATTTTCGAATGTAACAATTCACCTGTCCAAAACATCAAATTTCATTAATAGAATTTTAATAGGGATACAATAAACATATTTCGAAATAAATCATTAGAAACAAGTTATATTTGCTTTGAAATCGCATTAATGAAATTCGATGTTTTGGACAGTAGGTGAATTGTTAGATTCGAAAATATGATTTTCGTAATTTAGAATTTCGAAATTTTGCACAATCTGCAGTAGCTTATAGCGAAACCGAGCACGTCTATAGTTGACTTCAATTTTCAAGTGAGTCGTCTAAACTTTGGACCCCCCATACTAATTACTACTTACCACATGGACCAAATGACGCGCTTGGACCCCCGATGGAGATCGGATGTAGGTAAGCGCACGGTCAAGAGAGCCGACTCCATGGAAACAGGCAAAGTTCTGCGGCTCACTGCTGAGTAAATACTCGCAGCATAAAGAAATCGTAGTACACACACTTCACAAAAAAATTGTTTTCACGCTCTCCGGGTAATAATAGCCAAGGAACGAAATCGTCTTAACTTCACAAAACTTCTCAAACTTTACAAAGAAAGTACGTCTGTTCAACATGAGATCGGATCAGCGTATCAATTAATGAGTCAAGACTCACATTAACAATCAAAGGCAAGCGATAAGGGCTAAGGAAATAACTGAAATGCTGAGTGTGCAAAAATAAAACCGCTGCCAATACATTGGCACTTAGCTTCCTCAAACTAATGTATTTATTCCTTTTTTTAATTTTTAATGACAATAATTAATTTTATCATACCAAATTTTCTTTGTGGATATTCGTAATAAAACTAATATATATTTGTCAAAAATAAACGTTTGAAATGTAAATACACTATTATATCTCATAATGTCCGTATACTTGTGTGTTTGGGAGGGGTAGAGGATGAATTTTAATTTTTTTTAAATAAAATAAATAGAAGTGTTACGAAACTTCTCTTCTCAATATAGAGGATTTTTAATTTTGCAATATGTTAATAGAAATTTGACAAAAATTTCTCTTCTCAAAATAGAAGTTTTAACAAACTATAACAATGTATTAAAAACACACCCATTTCAAAGTATATGTAGCGCGGTCGTCCCTCAGGCTTCTTCTACATTGGACAGATACTTGCCTTCGGAGCGCTCCCGCGCTCCTTGATTTTCATTAAAAAGAAAATAACTTTTTTATTTAGTTGGTTAGCAAATTTTTATTTATTTATTTATTTTTAGTTAAGAATTTTCTTCCATTTTTTTAATTTGTTTAATCTTTATTTAGTAAATTTCAGACATCCCATTTTAGAGATATACTATAACTTAGTGTCTTTTAGATTTCATTTTTAAATAAGTATTTTCAAAACATAGAATTGTGTGTCACTCATTTCTTAAAATTCATCTTCGCAATAATTTTAAATTCAGCTGATGCTGTTTTAATTATAAAAACTTTCCCTAAACTAGTGTATTGTATCCTAAAAATCCTCCCGGGGCCTTCAATTTGTTACGTCGGGTTTTCGAGTGAAAACCCAACTGATACATTTCTTAAAGAAACTTTCGCTCGGTTTTGAGCCTGAAAATTTAATTCTAATAGCTCGGGATCGAGCCTGATACTGCACTAACCGGGGTGAAAATGGCGACAAAGGGCGCGACACGGTTGATAATCATTAATAATATTTGATTTTATTTGATTAAGGAAAATGCACTACCGGAAACGAGCAGATAGCCACACAAACCGTATTATTATCTACCCAACAAACACATACATTAAGTCTAGCGGACGTTTTCATTTCAAAACGCGCCATCTTACCCTTCCTCTCACCGCCGCCGTCGTCGTCATCTCGCGCCGCTGCCGCGAAACTCGTCGGCGCGGGAAAACGCGAAATCTAGCCACTTGCGCGCGCGCTCGCAGAATGGAGAGGCAGTAATTAAATTAATTAGCCATCTCTCGAGGATGCAAACGGAAGCGCGCGAGCTTTCTCCCGGTCCTTTTCTCCTTAACGGACTTAATTATCAGAGGAAACTCTCTTCCTGCTATTTATTAGGTTTTAACCTCGCGGTACGGCGGAGAGTGGGAGACAACAATCGGTGGGAGCGGTGTCGAGTGATTAATTCGAGACGAGGTGGACGAAACTTTGGCGAGCAAGAGGAAGGAGAAGGAGTATTAAAAACGAAATTGGATAGAAACAGAGAGGGGGTATAGGATGAGGGCTAACGAGAGGGATACAAAGACGGAAAAAGAGGTGGAAATTTCAGGCGCGAGCACGAGCGAAGGAGGGGAAAATTAAGCGACAAAATAGTAAGAGAGACTCGGCATTTCACCCTGCGAAAGAAGCTTGCTTCGCTGCCTCTCACACCGGGTAATTAGAAGCACAGTTATACGTCGCGGAACGCGCGTCCTGTTTCAGTTTATAAACAAGGACTGTTAAATGAAGTTGCGCCCAGAGATGGGGAGAGGAAAGAGAGAAAGACAGAGCAGCCCGCGTTTTAATGCGATATCCTGGCTGGACTAGTTACGCTGGACTTACGGTGCATCTGTTTCAGTTTAAAATATTACGCAAGGTACTAATTCTAGGCTTTATAAGTATGAAATTAAAATAAATTATGGATGATGATTTAGGGTACTAATATAACGATTAGTTAAGTGTAAGTGGAAGAAAAATAAGAGAATTAAAATTAGCTGTTACATTCTGGTATGAAATGAAGTCAAAGTGTAGAATATGAATAATAGTTATATAAAATTACTTAAAAGGAATAATTCTCATAATAATAAGAATTTTTCAATAAACATTATTATTCGCAGTTTAATCTTAATGTTTTAGAGTATTCAAAGTTTTACAACATTCAAAGAAAATAATTCCCTTCTCCTAGAGGAAGCTTTGAGGCGATAGTAAAAAAAAATATTTTCGAGTAAATATGTTAGAAATGTTGTTTAGCATTTACTTAGGTAATTTCGTATAATAGTAGATTATGCACCTAGGGAGTAAAGTAGGCTATATACGCCCGCGAGGGATTTGATGCCCAAGCTTAGCGAGGGTAGCAACTCGCGGACATTCATAGCCCTCATTGCTCTCGAGGGCAATATACAAATTTTTCGCATGCCCGTCGGAAAGTTATTTGTGCTTAATACCTGATTTCAGGGTCTAAAACGTCAGATAACCCAGAAACTGCGACGCTTATGCTCGTGTGTCTACTTTTTTCCCGATTAGTGCCGCCTGTAGTGACTTGTGGCCCGAGCGAAGCAAGGGCAGCAGCAACATGCAGGCGGCGCTAGCCGGGAAAAATGTAAGGAAACGTGCATACGCGTCGCAGTTTCTAGGAGGGAGTACATGTGGCGTTTTACTCCCTGGCGTCAGAGAGTAAACACAATACTTTACGCGTGGTATGCGAAAAATGTTATTTATTGCAATAAACACTTCATCGTATTGAAATTCCATGTATGGTGTAATGGCTGCTATTGGCCCAGTCATACACTGAGAAAAATGTGTAGGAAAATTTACTACAAGTGTAAGAAAAATTACTATATTTTATAGCAACAGCAGGATATACTTGCATTAGTCGAATTTTTAAAATAGTTATTGAAATAAATAATATACTTATAATAATTTTTCTAATAACTAACGTATAAAAATTATGATGACAGTAATAAAAATTATGATAACTGTAGCAAAAATTACTATGTCATATAGTAAAAATTTAGTTATAGTGAATATTAAAACAGATTTTAATAATTTTTATTTTAATCATTATAAGTTTTGCTACTCAACATAGTAAACATTGCTCTATCTATAGTACTTACCGCGTAGACGCCAGAGCGCCACATGTCTGGGTCAGGTTATGTTACTCCCGTAATTTCCGATTATCACGCGAGTCGCGGAGAGGACTATCTCTCTCTGGCACAAATCAGGTGTCTTAATTAATATATATTACAGAAGATGTGATAAATTTTTCTTGCGCAAAAGTTAAAGTATTTTTTGAATTCCATATTTTTTTACTAAAATACACTATTAGCCCAAGAGGTTCATGTAATAATCCTATCAAATAAACTTTATAATATACAAAAAAAAAATTCATTAATTCTATTTTTAAAAATACCTTTTTTTTCTTTTTAATAATAAAAAGTTTCTATTAATTCTAAATACTTATAATGACAGGATGTAACAATAGGTAAAGATCAATTTGTTAGATCTTTTTTCAAGATCAAATTTCTTGAATGTAGCAATAACTTGCGCGAAGTTTCGGCCGTTGCAATAAAAGAGTCATGGCGGCTCGCCCGAACACGAAAAAGCTGATACAGTGACTTGGTCGCTAGGCCAGAGTTCGATGCCACATTTCTGGTTATTATGTCGTTTACTCAAGCGACATGAAATTTTATTCAAGCCGTTGGAATGTGCTGAGAAGTTCATCACGTAGCAGCACGTTGCGATAAAAAACCGACATTTGATACTAGATTTAGTGGTGAGATCGCAAGGAATTGTTTCCTCGCCTCATGTATGTAACATGGATTATTATTAAGATGGATCTTTTTATTTCTACCCTTCTATTAGTCGTGAATTCTGTGGTGTTAAGAGAGGGTGTTCTGCACGGGAACAGTTGCACAGGCTATGACTTTGGTACCTTCGGTAAGGATTCACAGTGACAATGAATCTTATCTCCCGTTGCTTCTTTTTTATTATTTTTTTATTTTAATAAGTAAAAACTAATTAACATTTTTATTTTTCAGCTCACAGTGCTTGTCCTTGCGACTGCGGAGAGGGCTGCCGGAACTGTGGTGCTGGGCTCTGATGAGCCTCCGGCTAAGAAGACCCGGTTGGATTAATTTTAGTGTATCTTGTCTTTTTTATTTCTAATATACGTATTCTCATCAATTTTCGCTCCATTCATTTACTCCTGTAGATTAAGATTGAGAATAGGTTATATTCGATTAGTGAGAATTATTTATTTATTTATTTATTAATAAAGTACAATATACATGCCTATTACATCTAGATGTATCTGAAATATAACCGATACTTTAGGACCCTAACAGAGATAAATTAAATGACCTGGGTTCAGGTCCTGTTTAACGCTTACAACTAACTTACTCCTATTTGAATCTACATTAAATGTACACAAGAAAGATTTAATTTTTGGTTGGGTTAGAATTTTCTCATAATTTTTATAATAAATATAACAATATACGGTAACCATTAGAAACGTGCTCTTTTTTTTGTACCAATTAATTTTTCACATCACTGTCGTTGTCAGTTTTTTATTTTATCAGTCACTTCAATTTATCACAAGCGGGGCACACCAATTGTGGTACCGTTCGCAATACGTCCATTTAACTTTTTCTGCCATCGCTGTATGTAAAAGCAGCGACTACAATATCCGCAGTAATCATCGCCAGTGACTAGACGAGGACCGCTTGGTGTCAAACTCGACAACGGTTTAATCTTCTTCTTCAGCTCCCAAATAATGCCTTGGATAACTTATAGGTACCTGGAGACTCTGCAGAGGTGAATATACCTTAAATCTATTCATTCTCATAGCGGTCTCTTCTTTGATCCGGTATTTGGGCACGTATCTTATCGCTCCGATTCTTGGAACCGGATTATTTCAATTGTGATCTCCTTAGCTACTCTCTTTCATCTTATTGACATAATTTAAAATTATTAAATGTGCACAAACGTGTGACGTCAGACCACCACCTGTAAACTTCTAGAACCCCCATTCCCATTAATCCGCTCATGTACCGAAATCCCCATTCGGAATAATGCGCGTAGCATGCTGTGTGAGTATAACGCTATAGAGCTAAAAGAACCTTGATGCACACTTCTAATGAAGGTATATTCGATAACCCACGACGCAAGAGCAGCAATGGCCTTCCTTTTGTTCCGATATTCGCTACTGTCTTATCGCAGCGATTCTTGGGACTCCGATTATTTTAATTGCGGTCTCCTTATTCACTGTTATACGCTTCATTTATAATGTTAAATTATTAATTTAATTGAAATTTGACAATTTCTATCTTTAACCATTTACGAGATATAAGGTAAAAAAAATGAAAACAGTAATATTCAGTATAAGAGAAATTTATTAAACATAACTTTTACATGTATTTGAATAATAATTTTACATTCATTTTATGCCACTGAACTGCCTGCCACCCATGATAATATTTATTCTTGATAGTGTGCTCCCTTCTATTCGTCTCTTTCAAGGACAAGCTCAAATGCATTGTTACCTCCGCCAAAATACTGCAAGTACATATCACCTTTCTTGCATTCTGCTCTCATGTTGTTCAAGAAATCTTCATGATTCTCCACGAACTTTGATATTCTTGACGGCAGATAAACACCAAAAGAATTATTTAATTCAACGTATACTTTCTTTCCAAATTTTATGTTCATCTGTTTTACTCCAGTAATTTTATATTTTTCTTCAACTGTGAGACTTGAGAATTTGTGCGTTGGAAGAAATCTTGAGAGTCCAATGCGATTAAGTTCTTGCAGATCCATTTTTCTTAATCTTTGCAGAATGAACAAGCGATACCAACGATGTGCACAGTGTCAGTGTTACACAAAAACTGCTAGCGAAACAATAGAAACGTTCTATTTTATAGGAAAGGTAAAATTCATAAATCGTTTTACAACGTTCATAGCAGAAGGGATTCATCGTTGTTGCATTCTATGCGTTAAAGACTACAGTAGTGCACACTTTCGAAAGCGGCATACTGAAAGGGTATCCAATAATAACCACTTGCTATCAACAGATTTACGCAGCATGCGCTCTGACTCATGCGAATTAGATTACAATTAATTCTTTCTACCGATTCGTCATACATAACACATTTCATTTAATAATCTAGCTTTGTAATTAGCTCAAATTGTTTGCGAAATCTCAGCAATAAACTTATACTCAAATCAAATATATTCTATATCTGACGAGAAACGATTATAAGGGCTGTCAATTCATTGCTATTGTCGAATAAAACTTTTATTAATAATTTAGCCATTTTTAATTCTGTATGTAAGACGAAAGAGTGTGGATAAGGAGAGCGCAATTGAAATACTCTCCAGCTCCAAGCATTACAGCGATAAGGAGAGGCCCGAAATCTTCTACCGTAATGAATCATTCTGCTGCTACATTTGCTCGATGGCATCTGATATCACACAGTATGCTCCATGATGCACACTGCTGGCCCGGGGCCACGTATGCTCCGTGATGCCCAACGCAGCTCCGATCCACGCGCACGCGCGTTTTGGAAAAAACATTTAATGACGGTGTATAGCGTAATATTTAATCACATTAATCGGGGCTCTGGGGGTAAAAATTGTTTATCCGTAATTTGACACTTTCTGCAGAGTCGCAGAAGAGCACATGTCATCATCGAATATTCGACAGGGGGGAGATGGGGGCTGCTCATGAGGCGACCGCGATTAAAATAATCGGAGTTCCGAGAATCGCTGCGATAAGGTGGGAGGACATCTCCTGCAGCGTCGTACAATTGTGCAATATGACGCCGCAAAGCGGGATTCTGGGGTACAAATTGTTTATCTGTAATTTGACACCTCCTGCAGGGTCGCACAATTGCGCATTTTTAAAACGTTTGATGGCTATTGTCCAATCTTCGAGAAGGTGCGATGACGTCACTACGGAGCCTGCCTCTCGAATGTTCTAGAAGGTTTGTGACATCCTACCCATAGACGAGGGGCGGGGTGGGGGAGAGGGGTCGTAGATGGGTGAGGTGGTGGGGCGGCTCCAGAAACCCCCTAGCTATACTACTTCGGTCGTTCAGCGACATCCATCATTAAATTTTTTGATAAAATTTTAACTATGGGGATTGGTCCTGCACTACTTAACTCAACTAAATAGATTGGGACGTCCCCGCTTCCTCGACCGTATTTACGGGGCGCGGTGTCTGGTTCATACTGTCTGTGCTCTCATCCGGGACGAACTCCGCGTTTCCCTGATTTTGGCGTTGTGCGTTCGTGAAGACCAGTTTCCTACAATCCTCTTTATAGTGCCCGAATTTCTTACAATAAAAACTTTGTATATTGCTTTTATATATCACTCCTGCCTGAGCTTGCGGCGCTGGCTGTATTTACGGCACTTGCAGCTAATATGTACATCCCAAATATGCATACAAATATTTAGCTAGGCAAGCACTTGAGAGTAGCACTGCTTAAAATACCAATGGGTTGATTTTTAACTACTCTTAAATAATATAAAAATTCCAGAAACCACACGATACTCTCAACTTTATTACACTCCGAGAACTTGATATTAAATTCAGTTATTTGTCGAACAGCGTTTCACAAAGTGTTAACTGAAGATGAGACAAAAACATGGAAACCGGTATATGGAAAGAGAAGATTCGTATCGTTAAGTAAAAGTTACCCGTACGACTACAGGACCGTCCAGCTTGATGACGCTGGACGGAGAGTTTGAGGCTATGAATACTGGATCAGGCCATCTGTACTGTTTTTTCAACAGCACGGCAACAACTAAGCCAGCATATGATCACACTCTGGAAACGCGCGGTGGTGCTCGTGTAGCGACACGAAGAAGAAGTTGATTGTTTTGGAGGTTCGACAATGTGGCTTTGCGAGAGACTAGTGGATCGAAAGAGCAAGCTACGACAAAAAAATTAAAAAAAAGGGGCATTCCGAGTGTAACGCTCGGCATCATAGGCAAGCTGAGAAATGAAAGGGAGGGGGGGGGGGAGAAAAGGATCACCTAAGCAGCTAACGAGGTAGCCATCTTCTTCACGTCGGAGACACCAGCTATGGGTGAGTCTTCCCCGACCGCGAAGCAGTCATGTAGCTAGTCAACGGATCACGGGGAGTGTTATATCCTGAATAATTTTGTACTATTTTCATAAGTTATAATCAAATATTGAGGAGTTAGAGTAAAAAATCAGGTGTTACGGTTCTAGAGAAGTTTATTATTTTTTGTTTTATTTGACATAATATGAGGATACTAAACGGTTAGATGTAAACTAGTTGTCTTAATATTATATAAATTTATAGTTAACTTCCGAATATGCTTTATTAAGTTTGAATTGAAAAGGAAAGTAAATTGACCGTGCGCTCGTTATAAAATTGTTTCTCCCTTTCAACGGGCAAGATTCGCTCCTCCTTCCTAGCCGCTGGAGAAGACCGCTCGTGGTAGTTGCGGTGCGAGCGGGAGATGATGCCGATCTCTCGAAGATGATGGGTGAGGAGCTGGAGAAGACCGCTCGGGGACGAGTTGCCTGTTCTGAGACAACGTGTTGCGGTCCTTGTATCCCAATTGAGTGACTTCGTCACTCAATTCATATCGAAACATCTTGCCTGTTCATGCGGGAGCAATTAATTACATTGATAGGTAATAAAGCGATAGAATTGATCTAATGTAATTTGTGAATGTTATTGCGCAGATCCCTGCCTCTTTTCACACCATCATGCGCACAGGGGACAACTAGTATCCGCTCATCGTCCGCGCTACGAGCAAAATTTCGATCTCGGGCCCAGGCACTATAAATGATTTCTGATGTGTACTATAGAGATGAACTACTTCTGCAAGTCACAAAATAATTTTGTTACACTTATTTCTTCTCTAGGACCTACATAAATAAACTACAGAATTATTTGCATTTACTAACATTTTGTTTGAACATATTCTTTTTAAAAATACTAAAAAATAAATCTAAAACTTACTTCAGCTCCGATAAACGTGGCTTGTATCACGGTACCTGTCCGTCGGAGCGGACGATCATCGGTGCACTTTCGGCCCACACAACCAAGTCCAGCTCCACAGATTTTAGGGTGGAAAAAATGCATATGCACATATACACATTCCTTCGTGTCAGAACACAGAAGCTTGTAGTCTGTAGCTTTGTCCCTACTGCAATCAAGACGAAGTCAAAACGAACAAGTGTTTTTTTAAGTAAATCATGACTCCATCGGACCGGACGGGGCCGCCTGACAGGTGCTCCAACGAATCGTATAAGTATTGTCAAAGAACTAAAATAAAAACATTAATTTGTAAATTTTATGGAGCAGCTTATGATGTGGGACATTTTAAATTTATAAATTGTGCAAAACGAATCGGTGATACTTTTATAATTTGTCAAGACCATGCGGACTTGGACTTAACCTCAAAAGTGGACCGCGTGTTTGAGAGTATAGAATTTAGAACTATCATCGCTCAAATAAAACTGGAAGCTAAGAATGCCTTGAGACATGAACTTCTAGAAGAAGTACATGGGAAAACTCAAAAATCACTCAAACTATACTTAATGATAATGATGGTATGGAAAACTTTAAAATCGAAATAACACTACTTAAAAAATTGAACTCGGGATTGGCTGATAAAAATGCCATTCTCAAGCAGCTAAACGAAGAATTAACGGATATAAATGACTTGCTGAAAGAGAAACTAAACACCAGACGTAAAAATTAAACAACTAATCAAGGAGCGCGGGAGCGCTCCGAAGGCAAGTATTGTAGAACAGGCCTGAGGAACGACCGCGCTACATATACATTGAAATGAGTGCCCGAGAATTTGAAGTATTTATTGCAATTTTAAATGGCTTTTATATTCGCTCAAATTAAATAACAAACATTCCATTTCGTTATATCATGTTGCAAAAAAAGTTTCATAATACTTACGCAGAAATAGTGACAAATTCCAAACCTAAAACAAAACGTGTACCGAAAATTGTTATAAAAAAAAAGAAAAGAAAGAAGAAACCATGAAAAATATGGAGCTTTCTGTAACTTGTTGTTTAATTAATGAAAAAACAATTCAGGCCAAAAATACATACAAAAAAAAAACAAGGGTGAACTAATTATAACCTATTTAAAGGAAGAAAGTGTAGACACAGTGATTAGTCTATTAATATAATAATGCTCTTGCAGAAGATATCAATTTGAGAAATTTTGTAAATTTTGATAAGAAATGTCACATTCTACATGCATACACTAACGAAAAAACTAATCTGCAATCAATAATCCTCGAAGTAACAGCTGAAATGCATAAATATATAAAGGAAAATAACAACAAAATTTTCGTATGCCATCAAAACTGTAAAGTTTTTGATATAATAAACGTTGCTCCCTGTCTAAAATCTGGAAGACATGGTCATAGTAAATTAAACTGCAGAAATGAGCTTGCATGTTTAAAGTGCACGAGAATACAAATACAAAATAAGGCACGCATTATGATACCAAACACCTTGCTACGGATGCCACGCATGAAAAATTTCGCAAGGTAAGATTCAGAAGTTAGTTGATGCTACTGACTACATCATCAAACCCACTATACAGAGATATATTGCTAAAGTATATTTATATATTTTATATTCATATTTTATATGTGCCAGAATATTACTAAGGTAAGAAATAAAATAAAAGTATTTAATTACAAATAAAGTATTATTCTCGGATTTCAAGACCTCACATATTATTTTATATTTTTATTTTATTTTGCATAACACGTACGTACATCCATACACAAGTATACACATATATTCCAACACTATGTGCACATAAATTCATATAGGTACACACGCACATACATACATTTGATGAGTCTACTCACACATATCGATTGGATCTGTTTTGAAGAAACTTTTACCAAGATTGATGAATTTTTTTAATTGGAAGGAAATAAAGTGGTTAATCATAGAATACGTTGCGGCAGTAACTTTAGCATAAGGTTCATGATAAGTTTTTCTGCAGTTAAAGCTTTTGAACTAATAGACAAAAAAAAGAGGAAAATTATCTACTTACTGGGACACCATAAGTAGTCGTCACGACACTGAAGTTAGCAGCTCAGACTTGGCAGCTGCCAGGGACAAATATGGCACAGATGGGTGCCCTGAATAAAATTTGTTCAATTATTGTAATTTTTGAGATATTAATAAATCAAATTAATCTAAACAGTAAGAAAAATTTGTTTCCGGAGCCCCTGAAGCATGTTTATTCCTAGTAGTTGCCAAGTCTGAGCTGCTAACTTCAGCGTTGTGGTAGTCATCTCACCATGTACGGGGAGGAGGAGACGTGGACATTATTATATATTCCCTCAGACGGCTGGTAATGGGGGTTTGTTATGACCGTCCATGGTGTCCCATTAACTACTGCCGTTACTTGTATTACAGTAGGCGAAAAAATCATTGTAATGAAATCATGATATTTAATCGGTAAACCGAGAAGAGCCACCTTAAGAGAACTACAGAAGATCACTCACTTTGAACCAACCTGTCGTAAGCATAAGGCTCGCGGCAGCGATAACGATTCATCCGATAATTATATTACAATAGGTATATTTAAACAAAAGAGGAATAATGTTCGGGGATTTTTAATGGTCGAGTATGATAGTGTTTTACCACTTAAATAATTTCGTGCTTGTAAACAAATCTACAAGAAATTCCTAAGAAAGTATACAAAATATATGTTCGTGGTACAAAATACAAAATATAAGCATTAGAATCACATTAAAAATTGAACAATAGGAAAGGGTCAACCTTCAAAATAAAAACAAATTCACATTCTATCTTCCAACGTTTCGCTGAACCATGTTGTCAGCCTCTTCAGGGAATATAATATCCACAACATATTAAAAAAAATATATATTTTTCTATTGTAGTATAACAACTACATTGTCAACAATCATACAGTGAGTAACATTGTATGTATACTAAACGACTAAATGTAGTTATTACTACAGTAGAAAAATATTTTTTTTTAATATGTGTGGATATTATATTCCCTGAAGAGGCTGACAACATGGTTCAGCGAAACGTTGGAAGATAGAATGTGAAGTTGTTTTTATTTTGAGGGTTGACCCTTTCCTATCGTTCAATTTTTAATGTGATTCAAATAATAGAGGGTAGTAAGAATAACTATGTCA
Organism: Torymus aiolomorphi; assembly: GCA_036365515.1. Lineage (NCBI taxonomy): Eukaryota > Metazoa > Arthropoda > Insecta > Hymenoptera > Torymidae > Torymus > Torymus aiolomorphi. The sequence goes on along the minus strand of CM070875.1, from coordinate 204,695,986 downwards.
TATAAGCATTAGGTTTGCTCATTAATTTTATTGTAGAAGTAAACACGAAAAACATAAGATAAAAACACTTTGTCTCATACTCATCATCATACCAATAAGTAAAACTCATTAATATGCTTTCTGTATCCAAACGTATTTCCAAAACGCGTACACTCACATTCAAACGATCTCTCATTCGGGTCGTTTCTCATACGCACCGATTACACATTTTTGTCGCATTCTCTTTCTCTCTCCCTCGCCGCGCAAATTATGTCGGTGCACGCGTGCGAAAGACGCGCGGCGCGCTTTGCCCGCAATGCAATCGCATCAGCGCTGATCTTTTTTAAATGCAGGCACGTGCAGGCTGCCTTTGAGGGGCCGCGGCGAGAAATTAGTGAGCGCGAAAAAGTCGCATGTCATCGCCGTTGCATTTTGTTTGTTAGCTTTTCGTTTAAAGCCCCGTGAGCGTGAAAAATTAATTTTTTTCCTTCCAAGCGTGCGCGCCCGCTCGTCCTTTTTAAACGGGCTCGCGTTTTATTTATCATTTTTCTCAAAGTAAATGACATTTTTCATTAGAAAGATTTTATCGTTCCCGGCAGCATTTGATGTTTCGTTTTTTGTGCGCCATTGTGAAACGCCGGCTTTTCGCGCGTGCGCACGACGAATTTTTTCAACTATCTTATTAAATAATGTTTACGGTTCGCTGCGCTGTGCAGGGATTATATTATATATGAGGTAAATTCGTCGCACGTTAAATGTGTTGCTAATTTATTTGAATACACGAACTCCGGATCTCTAAATTGTTGGCATATTTATAAAAGCATTTCTGTTATTAATTAAAAATATTCAATTGTTGAAGAATATTAATTGTCGAGAATGTGACGAATAAAGTGGAGCAATCAAAAGATTCAAAAGTTTAAAAAGTTATAAAGAAATCTAGTACTTTTTCACGTGTATACAATTTACTTAACTAGAGAATCATTTTCAGTGGTTCTCGTTATAAAAATATTTGTAAAATTGCAATCAATAGTAGAAATACAATATATTGACGAAGTACTTCATTTCAATGATTGTGTAACATCATAACTTAATCAATTTTTACAGTAACTATTTGTCTTTTTCAACAATCTCCTATATTCCTTCAGTTTTCGACCGCAAATATACTTACAGCCCCAAATGGACCGCGAACGCGAAAAATCACTTACACGCCTTTTCAAAACCAGCCTCACGCCTGTGCATCGCCAATACGAGAAAATACGCAGGCGTAGCGCTCCGTGCTGCGGCAATAATCGCGGCTGATACCCCGACCAGCCGCGCTCGCTCGCGTAACGGGCGCCGACGCCGTTAAATTTAACGTTTATCGACGGCCAGCGCGTGCGTGCGCTTGCGCGTAAAATTTAATTAATCTAAAAGTGATTATAACGGAAAACGCGCGAGCGAAGGGCCGCGGTCGGCTGTAAAGGGGAGAGAGAGAGAGCTGGAGCGCGCGATCGGATGCGCGAAGCTTTGACGGCTTGTGCCGAGCGTTGTTTCGATGCGGTCGCGCTGATGGTTTTGACCATCGAAGCTGAAGATAGATGGGGGAGGGCTTTTTGGGAGAGTAGTGTCTTTGGAGGATGGTGATTGGTGCGAGTTTTACGCGTCGGGGTTGATGGTAGGTGATGGTAGTTCGCGGAAAAGTGGTTTGCCGGCGCGTAGAGGTGATTTGGTGATGATTTTGGTGAGAGTTTGTTTCGAAGGTTCTATAGGGTTGTTTTGAATGTTTAGAGTTGCTTGACAGTTTAATTTAAAAGAAGTTTCAAGTAGTTTAAATTATAATTAAAGCATCATCTCGCTTTGATAACTAAAAACCTGATTTTTGAGAATTTTCTTCTCAGATATCAGAAGACAACATATAGTTCTTTTTATGATTGTTATTGATTCTTTAGCTACTGCTACGTGTTCATTCGCGAAAACGGAAGGTCTAGGGTTCGATTTCCCACCGAGTAACACCGTGATAAAAGTGTGAAAAAATGTGATGTTTTATCGAGTCCTCCATTTATTTATTTACCTGCGAATTCTGAAAGAACATTGATAATACTGTTTAAAATAAATTCTTTTGTTAATAACAAATTACCGATTAATATAATAAAGTAAATTAGCAAATTAGCAATATTGTTAATTACGCGATTATTATTATATAAATTAATAATGATTATATCATAAACATTTATAAATGACATAAATGAGTTGTAAATAATGAGGCATGGTTGTATAATATGTTAGTAAACAAATCTTTTTAATTATCTCAGCATTCAGAATAATCAATATAATTAAACAAGTAGGCAATCGCTAAACTGGAAATTCAACGGTATTGCAATTTAGATCAAAGATCATTCACATATGTACTGAGCCACTATGCATAAGCGTTCCCAGACTTTCGTTCATTCAGCTTTGTATAAAGAAGTTAATGAATTATGAATCGTATAGATATCAGCGTCCGCGTAATGAAACGAGAAAAAAATAACTCGCGTGCACTTCTTGCTAGCACTTTTAGACTCCAAATTAACATAGTATCATTTATATACAAAATCAATAATTGTAAAATATAAATTACTATTAAAGACATTAAAGAAGGGACTAAATAGGTACGTGAGTGTAATATCTGATCTTCCTTATGGATTCGCAAACACTTTATACATCGACAGAATTTGGGTATTTTTAAACATATCATCTTTTTGTAAAGTACTTATCGGCGTAAAAAAGAGGTCGTCGGCCGCTTATCGAATACCGCTGAGTCTCCAATTCGAGGATCAAAGTAGTCTCGAAATATGAGCAAATGTCAAGTAATCACTGCTCTAATTTAAGAATTTCGAATTAAATAAATACGTCATACGGCGTAACACCTGGGAGGAGAGGGGGGGGGGCAGATATTGCTATACTTAGCGTATTGAGCAGTGATTAATCGTTACAAGTATTGTGGTTTAATAAATTAAGAAATATGGTCTAAATAATCATTGATGTTATGTTAGAGTTTAAAGATAAAAGATACATTGTGTGACGTAGCACTAGAGCAATATTTTTCAACAGCATATCCACTCTTCTACCGATGGTATAAAAAACAACACGCTTTACAAAAAATATCTCAGGCTCAACAACTTATGCATGTTAGCAATCTACACTCCCTGTTATTTTAAAATTTGTATCGAAAACCTGAATAAAGCACCCACCTATTTATCATGAATTATGAATCCTATCGAATACTCATTCTCCCCTTTTAAAAATCTTCCGTCATGCAACAACCATACGTTCCGCGTGACAATGCCGTAACATCGAAGGAAGACGACGATGGCGCAGCCTCTCGCGAATTAATCACGCGATTGTCCCCGCGTCGACATTTTGGCCATGACTCCGCAAGTTCGCGCGACCAGACGTCTAGTATAAGCAAAGCAGCGCCAGCGCATTACGCATTCGAGATCCGTAGTCACAATTTGTCATCCATTATCTTGGCGACGTAAGATTCGAAACTTTGAATGGTTCCACCGCTCTCGCGAAGTGCCCTGGCGCGCCCTTCGGTTCCCTCACGTCTCGTTATCCCCGCGTGCGCTTTCTCTCGTCTGTGCGGCATCCCTGTAGTTACAGTGTCGCGGGTGCGTTTATCGCTTATCGGCTGGAAAAACCATGGGATACTGCGTAGCGAAATGATGTGAAAGTCAAGATCGTTTGTGATTCGGTGAATATATTGTTGCTAAAAGAAGTGGGGCGAAATAAAAATGTTGTTATAGTAATTGAAATTAAAATTAAATTTATAGTAAACGTTCTAATAATGATAGTAATTTGTAACTCATTATCAGCTATGTAAGTATAGCTGAGTTAACAAATTTATTTCTGTTATTTCATATTAAAATGTGTATAATTTTATAACAGAGTCCTGATAAGGAACTAAGATTAGTACAGTTTACGCCGCTGAAAATCAAATAAATTGTGTTTTTTCTTATCATTATAAAATTGGAAAGCGTGACTGCCATCATCAACTCTTTTAACATCGTAACTACTGCTATTATTAACTGCAATAAAATTATACCTCTTCAAAATCATAAAATACCATAGTTCAAGCCGGAGAAGTATATTTGTTTCTAAGAAATATAATACTGTGAGTTACCTTTTTATATGTAAATAATTAATTCTTTTTATTTTCGCAAGTATACATTTCCCTTGTAAATAAATATGAAGCTATAGAACTACAATAGCGTATACACGCATGATAATAAAATACAATACTAATTACATTCGAAAAGCTCTTCGACTTTTTCCATGAACTCCTGATCTGCACTCAAACCAAGTCACTAACAATCCCCCAAACGACGACGATGACCCCAAAACCATCATCACATCCAGCACCCGAAGCTCGCCATCGAAATCAACCTCTCGCCTTCGCAGCCTCTCAACCACACTTCCAATCTTCTTACTTACATGTGTGCACGGCTTCTCCCCCTTTTCTTGCCGCAGCCGACCGCAGCCGTATTAATTCCACGTAGGAGTAGGAAACCACCACGAGCACGTCCCTCAGTCTCTCTCTGGGGCGGCGTAAACGCGTTCCCTTTAATGACGACCAATCAAGTCGTAAGATACGCGATCATCTCGCCGATTACGCTCGAGGGCTGCTGCTGCTGCTGCTACTACTGCCACAGCGAGCAATTACCGCCGAGGGGGTGAGAGGCGAGCTCTCGAGTGCCGTTCACGAGAGAGAAGGAGAGAGAGATTGAATTATGAGGAGCGGAGAAAAGGAAATTCCCGTTAAGAGCGAAGAGTTTTCTTCTACAGCGCAATGGGTTTACGTTTGTTTCGAGGTATTATTTCAGAAGAGTGTATGTGTAAGTTGATGCGATTTTGGAAGACGTTAGGGGGGTAGCTGGACGGTGGGTTGGTGAAATTGGATGGCCGTTCAAGGTATAAGTGACTATTCCTTGAATCATCGTATGGTTGATTAGTTGGATGGATATTTGTTCCGGCTTACAAGGGGGTTCATGCTAAGCAAGTGGTAAGTGTGTGTTCACAAAAGTAAATAAGGCACAGCAATATAGTAAGTAGATTTTGATACTTTAATACAAGTTTTAAAAAGTTCTAAATTGTTTTTTTTATTATTATTTATTTTGTTCGACTATTTACACATTCAATGTATCAATCAAACAGTAAAGAGATATTAAATTGTTTGTTTGATAATCATAGTAATGTTGGGTATTTTTATGTAATGCTTACAATGAAGCGTCATGTTATGTTATAAAAAAGTGTGTGTATATATATAAATAATATTTTCTAATGTTAATAATACACACTTAAAGTGCTGGATAGCATTATGCTGCTAATTCATATACCAATAATATACTAATTATATCATTATAAATAAATTAAAATATTCAATTAACTTTTTAATTCATATCCTTCTATCTTTTTTCTACTTTCAAATGGATTCCATGGGCTGGAACTTGAACGATTGAGGTTGGTGAATACTTTAATGGAATGGGGGTCTTTTCGCATGGTGAAAACTTGTACTTTGAAAGCAAACTAACAAGTGCGAGTTTAGTTTGTATTATTCCTACGCGAAGACCTACGAAGATTAACAATAATTAATTCCTGAGTTTATTTTATGTGTTAACAACTTAATTATTATTTTTAATTATTTACCTATACAACTTCGAGGACCTTGACCAAATGGCAGATAAACATAGGAGCTTCTCGATTCAATGTTCTCAGGCGTAAATCGTTCAGGATCAAACTTATCTGGATTCGGATAAAACTTTGGATTTCTCATAATACCCGACGCAGATATCATCAGTCTCATTCCCTTCTGCACTTTATAATTAACTCCAGGTAACTCACAATCTTCTAAACATATTCGATTCAAGAATGGAGATGGTGGATATTTCCTCAGTGACTCTATAAATTGAATACTAATTCATATAAATATAATATCTGAAAATAATCAAGTATGTATTAGTGAAGCTTACCGTGAACAATCATATCGACGTATTTTAAATTATTCACGCAATTTTCGTACGAACAACCATCTGAAGTTTGTAATACATGGTCGATTTCCTCTTGTGCCCTTTCCTGAATATCTGGATTGATAGCTAATTCGTAGAGAGCATAAGCTATTGCAGCAGAACTCGTTTCGAACCCAGCAAAGAAAAATACAAAAGCTTGGGCGCACGCTTCTAATAATGTTATCGTATCTTTTTCACCTTTACAAATAATTATCTATGTTATATATGTAAGTTTTAGGATGAATTCAATAAAATAGCTAAACTTGCCAGTATTTTGTGTAGCCTCATCTTCATTGTCTTCAATCTGTCCTTTTTCTATCAATTGTATAAGTAAATTTAAAAAATCGTTTCTCTTTATGTTCTCTCGTTTCCTATACTCCACCATTTCCGAAAATACTTTGACGAAGAAATTAAACACAACTTTATCAATCAACGGTACACGCAGAGTCGTTAATATCGATGGAGAGAACATTCCAAAAGCGAGCATAATATTCGGCCTTTCTTTAACTATCATACCTCCGTATTTTCTAAAATCAGAATTCGGTACGTTCAGACTATCGCAATTAAATCCAAAAGCTATCGAAGAAATGGTATCAGTTGTGAATCTGCAAATTATTGCATATATATTACCAGTATCACTCCCACTTTAATAGTAAAAACAAAATTTCTACCTAGCAGCTAAATCTTTTGTCTCGATAATATCACTTGTCTCCAGCGCTTTATCTACCGTAGACGCAAGTCCATCGCTGATCTCCTTTAACAGAGGATAGATCTGCTTGAGCTTGCCTGTGGTGAAGGTGGGCGTGAGTTTCGACCGTAGTCGTTTCCATTTCTCACCCGGCAGGAAGAAGAGGTTGCTTGTCAGAGGATCGACCTTATCGTCAAAGTAAAGGCCTCGATCGCGGAAGCGGTGGAACTCCTTGACTAGAATCGTCCGGATGAGCTCGGGATCGTTGACGAGGAGTATTGGATTAGAGAGCATGTAGATACCGTGGATTGGGTGCTCGCATAACTTTTCGTAATTAAGTCTGACATCTTCGCCTGGAAATATTCTTTATTATTATGAAACACCTATTATCATTAATGTAAATTCTTTACAGTTTTATATGATTGTAGTATAGCTTACCTAAGCTTATGCGGTGAAAGCAAGACCTTAGAAGATTTCCAGCTATCAACACGGGCTCCTCATACGGTATGCCTTGTCTTTTCCAATATGTGAATTTGACAAACTTGAGATATAAGAGATAGATACTCGATGTCACGATAGTAAACCAAAAATACCATGAATAAAATATCCATTCGAGTGACTTAATCATGTTTATATTTATGAGCCTTGATAAGATTGTTCACTTGACACTGCACTTGGTTTATAATAAGTCTAATCAATGATCTTTATATTGTAGTTATTTGATTTATACTTTGCTCGTTCAATTAAATTGTGTAAGATATGATCACTTTAATGAAAAAAACTGTGTTATTCAAATAAACGGCTTGCGTCAAGCGTATAGAAATAATGATAATACAAAAAAAAAAAAAAAATATCTAGAAATCTGAAGAACGCGATCGTTGAACTCGATCAATGCGTTATATCAGTAATGCCCAGGTCACAGTCTCATCTTTATTCATTTAGTTGAATTATTAAAAAAATTAAATTATGTATTTATTAAAATAAAAATCAGCTATTTAATATCATTAATGTTAATGTTTTCAGCATCTTTTCATAAATTCCTAATGTACCCGATAAGCATATCTCCAGAGAATTGTTTTCAGCACTTTACATTTTCACGTAAACAATGTCTTCTTACATTTCAACATTATCCAAGATATTTTCACATTCTTTATTCGTAAAAAAAATAACTTTTATTGATATGCACAATTTCACTTATCATTCTTCACTATCGTAGTTGATATTTATCCAAACTATTTCGCCCATAACTTATTTCATTGACATCAGCACATTGCACTTTCTGAGCACTGCACTTACTACGCGAAGCGACCAAAACACACTGACGATACACGGCTGCGCGCCGCTCGTAGACACCGGCAAATCGTGAGGAAGCCTTGCAACGTCGTGGGTTGACGACTGCTTTAGCAGTGACGTGTCCTATATATGTACAAAGAATTTACAGTGTTGTTTTTAGTATGAAAAAGAAGCGTTAATGCGAAAGTCTACGCGAGTGCAAGTGTTCTGAGAAAAATTTGCTAGTGTACTGATTTGTTAGCTTACACAAAGAGAAATTATAATATAATTTAAGTCAGAGTACGTTGATATGTTATCAAATATTCATTTACTGCACAAGTTTATCTATATTGTAAGTTGATTACTTCTGTTGATTAATTCAGAGCATTTTTTTAAATATTGTTTAGACAAATTGAACGATTATTTCATGAAAATATGTTTTGTCTATTGTGTTCTATTAAAAATCTAAGATAAGATTTTTACATAAATATTTTTTTCAAGTAAATGTAACTAGTTATAACAATTGCTTTATGCATTGCATTTGATTGTGCCTATTAAGAAAGCATCCCGTTAATTAATCAACATGATTGATGCAAGTAAAATTTCGTATGTAAATGAAGGTCAATTTACTAATGATGGATTAAGAACAACTTTCGATAATACAATCGTACGTAGAAACATCGATGTAGTTGGAAAAAATACATTATTCATAAAATGAAACATATAAGTACACGAAAGACATTTAGAATAAGTTTTCTCGTATGACGCTTATATATATTTATTCATTTTAAATCTATATTTCTTCAATATTATACCCTTTTATTATTTCAATTTATGTGCCATAATTTAAAATAAAAATAACACGTATACCGGAAAGTTGTTAATCAAATAGATTATCTTTAATAAATAAAATATGATTGCAGAACATGTTTTAACAATACTTTTTAGTCTACTGTCAAATTAAAAAGTAACCAGCGTTTTATCATTCGTTAGCCATTAATGCTTAACAAACTTCATCAATTGTATCATCTTTTCATTCGCCCAAAGCAATTCCGCTCATTATATCTTAATCCGATTATTTTGAAATTCAAATATCTTTTATTTGTAACCCTAGATAGTGCACATTCTTACTAGATCTTCACCCATTATTTTCTTCTCATCCATCAATACATATAGCCTATCGCACTTACTAAAAAAAAAAAAAATAAATTCAAAAACCTGAAAATTCCTGTACCCCACCGTCACATCGCGTCACCATACCGTCTCCTCGGCTGCGCGCACACGGGCAATTATCCGCAAAACGAGACAGCAGCAGCGGCAGTTAGTGGCGGATCTCTCTTCTCTCCTCTTCCCCGCCGCTCGTCGCGCGCGGAGGGGCCGAAAGTTTAACGACTTCGGTCGGGTCGTCTCGTCGATTACCGCAAAGGCAAACCGCCTAACAAGACATTGTTCCCGAACGGCGTACTTCTGTGCCTCTCTTTCACGTAGGAACGTTTTCCCACCGTGTACGCTTTAGGTTTGCGGAAGCTAAAGAGGGAGCTTTTTGTGTGGAGCTTTGGATTGTTGGTTTTACGTTTTCTGGTCGTATATGGTTGTTATGTAACGATTTAAGAGTGTCTTTACTGTTTTATTCAAGTTTTTCTTAATTATTATTTTTTTTTTAAGACGAAAAATATATAATTTACAATAAAAATGTTTGATAAAAAAATGCTGTTTTTGTTGCCGAATGATATCGGGGATAAATATCAAAAAATCTTTATAAAACAATGCAAATATGTAGTTTATACATTTTTAAATTCAATTCGTTGTTGAAGAAAATTAGTCGATTATAGTTAATAGAAGGCACCTCGTTACTGGTAAACAGTATCTTTTAATAAACATTTCCATAATTAAAAAAAAACGTGAAAAAAATTCTTTATAAATTTTGTTAATTGTTTAACAATTATTAGTGTTTCTAAAATATACAAGTAGATAGGGTCTCAATAAAGACCGTCAAAACAAATCTGACCTTGGAATCGCAAGCGTCGTCAGTGGCGTCGCCACCTTAGCGAGAGGGGCAGCAATACACATACACACACAACACACACATATATAAAAAAATTTAGAATACAAAATTCGCATTTGCAGTTACTGTACTGTTTATATTTTGATTTGTATTTTGATTTTAAACGTTAACGTATTTTTAATAAGAATTACTTTCATAATAATAATGGTCTCTAATTGATAACTGTTGGGGATGGTTGTATGGTCCATGGAGGTTTTATCTCATTTATAGCATCAGTCAGATCTTGCATCTAGATTTGATGAATTCTGTCTTGCTCTCGGCTTTGCCGACGACCTGAAAAGAGACATTTCATTGCCGCAAGTGCTAATATCGCGAGCCTAATACTGATTGTGCTTGACACAATGGATATTATCTTACGCGTACTCAAAGTGTTTCGTATTGACTGAGTTTCGGATAGCGCTCGTTCTTTCTCTATTATTTCATGTAACGAAAGTCCCTTGCCAGATAAACTATTTGGGAATTAGAATTAGATCGTGCGTTTTCGATTACTTGCGCTACTATAGTGTGTTAGTATTTTGTGGTTCAGTAGCATAAAGGTTTTGATTGTTATTAGTGTTTTCTATATTAGTGTGTCTTTCTTGGAGAGGTAGGTACGTATTTGTGGGTAAATATTGATCAAAATATGCTGAATGTTGCTGAGGAATATGATAATACGGATGTGATGGAAAATTGTTGGTATAAGAGGGATAATTTTGAGGATGGGGTATTGGAAAATTAGATGAATATGTGTGTGGCTGATTTAGTGAATAAAAATTTTGGTGACTGTTATTGACATTGCTACTGATACCACGTGTTACCGCAGGAGTACCGTCGTTGGCATGATTTTCATACATTTCACGTGTAAGAACCTGTACGAAAAAGTAAATAGTATTATGAAATTATTACGTTTCTGAAAATCTATAAAAAAAGAATGATCTACATAGAAATTAAGATGTTTAATAAAAAAATGTCAGTTTTTTACGCATAGAATTATTGAAATGTAACAAGAGTGAATATTATCCTATTATAAAAGGGAGACTGCGATAAAATCGAATTGAAGCTTACAGAGCCAACTTCAGAGCGTTATCAAAAAATTTCATTGGCTAATACAGTAGGTAAGATAGGTTAGTGTCGACAGGCGCGCGTAGCGCGCTCGCGTTAAAGGGCTAGTAGTTTAAAAAAGCGTATTGACACTCCGTGCGTGAAGCACTACTTTTACGCACGCTTAGATTTGCAAGCGTTTACCGTTGTCGCGCAATAATAAGAGTAAAAATCAATTGAATCTAATTAAAATAAATATATATGAATGTTAAGGAGGTTCATGCGTAAGAATAAACAGAGTATAATTTAAAAAAAAAAACAGAAGTTGATTATTAACATTAAATACACCCTACAAACAATTTCAGATACGGTTGTTAATCAAAATAACGAGAAAATATTTTTTGAAAATCAGCGTTTTACACGTATTTTGATATTATTTCTTCCCAGAAAAACCGGATCTCGAGGCAGAAAACTTGGCTCAGAAAGTTGAAGTTCCGATTTTTCTTATGATATTTTAAAATTTCCATCTTGCCGAACATCTCAAAGAGATATTTAATCACAGATATGGAGATGTACATTATTACCTGTACAACTCTGTGAACTTGGCAATATGGACCGTTATTCAAATATTCGAAAAAACTTTTAAGCACATACAAACTAAATATGATTTTCATGCCTACGTTAATTATCTGTATTTTTTAATAATAAAAGAAAAACAGAATATTGTACATTCTAGACATTTGGCATTAATATCAATTTGCTAATTTTATCATGAGCATTGTGTGTGTGTATACACACACACACACACATATGTATACATTGCTGTACATTTTTTCCCTACAAAATTGCTTTTTTCTTTTTTCCCTGGTGCATATAAATTTATAAATTGAAAATTTTATAGAAATAAAAGTATAGTACAATAATAAAAATCAATTTATTGAATACTGTAAGTTAAACCTAATTTAATATATCATTAAAAATATTACTTATGTCGACTGCAATTTAATATCAACTGATAAGAATTTTTCCATCGGTCTTACAGTCTTACAAATTAAATTAAAATAATTAATATTTATGGCAGTCAGATTGCCCTTGTTTATAATCACCCCCGCAGAATCTGAAATAAAAACTTAATTAAAATCTGGAAAAAACTTTGTTAGCAAAGGACGATCTGACTGCCCACCACCACCACATTGTCCGACGTTTCGAGCCTGCTCCGGCTCGAAACGTCGGACAATGTGGTGGTGGTGGGCAGTCAGATCGTCCTTTGCTAACAAAGTTTTTTCCAGATTTTAATTAAGTTTTTATTTCAGATTCTGCGGGGGTGATTATAAACAAGGGCAATCTGACTGCCATAAATATTAATTATTTTAATTTAATTTGTAAGACTGTAAGACCGATGGAAAAATTCTTATCAGCTAATTTAATATACTCAATAACTTCAATACACGGAGAGAAATTCCCTAATTAAAATTACTAGAGTCAATTGTAATCTTCTCACAGACTGCCCAAAGTGGACTTTTTACAAGGTACTATTGTAATTTTTTATAAAAATCTATCAAATTTTCGTATGTGAATCATAAAAATTACAATAGTACTCATAAAAATTACAATAGTACATGGTAAAATTTGTTAAAAATCTCGTAAAAAGTCCACTTTGGGCAGTTTGAGACAAAATTACAATAGACTCTAGTAATTTTAACTAGAGAATTTCTCTCCGTGTACGAGGTAAAAATTTTGTGTTAATAAATCAATTATCCTCTTACAAAATTATATTCTAAAATATTAAAACAAAATTATTAACTTCAAATATCTTTATGACGATGGCATTTCCTTGAACAACGAAGTCAGTTCGAAAACATAAAAAACGACATCATTGTACTAAATTTGAAGATGATTGGGTAATTTTCACTCTTGCTATCGTTCGACAATGAAAACCCATTTCTAATACAATTTTTTTTAAGAACAAATGGAGATAATCTCTTGAAATTTGGGCACAATATAGTATTTAGAAGTTCAATAAGTTTTGAGAAATTAATAAAAGACTAAACAGTAAATTTTTGTTGATAACCAATGACAGTCTAAAGATAATTTAAAAATTGAAAATAAGCAAATATTGGTAATTCAAAAACCTTTTGATAAAAGTTTATTAGGTAATATTACCTGTATCATATAAAGAAATCAAGAAAACGAAAAATTAAACATCATTTTTTGTTTATAAAACAAAAGAACATCAATAATAACTCAAATAAGTTAGCGGCCTGAGAATCTCCATCGAGACGAAAAGAAAAAGCTATGTCCGACTAAAATCGGTTAAATGGTTATCGGTTATATACTCACACACACACACGCACACACATACACACACAGGCGCGCATGCACGCACGCATGCACACATACATACACTGTCAGATAACATTCGTATATACAGATGTATTGTGTTTACATTTTGCGTTTATAAATATATATATGGTATATCTATAAATACATATGGAAGTCTTCGGATAGTGTACGGACACAAAAAAATTAACACAAAATCTACGGAGTTAAGCATTTATCGGCTTAAAACCTTTTCTATCGCGAAAAATTTTTTTCACCGTTCCAAAGCTTCCTATAAAAATTTTCAAGTTTACTTACTGACAATTTCCTCTAAAAAACCGCGTCAACGCCTCTGCACCAATCCACCGTCAGCAGCTTACACGTCGAGTGTATATAGGTGAGACGTTTTGTATAGTCACAGACTTATACTTATGTCCTCGGGTAAAAATCTTGTTTCATAATTAAAACTCGAAGGCCCGGCACAGGATCCGTACGTGTTGGCGTGACGCTCGTTTCTGTTAGGTTTGCCCGACTCAATTGTAATAGAAGCTATTGAAAATTTCAACGGTTTTGCTTCTTATAAACATACTTTGTGAATCACAGGACATTATCATTGCACGATAATAATAAAAATTATTTCTTAAAATCAGGGCAGCATGATACAAAAAGTTTATTTGCCACAACATTTTGTTGTAATTAGTATAACCGAAAAAATATTATCATATTATATATACAATATTTGAATAATAATTTCTGACCCAATCCATCTTAAATAGAACGACCGGACTATGCACATATCATCGAGGATTTTGCAATTTAAGTACGTTATTTTTCTCTTAAAATGATTTGACACGCATTTTTTTATTTTTCGACATCGAGTTTGGTCAAAAAGTCTTACAGAATCGTGACTTCGGGATTTTTTTCTTATAAGATTCTTTTCAAATTGCTACCATCTCGCGATTTTTTTTTAAATTTTTTAGTAAATTATAACTTAATTCACTAAGTTTAACGTCCTCTTTCATCCCCTGCATGATATGTTTTGATAAAAATTGAAAAATGAGATATGCATGAGTTATTACTAAACAATGCACTTTTAAAAAAAAAACATTTTTTCTTACTCGCCCACCCGAAAGTACGTACTTTCGGCCCGCATCTCCGGGCCGAAAGAGAAACTTTCGCATCCTATTTTAGACCAACCGCGCGCTCTGATTGGCTGCCGAAATTTCCTGACCCGCGGCGCTTGAGCGCCCGCGCGCATGTCTGACGAAAGATGTTTGTGCGGTGTGAAGGTTAGACACGTACGAAATAAACAGAGGAAAGTGCACAGGTGACGACAAAAAAGAGTTAAATGAAATAAAAAGTGGTGTTGTTTGATCGTGGTCATTGTTTTTTCCTCTTGTTTCCTACACGTACTTTCGAGTCGTGTAGAAACAATTAAGTAAACGTACGGACGGAAGCGTTCGAAGAAATATGTTTGTGTGGTGTGAAGGTTAGACACGTGCGAAATAGACAGAGGAAAGTACACTTGTGACGAGAAAAAAGAGTTAGTTGAAATAAAAAGTGGTGTTGTCTTTTTTTAATGAATGTGTTTCTGATGCCCGCCCCGACCATCAAAACCTCGGCTTCGCCTCGGTCTTGCAAATGTCGGGCGGGCATCAAACCATCTGTGTAACAGCGAAAGTAGCAGACGGCCAAAAAACCAGCTCTCCACGCCGGGTCGAAAGAAAAAACGGTCGGTAATATCGACTGAGCTACCCAAAGCGGCCGACAGAGGCAGTACTATCGAGCGGGTCGAAAGAAAAACTAACACTCAAACGTCTCAAACACAGCTAGCAGACGACAACGCAATTTTATCAATTATTTAACAATTACAGAACGTACTTTCGGCCGGGGAGTAAGAAAAATAGTATACAATACTTGGACCGGAAATTGGATGCCCTGGCCGTGCGTCATGACGCCCTCGGCTTCGCCTCGGGCGTCATACCACGCACGGCCCGGAAATCCAATTTCCGGCCCACGTATCGTAATGTACTATTTATGACAGGGGGTAAAAATACATATCAAGCCAAGTATGTCAGATTATCCACTTTTTTCGCAGAAAGATAACAAAATTTAAGAATTTTTTTTTTACCTTATGAAGTAGTCAATGATAGTTAATATAAATTTCTTAACATATTATTGTGAGTGTGTGTGTGTGCGTGCGTGCGTGCGTGCGTGCGTGCGTGCTCGCACCACATATATGTCAAATTCTACAGAAAATTAGCCCTAACTGTGGTCGAAAAATCGTAAAAATTCAAAGTTGAAGCACACCTCCAACAACTGGTTTTTCCTATTCCTTAGCAAAAATAATGCACGAAAGGTATGTCGAATCAAGGAAATCAGAATAGTGTTTTTCAGGAAGCTACATTTAAGTTTGCTTATGGAAATTTAACATGGGAAAAATGGACGAAAAGTGATCATTGATGATTAACCAATAGCAAGCTATTGAAGGGGCAAACAAATTTTTCACGAAAAAGCGATTAAAGTAGAAGAAAAGAGCTTTAATTTGAGACTAGAATCGTTAAAATCGATCGTTTCTGTGCAAAGCTACGTGAATTTGAAAAGAGCGAAAAATGACGAAAAATGACCAAAATTTTAAGAATTACGTGGATTTGGGAAAAGTCGCTCATTTTTGGTCATTTTTCGCAATTTTCAAATTCACGTAGCTTTGCACAGAATCAACCGATTTTAACGATTCTAGTCTCAAATTAAAGCTCTTTTCTTCTACTTTAATCGCTTTTTTGTGAAATTTGTTTTTGCCTCTTCAGTAGCTTGCTATTGGTTAATCATCAATGACTACTTTTCGTCTATTTTTCCCATGTTAAATTTCCATAAGAAAAATTAAATGTAGCTTCTTGAAAAACACTATTCTGATTTCCTTGGTTCGACACACTTTTCGTGCATTATTTTTGCTAAAGAATAGGAAAAACCAGTTGTTGGAGGTGTGCTTCAACTTTGAATTTTTACGATTTTTCGACCACATTTAGGGGTAATTTTCTGTAGAATTCAACATATATGTGTCTATGTATATACACACATACGCAAGCGAGGGCTCGCACCTGCACACACAATAAATGTTCTTTAGTGTCTTTTTTCGTGGTATTTACTTCTGGAAATTGATGAATAACAGTTTTGCTATAGAATAATATATATCGAATAAATATAATATAAATAAATGATAAAAAAGAATGATACTTGTGAAAAAACATTTTTTTGCCAAAACTCCAACTTGGGGTGACGAAATTGTACCACTGTGATATTTGTGCAACTCCCATAACTTATTTTTGTACACTTTTTGCTCAACCTGAAATTCAAAAAGGTCAATATGTCTACTTTCTTTTTCATAAGTTTCAAATCTACGATATTCATTGGAATTGAAATTTGTTCTCTTTAAAATATGTTTTATAACATTGAATATGTTTTTATATTTATATTATTTAACTAGTTTTATTGTATAAAGATAATGTGAACTTTAGTATTTCTTTATGTAAAATGTCTCGACTTACAAAAATACCAAATTTAAAAATTAGATTTTTATGATAAAACGTTACGAAACGTAATATAACGTAAATATGCTAAAAAATTTAATAAAAGATTTCCTGAAAATTTCTGAAATGTTTCATGAAAAAAAGAAAACATTTTAATAATATTTCCAGAAAGGTTTTTGAAATAAGTTATGTCAGCGGTAGGGACTATAAAAAAGGTTTTTAAGAAAAGTCTTTTGAAAGATTTTTGTAAAAAAATAATTTTAAGAAATGTTCTCTTCCCCCCGCATGATATTTTAATAATTGAAAAATTTAATATGTAGTTTTTACTAATAAGAAAAGGATATTTGTAAAAAAAATATTCTTTTTGCCAAAACTTAAACTTATTTGTGCAACCTCGACAACTTCGCGAGAGCGAGCGAGTCTGTCGAGCCCCACAACGTTGTGAGAGTGAGCAAGTCCCGCCGTGGGGGAGATTCCACACCACGCGCGAGGCTGTCGAGCCCCACAACGTTGTGAGAGTGAGCAAGTCCCACCGTGGGGGAGATTCCACACCACGCGCGAGTCTGTCAAGCCTCACAACATTGTGAGAGTGAGCAAGTCCCGCCGTGGGGGAGATTCCACACCACGCGCGAGTCTATCTAGCCCCACTATACTTTTGCGAGTGAGCAAGTCTCAGTGTGGTGGTGATTTCACACCACGGACGGGTTTGGTAGTCATCACAGCTTTGTGGCGTAAAATATAAACCAATATGGCAATATTTTTATTCCACGACGTTATTTCTTTATGCCACAATACTGTGGTGAATTTTCAAGACCACCTTGTGGTGTAAAAAGAATACCAAGCTTTTTCCGTGTAGTTCAGAGTTTAGAATCTCCGCAGATATTTTGGACTATAAGGGTTGTGTTAACAGAGTTATCTAAGGTCGTAATCGTAAGATTTGACGTAATACGACGGGGAAAAAATAAGACGTGCTTTTGACATGTGTACTGAATATTCGGGTCATAATTTAAGACTAATACTCTCCATGTCGACATTGGACGAAAGGTTGTTCATTTGTAGGAATCGAAAAGTCCCATGAATTAGTTGCGCACAGGCGCCCTCAAAGGTTCGTCGTAGTAGAATAACTCTTATATCACAGACCGCTGTGATGACAATGTAGCCTGTAGTGACGGCCTTTAAAACGTAATGAGGGTTATCGTTTATCTCTCGCCCTGGTTCATTGTTTTTACAGATGAACAATTTCTTAATAATTTATTTATTTATTTATTTCCAGAAAATATTTACATTGCATTATATGAATATAACATAAATATATAAATAATTAATTACCCACAGTAAATATATATAATAATAATACTGTAATAAATATATAAATAATATTATAATGAAAAATAATTTTTTTTAGTTCTATAATTGCGTTGCAAGGAAATGAGACGTAGTATAAAGTGTTACGCACTATAACTCCACGGGCAAATAGCACTGTATCGGTTAGGGTTGCCATATCTCACGCATATTTGGATACGTATTCTGATGGTTTTTTTAGTTGAGTTAAAGAATTATTTGACTCATCGACTCTTATGTGATGAAGATTCAGCTAAGTCTCAACGACCTCCCTTTGAGAGGCTAGTAAGTTCGCTAACTTTTTGGATGCGTAACTAGAAAATTTGACTAAATTTTTTATTTTTCCCAGTGTATCTTCATCAAGAGTGCAAAACAAAATTCGACTTATAAGGAAAAAAGAGTACCAATATATTTGATTAATAAACATTTTATGAAGAAAATTTTTTTTCTTTAAAAGGAATCCGTACTTCATTCATTTTTACGTATAAAATTAATACACCAATTTATATAAATTTGTTGGAGTCCGACGGTCGACTCTTATAGCGTGGGTCAGTCTGCATCAACGCCATAAGTGCATTATGTATTATATAGTAATAACTAGTGTATTCAAGAAATAATGCGATAGAAGGTACATTCTTCATCAGGCAGTAATCAATAATCAGTCGGTATCGAACAAATTCTCATCTCAGCCCCGTATTGTATTCGTAGGATAGGGGTTCGACGAGTTTGTCGGTCTCGGACTGGCACGTATCCTGATGTACGCATTTATCTTCTTCTTCTTGTGTTTCATTAGTTTGGTCTTCTTCCTCCCTTTCGTCTGCCATGTCTTGGAATGCAGTTATAAATTCATTTTTTAACATCTGAAATTAATTTCGTACCTTCTTTTTGAAGTTATGCGAGCCAAAGATAAAGAACAGAAATAGATAAAGCAGTAATCTCGTTAAACAATTTTGAACTGATCTCGATCGGCGATCGGCTTGACAAGAAATAAGCGTGCGGTGCGTGCTCCCACTCGCTCCTGGAGGGGGATGAGGATGTTGAACTATTCCAACACTTTTTTTTTCATCCTCCAAATTTTCGGGATTATAAACCAGTTTCAGAAATTTTAACGCAGTGGTGAAGCGAATGTCTGTTGTTTCGAAGATTAGCCGTAATACGTGGGAAAGTCCCTGATCGTCGACACTTCTTTGGATTTTGGTTATCTGCCCTTCTTTCCGCATGAGGTTTATGATCAAGTCCAAAAGACAGAACTGAAGGAACGTGATACTTAAAGTTACCGAAAAACAATACGTACCATGAGACTTTTATAACATTTTACATATCTATAGCGTATACCATTATATAAATTACTCTACGAATTTCAAGTTAAAATGTAAAACCTTGACACAAAAACTTAAAAAATCATAAAAGAGCTTATCTTTAAAGTATCTTTGAATTTTGTGATAGTTTTTTTTACCAACGAAATTCAAATGTTTGAAAATTGTAACAGAATTTGAAATATTCATCCGGTGTTTATAAAGTATTTGGAATTTAAAAAAAAATATTTCTCTAATACCTAATCAACAATCAATATTCTAAAATTTTGAAATCAAGTTTACGATACTAACAACCCCTTTAAAAAATCCGAAATATACGCAAACCTTTCTTCGAATCATTATCCATTTCTCTCCCCCATCTCTTCCCAATCAATCGTCGACGTAGCCCTCGATCTCGCCGGCGCGTAGCATTCCACGAGCACTCACGGCACTTCTCTCTCCTTCCATGGATTCTGGCGCGTACGCATCACTCAGATGGACAGACGTACGTAAGCGCGACGCTCTCTCGCGAGTTATTGCTGCCCCCTTGAAACCTGTACGCCGGTGCGTAGTAGCCAGCAGACGGGCGCGTACTACGGCTCTCCCACCCCCTTAATGCGATCTGCCGGAGGATTCCGCGCGTATGAGAGATGCCGGCCGGCGGATGATCCGCATAGAAGCACTTCGAGACGCGCAGAATGCAAGCAAGAGAGAGAGAGAGCCGATTGCAGTCGGTATGCGCGAGGCGAAGTGCGTGCGACGCGACGGGAGGTGGAGGAGAATGAAGATCGAGAAGGAGGAGGAGGAGGGAGATGATGAGCCTTGTAACGCTTGGAATTGCGAATGATTGACACTGGCGTTTCTTGGCGCGTCATCTCGTTCGTTTGGCAGTGCGTAACGGGAATAGGGGATAGGTGGAGAAGGGTTTGTGAGAATATTAGTCTTACGTCCGGGTTTAACGAAAAACCACGGCTTTGTTGTTTCCTAAAGCAATGTTTTGCTCTCTTTTGAGCCTGAGTTTTTACGTTCAGGATTGAGCTCGATATGCCTACACTGCAAGAGAGGATGTTGAGCAGCAAGAAGGCGTGACGCGGTTGTTGTTCCCATAAATTTCAAAAAGAATTTTAATGCTTATGATTTTCTTTTATTAGCGAATGTGTACGACTGTATACCGGCGCGTAACTATCCGAACTAAGTAGTTGCAGACTCACTAATATGTTTTTTAATGACAATTTAGAGGTTTATTTTAAAGAGAAAAAAACACTTTGAATTACTGGTAACTATTATCGAAAATTCGGATTAAAAACATGAAATGGGCACGATATATGGTGGAATATTCTGACTAAAGAGAGAAAGAAGAAGGATAGCAACTTATGATTTTTACTTACTTTTTTCTGCTGGAAACTGCTTACCCCTTTATGATTTGGAACGAGTTAAGAAATAAAATTTGAAATGAACACGTACAACAATTCGATTTCTTTTAAGACAAAATACGTCTTATTTCTCGAAAGATACAAAAGCTATGGTGACTGGAACGTATGTACGTAAAACTTAGAGCTTATAAAACGATTTGGTTGCTGCGAAAAAAATTGATGCGCTCTCCGGACCTTATATAGTGCACTGACTAATTGCACCCTTGCTTTCTTTCCACTCTGGTTCTCTCTTCCCCACGTGTCGTGGAGAGATGTAACGCGAAGGAAAAGAGGCACAGTTGCAACTCAATGTCGGGATGTTTTGTTCGATAAGGCGTCTGGTAATGCGGGTGATACGCGAGTCGCGGAGTGGACTATCACGCGATGTCAGAAACCGGGTGTGTTACGTCCGGTAAAATAGATGTGTTACGCCCAAACTTGGGTGTATTTTTAAATAAGAGGTTCGTGAGTCCTGGGAGTCAACCTCGCTCGTGAGTTCTCACTGTTCTAGAATGAAAATAAACTAAAGTTCAATTTGATATAAATTAAATCTCTTTTATTACACTTTTAGTACAATAGTGTACCGAAGCTTTAGTGTACGAAGTCCGGTAATAAGTGGAAATAAATGGTAATTGGTTTTATGTAGGTTTATTATATAAAATACAATAATTTATTACCAATACAATCTGCTGCCTTCTGGTAGATCGATGCGTTGTAATTTCAATTACAATTCTTTTCTATAACACTTGCTTTTATAAATTTACTATAAATAACTTATACGATCTGCTTACTAGACGAGTAAGGCTTACGATTACAATTTCAATAACTTATAAAATCTGCTTACTAGATGTGTAAGGCTTACGGTTTCAACTTCTCGATGTCGTAGAGGTACACGGAGTTCGCCAGGTTTCTTGTACGCTGTGACTAACTCGTGCGGCCCATGCGGAGGCTTTTTAATGCATAAGTAAATTAGGTTAAAGATGAGCCCGGTGACAGTAAATCGAGATCATCTTATTTTGCAATGTAAACTTCGTCAGTCGTATACGATTCGGCGATGGCATTGAGAAATGCTGACCTTAAAGGGAATATCGTACGTTGTTTTTCGCAAGTGTAATGACCTACTACGTCACGGCGCCGCATGAGCAAAATGCTGTGTTTGTAAAAAATTGCATTCCCGCTTTCATGTGTCAGGAAATCTCTGATATAAATAAACTTATAAAATGAAATTCTAAACTTTTATAATACGTTTCCGGACGTAACAAGTGTATAAATAGTTATTTGTGGTGGTTGGTTCGTGGGCTGCGATGCATTCGTAACGCCGGAATCCTACAGCGGTCTCCAGTCTCCGGTAGTTCGGCCGTAAGCGGCTGTGTGTCGATGCACCGAAGAAAGCCAAGAGTACCTTTACTCCTTGTTTCTACGCGTTTTCATACTCGACGAGAAGATAATAAGATAATGTAAGTGTTAAGCGTAAGTCGGGCGCTTACGTGTCGATTTCGGCAAACACTTACAGAAGTGCTGTCGGCGGCCGCGATCATACTGACATACTTCACATTTGATATACAATATTGCAAAAAAATAAAAGCTCTTTCGTAAGTAGGATACTACGTGGCGACAGATGCCACAAATAGATTAATTAACTTTAGTATAAATAAAAATTTTATTAGATTTACTATATATTATGTTATTGAAATGTCAATAATAATTATATTATCTAAAGATAATTATATATCTAAAGATAAACTTGCTATATTCACTGAATTTCACCCCACTTTAAATTGAAATAAAAAGAAAATTATTTTACTATTTTTGTGAAAGAATCGTTAATGAAAATATAAACTAATTTACTATCATTAAATTTACTATATTTAAATTTACTATATTTAAATTTTCTATGTTTTGGAAAAATTAAAAATTATTATTCATTAAATTTCTTATATTCTCCAAGATTCTCTTAATTTATTGTATTTTCACTATTTTTGAAACGTAAATTATAAAAAAAAAATTTCTATTTCTATTTTTTTGTGATTATTTCTTTATACCTATAGAGGCATGATGTAACAAACTGCTGAGAATTGTTCATTACATTAATTGTCATTATTTTTTAAAGATAATTAATCAATAAACATAAAATTTATTCTAATTTATTGTTAATTATTTTCACAGTTTCTGTTTAATTTATTTATTTTTTATTTTAATTATATAATAGTATGTTACATAATTAAATTTTTAAAATTTTCCACAAAAATACGGCCTTGTAAAGTTTATCAATTTTTTTCCAAATACATTTTGTGTAAATCATGCAAACGATACTGTGAAAAATATTACAAAGAACATAATCATTCAATAATAGCAGTAACCCGTTATGTGCACATAGACACCTTTACTTTGAGAAACAGCTCGATTTTTAGCTTTATTTATTTATTTATTTTTGCTCACGTGGCATTCTCAATCAACGTGGTTATGTATACGTGGCTTGACGAGACCTCTTAAATGCAAATGAATTCTTTATTTTCTTTCACAATAAATTTACTATCCATTACTATATTTTAATTTATTAGATTTTTAATTATTTATTTTTTTCATTAATAATGTATTACTTAATTATTTATAATAAAAATTGCGCTCCTCAAATGAGATTGAATACAAGCACATTTTTCACAATTTTTTCTTCACTTTGATTCTTAGATAACTCTTCTATAACTTTTTCTTTTAAACTTAATTTATCTTGTTCATCTTTATCCGACAAATAATTTGTCAATAATCTTTTACAGTGATACTGTTACGTGTGGAAGCATTCCACAGGCGAGTTTGATCATATAAATAAAACTGTGAATCAGCATTCGAAGCGTCGAGAACATTCGGTACTGCGTCACAACTATAGTGCTAGTCTATAAAAACTGCGAAATCGGCACCGATGGAATACTGAAGTTCCACGTGCAGCTGATCCCCACCTACGATTAATTAGGAAAGTGGAAAACACAGAAACGAGCATATAAAAAGCGACGGTAGCGGCGTCAAAACGAGAAAGGTAAATAAAGTACAAAAGAACATTAAATATAAGTTAAGGAGGAATTTATTGTTCAGTCCTCAACAAAAAAAGAGTGTACATAATAGGGTATTAATGTCCCGGTGGAGATCCACCTATACGATCATCAGTGGCCGTCTCTAGTTGTTCTTCGAGCTCGTCGATGACTCATACCAGCAGCGGGGCACGGTACGGGGCCGGCGTAGGGGCCTGTCATCCGTTGCTGGTACGAGGCCCTGCCCACAACCGCCCTGGCCTCTCGAGGCAATGTCAGCGTCAGGAACCCGCGGTTTCTCTTCATGCTCATGGACGCCAAAGTAGCAGGCCTCGGAACACAGCCACCGTTGAACTGTGTCGTCTGTTGCCGAGTAGAAGCTGTCTCGTCCACGACCGCCTTGGCCCCTTCTGGCGGTCCCCCTTCCATGGGATGCGATGCCGGAAGTGCGAACTGACAGTTCTGATGCTGGAATATACGGCGGCTGGCCGTCAAATGAGTAATCCCACTGACACTCAGAGCCGGTGGGAGATGCATGACGCTGTGGAGCCACTCGTGCCGGCCTTCCAGCGTGATAGCGAGTGACAGCGGCTATGATCGCTCGGCCACGAGGATTGCGACAGGATCCCCTGGTCATTTGGGGACCTTCGGTCTCGGCAATGACTGGCGAAGGAGAGCGCGAACGTTCACAGCTCGATGTTGGATTCGAGCCCATGATTCCACTACGTCCTGCTGGAAGTACAGGCTTCGCCATTGGGGACCGTGTTACGTCCAGGTTTGAATAAAACTCTAACTTATTGGGTCCTAGAAAGGAAATTGTTGTACACTTTTCAGACTGAGAATGGAATCTTAGTAGCTCGGGCTTGAGCTACATACCTGCACTAATAAGGGTGGAGTTTGGGCAACAAAGGGCTCCGCGACGCGAATTATCGGATTATATTTGTTTCAAAAGAATTTTTTTATTTAATTCACTAATATTTTTTTTTTATTAAAAAGTTAGAGAATTTTGATATATATAAAAAAACACTTTGTTTTGTTGGGAGACTAGTGTTTGAAAAATACGAATTTAGAACATGAAATGGGGACTATATTGAAAAATATTCTAGCTGATTGATATAGTAAAAAAATATAAGTTTAAAATTACTTACTTTTTCCTTTTGAAATGATCTCCACACGAGGATCGAACGCAAACTTGCTTTGCAGAGTAATGTTAAAGTTGAAAAATTGATAAAATCGCAGACAGATGTTCGAAAATAAGACACACGTATATAGGTCGGAAACTCGGAGTGAACTGAAGTGAGACTAAAAATTGAAGGTTAGAAATTGAACTAAGTTTGAACATCTAAGTGTTTGAAAATAGAAAACTGTAAATTAGAAAATTTTAAGTGTTACTCTTATGAGACCATCCGCTCGACTGACGATTTTGGGGATGAACGGTGGTATTCGTAGTCGACTGAGAAGGGATGCTTTCTCCTAAGCGTGGGTTAGGTTAGACTTTTGAGGAATGCTATTGGTCGCTCAGAGCTTTGAGACAACCCTCATTCAAATTCGAATACTGGGATTCGTTAATGAGGTCCAAATATGCAAAACCCTAATTATAACTTATTTAATAAACAATAAGTGAATAAACTTATGATTTCAGTGTTACACTTAGGACGTGACAAATAATCTATTTTAAGATAATGGTTTATCTAAAATAAGTAGTTGTTCATAACAAAATTTTAGTAAAATATGAAAGTAGGCGGAGTTAGTAAGAATTAAACGAAAAATTAACTAAAAATTGAATAATATTAATTTTAAAATAAAAATTTGTTAAAGAATTGATTGTTAATACAAAATTGTACATAATTATTATTAAAAATGTAAATATTTCTACTAGAATATCCATTATTTAACACTTCCAGGGTGGCTAATGCATATGGCAGTGTTTATAATATTTCAAACTTTAAATTAAAATTTGAATAAAAATATAAAATTTTGAATGTTACTTCTATTTTCTAAAATTTTAAGAAATACAACAGTCAAGTGTAAGAATATCTTTTTTGAGAAGCGTTTTTTAAAGTGCAAAAAAATGAAAGAAAGTAGCAATAGTTCATAACCCATATATGGCCGAATCCATCTAAAATCAGCTGGTCCGCGTATGCCTATGTCACCGATCATTTTGAAATTAAAATATTTATGTTCTTTTCCAAATATTATTTGGCACATATTTTTTTATTTTTTTGTTTCATCAAAATTTCATGTGTTCAGCGATACCGAAAAATTCCTAGAAAATCTTTACTTATTGTTAGAAAAAACATTTTTCAATGTAATTTTCAAACTACTACTATTTCACCAGTTTTTTAAGCTTTTAAGCCTGTAACACATAATTTCACTCAATTTTAAGCCCTTTTTCACGTCTTTTATGTTATTTAAAAAAAAATAAAAAATGCACGAGTTATGCACTTTTTACTGAAAAATGCACGTTTTAGAAAAATGCATTTTTCTCGAAAGAGCCATTTTTTTTTGCTCAATTTTTTTTTGTCGTGATAGAGAACGTAAATACCTATCTAGACGTATATGTGAGTTTCGCGGCATTTGCACTGGGATAGCGATCACTAATGAGATAATACACAAACAAATTGTTCACGCTTAACACTTATATATAGTCAATATTATTACAGTCAATATAAAGGTTTTTATCTTTGTGCGTAAGCAATATACAGGTATACATAAGCACGCAGTATGTACAAAATCCGTGAACGTATACACGCACCTCCTTGTATGCCTTTATACGCTCGATGTATTTTATTTTTTTATTTTTGTCTTTTAGATTTTTTATTTTTATAACTATCTTTGTTTTTCTGTTTCATTGTTCTTACTTTAGTAAGCGGACGATCAGCGGGCTTTGCTGTAAAACAATGTACTTTATCATTACATGTTTCTTTTATCCATAAATGAGTTTTTTGAATTCCATGATACTTCGGAGTAGCAAGCCAATCAACATTTTAAAAGAAAAGAATAAGTGATAAGTAATAAGTAAATTTATATATTTTCGAATAATATTAGAATCTTGATTTGCTCTTATATAAAATTATAGTTTACTGAAGTTTTCCTATTATTCATTTTACATAAAATGTTAAAAGTATAGGAAACAAGTGGTATGAAAAATGATCAATATTCAGCAAGACAAAAGGTAAGGAAACGTCTAGACAGATGGTCATTAGGCCCAGACAATTACAGTGTTTCCCTGGTTTCATTGTCTTTTGGCGCTTGGGAATGTTCGATGTGTATGCGGGAACCCTTAGTAACAGATGTTTGGGACCTTTTAACATATTACATAATACTTTATTACTGACCCCATGACATCATGCAATTCTGACAAAAAAAAATTTTAATTTTCCACTTTCCTCAATATAATTGTACATATCTTCAGTTGAACTATGTGTTTCAGTATCCAAATTAAATACTTGAGGGTCAATGTCATATGGTTGAGATATTTCTTTTGAAGGCACCGAAGGTTTTCGTAAAAAATTGTTATAACAAACATAATGGTACTGTAATTTTTTTGATCAAGTGATATACCTTCTAGTCGATTCAGTACTGCCATACAGACTTCCTTATTTCTTACACGGAGAGAAAAGTTTCGTATCGTTAACTGGAGACTTAGGCCACAACGGCCTGAGTGACTCGGATAGTAGGCATAAAGCTGGCATTACTGGAGTCTCCGGTAGTTTCTGCCTGAGAGTCAACAGTAAAGTTTATAATAGAAAAATGTATTACAATTATAATTAACTTACGTAAATCGTATATAAGCTATGGAAAGTTTATTTAATTGCGTACAAATGATGTTAGCATCTCCTAACCTCAAAAAAACATGCGACTGTAATGATTACGTTTACGAAGGACTCAGACAAAAACGGCCCGAGAGTTCGGCATTCGGCGCTTGGCTACATGCACTAACCTTGACGGATGAAAATAAGTTTATATTTATTCAAGTTTTCTCTCTGTGTATGGAAGCGACATTTAAAAAATTCTGATAAGTATATCATTGTTGTAAATTGCATACTTTATTATGGTAAGGGTCTAATACTTCATTGCAAATAAAACAATATTCATCAAAATGAAAATCATAAACATTTGGCGTTTACGAAGACAGTAATGAGGGTACTAAGGAATGTCCTTTTCTTTTATTTGCATTCAATATGTCAATGCCGATTAGCGCTTTATAAAAGTTTTATGAAAACTTTCACTTTCTTTTCCAGCACTGAAAAAAATTTGGTACCTGAACGCTCCCCTAAGTGCCAGTGAGGGAGCTCTTCCGTCCCTTTTCGAGGCGTCTGCTACACCACTCGTCGCCGCACGTCTCCTGCAGGGCAACAGATGTACATAACCTCAAGACGACCTCCGTCCTATACACAGGACGGCTGACGTGCCAAATTTTTTTCAGTGTACCCATAGTTTAAACTTTTCATCTTTTCTGCTTTCACTTTTATTTATAAATAAAAAAAACCGCTGCCAATTCATTGGCCCGTAGCTTCCTCGAACTTAATTTTCTTATGCCTTTAATGAATTTTTAATAACAAAATTCATAATTTTTGCAACAATTTGTGACATAACTATAATTAAATTCATTTATGAAGATTAAAAAGTACTAATTTTTAAATTATGTATAAAATATGAATAAAATAATAGGTATGATTTTTTTTTAAATTATGTGTGAAAAATAAATAAAATAATTGATTGTAACATTATCGTCAAAACCTTTTAAAATTCCTAAATAACCTTTACTTCAAATTATATTTTCTTTGTGAAATTTCACACATAGGGTACTTGTCTCTAGTAGTATGCCTGTCCGTATTTGTGTGCTCTTCCTGGAATTTCCGATCTAAGAAAAAGGTTCTAACCTTAAAAATGATAAATAGCTATTGCAAAACAAAAGCAGGTATACAACACACGCGCATCGGCACAAAGCGCATAGCGCATGTTTGTCTGTGATAAACGGACAGCTCTCCGCACTACATTAAAAACACACGTTTTACCTGAAGAGGGACATTCATTAAATAAAAAAAGATGTCCGAAACGTTGTGAATGTGAAATAAATTTGTTGTTTTATTTTTTACCATCTCTTACAACAAAATATTGGTAGTAACCTTGGCCATTAGTTGCAATCAACATTTAAATTTTTTTTGTTTAGAAAATATAGGTATTTTAATGCTCTTTCGAATGCTATCCATTCTATTCAAATATCTCGAACTTATCATTAAAAAAAAGCAAAAATCAATTTTGAGAAAATCGAAAATTCGAAATAAAACAAAAACGCATCGGCGAATCAAAAAACAAATTTTTAACCCGCCATCGCACAAAAAAAAAACAAAAAAATGAGACCTGTCCGATCAAAATCGATCGAGTAGAAGCTGAGATCCAGGCGTACACACACACGCACACACACACGCACACACACACACACACACACATCCATACATTTTTCAAAATTCATGTATTTTGATTCCTAGCACCTCGAAAAACAATTATAACATGTTTTTACAATAACTCAAAAAATTACTATCACAAAGCTTCCAATAGGTGGAAGCAAAATGTTTGTAGACCATTTGAGCGAACTTGAACGATATTATCTACATTGTTTTATAGCGGTTTGTCACAGAGATTTATCTTCCACTATTAAAACAAACTAAAAAATTATAATTTTTCTAATTACCAGCCAATTTAAAAATGATACGATATAAGAATTATAAATACATGAAAATCAATAAAAGTATATTCATTTTTACCTTTTTTAATTTTTAAATTTTCGTGTAAAACATTTAAAGCAAAGAAACACAATTATAGTTTCGTTTCAAAACATTTAATTCAACACCAATTGACATTTAAAATATTTTCTTTATGTGATGAGGAACACACACAGCCGTGTCTACACACATCGTTGTTTGTTTCCGACGATTCGACAGCGAAGTCGATGCACGGACACATACAAAATATGTGTGTGTGTGTGTGTGAGAGAGAGAGAGAGAGGGAGAGACCGAGAGATAGGGAGAGAGAGAGAGAGAGAGACGACATGAATATCGCGCGACGATTAGTGGAGAAGGGCCGGTAGTATCGGCATGGTGGTTGACGGCGCTGGTCGGCTAGCCGCCAAAGGTCGTGGCGCAGATCAGTAACAAAGATCGCTCCGCGCACACCATTGAGACGGGAGTCCACGCTCGACCTGCGACGTCAAGAGAGGGATAGCAGCGGCGACAGGAAGACCACGCCGAGCCCGGGCAGCGACAGTTCCTTGCTGCCGGGCAGCCAAGCCTCGCAGTGACCATCACTTGGGGGACGCCCTAACACCCGGAGCGGCGAGCGATGGCACCTCAGTCCAGTAGCTTCTCTTCCGAGGCAGGCGAGTAGCCCCAGATTTGGCTGAAGTGGCCCGCGCGAGTTATATGACCGCTGTATCAATCGAATGTCTCGTCACCTGCTGACATACTTGCAAGAAGTATAACATCAACATTACTATTGTGCAAAAGACAATGGATAATGGAATGTGCGTTACCAAGCAAACTCTCGCACCGGCGACGAGTCAGTCTCTGTCGGGTTTCCAACCTGTAACGACGTATTCATCTTAATAAAGCACTTTACTTTATATCGTGTTTAAATTAATTTACTTACGATACACAAAATCTTTGCGAGAGAGTAGACAAGAAGTCGTGAGCGCATGGGTGATCCCCTCTTTATAGAGAGCGGAGCCCTCGGGTTTCGATAACAAAGTCGCGCACCGGCGTGCACGTCCTTTGCGTACTCCAAGTTTCGTTTTTAATTGTCGGGTAAAAGTTGTTAAAGTCAGTAAATAAATCTAGAGTATGTTTGATGTGAATTCTCGCTATTGATTATTGCGCAAACCCTCACCTATCATTTCTCTCAGCACAGAAGCCAGCCTCCCATCGGCTTCGCGGCAAACGGAGCATCAGCTTCTGAATCCTGCTCAAATAAATAAGTTATACGTTGGTACTGGGAGGTAAAAATACAACGTTACATTTGTAAAACATGAATTTATGCATCCTTCTTATGTATGCTACTATTTATATTAACTTTAATTTCTAAATATTTATGAAAAATAAATTTAAGATAAATGATGATTTTTAATTTTAATTTTATTGATAGTATTATAACTATATATAGTACATGGTAAAAACACATATTTTAAAGGTAAAACAATATTGTAATAGAAAATATGCTGTTCATCTTAAACATATATATGTAAATTGAAATTTTATAATGCGAGGTTATTGAAATTATATATTAACTTCCTATTGCATTGGAGCACTTGGATTATAGCGATAGATCGTTCTATTGCAGAAGTATGTGCAGTAATATTTTCTTCATCCCATTCAGCATTCACAGTTACCGACTCTTTATTTTGTTGATTATTATTTTTGGATTTGATACATTTCGGCCACAGTTTTGATACACAACATTTAAAAATCATGGAAAAAAATGAAGTACTTCAATTTTATGTAAAACATGAAATATTGCAATAGTGCCAATAGTATACATGACATATTGAAAGATGCTTTGAGCCGTGATCAACCATGTGCGGTAGTTATTTATTTATTTATTTCTTTATTTCCAGAGTAATGTATATACACAATATTTCTACAATATGTTACATTACATTGCGTACAGTAACCCTGAAAGGAAAATGAATTTCCTGCATTCAGGTCCGGATTCTTAACGTAATAGAAGTGTAATTCAATGCAAAACGCGTTTCTTTTGGTTGTTTTGGTGAGAGCGTATGACGACGACGATTGCAGATCCGTCGTTGACACTCGGAGCGACGTCTCTTCCGACCTGTAGTATCAGAGTGCAGTAAATGGCTCAAGAAAAAGCTCCCATGAATAATGTCATGCAAGAGATATTAAGATATTTTCGGTATTGATTGGCAAAATATACCAACTAAAACCGTTACTCAATGCCAAAACAAAATTAGTGTGTAAATTAAAATACTTTCTAGAACAGCCTTTATCGTTTTTGTATTTTATCAAACGAAGATGGCAATTTTCTTGCAGGCTATATCTATGAAGGACAGAAGTTATCTTACAAATTTTTAAATCATTTACAGATGTACAAGTATTTACATCAATTACATTATACTCTGTAAAGTTCAAATCAACAGCAACAGGATGATTTTTTTCAACCTGTACCTGCTGGGCGATGTAGGCAGCCCATTTGCCGTAAGTACTTCACCATCCTTGTCGAAAATTTAAAGAATTGTTGTAAAGAAAATTAATTTTCCAACAAGAAAATTCAGCATTCATGTAATATAACGAACGGCTTATCACGTGAACAAATTATCGTGCTTGGACCCCCGATGGAGACCGGATATAGGTGATAGCCCGATCCAGAGGAGCAGCCCTATGCAAGCACACGAAGTTCTTCGGCTCCCTGTCATGGAAATACTCGCGTCCAGCAGATATCGTGGCACAAGTACGCCAAAACTAACAAGTACTTAAATGCTGCTCTTAGTAATAGTGAACAGACTCCTGAGGAACACTCCCGTGAAATGCGTACTAACAGCCATGGCCTTGAATAATAAGAAGAAAAAGCGCAATACACTGACAGCGTTTGTTAAGTGAACAATTAAAGGAAACATACGAGAAAAAGAGAGAGAGAGAGAGAGAGAGAGAGAGAGAGAGAGAGAGAGAGAGAGAGAGAGAGAGAGAGAGAGAGAGAGAGAGAAATACTTTTTTATATATATTTTTAAAATAATTTGTGTGTGTGTGTGTGTGTGTGTGTGTGTGTATATTATATTTATTATTATTACTATAATATATTTTTTATTATTATACATTTATTACATTTTAGTGTATATGTGAAAGGAATGATGGTTGAAGGTGACGGTTATATTTAAATTTTCATAACTCTGTAAAGGGCTGATTTGATTATCCTCGAAAGTGAGACGTTGTCTCACGATGTCCCTTCTTTGTAGGGGAATGCGTGTGTGAAGACGTCTCCTTATGGCCACCTCCTTGACTTTATCATTATCGTTATCATTTTCGATCATGTGCAGACGCTGTCTCACACGCTCTTTCTGCTCCAGCATCACTGACTGGCGGAGATGTCTTGTACGTGGTGTTTTCATCGGACTGTATTCTCAATGGTCTCTTTTGGTTGTTTTGGTAGTAGCGTATGACGACGACGAATGACGCTCGGAGCGACGTCTCTTCCGACCCATAATGTCAGAGTGCAGTAAATGGCTCAAGAAAAAGCTCCCATGAATAATGTCATGCAAAAGCGAGATGGTGCGAGCGACTGACTTTTAATATATAAGTAGTGTGGAGCTACCGAACCGAGAGATTAGCATAACATACTTTTACCGCTCCTTGTCCTAACACCAAATTTTTAAATCACGGTTGGCATGATGGCGATAGTACGGGTGAAGTGCACACTCTTCCACCTAGCCCACTGAAGATTGAGGAAACCCTTCATCGTGAATTGGCCAGCGTAATACGTGCCCGTCGTCATGGACGACTGGCCTGCGGTCGGGATACCGATGGCCCAGATTACCAGGGCGGCGTCGCCTAACTCACAGCTGAGGAAGATACCGCCTTTGTAAAGATCGGTCTCGAATGAATTCGTGTTGTTCTGCGAATAATGAGTTTTTAATTAAATCAATGGTTCCAGTAGAATTATTGAAACTTACCTTAAATATTTCTTTTCGACACTCCCGTGCGCAAAGTTCGATTTCCCGCACGCTCGGCAAAAAGCGTGTGCTCGAAATCGAACTTTCCACACGTCGTATCAAAAAGTTCTGTATGATACATGTGCGGGAAAGAGATTCTCGTCTCGTGTGCCTTTCCACCCTCGCTTCGCTCGAGTGTAAACGTCACATGAGACGAAAATCTACTTTCCCGCACTAGTGTCGTAATGTACTATTTCCTTCCGTGAAGTTATTCATTTCACAAAGGTCGAACTAGAAATCAATTAAAATATTATTATTACTTAGCATATACTTTAACCAAAATTAAAAAGTAATAGAATAAAACGATTACTAAAATAAATTTTATTAATTTTCTAACCTTCTATTGGAAGGAGCAAGTAAAAGTTATACACCTTCGGAATTTAATCTGATGGACACCGTATGTTTGTATTAGAAGGGTGCGTAAAGTATCCAAAATTTCTAAACTGTTCATCTTCATTTTCACTTTTTATATGTCTTTTCTTTAACTGTCGGTGTTAAATCCCAGTTAATTTTTTATTGAAATTTTATTTTTATTTACTGTGTTAACAATGAAAGTGATATTACATAATTAAGGTTGTGTCAATTTGATCACACACTTGATACAAAAGCTTCTACCTTTAAAACCTTCGGGGTAGTCACAGCGAACGGCAGCGATGTCATTCTTCTTGAGGATGAGCTGGAGACGGCCGGAGGCGATGTCGACCTTCTTGAAGATGAGCTGGAGACGGCCGGAGGCGATGTCGGCCTTCTGGGAGATGAAGCTGAAGTTGGTCGGAGGCGATGTCGACCTTCCGGGAGATGAGCTGGAGACGGTCGTAGGTGATGTTGGTCTCCTTGAAGTTGATGCTCTTGGGGTCTGATGCTCACTGCCCGAGCCCACGCGCGAAACGCTCTCGGACAGGCCGAAAGAATGCAGGCGCACAATCGCGTTCTCCTCGGCGGCTGGTCTTATCGTCATTGAGCAGAGCAGTCCGGCTGTGTCAGCACTCTCCCGGCGTGAGAGCGCTGGACAGCGGACACCTACATCCGCCGAGTAGAACTCGCTTGCGAGAGTACGTTATAAAAGAATTATTTTTCGTAGGAAATACATAGGACGTAACAGTCGGGTAAAAACTAAGAAGACATTTAAAAGTAACGTATCTTAAGAATTTATTGATTTCTTGATTGGTTGCAGTTGCGAGCGCGTTCGCACTCGGCAATACTCATATTTCGGTTTCAGGCATATAAGCCGCTTTGCGCGGTCCAAGAACCGGTCGATAAGCCATTGTCAATTGTTAATTACTGTAAACGAATCCTTCTATTGTTCTTGCGTGTATAAGAAGGACCGCTGCGTCGGTCTGTCAGTTTAGTAAGCCGTCACTCCGCCCATGTAAGCTTTGATCGTAATAAAGTTTTTTTCCACCTCCAATCCCTCCGAGTTCGTGCCTTAATTATCTCGATTTTACGACAAACTAAAGTAACTATCCATTTTTTCAATCTTTTTGATTTTTCATATGATAAACAATACAATACGTCTGAGATGAAGGCAATTTGTCAAATCAGAGGAAATGTTTGTCATTGATCTAGATTTATAATTTCTTGAGCCATTACATGCTGCAGTATAGCCACTTTATCACTTCCTCGAGAATAAATTTTCTTACGCGTTTCGATAATTCACGCAGATTAGCAAAAAGATATTTTTCGGCTACATACGTGCTGATGATTCCGGGTAGATGTTATTAACATTGCCTTTTTCAATATTATGTTTCTATTGTCGTACTGTTGATCAATTTGTTAGGAGCAATTGTGGTTAGTACTGTATCTACAAGAAAAAAATAATTTATTTTACATAAACTTACATTCAACTATATCACTCGTACTATTATTTTATCTAGTACTATCGGTAGTGTTTCCTATAATTTAGGCTTTTTTATTTGTATGCCAGTAACCATTTTAACGCTTGTTATCTTAATTTTTGCATTGTTTTTTTTTGCGGTGATGTTGCAGCTGAAATAAAAAATAATATTGTTTGTGCATTATTTTGTTCACTTACATTTTGTAGAATGTGAATCTATTAAACAAATGTCACGCTTTAGTTTTTTAAGTCTCCTTGACGTAGCGGGTGGGGAGACCACCTGTGCAGGTAGAGGAAGCACCTGCCGAAAGTGGGTGGGAGTATATACTATACTAATAGTTTATATAGTTTTCATGTAATTAAAAAAAATTAAATTTAACCACTTTAAAACTTAAAAAAGTGATTACTAAGGTCATAAAAACATCAACTTTTGGATGTTCATGAAGAGGGAATGTTAGACTCCTTCTAATCTATTAAGGATGTACTGGCTATAAGGGTCCCTGCCAAATGCTTGTGAATTCGATAAACTGCAATAATTAATTCTATGCGATAATTGAGAAAATTTATAAGTTCTTGTGGGTGATTCAGGAGTACAATACGAATATAATAAGCTTTGAAAATTGGAAATCGAATAAAAATTGTCAAAGTTCTGCTATTTTTACAAAAACAGAGTCATTAAGTAAATTTTTAATACTGAAAACGACAAAATGCCAAACTTTTAATTTTCATTCAATTTTTAATTTCTAAAGCTTATAATATTCCTATCGTGATTTGTAATCACGAGCATTGAAAATCGACTATTTATCCTACATAATTTGTTATTGCAGTTTATTTCTCGTACAGTTCCTGCCAAAAGTTAAGTGACTAATAATATAACAACAATAGCAAATTATGTAGAATAAATAGACAATTTTAAATGCTCGCGATCGATTACAAATCATGACAGGAATATTATAAGCTTTAGAAATTAAAAATCGAATGAAAATTAAAAGTTTGGCACTTTGTCGTTTTCAGTATTAAAAATTCACTTAATGACTCGGTTTTTGTAACTATAAAAAATAGCAGAACTTTGTCAATTTTTATTCGATTTTCAATTTTGAAAGCTTATTATATTCATATTATACTTCTGAATCACTCACATGAACTTAAATCTGGTCAATTATCTCATACAATTAATTATTGCAGTTTATAGAATTCAGAAACTTTTGGCAGGGATCTTAAAGCCAGTACATCCTTAAATAATGTGGTGAAAGATTATTCTAAAAATCTTATTATCTTATGAAAAATAGCTTTGAAATTACAGGGCACTCACACACATATGATATATGAGAGCACCTGTCGATAGTGAGCGGAAGTGTACTACTAATGATTCATAAGTTTTTATGTAATTTAAATAAAATTAAATTGTACCCCTTTAAAACTTAAAAAATCGATTAAGATAAAAATATTCGTTCAACAGTACACTACCAAGATAATCCTGTTGAATCTACATTTAAAAAAGAAAAAGAAACGCTCTTTCCCATTCGTATCAACCCATCCAACAACGCCTTTACAGTCTCCGTGAAACCTCATCGCCATTATCACCAGCACGCCCCCTCGGAATTGGCTAACGTCGTCGACGACCGCAAAAAAAGTTAGCGACTAAGCAAGTAACTCCTCTCTTGTCCCTCTCCTTACTCGTATCTCCCTCCCGCGCCCGTTGACGGGCCGCGAACGGGCTCGTAACATTAATTTCTATGGACCGCAGATTAGGCGAGATTAGGCCACCTGTCCTTCCGCAATTCCCCCGTCGTCGTCGGCGACGACGACTACGCCCGTGTAGGTGGAGAGGGAGTGGAAGAGAGACGTGATGGTCGTTGTGGCGGACGGCTAAGGGTCCCGGTGCGAGGATTTCACTCCGAACTTGATTTCCGCTGTGCCGGCGATGATGCGCCGATGGCTCTTGCTCGGTACGACTTTGATTGGCTGACTAGTGTATAGCAATTGGCGTTACGTGTGATTTTAAGTGAGAACCGAAAGGGTGGAGGATGAAAAGGTTTGTTCGAAATGGGATTGGTTTCTTTGGCTCAAAAATGTGGTTGAAATGTCATCGAAAAATGCCGGGTTTAAAAAAATTGTTTTTTTTGCCTTCTCACAGAGGAAGCTTTGTGACGATGAAAAAAACATTTTCAAGAAAACATGTTTTGATCACTCATCTGGAATCGGAATACACTATTTTTTTAAAAGTGCGCGCGCGCGCGCGCGTGTGTGTGTAATGCTGTAAATTTGTGAATTTTTATCCGATTTTCTTTGAACACAGCTCAAAAGTTTTGTTTTCCTTTCAACATTTTTGAAAAATAATAATGTTGTGAATTTTTTGCACTTTTTCAAATTATTTTTTCCGACTAGGTTGGAAATGCTTTGATAAGCAGGCAACGTATGTATTCGACGATGTCAATATCGCCATTCTTTCAGCTTGTGTTACTTCTTTTAGTACAAAGATGTCTTGCGCCAGCGGGAGGAAAGGAATGAAATTTTCTTAGGGGTTCAGACGAGTTTGTTGATGAAAATGAAACTTGACTCACTCTGAGAGTGTCTGCACTGTCATTTCTCTCCATTCTAAAAATAAGAAAACAGATAACAATGATTTGTATTCAGATTCAAAAGGATCCAGAGGTAACAACTAAACTATCGATAAAAGGAAAACCTCTATTCAACTTTCCAAAACAAGCCAAAAAATACAAAAGAATTATTTATTTAGAAGCAAATGGATAATTAAGGGAATTATCAAATCCTGTTTGAAGAAAGAAAAAAAGTATAAAAGATTAAGACAGGATCTAAGTACACGAAAAAACAATCTGAAGCGCGGGTTTACCGAATTTGGTCGAAAAAGGTGCCGCCCTCTGAAGTCAACGCGTCTACTCACATCTAGTATCTAGCTACCTATGCACCAAGAGAGATGGTAGAGCAGTGTTCGTGCGAGACAGCGTGAGGGTTAGTTTGTCATTCGAAATCGGGAGCGTCGCTCTCCCGATCTTGATGTGACGCCGCATACGGAAGTTCGGGGTACCCGCGCTTTGGATTAGGAAAATATATCTTGAAAACAGTTTCATTGTAAATAAGGATAATGTTTATGTTAATCATATTCAACGTTGTAAATTAGAAATTAATGATCATTTAGATGCTTTAAATTAGGATATGTTATGTACACCATGTATTTTGTTACGACTGAAAAATAGTATTTTTATAGGAACTTATATGTATGGAACTTTATAGCCAACATGTACTGATTCTAAATATAACTTGTACATATAAATGAAGAAAGTAGTAAATTACTGCTACGTATGTAAAGTATATTTTTCGTATGAGTATGACATTTTGAAATTATCAACAGAAGAATCTTTACCTTACAAATTGTCGCTTCCGAACCAAATGGCTTTATCTGGGAGTCCAGTTGAAAAAGGCGTTATATTGAAGTTAAGTTAAAGAATCGATGGCGAATTAAAACACTAGTAAATTAACAAAATGAAGGTCGATTCATTCATTTCTTTTTTAACTGGACTTCCAAATAATGCCGTTTGGTTCGGAAGCGACGAAATTATAAAACTGCTGCCAATTTTTCGACACGTGGCTTCCTTAAACTAATGTTTTGATTCCTTATATTAATTTTTTATGTTAATAATTAATTTTTTCATGACAATATTAGTTTATGAAGATCCGGAATAAAACTATTATACAATATATAAAAACGTATATAAAATATATGAAATTTTTTTTATGAGAAAGCAAGCTGCAAAATATATGTTTACGTTTTGCCAATTTTTTTTTTCGAAACTTACTTATTGGAACGCCAAGAATATCTTAACTTACTTTTTCAAACTACGCTATGTTTTGCTTTTCTATAAAGTAGTTTAAATACTTACATATGAGTTCCTAATTTTTCATTTTTGCAATAGAAGGTGTGTTGCAATTATTAAGCTATATGAATAGAAACATTCTATTGAATATACGATTTATGATCTCATTGCTTTTTTTTCTATTTTTCCAGCAATAACAAGAAGTAATTTTATATCTAAAGCATACACATATGAAAATGGAAACAGGTCACATCAAAAAAAGAAAATCAATGCACAGGGAGTAATTAAATTTTTATTATCCTCCAAGCCAATCATTAAACACATTGCAACTCAAAATAAACTCTCTTCCCTCCGACATTACGATCTCTCTTCATCCCTCAATCTCTCTTACATACACGGATCGACGTATTCGTTGAGGCAGGGTCTCTGACGGATGGGCTCAGACGGTCTGGGCCTGGACTGCATCCTTAGAAAGCCATGGGTTGCGCTCTGGCTGCTCTGGCTCGAGCTGTGCATAAGCATACCATCGATGTCTAAATGACCAGGCCTGCTGTCGACTTGCTGCATCATGTCACCGAAGTTCTCGAGACGGCCACCACGAGGCTGATAATAGGACTGCTGACGGACTGGCTGGGCTTGGTATCCCTGATTGTAACCGGAATTGTAGTCGGGATTGTAGTTTTGTTGCTGGGGTGCACTGACATAGCTGCCTGATGGGGCTGCTACGGCTGGAAAGTCGTCGTCACAGAATAGAACACAGTTGCGGTTCGGTGCCGCGAGGATGGCCGGGGCCAGGGTCAAGACCAACAGAACGGCGGCGAGTGACATGGTTAAGTCGTTGGTTGAGTAATCTGTGAAAAGTAAAAAAGTGGTTGATCATTGTCTTTTATTGTTATTTTGAGATAGTTTTCAATCAATACATTATTTCCTTATTGTATAATGATTAGTACATAATATATTTGATAATACTTTGGGAATATAAAATATTTAAACAGTTTTACGTAATTCAACTTAGCAATCTTGAACCTTGATATTTAAATCATATATCATAAAATAGTGATGATTACATAATCAAAGTAGTAGTGGATAACATTATCTTAATCGATGTACACAAAAAGTATTGCGTATGTTGTTACAAACAATTATAAAAACATCTTTTCCTTTCATATAACGTGATGTAATTCTAATAACGTAGTACAATATTTTTGTTTTCATCCATATAATATAACCATGTTACACACACACACACACACACACACACACACACACACACACACACACACACACACACACACACACACACACACACACACACACACACACGCACGCACGCAAGCACGCACGCACGTACACACACACACGCACGCACGCACGCACGCACGCACGCACGCACGCACGCACACACACACACACACACACACACACACACACACACACACACACACACACATATATATATATATATATATATATAAGTGTATTTTGATTATGAAAATAGGATTTTTCCATATATAAATTTTAGTAATCGGTTAAAATATGTCAGAGTCAATAACAAATTTATATGTCTATATTTAAATGTTTAAATAAGACTAAATTCTTATACTTTTCTAATAATATAGAAATAAAAACTAATAATTTTTATGATTGGTGTAATTTTTCTATATTGGTTCACGATGTTTGCGATTTCTTAATATACTGATAGTGTTATTTTGGCACGTGTAGACCTTGGGCTAAGATATTTAGCGAGAGAAACGTTTCACAATCTATGTAATTTTATCTTGTTTCAAATTTTTTATATATTTTCATAAAATTGACTTACTTTGTCAAATTATAATTCTTAAGTAATGTTATCTGTATTAATAAGGGTTAAAAAAAATTTATTCAAATCAATAAAATTTAAATATAATTGGTTAAAAATTATATAACGCTATAAAGTAGCTGAAAATATGTATATTTTTCGATATTTTGTTTAATTACTTAGATTGTAAAATAAAAGGTATTGTACATAGGCTTGTTTTTAAGTATTTTAGAAATTATTAAGTAGGAGCATATAAATTCGTTTATCTGCTTGTTTCGTTGTTGCAGGACAGTGATAAGAGGCGAAATTACATATAATCAGTGAAGTATCTGTATGACAACATTATACTGGTTATTATTCGTATTTGAGTAAACCCAAGTCGAACAATACTAAGCAAACCACTAAGTGCAAGTGCAAAGAAATAGCAATCACGAAGTAGAACACTTTTAGCAATTGTTATTGTAATTATGTAATTAAATTAGGGTTTTTTTTTAAATATAAGTACTTGGTATTACTAAGTAAGTATATATGAAAGCCTCTATTGATATGGTGTGCACAATTAGAATTCGAAAGAAAACTATTGACTTGAATTAAATGTAATAATAAAGAGCAATAATTATTTATAAGAGAATATTAAGACTATTTACTTATTCATTACTAATTCAATTAAGAGAGAGAATCAAAATTATAAAAGATATCTTTAACAATTAAGCGCTTTCTAACTTGACTACTGACTTACAAACATGAAGGAACTATTGCAGTTTTAAAATTATAAATATTTCTAAAAATTTATGTGGAAATGTACACTGAGAAAAAAATTGTGTAATTTTTATAATTGTTATAGGAAAATTTACTATACTGGAGGAGAATCTCACCACAAGATGTCAGTTTAATAGTTTTTATAAAACAGTATAGTAATTTTTAGACTTTCTCGAAAAATTTCAAAAAAAAATTTTTTTCACCGATTTTATTTGTTTTATTAAGAACTTATTAAGAATAAACAGATATGATTAAATAATATTAAATTTAAACGATGAAAAAAATCTTGCCGGAATGGGAAATCGAACCTGGGCCTCCAAATTGACAAGCGAACTTCTCACCATTTGCGCCGTTGATCAACACTTACATGCTCTAATTCGAATCGTCTACATATGTTACAGTATAACAATACTTATAAAAGTGAATTATTCTTACCAAACTTTAAAAACAAATTGGATATTAATCTATGGATAATTATTTAAGTGTTGATTAAAGTAATTAATAAAAAAACGTATCTATACTATATCTAAAGCAAGTTTTCTTCAACAAAATTGCAGGTTAGAACGAGTCGGCGAAATGTTATGTTGTTTTGATGGTAGCGCGCATGCGCAATGCAGTGCATACTCCTAAATTACTATACTGTACAGGAAAAATTTTTATCCAATATAATAAAATTTACTAGTTTTCTAGGTAAAATTTATATTAAAGTTTTTTAAAATTTATGAAATCTAATTTTTATCATGCTGTTTAGTAATTTTGTCTACTTTTGTATAATAACTTTTATTAACTTTTCGTAATTTTTTTCATACTTTTAGTGTAAAAGTTATTAGACTTTTACTAAATATCTCATTTGTGCGATCTTGTGGTAGGATTCTCTGCACAGTATAGTAATTTTTCCTATAAGTATTGTAAAAATTCTAAAACTTTTTTCTCAGTGTAGATTTTACAACTCCACCACGAATATTATTACTCATTTGCCGAGTAATGATTTTTCGTTTTCTTATTAACTCTGCAAAAAAGTCACTTTACCTTTTAAGTAGCAAGCAACAGCACCGGCAGTAGCACTCAAACTGATCCAATTCGGACGACTCGCAAAAATTTATGTCAAAAGGTCAGTATGACATCATTCAAGCTCGTCTCTCCCTCCTCTGTAGCTTACTTTTGAATTTTACGTTTTTTAGATAACTAGAATCTCTTCTTACTTTTACTTGTGACCTATTTATCTTCCGATTCTTTCTGTTTTTTTCTTTCACGCTTTTCGGCGAGACCAGTCTATCGCTATTATCAGTTTCATCGCACAGATAGGATAAAGCGACGGCGCCATTCATTTTCTTAGCATCTGAAAGCGGATGTCTACTGGCCAATCTCAGCTATTAGAAATACTAATAAATACTTTTTTAGTAGTTTCATAGTTAGATATAATGTATTTTTAACAGTTGGTTATTAGGTATTTACGTTGATAACATACACCTTTTGCTTTCTCAAAACTTTGTAATGGTAAAATTTTTTGTTAAATTGCAATCTCATAAAGATCATTGAGTCAAAATCTGCATTTTTGTTTTTGGAAAATGTCTGCGTGACTTATTACTTGGATCCTGTCTCTATCTTTTATACTCTTGCTTTCTCAAAGAGAAAGCTTTGTAACGATGAGATTTTTGGAATCGAAGATTACAATGAATTTCAATGTTTCGGACCTCCCTGAGTCGAAATATGCAATTTTTCTGAACGCACACACACACACACACACACACACACACACACACACACACACACACACACACACACACACACACACACACACACACACACACACACACACACACACACACACACACACACACACACACACACACACACACACACACACACACACACACACACACACACACACACACACACACACACGCTAGGGGTGGTACCCCCCTACTCGATTCGCTAGTCAGCCCCCAACTTTGTGAAAAAATAAGTAGCTTTCTTTATTTCAATTCACATGTTTTTCATATGTTTTATGAATTCAAACATTTATTTAAACGAAAAAACAGTTTTCCACGTCACCTTTGAGGTACTGTTATCAGATGCGTTGGATTTTTATTTAAAGTGGTATACTTCGCCAATAGCCCTACGTAACCACTTTTTCCATTTTTATTATTTAAATAGTTAACACACCACCGTTAACATGGTTAACATGTAAGATTGATTTTGTAAGATTATTATAGTATCTGATAATTTCTAAAATGATATAGATTTGTCGATACAAAAATTAATATGGATGAAATACCTATTTCTGATTTAAAAGATTACACACCACTGTTAACATGGGACTTTAAAAAAATTATTGAAAGGATTATTGAAAGGATTATCGAATTTTAAAAGGATTATTAAATGCATTGGAGCTATAGAAAAATTGCACACAATCATTTATAACATTAATAAACGATAATTTATCAAAAATATGAGGTTAGAACTTAAACATGAAAGAGAAAAATCATTTCTATAGATAGAAGTTCTGTAAAACAATATAGATTTGTTGATAAAAAAATTAATATGGATGAAATACTTATAACTGATTTAAAAGATATACATAAAGCAGAAGGTACAATAAGTTGATCAAATGGTCTTTCCGTTATTATTTCCATCTGGAGATTTAGGTTGGAGTATTGGATATTTGA
This sequence comes from Torymus aiolomorphi, assembly GCA_036365515.1. Taxonomy (NCBI): domain Eukaryota; kingdom Metazoa; phylum Arthropoda; class Insecta; order Hymenoptera; family Torymidae; genus Torymus; species Torymus aiolomorphi. The sequence goes on along the minus strand of CM070875.1, from coordinate 204,651,405 downwards.
AAAAACCAAATGCAAAACCAAATGAAAATCTTACTGCATTACAATACTATTTGCACCGATTAGCATATAGACCAAACTGCAAAATTTTTAATCCATTATTATATGGCGGTAGATTAATTCAACAATTTTTTTTACATGCTTATATTATTGTAGAAAATAATAGAATGAATTATTTTAGAAGTGATCAAAAAAATTTACGTCTAGAATGTTATTAAGGCTTATTATACCACGTAATAAATAGCGCTGTTAATATTTCATCAAATTTTAAGAGTAAAGAAAAACTCGGAAATCTCTTTATATTGCCAGCTACTTATATACACTGAGAGAAATATCTAGAGATTATCGCGTGGAGTTTTTTCACGCTAATATTGCAAGAATCACGCCTGCTTTATTCGCGTGGCTACTAGAAATATTCACATGCACTCGTTCCTAGCGAAAATCGCAAGAGCGCCACGGAATTATCCCGGGAGGTTCCTTGCAAATAAGCATGCGGCGCGGTGGGGAGAGCGTCATAGCAGACAGCTACACTGCGGGCGCGTGCTATTAGCTTTTCTCATTGGTCATCATAGGCGCGCGCGCTCGCTCCCAACCAATGAGAGAAGCGAGTACGTCTGGATGTAGACACAGCCAAGGCGTGAACGATTCCCCAACTTAATCGCAAGGAACCTCCCGGGATAATCCCGTAGCGCTCTTGCGATTTTCGCTAGGAACGAGTTCATGCGGATAACGCGGGGGGTCTTGCGAACATCGCTTGAGTTTCTCGTAAAAATCGCAGGTTAAAACGTCCTTGCGATACACCTAAGAGCGCTCTTCCTCCAATTCCTAGTTTTTTCTCTCAGTGTAGGTAGTCCAAGGTATATGCAGCAACACTATCAGGATGCTGTGGCTATAATGAGAAAAATGGGAAGACCTGATTTATTTATAACGGTTACATGTAATCCTAAATGGAAAGAACTTAAAGAAATTTTAACAAAATTTCCACGAAATACTACTCCAAATGACATTCCCAATATTACCGTTAGGTTGTTTCATGTAAAATTAATGTTATTAATTGATGATATAAATAAACATAACATATTTGGTGATGTTATATCATATATTTATACAATAGAATTTCAAAAACAAGGCCTTCCTCATGCACATATTCTTGTAACATTAAGGTGATGTGAAATACCGACATAATTTCCAAACATGGATATCTCATGAAAATACCAATAGAATCATCCAAAAAAAAAATCTGAGTATAGTATTAACATATACGGAGCGCTTGACGTTCGTGTTTTTCCAAAAAAATGATGAGAATTTATTTAATTAAATAAAAACCGTATTGTCGGTAAGTAGGAATCTGCAATTAAGCTACTTTTCAAACATGGATATCTCATGAAAATACCAATAGAATCACCCAAAAAAAAATCTGAATATAGTGTTTACGTGTACGGAGCGCTTGGCATTTGTCTTTTTCCAAATAAACGTTTAAATGTTGATTTAAAAAATATTGAAATTCACGGTTTCACATGACCTTAAATCCAAATGATAAATTATTATCGTCTGAAACAATTGATAAGTATATATCTGCGGAAATTCCATCTATAAAAGATGACGAAAAACTACATAAATTAGTTATTAAACATATGTTTCATAGCCCTCATACTAATCACTCACCATGTTATGTTAAAAATAAACCAATATATAAAAAAAAGTTTCCAAAAACATTCACTGATTTTACAAAATTTCAAAAAAATGGTTATCCAGAATATAGAAGAAAAAATAATGTTTCAGAAAACTTAACATATAAAATTAGAAATAACCAAAAACCAGTTTCCGTAGACAATTCTATGGTTGTATCATATAATAGTTTTTTATTAAAAAAATATAAATGTCACATAAATGTTGAGTATTGTGCTTCGATTCAAAGTATAAAGTATATTTTTTAATTATATTCATAAAGGTTGTGATAAAGCACTTTGTAAATTAAAAAAAAAATAAATACAGATAATAAAACAGATGTACATGATGAAATTACTCAATTTATAGATGGTAGGTATTTGAGTCCAATGGAAGCCGCATGGAGATTACAAGAGTTTCCTTTATGTGGTAGGAGTCACACTGTAATACGTTTAGCAGTTCATACTGAAAATAAACAAAATATAATTTTCGAAGAAAATAAAGAGGAAAAAGCTTTAGATAAATGGAAAACCACATTAACTTCATGGTTTGAATTAAATAAAAAAGATGATAATGCAAAAAATATTAAATACGTAAGGGGACAAGCCATGGTTAGGGGGTCGAAAAATCGATTTTTTTTTTTATTTAATATTTTGATAGCAAATTTTCCGCTGAATACGATGCTTCCAACCGTATTTCAAAATTCAATTTCGTTTAGAAAATACAGCTAAAACCGTGAAATTACTTTTTTGCATATTTAGTGATTTTACTCAAAATATCACTTTTAGATATTAATACTATTGTTAATCTTATATTATTTTATACTTCACAGCATACACGATACAATACTAAATGTATAACGTAATGTACATTAACATTGTAGAAAAACTTAACTTGAGGTATAAATCTCGTGTATTTTACTCTTAGGGCTCTTGCACGAATAAAGGAATACCGAGTAATAACGGCTGACAAACAATCACAAGTGAGTTTTAAAAAGACTTGTTTCTTTTTGAAAGAATAAGAAGGAACACGTCTTTTTAAAACTTGCTTGTGATTGGCTGCCAGGCGTTATTCCTCGCTATTCCTCCATTCGTGCAAGAGCCCTTACTCTCCTTATAGAAAGGTATTATACGTAAAATACTCATAGGTGGTTCAAAATCCCAGCTGCATGTTTATGTTGTTTCAGCGCCACGGTCGCTGGAATTTAAATTGAATTATTTTGAATGTAATTGAATCTGCATTTTTCAATGCAATTTATTTAGTAAACAAACATTTTTTCCTGATTATAAGCTATTATACGCTCTAGAGCAGTGTGTGGAAAATTTTTTAAATTTTGGCCTGTAGGTTAGCTACATTGTGCAATTAAAACTTGCTATATTTTTAAGTGTTTTTTTCGGAGTGACTTTTGTGTATCAATTTAATTTTGATACGTAAAGTAGTGATTTGTGAAAAATCATGAATACAGACAAGAGAGGTCGAACACCAGGACCATCTACAAAGAAGAGAATATTTGGAAGAAAAAAGAAACATAAAGGATTTAGAAGAAAAGTAGAAAATGCCCCATCACTAAAGAGAAAAAGAAGCACATCTGCAAGCAAAATTTCAGAATCAGATATATCTAGAAGTCCAGCAACAACAAGAAACAGAATAATAGATATTGATATTTTGTTTCATGAACTTGAAAAGTTAATTGTTTGTGCTAAGTGTCATGGAAAAATCCGAATGACGGAAGGAGACATTAGAGGATTGGGTGCAAAAATTAATATTGTATGCAAAAACTGCAATGGCATGAATCTCATCAATACAAGTAAACAAGTTGGAAGTAGTGGGAATGCTTATGAAGTAAATAGACGTAGTGTACTTGCTATGCGTGCACTTGGACAAGGACATGCAGGATTGGAGACGTTCTGTGGTATCATGGACCTACCATCGCCAGTGGCACACAGTTTTTATGACCATATCAATGAGGAGTTAAGTAAGGCATGTGAAAAAGTGGCAGTTATCTCCATGCAAAAAGCAGTGGAAAAAGAAAAACAATTGACACCAGCTGGAAGTGTAGGGCTCGATGTGTCTGGTGACGGGTCCTGGAGAAAGAGAGGATTCTCTTCTTTACAAGGAATCACAAGCTTGATTGGTTTGCGTTCCCAGCAAATTCTTGACATCTCTATCAAGAATAGTTTCTGCAAAGTTTGCATGAAATGGGAAAATAAAGAGGGCACAGAAGAATATGAAGACTGGTACACGGACCATCAAGCCAATTGCTCAGCAAACCATGAAGGAAGTGCTGGAAAGATGGAAGTGGATGGAATTATTGAAATTTTCGAAAGTTCCATGAAAAAATATGGTGTAAAGTATCATCGCTACATTGGAGATGGTGATTCAAAAGTTTTCTGTGATTTGTGTAAAGTTAAATCATATGGAGATGAACTGATAGTAGAAAAAAAGGAGTGTGTTGGACATGTTCAAAAGCGAATGGGTACAAGGCTGAGAAATCTAAAGAAGAATTCTGGCAAGAAGAAGTTAGCTGATGGAAAATCCATTGGAGGACAGGGACGCTTGACTGGTAAAGTTATTGATCAGCTCACCACCTACTATGGTAATGCCATCAGGGGCAATGTGAACTCAGTGAAAGATATGAGCAATGCGATATGGGCCACTTATTACCATAAAATCTCCACAGATAAATCACCTCAACATCATTTGTGTCCGAAAGGAGAAAATAGTTGGTGCAAGTGGCAAAAAGCGAAAGCCCAGAAAAAACTGAAAGGCTTCCATCATACAGGCAGTATTCCAACAGTAGTGATGGAGCAGTTAAAACCAATTTATGAAGATCTCTCTCGACAGGAAGTAGAAGAAAAAGGAGAGTACGACTTCAGTTACCAGAAGAGTCATATGAACCAGGTTCTTACTAGAGTAAGTAATTAAAAGATTTTTTTGTTACTTATACGTATAAAAATAGTTAATATTTATTGTTTTTCTTTTTAGTTAATTTGTGATTGGATCTGTCACCCGGAATAGATGATTTTTGTAGGTTATAGACTGCAGCATCAAAGAATAAAAATATTTTAGTCTAATATGAAAAAAAAGATAAGAGCTACAATAATGTATTATTCTAAATAATATAAAGATGTCATTAAGCTAATTAAACCTTTTTTTACAGATATTTAATGAGACTAGACATGAGATGATTAGAGTGTCCGTGCCAAAATAACTGTCATATGGATATTCCATTTTTCATGCTTAATCAAAGTATATTATACAGAATTGTGAAAAAGATTTTTGTAAGTAGTTTTGAAAAGCTTACTATAAGTTATAAGAAACTCAAGTTTCAAACATGATTTCTGAAAAACTTGTTTTTTGTGTTTACAGGGTCATTGCCGTAAGTTTATTTTTCACCAAGTGAACGAAATGACTTGAAATTTTAGGTGAGCATTCCTTTTTACATTAGCCACAAGGAATGTGCGCTACTTTTTTGAAAAAAGCTTCAGAAAAAAAATAAAAAAAATAAAATTATAGAACTTTTGATAAAATATACAAAAAATTGAGATTTTTCATAAAAAATAAATATTAAAAAAATTTTTTTAGGAAAAGTAGCACAGAAAACTGGTAACTGATGTAAAAATAAAGATCAAGCCATGAATTTCAAGTCATTTTATTTAGTTGTTGAAAAGTAAACCTACGGCAATCAATAAATCAGAGTTAAATCATTAATAAAATGTACGCAAGAGCCAGATGTATATTACCAGCTAACTACAGGCGGAAATTGTAGGTAATAACACTACTTATTAGTGGGAAAAATATTAAGTTCAAAGATTACACCTGGAATTTATTATTAATCAAATTATTTATTCTTATTTTTTTCAGTTTTAACCATGGCTTGTCCCCTTAATATACTGAAGTATTATATTTTAAAATGTCAAAGAAAAATGAAACATTTTGCTATAGGACGTTTGAATGTAGTATCTCCAAGAGATAGTGAGAGATTTCATTTGAAATTAATTTTAAATCGTGTCAAAGGCGCAACATCTTTTGAAGAATTACGTACATTCGAAAATAAAATATATGATACTTACAAAGAAACAGCAATACAGATGGGTATAGTTAATGATGATTTACAGATTGACAACATTTTTGAAGAAGCTTGTAGTATAATGTTACCTGTTTAATTGCGTAAATTTTTTACTTGGTTCTTAATAACAGACAACATTAATAATAATACTATTTGGACAAAATTTAATAAATATTTTACAGAAGATTTTGATAATAATAAAAATAACCGAGCTCTTCATCACATAAACGAAATTTTAAAAATTGAAGAAATGTCTTGTCAAGATTTTGGATTACCTGAACCTGACGAAATTTTCGATATGAATAATGAAAGTAATGAAGAAAATATTTTATTCTGTAAACAAATATTTAATAATTTCTATAGTCAATTAAACGCAGATCAAAAAACAATTTTTACACAAATATTAAATAATGAACATAAAATTCACTTTATTGATGGTCCCAGAGGTTCAGGTAAAACGTTTTTATAGAAAACTTTAATTTATTATTTTTTGTCAATAGAAAAAAAAATTGTATCAATGGCTTGGACTGGTATTGCACCTATACTTTTACCAAAAGGTATGACTAGTCATAAAACTTTTAGATTACTTTTAGATTTAAACAATATTGAAAATGCATTTTTTAAATTTGAATCAGATAAAAAAAAAATACGCGAAGTTATTGCGATTATTTGGGGTGAAGCGTCAATGATTCCACGTAAAGCTTTAGAAATTGTTGAACTTTATAAGATGTTTGTAATAATAATCTCCCATTCGGAGGAAAATTATTAGTTTTAGGAGGCGATTTTAGACAAATTCTTCCGGTTGTTAAAAATGGTTGTAGAAGCACAATACCACTGTGTACAAATATGACCCGGAATTTCAATTTAAATTTGGCGGGATTTTTTCGAAGGGACAAATCTTTTTATTTTTAAGTTGGCAGAACTGTTACTGTTGTCTGTGTCAAATTTCACAGCAATATCTTTATTAGTTAAACAGTGACGCTCGTTTTCGTAAACAGCCAAAAGTGATTTTTTCGATTTTTACCATGTCCGAAAATATTCAACAAAGAAGTTCGATTAAATTTTGTGTTCGAAATGAAATTTCTGCTGCCGAAATGCTCAGAATGTTGCAAAAGGCCTTCGGTGAACAACTTATGTTTTAGGCCATGTCTAAAACACAAGTGTATGAATGGCATAAAATATTCAAAGAGGGTCGTGAAGGCGTTGAAGACGAACCACATCAAAGACGACCAAGAACATCAACTGATGAACATCACGTCACGCAAATCAAAGAATTGGTGCTGCAAAATCGTCGATTGACTACTAGAGAACTTGCTGATGCTCTTGGAATTTCAAATGGGTTAGTCAACACCATTTTAAAAGATGTTTTGTGCCTCAGAAAAGTCAAATCGCGATTGGTGCCAAAAATGCTCAGTTTCGTGGCTAAACAGCATCGCGTTGAAGTGTGTGAAACAATGCTTTCCGTCTATCAAGAGAAAATAAAACGCATCATAATTGGAGTTGAGACTTGGATCTACGCTTATGACCCGGAAACAGCCGATCAATCTGGTGAATACGTTCACACCTGTTGCAGGCTGACACTAACATGGCCGCGGCGTCGCTTTCGCCGCGACATGGCGTCCTTACTCTTCTTCCCGCGGCACGAGTCATAGTCGCGACTAAGCGCGCGAGATTTACATTTAGTCCACACGACATCGCGAATTACTGTCGTTATACCATACATATTTTTTTTCGTCCAATCCCATAATATTAAGTTGGTTAAAATAAAACAGAATAATATAAAAAAAATCAGAAATAATTTTTTTTGTTGCGGTGTTTGGAAATCGGTTAAAAGTAAGAGCATTTGCTAAAAGTACTCTCAATTTTCTATCGATCCATATTTTTTTCGTCCTCATAGGATAATATTAAGTTGGTAAACAAAAATAAAGAAAAATATAACATTGATATATTAGACGAAAATTTTAGTAAGTCTGTATCATCAGATAACACTATTAAACAAGAATTTTTAAATGATCTCATAGAACATAAATTTACGCCATGCTTTTCTGAAATAATAGGGCCTTCATCTGACAATAAATGATGTACCTGCATCGATAATTTTTACATAAAAACTAACAATATAAATATTAATTCATTTAAAATAACGAATCCATTCAACGATCATTACCCACTATTTGTAAATTTAGATAAATTAGAAATAAAACTGCCGAACAAGTCTAATTTGAAATCAATTAATTGCAATAAGTTAAAACATGCTGCAAACAATATTAGTTGGTACTAAATATTGTCTATGCAGGATCCTAATCTTGCAGTGAACACACTAATTGAAATGATAAATAACTGTATCAATACTGCCACTACTAAAAAACAATTAAAAAATAAACTTTCGAGAAATAATTGGATCACTAGTGCTATCATGATCTCGTGTGCTACTAAAGAGACCTTGAAAGAGACACTATATACCTTGTGGAAAAACAATCCCACTTCCAAATTCCTAAAAAAAGAGTATACAAATTACGCAATGATATTGAACAAAGTTATTAAAGAAGCGAAATTCAAATACGAGAAGAATATAGTCAAACGAAATAATGGAAACTCTAGGGAATTATGGAAGGTAATTAAGACTAAATTAGGAAAAACTAGTGCTCAGGATAGTACAACAAATTATATATAGCCGAATCCATCTCAAATTAAGTGATCCGCGTATGGCTATGTCACCGATCATTTTGAAATTAAAATATTTATGTTCTTCCCCAAAAATTATTTAACACGTATTTTTTTATTTTTTATTGCATCAAAATTTCATGCGTTCAGCGATCCCGAAAAATTCCGAGAAAATCCTTACTTAGAAAAAAAATTTTTTCATGTAATTTTCAAACTGCTACTGTTTTACCAGTTTTTACAGCTTTTAAGCGTGTAACACATAATTTCACTGTTTTGAGCCCTCTTTCACGTCCTTTATGTTATTAAAAAAAAAAAAAAAAATGCACGAGTTATGCACTATTTACTAAAAAAATGCACTTTTTAGAAAAATGCATTTTTCTCGAAAACCCCATTTTTTTGCTCAATTTTTTTTTGTCGTAATAGAGGACGTAAATACCTATTTAGTCGTATTTGTGAGATTCACGATATTTGCGCTGAGATAGCGATCACTAATGAGATAATACACAAACAAATTATCAGCTCAACTACGATATCTCAATATTACTCAACGGAGAGAATCGAATGTGCAGATTTATTAAATAAGCACAAAAAAATCTGTTACAAATCTAATTCAGTACATTTCAAACCACTTGAGGATCTTGCTCATCCATTGAAGCATCTCTATCCTGATTTACCTTTGACACCCTTTACATATCTGTGTAAAAATTGTTACAATTGTGCTTTAGAATTATGAGTAGTACTGACAATGAATTTACAACGGATAATGAAGTTACCGACAATGTAGTCGACAAAGATAAAGATTTTTTACCAAGTACTCGAGAATGCATCAAAGAATTTAATAATGAAATAAGTACATCTTTCTTAGGTTCTGTATCGCCTCTTAAGAGAAAAAATTTTATACGTGAAACATCAATTGAAAATTACGTAGAAAAGAAGAAAAAATATATACTTTCAATATTGTCTGTTACGTGATAACTGTAAAAGTTGTCACGTAATTTGTTATTGTTGACCCCCTAGAGATATTCATTCACCTCTACCCTTATGGGAATCTCGTCGCTATCCCGGTCACCCCCGCACGCCCATACATGCGAGGCTGCGACTCTCCTCACTCTCTTTTTGATGGCCTGCTTGGCGTGTTATTTTTGTTAATTAATCTTACCATGTATACCTATAATGGGGATAGGTACGTATATATGGCGGGTTGATAGGCTGCTCCCTTGTCCTCTTTGAGGGCGTTCTCGGCGCCCATCAACAATATATTCAGTCGGTCCCGGAAGTACCCGACCGTGTCTCCTTGCTTCATCCTGAGCTCGTTTAACTGAGAGCAATAGTAGGTGAAGGTTTTTCCGGGCGCAAACCGCCGTTTGAGGTGACGCACTAAGTCATCGACGGTATTGAACGTCACCCCAAACGTCGAATTCCGTGCCGATCCTCTCAATTTCCCTAGAACCTTTTTCAAGAAGCAGGGAAGCTGGTCGTCGGTGATATCAGCTGCAGCGTTTCGGACGTCTTGTATGAAATCCTTGAGGGGGAGATTGGTTCCGTCGAAAGGTGGGACACTCCCGATGGCCGACTGCATAGCCATCGTGTTGGCCATCGTCATCATCAACTACGAATATTCTGCCATGGATGCCGCGCCATCGACCGGCGCGGCGGTTCCTTGTCCTCTTTCGGGCATTTTCCTGTTCTCCAGTCGTACAGGCAATGGAGGGAGGGTCTCTTCCTTGTCACTCAAAGTAAGATCCTTTAGGTTTACGTTGAAAAAGGTCGATGTCGGATTCGATTTCCTCTCGAAGCGTCGCAACCTAATGACTCGGGCTTCCGAAAATACCACGCCGAATTCAGGCGCCACGAAGGCAAGCCATTTTGCAAGTTGTAAACGGGGTGATCGCGAAATACGAGAAGGGAAAATTGAGGCGTGTATGCTCGTATTTACCGAACGAGTCGCCAAATCTCCCTTATATTCCCAATAGCAGACGCATCCGCAAATGGAAAACTCAGGGCGTGGTAATGTGCGTACAGGGTGCACAAAGTCAGCCATGCATGCACATCACCACCATCAACGGCAATCACGCCGATCTAAACGACCCAAAACACAACCTTAACCTACGGTATGTAGGGATGAAAAAATATAAATATATATATATATGTGTGTGTGTGTGTGTGTGTGTGTGTGTGTGTGTGTGTGTGTGTGTGTGTGTGTGTGTGTGTGTGTGTGTGTAAGTAAAATATTTAAATATAGAAATGGAGTATGTAATTAGCGCCGGAGTGAGCCTGTCGAGAGAGTGTTGAAATCATTTAATTTTTCAAAAATATATCAGACCAGCGAGTGAGTGAGGTTTATCGAAAAGGTAGCTTCGAGGTTAGGTTCAACCACGCTCTGCTACCAGTTTTTGATACGTGATAACTGTAAAAGTTGTCACGTAATTTGTTATTGTTGACCCCCTAGAGATATTCATTCACCTCTACCCTTATGGGAATCTCGTCGCTATCCCGGTCACCCCCGCACGCCCATACATGCGAGGCTGCGACTCTCCTCACTCTCTTTTTGATGGCCTGCTTGGCGTGTTATTTTTGTTAATTAATCTTACCATATGTACCTATAATGGGGATAGGTACGTATAAAATAAAACGAGATGCCAATTATATATATATATATATATATATATTCAAAGCAATTTATTTTTGGTCCAAGCATATAGATATATTTAATTATGTTAACGCGGGTTACAATATTTATTATTGGTTAGGTTCGTTGTTAGGGTCGTCGCTGGGAGCTAACCTGCACGCGCGCGAAGATCACTCCCCGGTTATTCGGTTCAGTTGGAACGTGTTCGTTATTTTGTGAATGAGAGGGGGAGGGGGATGTCCTGAGAGGAAAACGTATAGTGCTAACAAGAAGGAAAACAACAGTGTAGGAGTGATAGGAAAGGGGGGGGGGGGGATGTAAACCCGAACAATGGGTTAGGTTTTGGTTATCGGGTTTTCTTTTATGGTTGCTTTTGATCTTTCCACTCGAGTATATCATGTTTAGTGTGTCAAAATCACATTATTAAGATACAGGTAATTTGTGTGCCTGTCTATAGGTAGTAATTATCGTATTCGATGAATTATTTTACAGAAGGCATTTAGAATGTACCGTGATCTATTGGTTGCTTTAGTTGATTCTCGATCGGATCTCAAAAGAAAGGGGGGAGGAGGGTCTCCGATTATCGTAGTCTCGCGTAAATTTGGATTGGTGGCTTTACGGGGAGACTGAATGGCGGCCGACGCTCGAAGGCGAAAAGCCAGTTGAATGAAAGAGGCTGAGAACTGGCGGACAGCCGCACAAAGATAGAGGTCGAGAACTACACGCGCGCAGCTATAGTCAAGGCGGCCAGGCGCGCGACGGCGAAGATCTAGTTGAGCGAGAGACCCCAAGAGCGGGCGGATACCCGCACAAAAGGAGAGGCCGAGAACTGCGCCCCACACGCCTATAGTCAAGACAGCCGGGCGCGCGACGGCGAACAGCCGTGTGAGGCGGAGAGGCCGATAGCGAGCGGACAGCCGCACGCGCTCTCGGAGGGATAGGGTCGGAGGGGGTAAACCAGGTAGTTAATAAGGGCGAAACCGGAGGGGAAACAAGGGAAAATTACCGGAGGAGAGGCTAAGACGAGAAATAAGAAAGGAAAAGGGGTGATCTTACCCCAAGCTGAACCTAATTTCCTTTCCGTGTTCTCCCGAATTACCACTATTATGTTCGCCACACGTAATTATGATGTTTACAATAAAAGGAATAATAGTATTCTAGAAAAACTACCTAAAGGAGCTTCTTTTACATGAGCTGGTAACACACACACTCTCCCGCGCACGCGTTGTTATTTTCGTTATAGTCTTTCTATTTCACATATACATATATGTATATGTATATGTATACAATATTGGTCGATCAAATGCATGAAGCCCACGAAAATTACCTCCCCTTATACTATTTATTTATTCGCGTTGCCTTGAATTTAACCTAAATTATTATATTTATCTTGCGTTTTAACCGGGGATACCAATATTATTCACACATACATATACTTCCACAGTCTACGTTACCATCAACATATATTTTAATTCTGTAACAATGAATAATTATGCCTTTAATTGTATAGCGATTTTTCCTTTCCTATGGCTCTGAGTGAGAAAAGCAACGTGTTAGCTTGGCTCGTCTGCGCTGGAAGATGGGGCCTGGGGGCTGTCGATCTTGCACAGATACTTTGTACTATTTGTTGCTCGTAATCCTTAATACAATTCACACAACTCGCTTGACTCGCACTTATTATAATCGGAAGATAGATACACTTTATTAATTCAATTATTTTTCACTTATTTTCCTTGTCCTTATCAATCAACTCAAAATGTTCTTTTATATTGTCGCTAGGTTTTGTTATAAAACTATTTGTATTTCTTTTATTTATTTATTTATTTATTTATTTAACCAGAAAAGTTACAATGCAGTTTACAAAGTAAAATCTATTAGAGGTAAACATTGTTACCTGTACAATAGTCTGGTTGCATACAACTAATACTATATCTATAACTTAAAACTAACAGATTACTCATTCGAGTAACATAAACATTTTCAAAAACTTTATTTCATTTAACAATTTATATATTCTATAAATAAAATGTGTTGATGTCACTTTCTAATTCTTCATCATCCATATTTTCAAAATTGTCTATACCCACCACCTTTATTTTCGGTTTAGAGATGTTTTCTGTTCCTATTTTACACTTATCCGACATTTTACTACTTAAAATTTTGGCTGCTTTATTGGTACTATCTTCGTTAAGGCAGTTAATGTTGATTTCCTTGTTATTTTTTACCTGTAAACTTTTCGTCTTGATTGTTTTTTCTTTCGTTAAATAGTGGGTAACCCTTTTTTTAATTTTGTTTATGTCGTCGTCCTCATTTTTCATTTGAATAATTATTTTCGGTATGCGTTTTTTAAGGGTTTACTGTTAATTGTAGCTTCAGCATACGTTTTCTTGTTAGTTGTTACTTCTGAGTTTACTTTTTCTTTTTCAGCATTTAGAAGTTCCCTGAGTAAATAATTTTTCTCTTGTAGCTCCTTGTTAAGTTCTCTTAATAGAGTTGTTTCAATTTTTAAATTTTCCAGTTCAGTGTTATTATCAAAGATTGTTTCATTATGAGAGTCTTCAACGTTAGTACCATTGGCAGCTGCAATTTCATCTAGTATTTCTTTTTGTATTACCTCTTTTCGTGTAGCTTTTATTTCCGCTATTATCAATTTTACATCGTCACTCAAGGTATCCACGTTGAAATTTGAGGTTAGTTTCAGATGCGCATGCTTCGGGCATACTGCCAAGATTTCACCAATTCTTTTTGTGTTTTTCAATCTATCAAAACAACTAAAGTGGTAAGGATCCTCACAAAAAAAACAAACTATCGCACCAAATCTGGCACTAGGATGACACTTATAATATTTATCAGGCGGCTTACCGGCGGGGGCTGTATGCTGCCCCGCCATCTTGACTTTTTAATTCTATTAATAATATTAACAGTGATGCTAACCCCGGGTATTTCTTTATAAACCTTTTATAACTTTTATTATTCCTTTTATTAACGCAGCTAGACTTCACTCAAGGTTTACGTGTCTGGGTATATATATATATATATATATATATATATATATATATATATATATATATATATATATATATATATATATATATATATATATATATATATATATATATACTTTTGTAATAGTATAGCACTCACACCTTTAAGATTCTTTAAAAATAAAATGTTTTTCTTTATTTCCGTAATATTTTAGTATTAACACTCTTTAATTGTTTTCGATTAACTATATATTATTTTTGTTTTCATACAAAATGAATGCGGATACTCGTTGCTTCTATTTCGGCCAAGATTCAAAAACGCACTGCCAATTCGTCCATCGGAGTACCCACGCGACGTGTTCGTAATTTTCCTCCCCCTCTCTCTTTCGCATTTTCACTCTCTCTCTCACACTCGCATACAAGTAGGCATCGGCAGCCGCGCCGTGCCCGAGAGATGCTGCCCCCACAGCGTCGCTAGGCTAAGCGAGCGTGCGGCGATGGCCTGTTGCTGCGCGGTCAGCAGCTCGAGCACGCCGTGGCTGCCTTCCCCCCTTAATCGCGCGACGGAAGAGGGTGTCGGATTTCCCCGACTCAACGATAAAAATACTGCGTTTTTCTGAACTATGAATTTACTATATTACTAACTTAATGTAAAAACAGAAACGGGGAGATTCGACGCCCTTTCACATTGGTGTCACGTAACATTGTCTAATACCCTCGATGTGAAGTTAAACAATGTTTAAGACGTTTCTATAAAAGCAAACGAATCAACTGTATGCCGTCGTACGGAATGGGTACAAAATGTAGGCTTAGCCTTACAAAAGTGTTCTACGGTATCAGAAAAAATAAGAATTCTAACTTGGCTACCCTCATCCTTAATGAAAAATGAAATTTCATCCTTATCTCCAGATATAACAATATACATGATAGAAAGAACGAAAAGTCTTGTACAAGAAAAAGGAGTTTATTCGAAATCACCGACAAAATTATTATGGAATATTATATAAATGACGATTTCAATTGTTTAAGACAGAGTCCTAATAAGAGTGACGTTATTACAGTTAAAATAAATGATAAAAAAGAGAAGAAAGTTGAACGTTTTCTTTTTTTTACTTTTTACTCGAAGTCTGAAAGCAACGTATAAAGCATTTAAAAATAATTACCCCGAATTGAGAATTGGTAAATCGATGTTTTAGTTTGCCACCAAAATATGTCTTACTTAGCCCCATCAAAGAAGTTTGTCTCTGCATCTACTGCGCAAATTATGATTTATTCCTTACGAACTTAATTAATTTCAGAGAGAGTAATGTTACAGAGTTGGATGAAATTCGGTCACAAATAATAAACGCAACAATGTGTTCTGAGCCATCTGATTTATGTTATTTACGAGAATGTAAAATTTGTCCAGGAAGTGAGGGAATTGCGTTTCAGGTTTTAAAACTGCAATATATAGAAGAGACAGAAGAAATTGCAAATGCTTTGTGGGATAGTGGAAACTTGATTAAAAAACACCGTCAAGTTCTGCTTTTAAAGATGAACTTTCGGTTTGGACCATGAAGGTAAGTACTCACATCCCTCTACCCCTCTACAAAGAAGAGATTGAAACGTTACACTGTATTGCGCGCGCATCTCATGACGTAGTATCATGGCGTCGTGTAAGAGAAAGCGACAAAGATAGATTAGGCGCGGGAAACGACTGAAGGCGCGCGTAACGCGTCCAACTTTTAGTATATGTAAAAAATATACAACGCAAAGCTATACAAGTAGAAAGAGAAAATCTAAAAAAGATCCACATCATTTAGTTCTTCAAATAGACTTCGCTGATAACTGGCCTGTGATTCGTAATAAAGCTGTTCAAGGAAATCATCAGAATCAAGGAAATCAGTATCAAAAGTATTCGAACGCGCAGTATTATCGGAAGAAAATTCATAAAAAATGTACTTTGGCGACAGACGAGAACTAACTTTTTCGGACGTAGCAGATTCATCTATAACGTAAGTGCTAACACTAATACCTTGTTTAATAGGCCACGTTTCGGTCATAAAATTTAAATGATCAAAAATACAAAGCATACTAACAGGCTTACAAAATCTATATGTTGTAGCAGCATCTCTAAGAGGTACGTAATTTCACATTTTTTCCGAAAAAAACCCAACAGGATTAATTAACTCCATATAATCAGTAAAACCCTAAAGAAAATCAAAATTACAAGAACCCATATTCATATACGGTACTGTTACTACTGCCATCGGTGCAGAGAGGAGCCTGGCTATCGCTATTCGCTTTGTTACCCGACGCCTACGCAGTATCTTGCCCCGCCGAGCTGCTCGGTATCTGCGAAATGGCGTCCGCCTCATCGCTGTCCGACGATAAGTAAATTTCCGTCTGTAAGTCTGCCGAGTCCTCCGTCTTAATAATGGGAACAGGTATCTGCGACCCTTCCCAATACGGCGTCTGTACATGTCTAAAAAGTAACCGATTTTTAAAAGCCTCATCTTCAATAACATATTCATTAGATATAAAAATAATATGACCCGTAAACTTAAAAGTCTGAGCCAGCTCATGCTTTTTCTCATAAGAATAAAAAGAACCCTCACATAACTTTTTCAAAAAATTGACTCATCAAAAACCTTATGATACTCCGGAATAAAATCAGACATAAAAAATTTCCAACACGACGGATAAAAAACAAAAGTTAAGTTACGCTGGCCAATTAAGCGATCAATATAAGTAGTTTTACCACAAGTTATCTATGAGTTTTCGTCTCGATGGACAGGTTGACCGCAAAACCCATGTAAAACTCACTCTGGTAGGGTTTGTGACACTTTGGGCACCTGAATAATAGGCATCTGAATAATGCGCCTCTTGGCGTAACAAACCTTGTAGACAGGATCTCCGAATCTCAATGCCATTTCGGCGTCTTCCTCCTTTTGGTAATGGATAAATCCTTGAAAAGCTCCGTTCCTTGCAGCTATTTTATCAAATTTTGCCTTGCCGAACTTCCTGTACTCGCGCATCATGGAGGCTAAATGGCACTTGTACGGGACCAATACATGCAGGATTTTAAGGTCCACTTCTTCCTCTTCTAGTAATTCGTACCCTCGAAGCGTCGGGATCAGAGTCGGAGGTTTGCATTTAGGGGTTTCCCCTGTTGTTGACAGCGGTTCGTTCAGAAGACGGGCAGGTCGATGTTCGTCGGAAAGGTTCTGGACCCAGTAGAGATATGCTCGCCGGCAGCTGGGAGGATGGTTATTAAGGAAGTTATAGTTATTCGCAGGGAAAACTTCCCTCCGTGGATCTGTTAGTCCGGTCGCAGTTTTCCGAACTCCTTCAACGACAGCAACAACTCCTGGACGTTGCCAGTGCTACATTCGAGGGTGAGTTTTCTCCTGTTCCGCGTATCTCTCACGGCTACCAAGAGTGTAAAGTCCTTGTTGCTCCTTAGTGATCCGATAGGGGCGTCTCGATAGGCGATTCTGCGTACTCCGGGGTGAAGGGTTCTAATTCACTTTTGGCATCTTCTATCTTTAGGGTCTCCAAATTTCCCATTCCTTTAGAGCGGCTGGATCGGTGTTAATATAACAGGTGACCTTTAGGGTATTTGGGACGGCGATGTCGATGAGTTCTAAACGTTGGGCCATTTTCTGAAATAATAAAATAAAGAGAAAAGTGTTGGATAGGGGGATCAAGAAACTAACCTATAGGGGTGCGGTTTAGACCCTATTAG
The DNA here is from genome assembly GCA_036365515.1 of Torymus aiolomorphi. NCBI lineage: Eukaryota > Metazoa > Arthropoda > Insecta > Hymenoptera > Torymidae > Torymus > Torymus aiolomorphi. The sequence continues at coordinate 204,633,667 of CM070875.1, read as the reverse complement.
TCATCTCAAGCACATGTATAGATATATGGGAAAGAAAAAGAAAAGAATTTCATTTGTATTACAAGATCCTCAAGTAGTGGTGTGCAGATCCCGATTGCGTACATCAATAGAATAACCGTACGGTAGATGCCTTTTCCTGACAAGATGGATAGTGATCCTGTATTGGCATTGTGCGGGTCGTGCGAAGCGTCCTTACGGTCATCACATCTAAGAAACCCGTGAGACAGACGATCGTGGTTATCTCGAGTGGTGTAACAATATTCCATCTTGCCAAACCGGGCGAAGTGCTCAAAAAATTCCTTTTCGACCCTCTGTTCCGCGAGAAACTTAAGAGCGAGGGTGGGTCGTCTTCCCGTCCATGCTAACAGACAGAAGATTCTCCGGGGGTCGATCGGGTTAGGTCGAATCGACCGGATGACGTAGATTTCTGACTTCACTTGTGGTGGTGGTTTTGAGAACTCGAGAGTATTTCAATTGCGCTCTCTATCCACTCTCTTTCGTCTTACAGAATTAAAAATGGTTAAATTGTTAATGAAAATTTTATTTGACAATACCAATGAATTCTCAACCCTTACAAGCGCTTCTTATGAGAGAATCAAAATTCACTTATTTTTTTGATATCTTTAACCGTTAGCGAGATATAGAATGAAGTTGATTTTCGCATGAGTTTATTGGTGAGATTTAAAACAATTTACTATACATTTTGAGACATATGAATGAAATTTGATATCTTGTAGACGCACTTTCTTATAAGCTATTTAATTTACGTATACACAATGAAATTCAAGTTAATTCTTTGAAATTATGTATCTCTCATGTAAACTTTACATTCTTATTTTGATATCGTTAGCAAGATATAGGTAAAGGAAAGTAATAGAGTAATATAGAATATTCATGAAATTTATTAAACATAATTTTTTACAAGGAAGTTTTTCATATTTATATTGGCATTAAGTGTACATTGAATACAATCTCTTCTTAAAGGTGGCACTAAAGTTTCCACATAATTTTGCTCTCGACAACGTTGCAATGGTTGCATAAGGTACGGCTCATCCGAACCGGTGGATAAGAAATTCTACCCTTAATTACATTAAAAGAAATTCGCATGAACTTCCGTTTGCGGCCCGCTAATCTACTATCTCGCACGCCAGTAAATTAAATAGCGCGCACACTAGAGAAAAAAGAAACCAAGTAGCGAGCGCGAGATAATAGATGTGCGCAAGCCAATAACAAGTACAATGTAAACCTATACATGTAGGCGGTGCGCGTGTACACGGTGGTGACGAGACATACAAGAGCATTACATCACGTAGATGTACACTCGCATCTCAAAAATGTATCTTCCCCAAAAAGGTCGACTAGGGTAGGAGGAGCGAGCGAGGAGTAGGAGAGGGCACTCTTCCTTGGACTCCCGGAGCGTATGCACAAGAGGCGCCGAGGCCTCTGTTACACGTGTGTTTTCTTACGCCGTTCTCTCTCTCCTTTTTGTCGTCTTTCGTTGAGATACGTATATCAGTCCACGTGTAGGAACAAGCACAGCAGCAACACGACGGCAATGAGGGCCCGGATTTTACGACGAAGAAGAGTATAAGGAAAGTAAAGTCTAGATCCGCGATTAAACCCACGGGTCAAACCAGATCGAGTCGGCTAACTCACGCTGAACCGGCGCCGCTCATCACTTTTTTAACATTAGTTTTGCACCTCGCCCAGTGTGTGTCCATGGCGGAAAATAAGGGACCTTGTGTCTCCCCTCACGTGCCACGGCGTGTGGATTGTCTGGGCACGCGTCCGACGGGGTGCAACAGGTAAAGCGGTATCTACGAGTATGTGCCCTGACTTTGGAATTCGTGTAGTCGAAAATATTGCTGGGTTATTTTTTTTATGCGTGGAAGTATACGTAATTAAAGTAAATTCAATTTAGATCCTGTGTTTCGAGCCAGTTAGAACAGTCAATTTAATTTCCCTTTCTTTTTTTGTATATAACATATTCGCGTTAATTATCTTAAAGGCGCGGAAGTGACAAGCGTATGTTAGCTAAGTTCGCGCGAGAATTTAACTTGCGTTAAGATTATTATAATTCCCTTTTTTCTTTCTCTTTTTATATAAAGTATTTGCGTTAATTATTTCAAAGGCGCGGAAGTGACCAGCATATGTTAGCTGAGTTCACACGAGAATTTAACTAGCGTTAAGATTAATATTATAATTCTTTTTTCCGTTTTTATATATAATATTTGCGTTAATTATTTTAAAGGCGCGGAAGCGACAGGCGTATGTTAGCTAAGTTCACACGAGAATTTAACTTGCGTTAAAATTACTATTATAATTCCTTTTTCTTTAATACAAAATACTTGCGTTAGGTATCGCGCACGCGTGGAAGTAATAAACTTATGTTAGCATCAGCGCGATCGACGTTTAGCTTACGTGACAATTATTGTTTAAATTTCTTTCTGTTATTAGATAGACGTAAATTACTGGCGTTTAGTTAGTTCCAGTGCGTGGACATAATTAGTTAAATTTCAGCTAGGAAAGACGATAGGCGGATGTCAAATTTATTGTTAATTTTCGTTTAATATTTCAGAATAGACAAAGTACATCAGAAAACTGTAGAACCATTAGTATTAAGTAAATTTAATAAAAGCAAGAATATCCAAAAGGGATAACAATTTTATTATGTGCCCTGCATTATCCTTTCCCGAATCATTACCTGAGTCCTCTTTTATTATAAAAATAAATATATCACAAAAATTTTAAAATTTTTTCATCACTTTTTAAATCTTCAGGCAGCTTACCCCACGCCTGCTCGAGACTATTTTCTCCGAACGTTGTGAGAAATGCCTTAGGCAACTGGGCAATATCTGCAGGACTCATAAATGGCAAATGTTCAGTGCGAAAAAATATCTTAAGCGATCGCTCCAGCGATGGCTTATTATCATGATAAAATTTTCTGAGCAACAGTGCATTCTTATGTGCACAATTTGCCTTGTAAGCAAGTCTATGAATTTCAATCCACTCCCTTGGCGCTCGCATGTTTGGAATGATGATCAGATAGTCTGATGAATTCATGTTCTGAAACAAAACGAAAACTTTTTTATTAAAATCATAGAATTTTCATGAATATTTAAAAATTATTTTGAGAATAATTGTGATTTATTAAAGTCTATAAAGTGATTTAAAATAATTTTCAAAATGTATTCTTGTAGAAGTTTAAATTAATTTATAAAATAATGCTATAAATACTGGTCTGTAACCTTTGAAAGGTGAACTATGTCTGAGTGAAGGCGACATATATATATTCTAAAATTATCGCGTAAGATGAAACTTCTTTATATCCTCCGATTATTTTAATCGCGGTCGCCTCACGAGCATCCCTCTTCCCCCTGCCGAATGTTCGATGATGACGTGTGCTCTTGCGCGACTCCGCAGAAGGTGTCAAATTACGGATAAACAATTTTGATTTTAGCATGAATTTGCGCAAACGCGAATAATCCATTGAGGTGGGCAGCATGCGCTCGTCGCGGTGATTGTAGCGATGCAAGTTATATGATTCATTGCCAAACGAAGAGATCTTGCAGCTATCGGTCCTCCTCTTTGATTAGATATTCGTGCATGTACTTATCGCTGATTCTTGACGGTGTAAGTATGCGTTCGGCACAGGGATCATGTAGTTAAACGGAAATCGTTAAAATTCCTTCACTTGTTTTGTTGTCTTGTATTGCATTGAATTATCTAGCTAGTGAAAGCCTGTTGAGCTGATAATTTTCAAAGTGAAATAACACTGTCGGAAAGTGCTTTATGAAAGTTTAGACGATTCCTCACAGTTCCTTTTACATCTCAATCATATATGACATCTGATGTAAATGAATATAATTAATATCCCTGCTTACACATGCTTTGTAATCTAAGATTATAGACCGTAATATCTTATTAACTTATCTTGTTATTCAAAGCCTGTGAAGTCGGTAATTTTCAAAGTGAAAAAACCCTGTCGGAAAGCGCTTTGTGAAAGCCAAGACGATTCCTTACAGCTTTCTTTGTATGTGAAATTCAATATTTCAAGTATACATGTCTCGTAATTTTGTGTATATAGATCTGAAATTAATTGCTTTATCGTTGGTGTTATAATCATAAGAAAGAATGCTTGGTGACAAACAGTTCTAAGAATTTAACTACTAGTTCATGCAAGCAACCTCCTCCAGTCCTTCGAGGGTACAATATAAATGCAATATTCTTTCGATTTGCAATCAGTTATTGAGAAGCAGTCGTGGAGTATGAAGTTGTTGAGAATCAGTTGAGGAATTTGCAGTTAGTTAAAAGTTATTAGATCATAGAGATACAAATGGATTTAAAGAGTTAAATTGTCTTGGAAGAATGTAGTTTCTTCTAAGTAGGAAATTATCGACTTTAGAATTAGAAAAGAAATATAAAATTTCGACAATTAAGCAATTGAAGACTAAGTTTGGTAACTGTATATTTATTGAAATTGAAAATTCGTTTGGTGTGTTTTTACCGCCAAAAAGTTAAAAGTTCATAAATAATTAAAAATTAAATAATTTTAAAGGGGGGATATGTAGTATCGACATCATAAAAAATCACTCAAAATTCTGAGTATAGTATGAGTATGTACGAAGACGTGAAAATTGCATTGTAACGATGTACCTCTACAAAACTGTGCACCAATAACTACGAACACTTTCTCTTTAATTCGAGTGCATGCGTGTGACAGAGAAAGTAAGGGGACCTGTCAATAGGCATGGGAGAGCGAGAGTGTGAATGTGTATACTCATGTACATATACACCAGAGCTCGCGCAGCCCACGCCGCACATCCCTCTTCACCGAGCGTCGTGATCACGCGTCGTATACGACGTGCAAGTTATTGTACGCCCTATCGAGCCAATGTATAGATGATTCATATATCGGTATACGAACTATATGTTACATATCGCACCTTTTCTTAGTCCCAATATTCATGCATGCAACTTATCACTGCGATTCTCGGGATTCGAGATTATTTTAATCGCTATCTCCTTATACACTCTCTTTCGTTTTACACGCAGAATTATTAGGTAAGGCAAGAGATGTTTAAACTATTCGGCTTCGATCAAAGACTAGTTTCAACTAACATATACAATCTGAAATATATTAAAAGTATTAGATTACCATTGTTGAGTAAATACTACTCATACTTATTTTGTTATTGCAAATGAGAGTATAAAATTATAACCACTTCTAGTCAACATATTTACGCAGCATGCATTAAGACTAATGTGAATTAGATTCTTCATACCGTTATTATTATTATTCATTATTCACATGCCCTATAAATACTGTAAGAATGCAGGGCTGCGGTTCAGTTTAAAACACAATCTTAAAGTGATCAATATGTCTGCATACGATTGTAAAAAGGTTGTGAGCATTATGCTCCAAGCCTATCAGCTTCTAGCAGATAAAAAAGTCTACGCCCAAGAAGTGAAGAAATAGTATATTACGATACTAGTGTCGTACAATATTTCATAGCCATTTTTACACCGCGAGGTTAGCGCACGAGCGTAGCAAGTCAGAAGGGTCTCACCTTCTTATCATTGCGTTCTTTAGAGCGGATGTTTGTTTTTATTTGAGATTCTCCGGCAGCGACCTTCAATTCATTTAATCGCGTGGCCAGATCTTGCAGATATAAATTATAAGTATGTAGTTATTCGGCCTGAGGAATTCGTATAGGGAAGCGGGCGACGCGTCCATATACCAGTTCAAACGGATTGAAGTTAGTAGTAGCGTGCACACTAGTGATATAAGCGAAGGAGGCGAACGAAGCCAAACTATCCCAGTCATCGTATTGTGTAGAATAAGTTCGGATGAAATCCATGAGGGGTGCATGACTTCGATCCAACGATTCATTAGTTTGCGGGTCATATTCGGAGGTTGTTAAATGATGGATCTTGAACATCCGCATCGAACATTCGACTACCTCAGATAGAAAACCAATTCCTCGATCGGAAAGTATGGCACAAGGAGCGCCGAACTAGCAGATCAGATGCTTTGCGAGACAATCTGCGATAGTGGTGGCCCTTAGATTGGATATGGGTATTGCAATGAGAAATTTCCTAAAGTTGCACTGCATGGTTAGCAAGTTGCAATTATCCCGTGGTATCACGCACAGCTTCCCTACCATATCTATAGACACGTTATCGAAGGCTTCAATGGGAGTGGCCGTTAGTATCATTGCATGCTGCATCTCCTGGCATGCCGCGCATCTTCTAACATAATCAAAGACGTCATTCCGCATACCAGGCCAGTAATAACGTTCTCTAATTTTCGTGTATGTCTGGTTTACATCCTTGTGTCCACCGATCAGACTGCTATGGAGTGTTTCTATTATTTGCTATCGCTCTTCCGGGATAGGTAAGTCTACTTACCCGTAGCACATGGTTACCTTCATAGGGGTCCCCTTGAAAGTATCAATGATTATTTCGGAGAGGAGCTCAGGATCTAATTTGTCTGAAAAATCTTCTTCCCTAGACATACGGAAGCTATGCAGATTTTTCCGCGACAGAACTTCCCGGAGGCTTCGCATAGCTTTCTTCAGGACCACCACGTCCAGTGGAGTACGATAATGGTCCAAAATTACAAGGGAGAATACATTGTAGTTTTTTAACGGAGTCGTCAATATTTGGCCCACTTTGGGCCATTTGGCTTCGAGCGTGCGGCTGTCAATAGCGTCAATTTCGGATAAGAGCCGAAAGACTGGTGTATTAAGTTCACAGTCCTTGGCTAACAAGTGCACTAAATTATCCTTCTGGTATGTGAGACACTGTCGGGACGGGATGACATTCCTGAGTGGGTATGGTCTCGTCTTCGAGAGGAGGGATTATGTATTGGCTTAAGGGATGTTGATGGTTTAACATAGACATGAAGAGGGAGAGGGTATCTAGCGGGAGATTTGCGAAATGAATATCAATGGTCCGGTTGTCTTCTTCCTTTTCCTCCACCGTATCTAGATCGGGGAATCGTACTCCTCGCCCTTTTTGTGCGGGAGAAAGAGGGGTACTTTTGGCCAACGGTGTCTCCGTCGAGATGCTACGGGTGTTTTCTCGGGTTTGCAAGAGAGGGCAACCTACTCGAGACTCGTCCGATGATCTATCTTCATTGACCTCGGATTGTGATTGTGACAGCGCGACCGCCTTTTCAACCAACTTCTGGATTCGCTTAGTCATGACATCATCTCTTCGAGTGACAGGATCGATAGGATCGAGTTCATTTAATATTTTCTGAACTTCATCTTGAACTTTATTTACTTCGGAAAAATTACTTGGAAATTCCAGCGCTGGTTCTTCTTCCTCGAGGTCCTCTTGACCTTTGGTTTTTTCCCTGTGTATCCGTAAGCTCTCTTTAAATTTGCGATTCGATTCTGCCATCTCATCCCTAGAGAGCGTAGTATCACTGTCTGAGATGGGGGTGACATTAACTTCGACCAGGTCGAGGGGCATGTCAATACTGGGTGGTTGTTCATTGTTTGAGCTAGGGCCTTTTGATTACGATCCACTGGTTTCCTCAGAATCCTCTTCTCTCAAGCAATTTTGTCGGAGGTCGTAGATACGGGGTTCATTAACTCCTGCTCGCCTCTTGTTTCGATCGTCGTAGAAGAGTGTAAGGGGATGGGAGATTGACTGAATCTCGGTCCCTGAGCGACGTCTATGTATTTTGGTTTAGTGATTGTGAAGGTATCTTCAGCGTTCGTGATGAACGCTATAGCGCCATCGAGGTGTTGCAATGCAATCGGACTACTGGTTGTGACCCTGCCAGGAGTCGTAGGTTTTGCTCCTGTCTTCCCCGGGCTCTCAGTGGTCGGTGGCGATGGGGTGGTTGATAATCCTTTGTTCGCAAAGGCTCTCATCCTTGTTCGGTGAGCTATGAGAGCCGTTTCACGAGAGAGATCGGGTTTCACGACAGGGCGTCGGCGTTACAGTTTAGCTTGCCGGGCTTATACTTGAACGTATATTCATATTCCGTGAACCTAAACATCCATCTCATTAGGCGTTGTCCCGTATCTTTATGACTATGCATCTAGTTCAGTGGCTTGTGGTCTGCCACAAGGCTGAATTTACGTTCTAATAAGTAAGGTCTGAACTGGTTGAGGGCATACAACATAGCGAGACATTCCTTCTCAGTGATGATATAATTGCGCTCGGCCTTGTTCAGTGACCGAGATAAATACGCTACCCGATGATCGAAGTTATCCTTTTTTTGACTGAGAACAGTCCCAATGGCGGTGTCAGAGACGTCCATTGTTAACGTAAAGGTCTTTTCAAAATCTGGAAACAACAAAATGGGATGCGCACATAGACGCCCTTTAAGAGTTTCAAAAGCGACTTGCTGATCTTCATCCAATTAAACTCCCTGTCCTTCTTCAATAATTCATGTAGGGCTTGGCAATTTTCGCGTAGTCCTGGAAGAAACGGCGATAATAACTGGTCAGTTCCAAGAATTCCCGGATCTTCCTGACGCATTTAGGTTGTGGGAAGTCTACCACGGCTTTGATGTTCTCGAGGTCTGGTTCAACCCAACTTTCGCTCACAATGTATCCTAAAAAGGCGACTTCTTTCCGCAGGAAATGTACCTTCTCGGGTTGAAGCACTAGTCGACTCATAGCAAGCCGATCAAAGAGATTCCCTACGCGCTTGTCGTGTTCCCTTAGAGGGTTAGCATGGATAATAACATCATCCATGTAGACAAGCATCTCTTTGCAATCTAGTCCCCTCTTTCTTTGGTCCATAAGACGCTGGAAAGTGGCGGGAGCGTTCTTGAGACCCATGGGCATGAGTTAAGTGAGGGAGTACGGTAGACGACCAAAAGGAGGTGACACACACAGGTACACTTAACAATAAGTAAGTAAATCAATTGAACTAAAGACGTTTATTGAATACTCTAAATGAAATTACGTCGTTACAGTATGAACGCCCGACAGTGACTGACAATCGCCGGTGCGAGAGCAGAGTAACAAAGTATATTCTATTGTCATCTTCATTGTCTTCTTATCTTGCCCTTTGTCTTTGCAGCTTCACAGTCCGTCCGGTATGCAGCGATAACGTAGCCGTGGCTGATCGATTTATCCATGCGCCGAGACGTTGAGTCATATAACTTCTTCACGGCCAAGTTCAAAGACGTCCTTGTCTTTGGTTTTCTCGGTAGGTAGTTGATTCTTATTTTGACGCTTGTACATTAAGGGAAGAAGGTACACGAGAGGCCAATTATTTTATTATTCAGGGAAATTTTTTTTATTGAAATATATACATATATATACAAAAAGTAGCCCAAAACCACCTCTGTTGGTCCAATTTTAGAGATTTTATAAGCTGCACTGGGCAAAACACCTGTAAAAAAGGTATATATTTAGTTAAGATTCTGCGCAATGGCTTTCGATCAATGTGTGCCAGTTCGAAGATACATATTTTTAGCACCCAAATAAAGAAATTTACATTGCTATATTAGTTAAAAGCTGATTTTATTTTTTCTATTGCTAATAAGTCATAAGTTACTTTTTATTTATTAACAAACATGTATTTTTAATGATTTTATGGTGGAACAGGAATTGAAAATTAAGGTGTAACCTAAAAGTCTCAATGTAATTTTGCAGTAAGTATATTCTAGAAAATGAACCCAAAAAATCCAAACCCGTACATCAAAACTGGTTGCGCTAAACAACACAAACAACTACAAAAACTGATCACGCTTAAAAATGACTTTAAACGTAAGCAAACATATTTTAATGAAAAATTATATAAATTATGTATCAAACAATTATTTACAGGTTAATGTTCACCAGCTCTGTAGTCTGTGCGTTTGGCTTGTTTCGCTTTCTCTGCACAATAAAGCTTCTCTGATATTTTGGAATATGCCAATACTCTCTTTAATCTGTTTCATTCTCCTTTATCAAAAAAGCACCATGATGAAGAACCCTTTGGACATCTGTTGCAAGTCTTTGGTCTGTCGACAAACAATGCTATAAACTAGCTTGGATGGCATCTTGCATACTCTTCAAATCATACGTATTATTGACAATTGCTCTTCTGTAATATTTCTGCAACTCATTAATTTTAGTAACTGTAAGCGCTCCATCTGACTTTCCACCAAGCTTTTCTTTAGTAGCAAATTCTCTGAGGCCTTTAATTATCCATTCGCTTTTGTACATGGTTGATGCATTCTTCTTATTATATTAAAATAGATTTTCCATAAGGTGCTACTTCATTAAGCGGAGTCCAAGTTTTGCATCTCCATCAGACAGAAGTGTTAAATACCTCATACCATTCTTTCGAATCAAGCGACTCCAAATGTTCACAGCAGCCTGAACTTCCATACTACCAGAAGCATCCTCATAATTGGCATTACATTCTTAACTACTCTTGCGAGTTTCAAACCAAAAGTTATATTCTGGATATCATTGGTAGAGTCTACAGTTTTTTGGTTCACCACAAATGCTGCTTGTCTATTATTTGTAGATTCCATTCGTGCACTTGTAAAATTTTCTCTGATAACAGTTTCACAATTTTTACAGTATAACACTAGTTTTACACACAATCTGTTTCTCTCAGTTATTGAAGTACTATCACATTTTCTAGAACAAACACTACAAATTGTTTCTTTTTAAAAATTACAAAAGAAACTTGTGTGAACCAGAATGAATTCATCACTTTCACTTATATCAACAGGGCTGTTTAGTTTTGTTTTCACCTGTCTTTTCAGGTCCCCTACCGCTATCAATTTTTTCGTTTATCCACCATCATTTGCATTTGTTTTTTCTTTTTTTAGAAACATATTTGCTTCTTGGCAGATGACATTTACAGGATAAAATGTGCATTTTCAAAACAAAACTGAATATTTACAAGAAGCAAACACTTTTAATAATGATTTTTTATTATTATTTAATTATTAATTAAATATTAATATTGTGTGATAAATATTATTAAACTTTTTCAATGGATTTTAATTACAATTTTACTGCAGTAAAACTAAAAAAATTTTTGAGGATAATATATACGATTTTTTTATCAACTCAGAAACACAATGAAGTTAGATCCGCTATGTACAAAAAGGAACGGAACATACAGCAAGTAATATAGGTTACTATATCTATATATGTATATGAGGAATAGCACTTGTATCTTATGTATATAGATATAGTACCCATGTAATGTACCTGTTCCTTGTTCCTTAGTGCGTGTAACGAACGGGCCGTAGTCGATAAGACGGTCGGTATAGATGGCTCGATTCAAATGGAGTTTATTATAACAGTTGGACGATTTATTTATAAAATTATATGAGCAAACTAAGTTTAAATATCAAAATTGAATCGTAATTGTGTAGTTTCAAAGGGAAATTTGCGACGTAGAGAGGTATAATTGTACATGAACTGGATTTGTCAAAAAGAGAAAAGTATTATAAAAAATGTAAAAAACGCTAACTTGCGTTTTTAACGATAAATGTTAAAATAAATTAAATTAAATAATTAAATGAAAATTATGACATTAGTAATAGGTTTTCGGGTAGAAAAATGGCTAAAAAATAGTTTAAAACGATTAAAAAAAATCGATTTTTTGGCCAAAAATTGGTACCTTCTTCCCGTAAGTAAATTGATGTAATTACTAAGAACAGTAATACAAGTATAATTGAGCTTGTAGACATAAAAAATTTAACTCCGAATTGATTAAAAGTTGGTATAGTCATTGTGGGCAAAGTCAAAGCTTTCAAAGGCTCAAAATTCAGCTGATGGTCCTTGATAATAAAAGATGAAATTAGACTGGACTGTTATATTTCACCGAGGTTGTCGTCGAGTCTGTAATCTTGTACCTGTATATCATTTCCTTAAATCTGGTGTGTTCCTCGAATCGTTGTTTCATTATTGTCATATTTAATTGTTATGAGGTAGTTACTTGATACGAGTTTGAATTTTATAAAGGTTATATGTCAATATAAGAGGTGATTCCGTTGAAATAATAATCTGCTTGACTTCCTCTGCTACGATTTGTTGACATAAATAGTTTTATTCATAAATCGATTTGACATTTGTTAGAAAACAAATTAATAGATGGTCCAACTAAAGTCCAAGGCATAGTGATTATTTCTGTTTGGTTGTGGTTTTTAATCGTAGCAAGTCTTTGGTAAAAGGAGAATTCGATAGGATTGAGAAGAGGGAATTTCATGGTGTAAATAATAGAGTTTTGAGTAAATACGATTGATCCCTGAGCGAAATGGAAATATAACAAATTATAACAATGTAGCAACAATTCTTTTTGGGAATAGATTTCTAACAAGTGGATCCGAATATTTAGTATCTGCTCGTATGTGAGAATTTCTAAATCGAATAATTGTTCGGTAAAAAAAATAAACGATCTCTTGATTTTACTGCCCTTCACTAGCAGAATCGATAGCGTCAGGATCAATCCCACATTCATCTTCCTGTAAAGGGAAAGTTTTTCTTAGTCTCTTTGCGGTCCTTAAGTTGTAACGGCGTGGTTGTCCATGAATATAACCTTCTAACGAGGGGCCTTTTTATTTTTCAATAAGTAATTTTTGATAACGCGGTGCTGTTTTGTTACGTTGTTGTTGATGGGTTTTTATGTAAATTTCTTTATTTTGTAAATTTTCATTTAAATCATCAGTTAATTTTTGTTTTTCCTTTTGTTTTTTATACAGTTCATTGTAGAAAGGTAAAATCTCGTTTTTTGCGGATTTCGTTATATTTTTCGATTGTGTCTGCTTTTGGTTCAATGACATGTTTATGCAATTCCTCATACGGTCCATACAAAAGGGTGAATGGTGCAAAATTTGTGGAAGAATGAATGCTTTGGTTGTATATCAAGACGGCTGTAGTCATGTGTCTCTTAAAGTAGAATGTAGTCTTTCTATGGGCCCATTTGACTTAGGCCTGTTGATGGTAGTTTGGTGGTAATCAATCTTGTGTATTCGGCAAAATTCTTTAAATACTGCAGAATTAAATTAATCTTAATATCTTAACTTAATTCATCAAAATCGCAACAAGAGATTGCAATAAGTTGCAAAAGGATCATCTTACCACGTGGACCTAGTGCCGCGCCTGGAGCCCCAACGGAGATCTGGTGTAGGCAATGGACTGGTCCAAGGGAACGACCTTGTACCAACAGACAAAGTTCTGTGGTTCTCCGCCCAGGAAATAGTCACATGTAGTAGACATAACGGCACAAATACACACAGTTGCGTACACAAAACAAAAAATGAATGCACAGTACACTCTTGCGCAAAACACTGCGAGTACAAGATTGTAAGATGAGAAAGAACAAAACAATAATAATAATAACAACAGGGATAACAAAAATAATAGTAAAACGATAAAAAAAACAAATAAAACAACAAGAGAAAAGAAGAAAAGAATTACGCCTGGTCGTTGCGAGAACTGAATAGAGTATGCACTAATAACGCAGTACTCAAGACAAAAGGGCCCACGTCGACAAATAAAAAGGTGATAAGCACCATGTGGTCACACAGAAGGCCTCAAAAACACATTCTCGCTTCGCTCGGGCGAAAAACTCGACTCGGGCGTGACTCACGCACTTTCCACCCTTGTTGCGTAATGTACTATTTTGTACCATGGGCGTAAAGTTGAATTTTTATCCGGCTATGCCGGCCCTCGGGCCCAGAGGCCATATTCTGTAAACTTAACGCAACGCTATTTTGGGTGATAAGCCCGAAAGTTGGTCTCTGATCATGCGCAGTAGCGATAAAAATTAATTTAACGCCAGCGTTAAGCTTACAGAATAGGGCCCCAGCGGTCACTATTTAATTAGCAGAAACTAAATTTACCAACATTCTTTACTTTACGAGGAGTAATATCATATTTTACGCCAGCAAGGACGAAATAGTATATTGTGTACCAAATAGTATTTAGACCGAGGTCAAAAAGCCCACTTACCCCTTGGAGCACACGTTTTTTTGCGATACAGGTTGGATTTTCGTGTTTTTGTACCTATCACGCGAGGTTACATTAACGGATTTTCGATACAGCAACCACAGACCTATTGAAATTTGCGCGCGTTATGGAACTTTTACGGCCGCTCCGGAATTTTTACTCCCGCTTTGGAAATATTACGCCCGCTCCGGAACTTTTATGCCCGCTTTGTAACTTTTTTGTGCCCGCTGGTCTAAAAACTGTTATTTTAGGCCTTTTTTTAGGTTTAAAAAACGCGAAAATCGTGCCTGCGTTACAAAAAGTATATTTAATTATATTATTTGTATCAAGTGCATATTTTATACCACCATATAAGTGTTTATTACCACGACTAAACTTTTTAAAAAAATAGACAACGATGACCTTCTCCCAGTGCGGCAAAAAAAAATTTGGAATGCATTAATCTCGGCCAAACTATCACCTAATTCAGGAATACACCTGCATCACGTCCAAGATATCGTGCACATTAAGATTGATTTTTTTATCGTCAATTTTGAATTTTTCCCCATTATTTAACTGCATCTAAACGTACGTGATTTCGCAATATATGTGCGTATGCTGTTACTAAAGATCGCGATAAACATAAATTTTCATCATTTCTAATTCATAATATCGAATTTTTAGAAACCGTTTCGTGCGTTAAAGTTACATGACAAGTACTATGCTACAAGAAACAGAGGAATGTGTTATCAATTTCAAAATTATCGGTACTCTGTGCAATAATCTTGTTATGTTTATTATATTTAATAGACAGTGTTTGAATTTGAAGAAACTAGCACTTAATTTTTCAATAAAATTTATATACTATTTTATCTTAAATTTCATATACAAATTATTAAATTTTAGTAAATTGTATTGAATTTTCAATCATGTAATTAAATATTATATAACAGACTACAAGTGTTGGTGAATTTTTAAATAAACAAACTCATTCGATAATCAACAAATAGAGACAAGGAAAAACTGTCTAATTTTACACCGTATTTTGGCAAGAAAATATATAAAATGCTCGAAATAAAATTAGAGTCGCACGGAAAGATGCAACAATTTTTTATTGAGAAACCTGAGCATACTTCAGCGCTTTGTCGGTGATCGCATTGGATCCGCTTGTTATAGTGCGCCTTACATTTGATTTTCTCTTCCGATGGCGCTTGCACTAGCGGCGGCTCCTCGAGACCTCGTGGGTCCCAGGCGTCGTCCACGTCGCTCGACGGGCTCGCCTAGTTTTCACATTCTTTTGAGGCTTCTCGGTCTTTTCGGGGTTTGATCAAAGTGTAGTTTTCTTTTTAATGTTAAAATATAGATAAATACTATGTTTTATTGTTTGTGTCATGGGCTCAGCTCGACCGTCATCCGAGCCCTGACGCATTTTCTTCATGATAAGAACTAAACGCTCGCGATGCTCTCGAGCAAGTATCGCGGCGTTAGCTCAGTGGTAGAGCGCGGGACTACAAACTTCGGGTCCGTCGGTTCGCGTCCCGCTCATCGCATATTTTTTATGCAACTAATTCATTTTAATTCATTCTGCTCCCTTTCATACGTAACATTTGTGAAATAGTTACAAAAATATAAATTTTATTTTATCAACAACTATATAAGAATGTATATTGTTTGAAACAACGCTGATCATAGGCGTAACATATTTTTCCCCTCTTCCCCCCCCCCCCCCCCCCCTCTCGCTGTAATCAGCCGGTTTCTGCACCACTCTGGATGCACTGTCATTGGCGCCCTCCTGTTAAATTAAAAAACAATAAATCACTTTGCAAGGCTGAGTTCGAGGTACCCCACACACGCACGCACGCACGCACGCACGCACGCACACGCACACATGTTCGCATACACACACTCACACATCCATATAGACATTTTTCAAAAACACTGTATTTGATTGCTGAAACCTCAAAACATTTATGTCGTGTTTTTAAAAAACTAAAATTTTTACTATTACAAAGTTTCCTCTAGTTGGAACCAAAACAATAACCAACTCTTTATAGTTTTTTTTTTTCAAATGTATATACATAACTTAAATACATAACTTAAATTTGAGTCACTGTATACTGTCAATTTCAATATGTGCACGTATGTACGCGCGCGTGTACATTAAAAGTTCAGGTAATCTTTTAAAATTCATGGAAATTGGAAATGTATGATTTCCGAACCTTTCAATACACACGCGCACACATCCCTTTATTAAGGTACTTCATGATGTCTCGAGGAATTAATTTTTACATACAGATAAATTTATCAGTATATAATATAGCACAAAAATTGTTATAAATTTTCATTGTAACAATTGAGTGATATCAAACGCTAGAAGTATTCATATATCAATTCAATACAAAAATGGCACATAGTTATAGTAACAAAGTGGGAATGTAATCAACAAAATCTGCAGAAGTTATTATTTTTTCTTTCTATGATGACAAATTTTTCTTCAAGATAGGGTGGAATAGTTCGTAGTAAAGCTGAAAAAAAAATAAATAGAAATAAATAATCATTAATATGCCAAAAATTAGATAATGTAGATAATATATTGAATTGGCTGTTTCTCATATAAAATAATGAAACTTACGAATTTATTTTGATCCTTTTACATTCCCCTTATAAAGTTGAAGCTTCAGCTCATGTTAATTGTTGCCCTGCTTGCTAGCATTATTTCTTTCGCTAACAATTGAATAAAAAATGAATGATTTAACATAATTTTTCACAATAATATTAAAACTTACTTTCTTTCCTTGTTTTTTTCGTGGTATATAGATTTACTTTTAAGTACTTCCTGTGTTGATCGACAGCCTTTCTCCAATAATATTGTTCTAATTGGTTGTAAAAACTGTTCATACTAAAAAAAAATAAGAAGAGGACAATCGTTTTTCATTCAAAAATAAATTATTTTTACGTGCATTAACCTTATATAATTAACGTTTTCTTTACTATAAATTAACTCTCTCTCTCTCTCTCTCTCTCTCTCTCTCTCTCTCTCTCTCTCTCTCTCTCTCTCTCTCTCTCTCTCTCTCTCTCTCTCTCTCTCTCTCTGAAAAGAAGGTTTTACTTACAACAAGCAATAATTTTTTTAATAGTAATAACTAGTTTTTACTAATTAGTATTAGTATTATTATTATCTAACATTTAATCATTTGAATGAAATTCATACTCATTTGTAATGAGGAATTATTATTTTGACTTAAAAGTAGGATTATTCATTCAAGTAAACAAGTTTTTAACTTCAAGAAATATTTATTCTATTCAAGTGAATATTTCTTTTATTAAATCTAATACTATGTTATAGATACTATCTATACTATCTGTTACTATCTTATACTATGTTCTTATATTATGTTAATTTTATGTAAATTGTTTATTTCTGTCAAATAATTATTTATTTACTACTATTCAAGTATACCATTTACTTAAAATTAATAAGGCTTCTTTAAAATTAAAAAATTTTTTTCTCAGTGTACCTTTGTGTAGCAGCGTTGGTGCGCGTTGAAATGAACACTGTTTGATTATTATTAAATTTCGTTTATTAAAAAAAAGGTAATTGAATTTCACAAGCGAATACAAAGATAATATAAACTAATTTGAGTCGCCGGTATAGATGTCAATAATTATAATAATAAGAATAATCTTAAACGCATGGCATTGCGTGTGCGTCAAGGAAATTTAGAAAGTGCTCGAAGAAGGAAGGCTTGTATGAGTTTGCTCGCTGCTTTCGTTCTAAGTCGACTGACTACTGCTAAAAGATTTATCGCAGGAGCCGTTGGCGATGAGCTATCGCCACACTCCTGCTGACTTTACACTTTGGATCGTGCGACCGGAAGGTAGCCAGACGATTAAGAATGAGCATCAGCAGAGCTGCAGTGCTGCTTATCGCCAACTCGTTATAATACGTGATCGCTATATTTTTGAGATAAAAAATATTCTACGACGTAACAATAATCAGAACTCTCTAAAAATGAATATGTGAAAAGTCGTTCACTTATTCACATCAGTGAACGACTTTTCACATATTCATTTTTAGAGAGAATGTTTTTGTACACGGAAAGAAATACCTTATGAAAAATTACTAGAATCTCAGGTAAAGATGAGACATACTCACACTCTTGAGCAATTTAGTATACTTCTACTAATTATTAGCATAGTTCTATTAAAAATTAATAGAAAAAGTCTTAAAATTTATTATAGTTACGATTAATTTTTAGTAGATAATATAGTAAAAATTTTAAATCTAAATTTTAACAGAATAGAAAATAATTTTTAGCATATTATCTACTAAAAATTAA
This sequence comes from Torymus aiolomorphi, assembly GCA_036365515.1. Lineage (NCBI taxonomy): Eukaryota > Metazoa > Arthropoda > Insecta > Hymenoptera > Torymidae > Torymus > Torymus aiolomorphi. The sequence goes on along the minus strand of CM070875.1, from coordinate 204,615,414 downwards.
TAGAATTAGTTTAATTTTTAGTCTAAGTTATACTGAAAATTTAATAGACAGTATAGTAATTTTGTTGGCGCGAGGGCTGTCGGTAAAACAGGGTGTACCATATGTAGACAAGTCGAAACCTTACTTATAAGTGCGGCAGTGGCCGAGTGGATAAGAGCGCAGTTTCGTAATCGGAGGGTCGAGGGTTCGAATCTCCTTCTCCGGAGTTTTTTTTTCTCATGAATTTCAACCTCTCGTCAAAATTACTATAATATATTATAAAACTTGATAGAATACAAGTATGTCCCACTTTTAATTAACACTCTAGTCATTTTTAGTGGATATTCCACTAATTTTTCATAAGGAATTTTTTTCCTTGTAAGTGTTAAGTATTCTTTACATTTTGAACAATATAGGAAAATTATGCAGGTTCAATAAAAAAAACATGTCAGAACTCTTCGTTTGAAGAAAAAGCTTAGCTAGTCCATCTGGATCCAGTTTCTCCTACAGGATTAATCCCAGAGCTAGTTATCGCTACCTGCAAATAAATATTAAAATCAACTCTTGGTCTGCTTAACTGGAAATGTTAGGCTTATGTTAGGAAATGTAAATATCATAAAAAAGTACCTGACCACACATTAGAAGCACAAATTATCTAATCATACCCCAACCAGAGCCTACCGATTTCTCGTCCCACTTCATCGCCATCTAATGCTCTAAAGCCATCTTTTACCAACGCATTAAGAAAATAAACACATCTCGCGACAGATTACGCGGATTAGCGCGAGCCATGACAAGAGAAACTCTCTTTGATATACCGCCCGCCCGCGTTCCGCATTCCCTTATTTTTCCGCGCACTCGCGCTTCCAGCTCGTTATCGGACGATAAAGTCCCCAGGGTGATAATGTATTCTCTCCGCGAGGGAAAAAGTAGAGATTAGGGCCTTCGTGGATTTAACGCTTATTTATACTCTGCTAAGTGCCGGCATTACAACGTGCGCACCCTCTCTTTTTTCCTCTCGTCGATTTTTCCGTTTGTGTCGCGTCGAAAGATTTTAAGGAAGTCGCCGCCGACAGCAGGAGGATATCCATTTTCGCTCAACGCGAGATTATACGGGGTGCGCACCGGGGCTGCGGTTTTAATGCGCGATGCGTGAGTGCTGGTAATGGGATGAGCAAAGCAGCGAGATTTGATGGTGGCTGATAAGGTTTCTTTTTGTGTGTTTGGGAGAGAAGATGTGAATCTTAATGCGGCACAAAATCGTTTTTCGTGTTGGCTTGATGGTTATTATTTTAGTAATTAGACTTCTATTTATTTATTTTTTAGAATAGTTTTTGATTATTATACGATTAAACATATTTTATTAAAATATTATTGGAATTCATTTAAGGCTATGCATGTGTCATAATAACAATTTCATACAGTTATGTACAAAAAGTACACAGATATGATAGTTAAAATTACTCAATCGAAAGAACTACAGAAACTACATTATTGGATCACAATGTTTCAAACTATATTAAAAAACTATTCTGAAATTATTTTTATCTCTTTATGAAAATAAAAAATCTTAAAACTTCTTTTCGCACATCATTTTTTTCAATCAATCGACTTTCACTTCTTTCCCTATTCCATCACAGTAAGTTACGGCTCAAGTGCCGATCAATTTTTCCTATTTTTAACTTCTTCTTCTAAAATTATACCTGTTTATAAAATGCACCCTCGTGACAGAGTCTCTCATCTGGGTCTCGATCGGGTCAGTCAGCCGATCTATGTCGCTGCGCTATTTCGCTAATCCGTGTCGCGCGTGTACACCGCGATCGCATCCTATAAAAAGCCAGCAGCGACCGGGAAAAAGCAAACGCGCTGGAAATAAGGTTAATGCAAATCCAGCATTGCGTTGAAAAAAGCGCGCGCTGGGCGCATGACTAATTAAAATTAATCAATACCTACGCGAGCGGGCTCCTCCCTGTCGGCGCGCTAATTAATTCATACGCGAGAAGATCGCGGGAAGGACGATATGGCGCATGCTCTTGAAATAGGAGCGTGCAGGATTCCGCGGGTCGTACACTTTAATTGGCCACTCCAGAGCCAGAAATATCGAGCTGTCGTCGTCGACGACGCAGGGCCAGTTAACGTGCGCGCGCGCCTTGTTAATATGCATTGGCGCGAGGTTTTTGGAAATGCAGGCGCGCGCTTTTTTCGAATTTCTGTTGTTGGAGTGTCTAGTAAGGTGCTGTAGAAGTAAATCTATAGAAGGCATTGATGAGTGTTGTTGATTTTTTTTTCTTTTGAGATTTGGAAAAGGAATTCGGTCAAAGAAAAAATCTTTTGAATTTCTAATATTCTTATGGATGCTTATTTTACAATATATTACGATGAAAGATTTGCACGGTGATAACGAGGCAACCACTTGAAAGTTACTGATATAAAGTTTTAACAATATATTTTATTTTCATAGATATTTACAATTCATTTCAAACTTTCGTTAATACAATTGGAAAAGTGATTTATTTATTTAAAAATGAAAATGAAAAGTAGTTCGAACCTTAAAAAAACCTTCTAAAGGAAGGTTAAATTATGTGACAAATATACATGTTTCCGGGGCATTGTATAAAGAAAAATAAATTTAATCATTATTCATAGTTCTAATTTGATTTATCTCCGCACAATGACGTACGTGAAAAATTATAAAGAAAAATAAATTTAATCATTATTAATAATTCTCCCAAACTTTCTCCAGCTATCATCCATGTAAATTAAGTTTGTTAGAACAAAATAAGAAATTTTTTAAATAAGAAAAGTCATGCTCTCCAAACTTGAGAAAATAATTCACAAAATTGTGCATAACAATAAAATATTTGATCGTTGATAGTGTAAAAGTCGTGACACACTTTTATCGTTTGATTGAAATAGAATCGGATAATTATGCTAATGACTTTATTAAATTAATCAAAAAAGACAACCTGAAACTTAAGTGTAGTATTTGTTGATATGGATATCAATCCAACAAATTTTGAAACTATTTCTAAAAATTTTCACGTGGAAAACTTCAAGATTATAATTAAAAAATATTGTTCTCTATCATTTAATATAATTTTAAAGCAAGTAATCAGGAATTTAGGATGGCCTTATTATTTCGAGTTTTTGGTTATAGAGACTTATAATGGTTCAGTGATATAAAGCATCAAAATAATTATAAAAGTGTGTATGAAGGATTGAAACAAAAAAATAAGTCATACAAACGGTGAAAAATTGTGTAAGCTACCCAACGATTAATTGAGTTTTAAATTACCTTACGTAAAATCAATTGTCGATATGTGGGAGCTCTTGGGATCTCATTTTGAAATTGTTGGAAAACAAGGAAATTGTTATGTGGTTAACTCTCTGTGTGCAATGTACCAAACAAATCACTTTAAGGTGCATTTTGCATGTTTTCGCGGCATGGTGTGGTTTGTGCACATAAGAATTATGCACATATTTATTGTGCACACTTTAGCATTGGTGTATATCTATATCTATGTGTATACTCCAATGCTAAAGTGTGCACAATAAATATGTGCATAATTCTTATGTGCACAAACCACACCATGCCGTTTTCGCGATGTTTTAAATGTGATAATAGATGTCCCTGATGACTTCTTATGTAGAATTACTTACGGAGCCTCATAGGCATCTCGAACTGCTTCGTATTCACGATAATATTAAAAATATAAATAAAGCTTATAATTCTATTTCGTGTAAAACATTTATCAACTCGATATGTTCAGAGTTTAAGAAATTGACTTTTGAAAATAAAAGCGATGATTTCAAGGAGTTTGCCATCCGACAATGTGAAGCCTCAATTACTATTAAGTCTGCTTTTACCAGACAATGAAACACGACAGATATTTCAAACAATCAATAATCTAGAAGCAGTCTTAACAAATAACATGTCAGTAGAAATGGTTGAACACATATTAAGAGTCAAATACGTAACTGATTTCGATATTTAAGATATTGAAGATTTTGAAGATACGTATGCTTTTATTAAAAATAACATGTATACTTTAGGTATTCTTTCCACCATAAACTAAGAATTATTAGGTAAATGTATTTATATAGATAAGGTATTTTATTTGTATTCATTTTGTATTTTTTCTATATGAAATATTTAATAATAGAAAATATCTTAATTCGGCTGAAAATGTTATTAACCTTATAGTATCTCTTTTATTTAAATAAATAATGCAATTACTTTAAATCGAAATTATTCAATTATTTCTCTCTAGAGCCAATATTACTTATAATAAACTTTTCTTGAAAGATCTTTAAATTACCTATGTAACGAATGTTTATTCGAATCTTCCACGAGATTGCCACCAATGTGCGGCCGATAGATAATTAAACACAGGGTGCGCTAATCTACGTTTCATAGAAGGCTGAACGTTGATTCAAAATTGTTATCTGTGATATTAGCAACTTTTTTGTGCTTATACTTATTTAGCTAAATTCATAGTTTTCAAGGTATGACCGATCAAAGTGTCACGCGCTTGCGACATGTATCTAGCGCGCAGCGGTCGTGCGCCGCTTTGCGTCGTTGCACTGTTTTTCCGCTTGCAGTCAAAGTAAATAGATGATTTTTAAGAATTTCATAAATATTTTGTAGACTCTGTATAAGTACTTATGGCTTTTATTTACATAATAGAATAAAATTTGAAAAGGAATAATAAGGTTTCTCAATCTACTAAATTTAATGTTATTTAATAAAATTTTCATTTCAACTTGTATCATCAGTATTATTTTCAACTTTATATGAGTATTTAGCGGGTGACTGCCGCGCTTCGCTACATGTCGCAAGTGCGTGAAAAATCTTGATTCGGTCGTACCTCAAAAACTATTGAATTTAGCTAAATAAGTATAAGGACAAAGAAGTTTCTAAATTCAAAAATAAAAATTTGGAATCAAGTTTCAGCTTTCTACGATACGTAGATTCAGAGATACAGTATTTTAAACAATTAAATTGCTTAGAACTTTTTACGGTTAAACTTTTCGATGCGAGCACCCTCGAAATTCGTACTCAGCAGTTCAAAATACGTCTAGAAAAGTTTGATTCCGTCGGGGACCTAAGAAGGCCACAGGAAGTGTTATGGGTCGCTAGACAATATTTTAGAATAGTGTTTTCTCAGAGAATATTTGATTTATCAACGCAAAAGCATTTGAGAAAAATAGTGTATTTATATTTCAATTTGTACACGGAGAAAAATGTTATAATAAATTTTATTATAAGTATAATAAAAATTACTATATAGTATAGGAAAAGTGTGACATTTCCACTGTATGCTGCATTTTTGTTATAACTATATGAATAATTACAACATTTTTAGTAATTTTTATTACAGTATTGGTTAAAAAGTATTACGACATAAAAGAAAAATTGCTATACAACATAGCAAAAACTGCGATATAGTAAAATTTGAAATATATTCTTTTAATTTTAGCCACCCGTCATAAGAAATTTTGTTATCCAATATAGTAAAAATTGCCACAACTATAGTACTTTCTGCGTACGTCAAGTCGTGCACATGGTCTAGTTGAGGTTATGTACTCCATTGCAATTTCACTTGGCCTTGCTTTTAAGTAAACAAAACTTTGAAAATCTCGATTCAATCATTTTATTTTTTATTATGTACATTGATGATGAGTATTTTTTATGTAACTGTAGTTATTCAATATTATAATTTAAGAGATTTTGTAACCAGGGGTTTGACATATGTCAGTTCCAAAATTTTGTACTCAAGAATCCTACTTGGGTAAGTGGTTAGCGCGTCCGATTACCATGCTGAGGGTCCCAGGATCGATCCCAACCGTCGTAAAAAAAAAAAATTTATTTCTAATTTTAAATTTATTTTCACATTAAGTATTCTATTAAAATGCAAAAATAGTTCAAAAAATGAAAAAAAAATTAATTTTTTGAAATTTAGTCAGCCATAAAAATTACTATGTTGTGTAGCAAAAATTATTATAATTTCGATATGTCACAGCGTTCCTATAAAATATAGTAATTTTTCTCACATTTTATAATAAAATTTATTATAACATTTTTCTCCGTGTATTGATGACGTACATAATGTAATTGCGATTGACAGATTTTAAAATATTTGATTTTGAATAAATATCCATAATGAATTAACATTTATAGTAAATTTAATCATGCTATTAAAGAATCAAAGATATTTTTATTGGTTCATCCCCCCCCCCCCCCTTCTCACACACGTATATAGGCATGAGAAAAGTAGTGTATTTATCAAACGTGTATTTTCGGCATATATATATATATATATATATATATATATATATATATATATATATATATATATATATATATATATATATATATATATATATATATATATATATATATATATATATATATATATATATATATATATATATATATATATATATATATATATATATATATATATATATATATATATATATATATATATATATATATATATATATATATATATATATATATATATATATATATATATATATATTAGTTTTATTGGGAATATTCATAGAGAATGTTTAATATGATATAATTAATTATTGTCATGAGAAATTAAAAAAGGAATAAGTACATTAGTGTCAGAAAGCTAAGTGCTAATGTTCTGCCAGCGGTTTTTTTTTATTGGTTCTACGCCACGTCCGGCCTTTGGATATAAATTCTAATATATTTTTGATAATAATTTCCTTATTTTCCAGTTGCAATATTCAATTAATGTTAAAAATGGATTGGTATAATAGCCTCGTCTGATTTGGATTTCTGATTGATAGATTATTTATCATGATTAGCTACCCACGTGACAACACTTTATATATTTATTTTCACTATTTTGGTTTATTGCAATTTGAATGTATGTATACTTGATGTGAGATTATATTTAACTTTTGACCTTTCTTTATGATTATTAATAAGATGTAATGATCTGTATTGTATTAGTTGATAAAAGATAATAAAAAAAATGAATAATCTATACGGACGAATAAAAATTCGTATTTTTGCGACTTACACGCCGGGGCACGGTCAGAAACTTTCTCCTTTGTGGCCACGCTTAGCGGGATAGGCACGCGCTCTTCCCTCCCCCGCTAATTGCGCTTTCTCTCTTGCACTCACTACGGGGAACGACGCGGTGACACCACGATCGTCGTACGATCGCAAGAGGGTGTTGGATTTCGCTGATAGAAAAGAATGCGGCATTTGTGGCCTTGGCTTTTTATACGGCTGAACTTCGTTCTTTTTTTCTTCACGTTATGTATTTAGGATTTTATATTTAGGAAAATGGCAATTAGCAGGGGAAAATTATAAAAATTACATGAAATAAAAATGTGTCGCGTAACAACACCCCCTTCTTGAAAACATTGCCGTCCTCGGCAAAAGTATGAGTCTACGAAGACGGACGCAAAGTATGACCTTGATGTTCACTACAGAGGTCCCTGTTCTTGGAAGTCTTCACGTTTCTGTAATGAAGTCTGGGAATCGTAAAGAGGATCGGAGGTTTGCCGATTTTAGAAAAGTTATAGTTTTATTATTTCGCAAAGGTTATAAAAAAGTCTTACAGTAGGGATAGAATAAAAAGGTCTTTTATTGCACGGAGCATTGGACTTCACTTTCTGTGTTCACCTCCGATTCCGGAGACAACTCAGGCATATGGTAGCCCTGTTCGTCTTCTGATTTTGGGCATACTTCATTCGGTTGAGCAGTGTCTTCATCCAGTTCGTCCTCTGATGGCCAGTCGTACGTTTGGGTGGCTTAGTCTGTCCTCATTAATTCTTTGACTGCCGGTTTGTCGATGATCTCTGAGGTTCTCTCCCAAACATTCTCAACAGGGGATTAGACAGGGCCATCATAATCGAACAAGGAAGGCCGACATGAATTACTGTGTTTGTTTAGATCCTAGAGTATATTACGATTTCATGGCCAGCCTGCTAACGGCAGATACGTTCGTGATTCCGATAATGCCGGGCCACAACTTTTTGGCGACACACATGGTGGACGCGTGTTATCCGGCCGGCGGTTTTTGGCACTACTGGGGGATTGCTACATTGAGCACCGTAGCGTGGGTCAGCTTCTCTTTCGGCTGTGATTGCGCATCCCACCCGAAAGTACTTAATATATACGAGCTGGCTTTCACACGTTTAATGTGAGTAGTTCTTTCTATACGTAATATATATTTATATATCTAAGGATCCGTGCTCTATTATTTTTCTTGATTTAAAATGGTTTTATCTTTCTATTGATCCTCACTGACCACCCACAATTACACGATGTAAAAAAGAAGTAATGTAGTTTAACTTAAACTCTGATTGAAACGTTTCTAATGACTGCCCGGTCGGGCGGCTAATCACTCACTACTCGTCGAGCGAAGTGTCGTCGTTATGCTGCAGTCACCCTCCCCCTAATTTCGCGCGCTCTTTCTCTCTCGCACCCACGCGCCTAGAAACAAAGTCTCACGTCGTATGATCGACAGAGGGCTCATATTTCTCGGTACGTGTCGAAATGCGCTGACCGAAAGGTATAAGGGGCCGTAGATACTTGATGAATCTCGGCCTAGCTGCACGATTTTATAATGTAGAAAGAATAAAGGAACTCTATACACTGAGAAAAAAGAAGGCGTAATGTGCCGCAATCTTCTGTAAACAGAGCCGAAACGGTGGGGCAATGGAGGTTAGGCAGTATAAGCTACCGACTGATGCTGACACTACCGACGCGCGGGGTAGAAATTACCGAAGCGCGGAGGTAGCGCCTCTTATGTTTTGGTTGGTGAAACAGTTGCTACCGAAAAGTGCGGTAAAGATTGCGGACAGTGCGGTAAATATTGCGGACTACGTTGCAATCACAACCTAAGCGGGCTTCGGCTATTCCCCCACGCCGCACTTCGGCACATATGGCGTATTTTTTTTCTCAGTGTACCACTAAGGTTTTTCAAAAATTTTCAGCCGAAAATATGTCACGTAATAGATGGTTTCTGTAATGGAACGAGATTAATTGTCAGATATTTAAGTGGATAAAGCTGGAATTACAGTTTTAATACCACGAATAGATTTGAGCCCTTCAAAAGAAGCAATTCCATTTCATATGATTAGAAACAATTTTTTATAAGACTGAGATTTACAATGACTATTAATAAATCGCAGGGACAATCATTTCAAAATGTTGGAATTTATTTACCGTCGCCTGTATTTAGCCACGGGCAGACGTATGTTGCATTATCTGGAGTAACTTTGTAAAATAATTTAAAAATTCTTTTGACTGAAGACTCAGTATACACTGAATATGAAAAGAACAAAGCTGATTTTTTAAGAAAAAATGTAAATGAAATGACAAATATTTACACTAAAAATATAGTCTACGAAGAAATATTTTATAACTTTTAACTATTCATTTATATATTTTAATGTTTAAAACAATAATAAAATATAATATTAATTAGTACCATGAACTGGAACAACTACACATGAAAACGTGTAACTACACTGAGAGAAAAGTTTTGGAAAAATTACTATACTGTCTTGTAAAGCTACCACAGACTGTAAAGACCTGAAAAATTACCATACTTTACAGTAAATTTTACAATAGAGTATAGTAAATTTTTCTATATTTCTGGTAAAATTTCTTATAAAGTATGGTAATTTTTTGGGTTTTTACAGTCTGTGGTCGCGTTCCCTGCACAAAATGGTAATTTTTATTGAACGTTTAGTACTTTTTCCTGTACTTTTTTTTCAGTGTAGCGCTAAAAATTAGATATCATAAATTTATCATACTAAAGTATACTTGCAAAATAATGATTATAATTTTTATAGAATAATTTTATATATATATATATATATATATATATATATATATATATATATATATATATATATATATATATATATATATATATATATATATATATATATATATATATATATATATATATATATATATATATATATAATTTAAATCATAAAAAGTAAAATTGCAGCAACTACACGCAAAAGCGAGTACGTGGCGTATAAAATAATTGGTTATTATAAATATAGTTCATAAAGTAGTCTAAAAATAATACTAAAACATGTTATTTACAAATTCATTACAAATATGTATATATTACTATAAATTTCAGCAACTACACGTAAAACCGAGTGAGTAGCGCATAAAATAATTGGTTATTATAGAAAATAACAAATTAAATAATAAAAAGTTAAATTGCAGCAACTGTACGCAAAAGCGAGTGAATAGCGTATGAAATAATTCGTTATTGTAAATATATTTAATAAAGTATATCTAAAAATAAAAATAAAAATTAGACATAATAACGAATTTTAATAATAAAATGTAAAATTGCAGCAACTACACGCAAAAGCGAGTAAGAAGCGCAAAAAATAATTGTTTATTATAAATATATTTAATAAAGTATAGCTAAAAAGTATCTGTAATAAATATATCTAAAGTATATTCATTGTATAAAGAAATTACAAATAATATTAATGCAAGCAATATGACAGTCTCAACTCTGTATAAACGTAGAGAGGAATTTTTTGAAATAAACAAACAATGATATCATATATCATAATGATGATGATGATGATGATGATGATGATAATAATAATAATAATAATAATAATAATAATAATAATAATAATAATAATAATAATAATAATAATAATAAACATGATACTTAAACCTTCATTTAATTTTTTATTACTTACCCCATTGCTTAACCTTTTTTAAAACCCTTTTTTAACCCTTTTTTAAACCCTTTTTTAAACCCTTTTTTAAATCCCCTTTTTAACCCTTTTTTAACCCTTTACTTAACCCTTTATACATATGAACTACTGGGTAGAAGACGGGTGGTCGGACTGACGGATGAACGGACGGACGAACTGACAAATTGTGTGAAGTACAGGAGGACTGTACTTTCGTCCGTTTTAGTTCTGATGATGATGTTGATACGCATGCCTTCTTCAAGCCGAGCGAAGATGCTCTTTCTACGCGTCAGGTTATTCTTTCGGTGGGATCGGAGCGAGAGCTTCGAACGGTTGCGGCCTGTAGACAAGCCCCTGTCTGAGGGCATCTGTATTCCTTGGAGGTTGTGCGTCTTCCGCATTCTCGTCGTTCTCCTTGTAGGTCCACCTGAAGTATTTCATGATGACCATAACACAGCGGTTCATAGTATCGGAAAAGGCCCGGATAACGAAACGGTATATAATGTAATTCATTTTCTTTCAAATCAGCATCTTAAATAAAAGATACATTCTGTATTATCTCTTAATAATTCACACATTTTTATTTTGAATTTTATTCCTATAAAATGTTTAGATTATAAATAATTTACAGATCAGGCAAAGATCGAGTAATTTAACAAATATTATTAAGGCCAAATCGAAACAAAGATTTTTACTAGCGTGCAGCATCAGCAACAATTAATTAATAACATTCTACTCGTTTATACTCAAATTATTACACCTGATATTATTAATAGGTTGTAAAAAAATTTTATGAACTTTACAAAATCGTTTTCCACAACCTCGAATTGGAAAACAATTGCGCGCTCAACTATGTTTCCCATCAGCCGTTCGATTCGGCACTATCTATACCGAACGAGCGACTTATTCCGCGGCAAAGTCCCCGACTTCATGGCCATTGGCCTGCGCTCGAATTTTACGCGTCTTCGAACCACCGGACGTAAAAATTTCCCGCGCATTTGCAGTTTAACTGCGGCCTGACGCTGCCGCTGTTGAGGAATCAAAGCGAGTCGTTAGGGACACCAGGGAAAGAGAGGGAAAGAGAGACACACGCAGAGTAGTAACGAGCGCGGCTGTAAAGGTCCGCGTGGAATGAGAGCGGCTAAAAAGTTAAAGAAATCAGAGGCACGTAGCGCGCGTTAAAATTAACGGCGCAGTAACGAAGTATCGCCGCGCTGCCCTTATACGATTCTCCGAAGGTTCGTGGAAAGAAGAAAGCACGAGTCCTGATGGTTGAGCTTCTTTTATATACCCGTCTAAGTCAAGATGTATATTCGTATGAAAATTTAAATGTTTATAAAAAAATATGAGAGAATTTGGTAAGGTAGTCGTAAAAGAACAATTGAGAATTTTGAACAGTTGAATGATGAAATTTCATTGACTATGATGTTAAATATTTTTAGAAATACCGTTGATGCAATCATTCGAATTTTAGTAATGTGATGTATAGTTACTTTTTAAGAACTAATATCTTATTAAGTTGTTAAGAGGTATGATAAGTACAGATAGATGATATCCTATACAATACAGAAAGATGCGGAAAAAAGAACAAAATATTTGTAATAAAATTCAACCCTTTTTTTATCAACAAAAAAATCCATGAGCCCAGACACACACCCAAGCACATCCTCTAATCCAAAACGAATACAAATTCTCAAAAGACCCCAGCCCCGTACTCACACCACGTGACCGTAAAAATCGCGCGCGGCTCGGAGGAGGAGTTACGGGCAGGCGCTGTAATCAAATACACGTACTTAAAGGCGCGCACGCAGACCTTTAGAGCCGTAAAAGCGTTTGCCTTCCGAGGTTCTGTTCACCCTCCCCGGTGGGCTATCGCTACCTCTGGAGAGAAGAGGTAGGAGAAAGAGTCTCCAGCGGCCGAGTATTCATTTATATCTTTACGAAGCTTCGGATATGATGGTCGCGCGTGAAAATGAATCGGTTGGGAATGGGTGTGGACAAAGGTTGCTGAGAATCGAATTCTCTCAGGAAGTAAAAGTATCAATATTTTTAATTTAAATTTTTAATTATTAAAATCTCTAAAAAGTTGTTCTGCGGTGAAATAAATATTATCTTAAGAAGTGTCACGGACGAGTCGAGACACCTGCCAGCTACTGAGATACCTGATCCCGCGCAGCATCTTACCAGTCGCTCCCACGAAAAGTGCAAGCTGCAAGCTTAATATTAGCAAAGCGACATGTTGTTTACCCCGTTTTAGGGGCAGTTACTATTAAAAAAACACTAATTCTTCTGTTCATATCTGATGTCTTTTGCGATTATTTAGTTCTTTACATTTCCTAAGTACTAAACCATGCACTTTGGAATGATGTAAATAATAATGTTATTATCACTAGCATTATCAGGATACGTATGAAATAGTATGCGGCTGGCTTTTCCACTGCTTTTAGAAGTACATACATCATGGAATGCATAATTTTTACAGAACGGTCCATACTCTATGAACCAACTTAGCGAAAGTGATATAGCTTCATAATCCACAGCACTGTATAACCGTGAATTAAAGAGTGCATAGAACCCCGAAATATCCTTACGTTTAGCAAGTTGTCCGTGGACATATCCAAAATCATAGTATCTATCAAAGGGCACATAAGCTCCACCTGTACCATTAACACTCCGCCTAAAATACACCACAAGTTTTGAGTGAGCTTTTTTCAAGAAAAGATCTGGGTGCTGGTTGCGACATTGCACACTTGAAATCCATTTTTTTCGACATATGCAGAGTCGTTTAAGCATTCGGAAAAATGATGTTGAAAGAACCTGATTAATGTAGGATATACATTAACTCCACGCTTCTCATGCGAAGGAGGCACTCCATTAACAAATAGTCTTAATACAGACATATACTCTATACAGGCAGATATTTCCCTCTCGTATGACATAATTCGCTCATTGGTTAGACTCAGTACAGCTAAAGAACCGAACGACATATGATGAGGGTCAATAATTAATGGGATTTCTAATACGTCAGTGGGACTAAAAGCAATACCTTTAATCGCCATACTAGTCACAAAGTCAAATTTCATAATGTAATATAGTGCTACTGTAATGTACTAGTCTTGTAAAGATACCCCATAAGGCGCTTTAATTTGTATACCTCTGACATCACGTTCCAAAATGTTACCGAATGATGACATCTTGCATCTCCGTTGGAGGCGGCTCCGCTTTGCTGCGCGGGCAGTCGGGTGTCGACCAAGCCATGTACAGGACCCACTCGTAACAGAAGATAATGATGCCAAACCATTCTCTAGAATCTCTAACTAATTGTAAAATATTTATTTCACCTAATGTTAAGTACGCAATATACGCTGATACATACTACTAACCCTATACAGCACCATAATTATTTGGGTGACGTTCACAGCTAGCCATTTCTGGTTTTCGTACAAGACAAGATATAGCAAACCTTGACATCGAAATCGCTAGTGTGGTAACGCCCTTTCCAGAATTCGTCATTGGTTCTTCTGTCATATCGGCGCCGAGATCTAAACATGATCCAATCGGAAAACTGAAATAAAAGAGAAATTTAAATTATAATAATTCCTATTTCTGTTCCGATGTTCATAATTCTCTCAATTTATATTGTTTCTATTTAACGAGTAATTTATGTTTTGAAAATTATTTTTCCGAGAATTTACTAGTTTTTGACAGGATTTATCTGAATGTCCCGGCATATTACAAATTTAATACGTTTCTTGATTTTGAGAGGTTTTTCGTTTATTTTGCATTACTATATGATCTTCGTGCTTTCGCAATGAGAGGCTTTGTGGCCTTTATTTGTGCGAATTGCGCATAAAATCATTTTCATTGTTAAGTTGCAGTATTTAATCGTATGACAGAATTTATTGCACTTCTCACATAATACTCACGGGCATTATTAATCGGTATTTCGATAGTAGTTCCATGATTATTTGTTTTAATTGTATAATGTATGTATTTTGATAATGTAATAACAATACTAGGAATAATCACAATCGTCCTAATTCACTTATTGTTCACTGGGTTAGGCGGATCCCGATTCTTTCTCGTAACTGACTCGTGTGTGACCACGGATCATCTTTTGTTACAGAAAATTGGTTTAAAAAATTAGTGATAATTTATAATTACAGAATGTTACGAAGGATTATTCTAACGCAAGAGTCATAAGTGGATCAATTTTCTCGCATAGGAAAAATCCTAAGCGTGGACGTTGGCGGTTTCAATGACGCGAGTTAAGTTACGTGTCCCATGAACGACCGAAAGATGTGATTATTACTCACACGCAGATAACATTCACTCAGTAAAGATAAGTTAATCAATTTAAATACGATATAAAGTGGAGTGCTTTATTAACATACGTCTTTACATATTGGAAACCAGAGACTGATTGATTGATTAAAACTAGTTTATTAACGCCTTGGGCGCTTTAACCCCATCCGGCGATCTAAGTAAAATATACAATGGCATGTAAAACATACAAATATAATGGGAGTAAATGCGGAATAAAAACTAAATTAAAAGATGCAGTTTGAGGATACAGCTTAAAATTAACTTAAAATTAATTTTAAAGTTAAGATAAAGAACACAGAGTATACAGAGAATGGAATGCGGGTGGTGACAACAAAGTAGAAGTAAACGCTATGGTAAGGGGAAACAGCGACCGAAATAAGCGAGGTAGAAAAGTACGACTCGGTTAAAAAGACTAGAAAACTAAAATATGAAACGAATAGATAGTAAGCGATGGTGGATCTAAGTGAATCACAAATAATGAAGAATATCTAAAGAATGTAAAAATAAACCGAAAAATAACAAATAAGTAACAATTTAATAATAGATATATAACAGAAATATAAGAGAGGCGCACGAGCGCAAAAAACGCAGAGGGATGGTGCGGCCAGGTGTGCTAGCCTAGAGTCGAGCACGCGAGATATCCAGCAGGCTGGACGAGAACCGCTCTTCACGCACATGCCGCGCCCAGTCAGCCAAGTCTCTGACTCGTCGCCGGTGCAAGATTTCGATTGGTAACGCACATTCCATTATCCATTGTCTTTTGTACAATAGCAATGTTGATGTAATGCTACATGTATGTCTCCCCTCCCTAATGTGTGTAAATTATAATGCTATCAAGATAAATATTTAATGTTTCTCTTGCCGTTCTGCGGGTGACTACCGTTATTAATGATACACACACACACACACCCACACACACACACACACGCACGCACGCACGCACGCGCGCACACACAAACACATACACACACACACACACACACACACATACACACACAGACATATATATATATATATAGATATATATATATATATATATATATATATATATATATATATATATATATATATATATATATATATATATATATATATATATATATATATATATATATATATATATGTAACTTCACGTCAACTGTTAAATGCCAACATTTTAAAATTACTCAAAATTTTTTTAATCCTTCCAAATTAGCCCCAAAATACAACCATGAAGTTTTGGAGCAAAATATTCAATCATTCAAAAGTTAGAATTAATTGAAAATTTGAAAATTTTCAATTTTTTCATAAATCTTCATTTTTCATGATTTTTTACCTCAAAAATTTGAAACTTTTTGTAGAGCACATTAAATGGGAAAAAGTTTATAAATTGTGATTAGAATTACACTCTAAACCCTAAAGTTGAAAATCTGGAAGTAAAAAGTGTAAAACATACATTTTAAACTTTATAAAAGTTTAAATGACACATTTTAATCCTTTAAGAGATTAATTAATAGGTTTTAATCTTTACGTGATTATAAATTTGGTATAAATGCAAATAATTTGGTTATTTATAGAAAGAGATAGTATATCTATATATATTAAAAGGGGAGAATTATGTTTAATTTGGTTAAATCAATTTAGTATGAGTAGAGTGTGATAAAGTATTGAGGTTAAACATGGGAAAGGCAAGGTACGATATTCGACAGGTGGTTCCACCTTCGACTCGGGACGATTATAGTGTTTCTTATACCTTCTTATACCATTTCCAGACAAAGAGGGAGGACAGTTAAACTAAAACCTTCTATTTCCTTTCATCTAGTATAGTGTGACAAATTAGTGAAGCAAAGAGTATGAACGATAGTTGTATTTTTATGTGATATTGAATATTAATTTTCTTCTCTTTTGTCAAAATTAGGAATCTACATGGGCTAGAGTGGCTTGATTGCCTACGCCTCGGAGGTACGCTACGTGTCCGGAGGCGACACGAGAAATAATCCAGAGGTTACGCGTGCCTGCTCCAAGGATTCCGCCAATACACATGTATGATTAATATGGTACAGTATTTAATCCAATTTTAATTGAATTTTAGAGAGATTTGTTCTTTAATGTCAGTCAAGAATATTAACCTATAACCAGATTTTCTGTGTTATATATAGTTTTATGTAAATCTTAAGTCAGTTGATTATTGATGATTAATTGATATGGATGTATAACTCCATTCTTTGATAGTGTCTTGTTTATATTAATTATTAATATGATGTACAACTTGAAATGAAATCCTTAATTATTCATTAATTAATTTTAAACCACAATTTATTTTTTCATGTAAGTATTATCTAAATGTTTAGACAATTTACGATAAATCTCTCTAGTGTTCTATTAAATTGAATTGCTGTTTTATATTTATTTAGAAATAAATTCTTATGTTTTTCCTAATTATATATTGGGTTAATGAAGGATACTTACTTTTAGGTGTAGCGGAAAATTCAAAGTCAAGGTGGAGAATAAAGTCCAATTTCGTTGAGAATTATCTCAATGGATTAATAATTAATTATCCTATTTGTACGTCCTTTTTTTCTTTGTCTATTTGTAATGTTTAAATTCTATGGTTTTCTTTATTACGAGATACTGTTTTAACTTCCTGAATTTTCCTTAACTGATCGAACTAAGCCTTTTTTTATATTAAATATAAAACCTTTTGGCCACGTGGGGTGATTGTAACTTTTTCTTTTCTTTCTCTGATTGACGTTTTTGATCTCCGCTTTTTCGAACTCGACACTGCAATGTGTCTCGAGGCACGCTTAATTTAGCAGGCACGCGCGAACTTCACCCCCCACTCTCTGTTCATTCTCTCTCTCTCCCACTCATGCATTCAGAGGGGATCGGTAAGCACGCTCGCTGGTAATGCGTCCACGCGGTGCTGCCTTCCTTGCACCGTAGCCGCGTCGCGTAACTCTTAGCGCATGAGCATCGACTGCCTATTGCTGCGTCGTCAGCTTCACGGACTTCGTCATACTTCCTCCCCTTCTTGCGGGATCGGAAGAGGGTGTTGTATTTCGGCTGATAACGCGACGAAAAGAATGAATGCTTTGTGGCCTTGACTAAACTTCGGCCGTCAAGAACACATTCTTTTCGTTTAGGCGACGGAGTTTAGATTTAAGTATTTTATGAAGAATGAAAATTAAAAACGAATGCCGATGCTATGTCAAAAATTATGTAAAATGGAGCGTTGAGCAATTCAACGATTTTTTCATGTAATAGCTTTATGCCCCAATAACATTTATTAATTATAAAAAAATGAAATAATAAAGCGAAAAAATTACGTTATGTTACGCGTAACGTAACAGTCTTCTATTATAGAGTTTGGAATGCTGGTATGTATTTTATGTGAGAACGAAAAGGGACTCTCTCGTAACACATATTTATTTTTAACTTGAATAAATTCTATTATTTATTGGTCGCCGCTCCCAGGGCATCTATCATCCCCTTTTCCTTATTTCTTCACTTATCCGTTCGCCTACACATACCCATACACGTGTAGGTATATGAGAGAAAATGGAGAACTAATTGAATTAAAACAATGTATAAATGATGATATTCTTTATTTTATTACTATATATTAAACCCCCGGGGGGGGGGGGGTGTACCAGTAAACCTTGCCCGGTTGCTCCATACACACAATAGCCCGAAATATAGGTAGATTATTCTATACATACACTGAGCTGTTAAAATCGGCACGTTAAGCCGATATAAATTAGCACAGACATATAATAAATCCTTACGTAATAACGGTGAATTGACAATTTTACACAAAGTAAAACCCGGTAAAAAACGTCCGTTATAGTAAGTAATAAATCTAAACCAATATGGGTACAAACGTTGGGAAATAGGAGGAGCTTAACAAAATCTCACGCAAACCATCTAAATAATCGCGTAAATCTCCGATATAGACTTTAGAATTAAATTCCAAAAAAGCATGTAAATTATTACTCACGGTTGACTTTTCGGAAGACGTTTCAACACCAACACAGTAAGTTGCAAGATCGTCGAAGTAAGAGACAAAATCTTGTCTAACGTTGTTATACAACTCTGACAATCCGAGAGTGATAAAGAACTGCTTGCCGGGCTTACGTCTGCGCTGTATATTTACCCCCGTACCCTACTATTTCTAACGCATATGAAGGGAGTCGCGAAGGACACGTGCAAGGATCGACGTGACTCCGTTGCTGACGAGGCTATATATTCTATGGACGGCGTACGCACCGTGCGGCCGACTTCAGGAGGTGTAGTCAATTCCTTGCTACTTTGATAATCAAAAAGGTGGATCCGGTAGTGTTGTAAGTGTTGTATCTCTTCCTAACCACTCGACCGCAGAAGAAATAAAGCACATCTTCTTCCCCCGCTTGGTGGGCGCAAATTTTTTCATAGTTGTGCAGGTGCTTCCTTATGACGTGCTTCCGGTACATTATATGGTATACGGTGACAGTTCGCTTCTGCCTTCGGATGACGAGAAGGGATATAGTACGTCGTACCTCATACCTTGCGGGCGGGTCTTGGAGGGCGTGTCCAGCGTGCTTCCGGATGAAGTATTTGATGTACATCTGTATGATGCCTCTGGTCCCCACTAGATGACTATGATAATAATCATAATCTTAATAAACAATCAAGCAGTAACATTAGTCAGAGTCAGTCTCTGAATGATCGGATACCATGCGTGGTTTGATGGGAGGTTTAGACTTTTGCTCTTTAATGGGAGCCTTTTTTGACTTGGCAATAAGCAGCGTTTTCAATGTACTAATGGCATTGTTCGACGACGATTGCTGCTGCACTATGATCAACAGACAGAATTCAGCAATGAAGCTAGAAGATATGCACACATAAAATCTATTTTTTGAATAACCAGAATGAAAGACAGTTTCCGATCGGTCTCCAGCGACCGGTCAAGTGATAACAAAAGGGACAGCCATAGTATACAGGACTTCGTTTTTTTAAACTTATAAATAGCTCCGTACCTAGCAAAGAATAATACGGAACGGAACTCTCCTTCATCAAGTTGGGCGATGATAGTTATTTGCAGGCTAGACTCGTGCGTTGAGGATATTTATTAATGGCACAGGTCGGACACACCCATCCTTAGCACCGTTCGTAATACATCGACTGTTTTTCTGCTTTTTAAACCGAGTGTAAAACTGTCGCTCACAAAATTCACAAAAATCCTCTCACGATATACGATGAGATGGAACAAGTTTTAAAAACGGCCATCACTTTTCCATCTCGGATTCTATTAATTTTTAAATAATGTCTATATCGGGCTGATATCCCACTGACGGAAACCTGTGAAAATCCAGCTCTTCAATACTGCGTCGTCTGGGTTACTAAACGTCTACGGGCTTGATGCACTTGGAGAAGTCTTTGCGTTTATCTCTCTTTCTGCAGCCTTTTTTTTAAGCAGTTGGAGACGATCTTGCAAAGAGTTGCTTTATTAAATTGCCTTCGTCGCTATCACAAGATTGTTTAATCTCGATTATAGGCACTTCGTCTGGTGACTCTCTAAATAAAGCTCTTGCGAGCGCTACACGTGGCTCCTAGCAATACACTGCGATTCTCGCTGGCATATAAAGTATTCGTGAAGTAATGTTCTCTGTCGTTTTCCGATTCTTCAGCGAGATTCCTACGTCTATGGCTGTGTTCCTTGCCGTCGTCGTCGACATTGTCATTGTCGATAGTTGGATCAACGTGAACTGATTCCAGCGTCAAGTTATTTTCTTGATGCTGCTGTTGCTGTGCGCTATCATTATCGTCCGAGATGTCGGATATGTCGGGGCTAATTAGGAAAAATTCTTGCTCGTTGCCAGCAAAAAATGTCGATGCATCGCTAGTCGTCCCCTCAGACAATAGATCACGTAGTGTTAAAAATAATAATAATAAAATGGGAGAACAGGTTTTTTAAAAATCATATTATAAAAAAACATTTTTAACGCAAATTAAAAATTTATTCATTAAAAAGTAATTGTTTTTAATTACCGTGTTATTCAGATAAGAGATCATTAAATCTTGAAGAACGCTTACATGCTGCATCCATATTTCTTGAATGAATTCTCCTGCTATGTCTATAACCATATAATCCGTGAAAAATTCTTGTATGAAAATAGAGGAAATGGAAAATAGAGCGAATACGTAGATGCTATCTAGAGTCTTATCTCTTTAGACAGCTTTTATGTTGAATTGCAAACATATGGCCACACGTAAAATCACGTTTTGTAAATAAATTTCTGTTTTGTTTCTGATCATAGGTAAAAAGTGTATGCATTTTCGGTCACTCATCGCTCCTGACACTATAGCATCAACATAAACTGGTTTTTATGATGTTACTCTCTGCAGTGAAGGTGGGGGTATTTTTCATTGGTAAACACGCATCACAAGTTTTTACGATACACGTGCGGCAGAGAAATCAAATCCTTAGTCGTTCTTGTATTTTAAAATAGCAAGGTTCACTCAGATGACATCTTTCCTATGAGCACAGACCATTTTAGATGTAAAATAAAACTCCAATTTCACGCACGTGTATCACGGGGGCATCGTAATTTTGGTTTTGCCTTTGTGATATCGTCTTTGATGCATCCTGTCGCCACTGCCGTCCAAAAATAAAAGCACTTGGAACACACTTTTTAAGACATTGCGGAACAATGCCAGTTTTAATTGTAAGAAAGATGAAAGTCATATAACGCGGACGAGCACAGCTAGAGCGATACGCTTTTGGTGTAGTCTTGTATATACGCTCTTGATACGCACCGCTCGCAAGCTTGACATTTTTCTTCGAACGCATGCAATTTCATTTTCAAGATGAAACGGACATATACGTAACTTATACTCTTCCCGCCTCCAACCAGTGCAATGCTTACACCGCGGGTACACTCGGGTGGGTGTAGGAATAAGTACGGCTGTGGGTTCTACACCCGGAGATCGCAGGTATACCTGGACCTCAAAATTTCGACATGCCGCGGGTACTCGGGCCTGTAACTATTTTGCGATTCCTGCCTAGATCCGCAGGTACACTCGGGAACAGCCCTATCAGATCAGCCGCATGAACACTTGGGCTCGCATACCCGTCCTAACCCGTACTATCGTAGATTTAAGCCGCGTCATTATTTTAATTAAACATGTACCGCGAAGATTAGTATATTCGATGTTACGTGAATGCTAAGGTTCATGAAAAATGGATTATGGTGTGATGATGTTAGCTTATTTTAAAAATCCAATTTCACAACGGAAATGACCGCGTTTGTACCGTCATTATCCAAACATAAGTTTATTGATAATTATATAAGTGTTCATATAGGTATTATAATAACTTAGGCTTTTGTGCTCGAAACTGCACTGCGATTTTTCTATACTTTCGAACTCTACATGCGTCGTGAATGCCCTCAATTTCTGTGGCCGCGTCGGTCGACTCTGTGCGCCACGTGCAGCCGTCTGCTGTTACTGTGAGGGCTATTTTAGTGATCTCTACGATTTCTGATAGGAAGCTGGTGCTTCGATCAGAAAGGATGGCTCGCGGACAGATAAGGTGTTTGGCCAAAACGTCAGCGATCGTGGTGGCGCGCAGGTTGGGGAGGGGTATGTCAATTAGATATTTCGTAAGATTACACTGCATCCTTCAAAGGTGACAATTCCCACGCGGTGCTATTCTTAATTTTCCCAAGGTGTCGATGGACATTTTCTCAAAGACTTCAATGGGAGTATCGGTGAGTATCATGGGTTCTCGGGTTTTAATTTGTTCGATCTTCTTCTCTTGGCAGCTAGGGCATCGTCGCACGTAGTCCAAAATATCGTTGTGCATGCCATTCGCGGATTTTCTGTTAGGTTTGGTTAATTCCCTATGGCCCCCAACGAGCCTATCGTGTAAGGTTTCAATGATCTTTCTTCTCTCTTCCTTAGAAGGCACTACCTTGCCGTAGCACAGAACAACCTTAATGGATGTTCCTCCGAATATTTCGACGAGTAACTCTCTCAGTTGTTCTGGATCCAGCGTGTCTGCTAAATCTCTTCGCCGCGATATCCTTATGCTCACCAGGTTCTTCTTTAATAGAATGTTCTTTAGGGCTTTTAAACCTCTTTTAACTCCCAGGACATTCGTGGGATCGTAATACTTTTCCTTGACTATTAAGGAAAAAATGTTATCGTTTTTATGCGGGGTAGCAAAAATTTTTCCTATGTTTGGTTTCTTTGCGTGAAGACCTTCCAGGTCAATTGCTCCGATTTCGGACAACAACCGAGCAACGGAACGGTGACCTTCGCAGTCTCTTGACAAAAGGTGGAAGGTGGACGTAATTGTCTCTTTTGTACGTTAAACATTGTCGGGAAGTGAGGATATTACTCTTGAGGAGTAATGGGACAATTCGGTCGTCCTTGCCGCTGTCCGGATTAGTTTTTGGATTGGATCGGAGGCTCTCTTTATGAACTTGTGGATCCAAATACTGGTTAAAAGGTATGTATTGTTCGAAAAAGGAGATAAGAAGCGCCAATACGTCTGACGGCGGCTCGTTAAAGTTGAGATTGACGGGTAGTGAATTCTCGGCTTCCTCTTGTATCTGATCTAGGTTGGGGAATCGCGGTGTAGGTTTCGCCCTTGCGTCCAAGGGGGTCTCTTGGCGGCGGGTCGTCCAGTTCTGATTTGCGGCGTCAAGGAGATGGCCCGAAATAGTGGATCTTTTATTCCTGAAGACTGCGATGGTTTCGTCGGCCGATATTGTTTCGTTAGCTGTTTCCGCGGGGCACTGGACGAGTCAGCAGCGGATTCTTGGGTGATCGTCGCTGCGCGTTCTACCAGTTCTTTCACCTTCAACACCATTCCGTCGGTTTCCCTTACTGCTAGGTCATAGGGATCCATTTCATCTAGTACGCTGCGTGGGAGATCGTCCACAACGTCTCCGTCTGAAAACCGGTAGGGGCACAACATAGGAATCTCCAGCTTCATCTTGAGTCTTCTCAGCGAGGACCCTAATGCTTTCTTCAAATTTTCGTGCCGAGTCGAGGACTTCGTCGTGAGTTAGAGTGGTTTTTACAGAAGGGCCAAGTTCTCCCACTTCCGAATCTGTAGTGGCAGCAGCAGTGATCTTAATTTCCAACTGGCTGAGGGGTCGTTCATCGGTTTCTGTCGCTGAAGCTTCGGGCTCGTTGATTTTACCTTTTTCCGGAAGCCGGTCCTCGGGGTCGTCGAGTCTGAATCCGCTCCGGCGCGGGTCATAGATGGGCGGCTATTGGTCGGTGGACTCATCTAATTCCTCCCCTTCTGTGGATAACATCACTGACGAGAATTGATTGAACTGGGGCCCAAGGGAGACGTCGATGGACTTATCTCTCGGACCTCCGGCCGGAGTGGACTGTGCTCGAGGGTTCAAAGAGGGTCCGGGTTCCGATGCGATTCGTGCCCTAGGGGTAACTTCCTTCGGGGCGATTATCACCGTTCTTTTTCGTGTTCTATGGACTATGACGCTATGATCCAGAGGTGGTGCGGCCTGTCTCGTAGTAGCTCCGATCGGCCGCCCTCTTCCTCTGACTCCAGAGGTAGAGGGGACGGGGAGAGCCTTGCTTCTTGAGTACCCAAGCTTCGGTCGAGGGGAGGTGGGTGTCCTTGGTTTCTCTTCTTTTCCATCTGTAGGAGCCTTATCATCGGTTTTGGCCTTTAAGACCATGATCTTGAGTTGAGGTAATTGGTCATTGATCGCATCCTCAGAGGCAGAATCAGTGGGATTCCGTGATAACGCATCCGCATTACAGTTCAATTTACCGGGTTTATATTTAAAGGTGTATTCGTGTCCCGTAAATTTGAACATCCACTGCATCAGTCGCTGTCCCAGGTCCTTGCGACTATGCATCCAATTCAGCGGCTCGTGGTCGCCCACTAAAGTGAATTTGCGACCTAAAAGATAAGGCCTAAATTGGTTGAGAGCATAGAGGACCGCTAGATGTTCCTTTTCGGTAGTGCTATAATTACACTCAGCCTTGTTGAGCGTCCGAGAGAGATACCAAACAGGATGGTCGAAATTCTCCTTTTCTTGACTCAACACTGCCCCTATTGCTTCGTTTAAGGCATCGGTTGTTAAGATGAAGGGCTTCTCAAAGTCGGGAAATAATAGGATGGGTTCGCTACATAAACATTCCTTGAGGTGCTTGAATGTCGTTTCTTGGGGCTCATTCCAATTGAACTCCCGATCTTTCTTTTATAGTTCATATAGAGGCTTTGCTATCTTCGCGTAATCCTGGCGTAGTCAGGCCACTTAGGGACGATCCAAATCGGGGAGTTACTCGGAGTAGTTGAAAGTTCGATAATTCCATCCCTAAATTTGTTGTCTATATCCTTTTGGATTAATTCGTTATGAATCATATGGTGTCGATATTGCTTCGAATTTACTGGTAGGTTGGTTTCAGTGGGTATTTAGTGTTCTACTAGATCGGTACACGGTAAGGCATCTCCTGGCAGGAGAAAGAAATGATTAAGTCTTCCACACTAGATTTCTCTTCCGAATTCAAATGGCTCGTGGAAATGTGTTTTCAGCTGTTGAATCCTTTTCTCTAAGTCGACAATAGGATTATTAGGGCCTACTTCTATTTCATCTCCAGATCCAGGTTCGAAGTCGAGGGAGGCATACTCACAGGGAATAATCTCTCGCGGGTCGACTTCAATAGCTATGTCGTCTTCCCTTGCGTTTATGGCGAGCATCTGATAGGCTCCGCCATCAACGCGAATTACTCCTTCTCCCACATAGACGTCGTCATAACCAACGTCAACGCGGGGTAAGTACCCTTGCCGTATTCCTTTATTGATGATATTTATTCGGATGACTTGTCGTAACCATTTTGGTATGATATACCGTACAGGAACTGGTTTTGCAGTGTCGTCTTCCGGGTGTATAATTTCCTCGTGTTCCGTGATGACCGCTAAAGGTCGTCACGTGAAAGAATGTTGTGTCTTTCTGGTTGAATTCCCTAAGAATATTCATTCATTCTTACCTTTACTGGAACCTCATCGTTATCGTCGTCACCCCTTCACTCCCATACGTGTAAGGCTGCGCTAAACCTCGCTCTCTACAAGTTTAAATTTCTCAATAAATTGTTACCCGGAATGCTAGATAGAAATAAAACGTAAACTCATTTAGATCCCCAAAAATACAATTTATTGTGATATCCTTATTCTCCTAATAGACTTAAACATATATATGGCCGGTTCTCGGTCATATCACAGATGAAAAATTTTTTTTTTGCTTAAACTTTTTTTACGCATTCTCCGCTATGTTTTGAACTACCCTTAATTTTTTCAGATTTTTTTTACAATTATTTTCGGAGCTAAAAATCATCAATCCCGCTGTGGAGCTGTGATTGGCGCGGAGCAGCTTTTTCTGCGCGCAAGCAGTTTATGTACTATTTATAGCCAAACGCAAGCCGTATTAATTATTGATTAATGATTGTGCTTGATAATTTATGTATCAAAACTTAGTGGGTATGGTGTAAGATCATATGAAAAAGCGTCAGCTGTTTTTCGGCATTCCCGTTAAAAACAACACAAATTCTTTGAAATAATAAGTAAAATATCTAGAGTAGGTATTTCATTATCATTTTCAAGATGTATACCATTAGCGACACTTGCTAGATTTTTCACTTTAAAAGTTTTTGACATCAAAATATTCTGAGCATTTTTCTCAATCATATAATCCATTCTCAGCGCTCCTTTTTCAATAGCTTTATGACAATCAATGTCTGATCCGCCAACAATCCCCGTAGAAAGCGATACCAACCCATGTCGGTGATTGAAAGGATTATGATTTTGAAGCTATGTTATAAATTCGTTAATGTTATTTTTATCTCTGAAAGATTAACACGTTGTTCACTATTACTTGATTTCATTCCACAATGATTTTCTAAGCACTTGATTACATTAAACGCTGATGCCATAGTAAACAAATAACGTGCCAGAACGCTAGGAGTAACACCTCGGCCATGTTTTAAATCCATACCGAAAAATCTATTTAATGTTTGCTCAGTAATCATATCACTCCACACATCCGACCACGCTTTATCCGATTTACGAATAGTGAAATAGCCATCTTTGGTATAGCGATCGAATTCTAAATGATCCATTGTAACATCAAAATTTTCC
The DNA here is from genome assembly GCA_036365515.1 of Torymus aiolomorphi. NCBI lineage: Eukaryota > Metazoa > Arthropoda > Insecta > Hymenoptera > Torymidae > Torymus > Torymus aiolomorphi. The sequence goes on along the minus strand of CM070875.1, from coordinate 204,588,230 downwards.
ACATCTTGTAGATAAATTTGGGCACTTTTTGCATAAGCAAAATGCCCACTCGAATAAAATAATGGCAACATATCTTTAATGCTCTGTAAATGTAGATTCCAATCGCCTAAGCGTTCCGCTTCTATAAATTGCAAGGCTATGATGACACATTTAAAATATTGTATCCATAATTTTGAAGTTGGATCCCTGTTTTTAAAATGATTTAATTTTTTAATAAATTCTTCTGGTAAATATTTTATGAAATGATTAGTTTTACAGTCGTTTATCGGAAAAGATTCTTCAGTCCAATTATTGAAAAATTCATGAATTCCTCTACTCCAGCTGTATTACTTATTGAGTTGTAAATAATAATAGCTATAGTCGCGAAGTTTAAAATGCGAGCTCGTACTGCTCTTGAAAATGCATGGCCCGTAAGCATTTTTTTATGGATTTTGGAACATATACAATAGACCACATTTCTTCAAGTCCACATCCATCCATAACATAACCAATTGCTCCCAAATAGGACATTAATAAATGAAAATCTCGTAAATGAATGACGACATTTTTCAATTCTTTATCCTGTGATTGTGCAACAATACAGCGAGCTTTCCAGTACAATGGCTGATCAAAAGTAACAAAAACTGTTTTTTAATTTATTTTATGAGTTTCTGTAGCTGCATAATGTAAAGCCGTATTCAATGTTGTTAATTTAGAGGGTGGCTGATTTATGAATGGTAAATAGGTTATATGAGATAGTGAATACCCTTTATCTTTTGATGTAAGCTCCATGAAACCCTTTCAAGACGGTAAGTTTGGAATATCCGAAGCTTTACCCCATGCATATGTTGCATAATACTCTGGAAAAATTGGCCGATTACCTAAGTGTCTTCACTGAAACGAATTCGATATTCTTTAATGAATTTGAATCAAGATTGCTGCATGGGTTTATTTTGATTTGTTTACATGATGCTATATCCGCAGCAGTTGGTATTTTTGAACATTTTTGGGAACCACCCTCTACTACAACTTCAAAATCTGGTGTATGAACTGCGATACCCCCTAAGCAATGAAAGATTTTATGGCCATCTAATGTTCCAACATTATGGTCAGTATTGTTAAATATAAATTGTACAAAAGCACTTTCAATGCGTTGAATTGGTGGGTTTATTATCGTCGACGCTTCATATAACTGGACAGATTGGTAAGATACGCTTATACCAAATTTCGAAAGAAGATCAATTATCAATCTCGATCCTATTTTTCTATAAACATAGATCCAGAGAGCTAATTGTAATTTCGATAGAAAAGCTCTTGGTCGTTGAAAGAAGACTAAAGAATGAGCAATGATGTTTTATTTTTCACTTGACTATCTTCGTTAATTTTCTGTTTTCCTTTAACTAAAAGATGTTTAAGAAAAATTTGTAATAATTGTAGTATGTCTGAATTGACGTTCTCGAGAAATTTTTGAGCTGGTGGATAAGATGAATTTTCATAGTTCGCACTTAAAATTTCTGCAGCAAAAATTACAACAGCGTTTTTTTCGCAAGTGTCAATTGACATTTTACTGAGCCAATCGCTACAAATTTTTATTAAATTGATTGTTTTATAGTAGATAACTGTTTCCCGGCCACAGTGTTTTAAAATAAAAATATCTTCATTATACTTCTCTTTTAACATGTTACATAATATTTTATTGCTGATTTTTTTGCCCATGACATCATGCAATTCTGACAAAAAAATTGAAATTTTCCATATTCCTCGATATAATTCTATACATGTTCAGTTGAATTATGTGTTTCAGTATCCAAATTAAAAACTTGAGGGTCCATGTCATATGGTTCAGTTATTTCTTCTGTAGGCACCGAAGGTTTTTGTAAAGAAGTTTTATAACAAACATAATGGTACGCCGGGTTTTGCATCAACTGATATACCTTCTAGTCAATTCAGTACTGCTATACCGACTTCGTCATTTCTTATGGAAGCGACATTTAAAAGATTCTTATAAGTACATAACTGTTGTAAATTGCATACTTTTTTATAGTAAGGGTCTAATACTTCATTGCAAATAAAACAATATGCATCAAAATGAAAATCAGAAACATTTGGTGTTGACGAAGACAGTAATGAGGGTACTGAGGAATCTCTCTTTCTTTTACTTGTCTTCAATGGTAAAGCCGAGTAGCGTTTTCTACAAGTTCCATGAAAACTTACACTTTCTTTTCCTACCTATAGTTTAGACTTTTCATCTCCTGAAAAAAGTTATGTATTTTTTAAATATCGATAGAAACCAATAATTTGTATTTTCGACAACCGGGTGGATTTAAGAACATAATATTATTCATACATCTCATGTCATGAATCTTGTCACTGAATTTTGTCAATGTATAAAAAATACATTAAACATCTATTTTCAACACTATTTTCAACTGAACAGGCTTATAATATAATTTATATTAACTTATTATTATTATAGTATCATTTATATTATTTACTTTCCTGAATTTTCAATGGGAGCCGCTTACTCTGCTAATACACTCTATTCGCATTCTTCATATCTACTCAAAATTAAATTTAATACGTAATGTATTATTATGTGGGCAAAAATTTGAAGGTTACTATAAAGAAGTTTAAATCAAAGTCGATGACAATTTAGCAATTGTATACTGCAATACACAGACAAATACTTATTACTCTATCATTTTTAAATAAAGTATGGTTTTTTATTAAGGCTTCGCTTCATAAAATTTCAGAAACTACGTAATCTGTAATCATGTAAATCATTAGTATCCATAATTGACAGAATATAGCGAATGTGAAGAAGGAGATGGACAGGAAAAACACTTACTCACACACAAAGTATATATAGTATACTTGAGTTTATTTAATAGAATAGCAGATGTAGACTTCCCGTCTTACACAATCAAAATACACTCGCTTAACAAAAGGTTTATTATACAAAGAAAACCGTCGCGATACAAAAGTAATACGTGTGTCCCGTTGCTGTTTTGCTTGAGCACTGAAAACAGCGAAGGGGAAAGCGTAGCACGGCGCTCACTCGGAACAACGGCGCTCTGCTAGGAGAGAGAGGGAGAAGGGTGGGGCGTAGCGAGAGAGCGCGACGGGCGGCTCCACCGCAACCTAAAACTGCCCGCATTTCTAACACTCCATCCCGGGCAATTTTAGCTGCGTTGCTAATCTTATGGCGCGTTTCGTCGGTCCCTCATCACCGTCGCCGTCTCTCCTTTCCTTCTCTACTTGGTATCTGTAACACAATTGAAAAAAAATGTAAGTAAAATAATAATTATAGATTTAAGATCTATCTAATTAGTTTTTCATGTTCTGAAAATGACAGAGGTTTCAACACGTCTCCTATTTGTTCCTTTGACGCAATCCATTTTACGCATATAAACTGTCGCCCAACACACTCCCTTACGTAATGTTCTTTAATATCTGTCATATGTCGCAATTTGTTACCTCGGCCTGTCTTTATATTTGTCTCAGCCGATCGATTATCACACCATAGCGTGATTGGCATAAACTCTCTGGATACCATGTCTTTTAGGGAATTATGTATAGAAATCAATTCTTGACTGCAGTCGCTCATTGATACATATTCAGCCTGACAAGTGGATAAAGCAACATATATCTGCTTTCGTGTTTTCCATGCAATTGCGTCTCCAAATAGTTTGATTACGTAGCCACTAGTTGTCAGGGAACCTTTACAATCGCCAAAACTCGCATCAGAATAACCTTCGAAAATGTCACTTTTACCTAGATAAATAAGTTAAGCCCACCGTTTGAGTACCCTTCAGATATCTAAGCACTCGTTTCACACTTTTCCAGTTGCTTTCCGTAGGGCTTATCTGGTGTCTACTCAATACATTCACCGAATACGCAATATCTGGTCTGCATGTGTTAGCCAAATATAACAGGGTACCTATAGCTTCACGATAAGGTATGTTTTTGATTCTCCATCGTCGTCTACTAACGTTTTCAGTCTCCTCTCTCCCTTTACGCTCCCGATTCGTAAACTGGTTTGTAACCATTGGCGTTCGCTGTGGGTGCATATCTTCAAAACCAAATTTTAATAATATTTTCAAGATGTACTTTTCTTAATTAATTTTCAATCTTTTCTTTTCTCTGTCTCTACTGATCTCTAAACTAAGAAAGGATTTAGGCTCACCTATATCAGTCATATCAAAATTTCTGCCGAGATTTCTCTTTGTTTCGTTCATTTTTTTTCCTTTATCGTTACTGGCCAATAATATGTCACCGACATACAGAATTAAGATCAAAAACTTATTACCTTCACGCCAGGTAAATAAGCAAAGTTCGTTGCTATCTGGTTTCAGTCCAAATTTCATCACTACTTCAGTAAATTTATCGTTCCAGCATTTTGAGCTCACCTTAAGACCATACAAGGCCTTTTCCAGTTTGCATATTTTCTCTCGCTTTAGTTCGATCGCACATTCAATTCCATCCGGAATTTCCATCTAAACTGGAACGTTTAAGTGGCCATTCAAAAATTCTGTTTTTACATCCATCTGACAGAGTTCTAGATCATATTTATTTGCTATCGCAAGTGACATTCGAATCAGAGGTAAACGAGAAACTGGCGTATATAATTCCTGTAAATCGTATTCATTCTTATCCTTAAATCTACGAATAACCAGATGAGCTTTATATTTGAGATTACCATTAGAATCAATTTTTTTCTTCAATACCCATCTGGAATCGATAATATTGTATCGTTTACCGTCGCTAAGCACAGTATTTCTATCGACTAATTTCTATACCTTGTTCTTGTACATTGATTCAATTTCATCCTTAATAGCTTTAGTCCGCTTTAGTCCACTTTAGTCTGTCAGTCGCTCTCATTGCTTCTTGGTTATTTACAGGGTCTCCATTCACTTCTGTCAAAAGTACATGTGTCGTTTTATCAGTTGCTTCCGTCTCTTGAGGTGTATTTTCCTTTAATTTTCTCGGGCGAACACGGCCTCTTTTAGGTTCTCCCTCCGTTTCGATTGTCTGACTCTCATCTTCAAATTCAACAAACTGAGTGTTTGTATCGATTTCCGAATTTACTGTCTTCCAGTCGCTTATCTTTGTACTTTTATATTTGTTTCCAAACATAAGTTTTTCGTTAAAACTTACATCACGGCTTTCGTAAATTTTTCCTTCTTCCGGTTTGAGCAGTAGGTAACCTGTCTCTTTGTATCCTACCAATACAACTCTACGTCCAATGAATCTGGATTTTGGACCTGCCTTTCGCTGCACTTTCATGTACGTAATACATCCGAAACGGTTGAGTTGCGTAATGTCTACTCTGTGATTGGGTTTGAAGACATGTATAGGTGATTCCATGTTGTTTGATGCATGTGGTGTCCTGCACATACTGCCGCGCCCAATGCCAGATCCCACATATTTTCTGGAAATCCAGAATCATACATTAACGCTCGCACTTTCCTTTGGATCGTTTGGACCTTTCAGAGATGCCATTATGCTGCGGTGTGTCAGGGCATGCCAATTGCAGTTCCGCATTCAGTCGCTTTAGAATTTTTGTAGTGTAACCGCCTGTAAATTTGATTTCCTGATTGCTTCGCAGATAACAAACTTAAGCATCTTTCCCTAATAAATTTCGAATGCTTTTCACAGAAGATTCAAAGCAATGTCCTGTCTTGTCTTTTGTTTTCATCGTATAAGCCATAGCTAAACGGGAGAAGTCATCTATAAAAACAGAAATATATTTGTATCCCTTTGGATGTGTAGCACGATGTATCATACCCATAACATCAGTATGTATAATTTTTAATGGCTCTGTCGCTCTCTGTCGCACTGTTCTAAATGGTAGTGATTTTATTTTAGATATCATACACACTTCACAATTTTTAATTGAATCATCGAAAACTGTTCTCTTTAGGTCTTTAATGTCTGGCAGTCTCTTTTGTAATTCCTTAAGATATCCAACCGAGACGTGTCCCATTCGAACATACCAAAGCATTGCCTGATTATTGATTTGTAATTTGTTTATTTTTGCTAATAATTCCACATCGTATGTTAGTTTCTCTTTTTCGGTCGTTTTCTTTACATCGCTTAATTTTCGGTCTCTTATGGTATTTTCGAAATCTGAACAAGACTCGTTGTACAATTTTCCATCTTCATTCTCATTTACATTTTCATTCTCGTTTGTTTCTACTGTTTCAGTCGCTTCAAGTTTCTTTTGTTTCGTCATATTTCTCGTAGTTACATAAGCTATTATTTTATTTTTATTCAAATTACAATCAATATTTGCTTTATTAATTTCAAATTAAATGATCCAATAGGTTTTCTTATAAATACCTGGCAAAAAGCATTCCTTTGAAATGGGATCGTATATATCAATTTGTTTATCATCGAGATAAACGATTAATCCAAGATCGGTAAATTTTCGCACTGACAAAAGGTTCTCTAACAAATTTTCGACGTAGATTACATTATCAAGTTTCAACAGATTATTGTGATTTGTATATATTTCGAGTGTACCGACTCCCTCCAATTTTAAGTTCGCATTCTCGTTTTTATTCCCGTATATTATCTCGTCCTTTTGTTCTTTGTAGTTTTTAAAAATCAATTTCGAATTCGTTAAATGTTCTGTCGCTCCGGTATCTATCAGGAATCGAGATAATAAGGCATTTCCTTTTCCGGACTGATTTAATACAGTTGTGTCGGTTACAAAAAGAGCTTTTACATTTTGTGTTACAGTCGAATACTTACTTTTGTCTTCGTCAGTCACTGTTTTCTTATTTTTGTCACTTTCGGTCTTTCCGCCTCTTCTCCCTCTGACTCTCCAAGTTTGACGGCCTCTCCGCGGGCCTCTTCCCTCTTCTCTCAGTCGCTGCTGTCTCTGGGGGCAGTTGGCGGCGATATGGTCGCAAAACTGTTTACATTCAAAGCATTGTTTTAGTCTTGTGCCTTGCCTTGTGCAGTTTTTGGACATGTGACCAAAACCGTCGCATTCGTAGCACCGAACCTTCTCCATAGTGCTCAAGTTCGCTGACTTGGGTTCCGTCGCTGATGTCGTCGCTGTCTGCAGTCTAATGCTCTCCACCTGTATAATATACATTTTTAGATTATCATATGTAAGTTTGTTACGTGAGGTTCACAATTAAGATGACACTCACGCAACTTTGATATTTCCTTGCGACAATATCATTAATCGGTCGTCACTCTCGGGACATCTATCATTCCCGCCTTGATGGTACCTTACCTGCGCTGATACTTCAGCCTAATACTCCTATACGTATTAGGTTATATAAGGATTTTCATATGATGGAAGATAAGAACTGATACAGAGATTAAAGAGATTCAAACCAAAAATTATTTATTATTTATTATATTCCTTATTTTAATACAATTTATAATCCGCTAATAGATCTCTGTATATGAACGTGTGTATAAATGTGGCTATACGCGTGAAAGAAATCCGGAACGAAACCCCGTTAATGTAGTTTAAAAAAAAAAGAAACTTTGTAAAAAAACCTTAATGTCTATATAATTAACCAACAGATGTATTTATATAGGCGGATATATATATATATTCACATCTGGGACGCATTTTGAGGATTATATAGGTCATATATACCGAATTTTGAGGATTTTGTAGGCATTTTGAGGAGTCTCCTCAAAAGTCCAAAGCACTCGAGAGGCATTTTGAGGATTTTTCAGTGGTTTCCACAATAGTGTGTTAATACATCGATTTCGGAAATTCCGTGATATTTTTCCGTAAAAGCGGGCGCCGCAGGCGTCGTGGTGTTAGTCAATAACCTTAGGGTCATTATTTCTTTAGTCACGCGCTTGTTTATTGGTTGTTTATAACAATGTTTATATTTGTGTCACCACTATTGTACAAATTCTTTATGAAATCCTCAAAATACCGTTCAATGATATATATATATATATATATATATATATATATATATATATATATATATATATATATATATATATATATATATATATATATATATATACACACACACACACACACACACACACACACACACACACACACACACACACACACACACACACACACACACACACACACACACACACACACACACACACACACACACACACACACACATTGGTATGTGTATATAAGTATGTATAATTAATTCATGTAATTCGGAGGAGAGCCTATCTTATTTTCATATCCGATTTATATAATATTCATAATCTCGATACAGTTTGTTGCGATATAAGTCCCTAGGTCTATGAAAGTATATGTGTATTTGTGCATATGTATACATACATTTATCTTTATTTATTCCGAATTGAAGTAATATAGCTTAATTAAGAAAGGCCCGGTTCTGGTCGGTACGTTCTATTCGTCCTGGTATAACGCGGAACGCGCACACCCATAGGCAGCGAACCTACGCGTATGATTGGCTATTACGGCTGTAGGTTCGCGCGAGCATGCACGCTGACCCTTATGTACGTAGCCGCCGCGTGCGCGATTGTGATGTTAGACCGCGGTCTTACATGTATAGAATCGCGCAACTAGTAAACTTGATGTCACGTGGGCGGAGTGCTAATCTCCCGTGTGCGTACGTTGACGGGCCCTGGACACAAGGAGCAGACGGAGGCCCTTGCGGTGGATAGGATTAAACCGATGGCCAATGGACAGAAGGGGTTAATCTCTTTATCAGATATGTGTTTTCCTTTTCTTTTATAAATTTCCCGAAATCTGAAGATTGGTGATTCTTTGTGGCCGTGTTGGTTTTCTGTTTGTTTCAGATCTGCAACGCTTGCCTGCAGCTGGCGTGATTTGTGTAGGCTACGTACTCGGCCTCCTTTCCATATGATGTCTTGGAGATGGATTTTTCTTGATGTTGGTTGATGCCAAAATATAGCAATGCGATTGGCAACTCCCAATAGGCTAGAGAGCGGCCTTTAATCCAGAAACAAAGTTGCCCTGAGGGAATGTAGCTGGCTCGATACGTTCCCCAATTATTTTACAGATGAAATTGTGGAGAGATTTCTAGCTTCCTTTTCTTTTTGAGATATACAGGAAAGTATAATGAAAAGGATGTAAAAGGCGAGGGCCAGTTAACGCACAACACACCTCAGCCCTAATCAATGTTTCTACTAGGTATGTTAATTAGTGTTCAAATCTGAGAATTCTTGAAAGCAAAATTAAATGAGTGAATGTAAGTATAAATGCGTGTATACACATACACTGATAGGTATAGAATCGATTAGTTAAGCTTGAAATTATCTAGATAACGTATGACCTTTTATATTTTTGCTGTATAATGTGCAAAACTACTATAAAAAGTTTGGTAATTAATAAATTGTTGTACGTTCTCTCTAGTTATAATTCTACTGATAATGAATGTGTGGATATATTACTACAGATCATTAATTATAAAGTGGTATGCACTATTAGTAGCGACTGGGAAAATGTTGTTGTATAATACTTCTGTATAATATTCTTAGTTTGCGTATGATTGATGGTTTTATCCTTCGCTATTAGTGAATGGGTTTAATAATTATTAAAGGTTATCTTTATATGCACGTTGATGCTCGCCTATCCTCAAAATCTATATTAATTGCTCTCAACTTATTTCAATTTTGAAATTATATTATTATTTATGATCATAGAAAAGGCGCGTAATTTAATAATATGGAATTATCTTCACTCCAATGTATGGTTTGACAATTTACATAATATCTAAAGCTAAATTTTTTTTTCTTTCTAGATTGACTATTATAAGTGGGGAGATTTTACAGAAAAATCAATCAATGAAACATACTAAACATATAAACATAACCGTTTAACATAATAAGATCATATGTATATACTATTATTCTGATACACTATTAGAATCTCTGTGTAGATTATTATTACGACTCGTACTTAATCACTAAATCTCATAAGTATGTTATGGACGTTACTCTCTATCACCTCTGTACGGGTGTCTCTTGAGAACCTTTAGTATTAGGAGAAATACTTCGGCTATAAAATTTATAATCTTTATACTAATGATATAAAAGGCCTAAATCCTGTAAATTCTTTGTGTCGTTTCAACCATAAAAAAAAGGGGTTCAATGAAATATTATTATTATAATTATTATTAAACGTTTATGTTTTAACTTAATTTCTCTTTCTCGTTATCATTTGTTCTATTAATTACCTTTTAATTAATTCTTGATTTAGTAGGATAAGCAAAAGTGACAAAAATAAATCTTATTTAAATCTTTTTCTTTGTTTAGAATTTCCTGTTCGTGCGGTGGTTACTTTAAAGATCACACGTACCTGCTCCAACGCCCGGATTTGGGTATACTATTATTTCTTTGCTTTATTTTTATTTATTGTATTATTAAATTGATAGCAAATTTACTTACTTTCTAGGTAACTAGATGGACTTTGGATCAAAAATTGGGAAATGCTCTTAGGATAGAAATTTAAGTCCTTCTAGATCTGGAATTCCTGGTTAACTATATTGTTGTAAAATGGCCTCTCTGGATTGTATTCGGTGTAATTGTAATTTATAATCCTTGTTCCATGTATTTGGAATTTTCCTTGTGTCACATAGACTTAATTTTCGCTCTTTTAATTCTCACTAATAATTTTGAGTTTTCACAGTATGTATAGATATATTTGTTTCAAGTTTTATATATTTTTTTGTTAAATTTTTCTAAGATTACTTCTTTTTCTAGTTGTCCTATTCTTTCAGACGATTCAACTATATAGAACTCGGGGCACGCTTAATTGAGCAGGCACGCGCGAACTTCATTCCCACTCCTTATTCATTCTATCTCACTCGCATTCATATGTTTAGATGGGGCCGGTAACTGAGCTCGCAGGTAACGAGTCCGGACGGTGCTGCCCGTGGTGGCCCACGGCCGCTTCGCACGATTCTCAGCGCATGAGCTTCGGCCGCAGTTGCTGCGTGGTCAGCTCTTCAAAATCCGTCGCGCATTTACCTCCCCCATCGGATGTTTGGAGAGGGTGTTGTATTTCGCCGCTAGCTTAGAGAAAAGAATGCTTGTATGTATGGCCTTGAAGTTGAAGCTTGGCCAGCTAGCATTCTTTTCTTTGCGTTCATGATATCTTTTATTTTATGTCGCGTGAGTTTATATTGTAAAATTAAACATTTAATAAAAAAACAAATTAAAAATGACAACGAAAAAAATTTTACATTAGGCGTAACGTAACAAAGTTGTTTACCAGTCATATTTTTATTTATGAAATCAATGTTTAATATTTGTGGCACAGATCCCACAACAGCACCATAAAACGCATCCTTTTCCCAATTTCCGATAAAGCATTGACATCAGATAAATTATTATATGACCTAACTATTTCCTCAAATCTGTCGATAAATACATTCGTTTTTTCCTTGGGCGGATTATATTTCATGCTGTAAAGCTGTCTACGCAATGTCATAGACGTCACGTTCATCTCATTTATTTTAATTTTTTTAATTCGTTCAAGCAATTTTTTCGGCTCCTGAATCTCTATGACTTTAGCATGATAACTCTCATCTATTCGATTTATAATTATATCCCGGACTCTGAATCTGTATTTTTCTCTCATTGCGCTATCAAAATCAACTGTCGCTTTTACCTCAGAATCAATTACATACAACAGATCCAACGTTCTTAATTCCGACCTTAGAAATTCCATGAAATGTTCATATTTTGTTTTCTCCGTTAATTTATATACCCGTCGCACATTTGTATCTTTAGTAGTAAGTTCAGCCCGGATCGTGTTTCTCAATTCTCGCGATACATCAGTCGAAATGTTGTCATTTTTAGTTGCGCTTACATTTAGTTTCTTAATTTCATATTTCACAATATTTGAGATATCATTTAATTTGACTTTATTTGATTCAGGAGCTATGTCTTCGACTTATTATTTGGTTTTCTAACCTGAGCCTCAGACGCTACTAAACGCTGTTCAATTTGATGCAGTCGCTCGTCCTTTACTTTGTTGTCACTCGCCAATTTGTTCATCCTGTCATTCAACTCTACCATATGCGTCGAAATGGTCTGAAGCTGGTCTTGTATTACTGCAGTAAAATTATACGTCTATAATACTTGGTTTACCTCACAGAATTTCATTCTTTGCTTTTTTTGCTGTCACTCCACCCTCTTCCATTATCTGTCGCTGCACATCACCGTCGCTCTCTTGTATTTCATCGCCTGCCATCGCTTTCGGTACCGAACCCGCCCCATTCGCTACAGTCGCATTTTCCTCCTCTCTGTCGATTTCATGTCGCTGCCTCATTGCAATCCTGAGAGATCGGTCTATTTCTACAAAATGGCATCAATATCTCTCTTCCTTCCGACTCAGCCCGTTCCACCGCTCTTCTTAAAATAAGTTCTTCCTCTGCTATGACGAAAGTCATACGAGTACTACGAGTTCACACAAGATTTTTGAAAATAGAAAACCTTATCAAAGTTTAACTAATTACATTCACCATTTAATAGTTTTAATTTTATTTCAAGTATCACTTCAGACGGACCTAATTCATGTGTCTCCCCGGTTTCGGACAAGAAAATGATTTTATCTTCCAATACTGTAATTGTTACATTTTTGTCCGGGTACAACTCCGGAAATCCAAAGATTACTTCCTGCGTGAGCAAAAATAACTCGAGATTGTTTCCATCTAAATAGAATAAGAATTTTGAATTTCATATGCATATGTCTTTATTTCGATTTAAGAACTCTAGCAAAACTTATTCAGTCACTGTATACTGTCAAAAAAAAAAAAAATACTTTCCGGTTTGTTTTTCTGTTTCATACTAACTCGCGACGATTTGCCTGAATTCTCTTCGGAGAATTCGGAAGAAGAGGGAAAAGACTTAGCAATTCGTTGCTAAGTCGCCGCGTGCTCCCCCCATGAAAACAGTCGGCTCACGCTACTTCTAGACATAGGATTAAATGTCGGAAAAAATTTTTACATCAGAAAAATTATGATAAAATATAAAAAATTTTAAAAAATAAAAAAAAAAGCTTGAAAAACAGCACAATTTCTTTTTTCTCATTAGATCAAAAATTCCTACACTCATATGAGAATTATACTATTCAGGAGTAATTTAGTTCAAATCTGGAGTCAATCCATCCACAGGAAAATTTCAAAGCTTACGGTTAGTGAAAAAACTTGTTTCATCGATGACTATGGTTCTGGACCATATAAAAGACCCATCGGAGAAAGTTTTAAGGTAAGGTAAATATACCCCTTTTATATGTAAAAAGTATGAAATAATTAGTTTACATTTATGTATTAAAATGTGACTTCTTATTTCAGAGAAAGAAGGTGTCTAGCCCCCTTAACAAAAGGTTTATTATATAAGAAAACCGTCGCGATAGAAAAGTACTACGTGTGCCCCGTTGCTGCTTTGCTTGACCACTGAAAGCAGCGAAGGGGAAAGCGCAGCACGGCACTCACTCGGAACGGCGCTCTGCTAGGAGAGAGAGGGAGAAGGATGGAGTGTGGCGAGAGAGCGTGACGGGTGGCTCCACCGCAGCCTAAAACTGCCCGCAATTCTAACAATAATTTAATTATTTAATTTTAAGCTTACACTTAGATCATGCTCCAAAATTAGATCCAAAGAAATTTATTATTAACATGTTTAAAAGCTAGGGTTTAAAAGTCAGGGTGTTGGAATATAGTCATCAAAATTGTGTGTCAAGTAATAGCATACATGGCATAATGAAAGATGCCATGGGCCGTGAGCAACCCTATGCGATAGTTATGGTTCAATGTGATTAGTTCTAAATCTTTCCTAATATCCTCTATAGCTTTTGCGTAATTTAATATATCAGAAGTGTCAACGTGAAACGATGTAAATGTAGGTAATTTCAAATCTGATATATTAACAGCTATATTCTCAATTGGTAGAAATTCGATGTGAATTTTATATTCTGAAATTTTAGTACTATAGACATGGCTTTTAGGTAAATACTTATGGTTTTGAGAGTATCCTCTACAATTTGAATTAAGTTGTAATACAAACCTTTGTCAATAGTAACTGAAATATCTGTAGAAACTCTGGAAGTTATTAAGATATTTTCTGTATTGATTGGTAAAATATACCAACTAAAACCGTTACTCAATGCCAAAACAAAATCAGCGTGTAAATTAAAATACTTTCTAGAACAGCCTTTATCATCTTTGTGTTTTATCAAACGAGCATAGCAACTTTCTTCCAAACTTAATCTATGCACGATAGATGTTATCTCACAAACTTTTAAATCATTTACAGGTGTACAAGTATTTACATCAATTACATTATACTTTGTTAAGTTTGAATCAACAGTAACAGATTGACTTTTAATACTGTCAAATATACAGTATTGTGTCCACCCAGACATGGGTATCTGTGTGAATTTGTACACGGTATAATTAGGACCAGTTGGTATTAGCGTATGTGTTTGGGAATTATCATGATTTTGAATTTCCATCGGCTTGCGCACCACAGGTATAACTCAGCAAGCGGTCGCGCGACGGCAGCACTATCAGCTGCTCTCCGGGACAGCTGATCCGCTACACTGATTAGCCGAGTATGGCAAAAATCATGCTGTCTCTCTCACTTTTACACATGTAAATGAGAGAGACGCTAATTTGACTTCCTTCTCGGTGACAACGAGGCGAGGAAAAAGACGGATGTTCTCACTCTCCCTCTCTCGGTCACACTCTCGCAGTAACGGTTTGCCTCGTGGAGAAACTCACGGTACGTTTAGTCTCAGTCGAATAAACTCAAGTGTGGTCACTCTCAGTCTCTCAACACGGACTACTGCATGGCAACATCTCATACGGCGTGGTCTCGCACGGCAGGGTCTCACGTAGCAGTGTCTCTCACACGGAAACTTCTCATACGGTGGTGATACTCATGCGGCATCTTCCCACCGGCGTTTGATGCTTCGAGCGCACCACGAGGCAGCATCTCACGCAACCCCTACTGCATGTTGGCGGCTGTTCTCAAAGAGGAAAATTCACTGGTGTTCTCAACTGGATTTTCTCATCTGGCGCAACTCATCTGCTTTGGTACCATCAGCTTTCTCTCATGCATTCCGGAGTAATACAATTGCTGCGAATCCAGGTAACCACTCACACATTTTATACAACAGTGCGCTGCTGTAATGAACGCATAACCACGCGGTAGAATAGTAGGAAATACTCAGTCACGATTAGATCGATAATATCTAATCTTGTCATCTCATTGGAAACTCAACCACAATCAAATCAATAACATTTGATTGTGTCCTTTTTGCTTATTGTATGGTTAGCACTCTCATCAGTGACTCGCAATGTAACTCAACAAAACTCATCTACACTCACACAGAAAACACACTCTCAAATTGTAACACTCAAACACTCAACCAATTTATTGTAACATTTACACACATACAACTTTATATCCAATTTTATTCAACGTTGTACTACAATTGTAATTGAACACATGTAATCGTTAATTAATTTTTAGACAGTTTATAATATATTATAGTTTAATTTTACTCAAGTGTTGTTCAAATTTATTTCTAACCCCCATAGTATGACTTACTCACTTATAAATTATGGCATTCTCAAACATTTGAATTACGTATGAATTACATAAATAAGTTTACCACCGGACAAAATAATATTAATTTTACTTATTTTCATATATAGTAGATAATGATTTTCTTGTAAGGGAAACGGTAATTCTTGGTAAAACAATTTTGTATGACTTATATGTAGACTAGCAATGAAGTTTTTGGGTGATATTAATCTGGCGACACAATTCTCATTTTTCCATCAACAATTTAGTCGTAAATTAAATTAACATCTTCTAATAAATCATTAATATGCAAATTTAAATCAGTTATGCATTCCATCATATTATTATTGAAAGTATTTTGAACATTCGTAGAAATAACAGCATTCATGGTATCAGTAATAATTCTCATATTTTTATTATAATTACCAGTTATAGTTTCAAATTTGCGAAGAGTATTTTTCATAATAGCTGTTTGGTTATTTAAAAGTACCGCTATGTGGCCCGTATTATTACAAACGTCATCTATTTGTTTATTTATTCTTTCTTCATCGTCAGCAGACATAGTACCGAATAAAAAATGATTCACCGGTCCAACTATATTAAATAATCATGTTTTATGTCTTGTATTATTACTTAATTTGAGTAACGAATTAATTTTATGTTTAATTTTATAAAATCTGTTATGTATCGTATTCAACGTTATCATATGAACACAAAAGTTAAATTTATAACATTGTTCGCGAAACTATTATTTTATATTCACCTGATTTGCATTTTTTTGTAAGTCACATATGTCAACAAAGTGTACTGTCATCCAAATTTCATGGTAAAGCCTTGCTTTGAATAATTCCTCTTGCAATATTGGCGTGGTGACAGATATTAAGTTGTAAGGTTTGTCATATCTACGTATGAATGATATTATAGCTAACGGAAAAAGTAAGCGAAACATCTGAAACAATGAAATTTAATCATTGTAATATTTCCGCAGATTTTGAATTTGTTTTGTGTTGAAAATGATGAAATTCCATTTTTTAAGTCTGTCGGCTAATGTTTTTATGTACAAAATATTCTACATTGAAAAACTAATAAACATATTTTGATAATCTCAAAATTATGTAAAAGATGTAGTTTTTGCAATGAAAACCGTATAATATGCTTTAGTAGCTGAGTACAGTGTAGCGCGTCGGCCACCCATGTATCCCCGTGGCTTAATCAGTGGCACGGATGCACCTACATTTTTACTCATTATTTCGATAAGAGAAATGATAATCCATTATTTCGCTAAGGAAAGTTCTAACTCAAGTTTTCATAGATGTTTTAGTTGAAAACCGTTGTGCAGTTTGGAAAATCTGTTTCTGATTTCCTTTGCTATATAAATATATATATAAGACAAATGGCCAAAAATTTTTTGTAAGGGACACCTTTTGGACACGTTTTATTATTTCCGATACTCCGTCCACCACCTTTCCTTCCGATAGGTGAGAGGGGAGTTCGGGATGAGGTGTTTCCTCATCCTCTTCTTTTGTCCTCGTCTTTTCCATGAGGATTCGAAGACTCTCTTCGAGCTTGCGAGCGGATTCCGCGACTTCTTCATGACTTATGGAGGTTTGAACGGACGGAAAATCGTCGTCGACTTCGGAAGCACTATGTTCGGGTGCCGTAACCTGGATCTCAACCTGATCAATGGGTGGCGTAGGTGGTTCCGTTTCGAAGGGATCTTTTTGGCATTGGTCTCTTCTTTTGGCTCTTCTCCCTTTTCGTCGTCGAGCTTGATTCCATTTCTCCGGGAGTCAA
This sequence comes from Torymus aiolomorphi, assembly GCA_036365515.1. Lineage (NCBI taxonomy): Eukaryota > Metazoa > Arthropoda > Insecta > Hymenoptera > Torymidae > Torymus > Torymus aiolomorphi. Next base: position 204,570,920 of record CM070875.1, on the reverse strand, counting down.
ATTGGGGGCTGTGAGTCATCGGTTTCACATGGTTCTTCTCCGCCCGAGGATGATATAATCGAGAAGTGCCGCGCAAACTGAGGTCTTATAGCGACGTCAACATGGTAGCGGCTAGTCTTTCGAACCAGCCAGTAACCCTTTTGGTGTTGAGGAATGAGATGAGGCTAACGGGGATCGTTTGTGCGATTCATTGTTTCTAGCCGAACCTATTCTTTTCCTTAGCCGTGTTCGCTGAGCTATCACACTATGGTCCAACACAGGTGTAGTTCTTTTTTCCACAGCTCCTAAAGGTCAACCTCTACCTCGAACAGGAGGAATGATTGCTCTAGCCCGAGAAGGTGAGTGGGTGTCCTGGGTTTTTCGTCTTTTTCTCCCGTCGGTTTTTCTGCGTCTTTTCGATCCTTCAAGACCATCATCTTGAGTTGGGGGAGATTTTTATTGATCTCATCTTCATTAGATTGATCTGCAGGATTCATGGACAAGGTATTGGCATTGCAGTTCAACTTACCGGGGTTGTATTTAAAAGTATACTCATAACCGGTGAACTTGAACATCCACCGCATGAGCCTTTGTCCTGGATCTTTTTGACTGTGCATCCAATTAAGAGGCTCGTGATCAGCCACGAGCGTTAATTTCCGCCCAAGTAGGTAGGGCCTGAGCTGGTTGAGCACATATAGCACGACTAAATTCCTTTTCCGTGATACTATAGTTGCGTTTGGCCTTGCTCAATGTTCTGGACAAATAATTTATGGGGTGGTCAAAGGCTTGCTTCTCCTGACTCAAGATGGCCCCTATGGCTCTATTGGAGGCATCGGTGGTCAAAGTGAAAGGCTTGCTGAAATCAGGGAACACAAGAATCGGATAGTTGCATAACTTGTACTTTAAGGTTACAAAGGCAAAAAAAAATTTTAACTGTAGTTAGTACCCCCTTAAATGATTGTTACATGAGATCTGTTAAGACCTCACGCACTTGTTATGAAAATTTAGGATCGCTGTCCTCGAGAGTATTAGTGTCACTACACCGTAAGGGTACCTACGCTTACCTTCGTTCCCTATATTCGCCCATATAAATATAGCGGCGCTCGAATCTTGCGATGTTCTAGTCTGGAAATTCTAATCGGTAGATAGTTGATTATATCCCTTTATTTATCGTTAATATTGTAGACGTTAAGTGTCACGAATATACGCGACAACCCGTTCTAATGAAATAAATTATCAAGAACAAAAAAAAATATTAAACGTGAACCCGTATGCCCGATTTACAACGTAATGTATAACACGGTACTCTTGCGATTCCCTTCCTGCGCCGGCCCCGTTTACCGCGTATTAATCGAAAACTCTAACATAAATCCGCGCCGTATTTGTTAGGCGCCCGGCACGAAACAATCATCCATTCACTCTCTTTTACTCTCTCATCTACCCGACCGCTCCTAGACCCACTCTCGCCGTGGGGGAGTCCGCGCTTTCCTGCCGTCTCGGGGATGACGGTGACCACCATTCGCCACGCGCTAATCTCTACGCGGCACGCTGCCACGGAGACTGTATCATAGCTCCTCTCTCTCTCGCTCGACCACAAATAAACGCGCACCCACTAGCCTCTACGCGGCACTCTGCCACGGAGACAGTACCTCCTCAACCACTTCCTTCCCCGCTGGGAAGGAGTCCACCACTATCGGCCACCAATCACCGGAGACCCGCACTCTCCGGCCGCAACTCGCGTCAGACTTAATTTACACACGCCGCTTAATCTACACTCACCTTTTGCGAGCGCTCCGGGACGTACTCGCACTTCTCGCTGCTGCTCTGCTCTCTCTCGCTGCTGCTCTCCTCTCTCCTTCTCGGCTGTGTCGCCCTGGACCTCGCTGTCGCTGTCTCGATCACCACGTCTCGCTCAGTCCCTCTTCGCACTCTCTCACGCACACACACAGCAGAAAAGGACAAGACCTCGCGCACGCCCGATTGCTCGTCGAGTACTGACTGCCCTTGCGCGCTCGCGCCCCTCCTGCGGACCCATTCGCGCGCTTTTCTCAATCATCACCCGTTCTATCACCATCTACTGCCTATTTTCCGCGCCCCCAATCAGCGCTCGCGTTATTAGTGCCCGCGCGCCGATTTCCTACAGCGCGCGCACACACGTACACACACGCACTCTCGGCCGCTACAATACTCACACATACACGCATATACACGGGAGCTCCATTCGACGATATTTACATCGTCGCAAATGCTAAAGAAGGGTAAAATTGATATAAATAGTAATAATTATATAGCAATTATTATTGTTGTATACCGATTATTTATTATAAAAGCATAGATAATTAATAAGGTTACAATAATATGATTAGTTATCGCTTTATTCCGCAAGGGATTTCCATTTGTATAAAAATTTGCGAATAATAAATTTGTAATTAACAGTTATTAATTAGTAAAAGGAAATGAGCGAGCCATACATGCCATTACTTGTATTTACTTATAACCGTTTATTACTCGTCGATACCCGTGGTACTCCAAGTCACCTGCTGCCTATTGCTTTCCCACTCAGGTTCTCGCTGCTCCGCCAAGTCGTGGATCGTTGTGTTCAAGCCTGTGTGCTTTCGTTGTCGGATGCATACACTGCACACCCACCTACTGCGGCCTTGACACTCTCTACAGGCACAATTTTTTTTGTATTTTTACCAACACTTTTTTGCATTCTGTACATGTGACTTGTATGCGAAACTTATGGTGATAAGATACTCCATGATGGGTGCGTCTGGAAACGTCTGCTATCTCTTTTCTCACGTCTTCCAATGATCGAACTTCAGTTTCGATTATGCTTTGTAACTTTTTTACTTGGCGTGTTTTCGTACTAATAGACAAATGTATCACCTCTTCTATTTTTTTTAACTTTTCTAACCATTCTCTCACTGCTGAAGCTTTCTTGGACCATGTTATCTTGACAGAGGGTATTTGACGAAGCTGACTTGACTTGAGTGTGTCGTCGCTATTTATCCTCTAGTAAATGTAGCGATAGGAAGCGAAGACGGTGTCAAATGCGCGATTTCGGGTCCAGCGCAATGCCTGGCCACAGCTGAAGGTTTTTTCTATCACAAACACGAGCGGTGCGAATCAAGAGGATGTGTAAGAGACTACAACAAAAGCGCGCCGCCTCAACTAATCTCCTCACGTTATATCAGTTTCGTCTTATAATTCAAACTCGCACGTAGGATGTTTATAGCGATAGTGCGTAACGTGTACGTTAGGGTATTAGTTACGTATATATACTCTTTATCTTGAAAAATAAAATTGAATTCGTTCGAAGAAATTATATTTATATCTGGAGCTTCGATAAAAATTTGCCGCTATGTGCAATATGAAACCCTGCCTCGTGTGCTTCTCATGTTTTCATTATTTCGCCGAAACGTAACGGTTTTTCTGGTCTTACGCTGTGTACTCTGAGCGAGATAACAAGGGTGAGATGTGTGGGTCATTTGAATTATATTTTGTCTGGAGCTAATATCCGTAAGCATTATAAAATCCGGCATTGCGTACGCATCAGGTCAGTGTGTCAATGCGAATCATGGCGAGAAGTAACGCTTTTTTGCCAGAGATGCAGATCGATGATCATAGCGATTTGCGTGAGATTATTTTCCGCATCGCTTCTACTTTCCGTTTTTACAGTCAATCTGTATGGCGTAGGTGTGGTGCTTCGTGGCGACGGCGTTTGCGTGCAATGCACTATTTTCTTTTACGTCGCGAACTACGCTTTTACTGGCCCATAGTGGTCTTCGTAGAATTGCCGTTTATTACGGACGAATTTTTCACAATAATCGATTGGCGTTGCTGATAGCGGGTAAATTTGTCATGGAAATACGCATGGAAAAGGCAAATTTTCTCGATGACATGATGTCGACGTTTAGAGAACAACGCGGTAAGTAAAAGATTTTATGCTCATTTTTTTTATGACGAAAAAATATTTGTTATGTGTTTTAAAATTTTTAAGCCTTAGAAAATCTTCTCGCTGAGGATGACAGTGACGCATCAACAATTTTTATGAACTACAGCGGGCGGGAAAATCCCGTAGCATATCAACTAGAGTACGAGAGCGAAAATGAGCCTATAGGAACGAGCCCAAGTGAAACCGATATCTCGAGTAGCGAATTAGAAGAAGAAGAAGAAGAAGGAGGAGGAGGAGGAGGAGGAGGAGGAGGAGGAGGAGGAGGAGAATAACAAAAACAACAAAAACAGAAACCTATACAACAACAACAACAACAACAACACAAACAACAAATAATCCATGCAGCAACGAAGAAGATGACGATAGGCGCTCGAATATTTTAGTATCCGTCAATGAGAGAGAAAGCATGATCAGAATAAACTCGTCGAATGAAGAAGATGCTAACATAGATTTAACGTAAGGATTAAACTTGGCGCTCAACCAATATCGGGAACCACGGGTTGCAGTGGAGAGGCCGTAATGAGCGAGGATCCGCAGCCGTCGACTAGTGGAAACACCGGCCAGCCTCGCACAGGGATGCTTCATAATTTTTATTCAACTAGAGCACCCTCGTCATAATATCGAGGATAGCTATCGTCTCGTTTGGAACAGTTTCGACGAAACTAGTCCTCTAGATCGACGAGTCAATGAATGTAGGAATTTTTTTAATTTGAATATTTTTTTCATGTAAAAGCTGTTTTTACAACTTTTTCTTTTTTCAAAAAGTTATTTGGAGAAGAAACAATAGCGGTGACGAATTGGCCACTCCGAGTTTCGACATACCGTTTCTATTGATTTACGCGAGGAGAATTTTGCATGTTCGGCGTGCGCAAGAATTGCGATGGTTTCATGACCAGGCCGAACACGAAGATTCTCCATTATATACGCCTAACGAACTACAAGATTTGTTGGAGCGCGTTCGCGATAGTTTCAACGGAAAACCTGAAGATTAACTTTTTGGTATTATAATTGTGAAAACAAAAAATATTTATTTTTTATTAATTGTTTTTAATAAAAATTACATCGGACGACTCGTTGTCTACAAGCTCAGTATGGCCATCGCTCCCACTATTGCCTACAGCAGACGCAAATTCATGCGTAAGAGAGAGCGGAGAACTTCTGCAAGTGGGATACGACCACAATGATGATGGCATGGCCGTAGATTACGACGGAGGCGACGAAGAGGAGGAGGAGGAGGAGAACAGAGTCAATAATGATACTGCAGAGGAGGAGGAGGAGGAGAAAGAGGAAGAAGTGAATAACCTCGACAAAAGACCGCCCGGGGTAAGATTTATTGTAACAGACGAAACCGAAAACTTTGTGCAACAATTTAGAATAGTTGGGCGCTATCTTAGACTATGTATCAAAGAGCCGCCTACCGATTGCGATAATCCACTTGTTTGGATGGAGGCAGCAATGCGCAACATTCGCATAAAAGCGAATACTTTGCGAATGGCGTCGGCGAATTATCTTCTCGCCCGAGTAAAAATTTTCATTACGCTGATCTTTGGGATTTGATTGCAATTCTGATACAAAGTAATGAAAATTTTCAAATCGACGAAAGTTTTATGTTACACATAACATATGTTATGTACCTGAAGGCTTGGGTGCACGTAGAGCGAGAAAATTAACAATCAATTCGGTGACACAAAGATCAATAGTCTCTATTGTAAATAATGATAATTTATGCCTACCGTGTGCGTTAGTTGTAGGTGAAACTTATGACAAATTGCGTATGAATGATTCGGATGAAGCTGGAAAGGAATGGGGTATCGTGCACGACGGTTGACGTAAACTACAACGAGAACGCGCCGAACAATTAATGCACGATGCTAATGTTTGTATATCTCCCACGGGTGCGGATTTCTTCGAAATTGAGCAATTTCAAAATTATTATTTACACAGTGATATAGCTATAGTAGTATACGATAAGAAAACTTTTGGCAGCGGTGAGCTGCCATTTTTTGATGGGCGTACTCTTGTATTATAGAAAGACAGACGTGATTATAGAAAGAAAGACAGATGTGAAGCACAGCATATAGTTAATCTTTGTTATGATTCTAACGCGAAACATTACGATACAATTCTGAACGTAGTCGGTGTTGCGCGAACCAAATTCTTTTGCACTTTTTGTAATAAATGTTTTAACTTCATCGACCAACACAAATGTTTAAAAACATGTTCCAAGTGCTTTGTCTCTCCTGCGTGTAAAACAGATAATGGCGATTTAATTAAATGCTCACAATGCAATAGAAACTTTTTGAAAATATGTGCTACGATAATCATTTAAGAGATGGTTCTTATAAAAAAAAAGAACAAAAAATTGTGCGATGTAGTGAAACTTTGCAATAGTGTTACGTGAGAGCCAAAATAATTAATGGCGCTCACGTAAATGCGATATTTCTTTCGAAACTATCGCCTTATTGGTTGTCACTCTCGGGGCATCTATCATCCCCGCCAATATGGGACCTTACCTGTGCTATTGTGATTTTGTATGAATATAAAAAGGGGAACGAGAGAGAGGTTAAAGAAAATGCGTAACAAGAACTATCTAGTTATTTAATATTTATTATGTCCCTTATTCCCATACAATGTGTGATCGAGTTCGTAAAGCCCTGTATATAAACTTATCTATATGTGTGTGTGTGTATCTATACACACATATATATATTCGCCTGTATGTGTATAATTAATTATTTGTTCCTCTACCTTTCTGCCTTCGACGTAGTAGTATGATCGTTAAAATAGGCCTGACCCTGATTATCGCGCGAAACCAACGCTAATGTAACATGGAACGCGTGGACCTACGGGCAGTGTGTTATATGCGCGTGGTTGGCTCTTAAGGCAGCAGGCGCGCGCGAGCAGTACAAGCAGACCTTTATGGGTGCGATCCGCCGCGTGGAGTATTGCGCCGATAGACCGCGGCCTATACATGTATATTGGTCCCTATATTTATTAGACAGATGTATACTTGTGCACGTGTGTATATGCACTCATCTATATTTGCCTAATAATGAAATAGTGTAACGTTACTACTCGAAATTCAATCTTGATCCCTTCGTTTACTAGAGTTAAGGCAACTCGGAACGGGCGCACTCGCCGCGAGAGAACTGTGCGTGTGATTGGCCAGTCTGATGGTATGCGCGCGCTAGCATTGCACGTCGACCCTTAAGGTGTCTTTACCGCGTGCGCGATTGCGATGTTAGACCACGGTCTCGCATGTATACAGTCGCGCCGACTAGCAAGATTGGTGTCACGTGGTCGGAGTACTAACCTCCCGTATACGTGTTGACGAACCTACGGAGCAGACGGGCGATATCGTGTGCGTGGCGAAAACAATACTGGATCGGTGAGAAAAGGAAACTCTAATCCTTATCAGATAAGTATACTCGTTTAGTTTTTCCTCTGCTTTTGTGGATCCATAGGTGCTTTGTGGTATGTTTTCTTTTTCGGTTTCAGATCTGCAAGGGTCGTCGGCCGTCGATTTGAGTGGCTTGATTTATGCACTCTAATCCCCAGATAATTGCGGATACGGCTCTTCCTTCTTTGGTGGTTATAGTTATTGCCAAGATATTGCTGGTTGTCCTATATGACTCCAAAGAAATGACGAGTGGCCCTCGGTTCAAGAAAAGTTACCATGAGGAGGTGTAATGGGGCCTTGTGCAGCAATGACTATGCTGGGTTTATGCAGAACAGAAATAGTTGTTTCCTTCCTTGGATTGCGATCCACACTTTCCTACACGGAGACAGCTAGTAAATGCAAGGACCCATCAATATGTCAAATGGTTCGGATTTATTTGACATCCCTTTAATAGGTATGTAATTGAGAAAAAAAAGGAAAACCCGACTTCTATAATTTCTTCTAAACCCTCACGGGTATAAGCGAATATAGATGGTCATGCACATATACACTTGCACATATAAAGTCCCACAGGTAGCTATATAACTAACCCAGTAACGCTAAACTCATATGAACTATAAGTGAAACCGTGATACGAAGACTAATATGAATTCCTCCAATAAATAGTATAACGTCTCACGTTTCACTTGTACAATTACCGTATTAATATTCTTATGCAGTTCTTAATGATAAGACTTTATATACATATATAGAGGACATTAAGAATTGTATTCTTATGCTCTTGGTCTATATAATATTGTGCAATTACGGCCTAATCAATTATTTTATCTCTTTGTACTATTAGATTGAGTATAATTAATTTCTAAATCTTATGGGTGCACTTATGAAGCTGTATGTGTGTATGTAAACCTATTATTATAGAAGTGAAAGGTGTACTCTAATTTTCAAAAAGGCCGTATTTAAGTTTCATATCTGTCCTATGTATCTATATATATGCAATGTATGTGCATATTTTACTAGTGTTAGATTGTTATAAATTCGATATAAATGCAAATTATTGGGTTCTTTGTAGGAAGAGGTAATATATCTATATCTATCAAAAGGGGAGAATTATGCGTAATTTGGTTAAGTCAATTTAGAGTGTGACCACTTGCCGTCTATTTCCCTTCAACTAGTATAGTGTGGCCATTAGTGAAGCAAAGATTATGAATGATAGTTGTATTTTCATGCGATATTGAATACTAATTCTCTTTTCTCTTTATGTCAAAATAGGGATTCACAAGGTTACTGCAACCAGATAATGTTTTGCACCACAAGGCCCTGCGATAAGAGAACTCGCACCAAGAATGAAAATTGGACTGTCACACTTCCCTGAGGTCACACGTGCAAGCTCCACCGTCCAAAAATGAGGAATATGCTTATAGCGATGAATCTGATTTCAACGAGACGTTAAAAAAATTTACTGTGTCACTTCAATAATTAATGTTGTTCTCCTTTGGTTAGTAAAACCTCTTATTAACTCTTTATATGGTAATAAAAATAGGTATCTATATATATCTATATATGTGTGTGTGTGTGTGTGTGTGTGTGTGTGTGTGTGTGTGTGTGTGTGTGTGTGTATATATATATATATATATAATTATCATTTAACCCCTTTATGGAGCCCATCCCTGTATATTAGTACCTACGCCCAGAGTTCCCGTATACAAGTGACTAAAGAAATAATTCCTCTCTGGGTATAGAAACTCTAGATCGGGCTCCATAAACGCCGTATAAGAATATTTTATGGGACCCGGGCTCTATAAAAGAAAACGGGCTCCATAAATATGCTCATGTGTATAAAAGGGCTCCATAAATCTGGTAAAACAAATGTGTGTGTGTGTATATATATATATATGTGTGTGTGTGTGTGTGTGTGTGTGTGTGTGTGTGTGTGTGTGTGTGTGTGTGTGTGTGTGTGTGTGTGTGTGTGTATGTATGTATATATACACACACGTATATTTTGGTTTTTATTTAATTATATGGTTATAATAAATACTTTATATTGATAATGTATATATGTTATTCAAATTAATTAATAGGTATATAGGCTAATCTACATTTAATTTTGTTTTCTCCTAGTAATGGATAATAAATGAAGTGCACACAATTACATGCACCTACAACAAATTTCTTTAACTGTTCATACCAAATTATGAACGCTTGGGATCGGTACCTCTAAATTAGTTTTTTGAATTCCTTTTCTTTTTTGTTTGTAAATTTTAAATAATGATACTCACTCTTTTTGTGTTTCAGGTGATGTGCAAAGCCAATGAAGGAAAGGCCTAGGTTGGAGATACAAGTCCGCTTGCGTCCGTGTTTACCTTTATTTAGTGTTCTCTGTCTATTAGGCCTAATTATCCAATCGTGAAAAATAGCCTTTCTGTATATAGATTTCTTTTGTTTTAAGTCCTTGTGATGTAATTTAACAGGTTCAATCTTATTTGGTATATTTATTTATGTCTATATATCTCTATATTTCCTTTTTCTTGTTTATAAATTTTGGTACTTTGGTAACGCGAATAGAAAATTATGAAATTAAAATTGATCGAGGGGCCGTGGCCTTTATACTTTTCTTTGTTTAAAGCGAATCTATTTGTACGTCTTATTCCTTCGGGAGTTCAAACTACTCTGCTTTTTTGGCCCTCTTTACTCGGCTGGCGCGCGCATTTTTCTCCTCCGCTTCGCATTCACTCTGTCTCTCTCGCACTCATACATTCAGATGGGGCCGGTAAGCAAGCTTGCGGGTAACGGGCCCAGGCGGTGCTGCCCTCGATGTATTGTGGCCGCGTCGGGCAGTTCTTCGCTCGCGTGCGTCGACTAGCTGTTGCTGCATGGTCAGCTTCAGAAACTTCGTCGCATTTACCTCCCCCCTGCGCTTGGTCGGAAGAGGTGTTATATTTCACTGATTGCACGTGGAAAAGAATGAGCACTTTGTGGCCTTGACTAAACTTCAGCCGCTAAGAGCACATTCTTTTCTCTTTATGTGAATCGTACTTAGGTTGGAATTTTAGTTGAACGAATATGCGGAAAAAAACTCTTAGTAAAAGATGCGTCACGTAACAACACCCCCTTCTTGAGAATGTTGCCGTCCTCGGCAAAGTGATGAGCTAATGATTGACCGGAGGTTGCGTGGGTCCGTTAATTTTCAATTAAATACCTACAGTTAAGTCCTTCGATTTGATGATAATAGTTCGGGGATGGAGTGATAGCTCTCCCCAGAGCGCGGGTAGGACAAGGAGAAGAAAGGGAAAAAAAAGAACCAAACAGGGGTTTTATCTGGATAAAAAGTCAAATCTTTATTATGTTTATGGAAAAGGTTCAGTGCATGCATGGTCATTAGACACAGCATTGGACATTGTCGTCGTCATTTTCCTCTTCGTCTTCCGATGGCTCCGGGGTGAAGTAGTCCGCGTTGTCTTCCTCGATAGGTTCAGACAGGGTTAGCTGGGAAAACCCGTCATTAATTTCTTGCGTGGGTGCTACACTAGGGGCTGAGGTAGGCTGTGGAGCAGGGAAGCCATGATCCAGTGATTTAGTAGTTCCTTCTTTGTTGGCAGGGGTTTTCGCGGGGTTTACATAATTGAATGTCCGCCGACAAACGTTGAGGTGGTCTCTCCAACTACGCCTCCTTACCAATTGCCCGCATGCATGATGGATTATTTGTTCTGCTCCCACTTGCCATCGGCAGATTCTTTCGTGGTTTACGTAGTGTCGGTTGCTGACCTGGCGGCGGTAGACAGGGTGGTACCGATATAAGGGGACGTGTGGGGGTACCACTGGCGGATTTGACCGCCGGACGCCGTATCTTGAGTCTGCTTTCTTCATGGCCTCATCTGCACTCTCGGGCCTAAAGTACTTGATTATAATTTGATGTACTCCCCTTTTGCCTATGGGGAGGGTTTGGAAATAATCTATCTGGCCAAATTGGCAGAAGTACAATAGGGCGGTCGTTTCTGCTGCTTTGGTTCGTATGATGAGGTTGATTCGCAGCCCCTCTGCGTGTTCAAGGTTTTTGCCTCGTCTTTCGTTTATTTCAGCGCGACGTCGACGCTCCCATACGTCGGCAGAAGTTTCGAGGGCGGCCGGCGTGGGTACTTCCGCCGTAGGTCGAGGCGTTGTTTCTTCTCGGAGGTCTTCTTCTCCTACATAAGCCCAACGGAGATACTTCATGATAACCGCTATGCAGCGATCGATAGTATCGAATTGGACCCGAAGGAAGACGTGATCTCCGATCGGCTCTGGGTTGCACATCTTCGTAGATTACTATTGCTATACGTGGATCGCGTTCGTCTGGTCGCAAGGCGAATATCCGCAGACCCACGGATTCCGTTACTTCTCTTTCTTGAGGGCGACCTTCGATATTGGCCTCGGCTTCCCTTTGGGGTTCGGTTGCTGGAGCAGCGCCTTCAATAACGGGCAATCCCGCGGCCCGCCTATACCGGTTAAAGAGGGAGAGTGCTCTGGTTTCTTCCTCTGATTCGATAACCGGAGCAGGGCCTCCAATGGCTTGTTTGTACGGGGCAAATAGACGGTCCATAATCTAAGTGAGAACAGAAGCAAAATAATTATTTTAATTAATTAGACTATGTGTGGGGGGGGGGGGGGTCGTATAGTAATTCCAGGTTAGGGAGAAGGTGAGTTAATGGGGATCTGGATTTTGTGGCGTTAGTAACAGCGGAAGTCCGATAAAGTCAGCATGACGACAAGGCGCGCTGTCGTTGACATGCGACATCATGTAATTGTCGATTTCGTCGGTCTATAACCCTTCCACAGGGGATGTGTACGATTTCTAATAGTTGAGTTGTCGTTGAATATTGTTGTAGCCCTCTCCGGGCGCGATAGCATCGTTTGCTCAAGTGCAGAGCGCGCACGGCGTCGTTACAGTGAAAATAGCGAACGAATCCGTGGGATAGTCTGTTACGAAAGTCCTTGATGGCGTAGCAATATTCCATGGGTCCGAATTGAGCAAAATATTGAAAGAAATTGGTTTCCACTAATCCTTCAGCCTGGGTCTTATCTTGTGGTGCGAGTCTCTTAAGGGACCAGGGTAATCGGCAGAACACTCGGCATTCGTCAAATTGGGTTGTTTTTGGTTTTGGGTGATGTGTCACAACATGAACCTCCGACTTAATTCGAGGTTGGGGTGTGTCTGTAATGTTATCTTCCGGCAGATAAGACTGTAGGTCGATTTCCAGGAGCCATAAATCTTTTTCTTGTTCGGCAGTTTTTGCATGATCTGTTTGTTTGAAAGAAAGGATGATAGTTTGCGTCGTCAAGGTCTCTGATAGGCGTCGAGTGACTACAATGGGTCCTGCTTTCTGGAAGCATGCAAGGAGTTCACCTAGAGTAAGAGCTTTGCTACAGGTGATCTCGACGTCGTGGTTTCTATGTTGGAGGGTTGAAGTCATCTTCGGTTGCTGGAAAAAGTGCGCCTTAATCAGTTTCTGCTCAGGGAATAAAAGGTTTGGACCCCAGTATAGATTTGAAGGTGGCCCTTAGGGTTGATCGAGGATTAGGGGACATCGTAGTTGTTGGAGAGAGGATTTCGTTTTTCTGAGGAGGGGAGTTGTATACCGGAAGGATTCTTTGGTCTCGACGGCGGGGCCAGCGCCGAGCGACAAACAGGGAAGCAACCACGATAACAACCAGAACTTGCAAAGCGATTCCACTGTACACGAGCGTATGGGTAAAAGTAGTTGAGCGTTGGTGTTGACCAATTTCGTGCATACGTGATATTATAGTATGCAAGGATTCTTTCTTGGGTCCCCAAGGGTTCATTTGGCTGGAAGTGGCTTGATCAAAAGCTTCGTATTGAGCGACATCGGTGGTGTTATGGGTTTTGAACTCGGGGTATAAGTCTCTGATATCTAGCGAGAGGTCCGGATTATATATATATATATTGGGTGTTAGAAGTTTTAACACAGGTGGAGGTCAAGATGACCTGAGTAGTTTGGGCTGTACATCTATCAGCTAGTCGTTCTTCGGAATTTAAGTGATCCGCCGAAATGAGTGTCTTTAGCTGTTGAATTCTTTCAGCCGTGTCCACAATAGGGTTATTTGAACTAACTTCTATTTAATCTCCTGAGCCTGGTTCGAAATCGAGGGGTGCGAATTCACAAGGGATGATCTCACGGGGGTCAACTTCGATAGTGATTTCATCGTCTCGCGTATTTATGGCGAGCACCTGGCATCCTCCGTTATCGACACGTACTACTCCCTCTCCTACATAGACGTCGTCATACCCAACGTCAACGCGAGGAAGGTATCCCTCTTCCACCCCTTTATTGATAACGTTAATTCGGATGACCTTACGTGATCTCTTGGGCATGATGTATCGTATGGGAATGGGTTTTGTCGTGATTTCTTCAGGCGGTGTAATTTCCTCAACCTTCTCTGGTTCGGTTGATTTTGGCAAGATCGTTTCCCTATATTCATCACATAGGTTGACGGCAGGTCCAGGTGATGGTGTACTTTCGTGCAGGTCAACAAATGGGAGGGGGTGCATCACATCTTCTCCTATCATGAGCGCGTTATAGTGATAGGAAATTACAGCTTGTTCTTGTTTCAGATAGTTCCTTCCTAAGACTAAATACTGTATGGAATTCGGAGACCATACCGCGGACGCGACGGATTAAAAATGAAATAAAATGTCTAGGTTGCTCAACGAAAAGAAAACAGATTGAGGTATAAAGCTGCAAGCGTCAACGCAATGACGATAAGGCGAAAGAGTGAGAAACAATAATAGCAATCAAGAGCTAGACACAAAGGCAACACAAAATAATAGGGTTACACTAGGATAATTTTATGGATATATATATATATATATATATATATATATATATATATATATATTTATCTGCAACGGTTCGTTCCGGGACGTTTACACTGTACATCGCTGTTATTTCCGGGACGCGCTGTTTTTTCCGGGACGTCCCGGAAAATCTGTGTCTGCAACTGTTATTTCCGGGACGTGGTATTAGTCCCACACCCCAGGGATATTATTTCTTTAGTCACGCGCTTATATAGGGAACTCTGAAGAGATAAACTATAGGACCCTGTAGATTACCAGAAATAACGTTTATAGGTCTTTATATATATATATATATATATATATATATATATATATATATATATATGTCGTCATGCAGCAGGTAACTTTGAACGATCTACTAGAAGTGCGCGAATGTGTCGATGAGTGGCTAAAATGTTTAGAAGAAAGAGACGGATTTATAAATCGAAGTATCGATAACGTAATTGAGTTTTTAAAAGTCGAGTTAAACAGAGAAGGCACTGAAAAAGCGAAAAATATTTTGAAAGACACTGCTGCGTTCAAACCATATTGCGCTTTGCGTAAAAATGAAATTAATAATAGAGCAAAGTTGCACATGGAATTCGCTAATATAAATAAAGAGTTGTACGACACATTCGTTATTGAATTTTATGCTTTTGGCTTATCCAACTTTGCTAATGATTTGTACGATTATATGTTCGCAAATTAACACACACACACACACACACACATACACACATACACATACACGCACACACACCCACACACACACCCAGAGAGAGAGAGAGAGAGAGAGAGAGAGAGAGAGAGAGAGAGAGAGAGAGAGAGAGAGAGAGAGAGAGAGAGAGAGGTGACGAAAATAACTTATTTTTTAATAGTTGTTTGACTTTTATGGAAATATAATATTCAAGGCCTCCTGGATCTATTTTTAATTTGGAATATGTTTCTTTTACCGATCTTCGTTTGACGTTAATTATCGGTTATTGGTATTATTGAAGTCGTCGCTATCGATCTTAATATTCTCCTTTTATTTCTATATAACTGCGTGAATTCATCCTAGATTTCTATACGAATCCTAATTTTCTCTACTCTGTACTTAATACTTAGAAACGTGTTGCACTCACTGAAGCATCTTTCTTACTGCCCCGTGCTCGTTCACTAACGACGCCACGCTAGCGTCCACTCTCTCCCCCGCTTAGAATACTCTCTCTCACTCTCATGCGTTCTCCTATTCGGTGTAAGCGCAGCAACACGTCACAATGCTTTATTTATCGCTAAGGAATTTCGGATTTCACGGCTCGTGGAGGAATGCAACCTCTCTTTAGGGGGTGAGAGTGCTGTATCAACATACTTTGTTGCAGCTTAGCGATAAGACTCGTAAAATGAAAAGAAATATACTGGCATGAATTGAAAAATGTTTTATACTTTAGAGAAACTTATGAAGATTGTATTAATTTTGAATTGCTTGAATTAACTTTTTAGTTGCAAAAAGTACATCACGTAACAATTATATTAAAAGTTGTAAAGATATAAGCTTACTCAATAATAATCAAGCTGATGGAGTTTTAATACATCCTTCTAAGACATTAGGTGAAAGGATTGCTATAGACCACGTGGAACCATTGCCAGCATCAACAGAAGGTTTTAAATACATATTAACTGTTCAAGACAATTAACAAAAATTTAAACTCTTATACCTGTTAAAACAACACAAGCTATTGAGACTGCGAAAGCACTTCTAGAAAATTATATATATAAAATTCCTATTGAAATTATAATGGACAATGCAACGGGATTTCAATCAGAAATAATAAAAATGTTACTGAAACATCTTAACGGTAAACCAATTGTCATAGCAACAAGACATCCTCAATGTAATGAATCTCTAGAATGAGTACACGCAACCATAAAAGACCAATTAAAAATATTAGTTTCGGATAAACCTGAAACTTGATCGCAACATTTAAAGAAAGTTGAATTTATTTTTAAGAACATGATAAATAAAGGAACAAGGTTCACTCCTTTGAAAGCAATGTATTTCAAGAAAAGTCATTTAGAAACTAGAATGACAATACTGGAATTCAAATCTCAAGATGCTGCAAGATATATAAATGAGTTTCAAGAAAATCATTTAGAATTGTTAAAACAAGTAAAAGAGAACTTAACAAAAACTAAAGAAAAATATGAACAAGAGTAGCAGCAAGAAGAAAATGACCAACACCTTTATATCAAATTGAAGACAGAATAATGGTCAAAAATTTACAGCATGCCCCTCTTTCAAAAACTTGGCTGGGACCTTATACAGTTACAAACATAAACACTGACATGCACACTATAATTTACCAAGTCAAAAACAAAAATCACAGGAAACATATAATCGATACAAAACCCTTTAATAATTAATTATTTGTTTCAGATGCTATGATAGTTGTAATACATTTTGTTTGTGTAGTACAAGGACATAGCCATGGAGATCATCATATAATAAAACATACAACAACACCCATAATTCGGGAAAAACTATTTCAAGCTCATACGTACCATGAAGTGTGAATCACCATACACTTCATAGATCTACACGATTTAAGAAAGAATAGTACCGAAATTAAAGATTATAAATACCTTATTTGAATTAAAAGATGATAGGCGGCAAAGAGGGTTGATAAATGGGGTTGGAAGTATGAGTAAATTTCTATTCGGGACTATGTCAGTCGACGACGCCGAGGCTATTAGTAAATAAATTAAAAACGTCTATGATACCATCGCTAATATAGCAACACTTATGAAAAATCAGACAAATATTATGAACAACTCAATTAGACAATTTGATAAGCTATTTAAGACGCATATAGATGATATTAAAAATTTAACATTAATTGTAAGAAAAGGTAGTTCTCAAATAAATATAAATTCGTTTAATTCAAATTTAATGGAGTCTATTGCGGAAGTAGAAATTTGTTTGGACGATATGTTAAAAATAACTGACCTAGTATTTGAGGTAATAAATAGTGGGAAAACAGGAGTTGTTTCACCACAATTAGTGACGCCCAAAAACTTATAAAAAGTTTAGAAACCATTCAAAAGAAATTATATTTCACAGAACTACCATTTCTGTTAGAATTATAATATAAAATATTATACTTTATATATGAAAATTAGCGTTATAAATATTATATTATCTGGTAAAAGATTGGTATATGTTGTACATACCCCAATTCCTACGGGTCCAATGTATGATGTTTTTAAGTTTACACCAAAACCCATGAAGGGTTGGATGAAATATTATGTTTATGACCATATTTCTCCAAAACCTGTTGCAATTAATTCAGATTCGACTAAATATACAATTATAAATATTGAAAAATGTACTTCTTTAAATTTTTTTAAAATATGTGAAATAGTAAATCCAGTACATAGGCTTATGACAGAATCTAGTTGCTATTCTCACTTACTCAGAGAAAAACAAGATATAGATTGTACAAAAAAATATTTTGATCTAAATAACAATTTTATTCTAGCCCCTGAAAACGGATACAGCTGGTATATATTGCCGCAAAATAGTGAAACGGTTACCCTGGCGTGTGGAATTAATTTTGAAACTACTTTTACTGTTAAAAGAGCAGTTATTCTTGAAATTGCTCCACCTTGTCGCTGACGTTCAGAAAAACATGTGTTCCCAAATGGTCATAAAAATTCATCTGAAATTTATCATTTCAAAATCAATGTATCTTTTACGTCTTTAGAAAAACATGCACTTATCATGCCCGAAATAACTTTGCCGGAGTTCAATTCTTATCATATAGATCCTCACGAAATAATTTCCGCAGCTTATAGTCTTGATGATTTAAATCAAAAGCTTGAAATCATCTCTCAAAATCATACAAAAAATCATTGGTTAAATACAGGGTATTCGATTTTAAATAAAATTGTTTACAGTCTTGCTGGATTTACATATTTATATATTGTATAGAATTCGATTTTTCCATGCATTATGGCATATTTTAAAATGGTTATGATAGAAGTGTCGTCCAGCAATTTCTATTAATTGTGTTAATCCAATACATCAACCACAGAGTTCAGTAAATACACACGGATCAAGTACTATTGCCAGTCAACCAACAATTCATTACAACGCAGGGGCACACACACACACAACGCTATTGTTCATGCGCGCTCGCACTCTTGTCCGCCCTATTTAAATCAATTTTCCTCTCCACAGAAGCATCGATCTGTTTATCTTTGCGTGTATGGTACCTTTTATTACTTTCGTCGTGATGCAGCGCGATTGGGAGCCGAGACCCTTGGGTTGGATGCACTACTCTTCGAGTCAGTGGACTGGAGCATGAAGGATCTGCCGTCCTGCAAGGTTGTAGCCTGGTTGCATACTCGTCGTAATTCTTTTAATTTTGTCGTTCGTGCTCTGTACTTCCTGGTGCGTACTTTGAGTTGAATGCAGACGTCGTCTCGCTCAGCTGTCTCAAAACGCTCTGTCTCTTCGACCGACGCTCTCTTCCTCTCAGAGCCACGAAACATTCTTTCGTCTCCCTACTCATTTCACTAGCAGTCACTAGGGTTCACAATTTTGATATTATACTTGCTCGTTATTCAAGCCTCCACACATTTATTATTGTGAATATTTTGTGTATATATTACTATAGAAACTTCTTGAATGACAATCCGTAACGTTAATCCCATACAATATTAAAAACAGATTTAAACAAAACAAAAGTAGAAAAAAAAAAAAAAAAATGAAAGCAAAACTATTCCTCTCAAGCAATTAATTATTGCTGTGCACCTCCTTTTCAAATGCCCTCCAGCAAGCGATTCGGCTCAGGCTGATAGTAGTATCTGGAAGTTCCTCTACCGCGGAAACACAAAAGCATCACCTTTTTTTATTAGCATACAACAACCATAGGGCCGAGCCTGCACGCTCTGCATCGCCATGAGAAGTATAAAGAAGCGGTCTTATAAAACAAAAAAAAATCAATTTATCTATTTCATAATAGTCAATCATGACGATATCACTTCTGTAATATTTTTGATACTGAAAGTTGTTATTTTGTATATTATCTTGTAAGATTTCATATTATAAATTATCATAAATATTGTAATAAACACACTTTACGCAGACACTCACTTACATGAAATCACAACACTGGCACCTTAGACTCCCCGGAGATAAGGGAATTTTTGTAACCGTGAACGGATACACGTACACATCCATACTGCGTGTATCATAGTCCCTATTGTAATCTTGCGTCAAGTAGCAAGACGACGGGGCCGTCATCTCCGCGGTTTCGGACGTGGCGCATGGACAGATTTGCAGTCTACAGGCACGTGCATCGCTCGATCCGCGCGGCGTCGGATATATGATCTTCTGTCGACATCAGCCGTCGCTCGGTGTTCCGGGGACTGATCAAAGCGCAGCTTTTGCATTTCCAGTTCCGGAACATTCCGCCTCCCTCCACGCTTTTGGACAGAGGAAGTCGACGGGACGAACGTCCTCGTCAGTCGCGAACGAGCCGCCGCGAGACTCTCTCTCTCTCTCTCTCTCTCTCTCTCTCTCTCTCTCTCTCTCTCTCTTTCTCTCTCTCTTTCTCTCTTTCTCTCTCTTTCTCTCTTTCTCTCTTTCTCTCTCTCTCTCTCTCTCTCTCTGTCACGAGCATTAATTCAATAAAAGGACCTGCGTAACATAATAGATATTGTTAAAATTTTCTGTATAATAATTTTTTATATTCCTGGTTCCAAAATCCTTCCTTCGAAATCCTTTTATTTACCTAAAACTTATTAACCCTTTGAAGCATGGTGGTAACCCTCGTTACCACCTCGATTTCATTGGATTTTAACTGAACTTGCTTAACGTTTTCAGATCAGGTTTTTTGACCTTTTCAGTTACTTTAGCGATGAGAGAATATAAAAATATAGTTTAATTGACATAATTGTTTATAACATCAGATGTATAAATAAACAAACATAAAAAATCACGATTTTTTCGGAAAAATTCATTTTTAAAGGATCTGTCCGAGATAATAACTTGAAATTTGTTGTTGATATGTTTTTGGGGTGGCTGATTACGAATCCGCTATTAGATTTGCGAAATTCAAGATGGTGGATCCAAGATGGCGAATATCGAAGATTTAAATTTCTATGTCCGCGATCTTGGATCTGCCATCTTCAATTTCGCAAATCTAATAGCGGATTTGTAATCAATGATCCCAAAAACCCGAGTGAGAATTTTCACAATCATCCGATCATCCAAACATTACTACTAAAAAAACAACATAACATAACATTTTAAAATCAAATGAATTAACTAACTACCAACTTAATGAAATTAGTAAACAAAATATAAATTCACAATTATTTAGTTTGCATAATACCTAATAGTCAGAAGATTAAAAAATCATTTTATTAAACTTTTTTTCATAATTCTTTTATTAAGGTAAAATACCCGAATGTGGGGCAATCTAAAAATGGGACCGAAATCGGGACAGCAGTAAAATAACTACTATAAAATGTTAATAGGGTAACGGCATTACTTTGTTAGCATTATTTGTGATATTAACTATTTATTCACGACAATGTTCTCTTAATTTACTCTTTAAATTGATTGCAAACGGCATAAAAACTTTTCGAGGTTATATTTCAGTAGCGTGAATAGTCAAATAGTTCCTTATACCCGAAAGCGGGACACTTTTAAAAGTATTGTCCCGTTATAGGGTTCGAGTAATGTCCCGATTTAGGTCCCAGCTCAACATAGGGTGTCCAGGAATAGCAGTTGTACACATGTTTTTTCAAACTTATTTAGTATAAAAAAGTATTTAAATAGGTTTATTTTTGCATAGATTAGTAAGATAGATTGTATATCAATGATTAGATTAAAAAGCTTTTAACAATTTCTTTTGTCGGTTCTGAAAACACCGTTTGTTTATGGTTAGCGAGATTATTGCGAGAGTTACTCGAGACTTATTTCGCGAGACTTTTGGCAGATCAATCCGAGACTAAAATTTATACACGGGTATACTCCAAATTTGTCCCGCTTTCGGGTACTTTACCTTATTTGAATTGAATCAATCAACTTCTTCTGTAAAGTTAATGGTGAACATTTACCATTTTTTAGTATTATAATTTTTATAATTTCACATTTACAATACCTGTTATTAACTACACTTGCGCATGCATGTATCTTAAGTGTTTTAATATAGTTATTTTATTGTTACTCGTCGCGTTGTCATTCATAACCCGTCCTTTTCCTAGATACCGGCGCCGTCGCGGGAAAACGACTCCGTCGGTCGTTTTCATATCTAAGCAACCCGGCCGCGCACTTTACTCTTCGAGCACGCGCAATTAACTCAGCGATCTAATGCGTTGAAAAGCGAACTTCGCGTTGTTTTCGGGATTTCAGATGCTGATCCCCGGGCAAGTCATTTTAGTCTGACACCCGCGGCACCGTGTTCTAGGGCATCGCTGATCTATGGCTTTTTGGGATTTTAACCAAAAAGTCATCCCGTTACAGTACTGACCTCAGTTCCTGAAAAAATGATTAATAGTACGTCAGTAGAATTACACACTGTTCAAGAAGAAGAAGAAGAAGAAAATGTTAATATTTACGAAGAATCATCTACACATCGATTCGACAAGGGGTAACGTTGGAATGACACACCAGCAGAAATACCAGTCAATTCAGTAGTATTTAATGATGGTAAATAAATGTACTTGATAAAATTTTAAATTCAACAAAACATTAAATTAATTTTACTATTTGTTAGATAATATTCCGTATTTAGTCGTACCCCTAGTCAGAAACTTTTAACACAAAAGACGCTGCAAATTATCTCAACCAGATCGTTAACGAAGAAGAACAAATTCACCAAAATTCCCATTCCCAACTCAAAACCTCTATAAGTACCGACCGATCAACCCTCTCACATTACCAATCACCTAACCCCCATCTCGCAAAGTTCTTCGTCTCCCGTCCCTGCTACCGCCACGCATCATCTCCCCGTCTCATAATCCAACTTATACCCGCCCTTCGCTGCCACTCCTCCTTCAGAAACCATGCGTCGTCTGCTCCCCTCCGCCCATGCCCGAATAATCGCCATTCACCTGATGGCGCACCTTACTCCCTGGGAGCTAATCCCAGGGCGACGATGGCGGCGCAAGAAGCCCACGGGGACGCGCGCTCGCGCCAACGCGCGATCCTAAGTGCCCCACCGATATTGGCTAATGTCCCTGACGCGCGCACACTCGCACGGTCTATAAGATAGTTACCGAAGGGGCGCTCTCTGGCTTTCGCCAAAGTTACGGCCCTAATGCGCACGATTATTGCGAACCCGAGAGTTACAAGAAGCAGCGCGCGGACGGCGTGTTTATCGGCTTACTATTATGAGAGCGGCGATGGACGCTGCAGTTGCTGTTGTTTTGTTCGGCTAAAGGTGGGGGCGATACAGTGGCGAGTTAATGGGGTGTCAAGACGTGGAGTGAGAAAAGAACGTTATTGTAATCGCGTAAGACACGTACCGTATAATTATTTTCTGTTGAGGTTAAAGTATTTATTTATCCCTAAATGGTGGTTAGACAATACATAAAACAGATGAACGATTAATTTTAATTCTCGGTAAAATTCTTGACTCTTGAAACTTATAAATCCACGAGTTCGCGCTACCCAATCAAAGGTCGAATCGAGTCGATTTGTCTCCGCGCGTGCGCCTGACAGAGCGCATCCAGCCGAACACATCCGTGCGGCCGGTTGTCCGTAATTCATGCACGCGAGTCTTTTTCGATGCCCGTGTGTACATTGCATTGACTGTATTTCGAGCGGCAAATTGTCGAGTTGTCCGCCGTGAGATGCATTTGTATTTTCACGGTGGAGTGAATAAATTATAAACTCCGAGTTTTGGTGTTAAATGTTCTAACTGCATTATTCTTTATTTTTTTCAATATTTATACAGTTGGTTTTACAGTAGTACAATTGTATGTAATCTCAGTACGGGGTTTTTTGTCAGTTCTAATGGTATATGTATGTGTCAACTAGTTGTAGTAATGGTTAAAATAACTTTTTTATAACTGAGTGCGTAAAACTCGACTTTAGATGCCTGTTTAGCGAGCGTAAAGTACCCCCTTTTTCACTAGTGCGTAAAGTGTTTACGCACTCGGTGCGTGAAGTAGTGCGTAAAGTGAGTTCTTCACGCACTCAGTGCGTAAAGTACTCACTTTACGCATTCGTGAAAGAAATCCGGATACTTTACGCACGCTGAGCAGGCATTTAACGTAGAGTTTCACGCGCTCAGTTATAAAAAATAGTAAACGCAACACGTGCGAAACCTCGCTTCGCTCGGACGACAAACAATACCCGTACAAAAATCACTCACTAGTTGCGTAATGTACTATTATACTTTTGTTGCTTCGATTTTTGAGAAAAAATTGTAGAAACTAAACGAAAATTTTTTAAAAAATAGCCCTTGAAATGTACAACATTCATTGCATGTTCATAAAGCAACTTTATGCTTTCAGAAGATGAACCAGTCGTTTTAAACAAAAAAATTTAGAAAATCTATCAGATGTATTCGCACTGATCAGTCTGATCAAAGTCAGAGACGTCCCGAAGAGCTACGCTATGTCAGAACTGTACGGGGTGTCAGGCTCACTAACCAAAGTAATAAGGAGGCTTTTCCTGGTAGCCGTTACGTCTGATTTTAGAGAGCCAACTGAGATTGGAAAAATGGTAAGAAATCATATTATTTTTCTTATTACGCTAATTGTTCTTTATTTGTATTTGATTAAAGCTGTTTTTCGCTCGTAAAGGTGCCGTTCATCACGCAGAAGTTCGTTCTCCAGGAGGTGGCTGCCTCATCAAGATAGATTACTTTAAAAGATGTATGCATATACACACATGCGTGTGCTTCCGAAATTTTATATAAACTTCTATAACTATATATTATAAAAACTAATCATTGAAACGAATCTATGTGGCAAACGACAAATATGATTTTATTTCTTCATGTTTATATAATAAAGGAAATATCAAAAGATAACATGGGAAAGAAATGAATATAACCATCAAATAGCTTCACTATATTTTTCCTTTCATTATTTTAATACGCTAATTTACTTACCCTATTTGATGGTTGTATTCATTTCTTCAATCTTCATTTTACTTATTACCCCATTGTATTGATTATTATTGGCAAGCAGTTTGAGAGAGCAAGTTAAAAAAAAAGAATTTAAGGAATTAATTAAATAACTTCTTGTAATTTTAATAGACCGAAATTCCTTGTAAAATAAAATAAAAAATAAAATAAATAACTTTATGTCTTTTTTTTAACTAATTCTGTTTAAATATAATTTCAACTAAGATCACTAGATAGTTATAAAATAATCTATATTTGATTGTGTATTATAAATTTTCTACACTTATTTAATGCGTTTTACTTGAATACACGATTTGACATATTTATTAGCATTCATTATCCTTGACGTCCACTTGAAGTGCCATTTTCAGTTCCGTAAAATTTTAACTGCCAACTATGCCAATTAGACGGTAAATCAAATCCGTCGATTCGAAGCATTTAATTAACGAGATTGCAATAGAAATAGTTCTAGACTTTTTCTAATTTTCAAACAAGCCAATTTATTTATAACGACTGACAAAGATTTCTTTTTTTTTCGTTTTAACGCATAGATCTGTGTAAACTTTTTAAAACTATTCTATAAATGTAGAGAATTAATTGATGAATTAATTTACAATAAACTTTACTAAATATTTTATAATAATTATTCATTTCAAATTAAAAATAATAGGAAATATCTCTTTTTCATAATTTTAATACGTTATAAGAATTATTGTATTTACATTTAACTGTAACTGACTAAATGGAATTCGCATAAAAATTAAATGGATTCAAGAAAACAACTCATCGTGACGCCTTTAAACGTAAGATCTATATACACATCTTGTTATACTATTGCATCTTATACTATAGTACAGGTATAAATAAAGATGTATTGTTGTAGTAGTCATATTCAAACGTTCAGAGAATTTATTTCTGTGTTCTAAAGACTTTGCAATAATTTTACATTTTGCAGGTATATTTGGCCAGTGTGTAAACTATTTAGAAAAGGAAGAAATTATCATTAGATGTCTACTACAAATTTTCTGTTATAACTTTATCAGAAATGCGTATATTTTCTATCGTTAAAAAGTAAAACCTCTATTTTGATGACAGTAATTTACAATACGTAAATTATTTTGTAAATATAAAAAGATTTTATCAAGTCTATTTATAAAGAGGTGCAAACGGCACCTCTTTAAGGCGTCCACACAATCAATCGTCCAAAAACGTCGCACTACTCTTTAAAAAGGTAAAACCACGCTAACATTTTACCAGCAACACTAACAAGAGTAAACGTACATACATCCCTTCTAAAACAATATCAAAATGGTTTTGATCGAGATAAAATGCTTCTATCGATATAAACTAATTGAACGTCAATACCTTTGATAGAACGCCTCCTGTCAAAAATGTATGTTAGGACGCAACGCATATAACCTTTCTAAAATCACTCTAATACAAACCCCAGCATCCAATGACAAAAACACGAACCACTCCGCGTACCCCACTATTCCCCCAATCTCCGCGAAATCGAATTAACTTCTTCGCTCGGAAATGAACCGTCCTCCATCAATTTCCCCTTTCTCTCTCCCTCCCTCTCTCTCTCTCTCCTTCTCTCCCAACCGAAACTTGTTAAATTAAACGTCCTCTCTTCAATCGCGATGCGTGCACACGCAACTTCGGGACAATAGGTGCGTACACGCGTTGAAAAACGCCGGAAGGCGTATTGACGCCCGTCGCCTCCGAAGATGGCTCTCTCTCACTCTCTGCAATAGTAATCCCGTGCAATAATAAAGGCAGGGGAGCGAACGAGCGCGCGCTGATGGGAAATACTTGTTTCGCGGCGACTGTCACGCGAGTTGATTGGCGCGCGGAGTGCGCGGCTCTATTAAATGGCTTTCCGCGGTCCGAGCGCGAATTATTCAGCGGTGCTTCGATGCGGCCGCGCGCGTGTGTCTCTCTCGTATTTTCGGTTGTGTCCAGGTGAGAGCGAGAGGGAGAGAGAGAGAAGGTTCTTCAATTTTCTATTTGGAGTGGGGGGCCGATGCTGCAGGTGAGATCGCATGCATAAGAAAAAAGATGGAACGCGAGGTTGAGTGTCGTTCGGTACTGTGAGTTTCTTTAGTGTTTATTTTGATTCTTTTATTCTTTGTCTCAGGAGAACCTATCTGGCGCTGGAAACAGTTTTATTATCTGTTTGATTGACATTAAAGTATTTGTTAAAATTTTTTATAATAATAACGAACGAAGAGAACGTGATTACTTTATGCTCTTGTATCAAACGTCATTAATCAAGTTGAACAATAAATTTATTATGTTTATTTCGACTAATTAATTCATTATTCCGCGATTAATTTATGACTGCATAACATTGTTGCTACAAATGTAATTTACAAGAAAATCTAATTACGAATAAATCATGGTATCGTAAATATTAATTTGGATGTTTCCCTCTACTCTCATGAAAGTTACTCGATATACATGGTATGCTCTTTAAACAGATTACAAAAGAATTTAATCGGATTAAAATTGTCTTATTTAAAAACTCACGGTCAAGCCAAAAATAGCGTCTTTCCGCTCTGTCGTTCAAATTAGCTACGATGAGAAACTAAACTTTTTATCCCGCCGCTTCATCTCATTACCGCATCGATTCCTACATACCAATACGCGCAAGACACTCGTAATACGATCGAGCGCAATTACCTACCTCTCTCTCTTTCGCCACGCGCACGTTTAATCAACTCCCCAAAACTCAGTCCCCGAAATTCCGCTGATTGGACAAGAATTTATTTCGAAAGAGAACGCGCCTCGCCGTCGCTGATTGATCCGATCGACCAATTCGTTATCGATAGTTCGCTATATACACGCGCCGCGGCGAGGACGACGTCGCTGCGCGCGCTATGCAGTCCGAATCCGGTTAATTTTCTCCCTCGCTTTTTCCTCCTCCTCCTCTCTGCCGAAATCGAAGCCCGAGAGCTTCAATTATTTCGCGGGGGAAACAATCGCCGGCTGACAATGCAATTATTTCAGGACGACTAGGAAAATATTTATAGGGGGCCGTGTGCCACAGCCTCCCGCTTTTTCGCGCGCCTCCCTGAATTATTCAGCGCGCGCTCGCGAGACAGAGAGGAAAAGCGGTTTTTGAATTTTGTACCAATGTCCGATATGATGCGCGCAGCTCTCTCGGCGTATCGCGCGATGAGCCTTTTAAGAGCTCGACGATAGCTCGTGTATTTGCGCGAGAGAAAGTCTGCTCGCGATGAATTTTTCATTGGCAGTCGCGGTAAAGCCATTATTATTTTTGGGCCGCCGGATGGCGCGTTTAAAAATTAGCGCCGGACGTGTTTTTTGGCGAATTCAATTGCGCCTCAATCGGATTCGCCGATTCGTTTTATATAATGACGCTGTTGTTACAGTGCCGCTGTCGGCAGTTCATGTAACAGTAATAATTGAGCAGGACGGCTGAGTTATTTATGCCTTTGGAAATGACGTGTAAAACGTTGTCACTTGTCGAGAAAGAATTGTGCTGTTGGATATAATCATTGGTAATCTGATAATTTAAAAATAAAAATAATAGTTCAGTAGTTTGTTGAAATTCATGATGTAATATACAATATAAATTAAGTACACTTACGGAAATTTTAGAAATCGATTAAAACTAATAAAATACTGCAATTGTTTAATTTATCAAACAAGTATACTCCTCTGAATAAACTAACCTATAGTATTATTTCCTCACGAAATAATAATTAATCAACCGAACTATATATAATTTCCACCACAATACGCATCTAATTACATTACCAATCACCATAAAAATCCAAAGACCCCGTTCCCGACTATCCCACCAGCCCATCACAAAAGCCACATCGCTTTACATCTTCAAAAATAGCCTCTCCCCTAGATAAAGCGCGCGAGTCCTCCTCCATCTACCAGAGACATCATAAAACCGCGCAAAACGATGACAGCGTCTCTCTCTTTTTATCCCTTCCTCCTTTTTCTCTCACCCTCTCCCTCCAGCCGCGCGCACAAAGAGCAGAGCAGAGAGAGACGAGGTGACTCGCCGCGCGGCAAATCCCCGTCAACCGCATTCAATTACGATGTTATCGCGAATACAGATGACGGTTATTTCCTTCGGTACACCCTATACATAACCGCGCGCGCGCTCGCACAGCAGCAGCAGCAGCGGCGAAGTCGAGGCCGTACGTATACGGTAATGGGTAGAAGGGGCCGCCCTCGCCCCGTGTGGAAGCGATTGTTTCGGGACGTATATACGGCGCGCAAGCAGCGGCCGCAGGGATGAAGGTGCGCCAATTTTTTTTCTCGCCACCTCCGTCCTCCCAGGATGCTCCTACACGAGACGTTTTTGCTTCTTTTTCGAGTCGCTGGTGGTGATATTGAAAAATTGCTATGCGACTATTGAATTACGGAAAATACGAGCGATGTCTAAGAAGACCCACCGAAGGCTTCCACACGATACAATGACCTGTTCCATATGAATCATGGCATGGACAAAAAAGCTATTCGAAGGAAGAACAAAAAATTCCTCTTATCGAGCCCATCTCTCGAAAGCAAATAAACAATCTCATTCGAATGCTCAAACCGTAGCGTTCACTCAACTTCCCTTCTTTCAATTTCCCCGTCGTCCCGCCACCCTCGCAAACACATACGCTCATATATCGAGATCGCGAGTATTAATCACACGGAGAAACCTCATCCCCCTGCCCCCCTTCTCGTATTTATCACAGCCGCGGAGGAATCAGTTGCTTATTTAGGCTGCGCTCACGCAGGAGTGAGAGAGAGACAAAGGGACATCCCATTTGCGTATATATTCGTTTTTTTTCTCTTTCTCGTGCGCGCGCTCTCTCCTCGTGCATTATACACAGGATTTATGAGACGGGGGGATTGACCATAGCAGACTGCGCTGGAATCTCCGATATTTTATTTATGTATATGAGTTAAATGAGGGGTAGGGGATGAAAAAAATTGCGGCACGTGCTTGCGTTGATGGGGGTAGGGGGGCGGACGGGTCCTCGGAGAACGGTAAATCGCTAATGTCCAATTCCGGAGTTGACGGGTTTAGTGAAATTTGCAAGATTTTGAAGTTTGGTGGAGGATTTGTTAGAGTTACATATGGGTTTGTATAGAGTTTAAAAGCGATTTCAATATCTTTATATATAAATTCTATGACAATTTTATTATCATTTAAAAAATTAATAATATGTTACGTGTGCATAGTATATAAAATAAGTTAAAAAAAATTAAAGTATAAGTTAAATTTAATTTATTATTTTTTCTTTTTCATATTAAGTTAAATTTTTTTGTTTATTTGTTTATCTTTTCATATTCGTAGATACATAGCTACATTTTAAATTGAAAGAAATATGAAAATTTTAGTGTACCGTGAAAATTTACAGAAGAAGACAAACCAATCATGCCTCTTACTAATGTTACTAAACAACCATTACTGCAACTGCCACAACAACCAGCCAACAAACATTTGCGCTCTTCATCAGTATTTCAAAGAAACCTCTTCCCCATGCCCTCCTCGTCGGACTCGCGAAATCCATTAGGTCGCGATGGTCGCACACAGCTAAAACGTCTTTTCTGCGTAGATTCATGCGCGCGCACAATAAAAGGGCTGTTATATGGCGCGCTCGGGGCTCGATGCCAAAACGTCGCATTGTTGCAGAATGTGACGTCTCGAGAAGTCGGGGTGAGCTGCTGCGCGCGTCTTTTGTGACGCGAGGAGAGACGACGGCGGACAAGAGCTTTTATGTGTCGCTCGTCCAGTGTATCTTCGGACGGTCTGTTTGTTTTGTTCTGTTTATCACCGCGACTGATGGGTTCAGTGTATTGAGAAGTTTAAGGTTTTGGATATGTCAGACTGGATTTCCTCTTTGTCGATATTTTGTTTTGAAAATATTGGAGAAAATCAATACCTCATTTTGAAAGAAGTAAATTAAATTATACATGTAATGAATGTACACATTAACTCTATCACAGATTTAAAACTTAAAATTTATCCAATGTATTCATCACTATATGAATTATAAACGAAAATAATAATATTCGCATTTCTAAATTCGATTTGTTGGCATTAAAAAAATGTCGACTACTACAATTTATTAACCCCCTTCTAAAAAAATCAACACTCCAGCGTTAAACATCATTCAATAATTTTCCAACATCTTTTAAACATTAAAGCCAAATCATTCGAATCTCCATCGCTCCTTCATCCATCCACCCTACCCCGCTTGCCCCGAATTCGATTAATAAACCCATATTTCACGCGACAAACCAGTGCGCTCGTCTCGCACAAAAAAGGCTCCGCTATCTCGAGGCACGCGACTGGCTTGGGCATTTACGGCGATGCGAAGATAGCAGTGGATGATCCCGGAGTTTTATGGGGGCTCGTAGTCGATGGGGGGATGGATGCATAGAAGACGCGCGCGTCGTGTTCCTTTTCTTCTGCAGGGTATAGAGAGGGGGAGTTAAATGTCGGGTGGCGGCGGCGAGTGATAGCTATACCGGAGTTTTCATGATGTTTGCGATGACGTGGTGGAGATGTAGGTTCTGGTTATGGTAATGGTATACTGGTGTGATAGGAGTCAACAAGGTTTCATTTCTTATGATAGAATGTGGGAAAAGAGCGTTTTGGTTACATTGAGAACGGTCATTTTTCTGATAATATGGTAGCTGATGTGAGAATTCGAATGACGTTATGAAAATGAAAATCAAATTTTTAGGCGACTTCGCTGGTAAGAATGTAAAAAGTTAAACAAAATAGTGAAAATCGAAACTGTAAGACTCCCTGATCTTATAATTCATTCCTCTTTCATCTGATCGTCCGCAATGGATTAGCTTCTAAGTTTCTAGCAATTAAGGGGATGTGCAACCCTGATTTCAATATTTTTTTATATCAACATTCAAATGTTTATTTGGAAAAAGACGGCTGTCAAGCGCTTCGTACACGCAAACACTATATGCAGATTTTTTTCTGGATAATTCTATTGATATTTGCGTAAGTTATGCTCGTTTGAAAAATAACGTCGGTACTCACATCCCCTTAACGCATTCATTTGCTCTTTCAAATATATCAAAGGGCAGTAGATGGCTAAAGTAACAAACAAAAGTTAAAAATTGTAAAACCAACAGGAAATGTAAAAATTTAAGTATGTATAATTCTATACAGAATCTAACACATCAGAATTTTTTTTTATTTTATTTATTTTTAAATGTTCAAGTTCGGAACTTCAATTCTGAAAAATTCAAACTGCAGATGTTGGTGGCGATTCTATGCATAACAATCAAATTCAATCTTCAATGCTTCACCACTTCCGATCATCATTTTTTTTAGAAAGAAAAGCAAAAAATCCCAGAAGTGCACCTTCAGTTATACACAATTAATTGTATATTTTATATACTTATTTATCATTAAAGATTATATCTGCAATTATACTCTTGTTTAAATCAAAACTATACTATCAAACGAACAAAGCTGATTAAAAACCCATAAATTCACACTCAACACTATACCGCACTTTCCAAACCTCCAGTAAATTATCCACCCACAACTCACCTCATTTCCGTAACAACTCCACCCACGCATCACCTTCGCTACTTTCAAAAACACACGTTTGCCCGACGCGTGAAAAATACACGCACGCGCACTCTACGCTCGTATTTTTTTCCGCCGCTCGGCGAAACAAGCGGGCCAACGCCGCCGCCTCTTCCGCGGGCGATAAACTTTGATATACGAGCCGCGAAGGATGTGCGGCCCATAACGCGCTCTGCGCTTTTCGACTCGCGACAACGGGGAGCATCGACTTGTACTTGCGCCGCATTCAGACACAGCGAGGCGTGAGCGCGAGCGATGAAAGCTTTTCGAATGCGCGCGCGTTTTGGATGGTGGGGGTCACTTTTGTCATTGGTTATTTTGAGTTTAACGTCCTGAAATTTATTTGGCGCGAAGAGCTGGTGTACGTGAAATGGTTTAGTTTTGGGGAAAAGTGTCGATATAATAGATGTATTTTATGGCTAGGAATCTATTGGATGGATGGCTGTGAGTAAAAAATACAAAAGTTTTTTCTTCATCTTTTCTTCTTATTCAAGTGCATAGTTATTTTCTTTTTACTGAACTGTTCTAAAGTACAGCATGCGTTTTAAAAGATATTTTTCTGTACAATAAGATGAAGCGAAAGATTGACCATAAAAAAAGCCGTTTTATTTTGTTTCAGTACCTTTTTCAAGATTAAATATCGTATCATCAGAACTTATTTCTGTAACATTAACTTCATACTTCCAACAGTCACCCGCTAATACGTATTTACATACCACCACACAACCCTTCACACAACCAACCTCTCAGCCTCACGCACACCAGCAAAAAACTCAAACCACAACAATCTCCAAGCATTCACTTTCAACCTACAACGTCTTTTCCATGCCGATCATCCGAACCCTCAACCACCCCCTTTACACTCTCCGAAGAAACCTCCTCGGTTGCGATTAATCGGCTCGCTCCCTTCTCTCTGCTCTTCTGTACGCGCGCGCGCGCGCGCGCGAAGGACGACACCCTTATCTCGGGATCTTTAATTCCGCGGCGACCGGGGGGGGGTGTACAACCTCCTCCTTCCACCCCCTCCGTTGATTTCATTTCGCGGTAGATTATTTCGCCCGGGCTTTTTCACTCGGCCTGACCCCCGTGGCCGCATGATTAATGCGATTTTTCAGGGAGGGGGCTTCTCTCTTTCTCTTTCTCTCTCTCTCTCTCCTCTCCCTTGGCCGTCACGTATGCGCGTATACGTAGGGAATCCAATTTCGCGGGACACGACGACGAATTAACTTTTCTTATCGGCGAGCGAGCGCCCGCGTGTGCGTCGTCTTGCCTTTTTCGTTTCTGCCCAGATCGATGCGGCTATTATGAAAATTTATGCGCGTAAGCGGCAGCGACGTCGTCGTCGTCGTGGACGCGTGGAATCGCGCGGCCTCGACGCGTTGTTTATGGCTGGCGATGGGCGGCTGTGTGTGTGTGTGTGCTTTACGAGAAAGATGAGTAAAAGAAGGGAACTGGGAGGATGATACGCGCTGATTTTGCTTTATTTCGGGGAGATTTTGAAGTGGTCGATGGGGGATGGCGAGGGAAGTCGCGAGAGAAAAAAAAAGTCTTGTTGCTTGTAGTATAATTTCAATAGGTGATTTTTACTGTATGAAATATATTATAATTCGATAGTCAATAACAGTAATAGTGGATAATTTTAATTGAAATTCAATCGTCGACATAATGTGGATATCAATTTTTTAATCACCCCTGGTAGAAAATAAGCTAACGAAAATGGCTGATAAAGTAATTGTACGGTAATTTTTTTAGCCAACGGTTATGACAAGTGTAAACCAAGCGCTAACCAACGGTTCGGAAAAAGAGCAAAATTATATAACATTTCAAAAACAAAAGAAGTGTCATTTATAATATAAAAATTTTTAAAAAAATATATTTAACCTCAAAATGTTTTAACTCTTAATATGTATAAAACATTCATTTACCATCGAAATATTTTTTTTCACACTGTCGGTATAGCATTATTATTATGAATTTGATTATTTTTATTGTATACCAAATGAATAATTTATTGTTTTAGTAATTTTGAAAATTAAGGATTTGTAGGCCCAATGGCTCATTAACTCAGTACATCAATTTATAGAATTTTTAAACTAACGATTGGTTCAACTGTTGGCTAAGTGAACTATCATTTTGTAACGAAATTAGTAGTATTTTAAAGCAAGAGTTGGTTAAACCGTTAGCGAACTCGTTCCGATTTCGCCAACCGATTGTAAACTATTCGTTAATGTTTCTATCAGGGGCATTCTTATCTATATAAAAATAATACAATAGGATAGTGTTCTAAGATAATCTGATATTTAATTACGGCTTTTTTATACATATTTTCACTTAAAAAAATAAACAAGTATTTGTTTGCGCAATAATTAAATTAGTTTCTTTGAATCCTGTTTTCTTCTCTTCTGAATAAAATTTGCCTATGTCTACACTGAGAAAAAAGTTTAGTAAAAATATTAATAATTTTGCCAAAATTACTATACTTTTTCGTAAAGCCACCACAGACTATCAAAACCCAAACGATTACCATACTTTATAAGAAATTTTACTAGAAATATAGAAAAATTTACTATAAGTATTGTAAAATTTATTGTATAGTATATGGTAGTTTTTTGGGTTTTTACAGTCTGTGGTAGCTTTACCAGACAGTATAGTAATTTTTCCAAAACTTTTTTCTCAGTGTAATATTATTCAATAATTAAATTTCAAAATTAGGTTTTATAAATACCAATATTTAATAAAGGTTTAATATTTTTACCGAATAAGACAAAAGAACAATTTTGTTAAAAAAGTGAAATCATCCAGTTTTGAAAAAATACTTTTCTGTTATATATAACTTATACTGTCTCCCATTTTAGAATATCTTTTAGAATCAATTTACTCTTTAGATCGATTAGAAATACGAGCGCTAGCTAAATTGTCTCTTCACCCTATCAAAACATACAAAAAATAACTATTAAGCACACGTTTTCCGCTACAACCTACCAATCCATCGAAATTCTCCTCGACTGCGCTACATCATATAGAAAATTCCCTTTTAATCTCACGTACCCGGCTCGCCATAAAAAAGGCAGCGCTCGAAATCAAATATAAATTTCGAAATTCTCCTCGACGCAGCCTCACCCAATTCCTGCCGCTGCTGCCCGCCTGCCCTCCAAACACATGCTGCCTCACCAATAAAATTTCACGATTTGTTGATTTACGAGGAGACGCGGCGCTCGCGCGCACTTAAGCATTCTCTCGACATTTTCCTTTTATTTTCCTCTTTCTCTTCCTACCCTATTTTTTTCATAAAAAGCCCTTTCGCGATCACAGGGCCACGCGTCGCCGGTCGGCGGAGTTCAAAGAATACGTAAGCGAAATTTCATGCGTGGGGGCGCGCAGCATCGAAGGTGTAATCGAAGGAAACCCAATAACAGACTCAATAAATTCTTTTTCCACGGTGCACATGGGGAGAGAGAGACGAAGTTTAAAAAGCGAAGCAGGGAGAGAAAGAGAGACTTATGCTCGTACTTTTTTCTTCGTTTGCGAGCGCGAACGTCGAATTTCGGGAATTAGGAGAGCGTTAAAAGTTTGGCTTTTATGGCGGCGTTTGAGGGATTTTATTAAAAATCGGTCTAAGTTATGGGCCATACGTGGTACATGCCAAGGACGTGGAATGGGGAATGATGGATGGAGTTGATTTAAAGGATGGTAATAAAATGTTGATCGATATATTGCTCTAGACTATATCAAAGTGTTGTATTGCAAAATTTATTGTCTTACTTAAAGAGGATCCATACCCTGGTAGAAATTTGTCTATTACGAAATGGTTTGAAAGTCAGTAAATAGCTAGAATAAATGGCTAGTTAATGGCCATGTTGAAACGTTTTTCCCCTATTAGTCACCTAATTAATAGATTGGAAATAGAATGGTGTAACCTCAAAATATTCAATTTACTCATAGACTTGACGTTACATTTAATAGTATTCAATTGTAACAGATATCTTACAAAAATGTAAACAATAAACACAGATTAAAAAACATTTATAGCACTCCTTTCTTAGATATTAACTGAAACCCATATTTTTCTATTAAATTATGTCTCTCTCATTCCTCGTCATAAGAACAAGCCTTCTACTAGTCATTTCCTAACTAAATAACTGAATAAACTTTGAAAGAACAAGCTTGTGTAAATCTTTAAAAAAAGTCTTTCTATTTTCAATCTATTAAATGGTCGAATAATGTTGGAAAAATCGTTTCATCGATAGATAGAAATAAACAAGAAAAGTGGCTAGTTTTTCGCTAGACCCCACTAAAATTAGCTATTTATTAGGCAAATAATGAAGTCAGTTTCCACCAGGGTAATTTTTAAGATTTTCAAGTAATAACTGAAACTTCTCATAATTATTAATTAACACTTCAAAAAAGTTAAGGTTAAAGTATTTGCCAGAAAAAAATAAAGTTTAATTGATAGAAATCTACCGCGAACTTAGAAAATGAAGTTCTAAGATATTTTAGTGTGTTTTTAAAAGATTTAAAGGAAAATACCGGTGTTGCCAGGCATAAGTTATTTTAATGGATGCAAAAATACTTGATAAAGATGCAAATCGTTCGAATAAATGTGGGAAATATACGGTATTCAAATTTTCGTAGCAA
Source organism: Torymus aiolomorphi (assembly GCA_036365515.1). Taxonomy (NCBI): domain Eukaryota; kingdom Metazoa; phylum Arthropoda; class Insecta; order Hymenoptera; family Torymidae; genus Torymus; species Torymus aiolomorphi. Next base: position 204,534,383 of record CM070875.1, on the reverse strand, counting down.
AAAAAAATTTAATCAGTTAATTATTTTTAAGCATTCTTTACTTTATTAAACGATTTATTTTTCAAAAATTATTTTTTTTCTAAGATTTCAGTTAATTCTAGGTTTATTTTTGCGAGAACTTTTTAGATTCATAATTATCTTTCTTTATAATAATATACGACGATTGCCGAACGCGTTTTCTTTTACAATATGTATCATGGGTTACGGCCCGTCTATTTTGTTAAATAAATAAATTAAATAAATAAATAACATAAACAAATGCGGCTATAACCTGCACATATATATACAAAAAAGAGTAATATAATCAGTCAAAAGGACTCCAAATGTATAATGTCTATTATTTGTATAATAAATAACTTATGAACAAAAAGTAAAATGATATCTTCATTAAAAAATATAAAAATATTTTTAAAACGTTTTCCACGTACATTAAATTATTTTCTGGAATGATTTATTTTCACTACTTGTTTAACTAAAAGTATAGTTAAACACCTTAAATTGTAATTTTCATTTAATATAACAAAGACTCTATTTTAAAGCAATATTAATCATTCTTTTGTGAAAAAGGATTGTTATAATTGAATATTAATCATCTTTCTACAAAAAGATCTATGAGAAATTAAATCGTTTATTTGAAAATTGATGTCGTGAACATAAGAAAATAAAAATTCGAAAAATACAATTCCTAAAAAGCAAGAACTACTCGTAACTCATGTTTCAGCAAAACGAAACAACTTTCAATTATACCCCTAAAATTAACAGAACCGACCACTTATAAGCCTCTGTATATTCAACCTCATAACCAAATCTAATCGTGCCGCAGACTCCACCCTCGAAATCCAACTTTGGCTGTAAACCCGAGCTCTCCCAAACGAAAAACCATTTCGATCGCCCGCATGGAAGAAACTCCCCGATCGTGCGCCCGGCTAAACTAAAAAGCAATCTGGGGGAATCGTCTCCCCACCCCCCATCCCTCGAAACGTCCGCTTGCGCGCCATTTCCCTAATGTCCTCCCGAAGTCAGATGTTATTATATTTCGTGAGGAAACTCCGGTAAAACTCGCGCGCGAGGCACCGGCACGCGTCTAGGAAGTGAAATTTTTGGAGTACAGCGCAGTAGCGGAAATCACGGAAATGAAGCTCGCGCTGGCGATTGGATTTATTAGAATTTTCGTATTGTTGGCTGGGAGATCGGTGATTAAGAGATCGCACGTTGCTACAAAGTAAGCAGTTGTACGGGGTACATTAACTGGAAAATATTAATCGTTAGTTGAAGAAAAGTAAGTGGAATTCACTTTGAAACTAGATATTTTTCAAGAGAAAGAAATGTAATGGAAAATTTAAATATTCTCTGAATGTTTTGAATTATATTTTTAAACCTTAAATTGAATTCTACAAGATTTTATGGATATAAGACTGAATACTTACCTTAATAATATATGTGATATCTATTTCATAAGTTGAATGTCTATTATAATAATGTTGCTTTTATTGTAATATTCATGATAAATAAAGAAAATGTATAAAGGAAAAATTCTTTTTGTAAAATAAGATTGTATGAAAAAGCGTAAGGAATAGGATATCGAGAAGTGTGGATGTAAATAAGTAGTCAAGCATCTTTAAGGTATTAATAAGAATGTATTTTTTTCTTCGTATAATAATGGAACCCTATCGATCATAATATGCTAACAATAGTGCGCTAATTATGACAATATATACAGATGATTAACAAAAAGAAGGTAGAATAAAGGGTATTATTCTTATACAGAGCCGGAGAATAGAGCGCCTCCTCCTCCTCCTCGTCGGCAATTACAATCCTCTTTCGCCATTTATACACTTGTCGTTAATGCTTTGTACTAAATTATACAGCTTTCACGAAATATACAATTTTTTTCCTTTTTTTCTCGAATCGCTCGACTTCTCGTCTCGCTCTCGCGCGTCTTTTCTCATTCCTTCAAAGATCAGATAAAATTTTCATCGCCACAATTTTCCGCTCGCGCTCTATCACTCACACAGCTTCGTCTTTCATTTTCTCCCCGTTATACCTGACCACATACTCGCGCACTTATATACGTTTCTTCTTTTCCACCTCCGACGCTCGATATAACTGCTATGGTCTTTTGGTACAAGTAGTTTCTCTTTTGGTTTTACTGTAAAGCTATGACTAAGCCCCGATACGCGGCAAGCGAACGAAAACTTGGTTTTGCTCGTTTCGATTCGACTGGAAGGAATACGTGTGTGTGTACGTGTGTGTGTGTGTTGTGTGTTTATGTGTTTGTGTATGTGCAAGAAGTTTGACGTTGAAAAAGAACGGCATTTATTTCATTCAAGTTACAAGCTTTGCGAAGTGAAAATTTCGGAATTCGTAAAACCGATAAAAAGAAAATTTAGCACATATCAAGGGCAAATTATCTTATTTTATAATCTTTGGTATTAGCTGTAATGGAAACCAATTCCTCTAATCTGCCTTCAGACTCTTAGTTTCGACTTACCAATCGATCGCGATCTATCGATACCGATTTATCGATTCTTAGTAATCACACCTTATTTACGTATTACCCATCACACTATCGACAACCGACGTATTGTAAATAACATTTATCACCAATACATCAATCATATTATCGGTATTCGGTACACCCAGAAAGAAAAACACATCGATCCACCAATATCGATAAATTCATCGTGATCGATCTACTTATCGACTTATTGACCGTCGATAATCCCCTATCGATTGCATCCTTAGCTCATGCTAAAATGCAGTACATCGACGACCAATCCGAATCCTGATTCTGAAGGTGAAAAGTTCGACGAACCATGGCACACTACAGACGCGCGCGCTCTCTGTACGTCGATCGGCGTATTATTATGTTCACTTTTCTCGCTCTCTCCTCGCTTTTTTTATACACTTTATATACCGATAGCGATTAAAAAAAGGTAAGGAGATTCAATAACGACGACTATAATAATGGACGTCATACATACAAATTTTTAAAAATTATAATAATAATAATATCAATAGCGTTCAATAGGAATAATCAATAATGAATCAATAATAATAATAATAATAATAATAATAATATGAAAGCCACGTGCGCGCAGCTCCACGTGGATAACAACGAAAATGCGAAGTGTGAACAACGGTGTGGCGGGCGCGGAGAAGAGCGCCACCTAGCGTCGCTCCCCCTTCCTCCTCGTGTCTATTTACAAAATCATCTCGTCAGCGGGTCACTTCTAGGAAGCGACGCGTACACGCGTTCGCCTCAATGCTTCACATCACAGCTGGCGATTTGCGATTCGTCGACTTGTTCAGTAGCCGTCGAGGCAGCGTAGTTTCTTGAGCGGCGGCGCGGCCGTGGCGGCGCTCGCGGCCTCGTCTCAGCTGGTTGGTGCTGGCATCGTCATGGGCGGCGCCTTGACGACGCTGCCAAGGCCCCCGGGGACCGACAGTCCGTTGTTGTTCATGTCGCCGGGTCCTCCCGCACCGATGCGCTGTGTCGCTGGGCCCATGGGCCCGAGGGGACCCGTGCCGTTCACCGTTGGCGGGCCGCCTGGCATTTGACCCTGGAACCGATTAAAACGTCATTGGTTAGTCACGTGATGTCATTCATTAATGTTTTGTTATTTTCGTGAATATTTATCTAAGATTAATCATTCTAAGCTGTCTCGTTCTATTTTATATTGTTTATTGGATAATAGAATCTAAACAACTTTCTAATTGGTTGATCGAATTAGAAAATCTTTCCGATTGGCGAATCAAATTAGAGAAGTTTTTAGATTGGCCGATCGTAGGCGAACTTCTAATTGGTCGTTACATGAAAATAACAACCAATTAGATACGAATTTTTTTGAAGTACAAAACTGCGAAATAAAACGTCAAGACCAATTCTAAAGAATCGGCGTTTAAAATAATTCACGACAATTTTCATGGTAGTTCAGTACATTTAAAATAACTTGCACTTAAAAGCACTAATAAAAATTCGATCCTTACGTTCGTGACGTGATTATGCTGTCCCATTCCCTGGCCGAGCATCTGTTGCTGCTGCTGCTGTTGTTGTTGTTGTTGCTGTTGTTGTTGTTGCTGTTGTTGCTGTTGTTGTTGTTGTTGTTGTTGTTGTTGTTGTTGTTGTTGCTGCTGCTGCTGCTGTTGTTGCTGTTGTTGTGGTGGTGGCTGCTGTTGCTGCATGGGATTGTGGTTAGGATGGCCGACGCTCTGTCCGGGTGGCGTTGCCGTCGGGGGCAGCTGGCGCTTTATGGCCATGTTCGTGCAGGCGTGCAGCGCCATGTTGGCGAACACCAGCCTCTCCTCATAATCGTACTCGCAGAGGATTTTGTTCTCACACAGGTAAAAACGGTCGCCCACGCAGAACCTGCAACAATAAAGGCGTAGTTGGGGTTGGTTAATGACGTCTCTGATAATTCATCTTTTGTTGGTTATGGTTTATTTTACACTCTTCATTATTATTTTCAAATTGAAACAAAAAAAATCCTCTAATTAATGTATAAATGGCACCTTTTAAAATAACTTTTTTCCGGTTTTTAACAATTCTACTTCTAGCGAACGAATTTACATATTCAAAACAATGCCTATTGATCAGTTAAAGCAACCAAACAACGTAACCACGCTTCATCTCTCCAACGCCAAAATTCCCAACAATAGATTCAACAATCCCCCCCCCCTATCTCATCCCACCCAACCTTCCTCCGAAAACCTCTCGCTCATCGAATCATCACCGCAACCGAACAAAAACCTCGAACATCGCCTTCCCTCCCCATCGCTAATTTTCGCGTGTATCGCGGCGGCGCACCCGCACACCTCGCTGTCATTATATAATTAATCATCGCTTACCGCGTTTAAAGGCCCGCATTCCCCGTGCGCTTGCGCTCGAAATAACGGCGAGTTGGTCAAATAATTATCGCTCGCTCGTATGCGCGCGCCGGAAACGTGCAGTCGGCTGATATTCATAATCGGCGCGCGAGCAGCAAATGGAATTATCGCATTGCACCGAGCCCATTATGCTGCTGCTGCTGCTGCTGCTCCGCTGGTGTGCAGACAGAGATATGCGCAGGGCGTATCGTTCTGGCAGGCTGGGATATGAGGAATTTTTCGGCTGTTCTTTTGCTTTTGCAGCGTACGGATGCATTTTGCGATGCGCAGGCACGCGCTTCCGAAGAGATACGTCGGCTTTTGTTTTCAGGGAGAGTACGCGATATGATTGTTTTTTTTTTCTTTTGTAGATTATAGAATATTAATAATGGTTTCATGGTGTACATTGTGGGTACGATGCATTTTACATTGGGATTTTACAGGGTGCATATAGAAATTAGCTGTCAGGTAAAAATCCCTTAGTCCTAAAGATATATTTAAGATTATTATCTGTTTATTACGCCTCATGAAAATACTAGTAAGACCCTAATTAAATTTATAACTTTTCTTTGCAATTAAAGTCAGACCCAGTCTAATCTATCTTACGATCTTTTCGTCAGGTCACAACTGCAATTAGAGGACTGGTGCGGACAATTAGGACTGATGTCAATAGTTTCTCTATATAAAGGGTCAATTCGTATACCCGCATGTACCTACCAGCTGTGGATACTTCCTATTTTGTCAGGTCAGAAAAGCAATGGAAAAGGTCATACCGGAATACGAATTTACATAAATTTGTTTGTTGCTTCCTCAAAGATTTCTATAATTCATGAAACTCTTATAACCTAACAAATGTTGAAAACATTATTCACATCAATTTAATTTTGTTTCAGATAAATGCACGACATACAATCTTTCACCATTACCCCGGAATCTCTTCCAAAATGACCGGAACCGTTCTAACAATCTAAGGCAATCCAGCCACGAAGACAAAGAGATAAACCTCAAAACTCGCTTAAAAAGCCATCGCAATCGACGGCCAAACGATCTCTTTCACCGATCCCGCAGTAACAGCAGCAGCAGCAACTCTGTCGCCCCGAAAGCAAGGCGAACGACTTTCGCCCCCACCCCCACCTCTCTCCGGCGCTGGCAAGTTCGTAAGTCGAAATTACGCGCGGAGGGGACTCCCCTTTCTCTCTCTCTCTCTCTCTCTCTCGCTCTCTGAAACGCGAGAGCTAGCTAGCTCGCTCTCGCTCGCGAGACTTAGAACTCGCAATTAAACAGCAACAATTACACGGGAGTAACTTTAGACTGTAATAACGCGGAATAAAGGGTTGCCCCGTGTGTACGTGAGCGCGAGCTCGGGTTGCCACTCCCTCGGTTACGGGATGATTTACCGATCCAATTAGCTCTCTCTCTTTCTCTCGCTCGCTCGCTCGGCCCGGCTAAAAAGACGTCCGGTCTAATTTAACGGGCATCCAATTAAAGACTAAACGACTCCCCGGGAGAGGGGGTGGAGAGGAGTTTCTCGAGAGTAGTGGCGCAAGCGCGCGGGGGTGGGTGTACGTCCGATTCGGAAAAACGAAGTCCTCGACGGAGTGTGTATATATATGTGGGGGAGGTCGATGGCGAGTATTTTTTGTAAGTGTGCGAGGGGGACGCGAGTGCGGTGCTGGGATTGTACACGAGGTGCGTGATTTTTGTCGCTGTTTTGACGCGTTTTGAGATTTGGGGAAAGGGGTCTCGGTACGAAAGGGTTAACATCGAAATTTAATTCAAACTATTTAAAACTATTACTATATTTTAAAGCATCTACTATGTAATATTTCCACATGTATAAATAGTTATTCTTCGTCGACAATAGCAACATAATCATGGTATGACATTTTTAATTTAAAAATTGACAAACGGTTCGCCAACCGTTGGTTAGTATTTTTAAAAGGGTCATGTTTGTCATAATTTAATATGAACATAATAAATGATGTAAAATAAATAATTCTTTGCTTATCAACAGTTTTTTTATTTATTTATACAAGTTAAGAAAAATTATGAAAGTTCAAAGTCAACTAGTAACAGCGACTTTCAAAATTGAAAGATCAATCACTTTAAAAATATAACAACTACTTTTATAACTTTTAACAAACCATAAACAATCCTAAGAACCAATTCGAAACCTATCTTGCGACTCTCCGATACTCAAACCTTGCATCCGAGCAAACCCAGCACCGGTTCTCGAGAGCGGTAAAGAGCCTGTATAAGTCAAAGCCGTGCCTGCGCGCTGCACCTTCAAATATTAAAAATCCGCAGAGCCAGAGAGGGCAGACGACGACGACGCAAAATCGCGTTCCTGCATGGGAAATTTCAATCTGGCCAGCACCGCCCGGATAACTCGGCTAAATCTTTAACGAGGGTCGCGCGCTGAATAAGTAAATGAAGTCGTCGACGCGACCCCATTAGGGGCCATTTTATATACGCCCGCGTGGCAATCGGACGCTTCCGGATCAAATATTGAGAGAGAGAGAGAAAGAGAGAGAGAGAGAGTCCGATTGTGCGCCGAGATACGAGGATTCTCGATTAGCTCGTGGTCGCGATCTTTTTTCTCTTTCTCTCTCCTCAAGGGGGAAAGAGATGGCATTATTTAGGGCTAGAGCGTGAGAAATTGCGGCGACTGCGGCACAGTTTTCGACGGGCTTGGGACTCGTTAATTGATCGGCAAGGCCGATTCCGGAACGATCGAGAGCTGTACGACTGGACGGCGAGTCGCACTACTCGCTGAATAATTCGAAGGTGATTTGTGAGAACCGGTTTTGACGGGGGCGCTCATTTTTCAGGCTCTGGATTATTCAGGAAAAGCGTCGACGGAAGCGTTTTTCGTAATATGTGGGATATTTTTTCCGGGATTAAGTATGTAGAAGTCGGTTCATACCGACGTAAGCAAAGCTTTATGATATTTATAGCGATTGTGATTGAAACTTGAGCTGCTTCCTGAATCGGAAACCTAAGAACTGATCGCGTACATTTTTATAGATCCGCTAAAAATACCAAATGCGACTATCGTTTTCAGCATTTTGAAATATCTCGAGTAGCCCATTAATCAGTAACATATTACTGAACAAACATCAATCGCAACACCATATACACCCTAACAAATGTTTACACTCCGATAAAAGCGCATCGACATACGCGCCTCAACTCGACGCTTTTTACGATCGAACGAGCGCGGGAGAAAGAGAGAGGGAGACAGAGAGAGGAAGAACGATACCGGCATGCCGACAATGCAAACGGAAACAAACGCGTCAAGATAGAGACGAGTCCCGTGCGCGTCGCGTAAAGAAGGGCATTGTCGAAAAAAAAGGACAATGCCCCGCAGAGATAAAAACGTAAAATTGCCGGCTCCTTTGTGACCGGAAAGCGTGGGGCCTTTGTTTGCCGCGGCCGGACGAGCCGCGGTTGTCGCGCGCGCGATTATTTGCCGCTGGTTTTGAGGGTTCGATTGAAGGGACGCCCGGGGGGTGAGGTGTTATGAGGTTTGGAGCTGGGTTTTGTGGTTTTGACGGTGATTTAACGATAGATGGATGGATTTAGTTGAAGATTTAGGTGGACGTTTGAGTTTGAGCGTCAATTTCGTTACTGTTAATTAGAAATAACGTTCAACATCAGAATTAGTCATGCAGAGTTACTTATAATTTTTATGGTCTCTTCCAAAAAAATAACCACTTTGTAGTGATTTTTCGTAGACGTAAACAATTAATTTTTCGTGTTTATCAATTCTTTTTCAATTAATATTAATCATATACTCAATTTTTACTTCTTCTTGTAATAACATTGTAACAAAATATAATTTTCGTACGCGAATCACTACAACAGCAACAATCTTCAGCAACACCCCGCTAACAAACATACCACCCACCACCGAAAAAATTAATCCACCCTTAATCCCGGCATTTGTATTCCCCCCGCGGCACAACACACCTCGAGAAAAATGAAAAAAGAAAAGCCCGCCCCGCCAGCCCGTGCGAGAGGAGGAAATTGAATACACCTCGAGGATCCGTTTTGATTGCCCGTCCATTCTCCCGTAATTTTATTTTTTCATCGATGCGCGCGCGCACACGTGACCGTAGGTGCGAGACGCGCGCGCGCTTTACAGGCCAGCTGGGAAATCACCCCGGTGCGACGGTCGCCCCCCGCGGCGGAGGAGGTAGGTGGGTGGGGGAGCGACGAACGATTCCGAGACGAGCGCCAGCGCGGAGGGAAAAGGAGGCGTGTGTCTTGCGAGGAAGAGAAGGAGGTGGAGGTGGAGGCTTGTTATATAATTATCGCGATACTGCTGACAGTTTCACGGCGAGAAGACGCTCGTGATTCATGGCCGGGGCGAGCCGGGCTGTTTGATGGAAGGCGGATTGGTGCTCGAAGAACGTTGTTACTTTGTTGCTTTATTTGAAAAATAGGGGCTTTTCTTGTTTTGTTTCTTTTTAGTTATTTTTTAAATTTATTTTTGAACTAAAAGTATTTCGAAGGGAATATTTCCGTGTACATATTGAAAAATTTTACTGGCGAAAATTCATCGTTTTTTATTTTCATCCTCGTATTTCTAGAGTTAATCGCGTGTTATATTTTTGTCTTATTCTTGAACGTCGGTAGCTTATTTGGCTTGCGAAATGCCATTTTTAATTAATTTATAAAAGAAAAACCGGAATATAAATCCTATTACGGATTTTATTTCTGTTACGGCGCATAAGAAACTGTAAGATAGTTTTTGCTTATTCATTTGAAAAGGTAAAATTATAATATCTTATATTAAGAATACCTTTGACTCACTTTTTCATATGATTTTTTCGCGCTTATATTTTCAAACAATTTCGAATATGCCATTACTCGTTATTAATAAACCAGAACCTTTACAAAACCAAAAATAAAAAGCTTTTATTCTTCTTAAAAATACTCAATAAGTCACCCAACAAAGCTTAAACTCGAAAATCACTAGCATCCCATTTTACCCTATCCATTGTCCCCACTTCACCAGGAAACATAAACAATAACGCAATGAAAAGAAAAAGTATAAAAATTTTCAGCGCACGTACCGGTGATAGCACTGCTGGCAGGCGAAGCACTCGAGGTGGTAGACGTTCGTCTTGGCGCGCATGACCATCTCGAAGGCGGGTATGGGCTTGTTGCAGGCCGAGCAGTGGCCCGTATTGCCAAAGAGCCTCAGGTAGTCCCTCCGGCAGAGTATGAGGTTGGCCTTCGTGTAGAGAGTCGAGCCGACCTCGCCCAGTCGGCAGTCGCAGCAGTTGCACTTCAGGCAGTCCTCGTGCCAGTAGGCGTCCAACGCCTTCAGGAAGTACCTGAAAGACACGATTACAGAGGTTATTTAGGGACCGTGTTGTTATTGGTGGTGTATGGGTGTTGGTATGTAATGATCGTGAGAATAGGAATAGAGAATGATTGTGGTAATAGGCACCCTGGTGGAAATCCAAAACATTTTTTAACTAATAACTGACTATTTATTTTAGAAACTTGCTATATAATGGGAATTTCTCTTGTCCAGTTTCTAGCTCCATTTAATAGATTGATAAATAGAATGAGTTTTTCGAAGACAAGTACAAGCTTGTTTCTTGAGTATTTTAAAGGTATTAAAACTAATCAGTTTTTTTAGTCTGGAAATGGCTAGTGCAAGGCTTTCTGTTATGACAAGGAGTGAGAGAGACATAATCAGATAGAGAAATAAAAGTTTTGCTGAATTATTCATATAAGGAGTACATCAAATGATTTTTTAGTTAATGTTTATTTATATTTTGGTAAATCATCCAATGCACTTTAATGCTCTTTCATATGCGATAGAATTAGTAAGAAAATTAAATACGAATATTTTGTTGTGACGTCAATCTAAGAAATAGGTAAATAATGGTCAAAAAATCGTTTCATCATAACCATTAATTAGCCGGTTTTACTAGCTATTTTCTAACTTCTTGGCCATTTCATACAGATGAATTTATACCAGGGTAACGGTTCTATATGTTAGGAAATTGTTAGTTATTCACTGACATGTCGTATGTACACGGAGAAAAATGTTATAATAAATTTTATTATAAGTATAATAAAAATTACTATATAGTATAGGAAAAGTGTGACATTTCCACTGTATGCTGCATTTTTGTTATAACTATATGAATAATTACAACATTTTCAGTAATTTTTATTACAGTGTTGGTTAAAAAGTATTACGACATAAAAGAAAAATTGCTATACAACATAGCAAAAACTGCGATATAGTAAAATTTGAAATATATTCTTTTAATTTTAGCCACCCGTCATAAGAAATTTTGTTATCCAATATAGTAAAAATTGCCACAACTATAGTACTTTCTGCGTACGTCAAGTCGTGCACATGGTCTAATTGAGGTTATGTACTCCATTACAATTTCACTTGGCCTTGCTTTTAAGTAAACAAAACTTTGAAAATCTCGATTCAATCATTTTATTTTTTATTATGTACATTGATGATGAGTATTTTTTATGTAATTGTAGTTATTCAATATTATCATTTAAGAGATTTTGTAACCAGGGGTTTGACATATGTCAGTTCCAAAATTTTGTACTCAAGAATCCTACTTGGGTAAGTGGTTAGCGCGTCCGATTACCATGCTGAGGGTCCCAGGATCGATCCCAACCGTCGTCAAAAAAAAAATTTTATTTCTAATTTTAAATTTATTTTCACATTAAGTATTCTATTAAAATGCAAAAATAGTTCAAAAAATGAAAAAAAAGTTAATGTTTTGAAATTTAGTCAGCCATAAAAATTACTATGTTGTGTAGCAAAAATTATTATAATTTCGATATGTCACAGCGTTCCTATAAAATATAATAATTTTTCTCACATTTTATAATAAAATTTATTATAACATTTTTCTCCGTGTACTGTTTACTTTGAGTATGAGGCAGTACTGTGTGACATGTTAATCAATTCGATGACTAGTTTTATAGAAAAAAGATTTGTTATTTATTAGTAATATTCGAATATCGTTTTATATTACAACCCATCACCAGAATTTCTAACATAATTTTTAAAATCCCAAGAAACTGTAGTTACTTCTAATATTTGATAAGTTTGTCGAGACAAGAAATTTATTTAGTCTTCTCCTTTATTTTATATTTTACCATACTTTTACTGTCACGATATTTTCTACAACCACTAAGCAACTCTATCCTTTCATCTCCTAAAATAAAACAATCTATCCCTCATAACGCAGTCAAAAAAGAAACCCCGAACGACGAAGAATCTCCGACCGAGCAAGTATATACGCAGCCGCGTGTCACTCGACACGTCCTCTTGAAAGTCGACTACGACGACTCGGACGAGGCGCGTAAACACATAAATCCCCGTCGCTGATTAAATTGATTCGAGTGGCGAGAGGAGGGTGGAGGAGTATAGGAAGGAAGCGTGTAGTGTGAGCGCAGGTTCTCTCTCACCTCTCCTTGATTGTCTTGCGGCAGCCGTGGCACTCTTGCTGAGTGGAGCCATTTTTACCAGTCTCCGACTTGCTCACATCCATCGTCATCGTGATCTGGGCTAAACCACCGTCTGCAAAATAAAGGAGACGAGCGTGTGAGTCGATACTTTAATTAAGGTTTTGCGTATATGTGTGGTAGCGTGATTTGTTGCATTGATTTGTTAGCGGTGATTGGCTCGGATTGATTCCTTTGGGCGTTGGGGTTTATTTCGTCGTGCAATATCCCTGATAAGTGAGTAATATTGTCGAAGCTCTTATCTTAATTTTATTTATAAATATGTTTGACGGGATAGAGATATTTCTTGATATACGTCAGACAGAAAAATATGGAATTATAAAAATATATGCCGACAAACACTTATAACGGGATATTAAAAAAAAGGCTGCGGGCCATTAATGTAATTCTACGCGTCTATCACGTTTAAGCCAATATAATTATCTTATTTTTAAAAGTATTATTTGAAATCTATATTAATGCAAGCTATACGTACGATCCCGATAAATATTTACGGGAGGATGAATTATAGATATATCAAGTCAGTTTGATTTGATTAATTAGCCGATTGAAATTATCCGATCCCAGAGTATAAATAAAACATAATTTCATCATTAAACGCTTTGTCACCAACGCCAATGCCGTAATTCAATTGTTGTAAGCTACGTCAATCAACATAAAATGAAAGTTTCTTTAAAATTTTCGTTTATTCGAGCGGAAAATTTTGAAAAATATTTAGAATGCACTCTACTTTTTAAAATTGATGAGATCTCACTTATCAACATAAAATATTATGCATCATTCTAGAAATCAGATAATTCTAGAAATGTCAATTTCAGCTAATTATGCCTGTCAAAATTTCACAATCCAATATCAACTTTTTAATTGTAATCGTTCGTAAAATAAACTTTTAAAAAAAGCACCACAGATGTATAATCAAGCTCACATCTTCACTCATTCTCTCATCCTACATACACACACACACACACGCTTCTTCGCAAATTAGCTCACGCCCCTGCTCCGACACATCATCGCACAAAGCAGCTGCGAGTCCGGCGCAGGATTTATTAACGCACGCGTGCGCGCGTGGGCGAGCGAATTTCGGCACCGCGAACGCGAGATAAAGAGACATTGAACTTGAGCATCGCCGACCTCGCGCTTGACCGGAGATTAAAAAAAGGAAGGAAGCTACAGTTAGACGAGGGATTCTGGTGTAATTTGGGTGGGCTGTTGAGCGAGGTTCTCGTAATTGATTGAGAGGGGAAATTTCGGGGATTAGTGAAAAAGGTCTTGTTTAGTGCAAACAATCGTTAAGCACACTGACGAATTGTTCAAAAGACTTTAAAAAATAAAGGAAAACAACGATTTTTTTCTTTTATATGTAGATGTTTGTATTATATACAAAAAACGCAAACGAGGAAAAACAATTAAGAAACGAAACCTGTAACCTGCACCGCTTTACCTGCGCGTAAACGTTATAATTATTCCGCTAAACAAATTCAACCGAGCCCGCGAGAACGTTAACTTTATTAAACTTTCGCATGCCGCAAGGGCGCCGCGCGCGCGCACAAAGGGGCCTTCGTTAAATTTCGTTAATTTAAACTTGTTAATTTTGCGCACGCGACGAAATAGAACGAGCGCCCCTCTTGTCTTACACAGGCTTGCGCACACGCGCGACACGGTATATATACACGCCGGGAGAGAAGCTTAATTAATTAGCCGAATACTTCTAGCAACAATCCATTACACATACAAACATCGCGCGCGGAGAGAGAGAGAGAGAGAGAGAGGGAGAGAGAGAGATACAGCTCGGCTTTATGCTGCTAATTGGCCTCCTCGGCAGACTCGCGAGAATTATAAACGCCCTCTCTCTCTCACTCACTCCCTTGTCTTATTCTACTTTTTCACCGTCTATTATCTTGGCGATCGCTGTGTGTGTGTGTGTGTGTGTGTCGAAGTCGTTGTTTGCGAGCGCGACGCTTTTTCGAGAGGGGAGGAAATTAGCGCCTTTGCCCCGGAGGTTTTTAATTGCCGCTGAATGGGAGCGCTGATTGGTTTGTTTTTCAAAACAGTGATTAATTAGCGTCGAGGCGCGCGCGCGCGATTTGCAAGCGGGAGATTGGGTTCCCCCGCTATAGCTACTGTGTAAGGGGCTTTCGTAAGCTCGCTGTGTTGTGTGGGCGTCGTCTAGTGGTCGTGAGGAAAGAAAATATATATGGATTTTTCTTTTTTATTCTAATTAGGATCAAGATTTTATGTAATACTGGAGGAAGAAATTGTCATTTTATTGAATAATTCTTATGTTTCAAATAACAATATGATACTGTTATTCATTTGAAAAAAAAATTAAATTAATCCCTGTTTTTATTTTTGAACAAAATAAAGGAAAACACGTATCGACCCTTTTGAATGAAATTTTCCACGTCTAATTAATCCTTAACAGTTTCTCAACTCAACTTAATTTACTCATCTAATTGTTCACTTATATAGTGTACTCTAATGATGCAAAATCGCAAATAACACCGCCAACCGTAACTCAGAAAACCTTCTTCCGACAGAGTCACTGTCACTGCTGAATTAAAAATATAACAGCTCACGAATATTATACATCACACGTTTCGCTAGTGGCAGGCGGATGCTATATGCGAGTACACCTTTATTATAATATCCGTTCAATTAAGCAAAATGGAGCGGCGACCGACTTTGCGCGATAAAAAAAGAAAGCCATATGCAGAGAGCCGATGTTGACTCACACGGAAGTGGCAATAACCGTCGCCGCTTGTCGCATCAAGTCGTAATTAGCAGCCTCTCATGCTCGTCGCTGTTCTCAACCTCCTATACATAATTTCCCATCCACTGTGAATAATTTCACCTGCGGTATCTATTTTCATCCCGAAAACACACAACTTATCAGCGACTTTGATCGTTCTAATTCTAAAACCACCACCATCATCACCACACTTTCTTCCCAGCGATCGCGAGAGCCTCATCTGTACTCTCCCTAATCACTCGCGCGACTCGCGAATGGGCGGATGCGAGCGCTTATATACGCGCCGCTCGCCAGCGTGAATGGACGGACGCCGCACTGCCGTCGCCGCGTATCGAAAGTAAAGGCATGCGGCCATTCAGTCCGCGCGGCTCTGAGAGAGCGAGAGAGAGAGAGAGCGAGAGAGAGAGAGAGCGAGAGCGAGAGCGAGAGAGAGAGAGAGAGAGAGAGAGAGAGAGAGAGAGAGGGAGAGAGAGAGAGAGAGAGAGAGAGAGAGAGATTGAATCGGGATCGCTTTTGACTCGGCGACGCCGCCGCTAATTGCGTATTAACGCCGAGTGTGTATCGCATGCGGGAGTCAGAATTATATCGCCGGTTGTATGACGATGATGCGCAGTGCGTCAGTTGGCGATTGGTAATCGTATAATTCCGTTTGGAGGGTTTAGGTTTGGTAGTATTTGGTGGGTTTGAAATTATCTTTTCTTAAAATTAATAATACCTATACCAGTAGAAACAAATCTAGTTTCATAGACAGAGAGAAAAGATTACTTGTAGATAAGAATCGTGATTTTATAATTAATGCACGAAATGAAAATTATTAAAAATAGGGTGGTATTATTAATAAATACGTAAAATTCAATGAATTATCGAATGTTGAAATGTCTTCGCAACTTTTTATGAATTTTTTTTATTGCTAATTAACCTTTAATTCAATATATAATGTGCATAGCTAACCTAAACTTATTATATGGTATTAAACAATTTAATACATATAAAAAGTACTAGAAACAGTAAAAATATTTGAATAGATACTTAAACTTCAAATTCACCATCAATCCTTATTTACCTATTAATATTATAACCATATTTTTAATATTTTAAATTCGTGTCTTAATTGTTAAATCACCAAATCTTAGCTACAAGTAATCTTTTCTCTCTGTGTATAATGATTCTCTAGTTCTACATGGTTGACTTCGACCGTTTCGAATAAACAAGAGAAATCCAAAGATAATGAAACTTTCTAAACTACATTATACGTTTCACCATAAATCCCATACCTAAACTACATTCATAACTCAAAATAAACCCTCCCACCACAAATAATTTACAGTACCACCTGCATCCGCCATTAGAGCCACCCTTACAGTCGGAAAACAAAAAGCTCGGCGACCCCGTCAGTCCCGCTCTCTCCTCCCTGTTATCTCCCCGCCACTCACGCGGCCGAATCGAAAGACAGAAGACGCGTACACCATTCGAAATGACAAAAGTGTCCGTCCGGTCCAGTCCTCATATATATATACATATGCTTATAAGACGCCGTCCGGCGGGATGGAGGCGTAGTTTAATAAAAACGTCAAGCGCGGCCCGGTCAGCGCGTCCGGGGGACGAAAATAAATAAGCGTGCCGTTAGGGGATGACGGACGGAGTGGACGAAAGTGCGCGGGCGCGTCACGTTTCTCGATGTTTTGAAATTTTATACGGCCCCCACGCGCGCTCGGGGGTTATTGTTTCCCGGGCTCAAAGTTCGCGGTGTATCGTTGCGAGGGTGGGGAGGGCAGGGGCTAAGATTTTACGTAATTTCGGAGGGGTTGAGTTGCGGATTTTGTTGAGGGTTTAATGTAGTTTCTATTGGTTTAGTTTTGACTTATACAATGTAGATAAATAAAAGGTAAATCTAGCTAGTTTTATTTAATAAAGACATTATATGAGAGGTTAGTATCCTAAGGTTTATTTCAGCATTTTAATTTTTAGTTAGAAGTTCAGCTGTTTTTGTGATCAGACTATGTCAGTGATGTTCTATATAGTTTCAGTATTGATGGAATAGTCATTTTTCATGTACCATACAGTATTCAACTAATCTTTTCTAGTCATTATCGGTGATATCATTAACTTTAATATTTGACTTACTATCCAGTATTATATTAGTTTTAAGAAAAGACTGTGATATCAATACATTGTTTTATATGTATAGACTGATAAGCACTAGTTGACTGCATGTGTATGAAAAGCTATATTAGAATTAATCTGAACTTTTGTATTGAAACGCATTTTATTATACTTATTGTTACTTACAATAAATGACTATTATTATTATTATTATTATTACTTATATTGCTACGTTTTGTATTTCAAACATTCTTGTCTTTCTTATCTCAAAAAGGTGACAAATAGTTTCTTTTCTTCCTCGTTATTTCTTAAATTATTCTCATATGTATGTTCAATCTACGCTTGTATATAAACCATCATATTTGCCTATATCTATAATTTTCCGGAAAATTATCGCAAAACAATAACCAATCCACCAACCAATCACCTTCCACTTCACCACTCTCAAAGCAACCAAGTGCATATCAGCCCAACAATTTCTAAACATAATGAATCTCGAATCTCCGCAACATCCTCTAAAAAGGCTTTTCTCGTCGTGACAAAGCTCGCTCTTCACGGAACCAGGCGCGCACAGCAACATTTACAAAAGCAACAATTAGCAACAAACTCCCAATCCCAAGCTCAACCCACTCCTCCTCTCACCCACGCATACTGCCACACTCTCCACTCATTTAATGACGATCCTCGCGCGCGCGCACACACACATACACAGACCGGGCCACTCGACGCGCGGGGAAAAAGCGCTCGCTCTCACTCACTCTGCATGCGATCCGCAGCGCGCGCGCGTCATTATAGCCCCGAAGTGGAGAGCCTGCTAATTAGTCATTAGCGGAGGAAAAAGACACTTTCAGCGCGGAGCTATCTGTCCCTCTTTGTCTGGGGCAGACTTGAGCAAACAGGGCGCGAGCGAGCTAGCTACCTCGAGCTCCTGGCCCGCGTCTAATTGGACCCCGGCGACGTAAGTTCAACTAATTGAGACCGGAGCTTGTAACTACCAGCCGGCCGCGCGCCAGCGTGGGAGGAGGAGGAGGAGGAGGAAAGGGTGGGGGTTGTGTGTGGAGAGAGGGAGGAGAGGGAGGGTGCGTCCGAAATTTTCGCGCGAGCGAGAGGGAGAGAGGAGGAATTGAGAATGAGGCGTCGTTAGCGCTGGACAAGCGAGGCTTTGACGCTGCTGGTGCTGCAGCTTTTTCGGTATTGTTGAGAAAAAGAGGGGGTGTTGCGAACCGCGACGAAGGGGTGTAAAGAAAATTGTTTAAATTTTCTGCGTATGTGTGTTAATGAGGTCGAATTTTAAAATTACGATATTTCATGATTTTCTTGAGTAATAACCATAACACCTTTAAAAGGAAAAGTATGTTTAATACTCGCGTTCTCGCGTAATTACTCTTATTAATTTCACGCAACTCCATAAAATACCGTTAGCATCTAAATGTGATCCCCCCAAAGTACAAAAATCCTACATAATTAACAAAAAAAGGAGCAGCTACACCTACATGCGCAGAAAAAAAGAAATGTCACTACCCCGCGAGCGACAAACTCTAATTAAAAGAAAATCCAATAAAGCCGTGACATTAAGAAACATCGCTTCCTTCCTTCATTAAAGCGAACATCCTACTCGAAACGAGGAAGCAAACCAAAAGAAAAAGAATAAGACGGACAGCAGCAGCCGCCGCCGCCAATAGCGCGCGCATTCATACACATCCCGCGCGATAAATCTCCCTCGATATAATTAACCCCGCGCTCGCGTCGCTCCGACTGCATCCGCGGCATTTTAATTGACGAACGGGGCGCGCGCGCGCAAATACCCTCGCGACGTCTTATTAGTCGCGCGTATTTTCGAAAACGAGCGTAAACAAGTCCGAGCTAATTTTCCCCCTCCCTTCGGTTGCTTACTTACAGGCGCGCTGCGGTATCAATGAACCTTCCTTCGTTCTTCTTCTTATTTTTTTCGAAAAAAGCGCGTGTACGTACAGCGATAGGGGAGAGAAATGGAAGTAGAGAGAGAGGGGGAAGCCATGCCAGTACCCCGCGCGGCTCGGCTGTCTCCCCAGGAAGCTTGTTAGGCGTCGCGGTGCGCTCTCGCTATCTTCTAATTGGCGATATAATGATCCTGAAGGATGGAGCGCGCGCGCACGTCGTCGCTGTGAAGGACCGCGTCGTCGTCGCTGAGTTGCTACTGCGACGACGCGTTGCCTTGTTAGCGGCGGAATCAAAATTCGGCGCAGTTGAGAGAGAGAGAGAGAGAGAGGGTGGATGAATAGCTGGGTTGTTGGCGAACGAGGGTAGTTTGTTTTGGTTTTTCATAGTTTAAGGATAATGAAGTGGCTGCGAGGAGTTGAAGACGATTTGTTATTGTTTTCGTCAAGTTATTTTTTAGATCATTAGTTTAGGGATGGAGATAGGAGAGCTTATTTGAATATTTTCAACCATAATAAAGTAAAAGAAGAATAAAGTCGTACGTAAAAAGTTCCAACAACAATAAAGAAAAAGATTTTTTCAGCGATTATACGTTTTAATTTCATACCATAACCCCAAAATATAATTTCCACGCGTATAAGTCAAGCCAAGAATAATAAAGCAACCCCAAAAAAGGGCAAAACTCGATTTAAAAGTTACAATCGCAATTAATAAACATAATTTATCCACGATAAAAGATCCAATTAACCGTGGCTCTAAACAACTCGAATGAATCAAATGCTCTGTGCGAGGACGAGAGACGCGGAAAACTCGTCCAAGTTTTTACCCACCCTAATGCAAAACTGATAACGCGGGTAAAGAAGCGCCTTGCCTTCCCCCACCCCTCAACTTTCCTTCTCTCCTGCGCTACTCTAAATCACAAAAGCGTCCAATAAAACAGAGATTGCAATCCGAGTCCCAGGACCAATTACTGTATCCCGTGTAATTTCTCATTTAGTGCGATCTCTGCTTAACTCGCCGTATATAAAAGTCGAGACGCAGCGAGCGAGTGAGAGACAGCGAGGAGAGGGAGAGGGAAAAAAACTCGGCACGAAAATGAAAGAGGACGACGGAAAAAAGGCGTTTTAAGGTAAGCAACGGGGGGAGAGGGAAATTCCTACGGCTCGAGTTAATTATGCTTTCGTAGACGATAACGGCGATAACGATGGCGAGGGGGTAATTAAAGGTTTTCTTGATATCGATAATAATGGTTGGAAAGTCGCGATGAATTGTGTTGGAAGTCAGTTACGAAAACTAATTCTCTTTTTGAATGGCATTAGAATTTTTGTAAACGAATGACAGAATGGGTGTATGGTAAATTTTTAAATATCGGATGTATTTTTTGAATGAAGAAGACCAAAGGATAATATCAAATATATACGAATATTCATAAAGTAGAATAAATATCGACTCTTTACATCCGTTGCCCATATTAGTTAAAAAATGTATCGTATGATTCTCTCCCATCAATTCTCTATCCAAAAGTACACTTTCACACACGAACATGCCAATAAAACATCCGCACGCAAGGGAATAAAATAAGTTTGGCCAAGAACAATTTTTTCCCGATCAATATAAAGTATAACTTTCCATTTCGCGACATATGTACAGTATAAGGGCTCCACTCCCACTCAAAATTGATTAAGCTGGGTCTAAGTGGCACATCCGTATGCATCGGGCGGAACGAATCGCCCTCCCCCCCCTCTCTTTCTCATTTCGATTATAATAATCTACGAATATCAAATTTTCCAGATTATTAAACCATCGCCGGCGATCAGATCAACCTACGATATAGCGACCGAGAGAAACGTACATATCGAAGAAGCGAGAGAGAGGTATGTCTCATAATTCTCAGCGCTACACGCGCGCGTGAGATAAACAGGGGAATGAAGGGATTCGGCGGGGCATCGACGCGTAAAAAATACGGAGCCTCCCAAGTCATTTCCCATCTCTCTCTCTCTCTCTCTCTCTCTCTCTCTCTCTCTCTCTCTCTCTCTCTCTCTCTCTCTCTCTCTCTCTCTCTCTCTCTCTCTCTCTCTCTCTCTCTCTCTCTCTCTCTCTCTCTCTCTCTCTCTCCCTCCCTCCCTCCCTCCCTCCCTCCCTCCCTCTCTCTCTCTCTCTCGCTGTAGAAGCGAAGAAGAAGAAGGGAAGAGCGGCGAAATTCAATTTAAACTTATATTTTTGTTCTTACAATATCTGAAATGGTAAATCTAAATACGGGAATAAAATATAAAATTGCCTCGCTCGCGCTTGAGGAAGGGGAGCGCGCGTGTGAAAACAGGGTATAAAGAACGAGGGGCGAGAGAGAGAGAGAGAGAAGGAATAAGGGGCTAGAGAGAGAGAGAGCTGCCGGCGCGCATGCTGGTCACTGAAAATTGGAAAATGCTCCGAGTCATAAATTAAATCGGACGGCTTTGTGATACCGTCTCTCTCGCTCGCTCTCGCTCTCTGCCCCCGATTTTTCGCTCCCGAGAGCCCCTGCTCACTTGCCCGTGGAATTGACGCATACGTCAAACTGGCTGTTATGCTATCGCTCGTGTGTGTGTGGGTGGGCGGAGGAAGCGCGCGCGCGCGACTGTTTGCGATCGTGACAGCGCGGCGAAGTGACGCGAGCGTTGAAATTAATGTTTTATAGATTCTTTAGGGAGGGGTGGGAGGACGAGCTTAGAGTTTTTTTTTGCAGTTTGGGACGCGGAGGGTACGAAGTGCTGGTTATTGGGTTATGATTGGTTATCGGATGTGCGAGTGTGAGGGATGGAGCAGTTGTAGGATGTTTGTCTGTATGTGTATGCTATCGAATAGTTTTTTTAACGATGTTAACTGTTTAGTTGTAGGAAGTTTGAGTTTCGGGTGAAAAATGTTTGATTAGATACGACCTTTAGTACTTTATACGAATTTAAATGCTATTACAATATGCATTTATTATGAGAATGAGTAATATAATGTTGAAAAAAGTGTGATTTATAATTCTAATGATAATTTCATAATGAAAATAGAAGAAACCTCCTTTATCCGATTGAAACAAACTAATTACTACCAGAGACCCATCTAATTGTCTACCACTACCACTACATTCTCTAATTACACATCCAACACCTTTCTTCCAACCCCACCCATACACAGCCCCACCCACACCTCGTAACTCACACCCAGCTGCAGATATTTTGATTTTACGAAGGGATTTGGAGATTCCTTCTTCTCTCTCTCCTCCGCGCGCACTCCTCACACGCGATAACGCGAACCAGTTTTGCGGAGGAACGCCACATCGACGTCGTCGTCGTCGTCGGGACGCGGGGAGGAAAAATCGACGCGCGATACTTTCGCGAAAAGGCAATATTCATAAATCACCGTTATACGCTTAGAATGAGCGCGCGCACGCGCGCTCGCAAAAAGAAGGCCGGGAGCGAGCGAGTATAAAGAAAAGTGCCTGTTCTCTCGCCCGCGCGGTGTGATCTATCGGGGCGCACACGGGCGCGCGTACCAGGAAATTCAGCGCTTTGGTTTATTAAAGCGATCGGATTGGATGCGTTTTTTGATGCCGGGGAGGGCGGAGGGTTAATGCGAGTGTATTTGGGGCTTAGACGGTGTATGGTTTTTCGTGTTTACAGTGAATAGTGTAGAGGTGTCTACATCTATAATATTCATATTTTACTGTAACGAAAGATTTATATAAATTTTAATAACCTATTTAGTATAATATTTTGTCAATAGTAACGAAATTTCCTAGTTTTCTTTAGTATTTTTTAGCAATCATACTAATAAATTCCGAACATAAACTTTCCCAACGAAATCTATTAAAAAAAAAAAAAAAAAAAAAAAAAAAAAAAAAAAAAAAAAATCCAAATACAAAAACAAAAAAACTGTGTTTCTTCTTTAACAAAAATTCGAACAATGCAACCTTAAAACAACCTACCACAGTTTTAAAAAAACCTCCTACACGCAATCTCGTATGATTTCAAAACCTCAACACATACACACATACACCTCGCGAGAGCAGAAACGAACCTGGAGAAAAGCAGCTATTCCGGAAAGTGCAAGCACCCCTCAGTCGCGCGCGGCGGAACAAAGGAGAGGAGAAGCGGCTTTGGTCAGCCGCACGGCGCGGCCGATCTCAGATTCTATTAAGATCTCCGCGAGTCTTGTTACGGCGAAGGAGCCACCGCCGCCACGCCGCGCTGCAAATCTCGCAATAAAACAGCCACCGATTCCCCCACCCTCGCCGCGCTGCGGAGAATGGAAAGGAGAATCGCGCGGATCCTTTTTTCTCCGCGGAGCGGACGCGAGTGATGCAGCTGTAACGCGGATCCGCGAGATCTGAGATTTCGGACGGTGTCGTTTTGGTTTATGGGGAGGGTGGAAAGCTGATGGGGTAGAGAGAAGTTGATTAAGTTTCGTGTAGGAGATGATGAGTGGTAAATACGGGTTGTTGTAAAAGTGAAAGAAATTTTTTAGAGAATATAATGTATCGTGAAATGTGTATATATTATGTGGAGTGACATGTATAAAACGATAAAAATAGATAAATTCTAAGGAACTTACAAAGCAGGATTCCCCGAATCGACTCACTCATAAGCGGAAGTTCGGTATCAATATCCTCTGCGATACACTTCTCAAGAACTGTAATCTCGCGCACGAAATTCACTAAAACATATCCATAAATCATCCACGAAAAACCTCTACATTCTCAGTAAAAAAAAGCCCTACATGGCACGACGTATGAATCACGCGCTCGCGCGATCTCGAGACCCGGACGCGCAATTACACGAGAGCGCGGAACCGAAAGTCCGCGCGGGAAAAAGGGCGAAACAACACTCTTTGAAGGAAGAGAGAGGTCGAGGGGGACGGCGAAATCAATCAAAACATTAATTGAAAGAGCCTGAGAGGGAAGACAATGGGGGTGGGAAGCGATTGGCCGGCGGCCGCGGTCGGCCCGTCGATAATCGAGAGATATCCCCGGCTGCGCGGTTCAGGGTGGAGTGAGTGACACTGGGAATTTTTTGAGGAAGGACGTAGATGAAATATTATTATATTATGTGGTTTCGATAAGAAAGGTTTATATTTTTTAGTAAAATAATCAGGTAATGTAAATTTGAAGTATATAAGGATTGTTTTACAACGTGAAATTGTTTTTATTCGATGAAATATGAATAAATAAGCTTGTACGTCAACACATTTAATTATTAATTATCTAAAGATTTAAAAATTTTAGAATTTAATTTAATGGGGGTATAATTTATCGTGTCATTGCGAAATTTGTAATCACCATGTTAATCTTGAATTAAATATATTAAACTTCACACGACAAAGAAACAACTTTTAATTGCTGAAATTAATTAGCTCATTCGTATCAATTTATTATATAGCAAGGAAACCTCGACCTCGATCAAAAAATAAACCAGAAATTTCTATCGAGGCAGCAATTCATTTTATTAAAAACTAAATTACGCGTGTCACTCGTTCCCAAAAGGAAAAACATCAAAGCGCGATTAAAAATATTTACGCACGATAAATTGATTTCGCGGGAATCTTTACGCGCACTAAATTCGCCGGGAGCAAACAAGTTTATGTAGTATATACAGAAGGGGGAGAGAGAGAGCAACCGAGAAGGAGTAGGAGGATAAAATGAAAATAAAGGACAGAGAGTGAAACAGGCAACTACCGGAATGCACTCCGGAAAAGCGAAGATAAGTGAAAGAGATCGTCGGAGGCGGCGGAGGAGCGGACTTTGATAACTGTCTGATAATGTCGGAGAGCTTCTTTCTCTCGCTCCCCCTCTCCCTTTCTCTCTTTTGATGTGGTTTCCAGTTCGGGAAGTTAAAAGAGTGTTTGGCGGCCGTTGGCTGCATTAATGTTCCGATAAACTTTGATTAGCCTACATGGATTTTTTTGATTTCGTGCTCTAATTACGATTTTTTTAACAACAGCGTATAATTTCAGTGAATCTTGCATTTAATATTTATTCAATTAAATTCGTCCCGCATATTAAATTCCATCAGAAAATTGCCAATCAAAAAGATTCGAATATAAAATTTTAATTTTTTCATTGCATTACAAAAATACGTGTGAATTTTACAAAAATTATCTTTGCGAAAACACAATTCTTTTTCTCTTTTATTCTTATATCACTGAGAGAAATGGTCTAAGAAAATTTACTATAAACATAGGAAAAAATTACTATATTTAATAGTAACTGTAGGACAGACTCAAATTTTCATGAAATTTACTACAGTTTATACTAAAAATTGCTATTATTTTGTAATTTTTACTATACAAATAGCAATTTTTACTATACATAAATTGTAGTAAATTTCATGAAAATTTTATTCTGTACGGTTACTGATGGATTAAAAATTACTATATTCCATATAGTAATTTCTCCTACACAATTTTTCTCCGTGCACAAATTATACCGACACTCTTTTAATTTCCCCCTTTGTATATTCATTCTCGAAAACATTCGAAACACCAGACATCATCCTTATCGCAATCCATATCCGACCCCTCGTCGTTCACAACACATTACCAATCATAACGCCAAGACTCACGACCGTTCATATATATATATAATCTTCTCCGGTGCGGTTCACCAGGAAGAAGGCCCGCAGCCGATAAGATAACGAGCGCGCAGCTGCGTCAAATATGATTCTTTCGAAGACGCCGCGCGCGCGAGGAGAAAGAGGACACAAAGTCGCCACCTGGCGGGCCGGCCAAGGACCCGAAGGCGCACTGCGCCGAAGAAGCCGATAACGGAGCGAACGCTTATGGCTGAGTGCATACGAGTATAGATTGTTTTTGATTCGGTTGATATGTGTAGGTTTATAATATGTTTGAAGGAAAATTTGATATTTAGTACTGAATTTTTTAGGTAAATGATGCATATTTTAAATAAGGTAACTTGGGGTAATTCGGCTACCTTAAGCGGAATATTTTCTTTTCTCTTCTGTAAATGCGTTAGGAAAAAGGGTAAGAAAAGCTTTAAAATATACTAAATATACTACAAAGAAAAAAATTAAGAACGCCCCAAATGTGATATTGGCTTTGTAGGGTGCAAAAGTGTAAAATGTGTGTTTTGGACAAATTAGGTGACACACGTTACGTAATTCGGCCAATATTGAAAAGATAGTAGAAGGAAACTTATAAACTCTAAAAACTGATAAAATTTGTGTTTTTAAATATATAAAAACTTTATTTTATTATTAATTTCTATGAATAATACTAAATATAAAGGAAATAAAGGATTTTTTTGCATTATAATGCATTCTATAAATGATTTTGGAATTCTATATGGGAGTTTGCCGTAAACTTCACAAAAAATTCATTTTGATCAATGAAATTGATTATTGCTAATCATATTTTTAAAGTTTCTTCTCACAAAAGGGACATATAAATGACTTCGTGAAAGTAATACAAATTTCACACCTTCTCATATTTATTGGATCACTTCTTCTTTACAGATTGGCCGAATTAGGTGAATTAGGTGAAGACGCGAAAGTATTTTGCTCCTACAAATAACAAAAAATTATTTTTAATATTAATTCCATACGAATTTGAAAGAAAAAATCTCACCTCTCTGTATCACTTTCGATTGAGTTCTTAGCTTATATTTCGACTATAAACGAAATACTTACTGTTTTGACTTTGTAAAACGCCCGACTCGCTGATATTTGATAATAGAAACTTACATAAGAATGTAGTGATCATTTTCAAACAATTAAAAACGATTTATAAGATATATTTTTCATATTTGGAAGCTGGAGACATTGGTTATTTGTGCTTTCGGATAAGTCAAGACGGCGAACTAGAAAAATGTCCGAATTACCCCGAGTTACCTTATTAAAATTAAATTCTAAAAATATTTCGTTGAAGCACGATACATAATTTTCTTATAAAAGTTTCCACTTATTTTATTATTATCATCATCATTTTACATATGCAAAACCTACCATAACTCCCGCGACAATCACAGTGACACCTCAAAAACCATTCCATCTCTCTCAGTTACCCCGATCCCTTCTCCCTCGCATTCATCTTCACCCCCGGCGGACAATTAGTGTAAATTTAACGAAACGCCCTTCCGAAACATAACGCGATTCCGCGCCGCGTCATTCATTAGCGGCACACACGACGGCTGCAGCCCCGTCATTCCCTTGTTCCGATTTATTTAGTTACACGCGTGTACCCTACACCTACACCGCGAGTGCGCGCGTGTAAAAACGGCCGCAAGGTGCGTACACATACCTAGCTCGCTCGCCCGGTAATTGAATGCAAATCGAAATCGCCGTGTGCGACAATCAGCCGAAATTAAGCTCTTTGCCCGGTCGGCTTTCATTACTGCTAATGACTGACGCGCGCGCGCGAGAGAGAGAGGAAGACTAATTATTCGCGTGCGCTATTTTAAAGCTCGCGCAAGGGGGGCGGTGAACACAGCTCGGTGAAAAATCGTCGTTAGCGCCGCGGCCGGTTATTATTTGCTCATTTGGCACCGCTGAAAGCGATCTGTCTCTGTGTGTGCACACGAGTGCAGCGTCGTTTCCGCGTTGGCTTTTTAATAAACACAGCAGCGCCGCAGCGGGGCGTATACTTATAATACTCGTCGCGAATGTTTGCCTACATTTTTTACGAAAATTATTTTCCCGCGCGCCCGATACTTTAACCGGGATTTCGTGCCGCTCATTTATATATTACCCGCTCGATAAACGTTATATACGCGCGTCCTAAGCTGCTACTTTTACGTGTGGACCGTTTCCCGGTCATCTATTTATAATACACGACGCGCTAACTGGACTGCAGCGAGCGAGCGAGCGAGCGCACGTGATAGCGAGCATAAATTTCAGCGTTCCATAAACGAATTTGAAAAAATGCGCGCATCGCGGCCGGGGAAAAACCAAGAAGAAGAAGAAGGAGGCGAAGTGGTCAAGCCAGTTTGGGCGCGCGAATAAAAGCGGAAAGCAGTCCAGGGTCTCGGTTAGAAGGCGCATGATCCTTCGCGCGCTATAACGCTCGGGCGAAATTTTAAACGTCCGCCGCGATTAATGTGAAAATCGTGTAATACCTGTACGTTAAAAATTTAGATAAAATCATGGTCGCAAGTAAATTGTCCGTGTTCGCGTGTTCGATGTTGTTGATTATCGTGGTAAGCGTTCAGTGAAGTGTTTTTGTCAATTTTTCCTCATACGAATAAAAATTTTCATTCGGTTTATTAGGTCCTCCAAGAAGTTACGAGTAGAAGTGCCATCAATCCGGAGCACTTGAACACCAGCCGCGACTATCGCAGACAAAATCGAGACGCGACCGAGGACGACGAAGACGAGGACGTGGCCGACTACCCGTTCAACGAAATCCTCGGTCTCGTCAAGAAAACCAAGGAATTCCTGAAGGTAACCATAATTTCTACGCGTTTAAAAGCAACGTATCATCCATATACTAATTAATTGTCAACAGTCGCCGAATACCACCGACGAGGACCGGAAAAAGTTGGACATCGAGCCGGGCTTCTACGGCAACTACTTGGACGGCGATTACTCCGATCCGCCGTCTGTCGTCTCCGGGTGAGTCCCCAACAATACACCTCCGGTCCCCAAAAACTAAAATTTTTTCGCTCTCACAGCGACGGATCTACCACAAACTACCCGAGCTACGGGTTGTATCCGTTCGGCTATCCTCCCAACGCCTCCTACTCGTCTTCGCACAATTCGATTTTCAACGTTCTCGGTCCGAGCCACGGGAGCTCCAGCTCCGGCGCCGCCGCGGCCTTTCCTGCGGCTACCAAACGGAGCTGTCAAGCACAGGTGAATCAAAAAACAAAAACCCAATCAATTAACGATTCTCACACTTCGTGTGCTTAATATCTTACTTACGTTCTTGGTTCAAGTACCGCATGAGGAAGCCTAAGAAGATGCGCGCGGTCGACGGCAAGGACTACTACATCGTCAACGTCGGCCGCGATTTCATGCAGCGCATCAAGATCGTCGTCTGCCAGTAAGCAACACACTATAACATTACTAATCAACCCTATTTACTTATAGATACATTTCTTTTTTATTTTTGTACTTAGGAATCCAGGCGAGGGCTGCAACAACGCTATTACTTGGCCGGAGAACTACGACTACCGTTGCCAGCAGGACTTCGGGGCGACTCGCGATCTGCTCTCGGTGCCTCTGGACAAGCCCCTCGACATGTGGCAGCAGAGAAAGCGCACCTTCCAGATACCCAACAAGTGCCAGTGTCAGATGTCGAGGCAAGCTTCTAGTTGAAACGTGCGCGCGCGTGCATTTATTTATCTTAATATTAAATATTTATTTATGTAATGAGGTAACGATGTGTTGTATTGAAGTTTCAATAAATTCCTTTGGTTAAGATACGATTGTGTACGACGTGAGTTCCTTGTTTTTAGTTGTGATGAATTTTTACGTTTTGGAATTTTATTGGTCTTGTTAAATGTACCGTTGGATAATTACAGTGGGCAAACTAGTTTAATAGTGCAAATAAGGTGCAAAACATATTATGAGCTACTAAGGGCTAGAAATTGTAAAAGAATTTTGACATTAATGACATATGATCCACATTTCTAATCTACGAATATTTAGATCTTGTAATTTCTTTTTTTTTTGACTATACTTTATGAAAATAAACGAGACAGTTTCAGAACCTCTGAAGAGTTAAAAAAACAGACATTCAATCGGATAATTTTAACTACTCTATCAACAAAAAATAGAAAAACCACAGTTATATCTTAGAATAAAAAACCATAACCCTACCATACTTCACTCGATCCTCTCACTTGATCGAGAATAATAAACGATCAAATCACAGTAGCTCGCACTCGCGTTCGGAATAAAATAGAAGAAAAAAAACACTCACACACAGGAGTGGGAGATTCGCTCGAAAAAGAAGGCCCTATACATACATACATCGCTCGCTATAGCGCCCGGGAAGGTATATACATGGGAGACCCGACTGAAACGCGAGCCACACAGACGCACACACAGCCAGCGACGTCATACTTCCGCTTTTAGCCGTAGCTAATTAGCCGCACCAATTTGTTGGGCAAAATAAACGCTCGCCCCGTCCTCGATTTGTTTCGTGCGCTCCTCTGTATATCCCCCCCGTTCACGTACACCTCGTTTTCTCTCTCTGTACGATACGCCGCAGCGCTTTTGCATATACACGCGAGAATGTATGTATATACACACAGACGACATATACAGAGGCCGACATTCTATAGCTACCTATCTTAACCCTTCTCGAACTTCAAACGAAATAATTAAGCCATTCTCTTTAGCCGCCGCCCAGTCGGCCCCACCGACGGCACAGAGCGCTGCTGCCGGCTAACGAGGCCCGCGGAAACTAGTGCCAATTATCGAAATCCAAACGCGAACTCTCCTGTCTCTCTGTATCCCTCCTCCCTCTCGCTCTGTCCTCGTCGCGACTTTTTTTTTACGGGAGAGGTATTTTTATACGTGTGCGTGCGCTAGAGACAGAGGAGATTATTGGTAAGGAGCGAGGGGAGAATATTAAGTGGCGCGCGCGCGCGGCTTTGTTTCGAGCGCTGCTTTTTTTCCTTTGAACAATTAAGGCTCGCGCTCGCTCGGGGTAAGGCTTATTAAGCTCGAGAGGATGAGACGCGGTCGGGCTCGATGTGAAGGTCTCTCGCTGCAGGGTGATGCAGGCGCGATATTGATTATCGGCTAGCGCCGAGGAGCTGAGGCGAAATGAATTAGAATGCGCGCGATGTAACTTTGTGTCAGCGGTCGAGTGTCTTTTTTTATTAGATGTGCGGCTTTTTTTCGCGCGGAGGTATGTGTGTTGAGGTAGGTGTCGTGTAGGTGATTTGATTTAAAAATTGTCCGTTGTGTATTGAAGAATGCGAGGTGGCAGTTTGTGGACAAAGATAATAATGTGATTTGTATTTTACTAATTTAAAAGGTTTAGGTGAAAGCATGCATTTTAATATGTTTTTTTCTTGATAGGAGTACATGTTTTAGACACTATACTTACAAATTTACTGCAATAAACTCTCCAAATTCAAATGAGTAAATATGCGCACGTTAAAGAAATACAATGTCGTTAATTTTTCAAATAAGTGCGCGACTCATTGAATGCACGTACGGTTTATTGTCATTTATTCCAATTCAGCTACAAAAAATATTTTGAGCTTACTCACATAACAAAATTCAATAAAACCGAAACATTGTCGACCTTTCAAAACCATCATCAAACTTCCTATACGAAAAACATTAATTCAACGAATACACAAACATCTTATCCGACTCTTCGCACAACTACACTCATTTCAATCACATCAAACACTTTCTCCCTCAAAAACTATCTCACCACCTATCTACAACTCCTCTCCACACCGTATAATCCTCCTCTCTCTTATCTCGCTCTCTCACTAATCCAATCCATCGCCACACAAACACACTCGCTTCGGATAAAGACAGCGCGATATGCGCGGAGAGAGAGGACCGACTGGAAGTCTGCCAGTCGCCGCCGCGGGGGATGAAAGCGGAACTCGCCGAAAAAAAAAAGGAGAAACACGCGCGCGCGCGCGCGCCACGTGACTCGGGCCCGCCGCGTGCCGGCGCAAAATATATCCGAGCTTTGACGCGCGCGTTATTTACATCTATGAATATGGGCAGGTGTCGACGATTTAATTATCGAGTGGTGGACACTGCGTGTTGCGGTAAGTAAGTAAAATAAGGCGCGATTGGGATTATTTAGGTTAATGCGGCAAACGGTAGTTAGGTATAAGTTGATAAGTGTAAAGTTTTTGAAAAAAGGAATTTTTCGCTAACTTTTTTTTTGTTTTTGTTTTTCCGTTTGTGCGTCAGCTAAACAGGTTATACTTGAACAATTAACTGCCCGTTTAATTTAATTATCCGCCGATAACATTGTATTTTAATGTATCGCTTAAAAACATTTTCGTGTTACTTATTTTTATCAAAAGTGACTTTACATAAGGCGAGTTGATACTTTATCGGATAATTTCTGAAACATATAACGGTACAACGCGTCGATTCTCGCTAGCGCGCAGTTATATCCACTATCGGAAAACTTATTGTCAGTTCATTGTGTCCGAGGCATTTTCTACTTGTCATTGAGTGCGTCAATGGGCAGATAAAAACCATTCCAGCGGATAATAAAGTCTCTATTAAAATGCAATCTACCCTCCGCGGGCAGAAAAACTCTCCCGCTTCTTTCTATAATAAAGTCCTCACTTTTCTCATAAATCAACCGCACTTTTTACTTCAACTTCTGCCTGCAATAATTTTACTCTCTCACGGATAGGCACGCGCCCGAGTTATAAACACTTAATAATCCTCATCATCTTCCGCTCACGCGAACCCGCATCTCTCCATTCGTTTCGCAATTTCGCATTTTTCGCGATCGAATTTTACACGGAGAAAATTAATCCTCATGATCCTCCGGTGCAAAAGAAAAAAAAATCATCTACTCGTGCCGGATTACCTCGTGTGCGCGCAAGAAGGAGAGAGAGAGAGAGAGAGAGAGAGAACTTTTAAGGGATCTCGCGACATCGGAAGCCGTGCAGCGACACGTCCCGCGTAATTGATACGGCGACGAGTGCCTACATGACTTTGTATCCTTTTACCCGCTCTAATAACATCGCATTAGCGCGAGTCAGAGGGAGAGAGAGTGAACGGCACGTAGGAATCTCCGTGCGCGCGTTGCGATGCACACGCAGCACGCGAGCGTGCGGCAACGCGGCGGTATTATCTTACGCGCTCGGTGCGGTGTCGGTGAAGATTTTTTAATATTCTCTTTTTTTTCGAAAATATTCTTCAGATACTCGTATAACATTTATATAATTATGTGTTTGTATTGAGCGGTGAAATTTTAGTTGCTTTTCAAAATATTTTGTTATTTATATTACGTTTGTATTTTATATTATTAGTTATCAAATGCTAATAACAACTTTGCTTTCAATCATAATTACAATCAAATTGTTTTCATAAAACATTTGTTATTTTAGTATATCAACTTTATAATTGAATTGCATATTTATTTGTAATTATGCCTTTTCTCATTATCACTTTAATTTGTGCTAGTTATTTACACATCTGGCCTATGGAGCAACAACAAATTTTAATTGAAATAAATTTACTCCAAAATAAACGTTGCTCTAACAACGTATAAGTTATATTCAAAAAAACAACAAACTAATGAAAACGATATCTCGTCTACAATAACGCAACTTCTTAAAAAAAAACTATATCATTTTTCAAATACCAGAGCATCGAATCATCCACGCTACCACACACCTAAACATAAACTTAACCATTAAAACTCAATCCTACCTGATGACAACGACGCGGAGCTTCGCAGTGACTTCCCGTCTGGAGCAATTTTGCCGCTTTATTACGTACAACCACGTCGCAAAAACAAAAACCAAAGCCCCAGAACCAGTTCCTGCTCTCCTTTCAGAAAACAAAAACAAAAAACGCACTGTCCAACCAATTCAATCACCACCGTCACCCAAAAAAGTGTATGTATATCCCTCGCACTACGCACTTCTGCACGAGCCGCGTTTGTCACGAGATAAAGTACAGAGGCAGAAGCAAAAGAGAGAGAGAACCGGGCGCCACGACGGCCGGTGGTAAACTGTCGCGTGCGCGGCGCTACGCCGCCGCCGTCGCGCTACCCCCCTGCGAGAGAGAGCGCGCGCGCGCGTGCCGCCCCACTACTGCTACTCTGACCAGGAGAGGGAGTCCCCCCTTCGCGCTGCCGCTCTCCCCTCCATACAAGGAGGGGGGACTGGCGGAGAGGGAGATGATGGTTTAACGTGTCGTCCTGCACCACGGACCGAGCGAGCCGAGAACGAGGGGAGCGAAGGGCAGCAGTGTGAGAATGCGTTTTTTTTCGGATCGTCGTTGCGAGAGAATGGAGAGAGATGGGTGATTTGAAGTAGTTTGAATTAGATGGTGATGGCTGTTACGCCAGTTTATGGGTTTTATATATTGATTTTCGGGTTTTCGTTTGTTTTCCGTTTTTGTTTTTTTTTTTCTTTTTAATACGGATAATTTTCTATATGCTGATATAAATTACATAACATTTTGCACGATAACTTATCTGGTTCATTACCATCTGCAATAGTGTATAAAACAATTAAGATAGTACATTATGATAACAATAGTGCTCAATATGAATGCCCAACTTATAACAACTACTTATTATTTCAGTTACATTATTCCATGAAATAGCTAATTAGCCGCATTATACAACTAATCATTCATCCAACCGATCGATACTCTAATTAAAGTTTTGATTCATCGCAGCGACCAATTCGCCAGGACTAATTAGCATTAAACCCCCCGAATCTTATAATCGGTCTTGCGTTCTCTCTCTCACTCTCTCTTACACGATCCGTGCATCAACATCACCGCGGAACAGATGTTGCGTAATCCCTTCATTCATTAGACCAGAACTGCGCTCACGCGCGCGCACATTGCCATTCATTAAAATTATTAAATCGCACCCTCTTTTACCCATCCAAACTTCCGCGTCGACTTTAAAAATCGATTTTCCCAATGAACAAAACAACAAGAACAAGAACAACAAAAGCCATGACAAAAAGAAAAACACAACCTCGCGAGCGCCAATTAATTCATCGGGACGAGCTCGCGCTGCGAAAGCACCCTCGAAAACCCCAATTAAAGAAAAGGGGGAGAGAGAGAGAGAGGGGGGGGGAAGGGGAAGAGTACAGGAACTCGATAGCACAAAGACCCCACAAACGAAAGCGGCGCGCAAGAATCCCAATTAAGCGCCCCGCGCGTGGGGCGCTCTCGCGCTCACCCCTATATATGCACTGGCGCGCGTGCGAGAGTGGGGCGAAGCGCTACCTCCCACTACGCCCCAGCTACCCCTCCGCTCACTCCCCACTACCCATTGGCCGAGGCCACACCTCCCATTACAAAAATTACACCGCTCGCTCGGCCGCTGATTTAGCGCGCGCGTGCTCTCGCGGCTGCGGGAGTCTAAGTAATGAAAGGGTTGCGAGCGAGCGAGAATCACGGAATCATTCCCCAGATTAAATTAGAAAGGCTATCGGTCGCTGGCGCTCGCGCGACTTCTTTTTTTTCTGCGCGCGCGTGCTCGAGGCGCTGTGTGTTTTAATAAAGTGCGAGATTTAATTAGTCGACAGCTGTTCGGAGGAAGGTTGAGTGAGTGTGAGCGCGAGTGGGTGGATTGAACATGGGTCGAGAAGGGTTATTTCGGATACATCGAGGGCGACGATATGTGCGTACGTGCGGATTTCTTATTTGGGAGTTGGTTGATTTAATGAAGAAGGGGTGTGGGATGTAGTGTTTGTGTTTCAGGATCGTGTGTAGTTGATGTCTTGGTTGTTCATTCAGTTACAGCTTTTCTGTAAATTTACTACTGTTATATAATTATAATTGTAGAACATGTAATACAAATTTTATTGTGCTTTTAAAGAAAAATAATTCAATGTTCATGTTTTCAAATAAAAGCCTGTTTATAACAATACAAACGACAACAGATGACTGAGACAATTGAAAATGTAAGATGAATATTCAATGAGACAGGGTCTTCTCGACAACCCCACAATCCCCTTTCTTCGTTTGTCAATCACTCAATTCCTGCCCTTTAGAAACCAACAATCCCTTATTCCAGCCAATTAAGCTACACCTCAGTTTTTCCCCCGCTACACTTTCCCGTCCACTGCAAAAACTCCAACTGCAAAACCTCACTACTCAGCACTACTACTACTACTACCACCAGCAGCAGCGCGTAACTCCGCGGGGGCAATTAACCGTCCTCTCCGCCCTCGCTAATTTTATCTCTCCGAGCGCATCTCTCTCACTCTTCCCCCTACGCTAGCTCGTATTTGCATTTCTCGCGCTCGCGCGAAATGGATTAGGCCGGGCGCGCTCTCTTTTAATTACCGTGTGATTTACGAACTGGACTGATTAAATGGGGCAAAAAGCCGCCGTCATTTCGGAAAATAACCGTCGCGCGCGCGTGACGGCGAAGGAGAGTGAAAGAGCGCTGATTGGAAGAGTCTTAATGGAATTGTGGGGGCAAAGAAAAGCGAGGAAAGAGAGAGAGACAGAGAGAGAGAGAGAGAGAGAGAGAGAGAGAGAGAGAGAGAGAGAGAGAGAGAGAGAGAGAGAGAGAGAGAGAGAGAGAGAGAGAGAGAGAGAGAGAGAGAGAGAGAGAGAGAGAGAGAGAGAGAGAGAGAGAGAGAGAGCGAGAGAGAGAGAGCGGGGATTGATTCGCGAGCGCATGGAAGAGTTTGAATGGAGTTTTAGGCGTTGGCGTTTGGTGGATTTTACTGTGGCGTTTATGGCGATTTTGGTTGTACTTTGTCTTATAGAGGGGTTTTGAAAGACTAGAAACTTTTAAGTCAAAGTTGGGTTCTTGTATAAGTAAATAAATATTTTTATATCTTTTCTGACATCGTGACACGTGTTATTTTTAACATTATAAATGCTTACGAATGATGGTTCAATATTAGGTTGAAACTTTTTCATTTTAGGTAATAAATTATCAGGTATAAGAGAGTTATTATCTCGTCTGAATTCTGATATTAACTGATGCAATGAAATGATAATCGTTTTTGTTTCATAGTTATTTCTATAAACAGTTGTTATTTACTGCAATCGGTTACCATAAGATTAAATAATCAATAAACGAAAAAGTTTTTAATTTTATGGAAGTCATTTATCAACTTTAAAAGTAATTTTTGGAAAATATAAATTCAAGGAATATTGATATTAGATCCTCAAAAAAACATTTTTATTTTTTTCTTTTGCGTTTTTGATACACTTCCCAAGGTTCTCAACTAAAACCAAACCCAATAAATTTGCAGTTAAAATCAATTCATACCGTCTCCCCTACATACCGATAAAATCATAAAAGTCCATATCCACCCCTCCCCCGCCGCCCGAAAAAGAAAAGCTCTCGCCCGTATATACAAGCAAAGAGCGAAATTCAAAACACGCCATTATCGGTCGACAGAGGGGACCTATATACACTCACTCTTCATCGAAGAAAACCTCTCACTCTTTCTCCCTTCTCCTCTCACGCCGGCGCGCGAGAAAAAAAGGAGAGGAAGGACGACGCCGGAGTACTAATCACTTCTGGGGACTTTAATGGAGGTTTTCTGTACGCCGTCTACTTTGTCCTCTACTTATTCTACTGCGCTGATGCTGCTGCTGCTGCTGCGCGCGCGCTGAAAGTGGAGTGCCTCGAAGAAAAGGCGGGCGAAAAGTATCATTACTCGCATTAAGCGAAAAAAGCCGCAGTCATCCCTCTTTCTCCCTCTCTCTCCTTCTCGCTCTCGCTCGTGTGCGAGCGGTCGGGCTTTTCTCTTTGCGCTTTTCACTTCGCGAGTGCGGTAGAGTATAAGAGCGGAGGTCGCGCGCGCCAGCCGGCATATATAGCACCGCGCGACGTTGCTTTTTGAGATCGATGCGTTATTGTTTGTAAGTGAATTGCTTCAATGGGATTTTCTGCTCTGTTTGTTTATTTTATTATTTATCGTGGCTTTTAGCGTTATAAGGCTGATGTACTGCGTGATTTAAAGTTTCTTCTGTATTATACTTTTGTGCGATTAATTAAAGGATTATTTTATTTCGGAATGTGAATAATATTTTTATCTGTGTGATAGTCTGTATTAATATTTTATTTATCCTTGTAATTTACAATATCGAATTTGTTTAAAAAAAATTAAATCATGTTCTAAATAATTAAATTTTTTTAAAGACAACTTTTTTTTAATCTGTTAATTATTGTTTATTTTTATTTCTTAATGCTTTGGCATATTGATATATTAACCGAACCTAATTTCTTTTAGTATTTAAGCACGTTTTGGGCATTTAACATTATGTTCATAAAATACATTATTATTAATCAATTAATATTTTACACAACTTCACACATACCTCCTCTACTGATAAATCAGAGCATTTTCTGAAGTCTATATTTCACCATATTTTCCGAACACTTACACGACTACACAATCTTATGAATAGATCATTGTTACTGTCGTATACACACACACAAACATATACAACGCATTCACTATTTACGAAGCGAGCGAACTTCCCCAGCAACACACACACACACACTGACCCCATAATTTTCAAAACTAAGCCACAAAACCAACGAACCCCGAGCATCTTTATCGCCGATACTCAAACACATCTCTGCCAGCCTACACACACAGAGCGAGAGTGCAAACAGGCCGCGAAAATCATATAATCCCCCGGTATAATCGTCCTAACAGCCGTCCCTCACACAACGCTGCTTCAATTTCGCTAAGAGACCCGAGCGCGCGCACGCCACACGCACAACGGAATTACGAAATTGGGAAAAAACTGGCGTAGCAGCAGTAGCGACTAATTCGAAAAAACCAGGCGAGGGGAGAGCCACGTATATAGGAGCGAAAATTTGATGGCGAAGTTTGCCCCGCTCTCGGACAATCCCCAATATTGATATCCCTCCGGCTCTCCATCACTCTCTACTACAGACTCACACGTACGTATAATACGAGACTGGAGTGGCGCAGAAGGAGGGAGAGAAGAGACACACTCTCCCTCTTTCTCTTCGTCTTCTCCGCCTTCTCCTTCTCCTCCGCCGGAGAGATAAAACTGCGCGGCGGCCACTCGGCCTCTCGCACTCCATATACGAATTTCCCAGTCCACCTTCCATCTCATTTCGGTGCGCGCACGCGCTCGCCTCCTTCATGTGTATGCGAGTGTGTGCACGTTATATACCTATATACGTACGCGCAGCCAGCGTCCCGAGATTTATTATGCATGGGGCTGATGTATCGGACATCAGACGAAGGAGAGAGAGAGAGTCTCGAGAGTGGTGGACCCGAGAAGAGAGAGAGGAAAGTGGGAGACGCGGGATTTTCTCTCTATACCTACCCCCGCCGAGAGAGAGAGAGTAGACTTGCGAGGAGTCGCGCGCGTGCGGCTTTCCGAGGGAAAAGGGAGAGAGGAGTTGCCGCGTCGTCGTTAAAATTGAAATTTTCTCGTTGTTGATAAAAGTCTGTTGAAAAGGGAGTGTTTCTTTTTTCGAATTATGAAATAGCTTGAGTAAATTTTAAGGACGTTGTTTATAATTTTACTATGTTAATTTTTCTTGTCTTTGTAATTGTTTATTGCATTATTAAAAACGCGAAGATTAGTATATATAAATTTATTATAATTATATACTTTTTAACGTTCTCATTTCAGTGTTGATATTTAATTATGACTTGTATTAATTATTTTCAACGCGCACGGTGCATAAATAATTCTCGGCGCTGTTTTTCCGTCTTTCGCTGTATTAGTCAAATCGCATTATCCCTAGTCGCGAGCATAATCTAAAATTAATGATTAAGCTTGCCGAGGTAGAAACAATTTTCACCTTAAAGCATATTTTTCTAAAATTTTAAAACATTTTCCCATATTAAACCGTTAAAATTTGTTTTCAGCCGCTTATTAAAAACTAAGCTTTTATTAGCCTCGAATTAAGCCAACAAAAATTTTCAAGTCGCTAATTCAATCATGATAACAAAATAAATCCTTAATTTTGCTTCGACGCTCTAATAAAATTATTATACATTTATAAACCTGATCTCGGCCACACCGATAACTCTCCATCGCCTCTTATCCAATTTTCAAAACCGCACACTATCATTCCCCATTATATTACCCTGCTATACACCAGACCACGACCCGCTTCCAATCAACAAATACATTGCGACTGAAAAACCAGCAGCAGCGCGAAAAGCCGAAGGAAGCCAGACGAAAATAAATAAATGGAATTCATTCGACTCTCTCTCTCTCTCTCTCTCTCTCTCCCTTGCTCCAGACACACACATACGCCCTCTTCGGGCGCAGCCCGAATAACCGATATGGCATCGATACTCCTCCTCGCGTGGCACGGATACTAAGAGCTTTTCAGGAAGAGAGTGGGAGGGAGTGCGCGCCGCAGCGAGGCTCCATTAGCCGACTCGACTGTCTCCTGAGTCCATTACAAGATGAGCCCCTCTCCCTCCCGCGAATATAGAGGAGGTGAAAAGCGGGCGGAGGAGAGTTTTCGAAAGCGAGCGCGGCCCGCGCAGCTAAAAGCATTAGTGCTCGCTCGCTCGCTGTCCGGCGGCGGGCAAAAACTTACTTTGTATGCCGCGGCGCCATTAATAATCGGGACGAGGAAGGGAGGAGAAAGAGCTTTTTCGCGTTTGTTTGGTTTATGGATGCGTGCCGCGTCTGGCTCGCCGTGCTCGTCGAGAGTATAAGAGATGATTTTCGGGGGCATGATGAAATAGTCAGAGGCTGAGTGCGCGCGCGCCCGTCTTAATTGATAATTTAATGTATACGCGCGCCCTGTGTATTATAGTCTTCTTGGGTTATCGATTGTTGTCGCCCGCGCGCGGTGAAAGATGAATAGGGGAGCGGACGAGCGAAGGCTAATTGAGGGTTTTAAAAGTTTAGCCGTGCAGGGGTGTTAGGACGGATGTGGGTCAAGCTGGGCGAGAATTGCACGCGGAGTTTAATTCGCACGAGGAATGGGTTTGATTAAAGTGAAGAAGGAAAATTCTTGTAATATGTATGTGTATATACGCAGTCGCGA
Source organism: Torymus aiolomorphi (assembly GCA_036365515.1). Taxonomy (NCBI): domain Eukaryota; kingdom Metazoa; phylum Arthropoda; class Insecta; order Hymenoptera; family Torymidae; genus Torymus; species Torymus aiolomorphi. Next base: position 204,493,573 of record CM070875.1, on the reverse strand, counting down.
GACAAATTGAGAATTCTGTGCCTGCTGGCTATATATAAAACTTCGCGTTAATGGTTCAGGGTACATTATGGCTAATAAGGTTTTCTTATTTATAACAAGGTTCGCCCGGTACTTATTTACAGAAATGAGAGTGTTTGTGGATTAGCTCTTTTATGAACCGGCCCGCGCTGGAAATCTAATTTATTTTTACATTATTCAATTGAGTTGGAAATAGCTAGAAAATAGCATCACCTACAAACTCATTTTTTCTATTGCATCTTATAGACGCAAGTAAGATACATCATGCCACACGTATTTTACTCGATTTTCAAAGGATTTAAGTAAGCCTTTACCCTCAATAGAACAATAACAATGCCATTGAAGCCAGTCCCGTAAATTTAGTAAATCCGGCGCAAAAATGTCGGGCAATGGGCCGCGCGCGCGCGCGTCTGACAATACGCATCGCGAGAGACTCGCGCAAGGGACATTTAGCTCGCAACGCAAGGTTAACGCGGTCTGGCAGGCGCAACGACGGCAGAACGTATATAAAATCCAACAGAATTTATAAAACGAAACGACTGTTGTTTCTTCGTTTACACGTCGATATTTATGAGGACAAACTTTTTCGACTTTTCATAATCAATATTTACCATACGCGAAAGTATAGCGTACACCGCGGCTTACCGCGCTATATCGCCGAATTATCATTCTCTGTACCTGCCGGGCGCATTATTCGGGGGAGTTGGGACCATCCGCTCACTCGAATGCTTAAAACTAAAAGCAAAGTCGTCGCGGCAGCGAGGCGCCTGATTTATTCAGCCGCTGAATTTTTTACGCCAACTTTCCTCTCTCGTTGCGCCGCGCCGAAATCTCCGGCGCTTCTTCGGCTTCTTTGCTCGCGTGTTATGCGACTGCGTGTAGCTTTGGTTGCGTGGTCAGACGCGACGAGTAGTATTATTTTTGAATGGTTGATGGTTGTGTCGATGTTGGTTCAAGTATTTCATTCAAAGGGTGGATGTAGCTGTTGGAGTAATATGTGTCAAAGTGTATTGTTTTGGGTGAATGGGCTGTTTGGTGGGAAAACGTAGCTCGCGTTTTCTTTTTAAAAATGCCTACCTTTTGAAATTTGTGGTTGAGTAGAATTAAAATAATTACTATTGGTTATTACTATTAGTTTCTATTCATATATACATAGTATTTCGTTACAATAAGCTGAATATATTAAGAAATAATACCACACATAATTATTTATTTTATTTGAATAAATATTTATACAAAGGTTCAAAATTGAATATTTACCCAAATTCAGAAAATTATTACCAGTGCACTGAGAAAGAAGTTTTATAAAAATTACAATACTTTATAGTAAATTTTAAGATACAGTACAGTCAATTATACCTATATTTCTAGCAAAATTTCTTATAATGTAGGGCAAGCGTTTGAATTTTACAGCCTGCATCAGCTTTTTCGAGACAGTATGATAATTTTTACTAAACTTTTTTCCTCAGTGTACCTCGAAAATATCTTTCGACTAATATTCATTACAGTTCATAACCATTGTACCCTATAAGTTTCTTAAAATTTAACCATCACATTACTCCTTCTCATCCACACTGAACCACCACCCTGAAAGCCCACACTGAGAAAAAAATATAGTGGTATTTGACTACATCTATATTTTATTGTGATACAAACAACAAAATTATGATAAAGATAGCTAGAAATATGTTATTGGGTACTATATTATATAGTAAAATTTGAAATATCAAAGGATTTCGAATGGAAATATTATATTATACTAAATAAATGTAGTAAACTTTACTAAAAATTTAGTTAAATGTACAATAATTGAGTTACTATAACTGTTTATTATTATATGAATACATTTATTGTTAACATATTATAGTACATTTTACAAAAAAGCATAGTTAACGCAATAATACTCAGTTTTACTCTGCAATATAGTTCACAGTGCAAACGCCTTTTTCCTCAGTGCACCCATAATCGCGACCAATTAAAAAAAAAACCCCCTTTGCTCCATACTCATATCTATACCCTCAAAAGACGCGGCCATCGGTATCGGATCAGGCGTGCAACCACGCGAGCTCACAATACACGCGCGGCTCGCTCTTAGATTGATGAATTCCCCTTCTCTCTCTTTCTCTATCTCTCTCTCCCTGGCCGAAAGATTAATCCGCGACGGGCACGTACGCGCGGCTTTCATATCGCGGATAGGACGTTTTGAAAAATGCAATAATAGGTCTTTCAGCGCTCGCTCGCTCGCTCGCGCGCGGTAATAAATAAATTGCTGAGACCCGCACACGCGCGCTCGGGATAATACGAAGAAGTTGGCAGGCATGTGGAGGGCGGATGGATATTGCGAGGCAGATAGGAGGGGGAGAGCCCACTTTCCTATATTATTGTCCCCCCCTGCCGCCGCCTCCCCAACCCCTTTCGTTCGACGGATATGAACTGCGGAGAGAGGAGCAACGACGTAGACGACGACGATGTGCCGGGCGGTGAGCGAGCCGAGGCCTCATCCGCATTACGATGTTTTCGCGAATGAAATTTTGCTGCCGGTGATGGGGTAGGCCGATTGATTTGGTTAATTTCGGCTGTGGGAATGTGGTGGGGTGGGAGGAAGGATTTGGGTAGGGGATTGCGAATTGAAAATTAAGGGATGTATTAAGTTCGAATGGTGTTTTGGCTTTGATCATATAGACCAGAATTCGAATGAAAGATATGAGTTTAACTATTCATGCTAAAGAAAGCTTGATGAATGTATATAAATGTAGGTTTCGTTTTTATCTTGGACATAAATATTTTATGTTGCAATGAGTATGATCCAAATTAAACGAGTAACTTTTAAGCCATATATTTATTAAGTTTTAGGTAATTGATTGGATATATATAATATCAGTGCAATACAATAAAAAGAAAAATTGTTTTGTTTTTCAAATAATAATACACACACACGCTCATTTTTTATACTAATACAAGAATAACTTAACCATCTGATAATTGATACCTATACTTTATCACAAGAACGTCCAAAACATAATATCCAGAATGAACAAAACGAGCGCAATGCCCGACTATCATAATCTTTATATTACAACAGAACCTAATCCAAAAACTTCCCTAATTCAGCAACAAAAAAAAGCTCACCCGACAATCATCCCACCTCCACCGACCGTATCATTTCCCCTCCCGAATCCAATAAAACGCCGAAATTGAGCGAGCGAGAGAGAGAGAGAAAAAAAGCCCAGCAGAGCGAGAAAAAGCCGCTCGTCATCTCCTTTGCGCTGCACCGCCTCTCTTTCTTCCTCTATCGCCCGCATCGCCCGGGGGCAATAATTGCCTTATTGACATTAATAAAACGAGCGCCTCGCCCGGAGCATTCGCGCGCCCCGCGTCATTGAGCCTCGACGGCGGACGGATGAGGAGAAAGGGGGGAAGAGAGAGAGAAAAAGGGAGAGCACAAGAGATCGCTTAATGGACATTGACGACTGCCACTCGGCAATGCGTAGGAGCTTTATACACACACACACATACAAACACACACACACACACACACACACACACACACACACACACACACACACACACACACACACACACACACACACACACGCGCGCGCGCGCGCGTCGCGATATCACGCGCGGAATCCCCGGCTATATGAAATTCTCGCGCGTCGCGGAGAGAAGAGAGAGAGAGATGCTCGCATCCATCTGTCTTGTGCGATTGAGATTATGCTGACGGTTGCGCTCTTTTTTTCTATACGAGGTGGGGAGTTGGTAGGTCTGTCCGGGACGGGAGGGGGAAGGTGGTTACGGTAACGAATGGGAATGTGAATCGTTGTCAAGTTGCTTATAAGGCGACGTGTCTAGTGCGTTATGTTGTATGTACTCGGTATAATTATTTTAAAAAGTACTTTATTTATCTATAGAACAGTAAATATGCAGTTCGAGACGAAATATTTAGATAGTTTCTTAATTATTTTAAGAATTTGACATCTTTTCTATTGTGATTTCTATTGTTATTACCTACTTCTTACAATTTTTTGACTTAAATATAATGAAAAATAGCCCGTACCTTTAAGTTTGAATTAATTGCCTTGGTTTATTTGATTAAATGATTATTTTATAAAATTCGAACCAATTTTATAAAATTACGTCATAGAAAAATTTAATAGTTATTTAAATGTTATTTAGAGAAAATTTTAAAACCCATCCGCAAAATATTGTAACACACTTTAAATATGTATGTCATGGCTTATTTAAAGAACAGTACATCTAATGGAAAACATTTCAAAGCTAAAATTTGATCTTGTTTTCGCTAAAAGGGTTTGACGTCTACATTTTAGTGAAATATAATTTTTTCGAGCTACACTATTATATGCAATATTTGAAATTCGAAATCTGAAAACAAAGCATATATGAATTATACAAAAACTGAATGCACGTTTTCGTCCATCATGGAACGCGCATTTCCGAAAACAATGAATGTATAAACGGAACGCGATATTAAAAATTGATTTATCTGCGCTGACGAAAACAGCTTTTTCAAAAATTCTTGTTTCCCGAAAAAAGAATTACTTATCGAAATGAGATTTTTCCCTATACGCGTAGCATAGAACAATATTAATATTGTTTTACGTGGAAGAAATTATTATTTTTTGAAAAAGGTTTTTCATATTGGTAATACAATATTAATATCGGATTCCACTGCCCGATATTTATTATTTCTGTAAATGCTGTTACGACGTGTGTCTAGAGAGAACATATAAGGAGTTACGTATCCTATTTCGCTATGGCATCAGATGCAAGAACGTTCTCAAAAACACTATTTCCTTCTAGCTCTCGAAGATAGAATTTTAATTTAAAAAGTTTTCATTGATATTATAAACGTTAATAAAAGTTACAGGTTCCCTATAAAACAAGTTCTGATTTTTCTTTTTACTCTTCCCATCTCATACTTATTTGTTCGATCTAAATTGAATATTATTCGATTTTATCTTCAATAAAAATTATTCCACGAAATTTCTGTACCTTCTCGTATGTTGTCATAAGCCAGAGTTTAAACAACGCAGCTACTTACCTAAAACAAAAAGAAACATACATAATTAGTATTAATAATTATTTATAATAATAATAATAAGTTTATTTTGGCTGATTCCAAAAAGGTTAAATAATTGTTCGTTATTCATATAAATTAATATAAATTACTTAGTTATTCATATATGCAAATTAAACAAAAATATTTGTTCGTTGTTCATTATAAATTAATTACATAGTATTACATTTTCATCGTATTACAAAGATAATAACTAGAATATGATTTTAATCATACAGATGAAAAAAAGTTCTTTTTTCGAAATCATTTTTATCCAACCATATCAGCTACATTATATAACATCTCCAACAATTCATGTCCCCCATTCTTTCGAAAATTCACGTGTACAACTCTCTCCACCTTCACATTTTCCACAATCCAAACTCACCACCGCCACCACACCTCCAAGATCCCCTCCCGCACCCACACCTCTCGCACATTTTCACTCTTTCGACGTTATTAACGAGTTGAGCGAATCAACCGGCTCTCGCGTTTATTAAAACTCGCAACCGCCGCAGCATATAGCCCCTCTCTCTCTCTCTACGCTATACCTCTCGCATTCGAAGCGCCCCGGCCGCGTAAATACGGCGCGGGGTTATTGCCTGTCGGGTGATTTATCTAGTAATACCGGGGGCCGACAGGCCAGCTCGGGGGGGCCGCGCGTGGAAATTAAAAACTCGCTTTATTACACGTCTCATTCTCGCGCGCGCGCGCGAGCGTCAGGCGACTTAATACGCGCACTGGCCCATACCTGATGGAACGAATATTATTAAAGTTCGCGGAGGTGGCGCGAGCGAGTGCACGCGTTGTGAAATATGGGTGGCCGAGGAGCGGAATGGGGTAGGGGACTGTGTTATTGCGTTGGCGGTGAGGGAGGGGGAGAGTCTTCGTTTGCGCAAGGTATATTGGAATTGCGAAGTTTTTGTAACGGAGGGGTATCCGGTGTGTCTTAATTGGGTTGCCTTGTGACGGCAGGTTATGAGGAAGAGATGTGCTGTGTTTAGGTGAACGTAGATGGATTGGGACGTCAACTTTGCATTTTAGCTTATTATTTCTCGAAATAGGTACCTGAAATTTGAATTAAAAAATCTTTGTATCTTACAGAAATTCTTTATCGTGACTGTAATTTTACGTATAGAAAACGTTCTGTTCCTACCATTTTACCCCCCTGAAAATTATTCACATCAAACTACTAATCTCATTCCACGAAACGCACGAAACTTCTCTTACACACATCTTTTCCAAAACATTATTTCTCACGCCAACAGCTGCACCTCGAACCCCTCATTATCACCGGAATCCTGTCTCTCGATCATCCGCTCAACGCGCATTAACAAACAGCGAAAAAACGCGACAACGAATCACCAGTTGCTCCTCTCTTCTCCCCAATTCCCCGTGCATGTATATCAACAATGATTACACTCGCGCGTCCACTGCAAGCAGCGCTGAGTCATTTGTCACCGCTCACCGGTCCCAATATCCCCGGGGTCAATATTTGCGCGCAGCGTGAAATTTTTGGGCCCCGCATGTGTGTTTGCTCTCTCCGGGCCCCGCATGCGCTCAGCATGAGCGCAGGATTTATTTTGACGCCGCGCACGTGGCCCTAGCGTGTTGTCTTAGCGCGAGCGATACACGCCCCGGAGTTTTTGGAAACTCGAGGATGCGCGCAGTGTTGTTGTTGTCTTTGCAGAGGCGATAGCTTTGGGGATGTTTTTTTCTCGGGGCGCGGCGTTTTGTAATGGAGATTACGGGGTTCGGTTCGAGGAATTTAGATACGAAATTATCTTCCGACTATTAATATCGTACAAGCGGGCTCTTCTTTGAAGGTTCGGTTAAAATTTTGCTTTCGATATATAAAAAAAAAAAACAAGATGAGTAAAAATATTACATCTTGTAAATATTTAAACCAGACGAGATAAATTTCGACCGCAGTGTCTGATTAGTTTCATCCTCGAGCAACTTTATATCCCCTCTCGGCAACAACTCACTCAACCTCGCGCGTCGCGCTTATTCTCTAAATATATACTTACGGCTGCACGACGAAGAAAAAATTCCCACACTTCCTTCCGCAATCAATCCCAGCATTACACCCATATAATATACACACCGAGAGCCGCGGCCACCTAAAAATATCCGCCCTCTTAAGCGTCCCCGACTACCTCGCGGATTAGCGGTTTTAATGCGCCTCTTCCTGTCTCCCGCTTATATACGCGCTGCACGCGCGACTTCTTCTCCTCCTGATGCTCGCGCATCTGGAACGTGTCTTTCTCGGTTCGAGTTCGCTGCACCCGCGCGTCCCTTTTTATCTGGAGACGCGCGAGCGCGCGTGTCGTATAATATGTACGCTGCACTCGTGCTATCGGGGATGTCGGAGCACATCGCGCTTTTTCTAATTGAGTGGTTTGCGTTTCGACTATGGGTATTCAAAAAATATTTTCTCAGTTGCCGAGTGCTCGGTCGAGAACGTGGATTTGATTGAGGTGCAGTGGAGATGCATTTTTCGTGTATGATTAGATTATGGTATCTGTATAAGTAAGAGAATTAAGTTACTTATCGAGAAACCAAGCAAAATTTAGTATGCTTCAAATGAAAAAATATTAGAATTAATTTTCAAAGTAACCATATTAATAATATAGTAATTTAAAAAGTCGAGTTTTTAAAGTATTTATAAATGAAATGTACACTAAAGTTATATAGTAGAATATTAAAATTATCATGTGTCATGTTCATAAAATATTAACGCATTAATAACGCTAAGCAAATAACTGAAGTTTATATCAAATAGTACTTATTACCCAAATTACTCATCATAAAAAATACTTCTTTTTATAGTTTATATAATAAATAAAATACAGATGTATTTCCTATTAATAACGAAGGAATAAATAAATTTCCTCACTCAATTCACACATACCATATCAACAATTCAACGTTCTCGTACTCCCTTATACCATACCTCATCTCTCTCCAGTTCCTAAACTGAAAAACTCCTCAATTAACCGCACTTCCCGGCCCTTAACCACCTCCACCTTGCTCCACCGAAATCGCATCACCCTCATTCATCCTTCTCCGCCGCTCCTCGCCCTGTGCACAATACTCGCGCGAAAACTCGGCGCGCGCGCAGATTAGTTTTACGAGCCGCGCGCGCGTCGCGTCGCCGTCCGTGATTCGATTTCAGCGAGTCAGCTGAGACGCTCGAGGTATTTCGAGCGTGGGAAAGCAGAAGCAGGGAGCGATGCGCTTTTACTCGCGTCGGGATTTGTTTAACGAATGGCGCGGGTCTTGAAAGGCGCTCGCGCGCGCTCCGGCAGCGTTAGCGTAAAGAGCGGCCGAGTTGTTTTAGTTCGAGGGACGCCGGCGTTTTCCGGAAGGTACGGGGGAGATGAGTGCGTTTGGTTTTAATGACTTTTTGAGAGTTTGAGTTATGGGTGCTGAGGTTAATGGGAGGTTAAGCCGAATTATGGGGCTTTGGTGAATAAATTATTTGTTTGTGACGATGGCGTAGTTTTTGCTTTTGTTATTATTGTAGATAAACTTTGTATGTAACGATGTCTGAGAAATATTCGTATAAGCATAAACACTGTTTATTGAATAAAACTTGATGTATTGTGTTACTGTTAAGAAATGTTCTTATTATTTTGATAAGTAATAGGAACATGGTATACACGGAGAAAAATAACATAGGAAAAATTACCATATTTGATTGTAAGTCGAGGACAGACTGAAATCCTCCACAAAATTGCCATAATTTATGGTAAAAATTGCCATAAATTTATGGCAATTTTTCCTACATTGTAAAAATTACTATAAATTTATGGCAATTTTTACCATAAATTATGGCAATTTTGTGGAGGATTTCAGTCTGTCCTCGACTTACAATCAAATGTGGCAATTTTTCCTATGTTACTTTTCTCCGTGTATGTATATGAGCAATTCCTGGGAAATTTCCCTTTTACGTCGCCAAAAAAATGAAAATTTTTTTTTAATGCACACTTACCACACAAGATTTTTCTCGTTTTTTGAACCTTACAGAACGTGAAAAAATGTGTGTTCCAAGCCGATTGAGTGGTATCATTTTTTTATAGCACTTTTAATTTTTCTTATGGAAATTTAACATGGGAAAAATAGGTGAAAAGTTGTCATTGATGATGAACCAATAACAAGCTATTGAAGAGACCAAACCAAATTCCAAAAAAAACGATTAAAGTTAAGAATAGAGCTTTAATTTGAGAGGGCAATCGTTAAAATCGGTAGATTCGGTGCAAAGCAACGTGAATTTGAAAATGAATGAAAAGTGCGAAAAATAACGAAAATTTTAAGAATTACGATGATTTGGCAAAAATCGCTCATTTTTAGTAATTTTTCGCCATTTTTAAATTCACGTAGCTTTGCACCGAATCGACCGATTTAACGATTGCCCTCTCAAATTAAAGCTCTATTCTTCAACTTTAATCACTTTTTTGTGGAATTTGGTTTGGCCTCTTCAATAGCTTGTTATTGGTTCATCATCAATGACAACTTTTCACCCATTTTCCCCATGTTAAATTTCCATAAGAAAAATTAAAAGTGCTGTAAAAACATGATACCACTCAATCGGCTTAGAACACATGTTTTTTCATGTTCTGTAAGGTTCAAGAAATGAGAAAAACCTTGTGTGGTAAGTGTGCATTCAAAAAAATTTTTCATTTTTTTTGACGACGTAGAAGGGAAATTTCCCAGAAATTGCTCATATAAGTCAATATTAATTAATAAAAATCATTTTGCAATTATTTGGAATATTTAACAATAGAATTTCAGAACAGGCTGAACCAATAATTATTTTATAAAGTACGTTTTGTAATTATAATCGCAAAGTTTAACACAATTCAAAATTGTTACTGTAAATGTTAAAATCTTTCTTTACATTTACATCTATATAACTTTACAAAATTGAATGTACGATAAAGGTAGTAAAGGATTTGTACATATATATTGAAATTTGTGCTTTCGATATTATAATTAAATAATTATAAATTGATGACGGATGGTATACCTAAAACCGGAGGTAGTTAGATGCAAAAGGGGAAAAGCAATTCAATTTTGTATAAACTCATTAATAATATTAATTGATATTTAGTAACAATAATTAAACTGCAATGACATATTAAATTTTACTACAGAGTATTGCCATTTAATTTTGTATAATTAATTTCGTGCAATCGTTAATATTAACATTTTTATTTTCTCAATAAAACTACCCACCATAACATATCAATCATTTCTTACTTTTATCTAATTCTTCTTACACCCTCTTTCATTCCCAAATCTCTCAAAAACCCCCATATCTAAAAAAATTTCACCTCAATACCACCACCCCATCAACTACAAAAAAACTGTCCAATTTCCGATCCGTCGCTCTCTCGTTAACAAAACTCGCCGCGCGCGCGCGTGATTTCCACGAGCGCCAGCCAATCCAAACACCATCAGCGCGCAGCGAAGAAGCAAACTACCCACATCCACTCTCTCTCTAGACTCCCACCCATCGCGCCAAACAAGCTCTCTCTCTACCTACCTCCTCCGCGCGCGATCTCTTCGTCGTCGCAGCGTAACGAGCTCCCGCAGCTGCTGGCCGTCCTCTCTCGCGCGCGTTGCATAAATAAGGGCCGGCTCAATTATCCCCGGCGCGTCCATTAGGCTCTCCGGGAGGTCGCACCACTCGTGCACCTACTTAATTGAGTTTTTATAACGTCGTCGACGTGTGGGTCGCGCTGCCGACGCGTATGTAGTTAGCCGTGGGAGATTTTCGGGGGCTGCGAGTGTCGCTATGCACTTGCCGCCGCTGATGCAGTGGCGTTTTTTGGCTGCAGGGTCGGAAGGGAGATGAAAGTGCGGGTTGCGCGAGACACGGGACAGATGCGAGAGGAAGAAGTCGGTGCGGTTGTATGTACGTGTGATGGCGGCGGTGGGGCTTTGAGAAAGTGAGATTTTCGGGGTGATGTTTTTGGACTGTTTATGAAGTAGACGCGGGTGGGAGGACAGTGGAGTGGTGATGGAGGGGGTAACATGTAGATGCTGAATTCGTTTGGAAAATTTTTAGAGAGTTGATATTATATAATACGTTCATTTATTTTTTTTTTTTTAATGAAAATTTTCAAACATTTTATTGCAAATTTTGAACGTGAATGAAAAGTTTTTTGAGGAAAAATGGCTGAGATTCTAGTAAAGATACGTTACTGACACTTTTTTGTATTTTATACTACATAGTTTAGGTTTCAAACATTTATTTATACGCCACTAAATTTTAACCTAGATTTAATATACTTATACATATCCATTTTTTTTTTCTACGTAATTTCTATTTTAGTAGCCTTTTTTCTGACCCAATAATTTATAATAATCAAACGCCTTAAGGGGGCATTCGCTTTTAGAATTGAGAAAAAAACACACTTTTTAAAATGTTTTTTAAAAAAATCTATTACATTTATTGATAAACTTTTTTTTTGTGCATTCATATATCTATGGCTTCCAGGAATAACGACTTAACCCACTTGAGGGTCAAAATTGAGTTAGTAGCGAAATGTATACCTTCTAACTACCTTTTTTCATGTAAACTTAGTCCGGAAATCTGAAACGCGTTCAAAGAGCAAATATCAGCTAAGTGCATAACCACTTAACTGCACCTGTGCCCGGAAAAACCACTTAACTGAATATTTATATTTAATTAAAAGCACCGTTTTGAAGTTAATACTATGCAATAAACAGATTATGACATACCTATTTTTATAGCAACAAAGATCAAAGGCAATAGATAATAGAAGGTAACACAACAACTTTGATTACCGGGCGATGGGGCGAGTGTGCATAAACAGTAACCGAGTAACGTTCGGTATTCGGTTTACCGAATTCCGTTGACTTGACGCATATTCCGTTGGGAGGCGCATGCGTGGGAATGAATATTTAAAAAAGAATTCGTATTCTATGTTTTAAGTGTAGAAATAACTATGTTATTTATCTTATTTGAACAATTTCCCTAAACCGCTTAACTACACAGTTATCAGAATAACGACTTAACTGCATTGTTTTGTTTGTTTATACAAAGAATAAAAATGTATTCTAGCAGCTGATAGTGAGGTTCGAAAGATATTCGATACCTTTGTAAATGTCTACATTGTTATGACTCATCTCGCGCATTTCGATCTTACATATGAAGTGTTATGACAGAAATTTTAAAACGGCAATTTCTCGAAAACACATACATGTGGGTTAGGTCGTTATTCCTATAAGTCACAGATATATTAAATAAAGATCTTAAAAAAATTTTTTTATTTAACTTTAATACTTTCTGACGGCAGTAGAGGGCGTCTTCTGAAAGTTGTTTTCTTACTAGTACGACACTTTGCGGACTACCTGTAAAAAATTTGGTAAAAATTCAAGAAAAGTTTTATTCTTTAAGCTTTTTTCTATACAGTATACCTAATTTTATTCATTTTGTTTGGAAATATCGAAAAAATATGATTTATTTGGGGCAAATTACCCCTGTATACTAAAACAAGGGGTAGTAATATACATTTCAATAGGTATACTGTTTAGTATTTTGATTTTCGATTAAAATGCTTTTTGATTTTTTAAATCGGTCGAGTAGAATTTGAGCTATCCCTTGTACAAGTATAGAAAACATAGTTTTGAGAAAAACTCATTTAAAAGTTTTAAATTCAATACAAGCCGACTACTGTAATTACTGTTATAAACATTTATAACTTTTTTTCTATGTCGAATTTTTCAAAAGGGTTTTAGGAGAAGATTTCTATGATGTTAACGAACAAATTTATGTAAAAAATATATCGATTTTTTTAAAGTTTTGAAAGCGAATGCCCCCTTAACGATTGTCGATTGAACTAAAGCAACAATATAGCTCTATCTATTTTTTACACTACTATACGTTGTAACACAAACGAAACTCGCTCGTTTCATTCTCAATAAAAATGTAAAATGATCCCCGAACCAATCAAAACCGCATGCGCAAGAAATCGAATCCTGCAGTAATAAACGATCCACCCCCCCTAAAAAAAAGAAAACTCGAAAACTTCCACCTCGTTCCCAAAAAATTTCCAACCGTGTAAACAGAACTTCCAAAAACTTCTCCCCTAACAATCAACGATCGCCGACCTTTTCTTCCACTCCACAATCGAAACACGACACCCCCACGATACCCTCAAAAGTAAATAAGAAGCCTCCTCTTCCCCACTACAACACATACTCGTCCCATTCGACAATCGCTCATTACCACGCTCTCTTTTTTCACGCACACGCTGATTGCGCGCGCGCGCGCGCGCAGAATCAGCCAAGAAAGGGGCGAGTTGCTGCCGGGTCAAATAGCGAGCGAGCGAGCGCGCGCGGCCAGAATGCGTGGTGATTGCCGGAGGGCCGCATAATTGCACCCTTTGTGGTGCAATCAGCGCCGCAACTTGCGCTCGCTTTTTCCCCCGCCACAGCAGCGCTCGCTCGCTCGGTTGCCCCCCTTTCGGCAGTCTTCTGTGCGCCTCGTAGCGTTTTTGCGAGAGAGAGCGAGAGAGGGAGAAGGATTTTTCGTGCGGGGATGAGAGAGATAGATAGTGAGGGAGGAGAGGTCAGAGTTTGGGTGGCCCGTGGGCTTTGAAAATTACGAGGTGGTGTGGTTGTGCCGTCGGATGATAATAGTTTTTTTTTTTTTAAAGGAGGCTGTGTTTTTTGCTTGATTTGGCAGTGGGATTGGGATTGTTTGAAACGTATTTGAATGTTTTGTAAACTATAGTGACTTGTTAGGTTATGAACATGTTACTGGACATTTCAATTGTTACGTGTTATAGTCAAGTTAGAAAAAATATTAGAAATTGAATTTTATGTTGGTGAAGCAGAAAATTGGGAATCACTTTATGTAGAACAAATTTTCAAAGCAATTGATTTTTACGTTAAAAAAAGTATATTTGAAAATAAGTAGATATCTTCTTGTGGTAAAAAGTAATCTTATTCGCCGACCCAGTCGTAACGTTTTTAAACCCAGAACGAAATGGCTTTATCTGTAAATACTCTCCACGAGATTTTTATCTAATTTAACTGACATTGTAAATGTCATTTTAGTAAAAGAAACATCCTGAAAGAAGACGATCCACTTTCTGTAAATGAACTGTTTGTTCCTGTGAAAATTTCTTATCAAAAGAAGAATAATACACCTTATAAAAAAAACGCCGTTTCTTTGAACAAAAGTTTCCAATTATCATTGTAAAACATATCAATTCACAGCTTTTTTTTTATTACCATTAAACCACACACTTACTTCCCAACTTTTACTCTACTATTTCTTCTTCGAAAACATCAGAATAGACATAGTTATCTCCAACTCCCAAACTCTCCGCCTTCCCCTACATACACCGCGCGCTAGCGAATCCTTCACAGACTCTCTCTCTTCCTCTTGCACTCCGCTCTCATCTCCTCTCAGCCCTTCCACTCCTTCACCTCGGCAGCTCTCCTCCACCTCCTCGTCTCATCAGCCCGTATGTGTGCCTCCCAACCCTTCCGCTCACGTCCGCGGCGAACTTTTCCCCGCGCGCGCTTCCAAATATCGGATTAGGGTCAGCCTCGTTACTCTTTCTCTCTCTCTCTCTCTGCCCGCGAAGAAAGCCCTAACGACCCGTCGGAATTACGCACTTTCGCGTGCCGCTTATTAATCGCGATATCTCGCTCACTCACGCGCTTCGACAGCCGCGGCGCGCGCTTAATTGGATTTTTGTCAAAGGGGTATACCACGGCGGCGGCGGCGCGTAATTGCGTGCGGCAGTTGATGAATAATTCGATTACACCCAGGGCAGAAATAATAATTGTATTATTATTATATTAATCGCGTTTATCGATCTGTTGGACGCTGCGAGCGCGCGCGTCGGGGGTGAGTTTGACGTCTGGTCCGCGCTGCAAGAGAGAGAGAGAGAGAGAGAGCGAGTTGTCAAGACCAGGCCACGCTGATTCGCCGCTTGGCTGTGTATAATTTTGTTTG
Source organism: Torymus aiolomorphi (assembly GCA_036365515.1). Classification (NCBI taxonomy): domain Eukaryota; kingdom Metazoa; phylum Arthropoda; class Insecta; order Hymenoptera; family Torymidae; genus Torymus; species Torymus aiolomorphi. The sequence continues at coordinate 204,478,472 of CM070875.1, read as the reverse complement.
AGCGGCACGGTAATGGGGGAACGGAGCGGCTGAGCGGAAAATGTGGGCAAATAGTTTGGTTAATTCATTGCGTCATCGTAAAGACTGTTGTAAAGTTTTGAAAATTTTATTAGCTTTTTTTACGAACTAAGGTCGAGGTAATGTACTAGATGCATCGATTTCAAGGCTACATTGTTATATTACGAACACAATAGATGCAAGCTCATAACACATATTAATTTTTAATGATAAGTACCTATATTTAATGTATTGAAAGTTTAATGTTTCATTTCAAATTACTTAGAATTAGCCAGAGTATTTTATAGACACCCATATATTTTTACTCACTTTCATGATTACCATCTTTCCATCAAAATAAGTAAGTTACTAGGAAACGCTCTGACATTAGACTACTAATCATAAAAACTTCCAGAAAATACTTCAAAAACAATTATAAACGAAAGTCAATATTTATCTCCATCCCATACCAAACATTCGCCACCTCGCTCATAATTATTCCCCGCCATCCAACATCAAACGCACTACGCTGCCATCTCCAATTCCCAAAAGAATCCAAAGCAAACACAGCAGCATCACAGACGGAAGAAATCTCGCACGTGCGAACTTCCTCTCTCTCTCCGCACACGCAGTCGTCCACGTGCGCGCGGGCTCACTCGCTCGCACGAAATTAGAAAAGTAGGCGGCTGCAGCGTCATCTCGCTGCGGGCGCACAGTCACGGCTTATTACGATGCCGACTCTCTTCTCTCTCTCTCTCTCTCTCTCCCTCCCGGTGAAAGATAAACAAGAAACTCCCTAACCGCAGGATGTTTTGACTCTCTCTCTCGCTCGCTTGCTTGGCTCCGATATATTGTTTCGTTTCGTTTCACGGTCGCTTCTCTTTCCCTCCTCTCTCTCGCCTAATTGTCCGACGCTACGCGAACTTCCGGTTCGTTAAACGCTCTCTCTCCCTCCTCTCGCTTTTTCCGCTCGACTTCGCTGTCTACATGTATACACATACACACATGTGTATATACACCGGGGTCTCCTGATGATGCAATCAAGAGAGGCGCATGATTTTAACCTACACGTGTTTTCCTTCGCCGTCTCTCTCCCCCCTGCCGCTGCCTTTTTTGTTTGGATTTCGCATTCCACACTCGCGCGCGCGCCTATTGATTTGACGAGCACGCGCGCGTAATTAATGCGGGGGGCTTATTCGTTAGTTTGATTGTGACGATCGTTAAGCGCAATTATTTGCGAAGGAGGGGGAAAGGGGAGGGACGACAGAAGGAGAAGAAGTCGCTGATAATTGCGTGTGTATAGTGCGTGCGCGCGCGCTGTGGGACAATCAGAGAAATTGGACGGAGGGGGAAGAAGAAGAAAACGAGGAGAAGGAGGAGGCGAGCGCGGCGCGACGAAAGATGCGGGTTAATCAAAGATGCATAAATCTTGAACGAGATGCGACCTTGGGGTGGATGTGTGTGATGGAAAAAAGAGCGGGTCTCGTTTGCCGCGCTTTTGATTGTAATTAAGCGGTGCGTGCGTTGTAGGGGCGGTTTTAGTTTTCTAGGTAGTTGGCGCGTAATTAATACACAAAATAGAAGAATTTTTTTTTCTTTGGTCTTATTACACTAAGTTTTTGTACAGGTAGGTACTGATTCAAATATTAGAAATGAATAGAAGTAAGAAGCGCTGCTATTGAATATTTTTTCAAAATAAATGTACTATCTGATTGCTAATATCTAGGTTTACTCAACTCGCTTTGAGCCTTTTTTTCTAGCCACTATAAATTCTAATCAAACTTATATAAAACCGCGTTTTACAACACTTTTACTCACCAGCAATCATGACTACACGTCGTCTCACCGAACCCTAACGAATCCCCGCCGAAACACGTAGTATACCCAAGCCGAAAGGACAAATTAATCGGCTCGTGATTCTCGTCATATACACACTTCTCCCGGAAATTCAGCATTAAAAGACTCGACTCTAATTAACTCGCTCAATTTTTCTCTCTAAAAGAAAAAAAAAACGCGCCACCGGTATAAAGAGACTAACCAGCCCCGCCGGCGGCGGCAGCGCGCTCTTAAAATAATACAGACCGCGGTATAAACTGCGCATCAGCGCTAAAAGCTGTCATTTACTGTAATCCGGAATTATGGAGATTTCGAGCGCGCCAGCGCGTAATTCGTCTCCGCGACGATCGCGAGTGGGGGACAAATGACGAAAGAAGAGAGAGAGAAAAAACGGCATTAACCTCTTTTTTTATTTTCGACCGTCTGCGCGCCATTTCGCTTTCGGCGAAGTGCATTAGCTATTTTTCTCTGGCACGCGCGCACTGGCAGTCGTGCATCGATGTGTCTTCGATAATTGGGGATTTCTATTATTGGAAGTGATGTTGGTATATGATAAGTACGCTTTTAGGGGACGATGTGTTGATTTAATTTTTTTTTGAGCTCTAGTAAAAGTAAAATACTTATAGCAAAATTAAGTTGATTTTGTCATTCTTTATTGTATGTTTTATATAATGATGTTTTTCTTTGTGAATTAATGATTGTATTAAAGTTATACGGAACAATTGTTTGGTGAATGGGCAGCTATTCTGATAGCTACAACATCCAATTGAAAAACTGAGTCATGAATACTTCGTTTTCTTCCATACCCTATTATGAAAATGCGATAGGGATTGGACTTGAATTGAATAGTATAGAATGGCTAGTACCTACGGATATATCATTCCTAATACTAACACTGTAACTACTTTACGTTTTATAATAAAAAAATTAATGGTATTATTATACAGCAGACAATCCTGCCCAAGTTATATAATAAATCCACCCACTACTTCATTAAACCCACTCCACGACGCAAAATCCATCCTACACTCACAAAACAACTCACTCCCTCCCTCCTTCAACCTCCACAATGCCAACTCTCAAAACCATTAAGAAAAAAACAAAAGCATCCAATTCGCCATCAAATTTAAACACTCAATCCCCCCTTCCGCCGTTCCCAAACAAAGGAAGCCATCTTATTGTCGACGTATATATATATATATATATATATATATATATATATATATATACATATACACACACATGGCACACATAGAATCGAGAGCCCGCGCGCGTAATTGCGCTTTTTTCAAATCCGCGACTCGCCACACGCTGAATGGGCCATTTGTTTAATCGACGATAAATAAAAGCCTCCGCTGAATGAAGACGCGCGCGGTCAATGAGTCGGTTACGCTTCGAAGCGACGATCGAATGAATGGAGCCGAGACGGCCGCCATGCCGGCCCGACAAAAGGGCATTATGCGCGCAAAAAATCGGACGACGCGGGCGCGCATAGCAGCCAGCGAGCGCCGATGCGCATCGGTGTCGCGTTTTTTTGCCGCAGCAGTGCAGGAAAGGAACTTAGGATCGACGCTGTGGGGCCGCACGCTGATTAAAACGTCGATTCGTCTCGGTGATTTTTAAGTGGTTGACATAGTTAGACCGGATTTGATGTATTTTGTATCAAGTTTTTTTTTCTGTCTAGGTATCTGTCGATTGTGGAACGAGTGATTAGAATTAGACGAGCGGCGCATCCCCACAAAGATGCACAAAAATACGAGTTGACCGATCGCGGAAAGATGCCAGGATGAAACCAATTGGGATCGATGTGTCATGTTGTTGTGAACAAAAATCCGTTAATTTGTTATTGACAAAAAACTTATAAGAATTTTAGAAATTGATGCTTCAACCATTTTTTTAGGTAAACTAGACATCTCTATGCGCGCTTCGCACGCGGTATTTTGCCAAAACTTCGCTCCACTTTTGTTTTTGTAACCTAGCAACTCAATACTGTAACATGCGTTATCACAAGCATGGATGTGTACCATCGATGACTCCCCCGAGAGACATATTAGGAGTAGCGACACCTAGAGTCGCTTGCTACCGCTTCGGCGAACTGCTGGGGCTCACGCTGGAAACGCTCTCTTTCGCTCGGTGTCCGTGGACTGGAGAACATCTCTGTCACTGTCAATCTCGCATCAAATTTATTTAAGATTGAGGAAGATATCCAGACGGCTCCAAATACCACAACCGTTCTTTGTCGCCGCAGGTTTTCCGTTCAACACCAGGAAGCCTCCGAGTGCAACATGACGTCACCAAGAATTGGGAAATATGGAGTCAGTCTGTAGGGTTTCAAGCTGCCCGGACCCGAGCGATTGAGCCATCGAACGTCCTTGACCGTGGCGTGCGTAACCCGTAAGTTAATCTTTATATGACTAGATGCCACAAAATAAATTCATTATTCACAAAGCGCTCGAAATAAATTCATTATTTAGTTTTATATCGTTTCACTGCCATTGTTATTTTTGTAAATTGAGAACGCATCATCGCGATAGATTTCGTAAGCTAAGGACTAATCTCGCGGTTGAAATGTCATGTACATAAGAATGTAAATATTGATATATATATGAACTTGGGAAATAAATGTATTATATTTTATAATATTTCGACAACTGCGTATTTTAATTATTTGTTACTCGTTACGTCTTTTTGCATGTTATCACTCATTCCGGGTACATTATTTATGAATTGAATAAATTAAATATATAATATTGAACATAAAATTTACAATACTCCCACCAACCAAATTAAGAATAAATTGATATCACAACAAATCCATCATTTTTAAACATAGGATTGCAAAAAATAAACATTATTTGACTGTTGTCATTTTTTCGAAAAACGCTTCGTTTCCGAGTTACAAGCGATTTAAAGTTGAAAAATGATCATACACATAAGTAGCTTGTTTTAGTACTTTATTTATTATATTTACGATCAATACAAAATTTAAAAAGATTAATCTATAACAATAGGATAGATCAAAATCTACACGTCACGACGCTCTTATGCCCAGGGTCTTGCCGTTTAAAAGTTCACTCGACTTACGTACGATCCTCTCGATCACCGTTCACGCAGCCTATACGCAGCAATTATTATAACTGCTAAGCTCGAGTCACGAAAGCTAATCTCTGCGATGTCGGTAACAGGAATCCAAACTCGACATTCCATATCTACATTTAGCACATGTGACTATTAAGAAAAACTCAAGGCGGGGTGCTCATTGAAGCAACCAATCATACTTTTCACATGAAATTTCATTTTCGTCTACTATTGTAACGAGCATTCTTAGGTAAGGCAGGTCAAAGAGTGGGGCAATGACATTCCAATTCAACTTGTAGGTCTTCAAATCGCAGATTCTTCAGCTTACCTAAGTACTGGAGGTAGGTTGTGGAGATTCAGGTAGTATATCTATAAACTCGACGAGCGACTTGGCAAGTTTATTAGCAACCTCGGAGGTGAGTTTAAATTTTGGATAGCCCTCTATCTGCAGGAACTCCAACTGACCAGTTCGCTGGAACTTTTGTATACTAAAACTATTTTTAGCAGTTATTATACTGTAAATAATGTTGAATGAACGACCATGCGCATACAAGTAGCATGAGCAAAAATTATTTTGCATGAGTAATAGTTTTTAACATCGAATGCGATATGTGTCATAACTTCATTTAAATGCAATAAATACTTTTTGGGATGGAATTCTATTGCATAGTAGATATTTTGTACAAAAAGCAACAGTCTAACCTATAAAATTTTGTGAAATAACATTAGCTTTAATATGACTATAATCATATTAGATGTGCCAAAAAGTGCCCAAAAAATGTGTTTCCTTACTTTTTTTACTCTAGCTTGTTTCTGTGACCTTCAACCATCATAAACAACATTTTTTCTTCAAGGTTAAATAGATTAAAAATACTTTTTGGGCTTTACTAGAAAAAATAGGTTCTGTCGAGTTCTCCTTCTACATAAAGTGAATAATTGTTATTCAACTATCAAAGACAAAAATTTGTTTGATAAATTTGTAAAAATTCTACGTAATGTTGCTCACAATTTACAAAGTTTTTCCCATTTAATGTACTATAAGAAGTTTCAAGTTTTTGAGTTAAAAAATCATAAAAATTGAAGATTTATGAAAAAAATCAAAATTTTCAAATTTGCAATTAATTCTAACTTTAGAACGACTGCATATTTTTCTCTAAAATGTTATATTTGTGTTTTGGGGCTAATTTGGAACGAGTAAAAAAATGTTGAGCAATTTTAAAATTTTGGCCTACAACAGTTGACATGAGTTACCCATATATACACTTCTTGCAGTCAGAATAGTGCGGGGCCAACGCTTGCTGCGGCCAGGGCCAGGCTCCGATATAGATGTGCAGATGTCGCACCAGGTCGCGTCAGGAGCGTATGAAAAATACGTGTCTTAACTTGGAGAGAGAAAAGAGACATAATTGTTGTTTGATTAACTTTAGCATTAAGGTTTTTATTTCACTTATCATTGTCAAGCGATTTTGACATTCAGAAGTAAAATTTGCAGAAAATTAGTATTGAAATTTCTTTAGGACCACCAGATGCCCCCGCTTGATACTCTCTCTCTCCTTTCTCTCTCTCTCTCTCACTCTCTCTCTCTCTCTCTCTCACTCTCTCTCTCCCTCTCCCTCCCAGGTGGTAAGTACAGTTGACTCACTTTGTGCTCCGTCTTCTTTTACGCTTTACTTACCACCACTTCACTCCTCCGAGTGAATCTTTGCAGGAAAATAGCCCCGGCCGACTCTGAAGCTACCAGCCTAAGATTACATGCACTGCGATGCATATCTATGAGCCAGGGACTATTTTCTGTAATCGCTGCATATTCTAATCTTGAATGGTATTGGTTGCTTCCACCATCGCCCGCACTCTGTCCCTACGTCTCGGCTGCTTCGACCTGCCACCGCTACCACTGCAATCATCACCGCAACCTGCCCATGCACCCTGACTGCAGATCAGCTGTCGCATATTTTATTCTTTTTATGCTTAACCATCGCATTTGCTAATCGTCAACATCAGTGCAACAGCTATTTCTACTCGAAGTACAGACCGTCATCCTGACCGTCACTTTGTAGTCGGTTGCAGTTTGGAACAGCGCTTCTTATTATGACCAGCAGTGGAGCCGCACATCATTTAGAAGTATGTTCACATATCTTGCGCAACGATATTGTGGTGTGTGACGCGTCACATTACACGTATATAATGTCATCTATCGTATCTGTCAGGGCAGTTCATTAGTTTTATATTCAAAATAGAGTTATTACTGAAACCTCTTAACTGCTATTAATTACGTTATACGTCAGTACTTAATTTAATTTATTTTATCTTATTTTATTTTAATTTTATGTGTTAATCTTAGCTCACAATTAGTAAAACTCACCTAGTTTCGCTTGTCTACGCAACTATTATGATCTATTTATTTATTCTGTCTTATGCTTAATAATTGCTTAATAATATTTTATTAATTAATAAATGATTGCAAAACTAAGGTGATTGTTAAGTTTAAATATTATTATCCGCGCAGTTTTATTGCCACTTATCATCATATTAGAAAAATCATGTATGCCTGACTGCTTCTACACTATACTACTTTGTAAACGGGTGTAAAAGGCCCCTGCATTGCCGACCTGTCTGACTGCGTTAATGTCTTTACTACTAACTACCAGTATTATAGACAGCAGGTTATTTTAGCGCATTTTAACGCCTTTTCTGATTATAATTGAGTTTATTGCACTGCAGCGGCTTTCTAAACCGATATTTTCGTGCTTTATTTTTAATTTATTAATTTATAATCATCTATTCTTGTATCTCATCTTCACCAACTGTCACAATCTCTAATATTCCGTCTTTTACTTTTCATCTCATTTTTCATTTCTTGCATTCATATCACAATCTCTAGCATTTCGTCTTTCATTTTTTAACTCAGTCTTAATTTCTTGAGTTCGATACACTACTGTTAAAATCGATATCACATGTGAACATTGTAATAGTAACTACCATCCTGCCTGCACTTCTTTCAAGCAAGTACATAACCAGGCAAATAAGCGAATCAATGCATATCGCAGTTTCATCTCTGTAGCGAATGCTAATAGCAAAGAACAGAAAGAACAAAAATAACGCCGATAGCCAAGCCGCCGCTACAAAATCTGCACCTGCATCTCTCGCTAGCTCTCGCTCTAACACGCCGTAACCTCCGAGCGATCAGCTGCAACTGATTCTCGATAAACTCACTAGGCTAAACACCCCTGACGTCAGTCTGAGTACACTGAGCTCATCTATCAACACACATTTTAATGAGGTTAAGTCTACGCTCAACACTTAGGCTAAATGAATACTCGTCAAAAATCACAAACCTTGAAGGAAGGCTGTCTACCCTAGATGTGATACCAGATCTTGTCACACGCTTATCGGCGGCTGAGGAAGTCATTGCATAGGTGCAGACTGATCAAGTGAGCCTCCGCCAAAAGTTCAAAGCTCTCAGCACAGTTAATTCGGCCCCGACTGCCCTCGATGTTGCTGCTGCTAACCATCTGAAAAAGCTAGAGCATGACATTCAAAATCTTAGCACCATTCAACGCAGCGTCTTCAATGAGCTGGTAATCACAGGGCTTTCAACTACAATCACTGAAACGTCACCAATGAAAGGCCTTGTCTTTACTTCTCACCGCTGTCACCACAGGACTTACAACCACTGAAATGTCAACAATGAAGGCCTTGTCTTTACTGCTCTTAAGGCTCTTGACCCTGGTTTTCTGGAGCGCGACATTATGCATGTGTGGAAGATGCATAACAGACTATCTACAGAGTATCCAACATCTATTGCGACACGGAAAAAAGATCGGGGCAGCAGCTCTCTGGGTGCTGAGAGCGCAGCGCTCTCATCAGTTTGGGAATACAGCGACCTCATCTCGGGCGCACTGTCGTCCTGAGTTGGGATTGCTGCTCTCCCGATCACGTGTTTTCAACGCACGAGGCTGCTGTTGTCCCGAATTCGGGGCAGCAACGCTCCCGAATCGAGAGCGCTGCTTTCTCACTCGAAGTGTAGCAGAAGTCCGCTCATTTAGCACTGCTCCTGTCTCTATAGAGAGTGCTGCAATCCCAAAGTTTTTCCGTGCACTGCCAGTCCAAATCTAACAACGACATCTCATCCTTCCGAGAGTCATGCATGAGAGTAACCAGGGACAGGTCTATTATTGTTCGTCTTTCTTCACCTGCTCTGGCGTTGAATCTCATCAATGCCAAAATAAAGATGAGAAAATTACACACGTCACAGTTCAGTGCTGAACTTCTCAAACTGACCAAAGTCAGTTCTCCTCTATCTCCCTCACATATCAACATCAACGAGCTGCTCCATGCAGATTTGCACCGCCTTCGTCTGCTTGCTCACACTCAAGCGAAGAAAAAAGGATTTATCATTTTCTTGCGCAATGGCAGAATTTACATGAAGAAACAAAAAAGAAGATCACACTACTATTATCTCGTCTGCTGCCGAGTTGAATGCTTTTTTAGACTAAATTCATCTCATCATCATCATTCTCTCAACTGTGTCCATCTCACTTCCAACATATATGTCAATGACTTGCCCCTCTGCATTGACCAGAATGGCTCTCACATCATGTATGCTGATGATCTCCAACTATATATTGGTAGTCCTCTGATGGAGCTCGACAACTTCTTCACTAAGATGAGCGCAAATGCAGACAGTATCATGAGCTGAGCTATACCCAAAATAACCTTAGGCTTAATGTCGGTAAGACAAAAGCCATGGTCGTAGGCTCTCCTTACTACATGAATTTACTCCCCTTTATAGCCAAAAGCTCCATTGATTTTGGTAGTACTCCTGTTGTGTATAAATCTTAACTACGCAGTCTGGGAGTGGTGCTTGATTCCAAGCTCAGCTGGAAGGAGCATGTTGCGCATATATTCCATCACGTGCACTCCCTTATGTATCGTCTTTATTATTTTAGGAAAAGCACCAATGTTCATCTGCGTAAGCATCTAACTCTGATGCTTCTCTTCCCTGTGATCGACTACTGCTGCCTCGTATACAACGGCCTCTCAGTTGATCTTGACATTAAATTGCAGAGGCTCGTATAGTCAGGTATTAGGTATATCTATGGTTTGAAAAGGTTGGTGCATATCACTTCTTACAGGCGTGAGTTGGGTTGGCTAACTACAAAATCGCGTAGAGTAATTTTCTGCGATTCTACTGCGCAAAATATTCAATACTACAACACCATCTAATCTGCTAACTTTCTTTTGATTTTACGGTTGCCACTCGGCCTGTTAGGGGTGATATGAGACCCTTAGATATCCGTGCCTTTGACATCGAGACCCTGAGAAATTCATTCCATATTTGCTCTGCATATCTCTGGAATTCATTACCATCGCATCTACGCAATATCACCTCCGTCCCTCATTTCAAATCTCGTCTTTATCAACACCTCTTCGATTCTGAAGTAGTCACTTGACTACCCATGCACACCTCACAATCATTCACTTATTTTTCATTCTCATCCCTGCACTATACACTATAACACTGTACTTTACTTTTTGTATTTTATTTTAAAATTTTCTCTTTCACCGAAACGAAGAGCATTAGTGTCGCATAATATGCGCTCTCGCCAGCCGCTGCGTCAGAATCTTTTGGGGGTCAGTGCAGTCCGTTTACTACCTTAAGATTCGGAGGAGTACTAGTCATTCTCAGTTTGTACTAAACAGTTTGCACCAAAGTTTTGACTTTCCGCACTATCCCAATTTTAAACGTAAAGATTCAAAAATACTCATCATGGAAGCCGACAAATACATTTCCACATCAAGCGCCGCTACATCAAAAAATCAGTTGACCATCAACGACCTGGATGACGACAGTCTAGGTATAATATTCAACAAACTGCCCTACATCGACAGGACGCGCATCGAAAGCGTCTGCCAACGTTGGTATGCCGTCAGCGAAGCCAACTGGTGTACTTATTCCAAGCGTTTGACAATCAGCGAGGACACCGGCGTCTTTCTACCTTCGTATGACAACACCACCAAGAAGGAAAATATACTGGAGAAGATTCTGCAACGATCAGGCCCCTACCTCGAGGAAATCATCTTTCCCCCGAATCTTAACTTTTGCAAGAGATTTCCAATGGGAACAATTAAGTGGATCGCCAAACTCTGCCCTAAGCTGAAGCGATTGGACACACGTAACTTATTGCTGAATGACGATGACTGGGTGGCTTGCAGCAACCTCGAGGCGTTGAGTTTTACCTGCGCGAAACAGAACGGCGACGGGTTGGGCATACTATTCCGCAGCAATAAACGACTGCGTCGGCTAGAGATCTTTTGCTGTTACTGGTTGACGGCCCGTGACTTCGATTATCTCAACCCTGGTCAGCTGGAGTTCCTGCAGATAGACTTCTGTCAAAATTTCGAACTCACCGCCGAGCTTGCCGATAAACTTGCCGAATCGCTCGTCGTGCTAAGGTACGACACTGTCGGTTGCGTTACACCCAACCTCCAGCACTTAGGCAAGCTGAAGAAACTGCGATCTCTAAACCTACTAGTTCAAATGGATTGGCGCGAGACCGAGTTTATAGACGATATTGCTAAAAATTGTCAGAAACTTGAGCGTCTCTTCTTGGTCATTCACGCCGAGCATGCATACTCCGAAACTGTCTTTGCGCCGCTGTTTGACCTGCCCTACCTAACACGGCTCGTTATAATAGCAGACGAAAATGCAATGCCATATGAAGAGCTTGATAGGTTGCTCCAAAGATCACCCAACCTTCAGTTCTTCGTAATAGATTCATGTGATAAGGTAAGCGGCCGTTATGTGAGGCACTGTAAGTATCCATAAAATGGAACACCAAAGAAAACATTAAATTTGGAAATAATTATTGCACATATTAAAAAAATTATAATTAAAAGTATAACCTCTTAATGCATACCTCTTAATGTGTATACTTGTATTTTGTTTAGAAACGTTTAATATTAAGAAAAAAAATTTGTTGTACATTTTTACATGAAGGTTATGTTGAACGTATCAGTTATTTGAACAGAAGCAGTAAGAGCACTGAACTAGTTAGTTCAACAATTATGAGGAAATTAAATGCTTTGAAAATATATAATATAGCTTTTTCGAAAGCTTGTGAGCCGTAGATTATGGATACATCTCTCAATTTGTATATAATTCTATAAATTATTTTATACCACTCTAACCTAAAAATCGCAACTTTGACATGATTTTTAAGCTCTTGTGGTAATATACTGTATAATATACTGTATGAAACTCATACGTAAGGTGATTTTTACCGCATTCGACTTTTCTCACTCTCTTATTTTGTAATAGTGAGCAGAAAATCTGAATATCCCGCATAAAGGTACTGTTATAAAAAATATCGTTTGCAACTCGTACGAATGATTCCAGTTACGGGAAATGCGGGAAATCGCATTTTCCACACTTGTTGCAAATGATACTATTGTCCTCAGTATAGTAGATCGACAAATACAGTCCTTTGATAACTAAATAATCTGGCTGACTAGGCACTATTTTTTTAAATTGTCAAAATACACTAATTTCAACGTAATAAAGATGTTTTTTAAATAGTGCCGAGTTTACAATTTTGCTTTGATTTTTAATTTTTAAAGCTTATAATATTCCAATTACATTAATACATTGATTACAAGAACTAAAAATTGATCAATGGCTTTACATAATTATTTATCGCAGTTTTAACGTGAAAACTAACTTTTGGCAGGGACCTTACGGCCAATACAACCTTAAATGGTAAGACACTGGGCAAAGAAGCAACATGATGTGTAGATTTTGATCTGTTCTATTGTTATAGATAATATCGTAGTTATTTTGTATCGATCAGAAATCTAATAAATAAATTACTAAAATAAGCTATTTCTTAAAAAAAAGTGTTTATTTTGCCCAATTCACCTAAAAAAATGGATGAAGCATCCATTTATAACATTTTTACAAGTTGTTTGTTAATAACAAATTACTGACCATCCGGATGAAAACATGTCATGAGGATTTTTTGTTTGCAACAACATGATGCATCGATCCCGCTCGGTTTCACCCTGGCGTCTTTCCGTAGTCAGTCAACTCGTATTTTTGCACATTTTTATGAGGGCGCGCCGCTCGCTTAACTGGTTCGTTATAATTACTTCATCTGTATAATTTATATTATTTATCTGTATAATCTGTTCAATAATTTTAATTTATTATTATACTCTGATATCCTTTGACCAACCATCAACGAACAAGTCACCCGACAACCTTATACAACTCCTTGCCCTGGGGCAAGGACACAAGTACTTACTATACGGCGCACAGACGCGTAAAACTACACATCTCCTACACACACGCACTCCTTCGAAACCCAATAAACGATTCGCTTAATCAACGACGCATTCACCCCCTCATTCGACGCGCACACATAACGAGCGCGCTCCACATATTAATCGCGCTCGCATCCAAAAAAACCTCTCCCCATGCACAGCAGCAGCACACATACACGTCAATGCTGCGGGAGAGAAATCCAATTTGCCCCTACTCCCTCGCATTCTCATGCGGCGGCCACGTGCGCGCAATTATACGCGTAATACACTTGTTCGCGCACACATAGAGACGGTAGAAGGCGAAACGCGGCGAGTAAACAACCTAAGGATAATGAATTTAATCCCGCCCGCTGGGGGGTAGAGAGAGAGAGAGATAGTGTGTGCGTGTGGGGCTATTAGACCTACGCTTAGAGCCGGCCGTAATGAACCGGCCGACGAGAGGCCCCGAGAAGAGGCTTCTGCAGACGCGCGAGAGGCGCAGCTGTGGCGCGAGGATTATCGTCGACGGTGGTGTTGCTCGAGAGGGTTTTCTTTTTTCCTATTTTTAGGCGGGGATGAACGATGGTTGCGAAGGTTTCGGTATTGGAATGATGAAGCAAGAGATGATATTCTATGCAGGTTGGTTATAGGGTAGAACTGGAAGGCGATGTGATGTCCAAAATTAACCCAATTTCATTATTTAATAAATTAATATTCGAAGGTTTATTTGGAAAAACTATTTTATCAGAAGCTCCGCATATGTAAATACTATCCTCAGAAAATTTTTTGAGTGATTTTATTAGTATATTTCCATCAGATATGCTCGTTTAAAAACTAGATCAAAATTATACAAGTGCCGATTCCTACTTATCAGCATTGCGATTTTTATTTAATTAAATAATTTCTAAGTATTTTTTTTAAACAGGATTGTCAGGCGCTCCTTATATATAAATACTATACTCTAAAATTTTTTTGAGTAATTCTATTAGTATTTGCATAAGATGTACACGTTCAAAAATTATATCCATATTTCACATCACCTTAATAGAAATATGGTTATATGTGAAAATCAAACGGAATTCAAAAAATAAATCAATCGGGAGAAGTGACTGAGAAATTGCGAAAAAGAAAAGTGAAGTTTGCTAAAAATAATTAGAAAAGTAAATGCTTCATCTGGTGTTCAGTAGTAAAAATATACACTTCTCTCTTTACATGCGTGGATACATTTTAACTTAAATATAAAAGATTACGTCGATTCTTTATGCTTATATCAGTTTTATACGATATACTTATTGTTATAGGTTACTTAAGCGTTCGTTGGCATTCTCCTTTTCACTAACATTACATTTATCTAATGCTTTTTTATATAGACGCATTAAAATTTCAGAAAGAAACTATACAATTCTATGGGCTTCCCCAACCTTGTGATGGCATCATAATTGTAAATTTATTATTTATGCTGTATTATACATTACATAATATCAATTTAACATCCGCATCAACCTCAGTCAAACTTATCTTCATCTCGTACCTTCGACCGCACTCCGAATAAACTCAGACCAAGAGCCTTACAAACGATCCCTCACCACCGTCCAATCCAATCCCCGAAATTACAACGCTCTTCCTCCCCGACACAGTGCGTCGTACCCCGAGCAATCCATTGATAGGCATTAGGATATTAGACGTCGCGTCGTGCAGGCGTGAAAAAGCGCGCGCGGCTTTTAAGAGCCTCTTTTTTTAATGAAAGCCCGCGTGCACATTTAACGCCCGCGCTAATGACTGCCGCGCGTCTGTCCGCGCGTGTAAATATTGCGCGGCAAGTTGAACGGCTCGTCGTTTACGAGTGTCGTTTTTTCTTTTTTTGAAAGTTTTTGTCGAGCTGGTTGACGTTGGTGTTTGGGTTTAATTGATGACGCGTTAGTCGGATTTTGGAACGTCATAGTTTTTTTTTTGTACACGTGTCGTTTAATTTTGTTATTATGATATTGATGAGGTTATAGAAAAAACATATATTTCAAAATGTTATGTACAGGAATTGTATAGTAGTTGATATTCTCTATGAATGTATTCTATTTATATAAACTAATTGTAACTTTTGATTTCTAGTCACAAGATTTTAGCCTATTTACTTAAATAAATAAATGAATAAATATTTTTCATGAACCAAATATTAAACGACAACTTTTTAAACAATCATCAAAACTTCACTTCCCTCAAACAAAATCCATCATCATAATATCACAATACCAACTATACTCCAACCCCATTTATTGCAACC
The DNA here is from genome assembly GCA_036365515.1 of Torymus aiolomorphi. Lineage (NCBI taxonomy): Eukaryota > Metazoa > Arthropoda > Insecta > Hymenoptera > Torymidae > Torymus > Torymus aiolomorphi. The sequence goes on along the minus strand of CM070875.1, from coordinate 204,462,982 downwards.
GATCGCTCGTTACCCCTCCACGCAAGTACCCAAAAACAAAAAAAAAAAAGACCTGCACCCGCAATTAGCCTCCACCGCTGCACTCCCGATCGACTGAACTCTTCACTCCACGCTCGCTCGCGGGTGTACATGCATCACCGGCAGTTACGCAGCGACACGCGCGTGCGCGCGTTTAAAAATAGCGCGGCGAGCGTGGGAGAGAAAAATGAAAAGTATGCGCACGAGCGCTCGGCCGAATATAATGCCGCGGCATGAGGGTGCTGCTGTGGAAGAGAAAAGCGCCGCGTTTTGCGTAATAGCGCGCGATTTGCGATGTACGTTGCCTGCGCTTAGTGTGTAAAGGGAGTCTGTGTTTTTCAAGGAGAAATGGCGGTGGGTTGGATGGGGTATGGAGATCTCGATGACGAGGGTGATGGTAAAGTGGAGGTTGTAATTTTAGGACGTAGGTGTAGGATGATTTAATCTATTCAATGATGATGTCGTATACTTTCACTCAACGTTATAAGCACGTAATTTAAATATCTTGTATTCTTTAAAATATTTTCTTTACCAATTTTTTAACGCAAAAGTCTTTTTATTAAATTAAACATAAATCTGACTAAAAAGATCACGTATTTACGTAGAGTTATAAGTCTGTAAAGTTGGAATTTACAGACTTGAGTTATAGTAACACTAATGTACACGATTAAAGCCAAACAGCCGTAACGCAGCTGCTTTATTGCCGTAAACATCCATCTGACCCAAATTCAATACCTTCGTATATATATTTTCTAATAATTACCGCCGAAGTAACCATTTACATTTCAGCCCGTCTCGCTTTGAAGTCTCTTACGGGCAAGAAAAAGATATGTGTTCAAAGATGAACATCATCAAGCTGCCTAAATATACACGAGCGCTCTTTTATCCTTCCGTAAATAAACAGAATTCCGCGGAACACGGCCGTGCTCTGCAGTTGATAAACAGTTACGAGCTTGCAGAAGCCTGCGATGCTTCTTTCATACTCGCATTCTTTCACACACGCAACCACCCCAGCAGTGTCTTCTATTATTACATTAAGGGGATGTGCAACCCATATTAATAACAATAAACCCTCTTTATAACAGAAAAAAATGAATCAAAATAAAAAAAACAATTCCGCGAACCCCTCGCCCATCAAACCGCACACCACACCACACACACACAGCCCGCATTAAAAGTCCTCCCACAGCGAATCCGCATTATCTCCAGAGATTTATCGCAATTAGCCGCGATCCGCGAGCGACTGGAATCGCAAAAATTCATTATTTTCCCGGTTGCATAAATTACTTTTGCCCGAAGCCGCCAGGCAAAAAGAGCCGGCCGCGGTCGCCGCTGATTTATTTATCATACGCGAGAGGAGGGGGAGGAGGCATATCGAGCCGAAAATTATCCAATGAATTGTTCATTATTCGAGCGCCGACTCATAATATAACGCGCTATCGCCCGAGAGCCAATTCGATAAACGCGCGCCTGAGCACACACACACATATATACTTTATTCTCCGCGGGTATCGCAATTCCAGCGGGCCGGATTATATACTTCCGATAATTGCGCAAACAAATCTCCGCGGCGGCGCGCCCTTGCGTACGTACAAGCGCCTCTGCAGCCTGGCGTTTAGATAACCGCTGCTGTATAGTTTCTCCGTCTCTCTCTCTCTTATAGTCTGGAGAAATGTGAGTGCGTGTTTGTGTTGTGGGGAATGACCGCGTGGAATTATTATTTTCATGTGTGGTAATTGAAGCCGTAAATTTAACATTAATTATTCATTCAAATTTTTATTTTATGAGAAGTACGTCCCTGGTAGAAAATAAGCTAACGAAAATGGCTGGTAAAGCAATTGTACGGTAATTTTTTTAGCCATGAACATTTACAACAAGTGTAAACCAACGGTCAACCAACGGTTTGAAAAAAGAATAAATATAACATTTCGAAAACAAAAGAAGTGTCATTTATATAAAAATTTTTACAAAAATATTTTTAACCTCAAAATGTTTAAACTCTTATTATGTGTAAAACATTCATTTACCATAAAAAATTTTTTTTTCACACTGTCGGTATAGCATTATTAGTGAATTTGATTATTTTTATTGTATACCAAATGAATAATTCATTGTTTTAGTAATTTTGAAAATTAAGAATCTGTAGGCCAACGGCTCATCAACTCAGTACATATAAATTTATAGAATTTTTAAACCAACGATTGGTTCAACTGTTGGCTAAGCGAACCATCATTTTGTGACGAAATTAGTAGCATTTTAAAGCAAGAGTTGTTTAAACCGTTAGCGAACTCGTTCTGATTTCGCCAACCGATTGTAAACTATTGATTAATGTTTCTACCAGGGTAATTTTTTTGTAAAATAATGGTTTTTAGATAATTAAATATTTAATTCCTCGCTGATATAATAGCAAATATTAATATATAAGGATTAGCATAACACTAATCTTCATTTTCTCTAACTGAACGTGCAATTGCTACAAACGATAATAATCAATTACCGATACAACATTATAAAATTACGTCCGCAGTACGTTGCAAACTCCACGTTCACAAGGCTACCTGCACTATTCCCCTCGCATTCTTTCGCACTAAAAACCGCACTAACCATCGCGCGCATTCAACTTAATTACAATCCGCTCGCTATACGCGCGTTCATCTACGCACATGCGTATTCCCCGAGCGAGAGAGACGAGCTAGCGCGAGGATTTTGTCGCGACGCGTGTATATATATCTCGGCAGGATAGTCGAGAGGAACTGTGTATTAGCTCGGGCTAATTAAACGTTCCTTCTCGGAACGCCCCCGGCTCCTTTCGCAGACTGTCACACGATCGTGTGGTTAATTGATCGCGATAATGATGCAGTCGCTCACTCGCGCGCGCGCCTCCCCTTTCCGATATTGATATTGCGACTTTACATAAAAATGATACGCAATTTATTTACTCTCAGATTGATAAGATATTATATTTGCACTATAATCATCCGGAAGTATTATTTTCCCGCTATAAAACACAAAAGACTCATCTTCCTGCACTTCGCCAGCGTCATTATACATCCTCCATCCCATTCCGCTGTTCAAATAGTAGTATATAGTGTCATCTCTATACGGCCTTGCGTCATAATTCCCCTAATACCCCGAAAAAATCGCTTCATTCACTCTCTTCCGCGGCTTATAAACTCCGAAAATAAATCACGACGTGAAAAAACCGCGCCACCAATACACCACCACCGCCAGCGCACCGCGAATCGATTCCTCTTTATTTATATCCCTCAGTTTCTCTCTCTATCTCCATTTTCATTATTGTTTTCCCCTATACACACTCGCCCCGCCACAATCTATTTAATAGTTCAGAACGCGCGGAGCAGAAAAAAAGAGCGAGCGCGCTATTCGAGAGGCACTCTTATACTCCTAGTAATATTGTAAGCGGTAATTTTACTAATGGCTCGCGCGCGATCCTCTCCTGGTTTCTATCTCCCTCCGCCGCGCGAGCACAGCGACTATAAAGCCGGTTGTAGTAGCAGCGTCGATTCTCCGGATGACTTTCGATGTTAATTGCCAATCGAACGCGGGCGCTGCGTTGTATTGAAATGCCGTTGTATGTGTGCATGAGCGCCGGCCCCCCCGGTTTTTTTTTCGCCGGGACGTAAGTGATACCGAGAACGCGCGGCGCTCGAGTGGCAATTGAAACTGCGCGTTTAATTGTCTTGGGCTTTTTATTCGAATGATAGGGCGCGAGTGGTTTTGAAAAGTCGGAATTAAAGTCAAATGGCTAACGATGGTAACAATAAAACTGCAGGAGATTAAATAAAGTGCGGTTGTTTTGAGCTTTATTTGTTGGTACTTTTACTTTGATTAATTTTACTTTTTGTACACGAAAAAATGAAAAACTTGCGTTTCGGTACTGACTTGTTTGTAAATAATATTACAATAATATCGGATATAATTAAGGTTTTAAAATTATATGTAATTTGAAAAATTATGTTAATTTTCATTCTCTTAATCTCGGTTTAATTAAATGTCATAAGTAGAAGAGCATATTAATTTTAAAAGCAAACAGTAACGTACCGAGAAATCAGAAAGCGCTTGCATATACGACATCATATAATTATAATTAGAGGAGGATGCCATCGCATCGCCTTAATCTCACGATTACATTGCACGCACATTTTGACGCGTGACTTACGGGCATTATTTCACTCCTGAGCGTCATACCTTCCATTTAACCGAATTACTTAACTGATTGACGAAAATTCTAAACAAGGAAACTTATTAATTCTACCCGTAATCTGCTTTTTCACACCATTAAATTAACGTGTTAATCCATTAACGAGTCACACACAGCACTAACTCACCGTTGTCGCCTTCCATTACGCTAAACAAAAAAATCAACGAATCAATTCGCATTTTCAATAATTAAAACGCAGCTAACCAGCCGTTTCATTAGCAAAAAAAAAAACGTCATCGACGTGTATTACCACTGCGAATGCCCTGATAATCTCCCTCGTTCTCTCGAATAAGCGGGAAAATTTTTCGAAATAGCAGCAGCGGTAACAGCGGCTCATGTCAATTATAAAAGAATCAGCAAGGGGAAATAAAAAGAGAGAGAGAGAGCTGGACTTATTACGCGATCGATTTATTGCAGTTTTAGCCGCTCTCACTCGCTGTGCGCGCGCTCAAATGCTCCAAAGTGTTGTGTGAAATTGACCAGATGGCCCTTAATGAGGCTCGGGGCTTTCAGCCCGATGATGACGCATTACGTGGAGTCATTAATTTCGACTTTAAAAAAGATAAAAAAAAATACATAACCCAGACTCGGGAGTTTTAATGCACGTAGGAGGCTATTTTTTTACCAACATTTGCGTTTAATTGAGTTTTCGGGGGACGAGGTACTTTTATCTGCGTGGGGAGCGGGGGATTGGAGAGTGGCCAATTTTTTTAATGATGCATTTCGCGTAATTGAAAAGTTTTATCGGCGCGATTCGATGCTCTTTGTAAATGGCCAGGGTTTTTCGGCATTAATGAGGACATTCGTGATACATTTTTCTCCGTTTAATTTGCTGATTGAAGTGTAATACCCGTTTCCAAAACGAACATAAAAAATATCCAAATAATTAAAATTAGTCATCTAACAATACTACACCATTCACTCGTTCGCCACACGTATTCTTTAATCAACTAATACTTGTAATTGATAGTCTCAATCCAATTTTTCAGCCCTATACACACGTTTAAGATATTCATATACCGGGCGGTTCCACTTATATATTCCTTGACGATTGCAGTGCACTCCCTGATTACTCGGCTCGCAAGAGAATAATTGCAAAAACTCGGGGCTCGCGTGAACCTCGCCAGCTTTTTATTAATATCGAAAGCGTATCGTGTGAGCGCGTTTACAGCGATAGGCAAACAGCTCGACTTTATTAGCGGACGCGCGCGTGAGCGGCCATTAGCCTGATGATTTTACGAAGGAATTAGAAGCCCTTGGGAAACTATTACACGTTATTACTCTCTGGCCAGGTTCGTTACACTCTCCATACCGCGCTGCGGGTATATACTATATAGCCTTCGTGTGGACGCGCGCGTGCGCCGATGTGCAGCTAATTTGTTTGACCGATCGGCATTGTTGGTCGATAGGTTGTTCGAAATTTTGGACTGCGCGTGGTTTGCTAACGGCAGATTTGTAATCATGTAGTTGGAAAAACTCAGAGTAGACCGAAGTTATTTTAATTCTGTGGAGAAAGCTCAAGATAATGATAGTTTGGAACTTTACACTGAGAAAGAAGTTTCAAAAAAATTACTATACTGTCTCATAGTGCTACCACAGACTGTAAAGACTCGAAAAATTACCATACTTTACAGTGAATTTTACAATACAGTATAGTATATTTTCCTATATATTTCTAGCAAAATGTCTCATAAAGTATGATAATCTTTTGGGGTTTCACAGCCTGTGGTGGCTTTACAAGACAGTATGGTAATTGTTACAAAACTATTATAATAATTTTTACTAACCTTTTCTCTCAGTGTATAGAATCAGATTCAGGAATATTACATTAGCCAAAAAAATGCATATCAAGTGTCTCGCAGACCTCTTAAAATTGATGAAGTTATCAACAAATTAAATATTGTCATTCTAATAGTTAAAAAATTAAATCAACATTTCTGTACTGTATAATAAACACATGTTTCTAGTGTACGCGCACAAACAACACGTATTTATTATTTCGTGCCACCGAAGTATAATCCTGAAAATTGCATCTCTCCTTGTAATCGCATAATGTAACACCACGTACAGCAATAAACTACGAGCATGCGGCTTCTTAAGTACAAAAACAGTTAAGACTAAATCCGAAGGAAACCTTACGACCACAAGTTTCTTGGAATTTTGTCTGGCACACTGCAATGCCAGACACTCGCTTTATCTAATTACCCTGAAGCACTCTCCACTTACCACTAACAAATACCACTTATGAAATAATAATAACTACGCAGCTGTCCCATAATTAATCAACTCTCCTTATCACATGAAAAACAAGTATACCCCATACTAAAGAAAACCATCTAGCGATCGACAGCTCGACCGAATTACCAAATCACCTCACTCCAACTCCTCCGTGCCATTCTCGCCGTTTAATCTCTCACCTCCCATCTCTCTCGCCCGCAGCGCCGGACTCTACCCCCGACAAAAGACCCTTGCAGATATCACTCCCAATCGATTCATCCGTCCCCGGGAGAGAGAGAGAGCGAGAGGATATCCTGCACCTCTACACGTATAGCTACAGACGAAAAGAAAGCCAGACTCGACAATGCGGGCGAGAAACTCACTGCGGCGATCATCAATTTTCCGAGTAGCCGGCGAGTTATTTGAATGAACTGTGTCGCTGTCGCCGGACGGATAGGAGCGGGAGGAGAGCGCAGTTACTGATTTAACGCGGGACAATTGAATCCAATTACAACCGCCGCGTCGGCAGCAGCAGCCCTGCTGCAGTGGCTCTCAAATGTCGGAGCTAGCGCGCGGTGCAGAGGTGCTGTTCCTTATACCCGCGGGGGGCGGACGATGATGGTCGGCCTTTTTGGCCCCGCGCGCAATCTTTTAATCAGTTCGGAAGTTTGATGGAGTTTGCCGGGATTACTTGACTGCGCTGAATTGAGCGCGCTTCGTTCGTTCTCTCTTTTTTTTTTTTTTTGGTTGGTCGGTAATGAGAATGAGAATGCGTGTTTTGAATCGAGGCTGCCGGATGATGGGATTCCCGGCATTGTAGTTGATAATTTAGGTTTAAGGGGTGCGCGATTGTCTGGTTTTGATTGATTGAGTGAGATTCGTGTAACGACAATTTTGGGTTGTTCCTAACTCAATTAAGTTCTCTTTCGTAACAGAACTTTTTACCGAGGATTCGAAAATTGTATAGTTGTGTTGAAAATATATCGTATGCATTACATTTTCGACAAATACGAATTCCCTCCCAAAACAATCGGCATTTGAAAACCCTCTCTACGCACACACACCCATCTGCCAGCACTCTCCGAAAAATTCAGACACTCTCTTGCACAACCCTTTCTTTTGAGAGAGAGAGAGAGAGAGAGAGAGAGAGAAAAACGCTCTCCTGTCGTCCCAATCAAAGTAACAAGCTTGCACAACTGCCGGCTTTTAAGTAACCGCAATCCCATTTTCGAAAAGGAAACTCGCGGAAATTGCGCTACTCCGCGCTCTAGAGAGAGAGACCATAGCCCTTACCCTCTCCTCCGTCCGCCCGTCGTGTCGAAATTCGCTCGCCTCCGAGAGAGAGACTTGGTTATATACCCCCGCCGATTGCGCTTCTCGATTGCATCTTGCTCGCTGCTGCGTTTCTCCCCTTCCACTCACTCTCTCCCCTCTCTCTCCGTCTTTCTGTTTCTAGAATGTAGGTAGCTAGCTAGCTCTCTCGTATCGTTTACAGTAAGTACTATCAATTTTGTCAATTAACATGGCGCTGCAACGGTCGAGGGTGAGCGCACCGTGCAAATTGAATTCGCGAAGAGGCTTTCTTCCGACTGTTTTTGACGATTTGTTCTGATGCTGCGCTTGGAAGTTGAATGTGTCTTTATTGCTCTCGATTTATGACTATTTGTTACACGCGTGTAATTTAAATTTTTCGCCAAGTTCAACAATGCAGCTCGCATAATTTCATTCGAGTCGATAAATGACTCGATATAACGAATAAAATTCGTTGCGTAACAGATATTACGAGTATTTCACAGTCGATTACCGATCTGAACGTGTGTAGTCTCTCGATCGAGGCTAAAAAAAAAGCAAAAGAAGATATTATGTAACTATACGCAAAATCCATTCGTTCGATATCAATTTTACACGGGCGCTCCGTAATATTGCTCCCGCAACATATTGCATTTAATATTTTAACTTATACATTCACGTTCGATTTATAAAATGAAATTTAATACAATTCTTGGTATTGAATACAAAGGTATTCTTATATTACTGTGGAAGAAAATTTTAAAATATATTATTTTTCGTTGAAAAAAAATTGCGTACACGTGCGATTTATTAAATTTTGAAACCATTTTTAAAAACAATAATATAACACAAAAGCTTCCTTTAACCAACCCCGGTTCTCAAAAACTTGGCGAAAATTGTAGGTCACTCCGCCGCCATCATCTCTGATAAATTAATCAAAACCTCCTCAGCGGCGCGGGGCGTGCGGCATTAACGACGCTCATGACCCCGGCGCTGCCCGGCGTAATCCGCCGGCGTCTCGGCGGCCGTTCGTTAGGGGCCGCATTGTCCGCTAACTAAGTACAGCGTGCTGTGTAGCAGCGGATCTCTCTCTCTCTCGATTTCTGGCGGTGGGAGGAGGGCCGCGCGCCGCTCGTCCGCGTTCGATTGCGCGCGAGGGGATGGGTGATGCGGCAGCGGTGGATCGCGAGACGGAGGGGCCCTGTGTCTTGTACGTTTTGATGTTGGAGAGGCCCTGCTGGAAATCGTCGATTTTTTGCCCATTTATGAAACGATTTTTCTCCCATTTTCTAGCCATTTAATGGCGAGTTGATCGAAATCGCTAGAAAATGGCTAGAAAATGGGAGAAAAATCGTTTCACAAATGGGAGAAAAATGGATGATTTCTACCTGGGGGTTGGTAGTGCTATTGAGAAAGTATGAATCGTTTTGGAATGATTTATCAATCAAAATTCAGCAACTTTTTGAAGTGGTGATATTCATGATTATGAAGTTATGTAAACAAATTTGGAACGAAATTCTCTTTACTTGAGGTTTGGTCAATTTCGTGCTGCGGTTAACAATTATTGATTCTTAATTTTACGATAAAAGATTAATTAACACAGGAGTTTGAAAATATAAAAATTTTAAAAATAAATTCAACGTATAAGTAGAAAACTTCCCTGATGGAAAATTAAGCATATTTTATATAGCTAACGTATTAATTAAATGGAAGCATTTTTAGCAAAAATCATAATACAAAAGTAATATAATTCATCTAAAAATTCCACTATTACTTAAAATACATATTTTATGAAGTGTCAATGCCATCATTTATTTCGGATTGGTACATAATTATGAAATACAAGTAATGTTCGTTTATAGCCATCATAAAGTTAACTGAAAAATAGCTAGCTTCTGGTTAACATTTCTACCGGGTTCGATTCTCTCAAACATCGTTCAAATCTATCTCAATTCTTATACAGAATTGATAATTTGTAAGAGCTATCACATACATCCTTATTTACTCATTAATATGAAAACTGTCACATCAATTTGCATTTGCTTAATCAACAACTAGAAAACACATTTCCATACTACAAAATGAATCGATTAAAAAATCTAATAATCAACAACGACGATAAGCAGCGCCTGTGTAACAAAACTCAAATTCCCTGAGAAAAGGAATAAAACTCTATTGTTTTCTCGCCCGCGTAGCGTATAAAAGTTAACTCGCGCCAGCACGTGACACTTTCGTCTCGGCACACGACAAACGAAATCCACTCGAATGGCGCGACGAAATTTCACGAAACGAAGCGAGAGCTCACCGAATGATTGAATCCGGTCCCCCGCGTCGCGTCCGATTTTTCGCCGTTCACCCTCGCAATCGCTTAAAAGCTCTGTTTTTCCACTTCTCTCTCACACATACACACATATATATATATGTGCCCTTTTATTGGATCGAGAATAAATTACGCGCTAGATCGAGAAAGATCGTCCGAGGCTTCGCTGTAAACTGCGAGATAATTTGCGCCGGGGCTTAATTAATCCCGCCGAGCCGTCTTTTTTTCCGGATAAATTAACTCACGGCGAATTAAACCTCGAGGCTGGGAAGTCGGGAGTATATAGTGGACGCAGACTGACAAAATAGTTACTTTAGATACGTGCTTCAATCGTGCATTATTAATTTGTGAAAGATTCGACGTTGAGGCGATATGGTGTTTCTTTCAGGTATGAAAATGGCAAATATATCATTAATATTGCGGTATATTTTTCGATTTTCAGTTTGTTCCTAAATGAAAATAAATTTCTCTTGTTATGAATTATTAAGCTTTTTAATTAATATATTTGAAAGTCTCCATTCAATTTATGTGTTGGAAAAAATGTTACCATGGAGTCATGGACAATCTTTATCAAATACATGCGGATGTAAATTGTTATTTACACCAAGACCAACAAAATTGATAAATTTAAATAACAATGAGAGCATTCAAATTTACAACATTTATTATCATCAAAATTCAGCACACTCCAATAAAAAATATCCATTTACAATATTCACATAATCCCATATCGAATCATCATACTCTCCCACTAATATTCTCCAAAATTTCAGTTCACCCATCATCATACCACACTCGTGCACTTTCGACCCACCGAAATCCATCGCCGAGCGCGCCCCAAAAAATCGTCGGAAAATCCGCAGCAGCACCGCTCCGTTATTCGGAGCGCGAGGGGCACGGCACTGCGGCCGCTCTCTCTCTCTCTCTCTCTCTCTCTCTCTCTCTCGCAGACAGGAACAAGTGTCAATCAGCGAAGGCTCGCCGTATTCAGCGCAATCAGGAGCAGCGGCCCGAGAGCGGGTTGAATGCGCCGATCGCGAGAGAGAGGGAGAGAGAGCGTACACGCGTGGCAATCCCTTACGTGTGCAAGCCCTGGTGCCCGCGGTCGGCTCGTTCTAGTTCGCTCTTCTCTCTCTCTCTCTTTTTCGAAGTTGATTTTGCACGAGTGGTAGGGGGAAGGAGTGGAGTTGGAATTTTGGTACAGGATGGATTTGTTTTTAAAGGTAGTAGGGGAATTTGGTCTCGGTTTTTGGTAGATTTTTTATGGTTTTTATAATGAGCAGGTGGTAGGATAGAAGACAAAAATTTTATTTTTTCTTTTAGATTTAAAAAAAAAGTTGAAATATTTTTATTTTCCACTCTTAAAACGGATGTTGTGAAGCATTTAAATATTTATGTGATTGGTCTGTATGAAATAGGCGCGAGGATCCGCTAGATTTGAATTTTGAAACTCAAGTATTTAGATCTACTAAATAATTAAAATAGAATAAAAATGTTTGATTTTTTGCTTAAAAAATGTATCTAATTATCTTATTATTTAAACTAATTAAAACTTAATCACAGCGAAAAAGAGCGCACAGAACCGCAAGTACAAAATAGCACGCGCGAAGTGAATTTAAATTTTGCTCGTTTTATTAAAACTTCATATTATGAAGCACGTCTAATTATATTTTTATATAAGAAGCTGATTTTGTTGTGTAATCAGTAGATTTTCATTATTCGAAACAAAATATGGACTTTCTCATTATTAAAACACCTAAATACGACTGTCTCCACTCATCCCACACAACAACCACACAATTTTTTTTAAACTACATCAAGACCGAATTCCCTCACAAAACTTCAGCCAACATACTCATCCGAAACCCTAACGAGGAGGCAGCAACTTTCGCGAATCCACCAAAACTGAACTACTCGTTTTCACTCATCCGCCGTTTCTCCTTCATTATGCCAACAACTACTACTCCGGCGGTGCGCGTCGCAAAAAGAGCATCTCCAATCGGCATAACGAACCGGGCCCCATAAACAGCAGCACGCTCACTCGCAATCTCGCGGCTATATACGCGCGTCGCGGTCAATTTGAATCTTTCTCTCTCTCTTCCCCCTCGAAATTACTTCCTCCTCGCAGAGGAGAAGAAGACGCGCGGAGCGTATACAGTCCGGTTAGCGCTTGATTTTTGAATCGTTGAAACGGCGCGCTTTGCATTTTAACGACGATTTCATTGTTCTATATGAAGCCGAGAGGTGATGTGTATGCAGTCCCGGGGCCCGGAATATGCGGGCTTGACTAATCCGCGCGACGGGTTTCTGACGCGCGGAACGTAGCGTTTGCCGCTGAGAAATCGCCGTTCGGGAATGTGTATGTGTACGGGCGATGGGTGCATTGTGCGGCGACGGTGATTATTTAGATTCGGAGATACGGTCTGGTAATTTTCGTTTCGAGGGACGCGGTAAGTAGGGCTTGAGGAATTGGTTTTGTTGTGACAAAAGAATCGAGAAATGTAAGAAAAAACTTGAGTAAAGAATTAAATGAGTAGACAAAGTAGGAGGTAAACGATTTAAATCAAAAGTTACAATCTTTTGACATTTCCACTGTAACTGTGTAAGGGAGGATACTTTTAATTGTTATTTTAATTTAATTACAATAAATTTATAAATGCGTTTGAAACCGTTTAATAAAGAGAAAATGTTCTGTTTTTTTTATAAGGTAAAGGTGCTCATTATTTAACGCTTTTTCACTAGTCTTTTATGAAATTTTTGTGATAGCCACTAGGTCTATCCTTGTAGAATTATATATGACTTGAAAAATTTAAATACACAACCAATAAATAATTATATCAACAAAAGTAGGCAAGGCTGATATGCTTGTATTATTAAAAAGCATTTTAATATTTGTCCCAGTCTTTAATAATTGATGTCCCTATTATGAAAGAGATAAAAAAAGTACCATAATTGATATTTTCATTTCGCTTTCGATGCAAAATTCTGTACTCGTACGTAGAAAGACGCTTATGGTTCCAATTCCATGAAAACAATAAAGAATATATTGTTTAGTTGAAGAATATATGAATCATTATTAGTCGAATATCAATAATCTACAATATCCCGATCTATACCACGCATATATTTCGATTTAAAATATATTTACCTGTTATATTGTTAAAAATATTTTAAGTAAATATTGTGTACTTCTTTTATATTCATCCAAATAAAAAAATGACCAGTATTTATCACTTACACACAATATAAGTCGATTCCAGTATCTCACACATCACTCTACAGGGTGAAATACGATTTGTAGGTTATGTTTGTGTACAAATAATTTTTATATTTATTTGAATTATAAGTATGAATGATTCAAATATGTAAAGAAAGCAGTATTTAACTTAATTGTATAACAAAATAAACACGAAATAAGTACTTATATTCTTAAAAGAAGACATTTTCGAATGTTTCATAATAGGGGCACATAGTTATTTCATGTACCCATTTATTTGTGTATGATTTGAATTCTTGATACAGGAACTGACCTGTAAACTATTTTGCATTTCGAAAAATTGTTAAAACATTAAAAAATTGTTGAAAACCGTCAACCGTAAAAACCAACTGTTACGACTCCAGTAGCTGTATTTTACATGAGTTTTGAAACGGCATCTTTAAAATATTTTTTTCGTATTTTGTGGAATCAAATATAATACTTTCTATATACTGGTACACAGTAGATAAAGCGTAGAAAACCAGAAAATTTTTATATTTAAGTAAACGATTAACTATTAATTCTAATATTTAGTTTTACAAAACTTTCCTAATAGGTACCACATTTTTAAAGCCTTCACTAATCGGTACCTTTACCTTACCGGTATTATAGAACAAAAAAAAAATAATAATTCACAATTAGTTTCTCCATAAATATAACGAAAATTTAAACTTTAACATTTTGAAAATAATACAAATCATACATATGACTACTTGAAACATTTTAAAAAATCTTATGAAAGAGTTCTATTATTTTCGAACTATTTTTTTTCTCCATTCCACTGATAAATAGAGCACAAATAAACCAAATGAGTTTTCAATTCAGAAAAATCATAACAACCGTCATTTGTTGATTCCTTTAATTAATTTTTAATAACAAAATTTATAATTTTTGAAAAAATTTATTGCATAATTATAATTAAATTCATTTATGAATATTAAAAATTGTTAATTTTTAAATTTATTTATTTATTTATTATTTATTTATATCTAATTTATATAAATTTTGAGCTGATAAATAAAGTTATCATTTGAAATAGAAGTAAAATATCTATATTTTATAATAAAACAAATAGCTATCACGGTTGTTTTGTTATTAACAAAAACGTGTTTTTTTTATATTTCATAATTCATATTTTTTAAGAAAAAAAAAATTTATAGCTATCATTGTTCTTTTGTTATTAACAAAAACGTGTTTTTTTAAAAAAGTTCATAACTCACAAATAAATTATAATAATGCAGAATATAATGCATTCATAATGCATAATTCATAATTATAATAGATTATAATATAATAGATATAATTTTTAAACATTTTAATTCATTTTGTTACACATCATTTGAGTTATGAGTTTTTAAAAAAAAAGCACATTTTTGTTTTTGATGATAACTAAAGAACCGTGATAGATAGAAAATTAATTTTTTTTTAGAAAATATAGGTATTTTAATTCTCTTTCGAATGCCACCCACCCCATTCAGATACATAGAGCCGTTCTCGAGAAATTACGATTTTAAAAAAATGTAAAAAAGTTTTTAACCTCAAATATCTCTGAAATTTATTGACCAATCATTTTGCCCAAAGAACTCGACCGAGAACTATAAAAAATCTACCTCTAAAAGGAATTTTGAAGCCATTAACTCAATTTTACTCTTGTAATCGTTGGACATACAAAACTGATTTTTTTCATTTTTCAATTTTTTCAATTTTTTACTCAAAATCTAGCCTACATAATGTATTCAAATTTTAACAGATTATAGCTATTTATATTCTGTATTATCATGATTTTTCTCAAAGAAATTGACCGTTAAGTTTAGGAGTTATAAGCTTCTAAAAAAAAACACGTTTTTGTTAATAACAAAAGAACCGTGATAGCTAGAAACTTTTTTTTTTAGAAAATATAGGTATTTTAATTCTCTTTCGAACGCTATCCATCAGATTCGAATAACTCGATCCTATCATTAAAAAAAATAAAAAAACGGTTTTGAGAAAATCGAAAATTTGAAAAAAAAAACAAAAACGTATCGCTCCAATCAAAAAACGGATTTTTGACCCGCCATCACGCAAAAAAAACAAAAAAAAAATGAGACCTGTCCGGTCCAAATCGACCGAGTAGAAGCTGAGATCCAGGCACACACACACACACACACACACACACACACACACACACACACATCCATACAGACATTTTTCAAAAACCATGTATTTTGATTCCTAACACCTCGGAACACAATTATAACATGTTTTTACAACAACTCAAAAATTTACTATCACAAAGCTTCCTCTAGGAGGAAGCAAAAATTGATCACATTTCTTAACTAGAAAATGACTCGCCAGACTCGAAATGGCGAAAAAATGTAGACAGTTTTTTCATGCAATTGAAACATAAGCTAGTTTTCAGCTAATTTTAAACTAATGTAACTGGCAAAGATATGACGCCAACACGACATCTTTAATATTAAGAAAAAAAAACCAGTAATAGGTCATTTATTATGGCGACAATGAGAGAAACAAAATCAGATGGAGAAAAATTAATGTTTTTATAAATATCTTCTGAAACAGTGTATAAACAAAATTTTTTACCACTATTTATTGTTAACGTCGTGATAAACCATCTGTTGCAGGTAAATATTTTTAAGTAAAAGAGCAAATCACTACAGAAGTTTATAAATTTTGAGGTTTTATGGTCATTCCATTAAATGGGAGAGGATGATCGCAAAAAGCGTTTCATCGCGATCTAGAAACTAGCCATTTTTCAGGGCCATTTACTGACTTTTTGCCCATTTTCAATAGAATCATTTCTAACAGCGCATATATTCTCTTTTTACCTTCCTTCTTCATTTACTGAAGTTCTAAGACTTTCAGTCACCAAATCACCCAAGCATTCACATAGAGCCAAGTATACTTAAACCACAAGACACTCAATTCCCACTAAATAAAAAAAAATCTATGTTCCTACTTTCTTCGCACACCCAAACGCACATCTTTCAGCACCAACCGCCCAGCCTTTCTTTCCACTCTACACTCCAAAACTCTCCCTCCATTCCTTCACCTCGCCGTCCCACTACACTTCGCGCACGTTTCCTCGCGTTATCCGGCTATGTAAATAAGCGTCGGCTCGCTCGCGCCCGGAAATTGGTCTTTGAGAGCCCGCGCGCATGTGTACGTGTGTATGTGCGGGCAGCTAATGCGGGACCGCGCGTTGAAATAATAAGGACTGGTGCGGCGCGCTATCTGCGCCGCGGCTCTTCCTGATGCGAGAGCCGAGCGAGAGAAGGAAATTTGAGGTTCACCGCGGTGCGAGCACAGTTGCGGGCCCGATTACTACGGGAGATATCGGTCGCCCGTGTATAATATATATATGTCAGCTGCGTGTGGATGGAATTGGTGGCTGAATTGGTGTTGAGTTTTTCGCGACAGGCGTTGAAGAATTTGGGACAGTAGGAGACGTTAGTGGAGAGACGAGGCGTGACGTTGATTTTTTTTTTTTGTGGAAAGCATTTTAGTTATGGTTTTGCATGTATAAAGCAGTTATGGAAATTATTGTTCATCTATGTCTTATACTTTAACGGCAATCATTTTTGTTGTATTTCAATTTCATGTTTCTGTAGTCTTCACGTGAATGAAGCTTTTAGTTTTGTTTCCAACTCAGTTTTGTGAATTCTGTAGACGTTATATATAGTAAAAAAGCTTTTCACTTCTAAAAACAAATACTATAAATCTTAAATTGAAACCCGCAAGAGCATCGTTAAATTTCTATTTACATATGTGCTCATCGAGCACAGTTATTCAAATTTATATAGTATTGCTTACCTTGTTAGTTTCTTTTCACATTTCTGCGCGTTTACAATAATTATAAAATAACTCACAATGGCAATACATACTCTCTAAATATTAATAAATGAAAAGTAGCTAACTGGTGCAAATAAGCGAAAAAAAAATCGACTAATTTTGTAGTGAATTCGCTTATTGCGCAGAGAAAATTTTATTCCACTGCTTCAATAAGTGAATATTCATTAAAGTATCCTGGTAGAAATCTTAACCAGAATGGTTACCCTTTATGGCTAAAAACGAACATTGCTTGTATTTCATAATTATGTACCAATCCTAAATAAATTATGGCATTTACACTTCATAAAATATGTAAGTAATAGTAGAACTTTTAGATGACTTATATTATTTTTGCATTATGATTTTTGCTAAAAATTCTTCCATTTAATTAACACCTTAGCTATAAAACATGATCAATTTTCTACCAGGGTATTAGTAGATTTTTTTTATATTCGCACCGGTGAGCAACTTTTCACTTATTCATATTTAGAAAGCAAATATCTTATAAATGCTAAACTAAAACTATCAAAGAAAATAACTTAAATAAAGTATGTACACTCACCACCACAGTCTCCTTCCAATCCTCAGCGACGCGACCGCAGCAACTGCATCGCCTGCGAACCCAGAAAAAAACCACACCTCATGAAAATCACCTCCTATATATACCGCTCTTCTTTTTCTTTCTATACAAAAGCAAAAAGCAACAAAAAAAAAATAAAATGAAGGCACCGAGGCGAGCCTATTAGTTAAAGCGCGAGAGCCGCTTATTATCACCTTTCCGGTTAAGGACTGCACTTAACGAGGCTCCCGCGCAATCGCTTATCAGCCGCGCGCTCGCGCTCGTTTGTTCACTGGAAAAAAGGAAGCGAAAAGGGGGCTTTTCTCCATGTGTGGGTTTTGCGAGGCGCCCGCATGCGACGTTCGATAAGCGCGTCGGCGTCTAGTCTGTGCGCGTCTCGTTACTTGTTTATTTAATGAGGAAAATTTAAGTGGTTATTTAAGAGGTTAAATGTTTTGTAAAGAATGGATATATCGTATTAGAAATGTATTTATGGTAATAGGTAGATAATTCACTTGAATAACTCATGTCGTTCATGAAATTTTCTTTGATTGCCGACTCTCCTTGAGAGAGACTATCCAGATAATTTCGTTTGATTTTTTACGACTAAATAGTACGTTTTAGATGTTAAAAAAAGTAGAACGTAAATTTTAAGCGAAAATTAACTTGTTATCTTTTACAAGATTTTATAATCTAGCTTGTAAGAAAATAATATCTACTTTAAATGTACTGCAAGTTTCTGTTTATTTCTTATTGTTTAGTTTATTTTTCACTTTTTTAAAAATTTTGCTAATAAACAGATCTATAAAAATGCGAGAAAAATTCATAATTAACTATATTACGATAATACGCGTAAACCCTCGCTTCGTACAATAAACAAATTTGTTTCGTACGAATCCGTAGATTAAATTTTATCGTCCAATTTTTCTCATTTTATTGGCGTGTTTTCATTGAGAAACCATGCCTTCGCACGCCGAATCGAAAAAAAATTTCATACGCACACACGATTATTGTTATGCGAGCATATAGTCGTCGTAGTTGCGCATGAAAACATCTCGTTGTTTTCCGGCTTGGATGTTTTTCGCGCGTAGATAGAGAAGCGATTAATGTAAACTTTATCTACGCAAATATATTTTTTCGTCAATACCTACTATATGCAACAGAGTACGGGATGTTTAGGTATTGTAAATGTAAGTAAAGCCAAGTATACTACATATACAAAATATTTTAATATAGCTGTATGTATGAATTAAGAATAACATTTTATTAATTAATTTCGAATTTCCTTATCTTCATTAATACTTCTTCATACAATTTTATTACATACGCTGAATGAAAGAACTATTCAATAAGAATGTTCAAAATTAATTGACGCATTTCGACCATCCATCATGATACTCCGCCAATTCAATTACCGAAAATTACCATAAAAATCATAAAGATCGTTCAACCGCAAGACAGAGCATATTTGAATCTCCCGCAATTCCATCTCGCCCGGCGCGCAATCTCTCTCCCTCTCTCTCTCTCTCTTTCCTCTCCTCTCCCGAGACGCTCGGGCGAAAGAGAAACACGCCGCTCACAAGCGAAAGAGAGAGAGGTAGAGCGAGACAGCGAGACGAGCTGGCATTTCGCAATCTCCTTCGATCCAATATCCGAGTTTTTTGACAGCAATTTCGGTCACGTCCGATAATATATCTGGATCATTAATATAAAGCTTCTGCTCCCCTCTCTCTCTTTCCCCCCGTTGCCCCCCTTCCCCACCCCACCTCTCCCTCTCCTCCCGCCGCGCTCGCTCGGGAAAATTGCTTTTCAATCCCCGGTAACTCGCCTCCCCGACGGCCGCCGCCGATATGACACCCCCTTCGTCGTCGTCGTCGTCCCTTCTCGCTCTCTCCCGTGTGTGTGTGAGCTCTTTCTGCTCGTGGCCAACGTATATTACATATAGTACGTGTGTGTGTATGCGAGCGGAGAGGGGAAGTCTTGAGATGAAACAGAAAACAAATTTGTTGCGAGTGGCAGGATGATGAGGAGCCCCATTTTTCGAGGAATTAATACGGCTTTATGAGGATGCGTGCGGCTTTTATTACGATGTGCCTTTGTTTGTTGCTTCTCTCTTTTCGGTAAAGAAAAATAATAGGTCGGACGGATGGATGGTTTTTAGCCGATATACGGTTTGGAGGTTCGGAGCAGTATATGAGAATTTCGTATATATCGCGTCGGTTTCAAGTTATTGAATTTTTAGGAGATTTAATAAAAGCGATATTAGAATCTTTCGCCGCGCGCAGCTTATGAGATTCTATTACAGTATCAAGACAATTTCCACCAAGTTATTAGAATCTATCGCCATTATCCTTCTCAAAACATTTTCTACATCAACCCATACCATACAAACATAGAACTCATACCGCCATAGTCCATTTAAATTACCCCGAACAGCCTAAAAAAGGAGCAGGCGGAATAAATCAAATAAACATCATCAAACAACAATAACGATAAATCCACGAACGGCACATAAAGGGCCAAAAACGGCAGAAAGAAAGAAAGCACAGTCGCGTAGCGAAAAGTGCCGAGGAGGAAGAAAAAAAAAAGTAATTTCACAAAAGGTTCTCGAGCCTCGAATCTCTCTCTCCTCTTCCCCTCCATTCCATCTGACCGAGGCAATAAAAATTAGTCGATACAGCGCGCGGGCGCGGGGGCGAGCGAGGAAAATGAGATCGGAGCGCGTCGGCGGTATAAATATAAAAAGAGCATCTCTCTCTGCGCGCGCGTGTACGCGTATATACTCGATTATACCCACACACACGTACACGCGCGCGTCGGGGCCACCCCCATAAAGATCCCCTCGATCAGATAAAAAATGTATTATAGCCGCCATGATACAGAACTCAATGCCCCGGCGACGGGAAAGCCGCGCGCGCAGGAGAAAAGAAAATAAGAAGGAGGGAGAGAGGGAGGAAGGGGTGGAGGAAACGAGGGGAGGAAGCGTCCGCGCGAAAAGAAGATAGATTAATTCGCGAGCCGAAAGAGTAGTGCATGCGGCAGCCCGGGAGTTAAGTGCACTCCGGAATTAAAGGCGCCAGTCCGTCTAGTAGCGGATGTGCGGTGCATGGCTCTGGGATGTGTGATTCGGGTAGGCAGAAGAGTTGAGATTGACCGGAAATGGTCAAAATTGTAAGATCGGGTTAGAAAAAAAAAAACTAATATATAATGGCAGTTATTGCCCCGCTGCTGTTGCAGATGATCGGCTTATTCGTACTCAATGATACTTAACGTCAGGCACGCGACAGCCAATTGTCGAGGGGTGGATCTGCGTATTGAGAGAGATATGACTCGCAAGTTCTTCGCTGTAATGGATTGAAATACCTTTGCCTTTCCTTGTCGTATAAAAGAGCCGCACGGTCATCGTTGAAAATTTATATTGTTATATAAGTCGCTATATATTAAATAGAATTCCGTACTTGATAAATCATATCTTTTCATCAAATTGTTTCTACAACTTCATAATACCCTTTAACAAAAACCATCCCGCACCTTCCATCCAAGGGAAAAACTAATGACAATTAACCCTCTTACAACTTAACCCCTACTCCGCCACACCACCGCTTCCATCATGAAAAAAACTCCATTAGCTCCAGACGTATATCTCGCAAGATACATCACACGACCTCGGCTTTCCACCGTCGCGCCACTCTCTCATATATATACCCTCGAACAAAAGATCGGGAGTCCAGCCGCTATATACACACACACACAGGGTTTGCCAATCCGCCGGAGATGCAAATCGAACGTCGGCGGCGTTAAAACGTACACGTATATATATGTATACATGTATACCGTAGGCCAGCACGGACGCCATTAGGCGAGAGGAGGTTGGGGAATGGAAGACCGAGGGGTAATTTTATCCGCACTTAGCAGATGGATTCGCCCTCTCTCGATGTATGTCTCTCTCGCTCTTTCTTCCGACGCTTCTTTTCGCAGAGAGAGAGAGAGAGAGAGAGAGAGAGAGAGAGAGAGAGAGAGAGCGGGGCTGTTTTTTCTCTGTCGGACGTATATGGCTCTCGACGCTGCGCGTGCGGAGAGAGTAGAGCAGAGACGCGAGTTGGTTTATGGGATTCTAATGGCGCGTCTGCGATGCGTTCTGCCCTGTTTAGGGTGTAGTTTGGAAAATGTGCCTGCTGGAAGGAGTTTGGATGTTTATCGGTTGAAGAAAATGAAATGTGCGGTTGGATATCTGAAAGAAAATTTAAAATTTAATTTCTAATTCTCTACCGTGAAATATAACCTTCGTAGTAATGTGTTGAATTCATTGTTCAACCCATCTTAATATCATTAATAAAATTAGAATAAAATGATGTAACATTTTGAATTACATGGAAAAAAGTCACAATCAATACTTTATTTGAGAACCCGCATACTTGAAAATGATGGTGAGATATATAGTCAACGGAACATTGCTCAGCGTGAATAATAAATTTCTCAACTTCTACCCTACTGATAATAATAAAACAATGTGTCATAGCCTCTACTACCTAAAATAACAGTGAAATCAATCATACATTTATTTTGATTGAGACTTTGCACCCTCAGCTAAACTAAATCGACATCACTTCTAAATTTTTGCCCTCATCTCCAATCGCTCACCCACCCACCAACTCGCTTAAAACATCATCACCATACCCATCCTCCCCGTGAACCCTTCTCAGGGCCGATTTTCGGGCCCGCAGATGCAGATCAAAGCCGCACGCCATCACTTCCCGGAAGCGCGCGCGAAAGTAGCGCGCTAATTAGCGTGCGGACGCGAGCCGTCCGCGCGCGCGTGCGCAGATGCTAATGCGGCCCGCGATCGGCGCACATCAAAGACGGGAACGCGAACGTGCGTTTGTAGCGACGCGAAAAAAGATCTGTATAGTTATATACATATACACACGCGCGAAGGGGGCGACATGTGTTCCGCGTGTGTGTACGTTCGTCATCCTACTCTCTTCCTTTGATGCTATAGAAGAATATAAGAATAAGAAAATGAGGAAAGAATTAGCGATGGTTTGTTGGCCACGAGACCGAACTTTTTGTTTATTGGTCCAAGGAGGAATTTTGCATTCTCCTCGGCGCCTCTTCGCTTAGTTGTTCTCGGGGCCCGCCGGCCAATTAAATTAAACTAACAGCCCAATCAGGGCTATCGGACTGTTTGGCCAGCGGCAATCAGCCGGCGGCGCGACTGCGGATCTTCATCGATCCGACACCGGCCAATCACCATTTTCATCAATCTAATTGGCTAATCACAAACACACATACACACGCGGAATACGGCCACTACAACACCGCGCCTCTCGGAAACCTACAATATGCCCAGGCAACTTGATTAATAAAACCCACGGTGTGTGTATATATTATATATATAATATGTACTTCGTATTAGCCCGGAGTAATTACGCCGAATCTCATCGTAACCTCCGGCATTACCGTATCTTTCTCTTTCTTTATCTTTCTGCGCCCGGCTAATCCTTTCAAAAAATTAATTTCTCCTCGAGAAATTTACATACCGCCGTACGTGTATGTGTATGCACACTCCTCGAATTTACGCGAGGCTGCTCAAACTGAAAGACTTTTCTGTGTCTATATATATATATATATACACATACAGTTCGTCGTATGTGTATAGGAACGAGCGAGAGACAAAGCCGAAGACGAGAGAAAAGACATATCCGTGGCGCGCACGCGCGTCCGGTGGGAATTTACCTAGGCGACGACATCCAGAAATTCCCGCGTACGTACGTATATAATATACGTATAGTCATTGTTCTTAATCCGCGAAAGGGCCAGTGCACGCATCGGCGAACGCTTTCGCCGTATATACATACCGGGACGAGCGCGTTTTATGCAAATCGCGCACAATGCCACTTCCCTTTTTCATTTCTCCTTTCTCTCTCTCTTTCGCCAGCCTTTATTCGTGTACGTACCTGCGCTATCTTTCATTCTTTCCGGACGGGGGATCATGAGGCCCCGAGGGGCCAGCGCGCCGCGTAATAAGATATTCTCATTTTCTTAATTAAGAGCGTCGTGCGCGCGCCATTTTCGAAATTGAAACCGAGCGATTTGAGAGAGCCTCGTTAATTAGCAAAGTGGCCGTAGTGTGCGAGCGCTGCATGCTTCGATTGAAATTTCGCGAGAGAGCTGGTGCGGGCTTTTTAAAATAATTAGGGGAACGCGGATTTTGATAATGCGAGGGGGATAAATGGGCGTCACGAGGGACAGCGAGAGAGCGGAGCCGTTGCGGTTGTTTTTTTTATGCGTTTTTGGTGGGTGCGGAGGTTCAGAGGTATAGACGGCTGGGAGTGTGAATGTGGAGTATGCATGCGCTGTTGTAAAAATGAGGTACGATGGGTTGTTTGTGCGAAGTATTGATGTGGGATTTTCCGCGACTCTTTTGATTTTCAATTGGTCGTCGTTCGATTGAAATCAAAATGATTGCTTCATTGCACGAAAAAAAATGATCAAATGTGCAAATTGTGTTAGTTAATCAACGCTCTAAAAATGAGGACAAATACGTGTACTCTGTATTTTTAATCCAAAAGTTACGTGTAACGGTTGCTTTTCCTATATATAGTTAAATAGATTCGCATTTTCAGGCAAATTTAAATAAAATTTGGCCCAATTTTGGTTTTAAATATATGAGGAAATTTTTAATTTGTCCACACTTAGAGGGTTCAAAAATTAAAAAAAAAATTTGAGGCACTTTTCTGTTATAAGTTTTTTGTCATTCTATAGGTCATATAAAATATGCGAAAAAATTCGTAAACATTAGAAAACAGTCTTGTGACACCGTTTTAGAAAAAAATCAATTTTTCTCATGGAAATTTAACATGGGAAAAATGGACGAAAAGCTTTTAAATGTACCAACAAATATTCCACAAAAAGGCGATTAAAGTAGAAGAGAAGACCTTTAATTTAAGCTAAAGATGCATTTGAAAATCGCAAAAAATGACCAAAAATGAGCGATTTTTCTCAAATCCACGTAATTCAATCATTTTTGATCATTTTTTGCGATAAAAACTTACTATTGGCTGATCATCAGTAACTACTTTTCATCTATTTTTCCCATGTTTAATTTCCATAAGAAAAATGAATTTTTTTTCTGAAACGGTGTCACAAGACTGTTTTCTAATATTCACGAGTTTTTTTTGTATATTTTATGACCTATAGAATGAGAAGATCTTGTCGCGAAGGTGTGCCTTCAAATTTTTTTTTTTTAATTTTTTGAATCCTCTAAGTGTGGACAAATTAAAAATTTCCTCATACACTCTGGTAGAAATTGAAATCATGTTTTAGGTAGTATGACTAGTATGAACCAAAATGGCAAAAAATGGACTCCAGTTTTCCACCATAAGTGTAACCATTTTTTCAACCTATTTTTCACATTTATTGGTTGCACCCTGGTGGAAATTTGTCTATCTGGAATGGCCACAATCTCAATAAATAGGTAGGAAAAATGGCTAGTTAATAGGCCCCCTGAAACGCTTTTTCTTCCATTATTCGCACATTTAACAGATTGGACATAACTTTCAAATTTTCGTTTTAAGTTTACTTAAAGAATTGACGTTAAATTGGACGATATTCAACTTTAACTGATAGCTTACTAAACTATAAATAATATGAGCAGACAGAAAAACCATTTACAGTAGTCCTTTTGAAGATATTACGTAGAATGTATTTATTGCCATTAGATTCTGTCTCTCTCACTCTCCTTATCATAACAACAGGCCTTCTACTAGCCATTTCCAGACTAAAAAAACTGATCAGTTTTAATACCTTTAAAATACTCAAGAACAAGCTTGTGCTTGTTTTCGCAAAACTCATTCTATTTTTCAATCTATTAAATGTTCGAATAATAGGGAAAAAAGCGTTTCACCGGGAGTTAGAAATTGGACAAGGGAAATTCCCATTTTATAGCAAGTTTCTAATATAAATAGCCAGTTATTAGTTAAAAAATGTTTTGGATTTCCACCAGGGCAAAAATGGTCGAAATGTTGTAATATCTATTAATTTGATATTTTAGTACTAGTTAAAATAGCTAGCCGATGAAGCTATCAAAAATCTAGTAACAAGCGATTTATTATGACGATGAGTGAGAGAGATAGAGTCACGTGGCAAAATAACGATTCTGGTTTATATCTTATAGAATAAAGCTGTAAATAGTATAAAAACTATTAAATTTTGTTTATATTCAGGTAAACTATCTCTTAAGAGTGTAAGTTTTATACAATATGTGATTAAATTGTTATGAAATTTTAATGTGGAGATTTTGAGGTTAAGGGCATTCCATAAAATGGGAGAAGTTGATGGAAAAAAGCGTTATACTTGTGTTACGTGAGACTTGTGTCTAATAACTAGCCATTTCCAATGGCCAGTTTCTGTTTTCCTGCCCATTTTTAATGGACTAATTTCTACCAGGGTATAATAAAATTTGACTGCATAATACTGATCACTTTTATTATAATTATTTATATTTTTACTTATAGAATTTAAGTGTGATATATTAATAATGAAATAATAGACATTACCAACATTTAATCGCAACAACTCGCGTAATTATAGTATAAAATTACAAGAACGACAAAATGAACTCACATACGACAGATACGAAGTATCACAATATCAAGAACAATAACACCTAATCAGCTTATCCTGGTCGTGACAATCCTCGCTCATTATTTTCGCACCTCTCATCTACACGCGCGCTTCCCTATAAAACTTTTCCTCTCTCACATACATACACACTCCATAATCTCATCTATCGAGAACCTCGCAGCGAACGCACGAGGACAGCAGCGCGGCACGCGCGTTTGTCGCTATACTGCGGCAAAGAAAAAGAAGCGCGCAGCGAGTAATTCCATTGTGCGCGCCACGACAAATTGATATAAACACTAATGCACTCGCGCTTGCGCCCGCTGAAACTTTCGCCCCCGCCGGAATCAAAATAATGGAGCCGCCCCCCTCCCCCCCGCACTCGCTCACGCACTCTTTTTTTTTTATCACGCGCGCGCGGCTCGTTAAATCTGCTAATGCACCACACGCGTTAGATCGGCGAGCGACTATTTTTCCCTTTCCCGCGGTTTTTTTTGCCGGCGGAGTGAGTCAGCCTGTGGGAATTTTTGCACGGCTTTGCGCGCGAAATCCGCGCGCGTTCGCTTAAGCAAAAGCTTTTTGCGCGGGAGGAGAGTGCGGGGGCTTTTTAATGGATTATTTTTATGCAGCGGAAAAATAATGTGGAAGTTGCCGCAGAGAGAGTGCGCCCGCCTGCCTGCCCTGCATGCATACATATACTGCCGTGGTGACAGTGTGTTTGCGCGCGCGCCTGAGTGCAGTGAATTATCGACTTATACGGATGTTCCGCTGCCGGAGTATAAGTGGATTTGTAGGTTTGTTAAATCGCGCGGATTTGATGAAGTTTTTGGCGGTAAAGTGGGGATGTTTGTTGGCGTTGGTTTATTATAGTATAGAATGGGCTTTGTTTGTACTGAAAATTTAAATTAAAATTTCATAATTAAGTGCCTTGGTTATGTTTAAAATATATCAAAAAGAACTATTTTGTATGTTGATATTAATGTCGACGTAAAAAGAAATGAAGTCGAAATGAATTGAACAACTTATTAGAAATATAGTATTTAGCTTTTATAAAAGGCCGTTCTGAATTTTTTGTGTTGTTGATATAATAGAAAAAAAAAGAAATAAATGTTTCATCTTTTTCATGTTAGATTTTTAAATTTTAGTCTTTCAAAATCAATTTTTATCTTCATACCACAACAATACTAAAAAAATCTTCAACTATTTTTCTTTTCTATTCAATAAAAATATTCTTTGTTCTCTCATTCAATCAAAATAAATTACCAATATGCGATTCATTCTTACCAACATCTAGTACAATACCTCGCGCAAAAAACAACCCACCCTCCCCTAAAATTTCTTCATTTCTTCATACAAAGCCAAGCACACCTACATCACACCCAGTGCACCACATAACAAATCATTCCGCACCGTCGCCTTCACGTCGCAATTATATTTCAGCACTCGTGTATTATTGTCGTCCGTCGACGTGAAAGTGAGAGAGAGAGTTGCACGCGTTGGATGACCGGTGTCACGACGCAATAAAAAGCCCGGGATCCGGACGGCTGGTACTAATAACGCTAATGCAATGTAAGTAATGTAATTGGGCGCCACGACCGGTGTAAAATCCGAAAGCCCTGCCGCCGGCCTTACACGTTGTACCTATATATATATATATATATATATATATATATATATATATATATATATATATATATATATATATATATATATAAGAGGGGGTCGGACGACGTGTCGCTCGGCGGCTCAGGTAAGTAATTGCGAACGAATTGCGAGGTTTCTTTGTTCGTCGGTGGATTTTAAAATGATTAGGCGATGGTCGTTGGAGATTGTTCGATCGGAAATTTCATTACGAGTTATTTATGATAATCGAAGGAAACATTCTTTTATCTTTGACGATATATTAGAGTATATATAATACGTATATATAATCCCTGGTAGAAATTTGTCTATTACGAAATGGTCAGTAAGTCAGTAAATAGCTAGAATAAATGGCTATAATGGCCGTGATGAAACGCTTTTTTCCCTATTATTCGCCCATTTAATAGATTGGAAATAGAATGGCATAACCTCAAAATATTCAATTTTAATTTACTCATAGACTTGTAATAGATAGCTTACAAAAATGTAAACAATAAACACAGACTAAAAAACATTTACAGCACTTAATTCTTTCTTAGGTATTAACTGAAACCCATATTTTTCTATTAGATTCTGTTTTCCTATTTAAAGAAACTGATCAACAGTTTCTTTTTGTCTCCGATTTTAATACCTTTGAAATAGTTAAGAACAAGCTTGTGTAAATCTTTCAAAAAAGTATTTCTATTTTCAATCTATTAAATGGTCAAATAATGGTGGAAAAATCGTTTCATCGATAGATAGAAATATCCAAGAAAAGTGGCTAGCTTTTGGCTACACCCCACTAAAACTTGCTATTTATTAGGCAAATAATGAAGTCAGTTTGCATCAGAGATTTTTATTTGAAATTTCATGAAATTTAATCTTTATCTAGAAAAAAAGTTATTTTTCATTTTATAAACTTTGTTTTATCATTTCATTGTCACAAGTTATATCATATTACTTTTTAATCAGTATAAACTAATGAAATCGCGCGGCACCCATACACTTCATCCGAAATTGAAAACGTAGAACAATGTATTTTAATTAAACGGTGACAGTAATAATCGGTTATAGAATTAATGAGACACTGCGTTATACCTGCAATATTATATGATATAAAAAAATCATACTTATCGATTTCGACCGTCCAATACTTTTTCATTGCAAGTGCCAGTCTGACAGTTTTAATTAAAAAATTTTAATGAATAAATTTATTAATTAATATTTCTTCGCCGTTACGTTTATTAAAATTCTTCAACAAATATTGCGCTCTGCCTCCACGAACTTTTTTTTCATATCCCTCTGTATTAAGTATCGTTACGAAAAAGAGTCGCATCACACATCTACTCTCTGTAAATCAGTAACCTCTAAATTCCTTCCGACTAAATTTCCAATTGCACGCCACGTTAATCCAGCCTTTTCATCAAACAAAAACTCATATAATAGATTCAACCGAAACGAACACAAGTACCACCACCAAAAGTCGAACAACATGAATGTCACCATCTCTCGCAACACCACCTCGCACGACGAAACACCCAAAACCGCATCATCGTGCGACCCACTCGGCGTTTTTTTCCGGCCCGCTTCTTTCGCCATCGGTGTGCGCGCGCTCTCTCGCCTAGTAGATACATTTCGTGCGTCGCCTGGAAAACCGCGACTTCGAAACTCGCGCGGGCTGCAGTCAGATCCTGCGGTGTAGGCGGGTTGCGCGACGCACGCGCGGTTAGCTGTACACTTTCGGTTGGCTCATTGCGCACCGCTGTAGCAACTGGAAGGTTTTGTTTTTTTTTTGGGTTGGCCTGGCGTTTTATTCTATTGGGTCACGTAGTGGCTTTGAGAGTAGAATTTGAATTTGGGAGATTGTGTCAAGTTGGGGCAGACTGTTTTATCTCGATGGTTATGAAAATTTACGGTGGCTTTTACATAAAGATTCTTTTTAAATATTTTCGTTGCGTTTTATTCTGAAATTTTTTTTTAATTGAATTTTATTAATCTTGTAATAACAACGAATTCCCCTTAATTTTTATCGAAAGCTTACAATGAAAATGAATGAAAATCTATTAATTAGTAACTATTAATTTCATAGTTAATTTTAACGATACCTAACTTCTATTTAAATTAATATTCGCTTACACACCACCCCCGCCCCAAAAAAAAACAAAATTCCAAAACAATCACAACCATCTGCCCTTTCTTCGCCCACCCCCCATCTTTCACCTCATCCAGAGCGAAATAAATAAATAAAAGCCCGAGAAAAACGCTCGCCTCCTGGCTCTCGCTCGACGCGCGGGGGAGACGCGAGACGCGCCGCAGATAACATAATTACTTTCGGCCCCGGGCGTAAGCGCGGGTGCGCGCGCGTGGACTCGTCTTCTTGCGGCTGTGTGAATTTAATTAAATATTTTCGTTGGCTGAACGTCTGTTCATCTCTCCCTCCATCCCTCTCCCCTCGCCAGCGCGCTGCACACGAGGCAATTTACTTTTTTAATTTGTGTAATGAATCAAACTTATATACTTCGCACGGGCTTGGTGTGTATACGTTTCCGCCGCGGCGTATTCCCGGCGTTTCTTTCATTTCGCGCCACGCGGTTGCCGACGGACGGATATGAAATCCGAAGGCGCGCGGCCCGGGCTTTCGGTGGATGGCGGTAGAGCATCGTATGGGTGATCTGGTAAGGGTGAAATTAATTGAGGTGGTGGAGGTTTCTTATGTGGTTTTTGTTGTAAAATTTATTTTAGCTGGTTAATTGACACGGCTTTTTTAAGGGGGGGGGGGGGGGTATGGTTAATTCGTAAAAAAATGGATCATTTTTAATGATTTTTATATTCGCTCCAGTAAATGAAAATTTATTTTAATAAAAAGTATACGATTCAGTAATTATTATACAATATTCTGTGAAATTTTCATTGAAAAATATTAAAAATTAAGCCGTTGGTAGCAATTCTGCGGAGGTGCCTTGACAAAATGTTGTTTTGCGGTGGACAGCATATCTCAGCACTGGATCGTCTGAAATTAAAAATTGAAACAGATATCGTTAGATAAGCACATTCTCGAGGTAACAACGAGAGGGATTTTTTTTTTCGATTTTTCAATTTTTGGTGACACTTTGACATAAAAACACCGATTTTTGCTAAAAAAATTGACATATTTGTTACTGTAAAATTGTTAATAATTAAAAAAAAAAGCTCTCGTTGTTACCTCGAGAATGTGCTTATCTAACGATATCTGTTTCAATTTTTAATTTCAGACGATCCAGTGCTGAGATATGCTGTCCACCGCAAAACAACATTTTGTCAAGGCACCTCCGCAGAATTGCTGCCAACGGCTTAATTTTTAATATTTTTCAATGAAAATTTCACAGAATATTGTACAATAATTACTGAATCGTATACTTTTTATTAAAATAAATTTTCATTTACTGGAGCGAATATAAAAATCATTAAAAATGACCCATTTTTTTTTACGAATTAACCATACCCCCCCCCCCCCCCCCAAGCTTTGGTGACGAAATTAGCGGCGATTAATTCTTTAGCAGCTGGAGTACATTAAATTTTGTTTCAGGAGTTTTTGAAGTCTCTATAATATCCTATTAAAGTTATTCTTCGAATAATAAATAACTGCCTGAGAGTAGGAAACAGGGGTTGAGGGGAGTCAGTTTCGTATGTACATATATAATTCATTGCCAGTTGAATGTGAAAAAAAAAATTCTGTACAAGAACGAAAATAGGAAATTACATGAAAAAAAACTTTATAAAAATTGTAAAGATTCATACGAAAATGGCAATTTTAATATGAGATATTCTAAATTTTGTAAGATGAATGCTATAATACCCTGGTGGAAATCGATTCCATTATTTGCCTAATAAATAGCTAGTTTCACCAATAATCGTCAAAAACTAGATACTTTTCTTGGCCACTTCTACCCAGCGATGAAACGATTTTTCCGACATATGTGTTTAATAGACACAATAAAAGAATAAGTTTTTTCACAAATTTACATTAGCTTATTTATGAGTGTTTAAAAGATATCAAAGTTGGCTAGTTTGTTTAGTTAGAAAATGGCTAGTAAGAGGCTTGTTATTATGGCGAGAAGTGAAAGAGACAGAATCAAACGGAAAAATCATTGTTTTCGTTTGTATCCCCTAAAACAGTACTATAAACGAATTAAATACCAATAATTCGTATTTACGTTTTGGTTAACTATCTTTTTTAATATTTGGTTTTAAATATATGATTAGATTACAGAGAAAATTTAGTAAAAACATTTTAAGGTTATCTTATCCCCATTAAATAGAGAATATAGCCGAAAAAATCGTTTCATCACTACTCAGAAATTAGCAATTTTTGCTAGCTATTTATTAACTTCCTGGCTATTTTCGGGAGAGACAATTTCTACTAGGATAATTGTTTTTTTTTCAAAAGCTGTACACCATCTCATAATCACATCACAGAAATTAACAAGAAAAAACAAATGTACAACAAGATTTCTTAAACATAGCACGCATCAAAACCAATTCGATTCAACTCCTACGGCGTCTCAAACACGATAACCCTATCACCTTCGAAAACGTAATTTCATCCAATCGCGTTACGCCACTATATAGTTATAACCCCCTCTACTCCCTCGTACCACACGCATCCAAACCTAAACGCCACGCACGCATATACGAGCGCAAGCATTTAACCGATTGCCATCAATCTCCCGCTCGCTTTGCCGTTTAATTGAAAATCTCAATAAAGCCCTGGCCGGCGCGCGAACAAAAATTCCCATCGCTATATATCGCCCTGCAATGACATTCTATACGCACTTTCCAGTCGACTTCCTTCGCACGCTCGCGCGCATATGCTTCCCGACAACGTTAATTTCCAAGAGTGCTACTTTATCGAGTGCCGCGCGCGCGCGCCCGCGTGTAATCCACTTTTAATATATTAAATTCCCCCCATCGCGACGGTGTATAGTCTGTGCGTATAGACGTCCCGCTGCGAGAGAGCGCGCGGATGTTGCGAGCGCACAGGGGGTCGTTATACCGACTGAATTCGCGCAAATGAGGCGGAGTAATTGTTTTTCTTTGGATAGGAATTTGAGAAGAGTGGAAGGTGCTCGAATCGGGTTGAGATTAATTTTTCGAGGTGGAATTTTAAGATTTTCCAGTTTGCGAATATTGAAAATTTTCATTGTTTTATAGTAGAATTGAGAGAAAATATTGACTGAAGATTAAGCAAATAAATTGTCGAAAATATAGAGCTACATAAACTTGCATATCATTCCCTAATAATAAGAAAATTATGATGGATAAAAACATCATAAAACATCATGTTTAATGTCAAGCGTGTGTTCTCCGATAAAACAAAACTCTTTATCCTTAAATATACAGAATGAAACCTCGAAAATACATAACTGATAAAACGAACGAGCAATTCCATCTGGATTACACTGAACGAGAAATACAAACCGTTAACCGGGAGACAATTTTAACGCAATAGCAAGCTCCCCCTAGTCACTTACCTATACCTATACCCTGAACCTTCCACAGTAGGGGTAGCTTCACCTCACACCCAGAATTTCTCGGACCCTCGTTACGCGCTGATCGAAGAGCTGGCGGACGCCGCCGCCGGGATCGGGATATTTCCGGGCTTAATAAGAAAACGTTATTATGTATTAAGAATGATCCTCTTTAGATAAAGGCAGCGAGCACGCGAAGGGGCTCGTGCGTGTATATGATTTATGCCCCCGGATAGGCTCCCTCGTCCGCTCGCGTTACCTTTTTTTTCGTTTGACGCTATGTTGACACTTTTAACGACTACTCGAATTCCTCGTCGTTTGATTGATTTTCCGGAGGAAAAGTACGTTGCTGCGAGAGACGCTTATTAAGGCAAATATTTGCGCTTTATGAATATAGAGCGAAATCGCGGGATTTTTCTTTTTTCTTTTTTTTTTCGCTGTTTTTCATTGTGTATCGCGGGAATTATATTTGGGATCACAGGAAGTTCGATGAGAGGAACATTTATTTTTTATTTTTTGAGGTGATGAATACTGAAAAAAAGGGTATGAAAAAACGTGGGTGTATGTTTCTAAAGTGACGAATTAAATTAAGAAGGTACATAACAGTCATGCCGCGGGGCGTGGAGAGGGGTACTCTCCTCGTACCGGCTCCCCTCTTACCGCGCATCTCCGCGCGCAGCCTCCAAGCTTGATGTTTTTTTTTACATTTTCGTTAAATACTCGGAAATTCATGCGGTTACACTAGTTGAACTTTCGCAAACAGCTTCTTAAGGTTTTAGCCAATATGTTCGTTAGTTTTTTATTGCACATTTTGCTTTTTTACAAAATCGCACTCGATGTCAATCAGCTGTTTTTGACCGAGTCCCATAAGACTCTGTGTATAACCTGCAAACTTTCGAATCAAATATTTTCAAAATATGAGTGATAATAAATATAAAAAAAAAATCGTGCGTGCTCCGCATAATTCACAGAATAATGTGTTCAAATTTCATTATGATCTCTGCATCTTCATGTTGCTATGTACCTCCTTAAATTAAATTTCGGGGAAAGGTGTGTGCGAATTCGTGTTTTCGTTTCTTCGCTGATGTGTGAATAAGTGTTCGGTTACTTTCGCACTATTTTTGCGCAAATATTAGTTCTACCCGTCCATCAGTGAATACGAGAAGGGCTGCGGGCCCAGGCTTGAAAAACGATTTCCGCAAAAACAATATATTGACGTCAATGGCTTCAATAACGCCGAACGTATACGTGTACACGCGTCTGCGCGTCAATCAATTTCATCGAGCGAAAGAATATTAACAATTACATTTTTATAGAAAAAATCTGTTGCACAAAGCGCGCGGCGCTCGAATTTAATTAAACGTATTAACCTTATACACACATACACACGCATACTCTCCTCGGAAAACAGGCACTCGATAGAGAGAGTCCAAACAACAATTCCCCCGGTTCCCCGAAAAGAAAAAATGCGCACCCGAGTGTGTATTTTTTCGCCGGGGAACTAATAAATCGAGGCGAATGAAAAATATTTTCAACAATTCAATCCCGGGTGCAAAATTCTCTCTCTCCCTCTCTCCGTAACGCTTTGCGTCACCAATAAGAAAACGCTCGCGTTGCAATTCGAATTCCCGGAACAATCGAAAGCTCGTTTTTTCGGAAACGATCGCATATAGCCTCCCTTCGAAAGACGCACGAAATATTCTACGGAAAAATACGCTACGTGCACAGGCGCGCGACCGAAGGGCAAACATCCGTCGATTACGCTCGTCTATCGCGAGCGCGCGCGGAATTGTTACGACGCGAGGGAGTTTTCGGCG
The DNA here is from genome assembly GCA_036365515.1 of Torymus aiolomorphi. Lineage (NCBI taxonomy): Eukaryota > Metazoa > Arthropoda > Insecta > Hymenoptera > Torymidae > Torymus > Torymus aiolomorphi. The sequence goes on along the minus strand of CM070875.1, from coordinate 204,427,706 downwards.
CAAACAATAAACATTTCAGAGTCGGCCCCGAAAAGGCAGCCAGCCAGGACTTGGCCTTTTGTGCGCGAGTGCAGAGAGAGAGAAAGAGAGAGAGAGAGAGAGAGATGCATTTAGATTGAACGCTAAATTTTGCATTCGCTCGTTGCTCGGCAATAAATATCGACGTTTCTCTCTCGTTCGAACGTTTCTCCCTCTCTCTCTCTCCTCTTCCTTTCAGCGCGTGGTGTACGCCGGGACTCCCCTTTCGTTTTGAATTTTCGTATAATTTTCGTATTTCCCGCCCGCGGGATAAGCAATTATTCGGGCGCCCCGGCGAGCGAATTAAAATTTTCATGGCTGCCGGGTTCGATTGCCAATGGCGAGTTGGAGTGTTTTTATGATTGTCAGAGATAGAGATAGAATTTGAAAAAAAAGGTTGATATGCGAGAGGTGGCGTTGAATTGATGAAATTTTCATATTTCTTTCTAATATATGAACGAAAATTATACAGTATATACAAGTAATATTATGCAAATGTTTGGTAAGGCCTTTTATTATTAAATATAAGAAAACATTTTTTCAGAAATGATAACAATATGAAATAGAATACAAAAATTCTAGAGTTGAAGCAAATAGTGAAACACATTTTTCCCTGCATGCACAATTCGTACTTTAAATACTCAAACGTTTCTAAAACGTTAAAGGGCGATTTCATACTAAATCAACCAATTTAACAAATAAAAAAAAGAAAGAAACAAAAATAATCGAAAAACTTTCGGTATGAATTTACGATCCCATTTAAAAGCCAACTGAGCCGCAACTTTCCAGCAAGCATCCACAACATATTAAAAACCCACACGCGTTCGATAAATCAGTGACACCCGTCAACCAGCGTAACGACATTTTCCGAAACGCGCGCGCGCACGCGTCACCATAAAACCTCAAATCCCTCATCCATTGCCTATACCGCGGCTGAATCGAAAGGACCGCAGCTCGCCTCCTTCCCTAAATCTCCCATTCCGCGACGCGATTCATCCCCGAAAACAAATCCGACCGATTTAATTTTTACGGCTCCGCGTTTTCCTTTTCCCCCTCTACCTCTCTCTCTTTCTCCTGCGATCGGATATCGATACATATACGCAGTGTAGCTCGCATTAAAACCATAAATATCGCTGGCCCCGCAGAAGGAGGCGATATAAAAAGCAGTAGCCCGAGGAGAGCCACTTTATCGTCGTCGAAGAAGGAGGAGAGGCGACTCTCACGAGGAAATAATGGAAACATCAGCAGATCGATATAGATGCGAGAGAGGGAGAGAGAGAGGAAGATAGGAATTGCCAGGCAGTTCTGTCTCTGCGCCGTCGTTTCTTATCAGTCTTTCGAGCGCGCGCTGATGGCACAGTGCATGGCCGAGGTATATTATATGGGGGTAAATGATATTTTAAATCTGAGGGGATCTTGGGGATATCGGTGTATAGCAGTGCTGTTGTCTCTATGGAAATATGATTTTTCGAGACGGATGGGTAGTCGATATTTTGATGGACGAAATCGTGTAATGAGTGCAATGTTACTTTGTATGGAAAAATAAGGGAAAGAATCGTACACGTGTATACGCATCGCCTTAAAAGCGAGAAAACTCACACGAGAGAGAGAGAGCGAGAGAGAGAGAGAGAGAGAGAGAGAGAGAGAGAGAGAGAGAGAGAGAGAGAAGGTAAGAAATTGTTGCACAAGAAACACGCGAGATGCGTGTATAAGCGCGCGAAAAACGCAGGCTGGAGCATAATCGGATGAATAGATCGTTTCGGTGCGCTCTCTCTCTCTCTCTCTCTCTCTCTCTCTCTCTCTCTCTCTCTCTCTCTCGCTTCTTATTATAGGCGCTCTCGTAATTTTTGCACTCGCCCATCGCACCAAGCCTTCTCTTCCCGTATCCTTAGGTGTTGCTGCAGTATGCCTTATTAGAAACTATATAACGCTCTGCTTTTTCTCCCTCTTTTTTCATGCTCGACGTTGTCTCTGTGCTTCATCTCTTGAAGTGGCTTATGATTATTGATCTTTTGGTAGAAATTTTGGTGTGTCCAGTAATGATTCAGGTACATAAATATCTTTTCTTCATCCCCTAGCCGAAAGTACGGTCTTCCCGGCTCGATTTCGCGCCGGGAAGAGCGACTTTTGTGGCCGCTCTTTGTTGATTGTTGCGTGGCAACGTCCGCGACAGCGCACTTGTTGTAACCTAAACTATGCTAACCCTTCCAAATGTGATGACAAGAAAATCATTTGTAAAATCGGAAAATTGAAAAGATATAGGCGTATTAAATTAATTTTATGTTATTATTAATATATTGAACAATATATTTATAACTCTGATAATCAATTATGTTCTTATATTGCATACACGCTGTCAGAAAGCTTCTATACATATATAGACATGATGTTTACATTTTGAGTTTCAAGACATGGTGTAGCTATATACTTATATGTGAAAGTTTTTTGACTTTCATTCTATAATGTATGGCTTATGGGATAGAAAAAGACAAACAGAGGAACCATTGAGAGGTTGTTCTGTAGTTGAAATGAGTATCAATTAAGTATGTACATATTGTTGGTCCATCATCTTTTTTAAGTATCTTTTGCTAGTGTTTTTGATGCCCGCCCCGACCAGCAAAACCTCGGCTTCGCCTCGGTTTTGCAAAAGTCGGACGGGCATCAAAAAAAGCAGAAGTCGAGCCTTACGCTCCGCGATATGTAAAGTGGCGCTGAAGCAGTCCTTTTATACATATGGCCGAGCCGTAGTTAGCAACCAACAACGCTATTTTATTAATTAATATCAAAACTATATGGGCGTACTTTCGGCGGGGGATGAAGAAAAATAGTATACGACACTTGGCCAGAATGTTGGATGCCCTAGCCGGCGCCATTTTGACGCCCGAGGCGAAGCCGAATGTCGTAGAGTACTTGTGTCGTAATATACTATTTTTACGTGACGATATTATACAAATTAAGCTTGCGAGTATTATTATGGAAAATACAAAAGTATACCTAAAACTAATATCAAAACTGTATAGTTAAAGCGAAATGTAAACATCACTCGACTCATTACGATAGTATACAAGAATTTCTCATACAATATTAAAACTTTAAATAACGTTCACGTCTTTTCATTTGCAAACTAGTCTTACGAATCTAAATAATAATAACTTTATAGAAATATTTGTCTTTCGTGACGCTTTTAGCCAGTTATATAGTTGTACATGTATCGTAAAAAATTTTTGCAGGAAAATTAATATTTATGTACATGCACGTAATGCAAGCAAGTTTCAAGCAGATGTATAAAAATTTTCTCTTTGTGTCACCAAAGTTTATTATACAAAAATCAAAATTTCATGCACGTTTATTTCATGGCTTATGCAACTTTTGGAAATATAATTCAAGAATATATTAAATTTTATATTATTGTACGTATATTATCTAATATGTATTTTCTTAATTGGGTACAAATAAATAATTGTATGTGTCTATGTGTTACTTGAACTTTTCGCTTTTTTTACATTAAATTAAACTTGTCTTCAGCGACATAATAAGCGATTTTGTTAATTACAAGTGTTGGTAAATGTTCACTGAATATTGTAGTCAATTCTTCTTCAGCCGATTTTAAAATTTCACAATTCTTGATAAGGATTGTCATTGTCTCTTCATCACAAAATCTTTTGTCAATTACAATAAACTTTGCAAAGTATCTCAAACAAAGGAATGCCTAAGAAAACAATAAAAAAGTTATTCTTATTATTAAAACTTACGTAAAATAAAACAAAAATTTTTAATAACTACCTAGTAGCTGTCATAATACAACAGTAAAAATAAAAGAAAAAATGAAAATCGTATTTACCAGTTTCCCGCAGTCGAGTCGTACTGCCTCTTGTAACGGTGTCGATACGTTATTGTTTTTGTTTACTAGTGATACTCCATTTTGAAGTAATAACTCGGCAGTAGCTACGTTACGAGAATCGTACGAAATTAAATAGTGCAGAGCATTTGCACCCTTAGCATCTTTTGCGTTTATGTCGATATTATGTGGTAATAGTAGGCGTAACATCTCGTCTGCACCTCCGTTTTCACAAGTGGTATGCAATAAAGTGCGATCATCGGTGTCCTTGAAGTCAATTCTTGCTCCACAATTTAACAGTCGTTTTACGACGTACAACCTGCTGAATCGCACGGCATAAGCCAATGGAGTTATCAACTGTTTCCCCGTTGCATTTATATTGGCTTCATGTCGATCAGTAGATCAATCAATTCGTCACTGTGAATATGTGATATGGTGTAGTTGATTGGCCTCTCATTATATTGTCCCGACAACTTCAGTGTCTCATTAACGTCTGCACCTGCTCGTATCAGTTCCTTGGCTATCGCCTCCTGATGGAACACCAGAGCTCACCATAATACTGACAAGTCTTTTATTCCGCTCGCTTCGAAATTAGGATTGAGCGGCAGGAGCAAGCGTACCACGTTTAAATTTCCTTCCACAATTGCTTCTCGCAGAAGTCTTGATACTTCCTCGTTTCTAAACGCCCAGCAACCGTGTGTGAATATCAGATCGCGTACCCGCTCGTGATCAAAAAGAGCCATTGCCACATTTACCAGTTCGTATAGAGGTGTGTCTGGATCCGTTGATATCATCTTCTCCAAAATAACAGAGAGGTTGTGTCTGTATGATAACTCAATATTGGATAGATTTACGTCTCCTAGTTGTATACGAACGCGGCGGAGCATGACAATTTCATCTCTGATACAATTATGTATCAAAGAAAAGCCTTTGTTTCTAGATTTATTTTTCAAAGCTCTGAACATTACAACATCTATTGTGGAATATATTTTTTCACTTTCTCTGCTGGCAGAAGTCTAAAGAAAACTGACATTCGGGATTCCAGAACTTCTATACTCTACATGGAATAAAGAAACTTCCAGCGCCCCAGAAAAAAGTGAGACAAGCTTATGCGTATACGGCGCGCTGCTGCCTCTTCTGACCACGAGGTCGAACTGTACACACATTTTTTGATTGGCTGTTGGAACATCGGTACGGAGCGGAGCGGCAGCGGGGAAAGCGGGAGAAAATGGCTCGGCGGCTCGGTGCATGTGCACTGAACGTGCGTATATGAGCAATTCTCAGGATTTTCTGCAAAAAAGAGGGTCAGAAAAGAAATTAAAAAAATGTTGAGGCACACTTCTGTTATAATTTTGTTCTCGTTCTGTAGGTCACATAGTATACGAAAAAATTTTCGAACAGTGGAAAACGGTCTTGTGACACCGTTTGAGAAAAAAATCCATTTTTTTATGGAAATTTAACATGGGAGAAATGAACGATAAGTAGTCACTGATGATGAGCCAATAGTAAGCTTTTAAATGTGCCAACAAATATTCCACAAAAAAGCGATTAAAGTAGATGAAAAGAGTTTTAATTTAAGCTAAAGATCGTTTAAATCGGTTAGTTCTGCGCAAAGTTATGTGCTTTTTAAAATCGCAAAAACTGACCAAAAATGATTGAATTACGTGGATTCAGGAAAAATCGCTCATTTTTGGTCATTTTTCGAAATTTTCAAATGCACGTAACTTTGCGCAGAACGGACCGATTTTAACGATCTTTAGCTTAAATTAAAGCTCTTTTCATCTACTTTAATCGCTTTTTTGTAGAATATCTGTTGGCATATTTAAGCTTACTATTGGCTCATCATCAGTGACTACTTTTCGTCTATTTTTCCCATATTAAATTTCCATAAAAAAAATGGATTTTTTTTCTAAAACGGTATCATAAGACCGTTTTCGACTGTTCGAAAATTTTCTCGTATACTATGTGACCTACAGAACGAGAACAAAATTATAACAGAAGTCTGCCTCAAAATTTTTTTATCTTTTTAAGCCGCTTTTTTGCAGAAAATCCTGAGAATTGCTCCCAAATTCTATAAGCCACAACTCAATCCGAAGGGGAGAAAATAAACATAAACGATTTTACTGTAACATATTGGTATTGTAGCGGGTAAGGCCCGCATGCAGCTACTTTTGTTCTAATCTTTTGGAACCGAGTTCGATCCCGGCTCGCAACTTTTTTTTTCTATAATACATATAATGTAGGATTGAAATATTACTTGTAATTAAGATAATTTTTTCCAGAATACATTGCAAGTAAAATTTTCGTTCTTCGAAATTATTTTATTTAATGCGCTAATTCTATTGAAGTACTTTTTGGATAACATTTGTTTAGTTAAGAATATTTTGTATCCTGAATAAATTAATTCACCGAGTAAATTAATTAAATACGTGCTATATGTACCAATTTAAAGTTAACTTTGGCACTTGAAAAGGTTCTTAGCTCAAGATTCGAGGTTCTTAGGTACATTGAATTATTGTTACACATTGAGTTTTATTAAAAATGTTTCCATTTGATGAACACATTAATTATAAAATATCGTTAATTTTCTACCAGGGAATATGAATCTTTAAATAATAATCCATCTATAAAAAAGAGATTGAAACGTTACGCTGTATTGCGCACTCATCTCATGGCTTAGTATCATGACGTCGTGTAAGAGACAGAGATAGATTTGGCGCAGAAAACGAGTGATGGCGCGCGTAGAGCGTTCAACTCCTAGTACTTAAAAATATGCATTTTTGAATCATGGAAATAATTGCTAAAGAAATTACGGACCGTGAATATTAATGTAGCAATTATTTATTAATCTATATCAAAATTTTATAAATAATATCTCTTGCCAAACTTTAATGTCGAATCTTTATAATGTTTTACATTAAAGATGTAAGGGTATTATAATAGAGCAATAAATTGAGTTGAAGGAAGCCAATGTGCTCGAAGCGATTTTTTTTCTGAGAAAGCGAATTTAAAAATAAAAACTATTCAATTTTCATACGCTCAATTTCTTCATTAGAAGTAATAACTTTATAACGATCCATAGCAATCACGGCCGATTCCCTTTCGCAAAAGAGCCATCTAAACGCCGTTGAAGCAAATTGGTTTTGCGTCTAACCCTAATCCCAGCTATAAAAGAAAAGACCTCGCACAGGCTGCAGGCACTTGATTTCCCGATTCTCCAAAACGCCATTACTCGAACATTATGAAGACGTCGGTGGTCGCTTCGGAAATAAACGCAATTAAGCGGGAGATGAACTACACGCTCCCGAGACAAAGAGCGAGAGAAAGCCTGAGTTGTTTTAATTGTATAATCGTAACAAGGTATCTTGCTCTGCATTTTGACAAGTGCGCTATAAATAATTTGGGGTAGATTTGTAATATGTAATGAATTTCTCCAAATTCTGTTGTCTTATCAAATTGTAAAGGAAAATAATTAAATGTCATAATTAAAGCTTTTAATACGCAATTACTGTTAAAAATTTATATAACATTTCGCATTCTACAGTTAAAATAGTATTTCATTATTCAAACTTTAATTAACATTACCTCGCAATAAAGAAAATAAAAAATAATATCAACTTTTGAAAAAAAAAAGAATTAAAAAATAAATAAATTTTCTAAGAATTTTATATGAATAACGTAAAATAATATTATGAAACAATTTAGATTTACGTTTCATAATACTGTAATGTAACTTTTTATTTTGTGAAAAAGTATATAAAAAAAAAATGTTCTTACATTAAATTAGAGTTTTAGATAAGCATATTAAAAATACTTATTTTACGCTTGTTTTGCTTAGTATAATAAGAAAATCGAGAGAATATAACGCTTTTGACTAATTACAGCTGGCAGAAGCAATTTTAATTTACTCCAAAAGCATTATAATTATGCGAGATAGTTTTAGTCCGTTGCGCAAGTACTTTATTGATTGAATTACCTGTATAAATTAAAATTAATAGCTCTACGCCGTATTTTAGTGAAAGCCATTCACAATTTTAACATTAGATCCATTATTTGGGGAATAGCCGGGAAATGCAAGTCATTAGATTACCGAAGAATTGGCAGTGAATTATTCAATTCATCATTCTAATAGTCAGTTAACTCCCCTCGACAGAAATTAAATTGCCACTCGAAAATGTTCCTATAAGGTGAGCATATCAAATTACCACCATAAAAAGCATTCATTCAAACATGTATAAATTAAATGAATATACTCCGATTACTATTATTTAACGTACTACAATGGCATTAAGTTTCCTAATAATGTTCTTTTTTCGTTTCCTAATTTAATTTCATGATGTTTGTTCTTTTTACTCACTACAACAATAATCGTATTAAAAAACAGAAAATTCGAATACTTTTAGCCCAGTAATAAACACGAAACTTTCACGTTGAAAAAAGCAATATATGGTATTTAAAAAAAAGAAATATAAAAAAACGTTCGTCATTCGTAAAAACTATATTCTACTACATCGAAATTCCACATATAATTCAAAGATAAAAATCATACTTCCAATTCCAAAACTCATCTAAAAAAAATCAGCAAAAAACAAATAAAGCCAAACCTGCGAACCGCCATCCACGATCTCCGCCCTTTTAACCGCTCATCGCGCCCCTCTTTCGCCCCCCAACGCAATCTCATTACCGCCTAGCGAAGCCGATCCGTGCAGGCTCGGGCGCATTAATGCCGGAAAGAATTAACCTTCGGCGTCACGGGATCAAACGTTATTAACTTCGTATTGGCTGCTGCTGCTGCTGCAGCAGGCTGACCAACGCGCTAGAGAGAGAGAGAGAGAGAGAGAGAGAGAGAGAGAGAGAGAGAGAGAGAGAGAGAGAGAGAGAGAGAGAGAGAGAGAGAGAGAAAGCGTCCGAAATAACACGTCACCCTAATGCATCCCTCACCTCTCACGTCAGCTGTGTGCTTTTTCGATTTCCCTTTGTTTTTCCCGGATAGTGCGCTCTCCGGACTTTTTTAGGTTATTGGAAGGGTGATATTTTGATGGGGCGTATACACGTCGAGGTCTTTTCGGCGTTTGGGAATTGACCGTTTAATATGATTTTTGCTAATAATAAAAACTGAGTGTATATAATCACCTTTATTTTCCCGAATGTTCTCGTAATCTTACGCTTTTGCAGAAGCTGTTGGTTGAAGTGGCATCAAATATTTATAAAGAATATTTCTCGATATTTTTCCATCTCAATTATCTATTTATTTTACATATATCGTCGAGCGGTACGAAGAAAAACCAACTTGGAAGTTACAGGTGAAGAAAAGCCAAAAACGCATCTAAGACGAAGAAAAGCCAGTTTGGGTCCTCCTAGACGAAGAAAAGCCAGTTTGCGCCCTCCCAGACGAAGAAAAGCCAGTTTGACTTGTCTCGGACGAAAAAAAGCCAGTTTGCGCCGTTCCTGCTGAGGAAAAATCCCCCAACTGACTGCATCTAATCAATTACTAGTTATCATATTATGTTGACTGATCATCTTTTTATCTTTTTAAAAAGATTTTTAATCTTTTTGGTTATCTTTTCATCTTTATCTTATCTTATTATCCGAAAGTTATCTATAAGATGCCAATTAAATGTTACTTTCGTTTGAGAAGTCAAACTGACTTTTCTTCGTCTAGGAGGGCGCAAACTGGCTTTTCTTCGTCTGGGAGGACCCAAACTGGCTTTTCTTCGTCTTAGACGCGTTTTTTTTCGCCTGTAACTTCCAAGCTGGCTTTTCTTCGTTCCGCGCGTCGATATCTTTTATTAAAAAAAGGTTCAACAAGCAATATACATCTATATCCCGACCCAATTTAAATAGTAATCAACCATCACAAACTCACTTTTCACCTCAACATTGCAGCAATCGAGCACAACTCGAATCAAAATTAAAAAAACAACAACGTCGCAGGCTCAGTTCCCACAGCGATCGGACAAAAACAGAGTGACACCGTGCTTCTCCTCGCTCATTCCGTATCCGCTTTTTTTCTCCCGCCCCTGCACCACCACTATATAGCCTCGACGCACGAACCTTTTGTTTAGGAAATCGCCCGGCCATTATTCCGATACGCACATGCGGCAATCGTCCGGCGCCTTTTTCCGCTCCCCCTGTCCATCCGTCCGCCCGTACGTCCATAAATCGAGCTTAATCATCGGCGGGAATTTTTCGGGAGAGAAAATTAATTTCCCCCGTCGCGCATTATCGGCTCTCTCGTCCCGGCGTTTTTTCGCTTTTTGACCCGTGGAATCTTAATTTCGGCAGAGGCGCCCCACCCGGATTGTCATTCAAAACAGGTGTGGGGGATCGTAACGAATGGCGTAAGTAAAAGAGAGAGAGAGACATGGAGAAGGAGAACTTTTTTATGGATTGGCTCGCCTCCGGGGTTATAAGGGGGGAGAGGCGAATTGCGTGGTGATTGATTGGACGCTGCTGCTGCAGTTTTGTCTCAGATGGGATTACTTTAGTTTCTGTTTACTTATTAATGATGCGGATTAATTTTGGTAATGCAGAAGTTCTTTCATTATTTTATTGCATAATTTGGCGTTTTTCGCATTAAGAATATTGTATCGTTCGTTTTATCGATAGGATAAAAATGAAATGTTTTCGTTTAAAGGAAAAAATTGCCAGTTTATTAGAAAAATGTTTGCTATTGGCACTCGAAGCCCGGAATTGAATTGAAAGTTTTATTAAAAATACTAGTACAAACTAGAACGTTTCCTTGTAGTACACCAATTTTATTTGTGTGAACAAAAACTATTGCATTGGCAAGACTTTTTTGAATCACTGTACATGCTATGTAGAGTAGCAAAAAAATATGCAGAATTTTAAAATGTAGTATAGTTGATTCTACAACTTTTTGCGGAATTACAACCATATAACACAGGGTTATTGTAAAATTAAAGTTTGAGAAAAAATGTTCCATCGCTATTTTAAATTATTAATCTTTTATTAAAATATATAAATTGTATTAAAAACCGCTGTCAATTCATTGGCACTTAGCTTCTTCAAACTTAATTTTTTTATTCTATTGTATAAACTATTAAAATTAAAAATTATATTGTAAACAATTATTAAATTTAAAATTTTTAACTTATTACATTATTTAATAAAAAATTCAAAATTCAAAATTTGTTGAAATTTTCATGTTTATAATTTTTTATAATCTTATCAATTATTATAAATTTGTATAGAAAGAACTAAAAAACAGTATTGTTTCTCATTAAAGAAAACGCTTTTAATAAATATTAGAAGTAGAAAATTGATGTTCTAATTTTTTATGTATAAATGTAGAATTCGTACAAATTCCTGTAAATTTCTGTAAAAAAACGTATATAAATGTAAATAAATGTAAATGCGTGTTCCAATTACAACATTTATGTACACTTACATTTACTCTTGTTACCGTGTGACAACAAAACGCATTTTTTTTTTTCTTTAAAAATTTTTCTCACGAATATCTCCAAAAATAATCCAGCAAACTTAATGAAATTTTGTACATATATTCTTCACAGTGTGAGCTAGACAGCCTGTAAATTTCAATTTGATTAGTCGAATCGTTTTCAAGAAAATGCTATTTGAAAAATTAAAAAAAAAAAATTTAACCTCAAATATCTTCTAATTTTATGAACATTTTACTTGGCCAACGAAAAGGCTTCAGAAGTATAAAAGAGCTACCACTCTGTGAACTTTCATAAAGATTTATTGATTTTTACTCCAATTATCGTGCAACAACGAAAATGCAATTTTTTTCTTCAATAATTTTTTCTCATTAACAAATCGATAAATTGAACCTCTTGAAATTTTTAGAGCTAGAAGTACTTTTTATACTTCATAACTGGTATAAATTTCGTGTAAAAATATGGAATAGTTTCTGAGATAAAAATTATAGAAGAAAATGGCACATTTACCTTCATAACAAATGAAGGACGATATATATTTACATTTTTAAAAAAAGAAAATGTAGGTAATTTAATGCCCTTTCATTAAATACATTTCAAAAAATTGAAAAAAATTTACCCTATCATACAAAAAAAAATGAGAAAAATTGAAATTTCAGAATCGTTTTTTGATCATAAAACAAAAGAAATTCAATAAATTTTCAAAATCGTTTGTGGATTTTAAAGCGCCATCAAAATCGAAGAGAATAAGCTTTGTCCCGACGAAATCGACCAATTCGTCATCAAGATATCTTCTGTACACAGACTCGTACACACACGCGCACACGCACGCGCACGCACACGCACACGCACACACACACACACACATAGGAAAAAGAATTTTCGCCATACTCCGGCCGAAAGTACCACATTCCCTCCCGGCGCAAAAACGTGAATGCGGTATTTTCGGCCCGGGTATGACGAAAAATAGTATACTATTTCTCAAATTCAAAAAATTTTTATGCCACTATAAAACATGTTTTTAATACTTTTTTCGTCGTTCACCGTTACAAAGCTTGCTCTTTGAGGAAACAAAAAGAAGAAACTTGTACTTACTATTAACAGCTTTACAATAAGAAATTTCTTTAAAAATAAACGGGCTAAAAACAATTTCGCAAAAAGAAAAAACCTCCGCTCGTATAGATACCATCCTCCAAAACCCGTAAAACACACCCACCCGCGCTAAACCAACACCACTTTATTGAACAACACAACAAACCTACGTCGAAAAATCCGTAACCCCCCGAGCCAGTGTTTGCCAAAAGAAAAGTCTATCCGCGCAAGTAATCCCCGTAAAACTCGTAATCGACCTCTCTCTTTCTCTTGCTCTCGTCACGCATCCGTCTTACACACCACCGCGGTGGCAGAGAGAGAGAAGATGAACATGCGCGCTTGGCGATATCGCGCGCGCAGCCGTGAAACTTTGTCGTAACATTTTTAAGCCGCTCCCGCGGATATCGATTCGAAAAACCTAATGGCTACATTTACGAGCTTTCTACGGCCTCGAGCGTATAAGACTTAAACTACGCTCATCTCTCGTCTCGTCTCGCCAGTGTCTTTTTCTTAGCTTCGTATGTGTGTGTGTGTGTGTGTGTGTGTGTGTGTGTGTGTGTGTGTGTGTGTGTGTGTGTGTGTGTGTGTGTGTGTGTGTTTGTGTGTGTGTGTGTGTGTGTGTGTGTGTGTGTGTGTGTGTGTGTGTGTGTGTGTGTCTATATATATATACCTAATACGTACACATGCGCGCGAGTGGCACGGCCGAGGTTTAAGGAATGCGAGGGAGGGAACGGCAATTTATGGAAATGTAGTGTATTTGGGTATATACATAAGTGTGGTTTCGCGTGCGTACATCTACACGTGGGGCGTTTTAATGAGCTGTTCGATAACGTTTTTCTTTTTTACGACGTCTTGGTATAAAAAGCTTATTTCATGCAAACTTCTTTGTTTATCCTGCGTGTATAGTTTTAGCGCTGCCTTAAAAATGATCCGTCAGAAAGGAGGAAAAAAACTTTGATACTAAATAAAGTATGCGCGGTATGGGCTGGAAAAATCGATTAATCATCCGCCTCACGAACGGTTCATCCGAAATTAGGCCGATCGAAATCAGAAAAACGTATATATATTCGGTGACGCTTCGCATACAAATCTCGAGTATTATTTAAAAACGATAAATTTTTCAAACGCGAAAAAAGATCCGCGTGTATAAAACGCTTACTGCGCTGCGCTTCCCCTAATTCCCTCTCTCGTCCGCATTAAGCTCACGTATAACCATTAAAATTCTAAATCCATCATATAATCTGTTTACCCACGTGCATACAATACATATAGTTATTCCGAGGAAGAAAAAAAACTCTATAAATTTAAATAGCTCATTACGATTCCTAAGCGGCAGCGAGTGCCATAACTCACGCGCCCGCCCCGATCACATTTACATGACTATCAAAAGAAAAAAATTTGTTCTTCTCTCATTTTAGATAAAGAAGAAACGTGCAACTGGCACCCAATTTATATCCCTTAAGAAGGACGCACCGCATCAATAAAGAATTGTCCCGGTCACTTCTAAATCGACGGGGCCAGTCTCTCTCTAAATATTTACCCGCACTCGTTGTCGTCGTCTCTTTACGCGTCGGTGCCTTCGATTTGTCGCGCCGCGATCATTTATGCACGAGGCACATTAAAATAAAACAGCTCCTCGTTCGCTATGCATTGGTCGGTACTTTTTCGAAGAGAAAGAGAGAAACGACGCGAATCGCGCGCCTGTTTTTTCGTCCGGGGGTGTGAGAGATTATCGGGATGAATGATTAACGAGTCGGGATTTATGGGGAAGGGGTGGCGGTGCTTTCTCTTATTTGATTTGGCGAGTGTCGTTGTAGTGGAGTTTAATATGACAATATATTTCAAAATTATAAATGTAATAATTTTTCATTTTGTCTTATTGACAATTTTAACTAGCTGCTACATCTCGCTCGTTTATATTTATTATTCTTGCATTTGATTATTTTTTCACCGTAGCATAATAAATTATCTAAAATTCCTATATGGATTATCAAAGTAAATTTTGTAAATATTAATACGATATTATTTAAAACTTAAACTTACAAGGGAAAAACGTAGGAGAGAGTCCTGGTTTTTAATGAGACTTTGATATAAAAGTTTTTGCATAAAAATTAAATAGACACGTGCCTTGACGTTCTTTTAAAGTGACCTAAATAATAAAAATTACAGGTAATTTGTAAAATGTTTTATACAATTCAAATAGTTATGTACGTAAATATTTTAAAAGTTTTTTAGAATGATGAAGTAAAAGTAGTACGTAAGCACTTTAATGTGTCTTAGTATTAAATGAAACTTTCAGGTATCTAGATTGAATTTTTGAAAACTTCTATTTCGCCTAGATTTCTCAAAAAATGTCCATACTACTGTTATTTAGGCTTATTAAGGAAAACGGTTATAATGATAATAACTGTAAAAAAGACAAATTGTTTATTTAACAGTCGGGTCGTAGAATTTCATATTAAAATTTTGTATATGAGGAAATTCAGAAAAAAATTCAACTTTAGACGTCCTCAATACTGGGAAAAAATCGTATACAATTAAAAACATCTTTGTTTCACATTTTTTTGAAGGTTGAAATTTTTGAAGAAAATGACAAAAAAGCCCTTTTCTTTCAATCTCAGCCGTTTAGCCCAGAAACGTTCTACTCAACGCTTCAAAGAAGAAATTGAAACTAGAAAGAAAGAGCTTTCATTTCCTTTTTTGAAAATTAAAAAATGTTAATTCCTTCGAACGTTATAAGAGTTTAAAGTTTAAAGTCATTTTCTTCAAATATTTCAACCTTTTAAAAAATGTGAGACAAAGACGTTTTTAATTGTACACGATTTTTCCCGTATACTTTGTGATATAAGAAAGAGAAAGAAACGCAGTATTGAGGCCGCCTAAGGTTGAAATTTTTTGTGAATTCTCTCATATACATTGGTTTTCGTTCAAACATATGGGAAACGGATTTAATTATTGTAAGTTTCATAACATATTTTCTAATATTTCGATACTGATTATCAATGTAAACAGCGTTACTATAAATACGATATTGTATTGAACGTAAACTTACAATTAATAGAAATTTTAATAGAAGTTAATATATTTTTTTGCCTAGCGGACCAAAAGCACCGCTTTTGATCCCGGCGCCCGATCGCGAAGGTTATATTTTCGACCGCGCTAGGCAAAAAAATCGTATACGCAACACGCGGATAAAGAGGGCCACCCCAGAGCACATGTTTGCCACTCTCGCCTTCGGCTCGGGTGGCAATTTACACGTGCTCTGGACTGGCCAACTCTTTACCTCCCTAGTTGCGTAATATGCTATTGTTAATAGAAACTCCTTAATATAATAAGTAAAAGCAGGTAAAAGTAGAAGTAAATAAGTATAGAAGTAAACATGTTCCATGCCTCGTATAATAGGCCCAATATATAGGTCTTATTCAATCCATCCCCCACCAATGTGATCTTTGGAAGGTCTTGTGCAGAGTATACAAGTTCTGGAATTCCTTTCTCAGTTTTGTTTAGACTTCTGTAAGCAGTGAAAGTGAACAAATATCTCCCACAATGCTTGTAATATTCCAAGGATATTTGATAGATAAGCATCTGGTTACGAGACTTACAATGTTCAGGCGCCCCCGCGTTCAAATACAACTAGAAGACGTAGATCTATTCGATATTGCGCTATCTTACAGACTAGACCTTTCTATTATTTTGAAGAATATGATACCAGATGTTTCAGGCACACCGCTATATAAACTTGTACGTGCGGCAATGACTCGTTTTGATCACGAGCGGGTACGCGATCTGATATTCATACATGGTTACTGGGCGTTTACAAACGAGGAAGTATCAAGACTTCTGCGAGAAGCAATTGTGAAAAAAAATCCAGACATGGTACGCTTGCTCCTGCCGTTCAATCCTAATTTAGAAGCGAGCGGAAGAGGAGACTTGTCAGTATTATGGGGAGCTCTGATGGTCCGTAACGAGGAGATAGCCAAGGAACTAATACGAGCAGGTGCAAACGTTAATGAGGTATCGACACTGCCGGATAAATGGAATGAGCCGCCAATCAACTACGCCATATCATGTGGTTTCAGTGACGAATTGATTGATCTAATGATCCGCCATGGAGCCAATATAAATGCAACGGGGCAACGGTTGATACCTCCATTGGCTTATGCCGTGCGATTCAGGAGGTTTTACGTCGTAAAACGACTGTTAATTTGTGGAGCGAGAATTGACTTCATGGACACCAATGGTCAGACGTTATTGCACATCGCGTGTGAAAGAAGAGGTGCGGAAGAATTGTTACTCCTACTATTACCACATAATATTGACGTAAATGCAAAAGATGATAAGGGCGCAAATGCTCTGCACCATTTAATTTCGCACGATTCTCGTAATGCAGCTGCTGCCCGGTTATTACTTCGAAAAGGAGTATCACTAGTAGACACAAATAATAATGGATTGACACCGTTACAACTGGCACTACAATACAACATCAGAGAAATGGTAAATACGATTTTCATTTTTCCTTTTAATTTTACTGTTGTATTATGACAGATATTAGGTAGTTCTTTCAGAAGTTTTTTTTTGTTTCACTTATCTTTTAATAAAAAGAATAATTTTTTTATTGTTTTCTTAGGTATTCGTTTGTTTAAGATACCTTGCAAAGTCTATTGTAATGGACGAAAGATTTTGTGACGAAGAATGGGGTTTTTTAAGTTCATACCGACGGTACAAGATGTATTTAAAACAATGTCGCATAGAATTAAAAAGAATGAAAAGAACAGTGATAACTAATGATGTTAGATTTAGTTGGTTTTTTTCGAAAAGTATTAGAGAATTAATGAAGGCTGCAAGAAATGACAAGTTTCTAAATTCATACGAAACATTTAACATCCACCTATTGTTTCCGAGACTTGAGCCTGATCTTGAAAATATAATGAAAATCATTAAGGCGAATTTTAAAATTTTAAATCCAATTGAAAAACTATTGACTGAATTAATCGGTCACGTTTTACCAACACCTGTAATTGAGAAAATCGCCAATTATACCGTTAATGACGAGTTAATTTTAATATAAAAAAAGCGAAAAGTTCAAGTAACACAGGCACATAAAATTGTTTATTTATACCAAAAAAATAGATATTATGATAATATATGTGCAATAATATAAAATTCAATGTATTCTTGCATTAAATTTCCAAAAGATGCATAGCCATGAAACAAACGTGCATGAAATTTTAATTTTTGTACAATAAACTTTCGTCACGCTAAGAGAAAATTTTTATATACCTACTTGAAACTTGCTTGCATGCATGTACATAAACATTCATTTTTATGCAAAATTTTTTTACAGTAGATATACGACTATATATCTAGCTAAAAGCGTCATGAAAGACAAATATTTTTATATAGTTATTATTATTTAGATTCGTAAAACTAGTTTGCGAATGAAAAGACGCAAACGTTACTTTAAAATTTTAATTTTATATGAGAAATGCTCATATACTATCGTAATGACTCGAGTGATGTTTACATTTCGCTTCAACTATACTGTTTTGATATCAGTTTTAAGTATACTTTTGTGTTTGCCATAATAATACTTGCAAGCTTTATTTATATAATATCGTCATGTAATAAAGACATTTATGTATCTGAGTCATTATAGTAATCCTACCCAAAGACCAATAACTATAAGCCAGTTCAAGAGATGTAGAAAATGTTGATGCACCTAATATTTGATATATAGAAACTTCATGTCAACTGTTTAGCTCAAAATTTTAAAATTGCTCAAAATTTTTTTACTCATTCCAAATTAGCGTCAAAACACAACCCTAGAGTTTTAGAGTAAAATATTCAATTGTTCAAAAGTTAGAATTAATTGAAAATTTGAAAATTTTGAATTTTTTCATAAATCTTCAATTTTTATTATTTTTAACTCAAAAACTTTAAACTTTTTGTGTAGCACATTAAATGGGAAAAAGTTTCCAAATTATAAGTAGAATTGCTCAGAATTTTTGCAAATCGATGCCAATTATTTTACTAATTTATACTTGACAGAACACCACTCAAAATATGATTAAGGCGAATGAGACTGTATCAATATCCGTCACCAAAGGCTAAAAAATTTGTAAAAAAGGTTACCTTTAAAATGCGACCTTGATTAAGATGGTAATAGATCACAGAAAAAAGTTACGGGCAATTAAAACTGTCAAAACAGTGAACAATGCTGTTGTAGTATACTGAGAAAAGGATTTGTTTACTGTTAACATGGCATTGTAACTGTTGACATGCGTATGTTTAAATATGACCAAATGTAGGCATTGTAACAGTTATAATGCCATGTTAACAGTTAAGTTACCATGTTCTCATAAACAATTTCAGTATGTTACCTGAGAACATTGATATTGTAATAGTTACAATATGCTTATTATAGTAGTTTTTTAATCTAATGGCCAATTTTTTACCAGGATGATGTTGTTTTATAACAAAAACGTTTGAAATAAAAACATCATTTATTGTTTTACTCCAAAGTTTCGGACATTTTTATTATTTATCCTGATGAGGGGTTCAAAAATTCTGAGCAATTCTACTTACAATTTGGAAACTTTTTCCCATTTGTTTGTTATTGTTTACGAGTACGAAAAAGGTTGCGAGAGTTATATGTAGAGAAATAAGTTGATTTGGTTTTGTTGAGGTGAATATATTATTGTAGGATTTTTTGTTTAATTATTGAAAGACTGGAGCATGGGAAAAGATTGAACTCATGAGCTTGCTCGGATATAGGAAATATTTACATATGTGAAAAATATATCTACCGAATCGTCTAAAGTTAATCCAGAAAGAAATTGTTAAAACATATTTTCTTAACTTTTTTCCTTATTTATAATTAAAAAAAAAGTGTTTTATCCTCAACTCAAATTAACTTTTTCAATTAATTAAACGATCGGTTATACTTTTTACCCTCCTAATATCACTTCCCCAATCTCTTTTTCATTCACACCCTACTCATTAAACCCAACCGTATCCGAAAAAACCGACTTCAACCACACCTCACCATCCAAATCCACACTCCAAAATCTTCAACACTTTCTCCCACCAGTTTGGCTTTCAACCCCTCCGCGCATCTTGCGTACAAAGAGAGCGCGCGCCTCGCTTCTCCACTATATACACCGCGCGTGACACTCGGCGTCGATCGCTTGCTGCCAGGGGGTTTAAAAGGAAATCAATGCTTATTTGTTTTCGCGGTTCGGTGGCTCATCCTCCTCCCTCACCTCCTCTCTCCTCCTCTTCGTGAAATGGATATATCGCGGCGCGCCGTAAAACCTCTCTCCTTTGTTTCTCATCTGGGTTATATAGGTACGCACCCACACACTTAGGCGCCCGCCCGCGACGTCACTTCGAATAACATCGCGATATAGGAGGGAAAGAGAGTGAGGGTTTCTTCGATGCGATCTGTGAGAGACGATTTGAGGGTCGCTCACGTGTGTGTACGTGGGTGGATAGGAGTAAGAGTGATATGGAGTGAGAAAAGAAGAGGGTGCAGAAGTCTTTGTGTGCGAGGTGGTGGGATTTTTTCGCCGGTTTTTGGAATGGAAATTTTTTATTGTTTTCGGTTGGTGTTGGTATTATGTTGAGGAGAGAATTGGGAGACACACAAGAAAATTATTCGACTAGTTTATGAAAAACCGCAATAAAAATAAGGGTAAAAGTGGATTCTGGTATTTTTATTTACATTGCGTATATTTTTTTTAAATGTGCCTCTTATTTAAATAGATGAAAAAGATGGAATAAAGGTCTGCATTTTGAAGCTGACACTGATTTATACCTCTTCAACGACAGCTGGACCCGGGAAATAATTCCTACGGATACCGGGATACTTGTCGATCGACTGATAGAGGGCGATTTTACCTTACTTTTTATGGACCCAACGTTCCTAAATAAAATTTCTTTCCATCGCCTCACAATTTTTAAAATATCATATCTTTGAAAATACAACCTTGATCACTTCCAAAGCAATGAATAAAAAAAGATACAGAAAAAAATCATTAAAAAATAAAGTAAAAAGGACATCACGAACCATTCCAATCCGCCCCGAAACATCGCGAATTAAATCTCCCCGCATTCCCTCAGCGAATTTCGAAAAACGCGAGGAGCCGCAACCCGCACGTCTCTCATCTCGCCCCTTATCCTTCCGGCGCGCGGCGGGTCGTCCGGCGACAGCGTCTCGGCCCCGGGAAATTGAATAAGAAGAGAGAAAGAGAGAGAGAAAAGGAGCGGACAATTTGGCGGAAGGAGGATCTCGCGTGACAAGGTAATATTGATACCCTTCGTGCGCGAATTTCGCATTCGTCGACGTATTTTTCGTTCGTTCCTTCCTTCGTCGTCGCGGTTATTAGCCGAGGTCGTTTGGATATTAGGGGGTAGGGAATTTTAAAAGTTTGCCGGCTCGGAGCGTGTATAGCCTCGTAAGTGGATGGCTGCAGGAAGGAAATAATTGAATTCTTTATTAGTTTTTGGGGAACGGGTGAGGAGTATGGATTTAGGGCTCCTGTAATGCGGGCGCATTGGTATAACGAGAAAAGTTCGGAAATAGTTTTTAAATTTAATTTTTTACTTGGATCGGTGTTCGAGTATCTAATTTGATATTCTTAATTTTTCACGTTATTGTCTTGTTATTCATTGTGTAATAAGTGTGAAAATTATTATTGGAAAATTCAAGATTATTTGAAAGGTCATGCATATTAAGACTTGTATGAAAAATTCTGAGTACCGTGTCACTTGGACACAAAATCTTGATCTTAATTCTTTACTAATAATTTTAGCTATACTATATAACTGTAGCTATATATTCAATTCTCATGAAAACAATTTCTTTTTCAATCACACATTTTTCTAATTTACCACATAATGTTTCGTACACGGAAAGAAATACCTTATGAAAAATTACTAGAATCTCAGGTAAAGATGGGACATACACTCTTGAGCAATTTAGTATACTTCTACTAATTATTAGCATAGTTCTATTAAAAATTAATAGAAAAAGTTTTAAAATTTATTATAGTTACGATTAATTTTTACTAGATAATATGATAAAAATTTTAAATCTAAATTTTAACAGAATAGAAAATAATTTTTACCATATTATCTACTAAAAATTAATAGAATTAGTTTAATTTTTAGTCTAAGTTATACTGAAAATTTGATAGACAGTATAGTAATTTTGTTGGCGTGAGGGTTGTCGGTAAAACAGGGTGTACCATATGTAGACAAGTCGAAACCTTACTTATAAGTGCGGCAGTGGCCGAGTGGATAAGAGCGCAGCTTCGTAATCTTTTTTTCTCATGAATTTCAACCTCTCGTCAAAATTACTATAATATATTATAAAACTTGATAAAATGCAAGTATGTCCCACTTTTAATTAACACTCTAGTAATTTTTAGTGGATATTCTACTAATTTTTCATAAGGAATTTTTTTCCGTGTACATTCCTAATACAATTCACGTATACCTCTGAAACACAGTTTCACAAATAATCGCATAAATAAGACTTTGATAAAATGAATAACAAGCGACAAACTATTTTTACGCTCCACTCGTCTCACACCCTCCCAAAATTCACTCATATTTTTCACTCTTTACTGATTACATTTACCTTATTCATCTCCTCGCGTCTCTCTCTCCCCCAACATCGCAAAGTCTCTCTCAAGCCTACCGAAAATCGAACCAAAAAGCATCGCGCTGCTCAGCTCCCCTTCGAAAACGAGAAAGACAAACTCCGTAAATGGCGTCCCATCAGCTCGCAAAAGTCCTTCCCAATTTACAGCTATTGCGACTCGGCCCTGCTCGCGTCGCCGCCGCCGCCGCCTTATTTCGCGCACGTGTGTAAATATCGTCAGGAGGCTCCCTTTTCGATCTGTGTACATCTCTCGTGCGGGAATCGAATCCAGGGCCGTATACGCGATCGTCGGGGGCCACGCCGGACGTATTATCACAGTTTCGTCGAATGTTTATTGGGTGGAAGTAGAGAGTGTGGAGTTGATTATAGGTGTCATTTTTAGAGGGTACGCGGGTGAGATTGTTTGTTAAAATGGTTTGGTGAGTTGTTAAGACACTTATAATGTTAATACGAATATTTGTTGCATCATTTTTTGAACAAGTAAAGTATAAATATTGTTTTACAAATATATTTTTTAGGATTTCTTACTATCATAAATCGGTACTGGATTAATCCATATATATTATATCGAATTTCGAAAAATTAAATAATGTACTCAACCTTACATAACTTTCCAAGAGTAATAAATCTGTTTTAAAAATATTCTCAACGCTTATCAAACCAACTATACTCACACATACCCAGCAACATCCACTAACTGCACACTTACACACACTCCCCTCTAAGTATGAACAACTCCACAACTTACCGCGAAAACTAGGCAACCCATTACCCCCAGCGCTCGTCAACAGCGGTATCAAGCGCCGAAAAAAGCGCATTAGCGAAACTTTAATGGAAAAATAAAAAAATAAAGAAGAAGGGCCGAGGCTGCGCCGCGTCCTTGGCACGGCCCTGCCCCCTGCCACGTCCCCTCTTTCGCGCGCGGCGCACACACTGCAGCACGCGGTACCTATACCGGCAGGATCACCCGCGGCTGACAGGCTCCTAATGGAACCCGTAAATACCGCGAGCCGGCGCGCGCGCGTGCTATACGCCGAAGTGGGTTATGTTTTCCAAATGAGATCCCGAAAATTGAGTTGCCGAGAGTTGACGACGATGGCGGTGCGGTGCTGGTCTGTGTGTGTGTACTGTGTGTGTTGGGCGATTGTAGCCCGAAGAAGAAAAAGGCGTAAGGTGGATTTTGTGAGAAAGTGGGCGAATTCGATTGGGATTAATGTTAAATTAATGATGGATTTTAATATGTGGAAGGGGAAGAAGAATTTACTTGAAAATCTTTTTATAATTATAGTTTACAATGCTTTATAAAGAGTAATGTATTTTCTGTAAAACATTTTTAAGAAAAATTATCACCAATGAGGCATTCAATCAGAAAGAAGTTTCTTCTACTATAAGAGAACTTATAAGTACTTACGTCCACACTTGAGTAGTTACTTATTCTACTTAAACTCTTTTTCTCGATATTGTCGTCTACCTCATCATAATTATGTTTTACCTTCATCCACCAAAAGAGCACATAATAACCGTACAATATATAACAAAAGGGATGCTACATCAAAAGCCAATTTACCCGAGCGAGAGTTACGAGTGAGAAGCAGTTCTCTATTTATTAATTAAGTGTCAGGAGAAATTTATTTCCAGTTTAAATCCGCAGAGTCGAATGAGTCTTTGTAATTAAAACAAAAATGAAGAAAATTCCTTCCTTGAGCTACAGTACACACATACACGCGCGACTCCTACCACCACCTGCACTCGAGCAATTAAAACGGCACAGTGTAAACAATTCATCAGACGCTCTGTTTTCTTTTCGGTTTCGGGGAGCATAAAGGCGCACCGGGAAATTCAATTCCAGCAATAAGCGCGCGAGGAATGCGCGCGTATACGCATTTGCGTACATTGTAATGAAGTATAATAAAGATAGAGTCGAGCGTTGTAATTTCGCATGCAGAAATTGCAGGGAGCAGGAGGCAGTTGCTAATTAGGAGAAAAAATTTACGCCCGTTCGGTTTTAATTTTATTGCAGGCGGGTGTTATTCGCACTTTTTGAACAATGCAATTATGTCGTTATCTGCTCGCGTGAGCTCTCTTTTTCGCCTGTAATGAGATAGTTGTGTTGCGGCCTCTCGAGGTGCTCGGTATAGTATTGAAATTAGCGTAATTATCAATGTGGGTTTTACGGTTGATGAATGTTAATGGCGCCGCGCGGCTATGATAAAATTAAGAATCGCGAGTTTAAAAGGAGCAAAAAAACCAGGAATGATCATTGCAGTAGGTTTACACGCAGTTTTACGGGCTCATGCAAATGGAATGAAGATGGTCTAGTAATTTAATTACAATAATTAACCTCGCTCTTGCAACGTGTATGTAAATTGAAGAGGAATATAAAGCACGCAGTATAACCATGTAACTTAAAAAAAATAATAATGTACAGACATAAACACTTTCCTCTCAATTCCAAAAGTCGTATCCAGGCTTATGATTGGCCAACCAAACAAAGTAGTTCCACGCGCGCCACACTCAATCTCCATAAAACTTCATTAAGCCAGGGCAAAGGAGGCGAGTAAAAAAGCACGAATTCCCTGGCAAAAAGCGAGCGCAACCTTCTCTCTCTAAAACCGCGCGAGAAAAAGCCTCCCGCCGCCTTACTCACACATAAAACAAACTCACCTCGCGCACGAATTCGTTTATCAAGCAATAAAGCTCGCTTTAATGAAAGCGGCGGCCCGCGGCCCTTAATTAACATCGGCCGCGAGAGTGAGCGCAAGGAGCCGTATATTTTCGTTCTTATATTCAAATGCGCGGGCCGAGCGCAATTAGCGGAGAGCCGCGCTGCTGCGCAGACGCGAGAATTACGATGTCACTCTGCGCAGTGTTTCCTTGATGATGCGAGGAAGCCTGAGCTTTTTGGTTTATTTCGAGGCGAGTTTATGGGGAGCCGCTGGATTTAAGGATATTTTGGCGAGGGGGGAGATGGAGTGGCAATCGAGAGGGGAATGGTGCGAAAGAGTGAGGATGTGGGAATGAGATGGGGTTATTTGTTTTGGAATTTTCGGGGTTGGGTGAGAATTAAATTGCGGTATCTCGTGGGAACTTTTTAAGGAAATTCAGAGTGATTCATTGATGTGTTCGTTTCTCGGTTTCCTTCTTTTTGAAAAGAAATGTTTTTTACGGTAATCGCTATAAAGATCTAAAACTACACTGAGAAAAACTACTACTGTCTGATAAAGCTACTTTATAGTATATTTTCCTATCTCTCTAGCAAAATTTCTTACAAAGTATGGTAATCTTTTGAGTTTTTACAGCTTGTGGTGGCTTTCTCAGAAAGTATAGTAATTTTTATAAAATTATTCATAATTTTTACTAAACTTTTTTCTCAGTGTAATGAACCAAGTTTTACAAAAAAGGGCGCGAGATTGACATTAATTTGAATGTGTTTTAAAGTCAACTGCGTAGTTTAATATACGCTATAATATTATAAAAAAAGTATACCTCATTTATAATAAAAAGTTGAATGAATTTTGAAATATCAGAAATAAATTTTCAAAAATTGTCGACTAATGAAAACTTATGTTTGTCCACTTTTTTTTTTATTAAATTCTAAATGATTTATTAATTTTTCGACTCCAGAAAACTTACAACAGAACCCTACAAAACTCTCGTAACATTCAATGAAACCTTCCAGTAACTCTGAAAACACCCGTTTACCCAAGAAATCAGGCCATACCGATCCTGCGGCGGCTACCGGATTCCCCTGCGCGTCTTCGTCGGCGATGCGGTTGCCGATAAAAAGGGGGCGGCTTGCGCGATTCCCTCGCGCACTATACCTACCTACCAACTCGCTCGAGCTCGCTAATGCCGAGATAATTGGCCGGCGTTTCCCGCCAGATTTATGAGGCAATAATTGCAAAAGGCGATGTTTTCGGAGCGCGCAGACCGTCGTCGTATACACGCGAGCTCGGTATATACACCGACCGGCTGGTTGGTTATATATACTTACACGTGCGTGGTAGTGATAATGCGGAGGTTTCTTTGTGCTGTGCATGTGTGGATGCGATTAGTGCAGGTGCAGGACGATGATACGGGTTGGGCTTGGATATAATGATTTTTCATTACTCGCAGCTGGGTGTATGGTTATCAGAGAATGAAATTCGTTCTGAATACATTTCTTATTCAGATCCTTGTATAGAAAAGTGAGTATTTTGAATATCTCTTGGTATGTTTAATTTACTGAATGAAGTTTCTAGGACCACCGAAAAATCGCACCTTCTGCATAATAAACAATTTAAAATTAATCGCTGAAAACAACGATCTTTATCGCCATCAATAACTTTAACCCATACACGTACACACATATACGCCTGTTACGCAAAAATAGCTGTCCGATACGGCGCATGCGTCAATCCTTAATTGAAACGCTGGCGCGGCTAGTCTTAATTAAATTAGATAAAACCTCATCTTAATTACTTTTACTGTATATGCATATACCTCGCGCGCATATATATTACGCGCTTCCGCTCATTGCCAATCGCGCTGCTTTTTTTCAAATATTGCCGCGCAGATAACTCGATGGCATTGCGAAATCTCAAACGACTATATCTTCCGCGTCAGGCGATAAAAACGGCTGGAGAAGAAGAAGTAGAAACGCATGCGCGCGACACTCGATTACAATGTCTAAGACGCACGCGCGCGTCGCACGAGACAGAGATACGAGTTTTAATTAAAAGATACTACTACCAGGCTTCCGTCATAGTAAAACAAACACATTTTTAATCCGCGCCGCGCGGCAATTACGTTACACTCTCGTCGTCGTCTCTGCGCACGCGCTGTACGACCTCGCTCGAGAGATTATGTCGAATTGAACTCTTTCCGCGCTTATCGTAATTGTTTCCCACGTTGTGAGGTCCGAAAATCGTCGTATGTGTACATATATACTACATGCGAAATAATTAATACCGTGAAAATGACGTTTCTAATAGGTCAGTCGCAAGGCCGAAAGTGAAATCGTCGCTCTCGAAAAACTGCAGCTCTCGCGACGAATTCATTATAAACGCGCGCGCGCGACGGACAGCAAAAACGTCGATTGATTATCTCGCGCGACTGAGAGGGAGAAAAAGGTAATGAGAGGACGGCTGTACACTCGCATTTGCATGGGAATTACCGCACGCGCATATTGACTTTTCAGCAGTCGTAAAGAGCGGCACGTCTCGCGGGACATCATCTCTCGCCAGGTGCTGCGCCGGCAATTATATCCTTCGAGATGATGCGCGCAATCGCACGCGCAGAGGCGGACGAGGTGTATATACACTTGCCTTTTGCGAATGGGCGTCGTTACGGCCGGAATTTTTCATTTAGTTTCTTACCTGCAACACAAAGAAAGTATTTAATTAAACAGTGCGAATAAACGCCGTCGAGATAAAGTGTCGGGATGGTAAATTGAGAATTGTTGCGCGAGTGGCTTGTCGAGGATTTTAGATTCGATTAAAATTATGTTCTTTGATCATTGCGCAGCTTTTTATTATGTTGTTAATTTTATTCGTAATTGAAAAAAAAATTGTTTACTGTATGGGCGAATGGTGTTTTTAATTTAAGCTTTTACTTTCTTTCTTTATATACAAATAAAAACTGTAAAATAATATTCGAGGTAATCAATTTCGGAAACTACAACATCATTTTAAATGTAAAAAGCCTTATACGGTTGTGAATTGCAGTTTGCTTTCTCCATGAAGAAGTTTCGTGTATCATCCGATGACTTGGTAAAACAGCAACAACAACGCATTCGCCAAACCATAAACTTTCACAAGTCAATTTTAATAAACATTACTGTCTCTATTGTAACAACAAAATATAACACATAGCTTATTCGTAATCTTCAAATATATAGAAATACAATGAAGAATGGAAGCCATATAATCCCCAATGAATTCATTAAAAATTAATCCAAAAACGAATCAACGATAGACAATCCAACGTTAAATCACGAGCGCCCATATCTATTCATCTTACCGGGCAAGCTAATTAAACGGCACGCGCGCGGCTGCTGCCGCCGGCTCTGAAAACCCTCCGCGCGCACGCGCTGCAGCGACAAAGCCGACGCATTTACGGTCCCTCTCTCTCTCTCTCTCTCGCGTGAAAATACGAGCACAACAATTATATCGCCGAGGCGAGTTTTATATACGCGCGCGCGGGCGCCGCGCCGAGCTACTTATCCGATTATAAACGTCGAATCGTATCGCAATTGCAGCAGTACCGGCAGCGCGCAGACGATATAATTCGCCCCGGCTGTTTAACGACGATAGTAATGCTTTTAATCTTTTCGCCAGAAGGTAAATTCCAATTATCGCAATTAATACCGCGTACAATGAAGTCGATTAGCGCGCGAGAGGAGGAGCGTAAAAATGAAGGGAAATTGAGGGAGAAATAATGCAGCGGAGAGGGAAATTAGTTTACGGGCTTTTTAGCGTTCCTACGAGCTACGCGCGCCGTGGCGTGGCGTGTTTTGCTTCGAGGGGAGTTGTAATTTTATAAGAGAGAGAGGAGATTTATTATTCTAATTTGTTTTTTGTCGGGGGAGAAAAATGTTTAAAGAGGGAATTAATTTATTAAAATAAATTTACTTGCTTTTGTATAGTGAAACAATTTGTAAATATATGAAAAGATGGCGTTGATACGGTGTAGGAGTAGCCGTAATTTCATGGTAATATATTTAAATGGAAACTTAAAATTTTCAATAACTCTATTTGCAAAGTGCTCCATTACCTTTTTCAGTGAAATTAGTTTGAAACATTTTAAAATATCCTTCTTTAGACCTTTTAATTTCCGGTCGAATCATTACAATCAATTTATAATACACTTTTACATTAATTGCATTGTATACGGACATGAACTAAAATCTATTCCCGCGTAACTCTGAAATAATTTTGTTTATACATTGCGATTCCTGTACCGTACATTTTACTCTATATATAAAGAACGAAAACACTGCTAAAAAAGTAGTGGAAAAAAACATTACCATGACAACCGCAGCAGGACGAAGACAGAGAGAAAGCGAAAAAGCGGAATAGAAGAGAGCAGATCGCCGGGATAAGGTATAGCAAAAATCACGCGATAATCGAATTTTAAATCGCCGCATCGGATATATCCATCCTCCTTCCCTCCCTCGCCAAAATAAAACGATCGGCTCCGTCCGACACGTTTGCTGCGCGATGAACGCTCCCGATACCCATACTCTCTCTCTCTTCGAGGCACTATTTAGTCATTTCACGAATTAATTGGTTTCCCCTCCTCCCTATCGCGCTCGTGATCAAATCGCGATATCAATAAGTCGAATCGCTCGCTCGCGAAGTGTCAAAAACAAATGGAATAATTGAATTTTGCGAAAGCCGCCGTCCCACGGGTTTGTATATAATCTGCGCTGCGAGCGCGCACAAGCGAAGGTCGCATTGTTTTTATTCGATTTCGCAATAAAGAAAATTTAATTAACCTCGCTGTCTCTCTCTCTCTCCCTCGCGTTCTCTTCGTTTCACAACATTTTTAATTTAGCATTCGCGTTCGCGCTTTGTATTCTTTTCCGTGGCGAAGTGAAGGATTTACGTGCGCGCTGGGGTGGGGGAGCTTTTCGACAGTCCATTATTCATTGAGTTGGCGAAAATTGCTTATGAAACGGCACTATAACCCCGCGCCGCCACGAGCTTTTCTGATTATGATGTGTGTAGAGGAAAAGTTTTCGGATTTTTTTACGCGCTGCTCACACGGTCCTCGTGTATATAAGCCGCGTGTGACCGGTGGTAAAATAATGGAAAATCGATACGTTAAAATAATATTCGGCCGGGAATTTTTATACGCGGATAGGATGATCTTGAAAAAAGAATCTCGATGTTTCTTTTTTTTAATGGAGAGTTTTTTCGGTTGATTAAATTTGCTTTACCGTTGTTGAATTGAACATTTTCGTAGAAATATAGCTCATCGAAGTGAATGTATTGTTTAATCTATATTGTGGCAAATGAAATACTATCTTTTCTTTCTGAAAATAAAGTAAGGATAAGTGGGCCACTAATGCAAATTAATAAAAGACCTACTTTATACTGTAGCAAATATAGACTTTTTAGCACAGAGAAATTACAATTTAACCATTGAACTAAGTTTTATTTTTAGAGATCTTACTGACGTACAAGGTATAAGGTCTAATAAAAATTGCAAACAACTTTGCAAAAATTAACAGATTGTCTCGTAATTCTACTGTAAATTACGAAAACATAAAAATTTCTCGCACTATTATAAAATTACCTATGCGGTATAGTAATATTTTAAATTTCATGATCGAAAATATATTTTTAAATATAGAATAAAACATTTAACTTAAAATTTTTGTTTTTAACGCCCCTACATAGACACAACCATTAAAATTTTCAAATAATATTAAAACCAATCAACCTCACGATTACCAGCACTTAACTCCAACGAGTATAATTCAAAATTACCCCGATACACTTAAGATTAGACACGCACACACGGCGGGCAATTTCCTCCTCGCGCGCTCTTTTCCACTCAGCACCCGCGCGCGACAGCGTTCGTTATACACCAAGTCGCCGCCAAAGTGCCCGCGCTCCCGGGGAAATTAATCCGACAGCGAAAAGTAGTTCCTAAAATAATAATTACGAGGACAGAGAGGGAGGCGGGGGTAAGTGCGCCGCGGATATATAGCGAGCGCATAAAAGGCGAGAGACTCGACGACGACGCGACGGATTAAAGTAGAATGGACCGTCGTCGTAGTCGCGCTCTCTCGCATTGTCCTTAGGAGCGGGCCTTTAATTACCATAAATCTTATCGGCGACTCGCCGATTAATAGGAAAAATAGAGAGCCAGTTTATGCTCTCGAAATTCTCGGCGGGCGCGTAATGGAACTCTCGGCGTGGGAAAATTAATTATCCGGCGGGCCGAATATGAGGGAAATCCCCGTATTATGGCCCTCTCTCATTCTCGGCCCGAGTCCCTAATTAAGTTTCTTCGCCGCCCGAGTTATCTTGGCTGCATTCGTAAATAATTTTTTAAGTCCCTCTTTCGGCGTTCTCGCCGTCGGCCTTGTTGTATATGATATTATTACGTTGCTGGAAGGTGAAGTAAGAGGCTTTAAAAGTTATAAGAGTTTAAATTAAAAATTTCCTTGTTAATGGAAAAAATTTAGGTACGTTAATTGTTGTGAAAATAGAACGTTCATTTAAAAAAAAAAAATTTTTTTATGTATAAATCAAGGGATTGTGAGGGTCTGCGGGAATCCAGTTAAGTAATTGATTGATCGAAAATATTATTTAACGTTTAAAAGCCTCTTGGGGGACATTAAATTGAAGCGTTATATATCAACTATAATAAATTATAAACGTACATTTTTCACACCCTGACGCTTACGCGGTTCAATGTTAATTATTTATATACTCTTTGAACAACAACTAATATACAATGTTACCAATAAATTATAAAACGTTAATTACGAAAATTAGGATTTTAATAGCATTTAATAGTGAAAATAAAAATTGAAAAATTAAGTACTTAGTTAAATATTAGTAAAAGCCAATTTACAGACATTAAGCAACTGTTTTATAAAAATTCGCACTTTATCATTCCGAATCTAAAGTCAATTATCTCCGCCAGTAACAATTCAAAATTTTCTCATTAAAGCTCCACACCATACCACGGCGTATATGCAAACGATTTAATAACTCGCAGAAAAAAAAAGCCAAATAACATTTACAGCCCATCCCGCAGATAAGAAAAAGTTGTTAAGGCACGAAATAAAAGGGAGAGTCGGGCGCTAGCTCGGAAAATAAAATCAACAGTATATATATATATATATATATATATATATATATATATATATATATATATATATATATATATATATATATATATATATATATATATATATATATATACAGATACACACACGCGCGCGCAGAGCCAGAGTGAAAGCGCGAGCGAGAAAGAGAGAGAGAGATACGCAAAAAACTAAAAGGAGAGTAATGAAGAAGGAAATTGAAGGCGCGCGAGCGCTATCTTTAATTCGCAGTTTCATTATACGCCTGACTAACGTGACTCACGTTTCTCTGCGCGCGCGCCTCTGCCTCGCGCGAATGAGAGAGAGAGAGAGAGAGAGAGAGAGAGAGAGAGAGAGAGAGAGAGAGAGAGAGAGAGAGAGAGAGAGAGAGAGAGAGAGAGAGAGAGAGAGAGAGAGAGAGAGAGAGAGAGAGAGAGAGAGAGAGAGAGAGAGAGAGAGAGAGAGAGAGAGAGAGAGAGAGAGAGAGAGAGAGAGAGAGAGAGAGAAGAGCGGGAACTCGGCCTATAGTGCGCGAAGCTCGCTCGAAGTCATTATCCAAATAGCGTTTCAATATTTGCGAAATCCCCTCCCCCCTCCTCGCCGCTATCCCTATACCCGCACTTATTTACACTCGGAATTTAATGAACATTCTCTCTCTCGCGCGCGCGCTCTCTCCTAAACGCCCCGTAATTATATTCATAACGTTCGCTCGCTTCCGCGGAAATTGGAATCGAAAACTTATATATCGAATCCTTTCGATTTAAAACATTAATAACAATTTTAACGACGACGAGAGCGCATAATTACGAGGCACGAGCTATACTATACGCGTATACATACGAGGTGGCAGCAAAAAAGGCGCTTGATTAAATTTTTCTTTCTTTTTTTTTCACAATCACACGCGGGGCGCTCGTATATAAACAAAGCTCGAGCGCACGCACGCGTTAAAGTCCGAGAATAGCCCTCTCTCTCTCCTCTCGGCAGCGAAATTAATGAAAGTCACGTACACACACACACGCACGCGGCTGCGCGAAACAAAGGCGCGCGAGCGGAGCGTAATTTTCTTAAGTCCGCATTTTTCCGGGACCGCTCGCGAGTCCGATGATTAGAGCGGCAAGGCGCGTGCGCACACCGCGTTTTAATTGAGTCGCTGCCGACGTCGTCGTCGTCCCTTGGCGAAATTGGCCGACGCGTGACGCGCGGCTTATTTAGCTCACCGCGAGACGAGCTGCGCGTTAATCGAAGGCGCGTGTCGAGAGAGAGAGAGAGAGAGAGGAGATGGGTGAGGGAGGAGGTGGGAGTTGAGAATGGGATAATGAAGGAAGAGGAGGAAGGCGGAACAATGGGACGTGCGTGTGCGTATGGTCGTGGTGGTGAGGTGGGATGCGTGGTTGCTTTGGTGTGTTGAGGAATTGGGTTTGATGTTTCTGGAGTGTTGAAAGGAGGCGGGAAAGTATAGATTGTAACAATAACTACTTTGTAGTTTTGTAGTATGGCTGGTCTTATGGAGATGTCAAGTGGATTACTAGCTTGGTATACTTGATGTATTGTAGTATCTATGCGTCCCAAACAGTGTCATAAAAATTTAATAAAATGAAACATGAAGGGAATATTTGAGTACATAGAATCTTATTATGTTATAGTACCAATCTAATACTAAATTACATAGATACTCTTACTCTTTTATATATGATATAGGTTTCGGATTACTATCTATTAAAATTGTACAATCCATTCTCTTTTATACAGATTAGATCAGAGGTATATAACAGCTCAATAATAAATTTGTATTGACGTCTCAATTAAAGCAACTTATACATATATACATCATTGAAATAAAGAAATTTCATTTCATTTAATAATTGTTCCATGAACAATCCTTCACCGAATATTCTTATTAACTCTTAACCACTTGTTAAAGAACCTGAACTCAGGATATACAACGACCTATATTTTCATAAACGTCCAATCTCGTATACGCAGCGTATAAATTATCCATCATTTCGCAAGTACCCTCGACTGTTACCTTCAATCGGTCCCAAAAAGTGAACGAACATTTTCAATTGCAAGACCCACCGCGTCGATCCTTTTTTCGAACGCTACTTATACACTTTCGCATCACGCCGTGTCCTTTATTATCGCGGTCGCGCCGCGAAAAATTGGGTTAATGCGCCTCGGACTCTCGCGTAATTGGACGCGCGTTTTCAGCGGGGTCCCTATTCGCGGGGGGATTTATTTTCAAGAGAGCAGCTGCGCATTGGAGTGCGTCCAGTGAATTGAAACTCGACGATATTTATCAGTGAATTATGTTATTCTTGCCAAATTTCAATTAAAGACGGGGGAGCTCTCGGAAAATAATCTTAAATGGCGCGCCACGACGAGGCGATACTCCGAGGCAAAAACGACGCGCTCGGGAGGGGGGGATCGAAATTGGAACGGGACGAATCGTTTCGTATAAAACTTAATTGGCACTTGTTTCGTTGATTTCCGCAGAAGCTTTTACATTTAATTCCCGCGTGCTTTAAGAGTACAAGTTATTATTCGATCTTTATTTATTGGGTTATTGATAAGTATAGATAAAGTTTTTATCAATGGTCAATTTTATCAACCAGGTTGTTTTGTCCTATATTTAATGTGCTATCGATTCGTTTTAAAGGCTATTTACGAACAGAATTAGAAAATAACGATTGCTTATTTTCAACAAACTACGGAGACACCGATAAAAGTGCGGTAATTTAGTATATAAATGAATAGTTTCATTTTCACCGGATAACATATAAACTGGTCAGAATTCTAATTATAGGGATATTTTCGTAACAATATAAGCATCTTTCCTAATATCAATACCACTCGTACAATTAAAATTTGACTAACGCAAAAACGCAATAAACGCACAATATCTCTCTAATTACTTTTTCACCCTGAGGATAAGGCGAGAGCGGGCGCAAGAGGGGAAGAAATCGCGAAAAACGCAATTAGAAAGCTCGAATAAGGTGACAAGGCAATATCCGCCTTATTTTCACCTCTCCTCGCACGTATACACACACACACACATATGCAGGCTCTTGGCCACAATGGCTTTAACGCACATAATGGCGCGCGGCCGGATAAAAAGAGCGCACAAAGGGACGAGCGCGCGTCGGTAATTGCAAAATTAGCAAAAACAATTTATCGTTTAATCTCGCCTCTCGCCGCGGGCGCGCTCTCTCTCTCCCTCTTTCTCAGGAGACGCAGCAGCAGCGGCTTATACGGTCGCCCACGCGGCCGGCCGTAATAAAAATCTTATAATTACTTTTTACCTCCGTTCGGGAAAATTTTAATTAAACCTAAGAATTTTACCCCCTCGCGCGCCATGAGGAGAAACGAGCGGAGGGAGGAGGGTAAGGAGCTCGCTGCAGTGTCATGTCTCTCCGAGGGACCGAGAGAGAATCGATTCGCGTGTACTTATATACGATCGATTAATCGCGCCGCGGGTGATTTGATAGACCGCATCATGTGCGAATTTTGAAATTAAAGATATGGGAGTTTCAGCGACGCGCGCTAGGTGGAAAATTGTTCTTGTGCGCGCGGCGGCCGCGCGAATGAATGGCCGAGCGAGTGAATGAACGAACGAATGAATGCACGAGGAGGAGGAGGTGAATGACTCGCGACGAGTGATTGCTCAATGGATCGCGCGCGCGTGCGCGTGTGTGTGTATATGTACAGTGCAGCCCGCGCAGAAGGAATATAACGAAGTTGCCGAGCGCGCGCGCGTGCAGCGCGGTTGTGCTCCTAAATGGACTTTATAAGAAATAATGGGATAAATCGACCATTGTGCCAGCGATGACACGTGATATAAATCAACGTTTATGACATACTTATTGTTGGGAATAATATAATGGCGCGGCGATTCTGAACTGATAGAGCCGAGGCTTTATACAGTTTCTTATAATCATTTCTTTTATGCAGTAAATTACAGCTTGTAATTTAATGGCGGGAGAATGCGATTTGGTAACCGCGCGAAATAATAAATTAGGGGTCTGAAGTTATATGTATATGGGTAACTTCATGTCAACTGTTCATCTCAAAATTTTTAAATCGCTCAAAATTTTTTTACTCATTCCAAATTAGCCCCAAAACATAAATATAAAGTTTTAGAGCAAAATATGCAATCGTTCTAAAGTTATAATTGATTGAAAATTTGAAAATATTGAATTTTTTCGTAAATCTTCAAAATTTTCAAATTTTCAATTAATTATAACTTTAGAACGATTGCATATTTTGCTCTAAAACTTTATATTTGTGTTTTGGGGCCAATTTAGAATGAGTAAAAAAATTTTGAGCGATTTTAAAATTTTGAGTTGAACAGTTGAAAAGTTAATTTATACTAATTCGATTATACTATTTAAATTTAACGAACAATGTCTACTAGATATAGCTTTGTCTTGAAAAAGCTGTGTATTCGTTTCGAAGAAAGTAAAATATATTCTTGAGAAGAAATGACTAAAGCTGCCGCCGCAGTATAACTCCCAAGACACGTAACCCAAAATCAAATATGCTAAATCCAGGTGGAAATCCGACAAAACGAAGCCCTGAACTCTAAAAATCTCTCAAGCCATATACCAGAGCACTTCTTCACGCTTCTCTCTCTCTCTCTCTCTCTCTCTCTCGAGGCAACTCCACCCTTCCCCTCTTGCTAACAAAGCAACACGACGTGCCAATCAAGCAACCTACCTACCTCTCTCTCCCTCGGCCAATCAGCACCGGTAGCCGCGCTAACGCACCGCGAACAATCCTCCGAAACAAGAAATCCAAATCCCCCGCGCGCGCAATTCACTCCGCGATTTCACAACGAGTGTGTATAGTGTCGCGCAATTTACGACTACGGGCACATCGTCACGGCAATAAGCCGCTAATTTACGCCAGCGATTTATCAATTTGCGAACGCGCGAGCGCGAGCGCAATCAGCGGCGCCGTGGCGAAAAAGCGCGCGCGGATTCCGTTGATTTCTGTTTATATACGCGAGAATATAGGTTCGTCGTGGAAAGAGAGAGAGAGAGCTACAATGGCGATGACGAGGTGGAGGGATTAGGGAATTTATGAGGCCTGATGGTGATGATGGTTTATGTAGGAATGGCTGATTTGGAGCTGGTGGTGAGGCGACGAGGCGGATTTGATGGCGGAGATGGAATGCTGATGGAAGTTGATTAGACGGAAGTGGGGCAGAATGTGTTCGATATTTATTGTATAACTCGGCAATTAATAGATTGAGAAAATTGTTTAAGATACTACCGAGCGATAGCCGTGACGTCAACTCTGTTGATATTTTCAAGCGTAGACTAGGAGCTTTTATTTTTGCTTTTAAACTTATGTATAAAATTCGATTTATTTTAATTTAAGATTATTGCTTAGGTATCACTTCTTTTTATTGTATCATAACCACTTCAATCTCTGTACAAGGACCTATGGCCCGTCTATTATTAAATAAATAAAAAATAAATAAATATTTGAAGTGAATGTGTTATTGAGTCATTTGTGTGTATTTGAAGTGAATGTGTTATTGATTGTGTAATTATTTTAAAAACGCAAGTGTTCAAAATAGAAAATTTAAGTATTCTCTGTATTTATTTTTCAACAAACTTATATATCTGTGGCTTCCAGGAATAACGACTTAACCCACTTCTGTCATGACACTTCATATGTAAGATCGAAATGCGCGAGATGAGTCATAACAATTTAGACATTTACAAAAGCATCGAATATCTTTCGAACCCCACTATCAGCTGCTAGAATACATTTTTTTTCTTTGTATAAACAAACAAAACAATGCAGTTAAGTCGTTATTTCGCTAACTGTGCAGTTAGGTGGTTTAGGGAAATTGTTCAAATAAGATAAATAACATAGTTATTTCTACACTTAGAACATAGAATACGAATTCATTTTTAAATATTCATTCCCGCGCATGCGCCTTCCAACGGAATGCGCGTCAAGTCAACGGAATTCGGTAAACCGAATACCGAACGGTTCTCGGTTACTGTTTATGCACACTCGCCCCATCGCCCGGCAATCAAAGCTGTTGTGTTACCTTCTATTATCTATTGCCTTTGATCTTTGTTGCTATAAAAATAGGTATGTCATAATCTGTTTATTGTATAGTATTAACTTCAAAACGGTACTTTTAATTAAATATAAATATTCAGTTAAGTGGCTTTTTCGGGCACAGGTGCAGTTAAGTGGTTATGCACTTAGCTGATATTTGCTCTTTGAACGCGTTTCAAATTTCCGGACCAAGTTTACATGAAAAAGGGTAATTAGAAGGTATAAATTCCGGTGCTAACTCAATTTTCACAAAAAGTCAGTTAAGTCATTATTCCTGGTAGCCACAGATATATAAGTAAATAACTACAGTTTGAATAACAGCAATTTACAAATCAATAATAATTACAAAATATAATAAATTACAAAAATGCTTCAAGGGATAATAAAGTTATATTAATTCGCAATGCAATAACACGCTACACCCATAAAAACACCTCCCTCATCAAAAGAAAGAAACTTCATAACGCGTTGCCAGCTGCTCGAAACTTCATTCCCCATTCCCCTAACGCATCCCATATACAGCACACCCACACACATGCGAACTTAATAACCCGAAAAATGTTTCATCTCCCTTACTCCACCACATATACGCAAATTAGCGCGAGGCAATAAAGTTGGCGATCCCCGCGAGAAAAACTATACCGCCGCGGCAACAAAGGGTCAGCTCCATGCCCGAAAGATAAGACACGCGCGCTCACCCGCCGCAATAATAAGAAGTTCAGCGACGAGCTAATTAGGCGTAATGAGATGCGCGCGCGCGCACAGGCGCGCCAGGGGATTAAAAGACGTGATTAATATCTCGGGTCATTATCACCGCTGCGCTGCTGCTGCTGCAGCTGTGGAGGCTCAAAGGGCCGTCCAATTAGAAATAGAATTGCGGAAAAAGCTCGGTGTATTATACACACGCGGGCTTTTGATGTATCGCGCGCGGGCGTGCATTTCACTTTTCAGTGTCATAATTACGGGTCCGCACGGGTTCTTTTTATTCATTGTGCGTACTTACGCGCGTGTGTGTGTGTGTGTGTGTTTGAAAAAGAGAGAAAGAGAGGGCTTTGCAGGTTTTTGATTATCACGCGCGGATCAAAGGGCTAATGGCGATTTCGCGGCGTAATAAACTAATTGCCATTTTTCGAGCGGAGATTAATAATCGTGTATTATGCGACAGCACGCGGAGTATAATGAATCCGAGGGTCGAGCCTGGCTCCTTTTTTTTTGTGCGAGTTTTTGCTGAAAAGCTCGGCTAATTATAGGAATTTATATTTGCGGTAGTGGTGAAAAAGTCGTTTGTTGTTGTGAGGGTGATTAACAGGCTTTTTGCGCGACTGTTGTGAATTACATATCGAACGTTTTTCGGTTCGATTGTATTGGTCAATTGGTTGTTTAATCTCGTTTGATACTTGTTTGAGCGTGTCGATTGAATACAAAAGTTTGTTTGTTGCTTCGATTTTGTATCCTCAATTATTGATTACATAATATAAATTAATTTGTGTAAAGATAGATGAATATTTTTAATGCATAAGCTTTTATTTTACTCTCTTATATCTACTAATTTCCAATTATTCAGAATAGTTTTCAAAATAGCCCTGGTGGAAATTTGTCTATCTGAAATGGCCAACAATC
This sequence comes from Torymus aiolomorphi, assembly GCA_036365515.1. Lineage (NCBI taxonomy): Eukaryota > Metazoa > Arthropoda > Insecta > Hymenoptera > Torymidae > Torymus > Torymus aiolomorphi. The sequence continues at coordinate 204,388,167 of CM070875.1, read as the reverse complement.
TCAATAAATAGGTAGAAAAAATGGCTAGTTAATAGGCCCCGGTGAAACGCTTTTTCTCCCATTATTCGCACATTTAATAGATTGGACATAACCTCCAAATTTTCGTTTTAAGTTTACTTAAAGAATTGAAGTTAAATTGAATTTGACGGTATTCAGCTGTAACTGATAGCTTACTAAAATATAAACAATATGAGCAGACAGAAAAACCATTTACAGTAGTCCTTTTGGAGATATTACGTAGAATGCATTTACTGCCATTAGATTCTGTCTCTCTCACTCCTTGTCATAACAACAGGCCTTCTACTAGCCATTTCCGGACTAAAAAAACTGATCAGTTTTAATACCTTTAAAATACTCAAGAACAAGCTTGTGTTTGTCTTCGCAAAACTCATTCTATTTTTCAATCTATTAATAATAGGGAAAAAAGCGTTTCACCGGGAGCTAGAAACTGGAAAAGGGAAATTCCCATTTTATAGCAACTTTCTAATATAAATGGCCAGTTAATAGTTAGAAAATGTTTTGGATTTCCACCAGGGAGGAAGGGATTAAGTTAATGACGAAATAAAAAATGTGATTGAAATAAGATAAAAAATATGTAACGACTCCGGCATCATTTGAAGTGAGTAGGGGGAGATTGGGGCATAATTGTACACTTTTACTTTAATTATTTTTCATTTGAGCCTAGTGCAACAAAATTTTTTTTTTCTCATTGCAATCTTCAAATTCATCCTTCAATTGAAGTAATTGAATTTTTTAACCAAATTTTCCAATTCTAAAACTTTCACCTTGAGGTTGAAAAAAAAGTGATTTTGTGTAGTTTTGTTCCGACCATGGGGTAAATTCGTACACACGTGTATTTTAAATGGGTCATTGACGAGAAGGCGTATTTTAGTTTTTTTTTTACGTGTATGTGATTCAATTCGAATTTTGAGATTCAAAAAAAGTAAGGATGAAAAAGTTGAGCTTCTTTAGAAGCTCTTCTTTAGGTTAAAATATATGCAAAAATAATATTGAGAAAATGAGAACTATGTGTAGAGTTATGCCCCAAATCAATTTTTTCCTTAAATTTTCTGTAACTACATCAGTTTTTAATTGTTTGAGGTCTACTTACTTTCAAAATGTTCGTAATTGAACCTACTTTTCAAGTATGATGTGCGAGAATAAATAATTATTCAATCACTATTGTAAATTCCCTGATAGAAATTATCTCTATCGAAAATAGCCAGGAAGTTAATAAATAGCTAGTAAAAATAGTCAATTTCTGGGTAACAATGAAACGATTTTTCCGGTCATCATATTCTCTATTTAATGGGGATAAGGTAACCTTAAATATTTTTACTAAATTCTCTCTGTAATCTGATCATGTATTTAGAACCAAATATTAAAAAAAGAGATCTAATCAAAACGTAAACACAAATTATTGGTATTTAATTCGTATAGTAGTACCGTTTCAGGGGATACAAATGAAAACAATGATTTTTCCGTTTGATTCTGTCTTTCTCACTCCTCATCATAATAGCAAGCCTCTTATTACCTAGGCATTTTCTAACTAAAAAAACTGGCCAACTTCGATATCTTTTAAATCATAATAAGCTTAACTCATAAATAAGCTAATGTAAATTTGTGAAAAACCTTATTCTATTATTATATCAATTAAATGGTGAATATGATCGGAAAAATCATTTCATCGATGGATAGAAATGGCCAAGAAAAGTGTCTAGTTTTTGACGATTATTGGTGAAACTAGCTATTTATTAGGCAAATAATGGAATCGATTTCCTCCAGGGTTAATCAAGTTATAAACGCAAAAAGTTCTAAAATCGACCTTGAAAATCACACCACTTGTTTAAAAAATTATATAGGCAACCTGGCAGCCATATAATTTTGGTTATACATTCCTTTCATATAGAAAGCAAACATACATTTTTGCGGAACTTTTCCCAGGGTTTTATTATAAGATATTCAAAGTGTACAGTTATGCCCCTGTCCAATTATGCCCCACTCTCCCCTACACTATATAGAATCGATAGTACCAAATGATTCTATCAAAGTCTACAATGCAAGAAAAATTTCAATAAGTTTATACCCTATCTAAATACCTAATTCCGCGAAAGTCGAATCTAAATAACTAGCCTCTAAAAATAGCCTGGAAAAACAGTTAGGAGTCCTCGCGTTAGAAATTGAAAAATGATAAAATCGCGCTCACCCTCATCCCAGTTCTCTCTCTCTCTCTCTCTCTCTCTCTCTCTCTCTCTCTCTCTCTCTCTCTCTCTCTCTCTCTCTCTCTCTCTCTCTCTCTCTCTCTCTCTCTCTTCCTCTCTCTCTCTCTCTCTCTTCCTCTCTCTCTCTCTCTCTCTCTCTCTCTTCCTCGATGGCCTTTCAATAATTTGTAAAATTCGATTTCACGGTCACCCGTTACACGTGACCTCTTCTCCCCCCTTCCATCTCCTTCCAAAGGGCACACGCGCTCGCTCTTTACATTATACGGACCGGTCCCGCGAAATTATATTTGATTCTAATCTAGCAAATGGGTCGGCACTGGCTGTCTATTTATTTACACTTCGCTTCTCTCTTTCATTCTCTCCTTCTTACTCTCTCGTATTTCTTCCTCCCGGCCTTTTTCGGCCTCGCAGCAGAATCAATTTTTATCGCGGCGGGTTAGGGGAAAGGAGGAGGAGAAACGCGAATCCCATTATCTTACGGTCGCTCGTGTTTCGGCGGGGTCGAGTTTAATGAAGTATATGCGGACGAACAGAAGGATTTTTACGCGAGTGGACCGCTCGATCGCGATGCGGATGATGATTGATCGTGCGTCGCTGCCTGCGCATGTGAGAGAGGATATGTGCGCGATAATTCGAAACGAGATTGCGAGGGTGTGCGGGAATGGTAGATTGGGACGAGGAATATGGTTATCAAGTCGATATGGCGTTGAGGTGAATCAATACGAAGGTGATACACAATTTCAAATTATCAGAAGTTTTATTTTCTCCAATAGTCTACATATCGTCATCATAATTTTCGAGGTAGCAGTATATATTGTACCTTTCTAGTTTTTCATGAGTAAATAACCCTGGTAGAAATTATCTCTATCGAAAATAGCCAAGAAGTTAATAAATAGCTAGTAAGGTAAAGTACCCAGTACTGGGACAATTTTGACCATACTTTTTTTATAATCTTTTCTGTTACCAAAACTAAGCATAATACATGAAAACTAATTACTTGAGCAGATAGCTCGTGTTTGAAGGTTTATTTAAAAAAAAAACGTCTTTTTTCGTTGCTGGTGTATTAAAATAATTGCATTAAAAGAATATAACTATCGACTGGTGTAGTGGGACACGGTAACTTATTTGGAACCAGTAGTGGGACGCCCGTTCGAACCCAGTAGTGGGACAATACTTTTAAATGTGTCCCACTACTATGATATGGGATTTAAGAGGCACCGAAAGTGGGACAAAGTTTTCGCTATGCGCACTATTGAAACATAACCTCGAAAATTTGGATCTTGTTTATACACTAATTTAAGAAGTAAATCAATACAATAACGAAGTGAATACATAGTTAACATCATAAATAATGCTAATGAATAATGCTGTTATCGTATTCACTGTTTATTGTAGTTTTTTTACTGTTGTCCCATTACTGGTTCCAAAATTGGCTTTGTCCCAGTACTGGGTACTTTACCTTAATAGCTAGTTAATATAATTAATTGTAGATAGTGATGAAATGGTTTTCCCGGTCATATTCTCTATTTAAGGTGGTGTAATAGTCCTACTTTACCACTAACCCTGTTTTATCGGCGGAACATGTCAAAATAATTAATATAAATAAAAGAATAATGATTTGCGACTTAAAGAAATTCACTTGCCCTGCGTAATCCTCTAATACACCGTTCTACGAAGTTTTGATACAAAAAAACGACGATACCTTTGTTTATTTTTGGAACGAAAATTAACGAAAATTAACCAAATTTCGTTCCAAAAATAAATACAGGTGTCGTCTTTTTTTTGCCTCGAAACTTTGTATAATGATGTATTACAGCATTACGCAGGGCAACTGAATTTGTTCAAGGCGTAAATCATTATCCTTTTATTTATATTAATTACTTTTACATGTTCCGCCGATAAAACAGTGTTAGTATAGTGCGACACCCCCTTAATGGAGCTAAGATAACCTTAAAATGTTTTTACTAAATTTTCTTTCTAATCTGATTTCTGATCATGTATTTAGAACCAAATATTTAAAAAAACGAGAGCTAAGCAAAACGTAAACACGAATTATTGGTATTTAATTCGTTTATAGTACTGTTTCAGGGGATACAAACGAAAACAAAGATTCTTCCGTTTGATTATGTTTCTCTTACTCCTTTCCATAATAGCAAGGCCTCTTATTAGCCATTTCCTAACTAAAAAAACTGGCCAACTTTAATATCTTTTAAATACTCATAAATAAGCTAATGTAAATTTGTGAAAAAACTTATTCTATTATTCTCGCTATTAAATGGCGCATACCCTGGTAGAAATTAGTCCATTAAAAATGGTCAGGAAAACAGAAACTGGCCATTGGAAATGGCCAGTTATTAGACGCAAGTGTAACGCTTTTTTCCATCAACTTCTCCCATTTCATGGAATGGCCCTAACCTCAAAATCTTCATATTAAAATTTCATAACAATTTAATCACATATTGTAAAACTTATTCTCTTAAGCGGTAGTTTACTCGGATATAAACAAAATTTAGTAGTCTTCGTACTATTTACAGCTTTAACAAATCACTTGTTACTAGATTTTTAATGGCTTCGTCGGTTAACTATTTTAACTAGTATTAAAATGCCAAATTAATAAATAGTACAACAGTTTGACCATTTTTGCAACCAATAAATGTGAAAAATAGGTTACAAAAATCGTTACACTTATGGTAGAAAACTGGAGTCCATTTTTTTGCCATCTTGGTTGAAACTAGCCATTTACTACCTAAAAAGTGATTTCAATTTCCACCAGGATATGATCGAAAAAATCGTTTCATCGATGGATAGAAATGGCCAAGCAAAGTGTCTAGTTTATGACGGTTATTGGGTAAACTAGCTATTTATTAGGTAAATAATTGAATCGATTTCCACCAGGAAAATTACGGTTTGGATCAACACACACACACACACACACACACGCACACGCACACATACACACACGCACACACACACGCACGTACGCACGCACACACACACACCATATATTATGCTAAAAGAAAATAATGTTCTGCACGACGAAGGAAAGGTAAATAAAATATAAAGGAATTCCATTTCTGATTGAAAGCCATTATACCTTCCCAATCATTCGGAAAACAACAATCCTTCCTCATACATTACTAATGGCCCGACATTATCAGCACACCCCGCGTCCTCCTAATTTCCCCACTGAAACTTTAACAACGCGCGCAAAAGCGCCGTCGATTCGACACAAAGGCCCTCGTGTCCAATCGCCGAAATGGTCTCGGCATTTCCGCAATGAAACTTTAATATCGCCGGCTGACCCGCTCTGCACGCGCGGCAGTTTGTATTTCGCGGAGGAGAAAAAAAGAGCCCGCGAATCGAATTAAACGGGTCTGCGTACTTACGGGTTTGATTAAATATTAATTATTGATGGCCGGGATTAAGTAAGGACGATTGGAGGGGTCTCGGTGGGGTAATAACCGGGATAATGTAAGAATGCTGGAGAGTAGAAGTTATTGGGATGGAGTCAGGGTGGGGTGAAGCGTTGTCATTAGTTTGATCCATTTTTTATGGTATTGAGACGACGCGAGGTTCGCTGTATTGATATGATAATAAATTGCCGGGGTAATTGGCAGTGAGAGTAATTGCTCGTATCTGTAAGTTTTATCGGGATAGAAGTATTCTTTGTTTAAGATTTTTGTATAAAAACATGATCAGTGTGTATATTTGGCATGGATATATGAAAAGACAAACAAAAGGGATTGTAGGACAACGATAAATAATCTAAAAATATTTTGTAAGATATGTGTGGACCCATTTTTCAATCAATTTCATTGCCACAAATGGATATATCTCATGAAAACTTATTGAGGAATGTAAATTTATTTTTTATCGATATAATTAATTCATAGATCCCACACAAATAAGCAATAACTCCTATAAATAAAATAACCTGGGACGTTATATTATATATTTTGATTCTCGAAATTCAGAAACGTATAAAAAATCAATTATCATACAAGTACTTCCCGGAATAGCTCAAAAAAACTTTTACAATGCGGAGCAATTCAACGAAATTCCCCTCCACACTTAAAAGACCAAGAGAACAGACTCGCACACGTTCTCGACCGCGAAGGAACCCCACCACACTAACACACACTCACACACGCGCTCCGTCGAATTGGATTTTTAATCGGCGGGCACTCGCCGGAAAATAGCCACTCCGGTCGCCTATAAATGCCCTGCCGCGCTTGTTTCCCCTCTTCCCCTTCCCACTTCTCTTTCTCTACCTCCCTCCCACCCTTGCCCCGCTAACGAAGAAGTATTGGCGCTCCAACCTTATTTTCGCGCTTGGCCGCTCGTTATTTCGTTAGCGATCGCGCCCCGATCAAAAGTGTAATTTCTCGGAGGCGAAGAGCCCGGCTAGCTAACTCGCTCGCTCGGGAAGTTTTTTAATCTGGCGAGCGGCCTGTTAATTGCGCAGTTGATGAGTTGATAGCGCGCACGGGATGTGTGTATGTGCGCGCGCGTTACGCGAGGCCGCAACCGGGAGAAAGTTTTTGAGTTGCGAGAGGAGTTTTATAGGATTTTGTGTATAAGGTGCGGATTTAGCTTGAATTAAAAGGAGTGGTTATGGATTCGCTTATTAAACGTAGGATAGGGAAGAGGAAGTGGTGGGAGATTGCTGCAGTAATCTTAGCAGGGAGCTGCGAGAAGGTCAGTGTGTACTGGGCGGGTTTGGGGAGCTTGGAAGTGTCCCAGCGTCGAGTATCTCGAAATTCCTGTACGAATGCTAAATATCAATCGACGTTCTGCAATGGCTAGTTAGTTTCTGTAATTTAGAGCAGCTTCATAACTTTCCTCGTAATATTTTTGAAGTAAAAAAAAAATCGCTTAATAATTAGCTTATATGTTTAAACTATAAAACCGTTTCAAATTAGTTATAAATCTCAAATACACCTAAGCTAATTAAAATCTTTACCCTCTTATTAATTATCGTATTTTCATCTTACGGTACCACTAAAAGTTTACAAAAAGAATTTCGAAACCCAGCACACCCATACCAGCGCAAGCACCCGCGATGGCCGCTCTAATTAAACCAGTATTTCAGAAAAACAATATCGAAAATCTCATCAGCCACCTAATTAGCAACCTTGATTTCCACGCGCCAGAGTAGCGAAACGACACCGCGCCTACAGCTGTCCTCGAAAAATCGACGTGTAGCACGCGCGCAATATTTTTCGCCACCTCCATCTTCGCCATCCCTCTTCCCCTTCGCTCTCCTCGCTATAATACATCAGTCAATAAATTCGCGGATCAAATTGCCCGGGCCTCGATTCGAGAGAGCAGCGGCGGCGGCGACTGGCATCTTGATACTTTTTCCATTTACCGAAATTGATATTACTTTCGCAGAGGCGGCAGCGGTGGTGGATTCATTCGGGCCTATAAATTTCTTGACGCGGGAGACGCGCAAGGGTGTGGGTATATACGTGTATGTGTGTGTGTGTGTTCTTTGGATGTATGCGTGGTAGCTTTTTCGACGGCTCGGCCTCGTTTCCGATGTTATTTGGCAAGGATGTTATACGTGCGGCTCGGTCTTTTTTGTGTGTGTTTTACTTATTAAGGCGATTGCGATTCTGATGTTAGTGTGATTTGTGCCCGCACGGCTAACTTACGGTTTTGTGTAATCTCATTGCCGAGACGGCATCGATTTACGCGGACAATTTTCTCCGGACTCATTTCGCTAAGTGAAATTCATCTTTTATATAGCAAAAATGGTGTATATCGAAGTTCGTTTTGCAAATGAACATACATGGCAGGTCTCGTTTATTTGATTCTTAAGTACATGGCGAGATAATCTCGTTTAATTTTGCACCGCAATAACTTATAATAAATAAAGCACTCGATTGATTTTATATATTTTAAATTATCACCCATTTCTCATTACAAATAAGACTAATACCGTATCCCTGGTGGAAATCGATTCCATTATTTACCTAATAAATAGCTAGTTTGTCCAATAATCGTCAAACTAGACACTTTTCTTGGCCATTTCTATCCATCGATGAAACGATTTTTCTGATCATATTCGCCATTTAATAGACAGAATAATAGAATAAGCTTTTTCACAAATTTATATTAGCTGACTTATGAGTATTAAAAAGATATTAAAGTTGGCCAGTTTTTTTAACCAGGAAATGGTTAATAAGAGGCTTGCTATTATGGAGAGGAGTAAGAGAGACATCATCAAACGGAAGAATCTTTGTTTTCGTTTGTATCCCCTGAAACAGTACTATAAACGAATTAAATACCAATAAATTGTGTTTACGTTTTGGCTAGCTCTCTTTTTTTAATATTTGGTTCTAAATACATGATCATATCCCAAAGAAAATTTAGTAAAAACATTTTAAGGTTGTGTTATCTCCATTAAATAGAGAATATGACCGGAAAAATCGTTTCATTCCTATCCAGAAATTATCTATCTTTACTAGCTATTTATTATTTTCCTGGCCATTTCCGATAAAGACCATTTCTACTAGAGATCCCGACAAACTAATAACCAATAATCAAAAAGCTCTTTAATAATAATTTTCGGCCTCGCTAAAAAAAAGGCCAAACCAAAACCCACGTAATTCCCAACTGTCCACACACGCACACGCGGACACTCAACACCGCACCTCCCATCCAAAAAAAAAGAGAAGTGAACAGCCACCCAACTAATTGCATATAAATAGCCCCACGGTCAGAGAGAGAGAGAGAGAGAGCCCACGCGCTCCTCTCTCTCTCTCTCTCACAGCGGGTGTTTCTCTGCTGCTTGCTCGTCTCTTAATTGCGCTCGCGCACGCACTCGTAAATTAACACGTCGATATCGCATCGATAATCGCCCGGCGCGCACATCCTTCGCTTTCATTACTCGTCGACGCTTTTATGCTTGATAAATGAACGGCCGCGTAATATGTGCGCGGAGGAGGTGGAATCGCCGCGCTAATGAAATCAGTCGCGCGCACGGGTTATATACAGGACGCGGAAGGGAATCGATGTCGGCGAAAGGAAGGCGGAAAATCTCACGGCGTCTCTTTTTTTTAACTGCCGCGTGTCGCGGTCGACGAGCGGACGGGATTGATTGCGCGAATTCGATTTGGACGGTGAGGTGTTCGAAATTTCCAGGGATGGAAGAGGAGGAGGAGGAGGTTGGGATTTTCGGAATTGTAATTGGGATTGTTTGGAAGTCGCAGTTGATGAGATTTTTTTTATAGTTAAACGAAATTGGGTGTATAGTTTGATTTTTATTGCAAATTTCTTTTCGTGTCAAGGTTAAATTCAGCATTTGTCAAGTTCTATAAGTTTTGCACACGCCACATAAAACAGTATAAAAAAAAATATAAATTACACAATTTTTTATAATAATAACTGTATAAACAATTTACTATATAATGTTAACACGACTATTACTATAAACCCACTGAGAAGTCAGAAAATAACATATTACACTGTAACTCCTTTATTTCTTCCTAATCCCTTTTCATAAACTCAAATAACATTACGGTATTTACAAACGAGGAAAAAATCGACAGCCTCATAAAACTAACAAGCAGCCAAAGGGTAAGTACACACAGGGCGCAGAAAATAAAACCTAAAAAAAACTGTAGTAGCAAAATATACGGTAATGGCGTCTACATATAATGTTGAAAGACACGCGCTGGCAGAAAATCGGAAAGAGAGAGAGAGAGAGAGAGAGAGAGAGAGAGAGAGAGAGAGAGAGAGAGAGAGAGAGAGAGAGAGAGAGAGAGAGAGAGAGAGAGAGAGAGCGAAAGATGCGTGCGCGGCGCGCGGATGCGAACCTATGCGTAAGGTCATTACGAATCCATTAAGCGATAGGCTAAATACGGAAGGCGAGTAATTACTCCCGCGAGTTAATTATCCAACAGACGCGCGCACGCGGCCGTTATTTCGACGAGGAGCGAATCGACGAGAAATTTCACTCGGGGCTTGGCACACAGCGGGGGATCGAAATAATTATTTCAACTTTTTTTTAGTGTCCAAAGGGCTGGACGGTGTCCCGCGCGCTGCATAATGGTATATACTTTTCAAATTAAAAAGCACACATTACACACACTTTCTACATCATGCGAGTTGGTCCTTTAGTAGAGAGCTTTTTGAAGGGGAGATAACGTTCTTCTTTTTTTTTTGTCTTAATAAGCTTTTAGCGGTTATAATTAGTTAATGTAATGCGTGTTGAGATTAAAGCGAAATTTCGTGCAGTAATGATTTAAGGTCCTCATTGCGTAGTATTTAAACAATTCGTTATTTGAGTGGTTAAGCTCATTATCTCGTTTTTTTTTTTTGGAAATTATCAGCTGAGTGGACGTAAATGTCAATATTAATATAAAAACGGCATCTTGTTTGGGGAGCATTTATCGCAATCAGAGTAACGAAACAGCCGTGTTACTAATTAAACGATCCATAAGCTTAACAAACAAAATGTTCGCGCGGCGTCAATTATTCATCCATCAAACACGCAAGACGATTCATTACACATTCAATCAAAACAACGCCCGTTCCCCGCTAATTTGCCAAAAAGCGGCAATTTTTCAATAATACTCTGCAATATCAACATTTACACCTGCTTTAATATTCCACTATACGTAATTAGTTGCATTTAATTAATTTGCCTTTGTTTACGTAATCTTATTTGCTTGTGTGTATAGGCATAATGAATTATTCATCAAGAAATATTATTTATGTTAAATATTAATCATTTATTTTTTTCTGATTTACAATTAAATCTATTTATTTAAGTATCAAAGATGAATTCATATACACATTATATAATGTATTTGCCCAAGCTTGGGAACACAACGCAATAAAATTTGTTACTGGAAAACACCAATTTATTCGATTGGTTCATCGCTCATATTAGTAAACACTGTAATAGTACCCAAAACAAAAAACACGACACACATCAAACATACCATTATTACAAAAGCTTCGGACGACAAAACATAAGCCCCCAACATCAGCATTCAATCGCGCGAAAAATCTGATAACAATCGACCCGCGCGGCAAAATTAAAAAATCACAATATTTCGCGAAAATCACCCTCTCATCGTGCACACCGGGACAGATTGAAAAAGCCCTCGTCCCTCGCCACTTTCAAACGCACGAAGGGCTATAACCACCACCACAGCCGTTGCTGTTGTAATTTTCGGTCCAGCCGGCCGTCGATGACTCGGATTAAAATTTAATTACTCCGGGCATTAATCAAAGCCGCACGCGCTCTCGCATCAAAAAACGGCTGGACGGAAGATAAAGACAGACAGAGACAGACGGATATAGAGCGCGGGAGAGTGAGAGAGAGAGGATAAGCGACGAGGCGGCGACGCTGGGCTGCCGCCTCTAATGTGATTGGTGTACTGCTCCCAGCCGTGCCGAGTGAGTAAGAGAGAAAGAGAGAGGAAAGCAAGACTTATACCCCCGCGAGCGGTCGCCGGCAAAATGGAATTAGCTTTTCGCAATTTCGCGCAGTCCATCGTTCTAAGTGGGCGAAAGCTCTCGCTCTCTGTCTCCCTCCTATGCTCTCTTTATCTTTCCTCCGTCTTTTCTTTCCCGCTCTCTTCGTCTTTGTCGTTTTCGTATATATGCTTTTAGCGCTCTTACTCTCTTTTCTTCGATTTCGCGTGTACGAGGTTCGCGGTCGCCGTGTAGGGTGGATTTAGTTACCGTAAGTAATTACTAAGTGGCCGCGTACAGTTTCAGTGAAATATGTAATTTTATACATTAATGACGAGGATTTTCATAATTTTATCTTATATACTTGACCACTATACGCTATCATGCTCCTTAATACTCAGAGTACTATTCTCTCTTCACTTTTGTACAATAAAATAATTTTAAAATCAGATTCAACCCAAAATACCAATTTAAAAATCTGTCGGTACTAACCCTGGTAGAAATTAATTTATATGCAATGGCCAAGAAGTTAGAAAATAGCTAATAAAACTGGCTAATTAATGGCTATGATGAAACCATTTTTCCACCATTATTTGCTTATTTCTGTATTTGATTTTCTTACTAATTCTATCGTACATGAAAGAGCATTAAAGTGCATTGGATGGCTTACCAAAATATAAATAAATAACATTAACTAATAAATCATCTGTTGTACTCATTCTATGAATAATTCAGCAAAACTTTTATTTCTCCATCTGATTCTGTCTCTCTCACTCCTTACCATAACAGCAAGCCTTCTACTAGCCATTTCCAGACTAAAAACTGATCAGTTTTAATACCTAAATATATTTAATAAAATACTCAAGAACAATCTTGTGCTTATCTTCGAAAAACTCATTCTATTTATCAATCTATTAAATGGACATATAATAGGGGGGAAAAGCGTTTTACCGGGAGCTAGAAACTGGATAAGATAAATTCCCATTTTATAGCAACTTTCTAAAATAAATAGTCAGTTATTAGTTATAAAATGTTTTGGATTTCCACCAGGGAATACTTTAAGGTAATTAAAAAAAAAATTATTATTATTTTGTTTAAAAAAAATAAACATCAATTTCTTCTCTTAATATACCAATAAAACTTCTTCACGACATAAATAAACACACTCTTTCCTTACCCCCCCATCTTACCCCCCATCATCCGCACTTATTCCTTATCCTGTATACCCTTGCTACCTACTCTCGCTCCACCACGAGATAAATAACCAGCGGCCGACCGCGCGGCGTCCATTGTTATTAGACACTCATAGCGAGCCGCGATCCGCGGCGTACATATATAAATAAGCCCCGCTATCAAGCCGCTCTCGTTCTCTCCCGCTGTCCTTCCACGCACAGCTTCCTTATACATCGCGAGACGCGCGTGGGAGCGCGGCCAAGAGCGCAGAAGCCGCCACCGTCGGCGAGACTCGCGGGGTCCGATTATGCATGTCGGGGATGTGACGTTTTTATTAAGGTGATGAATGGGTCGATGCAATTTCGCTGATGGTTCGAAGGAGGGGGGATGTATATATGGTTTATGGTGATATTGAGAGAGTAAAGGAGGTCGTGGTGGAGTTGTTTGATGAGAGTGGAGAGTTATATAATTTTGTAGATGAATGGTGGCGAATGCATGTGTCTATTGTGCTTAGATGAATGCGCGCGTGACTGCTAAAGATAATAGTCATGGCTACGGATTGTCGTGATATCATGGTGGACGGTCGGGAACAGGATTTGTAACGGTGACATGCGGCCTGGTTGGTAGCTCTGAGATAATGCGACACCTTTGCAATCGCTATCTAGATCATTCAAGAAGGGATACTATAAATGTTTTACTATTCCAGAAAATTGGAATTGATGATTACTTATCTTTTTCGTAACTAATACATACCTTAATTTCTATATTAGTAGTTAATAGTTATTAGACTTCTAAATTAATAAGCAAAAACGATAAAAAGTTTAGCATGGTAATAATAAGAATATTTATGCAAAAGTAAATACAAGTAACAGCTAGTATTTAACAAGATAAAAAATTAAAAAAAAACCGCTGCCAATTCATTGGCAAGATGCTTCCTCAAACTAATTTATCGATTCCATTGTTTAAATTTAAAAAACAAAAGTAAATTTTTTACAACAAAACTTTATTAATAAATAAAACTCTTTTCTTTGTGGATCTTTGTTGTTTGTTAAACAATTTGACTGAATATAAAAAATATCTTTTTTGTTTTTTCATTTATGTATCCTATACAAACAATTAATTATTGTTATAAAAAATTTTAAAGAAATACATTAGTTTGAGAAAGAAAAGTATGTATTGGCAATAATACGAAAATTTTTTTTATCAAAAACAACGGATTTTAGCGCCAAAAGTCTTAAAACGTGTTTTTGAACATTTTTTGTTTAAAAAATTTTTTTCACCGTTACAAAGCTTCCTCTTTGAGGAAGCAAAAAATAACTCAACGAACTTTTAATCGGCTAGCAAAAAAACTTGAGAAATACCTGGAAAAAGTGAAAACAGCGCGGCAGAGGGAGGCGGAAGGGGATCCGCGATGCGAGGCATTTCATTTCGAGCGTTCGATTGATTTACCTACAGCGCCGCACGCGCACGCTATATACCCGGGACGCCGCGATAAAAGGGATTCGACAAATTACGGAAAAACAATCTGCTTCACTATCCACTCCTCTCTCTCTCTCTCTCTACCTTTCTCGCTCTTTCACTTCCGGCCCTCCTTCTCTCTTTGTCTCTGTTCCGACTGCGTTTCACTTTTATCGATATTTGTTCTGCTAGCGTTTATTGTTTACCGAAAATAAAGGTGGAGTAAAACAAATAGATAGTGGTAAGAATTTAAATAAACTTCTGGGAGGTAGTTGGATCAAATGATTAGTATAAAAGATGGTTTTACTTTCTTGTAATAATGTATCACCTATAATATTAAAGAGATATTCGAGCCAGTATATTCAATTATGCACTTTTATAGACATTTCAGTAGTTTTCCCTTATCTTTGAAAGTTTAAATGCTTATTAATTATATTTCGGGTATCCGCTTTTCTTTAAGTTATTTTGTATACGATACAATAATAATTGTCGAAAAGAAAAATAAAATTGGAGTAATATATATAACTCAAAATAGGTATAACTTGCGTTAAACTTACATTTTGTATACTTCATTTCAAAACAGCATGAGTTTCATAACTTACCTGCAACAAAAAGAAAAGATAATATTATTGAATACATTTTAACCATAGGTAAGATCAAAATATTAATCTTACAACTTACACTTTTACTCTAATGTAATTACCAACCCCATATCACAACAAAATTTCAACAACAAGTAACGATTTTCTCAAACACGCTATCCGACGATAAGCAAATATACACGGAAAAAAATTTAGGATCTCCAGACCTCCGGTATATATGGACTCCGTGCAATACCATCGATCGTCTTAATTTATGACGAATTTGGAATTAAGGCGCATCCAAAGTTGAACCTGTAAGAATCCAATATCTTCGGAGTCTTCACGATTCAAAAACGTATGTTCTAAACTCCAATTCGGTCAGCCCCAGACTCCGAGATTTTCGGTATTGTAGCGATTCCACTTTGGACGTCTGAGGCCCCCATCTCTGGTATCGTGGCGCGACAGCGTTGAGAGAAGGGGAACGGTCCGCATTTGCGCGCGTTTTTCTCATATATATATATGCGTTTCATCATTATATATCAAAGTATTATTATAGTATAATATAGCACACACGTTTTGAACCGTTTATATATATTATATTAGTATATTTATGAAGCGGCGCGCGTAAAATACGTCCGAATGTATAGACGACCCGCCGAGATACCAAGAATGGGGGCCTGAGGACTCCATCGGGCGGATCCCGACGGTACCGAAAGTCTTGGAGTCTCCGCCATTCCAACATGGCATACACATAATCCCATTTTGAGATCCGTACACAACCGAAATTGTTGGAGTCCACGCAATTCAATTTGGAAGTGACTACATTCAATTTTGGACGCGTACAGATACGGTATTTTTTGGATTTCTGTTAATTCCATACCTCCGACATCCCAGGCTTCCAAATTTTTTTCCGTGTATACACTGCACTAATCCTCCAATCAATCAATCCCCATGAATAATACCCTAATAACCTATCAACCCGCGCATTGTTTACATCCGCCCTAACTTTGATTAAAAAAGAAATTCGATTCAAAAACTTTCCTTCTATATATCCCATGCACCTCTTTCCTGCGCCTGATCCAGCAACTCACACCGGTAACCAACCAACCAACCCCACGCGCCCGCAGAGTAAGAGAGAGAGGAAAAGCGGAGAAAGTGAGATCACGCGCGTTTTTTCATTTCGCCGGGCGCGCTACGTGCGATGAGTACAAAGCCGTGTTGAGATCGTGCGGGTCGAAGGCCGCGCGCCGCTGCCGCAGCGATCGCTCAATCAATCGCCCGCGCCATACTCTCTCGAGCTCCCGCAACGAGGCGCCTTCGCCTCAATTTGCACAAATTACCCGAGTGTGTGTGTGTGGAGAGAGGCTCTAGGAGCGATTTTTTTTCTCTCTGTCGGCTCCTGCGGGCGCTCGTTTATGCGGGTTTCGCCAAGTTTTTCAGAGAGCCGCGTCAAAGGACGCTATTCACGGGTTGACTCCGGAAATTGCTTTTGCAGTGGAACATTCGGTTTTGGGTGGAGGGTGATGAATAGTATAGTCTGAGCGGTTGTGTAATTTTGGATGTAATTATTACTTGGTTTAGCTTTAAATTGATCGTTGCGGATTTTCTGTTATACAGTGGGGTTAATTGGAACAGTATTCTAAGAATAAATGTTTTTCTGTTTCAGATACGCAGAAGTTATAACGCGAAGATATTAAAGTATAACGACATTATTGACTTTTCACACGAAATTGAATGCACGAATAGTAAATGAGAAATCGGTGAAATAAAAGGAAAGATGGAGAGTCGAATGAAGCGGGGAGCGCGGAGCGCGGGAGAGATAAATAAAACCAGCGCAAAGAAATAAAGGCGCAAGAGTGAGCTGGTAAAATGGAAAACAATAAATAACTGCGCGACGGGGAAAGAAATCGTGTTATATGACATTTGATTGAAATGTGCTTTATTGTGTAATCGAATAATAATTCAATCTGATTTGTACAGAAGAACGGAATTCATACATAATTGAGGTTTTAATTAAAGTGTACACAATTAATTAAAACCGTTCGAGAGCATTTTGTTAATTACTAAATGCTAAATGAGAAAATATTTCAAAGGAATTTCAATAACCTAAAAGCGAATTAAAATTGACTGATTGATGAAATGCGCCATTTTGTAGAACAATGCGCGTGCGTGCATTTATTATTTAACAATCGAAAATAACAGAAAAATTCAACTTAATTATAAAAATTTACAAAAATTCAATTATATATACAAATTTTAAAACACTACGTTTTAATTCTTTTATAATAATTCTCATACATCGAATGCGCCGCAAAACAATCACTTATTCATTCATCTGCATAAGCAATTCTGATAATAAATATAAACATCCCCGAAAAAGAGTTTAATATCCCCGTAACCGTTCTAGACCACTGCGGAAGGCGCTGCAAATCCGAGCGATTCCCCGTAACGGCGTTTCGCCCCCGCGCACGGAAAGAAGCGGCGCGCGCGAGAGAAACGTCGTCTCGGCATCAGCGACAAAGCGCTTTTTCACGGAAGAAAGATAGAAAGAAAGAAAGAACGAGAGCCGCGTGCGCATCGATCTCTCCGGTCCCGCGTTATTATACCGGCGTTACAGTGTAGGGGCCACTTCCACGTCCACATCTACATACCTTACCCTTCCTACCTCCCGTCCGGCTCGCGCGCATGCACGCACGGCTTCTCCCTGGGATTTCGAAGTACGAGAGAGAGAGGTAAATAGGACTCCTGGCCGTTCTGCCGTAAAATTGTATGTGAAATTGTGCCATGCGTCTTGGGCGAATTGAATTGCCGGTAACGACACTGATTTTATTGCTTGTTTCGTCGTCGTTTCGCGCGCGCGCTCGCGCTCGCAAGAGTGAGAGAGAAGATATATATATACATACGAGAAAGAAGTATATATATAGGCGAGGAAGGAGAGGGAAGGGGCTTTATCGCGGTTACTACCGATCTCGCGTATTTTACGGATCGACGATCCCGTTTAATTTAATGCTGCCGCCGTCGCCGTACGCGCGTGCCGAGCTCGATCCGCGTCTCATTCGCACCCACCATACTGTATATATATATATATTACCAGCGAGAGATGGATCTGGTGCTTTTGATTCGGGTGAGAGGGAGATGTGGCAGCTGAATGTGTTTTGTCGATTGATAGCGCTGTGTTTGTTTTGTGTGAGAAGCAGTTCAATATGTGTGCTCCAAGAGTTATAAAACTATGATGGTTTCAAGAAGTATAGAAAGGTTTTAGAGCTTTTTTAAAAAGATTAATATATTACAGAAATTGTATTTTTACATAATTATTTCATCGGATTTCAAAATAATAGTCCACTAATAGTATATTACGATACGTGTGACTTAAGTGGCCCATTATGGCACGGCGTGAGGTTAGCGCCCGAGCGCAGCGAGGGCGCTAAACGCCGTGTAATAATGAGCCATTTAAGTCACGAGTATCGTATACTACTTTATAGCTCGTGTGACATAAATCCGCCATATTCTTATTTTATTTATTTGTGCATATTTATAATGATAGTTGGAAGTGGGGTGGGAGAAGTGTGGGGCGGAGGGGGGGGGGCAGCCCCCCCGCCCTGAAAAAAATTAATAAAAAGTTATTTAAATAATAGAATACCTGATATAGAATATGGTTATTATTGAATCTAGAATATTGAATATTATAAATAAAAAAATCATAAAACTAGATTCTTGGCAATTTGATTTGTATCTTTAACAATAAGTTGAAGTTTATGAAACTGAAAGATTTGTATACGTTATATCATTATAGAGAAAGACTTTTAAAACTAAAATCCATACAGTTTAATATTGAATATTTAAAAAGCGCGCGGTCTGCTATTCCATAGCAGATGAAACTAGCCTATAATATAGAGAAGCCTTATTATCATCATTTTTATTTATTCTTTGTGGTTTGTGAACTATTAACGAAGTTTTACTTCTTTTCCTGTTCATTCTTATATGTAAAATCATATTTTTGAATAGTTTTGGTAGATAATTGGCGTTAATTACGTACCTGTGACTTAAGTAAATTCATTATTTCACAGTGTAATAATGGGCTACTTAAGTCACAACTAGCCATGACTTAAGTGCGGATTTAGGTCACACAGTGCTATAAAATGTTTATGTTCAAACAGGGAAAAGGGAGGCGAGATTATATACTTTTCGTTCATACATTTTTTTATCATTTTATCATAAAACAAATACATTTTTTTCTTTCTTTTTTTTTCCAGCACAAGCAGTTATTATACTTAAACAAAACATTAGATGCTAAAAATGAATCTAAATATGTAGTACAATACTACCAACATTCTCTACTGTAATATCACCGCTAGATGGCGCATTGTCAAATACAGAAACACACTCCAAAAATAATCTTCTTTCATAAAAATCATAAACAAGGATTTAAAGCTTAGAACCAACAATACTCACTCTTCTAAATTCTATTCTAACTCTAGCAATTCACGAAAATGCACTATGCAGCACGAACCTCTAATTTCGAAAAAAAATTCTCGAGGGAGAGAAAGACCCGCTGCTCTCACCTCTCATCACCGGGCACGAATCCCGATGGCGCGCGCGCACTCTGATTACGTTCTAATTGCACGGGCACCCGCGCAAAATCAATGTAATCACTCAATCACATAAATTGTGCTTTCTCTCTCCCTCTCTACTCGCTCTCAAACAAAACAATCGGCGCGCCGTAGGAATCAGCGTAATTGTCGCGATCCCCGGGCGTTCAAGCAATCGGCGCGAAAATTAACAAGGTCCATTAACGGGAGGCGCGCGGTGGAAACGAGAAATATAATCAGTGAAAATTTAATCGGAGAGCGAAGCGTGCGATGACAAAAACAATCGCTGGATAAACAATCGCGGCGGTCGCTCGCTTGCGTCGGTTTCGGTGATAAAGGCTGCGTGGAAGTGAACTGTCTGTATTGTTTATACGCGATGGATTGCATGTTTTTAGGGTAGATAAATGTATTAGGTAGGACATATATTGACACTAAAATAGAGAGATTTAGATATAATTAATTCTACACAACTCTGTTTTACATTTTTACTTTCGAATTACAAAAGAATAAAAATGATAACTATTTTTGTTATACGGAGAGAAAGGAATCAGTAAAAATTACCAAACTTTCAAGTAACCCTGAGGCAGACTTATAAATCCAAAATTTTTACCAAACTTTTTAGCAATTTTTACAAAAAGTTTTGTAAAATTTACAAAACGTTTAGTAAAAATTGCCAAAAGTTTCGTACAAATTTTGGATTTACAAGTCTGCCTCAGGGTTACTTGAAAGTTTGGTAATTTTTACTGATTTCTTTCTCTCCGTGTAATGATATTTGTTCTCGCAGTTATGTGTTACGATTTCATTAAATATATAATCTTTTAATTTCTGAAAGCTCTACCATTGACGTCACTTCTATATATGCTATCACGTTTTCTAATTCCTCGCACTAAGCGCATAATACTCTCTCATATTGTTCTGTATCACATTAACTTTTCTATTAACTAATCAAACCATTAAAATTTCATATATGCGCCTAATCCCGAAATCCCTAATCAACTCTACAATCTAATCTTCCGAAAATTCATCAAGCCTGCCATATGCAAAAACCATACATCCATCTAGTCGCGTATCGTGCGTCTCCATCAAACTTCAATTAAACGATCGAACTAATTAATCTATTAAATTATTCGGGGCCGTCGCGCGCGCGCGTGTGTGCGGTTATAAATATCGATGAATCGATTACGGGAGAGAGAGAGAGTCGCGCGAGTCTCGTCGATTAATAGAACTCGCGGGGGCAGCTCGCACACGCTCGCGGATCGATAAGCCGCCGTCCGTTTAAAGCGACGCCTGCAGTCGCGCGCGCACGCACGACTTGTGCAATTGATAACGTAATTACCCTGATTTCGTTTCATCGCGAGAGCAGCCACTGCTCTCGCATAGCTTATGCGTGACTTTTGCTGCGGGGCGCGTGTGCGCACGGATAACGGGATTGCGAGATGGAAAGCTCTGGTTCTATCTTTGATTGATTGGTGGTGGGTGACAGTTTGTTTTTGGTAAATCAATAGACATTGTAATTGTTAATTAAGAAAAGTATTTTCGTTTTTGGATAATTGAAATGTTCGGTAATATTCTGGTATATAAAACATCAACCATAACGTACTAAAGAAATAATATTTTCATGCATTTAAAATTAAAATAAAACTTAAAATCTATTAACTAAAGTCTAAAGAGCACGATAGTGCTCTAAAACTAAAAATATTAATACTCGCCGCGGGGATGCTACCACGCTCCTTATAAAGTTTATAATTAGTTCTTTAATTATTAGATCCTTACATTCCTAAATGAAATGAAAAATTCAATTACGATCGAAAATCATAATAAAGTTAACCCCCATCCGCACATTAAATAAAAAACATTCTTCAATTCCCTTCTCCTGCATGATTCAGCGGCTTCGCAACCGCGACAAAAGAGCCGCGCCCCGAAACAATCAAAAGGGGGAAGCAGCTAATATCAATCGACGCTCGTGCGGGGGCGCATAAAGAGCCCGGCCGCGAGAGAGTCGAGAGAGAAAAGAAGCGATATATATACATCGGGTCCGTAAACCGCGCTCACGATTGGGGCACGTTCGAAATTGCGCGCGACCCCTCCTCTGCCTCGCCCGCGCGCACGTATGCGTCTGTGTATATACGTGTATATACACTCGGCGCAATAATTAATTTCGGTAACGCGCAAGAATTTAATAAGCGAGCCCTCGCTGCTACACCGCGCCCGCACGCACACATCAACCCACACGTATAACTACGTACATCCAGATATATAATGTACACGTATACATGCCTATATATGTGTGTATATATATGTAGAGAGAGAGAGAGAGAGGGGGGGGGGGAGGATTTCGAACGCGATACGTCAAAACCGTCGACGCGCACGGGCTCGGGCGCGATAAACCGCTCGAACTGGGCCATTCGCCGCAATCGGTTTTGATGTATAAGTGCCGCGTGGGAGAGCGAGAGAGAGAAAGAGAAAAAGGGGTATAGGGAGAATGAGAGAGCGCGCACCCGCGCCTGGAACCGTCCATAATTTGTATTCAATGATTTACCGGGGCTAATTGCAGAATGCAGCGAGGGGTAATATCGCTTTGCAGTTTACGCGCCGGCGGCAGGCGGCGAGAATGAGCGGCGGGGCGCGCTATGCCGGGCGGCGAGAGGCTATACTTTAGTTTGCAATTTAAACTTTACTTCCTCTGGAATTGATTAGCTTTTAGTAATTAAGCAAGCGGCGCCTTGCCCGAGCGACTGCGCGAAAGTGAGAGAGAGAGAGAGGAGGCGAACTCTAGCTCGGTCTCGCTTGCTCCTCTTTCCCTTCTTCGAGTTCTGCAGCAAGCCTGACCCTAGCCAATGTGCCGCGTGCGCGCGCGCAAGCGAGCGATGGCGGCAACGACGACGACGACGACGAGAGAGCAGAGGTTCTCCCACGCGAGCTAAGAGCTCTAGCCGCTTCTTTCGCGTGTACTGGAGGGATTACGTGTTTTCTTAGAAGGCTGTGCTTTTTCGGTCTTGTATATTGTTTTTGAGATTCGTGAAGATCGATTGTTTGAAATGAGGTTTGGCGAATTTAAGGTATTCAAGTATGAGTCCCTGGTAGAAATGCTAACCAACGGTTGGCGAATCGTTCGTCAATTTTTAAATTAAGAACGTCACACCATGATTATGTTGCTATTGTCGATGAAGAATAACTATTTATATACATGTGGAAATATTATATTGTAGATGCTTTCAAATATAGTGACAGTTTTTAATAGTTTTAATTAAATTTCGATGTTAATCTTAAGTAGAAATACTTCCATTCGATTAACATGTTAACCAACGAAGTTGGTTTATTTTCTACCAGGGGCATAATGATACCATTTATTTTATTAGAAAACATTGTTTACTAAGATTTTTCTTATTATAATTTATTCATTCTCTTATAGAAATAGCAACAAACTTGAAAGAAAAATTAATGAAAGTTATTTAAATAATCGGTAGTGTCCCAACGTCAAGTATAATTTTTGTTACATTTTTAATATTTAATTTAATATCACAAGCACTATTATAACAGGATTAAATTTAAAATTAAGTTGATGTGATACCCTGATTTCAATATTTTTTAAATCAACATTCAAACTTTTATTTGGAAAAAGACGACTGTCAGGCGCTCCGGACATGTAAACACTATATTCAGAAATTTTTTTGAGCGATTCTATTAGTATTTTCGTTAGCTGTGCTCGTTTTAGAAATAGGTCAATTGCAGATTTCTACTTACCGATAGTACGGTTTTTATTTAATTAAATAAACTCTGATCATTATTTGGAAAAACACGTCTGTCAGGCGCTCCGTATATGTAAATACTATACTCAGAATTTTTTATGGATGATTCTATTGGTATTTTCATGAGATGTACTCTTTTTAAAATTATGTCGGTATATAACATCACCTTAATATGTCAACAATTAGGAATTTACATCACTTAAAAACCTATGAAATTCTAATAAAATAACTTCACAACTAAAAGTTATTAAATTCATAAGCATCATCATTTCTATACATTATCTATGTTCTCATCCGATAAATACATATATTATACAAAAATGATCAATAATACATAACACCACAAAAAAAAAATTCCCCCAATCACGCGTACACTCCTCCTTTTTTCCCACGGGGAAAAAAAGCTTGAAATTGCTTTCTAAAACCAAATCCGCATCGATCGCATCTCGCTCTCGAAATTGCCTTTCTTTCCGCAAAAGCGGAAGTCTCCGTGTAGCCAGCGGGGCACACACACACACAGCGCCGCTGCCGGCGCGTCTTTCTCTCCTCTCCAGCGCATCGAACATGCGCGCTTGCTCTTTTCGACGGCACGAGGCAGCGGCGCCGCTGGAAGGGCGGTTTTAATCAACGCGCTTCGCCGCGCGACGCCGCCGCCGCCGCCGCCGCGGAAGGGATAGAGAGAGTCGGCCGCGTATTTTTCGACGCGGAAAGCCCGGCCTTAAACCGGGACCTTGTAACCCCGCTGGGAGTGAAAGGGCTTGATGGATTCGATGCGATCTTTATTTATCGGAAGGGATTGTCTAATCGGCGATCCCATTGGTGATTGGACTGGATTTCCTCTTTTTTTTTTTTAAGGGAAGCGGTTTGACGATGAGATTGAAACGTCCGTTCGATGATTTTATTTCGTGATTGAGCGCGTGGAGTGTTTTGACGTGGATTAATCTCCGAACGTATAGCGTGGAGTGTGTGTATAATATACATAACTGCTTCTGCTGCTACTGCTGCTACGTTCGTTATTGTGCGCGGCAATTTAAAGTTTTATTACCTTGATAACGTTACAATCAAGAAGCAATAAATTACGAAAATGCTTAATTATACGGAGTTTAATGTAAATACGATTCAGCGCAAATTAAAACTCGTTAACTAGATCGATTAATGACTTGGCGCATAAATCTACGTAATTAGCTCGCTCGCAATTCCGCGAAATAAGAAAACGCTCGCGCGAGATCAAACTCCGCGTCAACGCGAATCGAAAGAGCTTTCGAACAGTCCAATTAGACTCCTATCTCCCTCTCACTCCTCCCTAATGAAAACAGCAAAACAACGAATTTCTTACGTCCAGCGTGTATACGAAAAATCACACCAACACGCGCACTCGCGTATTTTTCAGGCGTCCTGCGTGTATCCTATTGGATAGCTGCTAGTACCACTACTACTACTACCCCTTGCGCGTGCACGAGCGAAGGGGTGGAAGAGAGAGAGAGGAGGCGAGCAGTGCGAAGCAATTTCGGCGTGGAATGCGTTTCCCTCGATAGCTCTCCCCGCTCGCTCGCTCGCGCGCGTGTACACCGCCGCCCGGGCGGGACAGGCCCGACCAATTTCAAGTTCCATTATGTACCCCTTACCCGCGCGCGTGCGAGAGCGAGCGCGATGCGACTATATACACCAGCGACTGGAGAGAGAGAGAGAGGAGAGGAGAGTGTGCGGAATTTTATGCGCTGTACTGCGGAGGAAAGAGCTGCTCTGCTCTGCTCCCCTTGTCCCTGCGAGAGGCGGTCTGGAGGAGGTGCTGTCGTGTCGGCAGCAGCGGCTTTCGATGTTGGATTATAGTTTAGTGATCAGTTGATATTTTAATTTTGTTTTTTCATATAAATTCGTTTGGAGGTTAGGTGGATTTAATGGTCAAAATTGGTGTACTAGACATCGGAACCGTACCGCGCCCCCGAAATTGCCATTTTAAGTTCAAAATCATCGAGAGTTACATTTTCAAATTTATTACATAATATTAGAAACCGTATTTCTATTACTGTAAAAGCAAATATTAATATATTTTGCATTAAAAATTTGGTTAATAATATTGAAGGTCTATTTTAAAATTTGACGATTCTAATGTTAGAATACTACTACAACTAATAAACCTAAAAGAAGTAATAGCATCGGAAGACCAAATAAACGCCAACCCTTCCAAATAACGACGATAACAATCAAATGCAATTTCAATAAAAAAATCGCCAGCAACAGCAGCACTCGGCCGGGCATTGTCAAGTGCCCGCGCCTTTCCCTATATACTTCCACTCGATGAAAATTCCGAAAAATCAAAAAAAAAAAAAAAGAACCAACTCTTCCTCTCTCTCACGACAGACTGTAAACGCGGGGAATTCATTACGGCCTCGTCCGGCCAGGGCGAAAATAGAGTGCTGCACACGGGAATATATATAACGCTCGCTCGATATATCGGCGCGTCGAGGTTTCGGAAGCGATCGGGGGAAGAGCCGTGGCCGCCACGTGCTGCCTCGTCCCTACCTTCGGCCTCCTGGCGAATTTAAAAACGCAATTTACGGACAATGGAGGACGGTGTGTGGCGCGGCGGGTCTGGTAACCCCGTTCCCTTCTCTCCCGGCCCGTGCATTAAACCCTTCCGCCTTCGCGCGAGGTGTCTGCACGTGTGTGTGTATGTGTGTATAAAAAGAAGTTTTTCAATTAATTTTTGGAAAGCGAACCTTTTGCTTCTGGTCAGCTAGCTGGACCCCCTCCCCCATCTCGGTTACGCTCTTTTGAGGGAGCACCGAGCGTGAGCTGAATTATGGATGGGGAACCGTCGAGAATTAAAATATTTATTGGGCTGTGGTTTCGTCTTTTTTTGTAAACCTGGGTGGCACTGATATTTTTTAAAATTGTTTATCAAATTCTTGGTTTGCCGATAGCTTTTTGATATTATCACATAAATAGTTTTGGTTTAACGATTTACTATTTTTCAACCTTTATTTTCTATTTAATTTTATGTGTTAAACTAATCAAGTAGCACGGTAACATTCAATAGTCAAGTTGTAAAATGAAAAACTTTCTTTCTAAATTTAAAAATATTCCTCACGAAAACGTCGTCGCCCTTAAAATATCCCAACTCGTTTCCCGCTAATGCATTGTCTAAAAGTCTTTTGTCTAGTAAAATTCAGCACTCACCCTCGCCAATATCTAATCACATCTAAACGCATTCATTACCCCATTCACCCCTCAAATTTCCACAGTCTCCCTCAATTACTCTATAATTGCGTCTCTTCCCATCCTCCCTCCTTCTCCTCTTCTTCCTCCTTCCCCCTCCACCTCTCCTTCCTCTCGCTTTTCCTCCCTTGTTCCTCGAGCGAAAAAGAGAAAACGAGGCCACGAGGAGAAGGAGGGGAGCACAACGCGCTCCACTCGCTCCTCGGACTCGGCCGTAAAATGTTGTTTTTTAATTTAGGAGCCACGCCGCGGGGTTAATATACGGCTTTAATTTCGGGATTTCATTTACGGTGCGCGCGAGAGAGTACAAGAGTAGCGCGTGGGCAAGAGCGGGAAGAGGGTTTGGCAAGAGCGCGCGGGCGCCTTCGCGGCGGAGTGCAAGAGTCGCGCTTTGTCTAAGAGCGCCGGCTGGATAAGAAGATTGGGGATGAATCGAGTGGTGGTGGCCGATGAAAAAGGAATTCGAGTGGTACGAGGACTGGTTGAATTTTGGTTGTTTATTTATCTGCTCATTTTAATATCCTTTTTATTTTTATTCAACGCATTCATATAAGTTGTTCGATTTGCTGTTCTCTTAGATATAAAATTACTTTTAAAACACTTATCTAAATTATTGTTAAGAAATATTAGATTTGAAAAAAGTTTTACGATACTTGACGTTGGGATGCTACCGTGCACGGTACTTCAATACATTAAGGTTTTCAAGAAATATACCAACTTTAAGACACGATAATTTCATAAATTATTAGAAAAATAGAAAAACAAAATCTCATACATTTAAAAATGACACACCACGATCATCATTTTGTTTTGCCAGAAAACAATAAACATCAACTCTCACCACGACCCCAACAACAACCACCCTTATACTATATCCCATCCCTATCCCCCGCAGCAAAATAATTAACGTAAAAGCCTTTCTCGCCGAGTCGAGATTGAGCAATCGCTCAAATCTAACTAACGGAGAGAAAGACCGCGGGCAGCAGCAGCCTCACCCCCTCGCGAAAAAGTAAGGAGAGAGAGAGAGAGAGCAAGCGAATGCGAGACGGGGGATGGATATATAGAGCACGCGCCGGGTGGAGGCGAACCACTTCCGGCCGCGAAGATTGACTTCCGACCCGCCTCGACGCTGGGAAAAGCGAGGGATTGAGAGAGCCTCGCAGGACGGCCGAGCGAGAAACCAATCGAAGAACTCTCTCGCTCTCTCTCTCTCTCTCTCTACTGCTTGCTACTCCGGCCGAGAGCTTTTTGGCAGCTTCCATTCCTCTGGTCCGATTCCGACGCCGCGCGGCGGCAGAGACGGCGGATCTCGCTCTATATGCCGAAGGTTGTGTACGATTGATTTTTCTCGGTACATTTTCGTAATGAATTGGCCGATTCGCGAGTGGCGCATGAATTTCGGGCGACTCTCGGTACAATGATTGACAAAGAAAATGTGTCGATACATTTCGGTGGAAGTAAAAATTATTTGTATTTCTCGTTAGTGTATATTTAGAGAATTATTTTTAGTATATTTAGAGATATTAAGGTCGACTTCTTAGTGTAATATGTACAATGTCAGAAATGGGTGACAATAATGTGGTTTAATGCAAATGTAAATAGACTGGGATTACACATTACAGTCGGCGAATTTTAAGCGGTCCCAAGCACCGTCCCGACAAGGATAACAAGCTCATCGCACATAACTAAACCATCCGAGACCTTGTTCCGCCTCAATCGCATTACAGGTCTATAATTCTCGCGAAACGGCACGTGACCCCCTCCGCTCCGAATTTTTCATCGCCCTCGTTCCTCGCATTTAAGCCCCGATAATACGCAGTTATATACACTTTATTAAAAAAAAGAAAATCACTCGCTTAAGCACCACTTTAACCGATACGCATCTCTCAATCTCCGCTCGACTTCGCGCTTATAATACGCACAGAGAGAGAGAGAGAGAGGGAACGCGCCGAAAAACCGTCCAATTTTTTAATTCCAAAAGCGCCATTAATCTTGGCGGCGCAATCGCGCGATACAATGATTCAATGCCCTCTCGGCTCCTTATCAATTACGGGCGAGCTTTAATAAGGCCGCCACCGCCGCCGCCGATTCCCTTCATAAATTATCCGGTATCGGGCGTTTCCTCCGTCTTCTTCGCTCGCGCGCGAAGTCGGCGCGTTAATTAAAATTTTTACGTGACAAAAAAAAGAGCGCGCGAGAGAGAGAGAGCTTAGAGGCTCGCCCCACTCCCGAAAGGTTTTATATACGCGGCCGCCGCCACCCGCAGCGAGAGTGAGTAATGCTCCGTTAATTACAACTTTTTTAATAAAAACCCGGCCGGGCCCCTAAGTGGTCGTTTATCGGGACGTTAACCCGCCTCCGCGGGAGGAATCAATTAAAAATGCACGCGCAGGCGAGATAAGACGACGCCGTCGTCGTCGTCGTCGAAATTCGGCATGTATAAGAAAAAAAGAAAAGAAAAAATGGAGCGCGCGCTCACACGCATTGTTAATTAAAGTAATTGCCGATATACGTATGTGTGCGCTCGTCAATTAGCGCGCGCGGCGTCCCTACGCCGGGGGAAATTAATTTGTAGTTCCTTATTAAAATGTTTGTCGGTCGCGGTGTCGGACTCTCGCGCTCGCTGTTCTCGTTTTACGCGCGAGAGGAAGGAATTTTTTTCATTAAGGATCTCGCGCGGATATCGGAGTCGAGAGCGAGCGTCGCGTGGCTCCGATTCAATCGGTCGAGATAACGTGTTATCGATAATTTTTAAATTGGATGTAGGGAGATGGTAATGCGAGAGGCGCGGTGCATATATACACGTTTCTCGTGCGATCTCGGGTATAATATAATTTAGCCGCAGATTTTTATATTAATCAGCCCGTGTAAATTATCCACGCGCATATTAAAAATAACTTTATGTGGACTTTTTTGGCGATCACTCGCGTTAACGTGTATATTGAGTTTAATTGATCCGATCGACGAGAGCAAAATGAAAATGGCGAGTAAATGATTTTCGCGTTTACGATCTCCTTTGGAAAGTAACCCATGCAAAAAATAATATTCGTAATGTATAATTTATATCGAGGTATATATAACTCATAAATAGAATATACTCTTTATTTAGGTTTTCCTTTTAACAATTATCGACGATATACGCAATAAACAAGAAGGATGCTCCTTTTAATAGCTAATTAATGGCGAATTATCATGCGCTTTGAAAGACATATAACAAGCAAAATAATTAGAATCGCAATTATATCATGGGACAGCGGGAGACGTAAAAGGAAACACAACAACACATAGAAAAGGACCGACTAAGAAGATCAGCTCTTGCTCTATATATATATATATATATATACACACACACACACACACACACAAATACAGATACACAAACGTCGAAAAAAAGCAAAACCGACCGAGACAGTCATGTAAGACGCGGGCGCGCGTAGTGGCCTCGGAAATTAATTAGATCAATAATTGGCAATTTAAACTGCGACACAGAACGAGAGAGAGAGAGGGGGGGGGGGGAGCAAAGTTCCAGAGCCCCTCGCGTTACAATAGTATCATTAAAAGTTTTTCTTAAAACGCGAGCGCGCGCACACACCCCACGTCGACGTGGAGAGAAAGTAGCAGCGACTGACGGGAATAACGAGACGGACCAGGGGAAATAACGAGGGCAAGACCAAACGAGGAAAAGAGAGTGAGCGAGAGAGAGAGAAAGAAAGAGATGGGCGAAGACAAAACCAGCAAAAGCCCGCGATAAAAGCCGGAGCAATTAAGAAAAATGAGGATCGGTCCTATATACGCCCGCGTCGATACAAAAGAGAGAGAGAGAGAGAGATGATGACGAGGCAGGAGGGGGGGGGGGCAGTTGTATGGCGTGTATAATACACGCGCGCGCAGAGAAGTATATATAACGGGGAAGTATATAACGCTAACGAAACGAAATAAACGCGGGCTCTTGTCAATTAATGGAGAGCGGGGGCGACGAGTGTACACACACACACACACTCACTCATATCCAGTGAGAGAGAGCGACGAAATAATTATAACGAATTAACGCGCGAGCGACGAAACGAGTGATTAAGAAGCGGAACGGGGGAACAGCGGCGTCGGCGGCAGTACCGGTGCAATTAACGCTTTTAACGATAAATTAAAATGCATTAATTACGAGCTGACCTTGGGCCATTAGGATCGGGCTGCTCCTTTTTGCCCTCTCATCCGCGCGAGCACGTGTGTATGTGTCGGCTCTTTTCTATTGGGCGAGTTTAATCGCGCGCGCGTGTGCTCGCCCTTTGCTGTTTGTACGCATTTTTCTCATTATATCCTTTTTCCCCTTTGCGGGCTTTCGTGCAAGCACGAGCGTGGGTATACTGTGTGTTTATACGCGTGTTCGTGCTTTACATCACGCGCGCCGCATCTTCTCGTTCTGTACTTTTATGTACATTTCGTTCTATACTCTCTCTCTCTCTCTCTCTCTGTCTCTCTCTCTCTCTCTCTCTCTCTCTCTCTCTCTCTCTCTCTCTCTCTCTCTCTCTCTCTCTCTCTCTCTCTCTCTCTCTCTCTCTCTCTCTCTCTCTCTCTCTCTCTCTCTCTCTCTCTCTCTCTCTCTCTCTCTCTCTCTCTCTCTCTGTTCTTCTTTATTTTTCCCTTTTTCCAATTACTCAGCGGACTCAGCGCACGCCTACTTTTTTTAGCAAATCCTAATGCATCTTTTATTTTCCTTGGTCCATACTCTTATTTTCTCACTTTTCATCTCAATCCCTTTGCCTTCTTCCGCTTTCGTTCTATTGAGTCAATATCCCGGTGCTTAATGAACTTTTGTATTATCTATTACACATTATCCGTTTACATAATCAAACCCTCCTATTTAAAAATAAAAGATTCTATCTACTGCAAATTAACAATATAAAAATTTGTAACAAAAATCACCAACAATCGCGCACAGATTAAAAACAAAAGCATCATTTCACACTTTTCCCCCTCTTCAACGCCGTACCAAGAACCACGGTAGCGGCCCGACGCCAAGTCTCCTCTCCCCGATACTCCTATATATATACATCCTCGCCGCAACGCAGCACTCCTCTTTCTCTCCCGATCGGCCCTCTTCTTTCATTACGGACTCTCTCTTTCTCCTTTCCTCTCTCCCGCCGCCTCCTTTAATCCGTCTTCGCCGTCTCCTCGTCTCCTTCCCTTATTTGCACTCTCGTCTGTCTCATTTACCAACTCTCTCCCTCCTACCCTCCCTCCCTCTCTCTCTCTCCTTCACCTTAGGCGAGGCAATTACAACGGTCATCGCTCGCGCGCGCGCTCGCGTGGCAATTAAGGCGCTCCCAATTATTGCCGAGCGCACTGCAGACTGTGCAGAGAACCGAGCGCGCGGTATTAGAGGGACGCCGGCGTCGTATAACTCGCGCGAGAGCGAGTGAGCGCCGCCTCGTGCCCCTGTGTGCGTGTGTTTGCGTTTACGTTTGTGTCTGTGCAGTCTATGTGTATGTAGAGTTGCCGTGGCTCGGCATTGCGGGCTCGCGTAACTGTACAGTGTACGCGTGCGTATATAGTATTTGCAAAATTCGCTCTTAGGTAAATTTTAATTTCTCGGTGTGACGTTAATTACTTGATTGTTCGAAGTTTGTTGTGATGAACTTTTCTCGCGCTTTTCGCTTTATATGGGCAGCGCCGCAGTTTCTTGGTAATAATGTATCGATTGAATGCACTTTACGACGGTTCGTTAAGTTTAGCGCACATTTCGCTGCGTAGTGTAAGATATACCATGCAAATTGAGCGTGCAAAAAGTGTATAAGAGCATAAAAGAGTATACATCCGTCTTTAAGCTTCTTTAACTCATCGCTCGACATTTATTACAACACATTACAAAAAAAACGAAATTCATAAAATCCACGTCTAATTTTACACGGCAAGTAAATCCCCTCCTTACCTACGAATAAAATTTTCAATACCGCATCACAGACACACGCTCGCGTCAGTATATCCACGTGCGCTCGCGACTAACCGAGAAGAAGGAGGAGGAAGGCGTAATGACTGCGAGGCCGCCGCCGCCGCTGCTGCCGGTCTTTCATGCTTGTCGTCGCCTCGGCTCGCTCGCATGTGGGCTGGAGCCGAGGTAAGTGCCCTCTCGGAAGTCGCGGATGCAATTTATCGGTTTACTTTTTGCGCGAGCGAGCGAGCGAGCGAGTGAGCGCTGCTGCTGCTGCTGCTGCTTAGAGCTGACGAATCGATCGCTGTCTCTCTCATGGTGGGTAGTGATTTGCGGTTGGGTGGATTTGATTTTCGAAAATTTGAATAGGGAGAATTTGGGCTGGATTTTGGAAATTGTGGCGTCTGATTGGGGTACTGCGTCGTTGCGAGGTCATAGGGTTGCTTGATGAATTGAACGCTTTTTATAGAGCTGGAAGTCTAATTTGTTTTGGGTTGAATGGAAAATTTTAGAATTAAACAAATAATTTATTGTTAATTATGTAAACTTTGTATTTTAAAAACTTAATTTTGGTTATCATCTCAAAGTACATTCAATATATATAGAACCATGCACTTTATTTTAAAAAATTTACGAAAAGATTTACTTTACAATATTTTTTATGTACACGAAAAAATTATTTTTTCATCTTCTATACATATACATGCAGTTTTCCTCCGCATAAAAGCCAACAACGCGTAGAAAGAAATTTTAATTAACTATATAAAAAGCATCTAATTAAAAATTAATTATAATAACGTAGTAAAAACGGTAACATTCAAATTAAATTGAAATAAACAAAATGAGTAAACGCACGCGTCCTGGAATCCGTCGTTTTTCCAATTCGTATGATGAGGCTCGATGTAAAAACGGCGCGAAGAAAATGTATCTAAATTGCTTCATTATAGATCGTTGCTGCCTCATGTCAGCGTAATTAAGATTTGATTGAAAATGTTGAGTTTCCATTTTACTGAAGCCCCGTTATATAAAAAGAACCCGTGCAATTTATAACGAATTAAAAAGCGAGCGCACACGCGTGTGTATATTATATATGCGTACATACACAACACACACACTCTCACGCTTAAATTAATTTTTTCTCCGCGCTCAGATGCACGCGTCGATAGCATATGATTCATATCAGATAATTTTCTAAATAGCTTTTTTATTTACAGCCGTCATTATTGCCGCCAGCGCCGCCGACGCTCAGCCCAGTGCGTAATTTCAATTTTAATTTTAATCTTTTGGGGGCGAATGAAAACGTTTCGAAACAATGTATATATTTTCGTGATTTATTAAAGCGCTCTCGTAAAACTCGATGCGAGCTAATTAAAATTCTGCAAGGAACTTTAGCCGAGTTTCGATTAAAACTTTGATAAAGAAGGGAATTTTGAAAAGAAAATATTATACAAGAGTTTAATGCTTTAAATAAAGAATTACTTTTTCAATTAGTACGTCTCATATAAAAAGAACTCGGGGTGTTAATGATTTTCTTTTTCTTCGCATATTAGAGAATAATTTTTTCTTCTTGGAATATAATGAATACATAAATAAATATCAATCATTATTATAGCTCAACAAATTCAAACATAATATATACTTTTCATCATTTCTATTATCTCAAACCGCATAAACCATTTAAAACAAAGTATAACGCCCAACTGATATACACACACAAAACGCGCAAAAAGAA
Source organism: Torymus aiolomorphi (assembly GCA_036365515.1). NCBI lineage: Eukaryota > Metazoa > Arthropoda > Insecta > Hymenoptera > Torymidae > Torymus > Torymus aiolomorphi. The sequence goes on along the minus strand of CM070875.1, from coordinate 204,354,086 downwards.
GTATAATATCAATGACTGATTGTTCATTAAACTAATCACCCGCACAACAATGGCACTAAACGGGCGACGCGCGACCCGATACTTGATTTTTTTTGTCCTCGCGCTGACGCAAATGGAAAGCCGCCTGCATAATAAGCGCGTTATTAATTAGCATCGACTTTCATTAAGAACGGAGCTCGCGCGAGCGCTATAGCGAGCGGCGCACTCGCGTAAATTAATACCCTCCCCTCTCCCCAAGATAACGCTCTAATTAGGAACAATGAGCGATAAGCGCACGCGCGCGCGCAGGCGACAAAATTCGGAAAATTTTGCAGCGCATAATTAACGCAACCCAATTAAAGCCCGCTCCGTGCGCGCGCGTGCTTTTCTCGCTATTATATATTATGCACGGCGTCCCGAAAAACAAACCGATAACGCGAAATTGAATCTCTCTCTCTCTCTCGCAACAGACGTCTCATTGACGCGCGTCGTCGTCTTCGTCGCCCCCGCCGCTGTCTTAATTAAACGCGATAAACAAAACGGCCGAGTTTTCGGTGTCTCGTGGCGCGATAAGGAACGAGGCAGTGGGGGGGAGAAAGCTTCTTGAATGACGCGCGTGCGCGGGAGAGAGAGAGGGAGATATATAGGCCGGCAAGCGAGATGTCGGATGTCAGATCGAGAGCCGACAACAACAATGTATAGCGCGCGACAACGTGAATGAACGAGGTTTCGAGATCTTTTCTTTTTGAGGATTGGTATGTTTGGTTAATTTGAGTCCTAATGGTTGGTGAGAATTGAAGGTTTTGCGGAGTCAATGCTGAGAGAAAATTAATTAGGTGTTATTAATGTAACTTATATGCTTAATTATATTTGTGGAAATGCGTAACACGTAAGCAGATGGTTAATGAGTCTAATTATTGAAGTAATTAGTAACATTGTTTGTATTGTAAATGTATAATTATATTCCATGATTAAAATTTTAATATAAAATAAACACTTTAATTTACTGAATATAGAAATTGGAGTTACTATGGAAAAATACATATATTTCATTATTATAAATTCATAAATTTCCATTTGTATACATTACACACCAATATTACTTTCGAGATTTCTAAATACGAATAAATAATTAATCATTAAAGCGTAATGAACAATAAGCATTAAAAATAGCGGGAAATCGTAATAACAGGCATTAATTTCGATAAGTTTTTAATAAAAGAAATTCAATAAAGATACAAGGTTTATGAAACGTATAAATTTTCCTCATTTCAATTAGACTACTCGCAGGGACAGTTACACATACACACACACAGACGCAATCTAAATTCAATCAGGAATTCAATTAACACTTCATCGCACCATAACAATTTTAAGAACCAAATATATATATACACACACACACACACGCACACACATACATACACACACACACACACACACACACACACACACACACACACACATATATAACCACGCGGTGTCAGTTATAACAAAGGCTCTCTCACCTTCGCAAAATCAGACGAACGCGTCGAGCTCTGAAAACGAAATAAAAGGCGTTATTTACCCTAACAAACGCGCGTGCGCGCGCCAGAGAATTTCTTAAGCCCTCGTAACGAGCTACAGCGTATTACGCTAAAGCAAATTAAACCGCGGTATCAAACTAATTATAACGAAGAACGCGCAAGAGCTACTATATACGCTTGCCACTATATACACCGGGGCTCTGCCCCTTTGCATTATTAGTAACGCATTTACTTAATTAGGCAAATCCAAGGCAATTACTTTTTCGGATTTAATTGGCGCACAATTAGCAAAGCCGGCTCGTGTATGTGTGTGCCCGTTTGTTCGGCGACTCTCGCGCGTAACTTTCGTCGCTCTCGGGGTTGCGCAATTTCGGCGGCGGTGGTGGCGACGATAGGTCGCTCAGAGAGAGAGTTAATTAAACTGAAAAAGCCTAATGCTCGAGCCTTTTGTGTTTTTTTTTTTTTTTTTTTCATTATATTATTCCCGCCTCGAGTAAACGGCCTTATTGTAATCCTATATACAGCGAATAACAAAGCGGGTGGGTGCACGCGAAAACATTTCGCTCTATCCCACCCTTTTTTTATATACACACGCGCTCTCGGCCCCCCTGCCTTTCAATTAATCTCGTTAAATCGAGAGAGTTTCCCCGCCGCGCATAAAAACGCAATCGAACAACGAAAACTCCGCAGTGCACGCGCTCGGAATAAAAACGGCGAACAATAGGCGGCGGTGTGTTGCAGTAGCAGCAGCAGGAGCCGCCGGCTCTAAACCAATAAATACATAATCCGATCGATGCTTGATTAAATTCCGGATTTTTAGAGCCGCAGCGGCGGCGGCAGCGGCGCGAGTCAATGGGGCGCAAATTCCAATCGATCCGATAGCCTGCATAATTAACCTAACCTATTTGCAATTACACGATAGTAGAAGGGGGGTGGGGGGAGGAAGGGGTGGGGTCTGAGTAAAGTCAATGTCGACGCCGCGTGCAGACCATTGGATATTAAATTCCGCGCGCCAACGGATCGATTGTTGTCTCGCGCTTCTTCGGAATCATTGGCAATTAAGGGGCGAAGGAGGGTTGTGCAGTTCGATTACGGCGCTCAACGACTGGAATGGAAGGAGGAGGAGGAGGAGGAGGAGGAGGAGGAGGAGGAGAAGAAGGCTGATGGTATATACTACTCTGAACTCACCGGTGTGGAAGATGAGTTTCGTCGCTGTTGCTCCTAACTCGACGTTGCTGCTGCTGTTGTCTGGACTTGCCGGCTTCTTCGATCCTTGCCGCGCTGCAGCGCCTCGCCGAATGTGTGCAGCACGCACAGGTTCGCGCAGCGGCGCTCGGATTTTCGAATTTTCCCGCCGGCGCCAAATTCAAACTCCACGGCCCAAAATCCTCCCCCTCTCTGTACTGATCCCCCTTCGCCACCACCAAACAGCAATGCAGACTCCGCGCACAGTAGTAGTAGCAGCAGTAGCACTGAACCAACAGTATTGAATCTCCTCGTGCACTCAATCAACCACACAAATTATTTACACAATATGATAATAATAATACGATCTCGACGACTCTGCTGATACATGTACGTATATCTTTCTTCTCGTATATATGCGAGAGAGAGAGAGCAAATCGTGACGCACGCAGAGTGAGCTGAGTTTAAGAGAGAGCTCCGGTCGCGGTGGAGGTCCGACTCGGTCTGCGGCGCGCGAGCCGAGCCGCCGACGCCGGCGGCGGAGAGCGGCGGCGGCGGCCTGACGTCGCCGGGCGCCTGCGCGCTCCATGGTGTTTTCGCGAGCGGCGGATCGTCCGCGAGGAGGGGAGAGGAGAAAGAGGAGGAGGTGGTGGAGGTAGAGAGAGAGTGAGAGAGGTGTTATGATTTCGCGATTTACCCGCGCATCGAATGAGGTGGTTATACGCGAGGATGATGCCGACGGTGGTGGGTCGACTGCTACTGGAATTGAGAGAGAGAGAGAAAGAGAGAAGAGAGGGGGCTTTTACTATACTGATTGCAAGTGCTGTTTTCGGTTGTCGGAAGGTGGCTGATTGTTTACGAAGGATTTTGAAGTGGGTGCTCGTGATTTATTTTTAGAAATGAGGTAGAGAGAAGGGAGTGATTGAGTAGATTATAAGAAAATCTTTTAATCCCATTAGTGATATTTTGTAGAGCGGTTAAATTCAATTTTTACTGGCGAATAGCGAGTGTTAGATGCTAAATTAGTTTTTATATTTACTGATTTGTAGTACAGAGTTATTTTCAAACAATTTTGTTTTTGAATACTATTTCAGATGCTTATTAGCATAATTTTTTGTAAACTCTATCGTAATTTTATATAAAATACAACTTTAACTCGTGCCATGGTTCTTCGTTATACTTAGCTAATGGTTTAAATGAACCAGCCAATTATAGAATTAAAAAAGAGAGACAGTGGGCTTTGAAAACAGAATAACAGATTACAAAAATTCCAAACATCGTCTGTTTTATAAAACGATCATGTTCCACCCGAATAGTTCAATGTAATTAAAAAGAAAAGATGATTTATGCTGCTACAATTAATACTTTTTCATAATAAATGAATTAGCTACAATTTTAAAAGCCCTTTGAACTATTTTATCAGCAAAAAGAAAATACTGAAAACAGACAAAGTAAAATTACTAGAAAAATAAACTTATCCAGACAAACAGAATATTATGTGTGTATAAGTTAATTATGAATTATTCCATCCTTTCCGCGAAACGCGTAAATAACGACATGGCCAATGGATGGGGAAGCCACCGCGTCCATTAACATCTTCCTAATTATGCTGCATAATATATCAACCTATTAAATCGAAATTCAATACATTTCAATAGCCTTTAATACGATCTGATTATTGAAAATGGTTCTAATTCAAACTAGATATATGTGTATAGTTTAACATTTGACTCTTATTCCACGACTACAATAATCAATTAATATTTAATTAATTGCCATTCGTAAATTGACGCACAATATAATCTGATATTAATAATAAACAATCGTTAGTACAATCGTTATAATAAATCAGCTGCGCTCCGACAAAGTAAGCAAAAATCGAATTTCGCGCTCCTAACTGACTTATATGTCTTCTAATCAAAATTAATCATAATTAATTGGCATCGACGGCCATGCGACGTACGATGATTTCTGGCTCTATTGGAAACGATGCTTTATAGCTTCTCACGCGCCACGACGAGTCATATTTTAATCCGCTGGAACTCGGTTCCTTAATTATATCGAACTTCTTCGCTCCGCCTTCCCGTGAAATCCTGCGCCACGAGTGAAAATACTAATTATGCACTTATAAGGGTATACGCGCCTTGCAAGCTGCATTCTTGGAATGGAATTACACATTAATTAACTTGTTTTAATTATACGAAATTAGCGCACTAATGATTAAATTTAAAAAACGCATAAGACCATAATAACGAGATTCAGTTGAAACTTTATACACGTATACACACACAAACGACGTAAAATTATGCTTACAACGGAATTACCTTTGTATATCCTCAACTTAAATAAACAAAAATTCACCGAGAAAACTGTAATGGAATAAAAGAATAAAAATTTCAAACAACAAAATAAATTGAAACGTCGCAAAGCGCGAGGATCAAATATATACCCAACAGCCGAAAAATCATCGGGTTTAATTGCCGGCTCGCGCCCCGCCCGCGATGATTAAAGAAAAACCACACGTGCACCCGCGCGGCTATTTTTTAATTAAAAGCCTCCGCGCCCGCGTGTCCCTTAATTTGCTAAAAAGCATTTGTGCGCCGCCGCCGCCGCGGCGACGAAATCTGCGGGTTTCCTCTAATTTATATGGAAAAACCGCAAATCGGTCGGCACTCGCGCCCGCGCGTTAATTAAGTCTTAGTTCGCTCCACTTAATCAACGCGAGATCCACTATCTGCTAATTAATTAACGAGCGCGCGGCCCCGCGTCCTGGGGAGGAAAAGTCGAGTGAGCGCTGCAGGAGGGGAAGGCGAGTGGCTTTTCCGAAGGCCAGTTTTGCACGGTCGAATAGATATTTTTGGAATGTCGGGAGGTGAAAGGAGGAGTTGAATTGGGAGATTGTTTGGATGGGCAGGGTTTGAAGATGCTGATGGTTCTGATGATTGAACGTTGGTGTTTTTGTTGGGAAGGTTTATAATATGATGTTATATGTAAAATCTGGTTCCTTAAATAGTAAATGTTTCCTATACAATATATGTATTTCTAGACAATTACGAGACGTAATATTCAATGTTTATGTTGGCAATACTTGTTGGATCAAAAAGTTTATGAGAATTTCTATTTGAATTTGTTGAAAGTATAACGGTCAGACATGGAAGATGTTATGTCATAAAAAGAAACTTAAACATTCTTTAAACAATCAAATAAAACAATGTACCAGTTAAGCGCAACATGCCATCTGCTCAAGTAAATATCATTTAAATTTCAATTTTGTATATTACACAAAATACTAACAATATTGTAACAACTAACATACATTAATATCAAATAAAACAATTCTTTAATCTTACAAAGATAATTTTTGAGCTTTATAAAATGCACCGCTTGAATTAATTATAAACCCTCATCACCGCTCTAACACCTGAAATACTCACTCCAACCGATATCCCATCTTCTCTCCCCCCCGGTAAAAACAGCCACTCCGCTCAGTGTGGCGAGTCGACAAATCAGAGATCCGCAATTCCGCGAACAATTGGCAAAGTGAAAAAAGTATTTCAATTTGCGCGATTGCCCCGCGAGCGAGCGAGCGCCTCGCGGATGAGAGTGCTTTCTTATACACTCCCATCGTCCTCGTCGTCGTCGTCGTCGGCAATCTAAATTTTACGCGCGTATTTTACGGCGGCAGGTGAACGCTGAGTGAGAGAGAGAGAAAGACGTGAATTTTAGCTAATTGTGCCGCGTCGAGATTATCCGGGAGAGGTACTTTAGGTACGGTTTGCAGCGTTGTCGTGAGTTGGGATTGTGCAGGTGTTGATGGATGAGATTTTTTTGTCAGGCTTATTACTGTTATTGGTTGGTGGTCTGAGATTCAAATGTACAGAGAATGAATGACTTTAATAATAAAAATTCTGAAGAAATAATTTATGAAGGTGTTTCAATGATACGTTAAAGTGAGATAATGATAAACCAAAAAGAGAGTTTCCCTGGAATATAAAATTTGAACTTCTTTAACAGTGCTTTTAAAATAATTGTAACTTATTAAGGAAACATCTGATCGATGAATTAGGTTTCCAAAGTTTTCCCTGTGAGTAATTTGTCGATCGCGCCAAAATTTTCGAAGGTACATAATTTATGTGCAAATTGTGGAAAAGTTTCAGATTTTGTGAAAACTTTATATTTTCAATTGATAAAATAAAATATGGTACGCTGCCCTCATATACTAATACATTGCGATAGGCAATATAAAATAAAACTTCGACAATCATTACGAACGTTAGTTTTCTCAACCTTTTCTGAGTAAATTTTTCATATAAAATCTTATTTCATAAGCAGAATTATTGAACAAAGTTTTGAAAGCTTCGACAAGTGATGACTTGAAATATTTTCAATCTTGCGAGTGGCTGTGTTTACCAAGATACAAACAAAATCATACACAAATAATTTGAATGAAAATTTTACACAGAAAACAGAATATAATCTGCAACGGTAAACATTCTTTCCTTGACCTCTACACGAAATCTTCAAGACATCCTCACGAACTCTATTATTTAAACCTCATCTCCAGCCCAACTAATACACTCCTGAAAATCATTTTCCTCCTCTCGCTCTTACAGTACCACCTCTACCTTTCCAAACTCACCCGCATCCTCAAAAACCCCCCCATCAAAGCAAAAACATTCAACGCCTTCTCGCCTAACGATCATTCTCTCTGACTCTACCGCTCGGCATTAACGAGCGCTTACATTAAGCTCACTCCGCGCCGCGGTCATTACGCGCTCGCGCAGCAGCTGCGCCCCGTGAGATTTCCGATCGCGTCACGGAAAAACGCCTTTTTCCCGTCGCGTTCGCGCTAAAAACGCATAGAATGAGCGAATCACCGTTTCGCCATCGAAGGAGCGGCTGCGCGCTAGCTCCTCTCGCGGGAGCGTCTTTTTGCCAGGCAGAGAAAGAGCGGAGACACCGTTTGCGACGGCAGACCGCGAGAGGAGGACTATATAGGGGTATGGTGAGGAGCTGGCATGATGGGGATTTGAATTTCTTGGTTGGGGTGTGTGTTTAAGTTTGTAGACAGTTTTGAAGAAAATGTGGACACAATTTTTTATAACGACTTGCTATATGTTTCGTAATTGCTTCCCGTTGACAGATTAACATTTCAACACTTTTTATTGCAATTCATTTGGTAGAATACGTCAATAGTTACAAAACATCAGTAGGAAATGTTGATATTTGTTCAAATATACTTTACGAAAAAAACTTAACTAGCGATGATTACGAAATGTCCAAGTAATCGACTTGTCATGTTATGACTTGCCTACAAACTTAACTAACTGAAATTATTATACATTTAGTAGTATTCCCAGAAAATGATTAATTTTCTTACATTTATAGTGACTCCACTTACAAATAATCTATCAGGATTGTATATAAATTGTATACAATGCCTGTACAAATTTTGTTCAAAAACTATTAGTTACAATTTATGTACAAATTATTTGTACAATGAGAAAAAAATCTTCAATTTTTAATAAAATCTTATGAATTAAAAACATAAATTTTCTCATAACAGTATAAAACTAATAACATAATCAGATATATGTGTACACGGAGAGAAATTTTGTAGTGAAAATTACAAATATTCGAGGCAAAATTACCAGTTTCTATGGTAATGGATGGACAGACTGACAATTTCAAACTTTTTACCAAAGTGCCTTGGTAAAATTTTTTTTCAGTTAATTTAAATTAAAAAAATTAACTTTTTTTATCTATATTAATGGATATATAGTATTTTAATATAGAAATAGAAACAGAAACAAGGATGAAAAAACATTAAACTGAAAAAAAATTTTTACGGAAGCGGGATTCGATCCGACGATCTTTGGGTTGAGAGTCCGACGTTCTACCGACTGCGCCACGGAAGCTGTTACCAACAGTCATTTGAATCGCCGTTATTACTTACTGAAAATATGTGTATTGTTTTCATTTTAACGTCGCGCACGCCTCTAGTATCAATCTTCTGAAACACAATAATGCGCAGTGCGCATGCGCGAATACACAAATACCAGGTTATTTGGCAAAATTTATCAGGTTTCTTAGTAAAAATTCTTAGGTTACCCTGTAAAAATGACTAGATCTCAATTTTTACCAGTGTGTCTGGTAATTTTTATTCCAATAATTTGGTATTTTTTTTAAGTGGTTATGGTAGTTTTTCCTGGGAAACTTATAAATTGTATTAGAAACCTGGGAATATCACGGCTTTTGACAGTCTATCCATGCACTACCAAGGCACCTTGGTAATTTTTACTCTAAAATTTCTCTCCGTGTACGTTTACTATTTTAGATTATACATTACAATCCTAATATTATAGAAAATTTTATATCGAATCATCAGTTTGTGCTCCACTCTTTTTACGTCCCAATCACAAAAGGAACTACGTCTGTTAAATTGACGAATGTCCACTTTCCTTCCGATTCTTCTGTCAATCCCAACAAAACAGCTCACAATCATCCAAACTGTCCTTTCAAAGCCAGCTCCACACTCAACGAGCACTTTGATCGCGACGACGACCCGATCAGCTGCGCAATCGTCCTGTTCCCGTCCGCTGCTCTCGGCCTGATGTCGTTTGCTCTCGACGACTCACGAGGCGCGCATCGCACGGAAAAATAAAAGGAATCATCGCCGGCTGCGCAGAGCTGGGAGAGACGATATATTTTCATCAGCAGCTCGCCTCCTCCGTGATTGCCATTAGCGATGGGTCTTTCTTTCTGTCCGATCGGCGAATCAAATGCGTAATTAAGAAAATTTATGTAATAATTAGGGTTTTTTGTGTACGATGGGGGTATTACTTAGTTTTTTTTCGTTCGGGTAGTGATGAGGTTCTTGTGTAATCAGGGATGCTTCAGCGGTACGACAGTAATTTTTAGTCTTGATGATCAGCATCGTTCGCTCATGTATACGGTCGTGTGCAATCCTATTACAGCGAGGTTCGTGTATTGATTACTCGAATTATTGACTATCTCGTTATCTATACATTACGTCTTACACTTTGCCTCAATATGCTATTTACTGCTACAATTCTATTTGGATCTGCTAAACCAAACGATTTTTTCAACTCTTTATCCAACGTTGGATTCAACACTTACAAATCATTAACAAACACATTCCTCAATTTTTCCCACCACGATTATTAACCACCACTCCGTAGAAATTAATTAATTTCCCTCTCACTGCACTCCTTTCAAAACCATATCCACTGGCCACTTTCGAAAAACCAATTTCCTTCGAAAATCCACACGTCTCCCTCCCTCTCGCCCTTTACCCTCATCTCTATCAACACCTCTTCTCTCTCTCCTCCTTCGCATAGCCGTCGGCAATTAACATACTAATAACGTGCAGCGGCGCGACTTTCGCGCGCGTGCGTGTCGCGAAAATCTAAAAGCGCGCGCACAAAGCCCCGCGTCGAAGCGTCTTGGTCAAAGGGAAGGGCTCACACACACGCGCGGCGCGTGTGCATTAAAATAATTAAGCAGCGGCGGCGCTTGAAAGGCTTTCTTCGGAGCTGGAGGTATATATGTGTTTTCTTCTCTTCTCCTTTTTTCCTCTCTTGCTGCGAGGGGTGCTCCGATGCTTTGAGCAGAGATTTTAGCTCGCGCGCGCGAGCTTTGAAGATGGATGGGATTGGAAGGTTATTACTGTCGTTAGTCTTCGCCGCGAGCTGGTAGCGACTCCCACACCATATCCTCGACGAGGTCCGAGTAGAAGAGGAGGAATAGGTAGAAGCCGATGGTGCAGTAGTAGTACAGGCAGAAGAACAGAATCAGCATTGTTTTGGGGTTTGGGTTGGTAGTTTTGGCTAGTTTAAAGTCGGTGTGGGTTAGTGTAATATATATTTTGACGAAGGTTTGAAAAGGAGTGTTTAAAATCGGTAGTCGATCGATGCTATAATTAATCTCAATGTGAATAGATGTCAATATATATATAAGTAGTCCGAAATAGTTTATTATTGAAAGTGCTGAAAGAAAATTACTGAGACTTTATCGAACTTGCCGTTCGATTTTGATGATATATTGACGCGCGCCATCTAGCGGTGAAACGCATAATTGTCTGTTCTAAGATTCCAGATATAACTCGGCTGCTATAATTTACGTTTCGTTCAAATAATTGTTATCCCTTATAACTTACAAAACTGTAAATATAAACAAAAGCAGATTACAAAAATTTTCAAATTTTCATCGTCCAACCCCATGACATTATTTTTCCACTCACAAGACATCCCATCCCCGCTCTTTCGCAAAAATTCCGCTACCACCGCCACCACCGCTCAAAATTTTGCGCGAAACTCACTCGAATCACGGCTCGCGCTAATTTCATCGCGTCCCCGAAATTATTATTCCCCTCTTGGCAGAAGCAGCAGCAGCAGCAGCAGCATATCTTGCGCAGCATGCGCACGGTATAGAGATAGAGCTGCCACCTCGGCTTTCGCGCAGCGAACGCGCGTGTGTTTATATGTTAAGATGTTTAATCGCTTCTATAATTAAACTGTCCCTCAAAGGGTTAATTGTTCCATAAAACCATGAATACGCTAACGAGCTCGGGGCTATTCTCGAGCGCTGCCTCGGATCCCCCAAAGTTCAGCCTCTCTCTCTCCCTCCCACCCTTCGTTCAAGCTTTTTCGTTGACTCACTTGCGCTCTTTCTTTCTCTCCTTTTTTTTTAAAGAGGCGTAAAAGTTGCGCAAGAGAACGAGGGAGTTTCTTCTTACGAGCTTCTTTGACATTATTATGGAAAGCATGGAGCGTCTTTTAATTATAACATTCGAGCTCACCGTCGCCCGCGAAATTGCACGTAATTATAGTGGCGAGAAATTAAGCGCACACGTGCCCGGCTAGTGTAACCGTTTGTGCGTGTTTATTAAACGCGGAGGTGAGGTGTCCTTTCAATGTTTCTTTGGGATCGTCTACGTGTGTATGTGTGTGTGTGTGTGTGTGTGTGTGAGCATGGACTTAGTGCGAGGCGTTCGGGTATGTTTGTAACGCGCATTTTTCATTAAAAGTTTTTGAATTTGCCGCGGCGTGTATATAGCATGCGCGCGCGCGTACGGCGAAAAGTAATTTGGAACTACAGTTAAGAATTTAATTACGCGCAAGCGTCGTAAAATGTTGAAAAAGATTTTTGTCTGTCAATTTAGTTGGCTCGGCGAGTAGATCTAAAATGTTAAAATGAAAAAGTTTCTGCGAAAACATAAGTAATGTCATTGAGTATTCAGGATTACCTTCGGTCATGAATCTTTTAAAATACTCCGCGTCAACCAGAAAATTACGTTTATATTCTTTCTTGAATTTTCACTTTTCTTTCTAAATTATGCATTATTTCAAAATTTATTTATACGTTATAATTCGTTCGATAAAGTCGAACGAGTCAGCGCTGGTTAAAAGACAATAAAAAAATTATTTCTCTCGGGCAGTTAGTAATTCGTCCTCTTTCTATTCTGCTTCGTACGGCCGATCTCGCAGAGCACCGACCGGTAATAACTCTTCATTCAGCGCGCGATGAAAAGTCGCCGTTTTCACTCCGAGCTAATGAGCCGTAAAATTAGTTCGGCCAAAAAAAGCCTCGGCTCGTTATCGCGCGCATGCGTTACGTACGATTTTTACGAAATTCATATTTCACGCGAACGATTGATTCGAAAATAACCCGTTTCATGGGAGTTTTTTGATGGATCGAATCAACCGTCGAAGGTTGGTTTAATCGAACCAGGTTTTTTGAACTCGTTTTGATATTTTCAAGGTTTGTTCAGCCTAAGAAATAAATTACTAATATCAAAATAAGTTAATGATTTATAGTATCATGCAGTACACTAATAATATCCCGTGTAAAAAAAAATAAGTCTGACGAAAGTCTGGTTACGGCCACTTTTGTCTCTTTTTGGTAATGTACAGCTTAAAATCAAACTTTCGCTAGATTCCCTCATCCGCTGCCAGAGCAAAGAGACAAAAGTGGCCTAACCAGACATTATTATAAATGTAAATTTTCATCAAGATCCATCAAATCAAGTAAGGTTCATAACGAAGCTACTCTGTTTTACAAAAACTCTATTATTTCGCATTTACTTAACAAATACGATCAAACTAGAACTAACGCCCTAATAAAATTAATCCAGATTAAGCATCCCAAAAAAGTACACTAATCCCAAGCAATCAGGAAGAGCGGTCACCTGCGCGGGCGAGAAAGAAATTCAAGTAAAACGGCTCTTCATCGCCCTCGATTGTTCCCTGCCAAGCCACTCTTTATTTCTCGCTTCTACACCGCGCGCGACAACGCAAATGGCGCAATTACTAAATAGTCCATCGGCTCTCTCTCCTACTCCTCCTCCACCTCATCATTCTCGAGGGAGATCCTTTTAGTCGGACATTACTTTCGTCGACGACGTCACGCTGCCGCGTTCCCCCCAGACGTTCGGTTATAATTAAGAAAATAGACTCTAAATCCCGGACTCCGCCCGGGATAAGACCGCTTTAAATAAGAAGAGGAGGAGAGAGATAGACGAACTAATAGGGATAACAGCCCGCGAATAAATGCGATATAAATAAGCGCGAGTGGGGAGTGTAGAAAGAATCGATGCAGCCGCAAGAAAAGGTGGCGGAGCGCGCGTATACACTTACTATATACGTACAGCGGAAGAGACGGAGAAGAGAGAGAGAGGAAAAGGCGCGACGCTTGGATGGAAATTAATTCATTACTCTAATGCGCCTCTTTCTCGCGCGCGCAAGAGAGGCGAGCGTTTCACCCAAAGATGGATGTCTCGTTTTCATTTCGAAAATTAACGCTCTCCATTATACGTCCATCCCGGCGATTTTCCTCTCTCTCTCTCTCTCTCTCTCTCTCTCTCTCTCTCTCTCTCTCTCTCTCTCTCTCTCTCTCTCTCTCTCTCTCTCTCTCTCTCTCTCTCCCTCCTTTTTGTCTTTCTCTCACCCACTTCCTCACTCTCTCTCGCTCGTACTTTTATCCCCGAGCGCTTCTCTCGATTAGCGGCGGCACTTTAGCTCGACCGCTTCTTCCTGTCGTCGTCGTCGTCGTCGTCGCGAGAGTGAGAGAGAGAGAGAGGGCCGAGTGGCTCCATTCTGCACTTATACAGAGTGCTGGGAGAGGCGAGTCGCAAGCGCGCTTTCGAGGCAATTTTCGCGGCGCGCGAGAGTGTATATGAGTGCGAGTCGAGTCGTCAGGGGTTAGTGTGGAAAATTGATGGATGACGAGACCGGAGGGTGGGAGTTGAGATGATTTTTTTTTGTTTTCGGGGTACTTGCTTTGTAGGATGTTTGGGTGGAGGAAATCCGGCGGAAGCTGGCAAAAGAAGTAATTTTTGTATATGAAGGGGCCACGGATAAAAGGGGGATTGGCAATTTTTGAAAATTATTATAGTTAACTATATGGTTTCGGATACTGCTATATGTGCTCATTGATATTAACCTTGTAGACCAGTTTTAAAAAAATATAAAATCAGAAAAAAATACTATGTCTGAAACGTGACCTAATTAGTATCAATTAGCATGTATAGAAGTATACGAAACCATCACTAGTGGAAATTCATCTATAATGAAATGGCCAAGAAGTTACAAAATAGCTTCTAAAACTGGCTAATTAATCGCTATGATGAAACGATTTTTCGACCATTATTTGCCTATTTCTTAGAGTGACGTAGCAACAAAATATTGGTATTTGATTTACTTACTTAATTTCATCGTACACTGAGAAAAGGATTTGTTTACTGTTAACATGGCATTGTAACTGTTAACATGCGTATGTTTAAATATGACCAAATATAAGCATTGTAACAGTTATAATGCCATGTTAACAGTTATAATGCCATGTTAACAGTTAAGTTACCATTTTCTCATAAACAATTCCAATATGTTACCTGAGAACAATTGATATTGTAATAGTTACAATATGCTTATTATAGTAGTTTTTTAATCTAATGGCCAATTTTTTATCAGGATGATGTTCTTTTATAACGAAAACGTTTGAAATAAAAACATCATTTATTTTTTTTACTCCAAAGTTTCGGACATTTTTATTGTTTATCCTGATGAGGGACATAAACAATAAAAATGTCCGAAACGTTGGAGTAAAAAACTAAATGGAGTTTTTATTTCAAACCTTTTTGTTATATAACAACATCATCCTAGTAGAAATTTGGCTATTAGATTCAAAAACTACAATTTACAAGAACTTCTACCATCGTAAGCAGCCAAGTATTTGAAAATCGCGAAAAATGACCAAAAATAAGGTTTTTCCCGAATCCACGTAATTCAATCATTTTTGGTCATTTTTCGCGATTTTCAAATGCACGTAACTTTGCGCAGAACTGACCGATTTGAACGATCTTTAGCTTAAATTAAAGCTCTTTTCTTCTACTTTAATTGCTTTTTTGTAAAATATTTGTTGGCACATTTAAAAGCTTACTATTGGCTCATCATTAGTGACTATTTTTCGTCCATTTTTCCCATGTTAAATTTCCGTAAGAAAAATGAATTTTTTTCAAAAAGGGTGTCACAAGACCGTTTTCTAATGTTCACAAGTTTTTTCGTATATTTTATGACCTATAGAATGAGTAAAAACTTGTCGCGAAGGTGTGCCTTCAAATTTTTTTTTTTTTAATTTTTTGAACCCTCTAAGTGTGAACACGAATAAAATATCCTCATATAGATATACTGTTCTGTGCTTTATCCGTATTTCCACTTTTCGCCACCCAAAATGTCAAACCCCAATACTCAAGAACAAGCTTGTGCTTATCTTCGAAAAACTCATTCTATTTTTCAGTCTATTAAATGACCGAATAATAGGGGAAAAAGCGTTTCACCGGGAGCTAGAAACTGGACAAGGGAAATTCCCATTTTATAGCAAGTTTCTAATATAAATAGTCAGTTATTAGTTATAAAATATTTTGGATTTCCACCAGGGATAGTTGACTAAAAATTTTCAAAAATTGACAATTCTCCTTCTTCCTGTGGACCCTTCATATCATTCTTCTAAAATAATGATAATTATTATTCGTATAAATAACTGTCGAATAATACCTCCCTATAAATATTCATGGAATGTTTTCTCAGCGAAAAATAATAACAGGGAATGTAATTATAGGGTTGGAATTCGATATAAATTTACACCGAAGATGAAATTCGTTTTTACGAAAACTTGCAATAATTAATTAAACCAATAATTAAATTTCTGATTGAGCGCATGCGCTTCTCGGAAAATAACATTTTATAAGAATTACAATATGGAATACCTTCAATGTAGGATGAGGCCCTTAATGAAATTCCATAAATTAATTATACTCGCCTGGAAGCATTAGTAAAACACATTGTTATTAAATCAGTAAACGCAGACTCAAATGATCGAGCATAATTGAAACCTGTTTAAGCGTATCAATAACATGTCTAATTAATATTCCCTGAAAAATTCATCAAGCGCAATAATGCAAACCTTGTTCCCGTAAACATCTGATGCATTCGTACCAACGTAATAATTCAAAAGTTGAATACACACATATATCGTATAACGCCGTACAGCATCAAGTTAACTAAAAATAACTGCACCGCCTCCCGAAAACTCCAACCACACGCGTAAGAAAATTTACGATCCATCGCCGCTAACCAATGTACCTATCACGTTGAAAAAAAATTCCCGAAACATGCACCACGCGCGGCCTACATAAATTCGGCGCGTGCGCGCGTTGCACTTAGCTCTCCCGCGGCAGTGCAAGCGCGCGTCCGTTTCACTTGTCACTCGTTAATGCGCACCGCCGCCGGAACGGTTTCCGCTGTTTCGCGTAGCCGACACGCTCGATTTTCGCGTCCCGGATTTTTTGTTCGTCGGGCGCGCAGCTATACAGCTCATGCGGATTGGGCGCGGGAGGAGCGGTGTAATCGGAGATGCAGTTCGGAGTTGATTTGGTAGCGGGAAGTGCGGAAGAGAGAGAGAATGAAAGGGGAAACGGGATGTTTGGTTGGCTCGTGAATAGATGGAGGTGGGTGATGAAATGCAGGGTTTGGTAAAATGAGAAAGGAGATTGTTGTAGAAGGGTTAGGAAAGTGTTGGAGATTTTGATTGTTTGAGGTATTATTTCGTTTATGAGCTTAGAATACTTTTGTTATCCCTGTAAATTCGAATAAGTAAAAATATAAAAAAAAAATTGGGAACATAGTCAATTAGGTGGCAAGTTTTTTTACGAAAAATAACTTTATTTCGAAAAAATGCTTAAAAATGTCCTCCTTCAAACATAAATTATTTTGTCAGGAAGAGTCGCACATATATTTCAAGAAGAGAAAATATTATTAGAGAATTCGAGCTTTCATTTTTGCTCTTTACTGGATGAAAAAATGTTGATTCCTTCAAAAGTTACATGGATACACTGAGAAAAAAGTTAAAAGTTTTATAATTTTTACAATACTTATAGGAAACATTACTATACTATGCGGAGAATCCTATCACAAGATCGCACAAGTGAGATATTTACTAAAATTCTAATAACTTTTACACTAAAAGTATGAAAAAATTACTAAAAAGTTAATAAAAGTTATTATACAAAAGTAGAAAAAATTACTAAACAGCATGATAAAAAATTAGATTTCATAAATTTTACAAAACTTTAATATAAATTTTACCTAGAAAACTAGTAAATTTTATTATACTGGATAAAAATTTTTCCTGTACAGTATAGTAATTTTAAGAGTACGCACTGCACTGCGCATATGCGCTACCATCAAAACAACATAACATATTAACATCGCGCCGACTCATTCTAACTTGCAATTTTGTTGAAAAAAACTTGCTTTAGATATAGTATAGAAAGTTTTTTTATTAATTACTTTGATCAACACTTAGATAATTATCCATAGATTAATATCCAATTTGTTTTTAAGGGGGTCCGAAAGTCAATTAAAAATTCAAATTTCGCGCCACAATATAGCAGACAAAAAAATAAATAATTTGCCTATAACAATTAGTAAAAACAATATTACGGAAAACCAGGACTGCATTGCCCTCCGTTACATTATTATCTATCATTTTACAAAGTTTGCAGTTTCTACATAAATATTTCGCTGAATGGCATTTGAATTACTTGATTTTGAGACATTATTCAAATGCCATTCAGCGAAATATTTATATAGAAACTTCACACTTTGTAAAATGATAGATAATAATGTAACGGAGAGCAATGCAGTCCTGATTTTCCGTAATATTGTTTTTACTATTTGTTATAGGCAAATTACTTATTTTTTCGTCTGCTATATTGTGGCGCGAAATTTGAATTTTTAATTGACTTTCGGACCCCCTTAAAGTTTGATAAGAATAATTCACTTTTATAAGTATTGTTATACTATAACATATATAGACGATTCAAATTTCATCATTGTAAGTGTTCGTCAACGGCGCAAATGGTAAAATATTAAGACCCAGGTTCGATTCCCCATTCCGGAAAGATTTTTTTCATCGTTTAAATTTAATATAATTTAATCAGATCTGTTTATTCTTAATAAATTCTTAATAAAACGAATAAAATTGGTGAAAACATTTTTTTCTGAAATTTTTCGAGAAAGTATAAAAATTACTATACTGTTTTATAATAAAAACTATTAAACTGACATCTTGTGGTGAGGTTCCCCTACAGTATAATAAATTTTCCTGTAAGTATTATAAAAATTACACAATTTTTTTCTCAGTGTACAAAGACAAGAAACAAATGTAAGCTCGTAATCTCTAGTTTCATTTTCATTTTTTTTTTTTTGTAATCTATGTGCGTGACTCTTCCTGGCAAAACGATTTATGTTTGAAAGGAGGTCAGTTTTAAGCATTTTTCAAAATAGTACTTTTAGTACCATGGGCGTAAAGTTGTACGCTCGCGGTGCAAACATTATTTTTCGTTATTGGAGATGTAAGGTACGCAAAAAAGGTCATGTTTTGTGAGTACAAAATGCAAGTTTACGCACACAAGGCATACATTAAAATATGTTGGAAAATTTAGTTTCTTCTAGTTAAATAGTGATCGCTGAGCCCGAAAACCGGCAAAGCCGGCTTCGAGGGCTCGGTAATGGTTATTTAATTAGCAAAAACAAAATTATTACAATATATTTTTTACCTTACGCGTTGTAGACATAAAATTGCATTTTACACCCGCACAACATGACCCTCTTCGTTTACTTTACACCTACAATGACTTACCGACAAACCTTACCACCAGATTCACCATGCTCACGATTTTCTTATATTCAGAATTGCCTAGAGAACCAACGAAATAAACGAGTCGTTTAATGTTTTCTGTAAAATTGCTCATATGATGCACTTATTTAACGTACATATTTATTTAACTGATTTCTACTAATTCAAATTTAGAGGATACGCTAATCATCGATCATGCATGAAATAAAAACCAAAGAAATTCGACCTCCAAACTCATAAGCGTTCTAGAAAAAGTAATATATTATTTAATCGCGATTTATCCCAATGACACTCAGCATGAGATATCTTTGAATGAGTTATTACGATTACTAAGGGAGAAAAAATAAATTTTCTGTTCATAATTGGACGTTTTAAACTAGCTACGTTACACCTTTCAAGTCAATATAAAATGTAGTTGCACAAACTCTTTCAGCTACTCTGGCAGCTTTCAAAAGTTAAGTAACAACGCCTAAAAAAATTTAAACCCGTTCCTGCCTTTATTTTCACGCCTGTTCATCACCACTATCACATCTCTCCCCGCTACCTCGCGTTTCATCATTTTCCCGTGCTTCCTCTTCCTCGTCCGCGTGCTTCCTCGAAATCAAGCCAACCGCGCCGGGTATAATCGCGGACGCGAGCCGATTGTCGGACGCTATACACTCGCTCGCGCGTTTTCCGGTTTCTCACGCGCGAGCAAATGCCACCTCACGGGAACAGAAACTATTCTGGTCTCTCTCCCTCTCTCTCGTTAAGCATTCGAAACGTGAATATGGATCGGCCGATAAGGGATTAGCGGCCGGACTAATGAGGCGCGTCGATAAGACGCGCGGTTTCAGGTAGCTGGTGTGGTATAGATAAGACTTTTGCCTTTTTAAGAGGTAATTATGTATATTGAGAGTATTCGAGTTTTGTTAATTGGTTTCGAGCTGACGCTGGAATGTAAGAGTGAGAGAGAGAGAGAGAGAGAGAGAGAGAGAGAGAGAGAGAGAGGTATTTTGTAAGTGGTTTGCAAAAGGAAACATTAAAATAGTTCGGCGATCGAGCGAGAATTTCACAATTTCATGGTCTTAATGAACACATAATAATGTCAATTTTTAATTTTAAATTTGGTTGTTAGTTGTCATCATACTGAAATCAGGTTATATAGCATGAATATTAATATCTTAATATAAGTAAATTTTATACATAATATACATTATAATAATAGAAACTGTATTACGTATAAGATTTGACTATAATATAATACCCAATATATCGTGAAACTCATAACTACACACGACAATACACAACATTATGTAAATAGAACCACCTTGTATAGCAATTAGCAGTAAAATTACCGGATACAACACAAAAAGCGTCGCAATCAATCCTCAAAACCCGAACTTTTTTCCTCATTACACAAATGTATCTGTTAATCCTAATAACTGGGAAATGATCAATCGCGCGCGCGCGTTTTATCGCTTATCGGGGCGCTGTGTGCCGCGCACTAAAAGGCCTTCAATTCAGAGTTTTGATTGATCAATATGATCCTAGATTAAAAGCGGCCCTCCCGCGCGTGCTTTGTGTCTGGCGAGCGAGCGCGCAACACAATAATTCATAACATAACAGGTGCGTTTGCTCGAATGCAGCGCTCATGCGCGCCGGTAAATGGGAAGCCTTAATTACGGAAACAAATGATTTATTAACGTCATTCTAATTTAATTTTGGGAATTATAAATAAAGTCGCCCGTACGCGCACGCGCCCGCTAATATTGGCACGGAAAGTTTATCGATCGGCCGGCGGAGTTGCGAAATTTCATTAGGGATAATGATATGGGAGTATTTTTAGTCTTATCGATCAAAATAATTAATAATTTACTATTTGCTTGTGGGGTAGAGATCCTTAACGTCGCTGGTGAATGGCGGTGAGGCGTCTTTTTTTGGGACTTAATTAGCATGTTGATAAATTTATTGGTACGATAAACAAGCATGTTCTCGGATTATTTATCGGAATAATTCGCTCGAATTTTTGTTGTTCAATATCCAGTCCTATTATTTAAACATAGTAATTAATTAATTCATTATAATCTACACCAATGGCACAATATTATATTTATCGAAATATATACCGTTTTCGGTTGCAGCTTCGTTTGATCAAATATATCAAATGGCCGTGCGTAATAATCCAAATTAATAATGATACTTTATCTTTCAAACGATAGACGTATTTCATTACGCTAGAGTATCATTACGATACTCCATTTTCGAAATTATAATGCCAACTCAAGAATGGCTCGGACGCCGCGGGTATTTAATTAAATGTTTAATGAGATACTTATTATTTGCAAACGATTATAATAACTTTTACAATGGATTTTTAATTTATATAACTTATTCACGAATTACAAGTATACATCGGTTAATGACAAGTGGAAAATTGTCTATAACATAAAGTTAAATTGTTTTTTATTTGTAATAAAACATTATATACTCTCGCCATAAAATAAAAATAAAATAATTTTAGCGATAAAGTCGGACCTGATGTTGTATACTTTGCAATCACATGACTTCACGTCCAGACCTCACACGTTTTAATTTTGAGTTAATTTGAATGCCAAGTCGCGCCTATAAAGTTAGATTTATTTCCGCGTAGGGTTCAAAGTAGTCACTCAAAGCAGGAATACACTGCTGGTATAAACAATAATTATGAAGCTTGCGAAATTGTAAGTTCTAAATTTGATCTTCAGTAAAATCTCGCTGAACTTTAAGCTTCAAAGTTTAAAAAATTTAAATAAAATTTATATTATTCATTTGAAGTTTAGAGAATTCAATACCCAGAATAATCGATTACATTAAAATACAATAACAGTCGTAAAAAGAGAAATCCCATATACTTATCAAAACAACAACCACCCCCTTATCCATTACCACCCACGTGACTTTTTAATCCACACGATACTCCCACCCATATCACCACCACTTCTAGCAATCCTCCTCACCCTTCCTCCCCAAATCGCAATTTAACACCATACCGTTCGCCGATCGAAGCGCCCGCAGAGCCGTCATAGCAATCCCATTACACCCCGTCCGCGCCGCTCGAAGAAACGACCCTCCAAGGCCGCTCACACACACACACGCACACACATAGATATACAGAGGACTAGCAGGGTATAGCGTCGGACTGACGCCCGGCCATCGAGTGGCCGTCACAGAGCATGTAATTAGATTTCGGCTCGCCGGCGCGCCATTGTACAGTTTAGGGGGGCTTAGGCATCAGTTACAGACGTGCGGGGGTCCGGCGGTCCTTTGCGAGGACGTCTCCTGCATTCGCGCGTGCGCGCACTCTCTCCAACGGTGATGAATGGCCCGCTGCGCCGCCGCGGCTGCGCGAAATTAAATGACGAGGCGGCTGATCGCGAAAGTGGAAGGGTAGGTATATCGGTTTCGAGTGCGCGGAAGGGGCGAGTTGAGTGGTGATAGGTTTGATTTTTATTTTAGATTGGGAGTTAAATTAGTAGCTTGTATGCGTGGGTTTCTGTGATTAATGAGCGAACGGATTGGGAAAGGGTATACTCTGGGTTGGTTACGATTGTTACGTGTAAAGTTGGTGCACTAGTGTCTCGCTACACCTGCCTCGTTCTACTTATATATTGACCATTTACCTTGAACGGCGGCGTTCTTGTTAACTTCTCCCGCCAACTTTCTCAATTTCAATTTTCTTTTGAATTATGACCTTTTAGTCACGAGCAGTGGTACGGATTCAATGTAGATTCTCGTTTTAAACCACCCAATAAGCAAAAATCTGGGGTAAAAGAATTCTTTAAGTAGTACCGAATGTCCGCTTGACGATGATTTTTTAAGCATTCACAAAGTATTCTTATAGATTACTTTGTATAAAATATTTTCAAAAATATTTGTAATAAAACAAAATAATATCAATGGAAAGTAATCACAAGTAATCATAAAGTAATCGCTAAGTATTCTAAAAGATTATTAGTATTAGTACATCATAACATATGTAGACGATTCGAATTATAACATGTAAGTGTTCGTCGATGGCGCAAACGGTTAAGACTTCGCCTGTCAACCCGAAGACCCAGGTTCAAATCCCCATACCGGCAGGATTTTTTTCATCGTTAAAATTAAATTTTATTAATTTATTGTTAATCTTATCTACTTATTTCTATAGAAAAATCGATAAATTATAAATTTATAATATTAATAAAACTTTTGTGTATTAAAAAATGTTCTATATCAACGTAAGGGATTCTTTGTGAAGTCTTTGTGAATGCTTTATAGAGTTTTTATGAATTCTTTAAGAACTCTTTTAACTATTAAAAAAATTTCGGGGTTATTAATTTGGCAAAAAATATTTCCGTAAAGAATTCTTTGTTAATACTTAAAGAATCAGCACCGATGGGACATTCAAGATCGGATAAACTGGTCCAATAAGAATTCTTTATGATTACTTTCATGAAAAAAGCGTTCATAAAGTAGTCCTAAAGAGTTCATTAAAAATTCTTTTTGCTTATTGGGCAGAGTCTATATTGTCATATTTTTCATGTAATTTGTTCTCATGCGGAGCAGAAGTTAAATGGAGCGACAAAGTTTCATTTTTTAATACTTGTAATCGTGGAAATTCTTTAAGAAAAAATACTAAAACTTTTGTTCTACTACCCTGGTAGAAATTCGTCTATTACGAAATGGTCAGAAAGTCAGTAAATAGCTAGAATAAATGGATAGTTAATGACCATGTTGAAACGCTTTTCTCCCCTACTATTCGCCTATTTAATAGATTGGAAATAGAATGGTATAACCTCAAAATATTCAATTTAAATTTATTCATAGACTTGATGTTACATTTAAGAGCATTCAATTGTAATAGATAGCTTACAAAAATGTAAACAGAGACTAAAAAATCACTTACACCACTCCTTTCTTAGATATTACTTATATTGTTTTATTAGATTCTGCCTCTCTCACTCCTCGTCATAAGAACACGCCTTCTACTAGCCATTTTCTAACTAAAAAAACTGACCAACAGTTTCTTTTTCTCTCCAATTTTAAGGTGGTTCTATGGGCAGATATAGCATTTAAATATAAAATATTCTTCAATGAATTTTTCTCAAACTGCAAAGTGAGAACCCATATAGTACCATAGACCGGCACTTTAAGTTACGGAAAAAAATTTTTGTAATGAAATTTCAGTACTAACAAAGTAAATATCGTCAATGTAAAAAAATGATGCAACAAATCGCTTTAATCTTTTTTATTTTTGCTTCAATTTCAATTTTTAAAGACTCATTTTTATCTTTGTTGAATTTCGTTAGGAGGTATCGTGGATCAAATTAATAAATTTTTTAAACCTGAAGAGTGACAGGCAGTTGTTTATCAAGTTTTGTACGACTCTGGTATGAATTCGAGCCAAACTTGATAAACTATTGCCTGTAACTTTTAAGGTTTTAAAAATTTTTTAATTTGATCCGCGATATCTCGTAATGAAATCCAAGAAAGATGAAAATGAGTCGTTAAACATTGAAATTGAAGCACAAATGAAAAAGGTTAAAGCGATTTGTTGCATCACTTTTTTAGATTGACGATATCTACTTTGTTAGTACTGAAATTTTGTTAAAAGATTTATTTCCGTAATTTAAAGTACCGGTCTATGATACTATATGGGTTCTCACTTTGCAGTATGAGAACAATTCATTGTAGAATATTTTATAATTAAGTACTATATCTGCCCATAGAACCATCTTAATACCTTTGAAATAGGGTGAATTCACCAATGAAGGAACAAATAAGGAAATTGTAACTTTTGTTATTTAATTAAGTGGTTTAAAAATGGATTAAAAGTAAAACTCTTTTGAAATTTATATTCTAAAATGTTCAAACTTTACGTCGGTGAGCAAATTTTGAATAAAGAATCAAAGTCAAAATTTTATTTAATGAAAATCTGTAAATATCTCCTAAAAACCAAGGAACACGCAATCTTAGTATATCTAAATACGTTTCACCAGTGAATGAATACATCGCCAGTGAAGATTAATAGCGGCGAATTTATGATTTTATTCTTAACAAGATAATTTCTTTTATGCAGAATCTTTACATAAAATGAAATAAAAATTTTCAAGGATTCGAAAATTATCGTCATGTTAGATAAACAATACCTAGAAAGCTTGATATTTTCATACACGGAGAGAAATTTTGTAGTGAAAATTACAAATATTCGAGACAAAATTACCAGTTTCTATGGTAATGGATGGACAGACTGACAATTTCAAACTTTTTACCAAAGTGCCTTGGTAAAATTTTTTTAGTTAATTTAAATTAAAAAAATTAACTTTTTTTATCCATATTGATGGATATATAGCATTTTAATATAGAAATAGAAACAGAAACAAGAATGAAAAAACATTAAACTGAAAAAAATTTTTACGGAAGCGGGATTCGATCCGACGATCTTTGGGTTGAGAGTCCGATGTTCTACCGACTGCGCCATGGAAGCTGTTACCAACAGTCATTTGAATCGCCGTTATTACTTACTGAAAATATGTGTATTGTTTTCATTTTAACGTCGCGCACGCCTCTAGTATCAATCTTCTGAAACACAATAATGCGCAGTGCGCATGCGCGAGTACACAAATACCAGGTTATTTGGTAAAATTTATCAGTTTTCTTAGTAAAAATTCTTAGGTTACCTTGTAAAAATGACTAGACCTCAATTTTTACTAGTGTGTCTGGTAATTTTTATTCAGATAATTTGGTATTTTTTTTAAGTGGTTATGGTAGTTTTTCCTGGGAAACTTATAAATTGTATTAGAAACCTGGGAATATCACGGCTTTTGACAGTCTATCCATGCGCTGCCAAGGCACCTTGGTAATTTTTACTCTAAAATTTCTCTCCGTGTATATATAAAGAAAATGTTCGTTAACTAGTAACTGTTCCAATACTAGTGTAGTCACCTTAGTTAAAAACAAGCTTGTGTAAATCTTTAAAAAAAGTCTTTCTATTTTCAATCTATTAAATGGTTGAATAATGTTAGAAAAATCGTTTCATCGATAGATAGAAATATCCAAGAAAAGAGGATAGTTTTTGGCTATACCCCACTAAAACTAGCTTTTTATTAGGCAAATAATGAAGTTAGTTTCCACCAGAGTATTTGCAATAATTAATTTCTATACTTCTATTGCAAAAATATGTATAACAGTAATACTTTATTTTCGTTATATGATCAATATATCGTATCGTGTATGACGGTCAAAATGAAGATTTATAGTAATTACCTTACTTAGCTGTTTGACGGTCAAATTTGATGAATAATTGCCCTCTATAAATTTCTCTCCGTGACACGGTGTTTTTTTAGCGAAGATTCATCATCTCTCCTGAAAGTTATTAACTATCGACCCGCGAAAAATGTTTTCCAATAATAATTTATCTCCTTTTTCACTCTCCTTTTTTACATTTCGAACTTCCACCAGTACTAACCACCATCCCACCCAAAAACTCAACCCCCTCACTTACCGTTACCAATTCAGAACATGAAACTCGGAAAACACAGCTCCCAGGGTCCCATAACAAACCCTTCATCAACTTTGCAGAGAAATCGATCTCCTCTACTCACATCTCTCTCTCGAAATAACTCCGTCCGAACGCAAATTTCGCGTCAAAGCCAAAGTCCGGCCAGCGGCGCATATATACACGCGCACTCGAGGACGATTAGGCCGGCCGATCGATTGTTAATGTTCATTAGTTTCTGCCGGACGGCTTTGACGCGCTCGATCGCACGGTTAGGTAGCTGCGTATGGAGCTGAAGTCGAGAAGGAGGTGGAGGGAGAGGGAAGAGGACGAGAGTCTATTGCCGGTTGCGCGAAATTGATAATCGGGAGAGTGGAGGGAGAGAATGGGTATAGTGTTGGTTTATTTGTGGAGTGTGGAAAGATTGAGAAGAATGTTATAATTTGTTTGGGAAGTTGTTGGGAATTAATAGTGCGTAGAATTATTGTAGTTTTTAGTGACGAAAAATTACGATGGGAATTGTCGATCGAGCAGAGATGTATTTCCTGGAAAGAATTATAGTTTGGTTGTTATAACGATTTTATTACCCACAATTAGCTACGTACCTTATTAACGACCAATCCGACAAGACGTAATCATACAATTGGAGAAAGAAAAAACTGTTGCATCATTTTATTTCTTTTGAGCAAAGAAACAGACATTTCACAAAATCGTACGCCCTCTGAAACTGACTTTAAAGCCCCGCAAGTATTTACTCTCCATCAATTACTAAAAGCTCGAGCACCACACCTACAACACATTCATCCCCCTATACTCAAACCCCACTCCAACCCTTCCGAATAATGCATTAAAACACCACTCTCCGTGAAAAGGAAAATCCTCGCGGAATCTCCCCACCTTTCTCTCTCTCTTTCTCTCTCAAAAAAAAAAACGAAGAACAAACCGCGCGGATCTTCCGCAAAACTGCGAAAGCGAGCCTCCCTCCCGGCGCTTTACGAGCGCGCCTTTGACGGCTTTACGCGGCGTCGACAGGGCACCGCTTCTTCTTCTTCTCCTCCTTCTTCGAGCGCCGATGTAATTTTCCGAATGACTGCGTAATTAAAACTCTAATTTCCTGCACTTAATTGACCGGAGAGCTCGTCCCCCCTGTCAGCAGCGGCGGTGCTGCGTGTGTAAAAGTGGCGCGGGTGCGTATACACGCCGACGACGCCGTCTCGCGCGATTTCCCGCCCCGCGAGAGAGAGGCAGAGGAGTTCAGGGGGTTCTTCGCGAGGTCGACGCGAGTGCGTATATAAGTCGTGATGATGGGGGCTTTGAGATGGCGTTGTGAATGTGGTTATTGGGAGGGAAAGAGGCTTGGATTTTTATGGGATTTTGGAATTAATACGATATGTTTCAATTATCTTTATTCATTGATGTGTAACGATGATTCCGAGTTGAAAGGATCCTGTAGTGGTAATGTTATAATGGGACTATAAAAATAAAATTTAATGGTCAACGTAATTTCATAGATTTTATATGTAAGAACAGAAATATTTATCTATATCTTAGCAAAATCTGCTCTATTCTTGTACACCTGATGGACATTGATTTTCGTGGAACGTGCCTGGTAAATTTCAAAATCCTGCAATCCCATTGAACAATTCAAGTGTAACCATTAACTCTAAATTGGAATCGTCCAATGAGATTGCAGGATTTTAAAATTGACTAGGCACATTCCACGAGAATCAATGTTCATCGGATGTACAATAAAATTGTTCAAGTTACATCCAATTTCAATGACCACAGTTGAACAGAATCATTGTTTACAAAGTACAAAACAGTAAGTTTATTTAGTAGAAATATTATTTATTTAATAAAAACATAAAACATTGGATGCTACAATCAATACACATTATAAATCTTCATCTACTACGTACAGTTTCAAAAGAGTAAAAATAGACAAGGTTGCTCACTTAAAAAAAAAAAATAAATTCAGAGACTGTAAAACCTTAAAAAGAGGTCTTGAAAAAAGACAAAATATTTTAGAACAAAAATCCTCACTTATTCCCATCACTACCAGTGAAACAAGACGCTCGCAAGCTCCTTCTCGCGGCTTACACTCGCCGCGGCGTCACGCGCGCGCGCACATTTAAATAATCGATTTGCCGGCGGCGCGTCGCCCCGGAAGTCGAATTTCCTCCTACGGGCCTTTCTCTCTCTCTCTCTCTCTCTCTCTCTCTCTCTCTCTCTCTCTCTGTCTTCGCTGCCGAGAGGAGAGCTTTTATTGGCCCCTCTCTCTTTCATTCTACTTTGTTTTACGGCCCTCCGGCTCCTTACTCGCGTAATTTTCGTAATTTTATCGACGCCCCGGATTTTTGTTTTATTTCGCCGCGTGTCTCCAGCTCGCGCTTGTACGCGGAGGATTTCCTCTCGGCTATCTTATCTCTTTCTTCTTCTTCTTCTTCGTCTTTTCTCGGCTCTTTTGTCGATTGTTTTCGAGATTTCGTGGATGGTGGTTGAGAGTGTCTTCGTGATTTCGATTGGCTTGTTTAGTGAACCTCGGAATATTGCAATGTGTGATTTCACTGCAACGTTTTAGATGCGATATGGTATTATTATATACGACCATAGTATATATATGCAAAAAATTTATGTCATGTTCTTTTGAAACGGCTTCTGAAATCTAAATTTTTGTTTTATACCTATATTTATTTAATTTCAAATTTCTTTTTTTCCTGATATTAACTCAAACATATAATTAACAGAAAAATAAGTTGATTAATAAGAATTTATTATTACGTAATAATTAAAACAAACTTCATAACATACTAATAAAAAGGCAAGAAAATTTAATTAACCAATTACTACCACTAACAATCTACAAAAATTTTAACAACCTTCATTCGCCAACATACCCGTACGTCACATTACCAAACCCCACCAGAGGCATAAAAATTTTAATCAACAAATTCTCCCGGCATAAAAATTCATCAATTTTTTCTCGACCCTAGCTTCTCAGAAACCAGCACACAGCCCTCCCTCCCTCCAAACACTTGCTTCCTTCCCTCCCTTCCCTCCCTCTCAGCTCTCCTCCTCGGGCGTCGCGTCGTCGGACGTGCCAGGAGCAATTATAATTGCCGGCTCCTTTCGCAATTATAAGTTTGCGCGCGGCACGCGCGCGCTCCTCGTGTATGTGGCAACGTTAATTGGGGCGACCCGCGCGCGCTGCAACGGGAGAGAGAAACTAGTTACTGCCACTGATACTCTCCTCCGCGTGCCGCCGCTGCTGCCGCGTGTTGATGTGATGCCTCTCTTACTCTCTTCGTGAGTGGATGAAGGCGCGCTGTTTTTCGATGTAAGGAGAGAAGTGCGGCTGATGATGGACAAGGGTTGGGATATGTCTGTGTCTTGTTTGCGGGTAGATTTGAAGTTTAGACGCTGTGTTGTTTCTTCATTTCTTCTGATGAATGTTATTTTCTACAATTAACCTTTTTATTTGTATATAAAATATCAAAATTGAAAAAATAATTTAACAATTTGATAATAAAAAAAACCATTCATTGTTGGCTCTAAATATATATCTTGATGTTAATACTTTGACAGACCGCTTATGTTGGGTTTAGTATACTTTATGACCAGCGTGTGGCGTCTGGTTTCACACAAGTAAGCATATTATTTGGACGTTCTTCCAAAACTCGATCTCTCGACCTTTCCAAAACTTTTATGCATAAACTATCAACAGCTTTTAAGAACGCTACCAATAAAGTAAAGAATACGTCGACAATCTATAATAGAACACCTTTCTAGAATAAATCGACGTCCCCTATACGGAATCGTACTACTTTTCGTCACAATCTCGTGAATTGTACTAGTATTAGACACAAACTCGTCAATGATGCTATATACTCGTCAATCTCGCGAATCGTACTAGTATTGAGATTAAAGTTATGAATGTGTTAATCTTCGTGAGGATGACACGACAAGTACTAGTTTTCGTAGAGGGCATTTCATGATTGAACTTTATCATTTATCTTTAATTAATGTTTCTGAGCAATTATAAATAAAAATCATTTAATTAAAAAAGTATCACTTTTGGGTTATCATAATTTTAGTCAACCATAAATTAATGGCGTCAAAGTGATTTCAGAGTAATTTATATGTTCAGTTGTTACTATATATTTTCAATGTTAGAGGAAAGCTTATCACTGAGAAAAAAGTTTAATGAAAATTATTAATTATTTCGTAAAAATTACTATACTTTCTCGTAAAGCTACCACAGATTGTAAAAACCCAAAAGATTACCATACTTTATAAGAAATTTTGCTAGAATAAGTATTGTAAAATATAATGAAAGTAAATAATTTTTTCAAAACTTTTATCAATGTACTATTTGCTCATACTTCAAACATTGATAAATCATCAATTCTGAAAAAATAATCACTTAATTTAATTCCTAACAAGGGCAAATTTCGCAATGCACCTAAAAGCCTATTCAAGACCTACTACACTCCATCTCAGCAGCATACAAATCACCAAAAAGAAACATCGAATTCTCACTGCTGAAAAGGTCTTTGAACGCAAACGAAAGGCGCGAGTGATAGAAATTGAAAAGTGCGAAAGAAAATGCGAGAATCAGGAAGCGAGGCTCGCGCGCGAGCTACATGAGGCCGTAGAAGAAAGTCAGGAAGAGAAATAATAAGCGAACAAGTGTTCGCCTCTCCCAAGGCACGAGAAAGGATATATCGGTATAGGGCGGAAGGAGAAAGTGACGCGGGAAATATAGCAGGGGAAGTAGCCCTAGGAATGAGACGACGAAGAAGAGGAGAAAGTTAGCCGCGGCAAAGTGCGCGCTCGCACGGGGGTGTAAGGGAAAAATGCAGAGAGGTAGGGAGAAGGTCCTCTGAAGTCTAAGTAACATCCATTTCCAACCCCTTTTACTTTGCGCGCCTCCTACCGCGCCTCACTGTACCGTACGAGCTAACGCTATATACACACGCACGCACGCGCGCACACTTCGCTTGCCGGCGCTCTTTTTATTTCCCCGCCGCGCACTTCCTTTCGCACCTCTCCGAGAGAGTCATGGCGGTATATAGCGGCGGCAGTGGCGCTCAACCCGGCTTTTACGGCGATTGGAGCGGGCGATTATGGATGCGGCTTTTTAACC
This sequence comes from Torymus aiolomorphi, assembly GCA_036365515.1. NCBI lineage: Eukaryota > Metazoa > Arthropoda > Insecta > Hymenoptera > Torymidae > Torymus > Torymus aiolomorphi. The sequence goes on along the minus strand of CM070875.1, from coordinate 204,322,534 downwards.
GCGCGCGCGCGGACTTTTTTTTTTCTCTTCTCTTTGCACGCGGCTGCAGAGTGATTTGTGTAGGGGACGAGAGAGCGATGCGCGGTGGAGTGCGCGAGGTAAATCGGTGGAGTTTAATTTTTGATAGGGCGATGCCGTTATGGATGTTTATAATAGATTTACGTTCGACGATCCTTTTTTTAAGGATTAACAGTAAATAATAATTTTTTTGAAAATTAAACAACGAATATAGTTACTGAGGTATGCAAAGTTCACATTTTACTTTTGCTGTAACTTTGAAAAATCGCAATTTTTAATTGAACATACATTTAAGAGTGATACTTCAACGATTCGCTGAACAGTGTAACCAATTAATTTTATGGTTGTAAAACAGTACCAAGCTTTGGTTGTTTAAAAAAAAAAAAAAAATGGATTTCAAAGAAAATGATTGAACGCATGTATTCAACGAAACACTAGAAACCAATTAGAAACTCCGTTTTTTTCTCTGCATAGTAATTAATTCGTAAAACTCGCGGGCAGAAAAACCTCATCAAAACTTCCCTCCTCGTGCATTCACGCACTCTCTCTCCACTTCCATCATCGCCCGGCGTCGGGCCGCCTCAAATCGCCCGCGAATTCGACTTTGAAAAATCATCGCCTCAACCCCCGGCGCGAAAACTTTAACGAACCCCGGCCATCCCTCCTCCCCTGCCCTGAAAAGCTGCGGGGCCGAGGCAATTAAAGTCATACACCGCAGCACTTTTATCTCTCCTCACCCACACACGTGCGCGCACATACGTAGATTCCCGCTCGCTCGCTCGCTGCAATCATCGCTAAGTCTTTTAATTTCCTATATTGGGGAGAGAGAGAGAGAGAGCGCGCGAGGGTTGCACGGGGTGGTAATTGGCTGTCAGGGCGCGCGAGCGAGCGCAAGCGGCCGACCAACAACCCCGGGAGAGATTGGTATCGCTTATAATTAACTTCTCCGTGCCACGGGAAGGAGAGTGGGAGAGAGGAGGAGTAGGAGGAGGACGGGGGAAAGCTTGTGCTGCCGAGTGCGCACAAAGAGTGGGCATGGTTTAATAGAGAAACATGGAGTGGGTGGTGGTGGTGGCGCGCTGGTATAGGGGAGGGTAATTTATTTTTAAGAGATACAACAGAGAGAGAGAGAGAGGGTGCTGTGTGCGAAATGTACTTTGGCGGAAATTCGGAAAGGGGTGGTGGTGGAATCGATCGGGAGTGTAGTGTATAAGCGTAAGGTCTGAGAATTTTCCAAGGGGTTGTGTGAACGGGAATTTCGATGCTTTGCTGGACTGGCTGGCTGGCGACGGAGGAGGTACACGTTGTGGTTGAGAAATTTGGGGTGGTGTGGATATAGTTTGAAAGTGAGACTTTATTTGGAGCATAAGTAACGGGGTTTTCATGATATGCAGTGAATGATTTATGAAATAGTCTGTAGGTATATTGGTATAATAGGAGTATAGGTAAAATTTTTTTCTGATAAGAATACAAATTTTCATGTTTTATTCGCAGTTGTAGTCGTGGAGAACATTTCGTTGACAATTTTCGCATTGGGGTACAGTGGATTTTGTTCTAAGAGCCGCGTTAAAGATTTGAAATTACATAAAATTCTGTAAACACTTGGTTTATTGGATGCTAAGATGAGAAGGTATTTTTAATTGTACGTAATTCAGGCAAGAAATTTATAATGGAATCTGTCAAATTTTCACTGAAAATTACAACAACAGAAGGTGAGGTAAAAATTTGTAAAACATAGGGCTAAAAATTCACTTGACAAATCATAAATTTAACTACGGGGGTGTAACATTGGTCGTTTAGTTACCACTTACTAAGCATTCTATATTGTGAAAAAAAATTAATCTTACGTACGTCTTATATGAAGATACCTATAGTTGTCCTGTGCAAGTACCATCCCACAAAGTTTCAAGCCCAAATTTGTATATTGAAGTTGTTTTTGTCTTCGATCTGATCTGGGGCCAAGGTGTTAAGTAAATAAAACTACTTGTTTTATTTAAAAAATTGGAACGTTTTGTTAACCTGTATCTTCGACCTCTTCAGGCACTTTTTACCTATTTGTATAAAGATAATTTTACAATATTAGTTGAATATTGTAATTACAAAAAAACAAGAAAACACACACAACTAGGGAAAAAACTCGCTTAGTATACCTTTTTTAATACATGTTGTGCATTTTAGAGGACTATTGGACATTCTCAGTCAAACTGGAAAACTAGATAATACAGGCGTTGTATACAAAATTTCACGTAAAGATTGTCCTGCAATTTACAATAGGCCAAACAAAAAGAGAAAATTGAAAGACTTAGTAATAAAAGAACATAAAAACAACAAAAATCAAGAAGCGGTTATTCCACAACATGAAATTAAATTTATACATAAATTCGATTGGAAAAATGTACAGATATTAGATATCGAGAGTAATTATAAAAAACCTGTTAGTGTCTGAGATTATACGTATTCAAAGAAATATTAGAAATACTATAAATTATAAAGAAGATACACAAATGCTAAGTAACGTATACAATAAAATTATCGATATCTAAGTAACTGTAAGTTCAATGTTCTTCGCTTATGTTTTGGTTGAAAGTTCAATGATCTTTTCTTATGTTTTAATTGGAGTTTGACGGCTCGATACACATCTATACCATTCAAACTTGTCAGTTTGAATCCACAATTTAACTGAGAACGTCCAATCGTTCTCTAAAATGCACAACATGTATTAAAAAAGGTACACGAAGCGAGTTTTTTTGCCAAGTTGTGTGTGTTTTTTTTATTTTTTGTAGTTACAATATTCAAATATTATCTTTGTACAAATTGGTAATAAAGTGCCTAAAGAGATCAACAATACAGGTTGACGAAACGTCGAAATTTTTTAAATAAAACAAGTAGTTTCATTTAATTAACACCTTGGCTTCAGATCAGATCGAAGACAAAAACAACTTCAATATACATATTTCTACAAGGGAGGACGAAAACAATGCATCACAATTGATTTCAAGCCCAAATTTTAATAAAACCCAGTGTAAAAAAACCTTGAAAAATTTTGAAACATTATATTTATGCAGAAGTAGCACGACTTTTCAAAATAAAACGAATGGAAGGTGATACACACAAATAAAATTCTAGAATCGTTTTTTGTTGCCCATTTGAGGCAAATTTCACGATATATTTTACTGAAAAGTTCTGTTCATTTATGAACATTTATATAATACTAACAATCTTTCATTCATTTATAAAACTTATTCAAAATGAAGTACGATATATTGAACGTTTAAGATTCACAAAAAAAACTAACCATCAAAAGTCATAAACAAAACTTACATACCACATTCATTTTTAAAGAAAATTTCTACCTGAATATTAAATTACTCTCCTCCAACATCAATTAATTACAAAGAAAATTCAGAAAATCCTCTTAATCTCCCAAAAAACTATTCCCCTCCATTAATATCCTCCACCACGAAAAAAGACACTCCACCTAAACCACACTCAAAAGAAATCGACGTATCGGCTGCGCTAATCTACCCCCTCCATAAATCACCCACTCAAACACTCTATTTTCCTCTTACCCTTTCCAAAAAAAAATCCAAAAACGCTAAACCCTCTGGTAATCCACCTATTCCGCGCAAAAAAGCCAGTCGCCAGTCGAAACAAAAAAAAATCGCGCCCGCGTAAATAAATAAACAGTCAACGTATGCAGACCGAATTTATCGGCGCCATGGGGCACACGGGCGAAACATTTGTTCTGCTTATCCGGGGAATTAGCGCGATTGGCTCGTGTGCGTAGGCGCACGCGCGTGTGTTCACGAAATCGAGCGAGGCCAAAGTGATTGCGATTGGCGAGTGTAGATGCCGGGGGTAAGGGAAAAGGTTGTGAATAAGTCATTCGCGTGGAATTAATTGTTTTTATTAGGCTAAGTAAGGAGGGTCGGAGTTTTAGGCGGAGGCTGCCCGGGAGGGTAGGTAAGTTTTAATACGGTCGGGTTTCTATAAAGGTGGAGCTAAGTGATTTGATGAGAATTAAGGTAGATTATAATAAATTGGGCGTTTTTTTATTTGATTTAGTCTTTTTTGGCAAATATCATAGAAAAATTTAGTATTTTTATAAGAACAATTTGTTATTATTTTATAATAATAGTTTACATCATTTAAATCTAAAAAAAATCATAATGGTAACATTTCTAGTTGCGATTATATACATATTCTGTAAATTGAATGTTACACAAAATAACCATTGTTCCGTGAAATATATTTTATGTACAACTCAATCAATTATTGTCCTTACTAAAAGATGAAGCTGCAGATTGCAATTTCTCGTAAATACATTTACTACAGCGAAACCGAGAGCAAATTGTAGCAATTTTCTCATGCAAATTTCATTAAGCCATCGAACGAAATAAGAAAGCGCAATCCAAAGCACACGCGCTGCCTAACAATATACACCACCCCATCATTAATTATACTTACTCAGACACACACACACACACACACACACACACACACACACACACACACACACACACACACACACACTCGTAAACCATCAACATTCACACCTCCGTCGATTATGTAAATCCAGGCCCAGCCCCCAATCGAAAACACCCGACCATATAGTACCTCTAAAAAACCATCCCAAACCCTGTCATCCCCTCCCTTCTCTCCCCCTACTACTCCGGCGTTCCCACGCGGCTAATGACAGTCGAAATCCATCGATAGCAATCGGTGCGCGCGCGATGCTATCGAATAGCCAGAGCTAGCGAGAGAGAAAGGGAAAGTGTCGAGGAGACAGAGATGAAGTGCGCGCGTAATGGATGCTGATGCGTATGAGGGATCGACGTATAGTAATGCGGTCGTCGTCGTCGTGGTTGTTGTATAGTCAGCGTCGCCGGCAGCAGCCCGCGCGGCCGATGGATTAGCCCGCGTAACTGTTTGGAAATGCAGTTACAGCGGTGTGTGTGTGTGGCCGTGTTTACTGCACTTTGGCGGATGGTACGGATGTATATATGGGATGGATGGAGGGGGGGGGGGGTCGAGTGGTTCGGCACGCTTGGGGGTTTCGAATGGGAATCTAATTAGGGTGTGAGGGAGTTTTGAAATGTGATTGCGGTGCGAGACTGAGGGATCGTCGGGGAGAATTTTGAATATGAGCTATTTAAGAAAAAGGGTTAATTTGGGAGTCAAATGAATTTTTCATGTATTTTTTTTTATGAATGTACAGAAGATTCGCGTGTTTTGTGAAAAATGTAATAAATTAATTGGCTTTGAATCCAAATATGAGATCTATAAAAATTTTAAGTGTGTACAGTGTATGACTAATAAATTATAACTATACATGGAGAAAAATAATGTAGGAAAAATTACCATGTCTGATTGTAAATATGGGACAGACTCGAATTATCAAAAAAATTGCCATAATTTATGATAAAAATTGCGATTAATTTATGACAATTTTGTTGATCATTCGAGTCTGTCTCACTTTTACAATCAGATGTGGCAATTTTTATTACCATATTTTTCTCTGTGTATCATTTATTGTATTATACTTTATTATAATAGCATCTATACTTTATTATAATCGCAACATTGGTAATCTTATGAAAAGTGAAACAATTAATCTTCTAAATTTAAATTGAAAATATGCTTTGGTTGATAAAGCTATTAATTTATCACACAGTAGATTTCATGTACAATATATATATATATATATATATATATATATATATATATATATATATATATATATATATATATATATATATATATATATATATTGTAAAACAATTACTTGTTGAGAATGGTTATCCGTTAAAATTTATTAACGAGGGTATACAACGTAAGTTATCTTTTACAAAAAAATTACAAATTGACATAAACGATTCGAATACTGCAGATGATTCTAAAAAATCGCTCATCGTTATCCCATACGTTAAACATCTCAGTTACAAATTAAAATCAATTCTGTCTCGTAATAGTTATAAGGTTATACAAAAACCATGCAATAAACTTTCTAAATACATTAAATTAGGTAAGGATAATGTTGATAAGTTTGAAAAAAGTGGTGTAGTTTACAAAGTGAATTGTGCTGATTGTAAAATGTCATATATTGGACAGACAGGTAGACAATTACGATTACGCATTAATGAACACAAGCGTAGTGTTAAGAATGGTGACACCACGTCGGCTTTAGCCGAACATGCAAACTTTTATAATCATAAAATATATTTTAATAAGGTCAATATCGCTGATCACGAAAGTTATAAGAATAAAAGATTGTTTTCTGAGATGTTACACATTTATAGTACCAATAATAATATGAATAGACAGTTTGATACTATCAAACTAAAAAATTGTTATAAATCCACAGTCGACATTGTTAATAGATCAACCAACATTCGTAACAAACCTAACAAATTCATAAATTCTCGTCGGTTACGCAGCAGAGAGTAGTTTTTCATTGGTGGGCACTGCGTTACTAAGTCAATTTCCTTACTAAATTTCTATCCCCACTACTTTATTCCATATAAATAGCCCCGGAGATGCCCGTAACTCTTATTGTCTCTTTTGGACAGTGAGATTACATCATCCTGGGTAAAACAGCTTTTGACGTTATGACTAAACGACTGATTTGTAACATGTAAGTTTTTTTAAATTTTCATGCCTTTTTTCTTATTTTGGGTTTTTTCTTTAGTACAATTTAATTTTCTAAATATTCTCATTATACAGGTATTGCTTTACAAATGTTGGTGATTTAATAAAAATCTATTGTAAAAAGAAAAACTGTTTGACACGCGGAGTCCACGCTATGGCCGCTTTATAAATTTGTAAATTGATATACCACCTCGAATGGTAAGGGAAAAGAAAGTTTTTTCTTTAATGTGACTAGAAATTTTATAATTGCCGTTATGTTTAATATTTTTTGTATGTTTATTGTGGTTAGCCTTGATAAGGGGAGTTAATTATACTCCCGAAACGTCGGTGTATCAATAAATTTATGATGCTCGAAAGGATCTATGGTGTAAGAATTCACTACACACTCAATAAAAATTATCATTGAACGCGAGCAGCTTGGGAGAGCAATAACCTTTTAAATTGAAAATATTGCAACAAAACTCCACAGCACAAAGTTAATTAAACAATCCCTTGCTCCTCGAAATCTTTCTGTCAGTTTCCCATCGCTCGTGCGCCATTCAACAGCAGCGGTGGCAACAACAACCGCGACGACGTCACGGCATCCACACGAAATCACAGTCGACAGACACACGCATAGACACACCGGGAGGGAAAGAGAGAAGAGATACCACGAGGCAGCGCCTCGTCGTCGTCGGGGCGACGACTACGACGTCGCGACGACGCCGGGGCGTAACGGCCGACGACAGCGCGAGCGCGCCACTGACACGCGGCCACGCGCGTGCGGCGCGGATCAAGCCGCGATCAATTACGGGCTTACGTCGCACCTGTGACAATGGGGGATTAGCCATGCGACGAGAAGAGAACAGAGTGCGCGTAGTGTCAAGGGGGCGCGCTGTTATTTTCGTCAACGTGAATACCTACGGTGAAAGTAAGGGATTTTTGCGTCTTTGTGTTTGTATGGTGGTATAGGTCGGTCGGTTGGTCTTTGCTGGTGTGCAAGAGGTTTTTTAGGTGAAGTGAGGATTGGTTGTTGGGAGATTGGGGTTTAACTTTTTTTTCATAGCGAGGCGTTGTTTGGATTCGGGGTATTGAAAGTTGGCGTTGTAAGGCGTGGATTTCGTATATTTGAAAACTGAGCTGCATGAAGAAATATGGCGTGCAAAATGATTGTTTTGGTATCTAGAATATTTTGATAATTATTTAAGGGTCTGTGTCATACTCAACTTTCACGAACTCAGCTAATTACACTGTTTTTAATGATGGGAATAAAATATTTAAAAAACGTCAAACCATTGACTTTGTTGCTACTCGCAAAGCCCTTTTTTCTGAAATTTTCAATTACACGAAAAAAAAAAAAAATAAATAAAATTGAGATGCCAATGAGATAGAAATCTGCCTAATCTTCACATCTCCTTAAATTTTTCATATTTAATTCGGAGTAAAAAGTATGCTTATGGATGAGATCTCGCTATCATTTTTCTCAGTGAGATACAAGTAGATTTCAATTAGCAAAATCAGTGTTCCAAAACATTTGAGAATGGGATTGAAACAAAAATTGTAAGTAAATCAAACAAAATTTGAAAATTTGTTTTAAGTGATATTCTTAGACATATTAAAACCTTAACTTGAAACTTTGTAGAAGGGTAGAGTATATCAGAACGGATGTCAAGACGAAATGAACAAATGACGAATCTGACCCTTGCATCCAAGTATTAGTGATTTTTCATAAGAAATTTTCCTCTGCGCCACAATTTTTTTATTTACAATATACAAATAATTCTCTTCTCAGTCGCTTATTCACGTTGGTATCTCAAACAGTCTATTCTTAACTAACCTCTCCAAAAACTTAACAATCAATATCTATTACAAGCCTCTAAACAAACGAGTATCCGTCAAAGCTCCACTTACACATCTTTCCAATACTCAAAATCCACCTCAGTACCACTATCAATTACGATCAAACCTTCCACCCACTCCCCCCTAAAAAAACGACCCAATCTCATTAACGTCCCACTACAAACGTCCGCTCAACCTCCACAGACCCGTCAAATCGCCCACCAGCCGTCCCTGACATATAATAATTCGTCAAACTATAATTACACCTTGTCCAGCCGAGCTCCAATCGAAAACCCACTACACCCACATACCCCCACGCGCTACACTTTTAACCTCCGCTCCCCCTCTCAGAATCTAATCAAACAAACGCCTCGCGCGGATCTATTCCAATAACGAGATCCACGCGCGCGAGCGTTCGTCCGCGAATTAATCAGCGATAATGGAAAGCCGAGACACGCGTCGACGCGATGACGACCAACTGCTACCAGCTGCGAGCGAGCGCGTGTAAAATCACGTATATATATGTGCGCTAGAGCTAGCTCCGGTTATTGGGACTTCGTCAGAGAGTAATACAGTTGCCAACGAGACAAGACGAAAGGCAGCGCGGGCGGCAGAGATTGGAGCGTGAGGGAGAGAGAGAGACGTAGAACGAACGAGAGAGATAATGAGAAAGACGAGGAGAGAGAGAGAGAGAGTGAGGGAGGGGATGGCTTGTTCGCCGGTTGGCCTGAGTTAATTATAACTGATGGTTATCAACCGGTTAACTCCGACACGCCATTACGTGCCTCGACTGGCGCTCTGTCTGTTTCCCCTCCCTATACCTCGCCCTGTCCTGGCTGTATGTGTGTGCGTAGTGCGGAGCCAGGGAGATTTCCGCTGTGGGTGGGTGTGTGCGAATAGAAGCGAAGATCGCCGCGGGTCTACCTACTTGCTCCACTGGGGCGAAAGACAGTGTCGGTCTCTCTCTCTCTCTCTCTCTCTCTCTCTCTCTCTCTCTCTCTGTGTGCGAGGGGTATAGTCAGGACAATGGTTGCGCGCGATTGGAAGTACGCGGCTGTTTTGCTCGGGTGGTGGTGATGGTGGTGGGCATTGATTGCGAATGAGCCTGTTTTTGCGGCTGATCTTGGGAGATATTTGAGAAGGGGTTGGGTGGGAGTGTAGAATGTTTAAAACAAAATCATGATGCTTTTGTTACAGTTTATCGATAGGAACTTTTTACAAGGCTCTGGATGACGTATTTTATTTCTTTAAGCTATGCTCACTGATTTAAGCATTAGTATAGAACTTAGCCATTTTTCAATCCCTTCTTAAAAAAGTGATGACCGGAAGAAGTGAAGCCTCTATAGATTTGATCTGTGATTGGCTCTTGGATAAAAGGCGCAAGAATTTAAAATTAAATATGCATTTTCATTCGATAATTAGGTATTATTTATTGGAATATTTATTGGAATAAAAATGATTAAAGTGGAAAACATTAAATAAATAATAATCAAATTAATGTTGGTTGCAGCTTAAAAAAATAAATAACATGTTTTAATTATTTGTTAAAGTGGTGGCCAGAAGTAGAAAAGTATTTCAAAATACAATACGATTAGTTATTGAATTGCACGGTAAAATTGAAAACAATAAACAATGTTTTAATCTTAGAAGAATTAATTATGTTAATATTGGAATAAATTATGTCAATATTATGTTCAGATTGTATTCTTTGTTTAATACTTCACGAAAAAAAAAAAAATATTCGAATAAGCTTATAGTTTCTAGCCTCAAAATTTTGTATAGGAGTAAATGTACTACAGTATTATATCAATCATTAAAGATGCATCAAAATTAAAAGAAAAAGATTTCCGGCTTATAATGAATAAGTTATTCTTTGCATGTTTAATAAAAAAAAGTACATTTGGCTAGTAAAATTAAAAATGCTAATAACCAAAGCTGAAACCTGAAACTTATTACCTTTCTAAAACACTTGCATATCATTACTAAACCCCGTTTCGGTTACCAGTGCTCAAATCACAGTACAAACAACATTCAAACCCAGAAAGAATACTGCCGGTCACACCACCGCCATTGCACCGAACAAAGACCGTCTCACTCGCGACGGCCATAATTCCGTTCACCCCTCGCTCTCTGGTACTTCTCTCTCTCCTTCGGTGCCGCATCACGCGGCCGGCATTAGCGCGGCAATGATACGTACGCGCGGCGGGCCGAAGGGCAAACACGCGGCACGGGTAGCAGCACCCTGTGTGCTACGTGTTATCGCGGCGATCCGGTCTTTTCTTCGGGGGCCAATCTTCGCCAATCATCTAAACGACGCGTGTAATGCATTCGCGCCGCCTGCGCGAGTCGACCGGTGCCGATAAGCGAGCCAGAGCTCGCAGAATTTCCGTCCGTTGGGGTAGCCTGGAAGTGTATGTGTGTGGAGAGAGTTGAGGGTGCGGTGCGAGGGTGTACGGTGGTCTGGGTTCTAATTTTTAAGGTTCGATGAGGATTTGATTTTAGATTTTAATGGTAAAGGAAATAAAGGAGTGCTCTCATTTGTATTTGTTTTGTATATGAGCGTCTGTATTTTGAGGTAATAGTATATGGGTTTCATTAAAAAACAACAGCGTAGGGGAGTCTGGTCTTATCTGGGTAACACATATTGCCTCAAAATATAATGTGATTCAAATATTTTTATTTTTTGTTTACAGGTTTATATTATTATATTTAGAATAGTGCATAAATACATCTATCAAATCAGTCGAACAATAAGCTGGTTAGAAGAATTTTTCAGGAAAATATCATCTGTCATTATAAATGATAATGAATCGACATATTAACAAAATGAAAACGTTCACATATTAGCTATCACTACGATAATTGTAGCAATTAAATTCATTTTTGGTAATATGTCCGTTTTGCCTGGCGATTTTTCAGACTCGCCGAAACAAAATGACATTTTTCTTGTTTAATGTTATTTGCATGCATATTAAAATTTGCATATTTACATATGATTGTTGTCTTCGTTATTGTAAACAAGAATAAAACATGTTTAAAGTTATTTAAATTTTTCTCATTTTATATAATTTTTATTTAGTTTTTCCTTAAAATGTCAGCCTTGCCTTCGTTTCCCCTAATTTAAAAATTTCAGTTACCATAATTTGAAAATAAAATTACACTGTCAGAAGACTTCTATAGTATATATAGATATATTGTGTTTATATTTTGCGTTTCCAAATGTTCATTTGGATATGTGTTCACATTGTATACCTATATACATGAAAGTGTTCTGACTGTGTACAGATGTATGTTTTGAGAACAATAATTATTCAAATTACTCCTTTGGTTTTATAATAAATATTTTTAAAATTTAGTTAATACTTAGATAATTTGTTGACAGTCTATTCTTAACGTCAAAAAGAGAATTGATAAAATAATCTTCCTGAGATAGAAATTTGTATAAACTCACAGTATCTTATTTCATTAAAGAACTTCCCATTCTATTTTCAAATTAAATAATTTTTAGCAATTCACTAAACCTTATAACGAACAACAACAAAAAATACATTTCCAAATGGCAATGAGTTATTTCTATATTGAAATCCCACTACTGATTTCCAACCTTTAATCATATTATAGTATTCCGGTAACCCCCGACGTCAAAACGCAGAGCATATAACCGCAGGAGAACCCGTATGAAAGAAAAAAATCCGGCAGACCTCAAAAAATCAAAGCAAAACAGGCTCCCGTTTCACTTTCTCTCTTCGCACGTGGCGGCCGCACACGCACGAAACACGAGAAGCCGAGAAATCATCGTCGCACGCGAATCGTCACCACGCGATCGCGCCATTGTGTTATATTATGCGCTCTTTGGCATATGATATTCGATATTTTTCAGCGGCGGGATTTTTATTAATAGAATACCGCGCGCAGGGGGAAATGTTTTCTCTTTGCGTAGCGAGTTTCCAGACTTGGGAATTTGTACAATTAACTTATAAAATGTAAATTAATCTTAAATAACTCAATTTACATTCAATTTTATTACATTATTTTCTTTTATTATTTTCTATGTGAAATAAAAGCACTTTCTGGAATAAAAATAAAATGAAAATTGTCAGTCAAGAATAAGTTAAAAGAATATTTAATAATTCTAATTTAATGGCTCAGACACTTAAAAAGGAACAGATAAAAAGAACAAGAATTACATGGGTCTCTATATCTATATATATGAGGAACAGCGAGATACAGAAGGAACAAGATGTATATATAGATATAGAAATCCATGTAATTTTTGTTCTTTTTATCTGTTCCTTTTTAAGTGTCCGAGCCCTAATTGAGACGTGCTACATGTGTGCTTTATTATATTTATATTCTTTTGAATAATTTGAATTAACGACAATAATTATTAATTATTGCACGCTTTTGTAATAATTCGATCTCATTTCATTACTATATAATAATATTTATTATTATAACAAAAACTAAAACAGCAATTTCTATCATAGATTATGACAATTTCTACGAATTTCAGTGCACCCCCTGTACCGAACTACACGAACCTTTCTTACGAAACCTTTTTCAACCCACCTATTATTTATATACGAATTAAAAACATATGCCGAGCCAGCTTTCCAACCCATACGACTTTTCCTTATATACGCAACAAAACTAAACCCCATGCGCCACTACACCCTCCTCCGCCCCGCAGTAACTCGACACTCCTACCACAATAACTCACTTACACGCTGCCGCGGCCGTCAAAGATTCCCAACCCTTTTCACTCTCCTCTCCCCTCACGTACACACATACCCGCCGGCAGCGGGTAGCAGCGCGAAAACTGTACCTACGTATACACGCTTGAATACTCTCTCACCTTCTGGCGGGTGCGGGGCGGGCGCGTAGGTCAGATATCCCCTTTTCCCGGGGAATCAATCGGAGAATGGCCCCGTTAATCTGGCCGAGAGGCAGCCTGGGTTGGTATATACAGCCTTTACATCGCGCGCGGGCCACCTCCTCGAGTGACTGAGTGGTTATTTAGGTAAGAGCCACCCTATATATCGGACCCAGGGCGAAGCACCGGGTAACGTATGGCCGGAGAGAGAGGAAGAGGAGTCGCGGAAACGTGCATTTCTTTTCGCCGTTTCATTATGAAAGTGATCGCGTCTATGTCTCTGTGTGTGTGGAGGGTATGGGTGGAAGTGGAATGGTGGTTTATATATGGAGGAAGGTTGCGATGGTGCGGAGGCCCGATGAGGATTGGTTAAGTATTGACGATGATGATGAGGCACACGGGAATATTGAGATGGTTGCTGTGTATGTGGAATAAGACGTGGTAGTGAAGTATTGAGATTGCTGAAGTAGTTGGTAAATAATGTGGATTATGGTGAAGATAAAACTGATTTAGCATTCGATTTCGAAAATTAGTGGAAGCATAGAAACGTAAATAGATCTGGGTAGAATATTACGTAATATTTTTCAAGCTTTACTATAATTCAAAATTAAACTGTTACATCGGAGTACGGTACAACAAAACGCATTTAGATCACTTCTACTCGGTGACACACGACATATAATTTTACTATATGGAATAATAAAATTCGTTCCACTGCAATTAAAATTGAAACATCGTCGGTGTAACCGTTTCCCACACATTGCAGCACCATCTGCAAAAGTGGCGTAACGCAAATTAAACTAAACCCACTCAACCACCAGCCCGAGTTATATACGAAAAACCCGCGTCTCCCCGAAAAAATCACACACTCGTCCGCACGTAAATTTCTCCCTTTCCACTTCCCCTCCACTCCACTTCCAAAAGCGCGTGCGCGCGCTCACGTTAATGCATTAGCCCTCATGCGCACAGACGCGCGCGCGCGCGGGGTGAGATAGACAATGGGACGCGCGCGTCTCGTCCAGTAACGGAGCATCGGGGGAGGGATGATCTGATTACGCGCGCAAACGCTGCTGCTGCTGCTGCTCTCGTCATGGGAAAGTCAGGGGGTGTGCTCTCTCGCACTGCGTTATACCTTTGGAATTAATTTAATTTTCACGCGGCGTCGAATTTTTCGGCTACTGCGTGTGGCGCGTGTAGGGAAGTGGATTTCTTTTTGGCGTATATATATAAAGTGGAGGGAGGAAAAAGTTGAATTAACGCGCGGCCGTGAAAAAAATTTAATTTCTTTTTAATAGGTGAAGTGGCGGAAAGGCCGGAAGAGCGGATGAGCGGAATGCGAGCGAAAGATGGGTTTGGGATGTGTGTGGAATGTGGGAAAATGGCAAGTGTGATTAATTGTTACGTTTGCTGGGCGTGTTTATGTATAGGATGAGATCTTGCTGCGACGTTTAATATTTTGAATGTAATGTGTGAAGAATCTTCTATATGATTTTTTTTTCTCTCGGTATAGTTGAAAGAGTAGCGAATAGCTACTAAATATTCATTGTGAAACGTTGTATTTTTTACTAGGAATTTTTTTCCCCATAAAATAATTGACTGATATCAAAATTAGTTTCTATTAACATTTACTTATGTACTTTAATTGCATAAGAATATAATATTTATAAATACAATTCTGTTTATTAATATTTTTGTTCCGTTTTTATAATTAACTGTTCTAATGCCATGTTCAATGTAACTCCGATTAGAGCATATGGGCAAATCCACCGCACTTTTAACTTTTGAAAACGTTCTTTTTATTACAGTTTATGCATCTCCGCATTGTGTTGTGCTAAGCACATAAACGAGATAGGGTGTAACATCTTCAATTTTTACGTAGAAAACCAGTCCTGTAATCCGTATTAGTGTGCCACGCACGATACAATGCGGAGATACATAAAACTGTAAAAAAAAGCTTTTTAAAAGTTAAAAGTACGGTGGATTTGACCATATAATACAATCATTTTTTCTTTATAAAAATGATCCATCTACATTCTATCTAATACATGTATGTGCAATTCTACAAAAAGTTTCCTCTGACTCGGTCATAAAAACGTCGAAGAAAAAGACCTTTGCCAATACATTGGCACTTAGCTTCCTCAAAATAATGTATTTATTCCTTTTTTTAATTTTTAATGACAATAATAAATTGTGTCATACCCAATTTTCTCTATGAATATTGGTAATAAAAATAAAATATATTTTTTGAAAATACATTTTTAAAATGTAAACACACTAATTATCTCATGCCCACCTTCAATGAGTCTAATAAGTGGTTACAATTTTAAGTCAATAAATAAAATATTATCTGAGAAACAGCTTTTCGAAAATTTTAGAAAAAAAATGTTTTTAATATCAAATATTTTTGTTCGTAACAGTCAGATTTTTTTGGAAAACAAACTAAGTTTCAAGATATAAAAAATCTATATCACTGCCAAATTTCAGGACCATTGGTTGATTTTTACTCATGTTATCGTGCGACAACAAAAACGCTTTCTTTTTATAAAACAATTTTTTTCCCAAAAACAAATGATGATAATCTCTTGAAATTTTAACCAAATAGTCTTCAGTAAGAGTAATAAGTGGTTAAAATTTTAAGCCGATAAATAAAATATTTTTGGAGAAATTAATTTATAAATTATAAAAATATTTTCCTTAATAACAAATGAAGTACTAAAGATAATTTAAAAATTTAAAAATGAAAAAAAAGAAAATGTAGGTATTTTAAAGACCTTTCAAGAAAAGATTATAAAATTAAGTCTGTGTGTCGATTTTTTTCCGCGAGACCAAGAGAATAAGCTTTATCCGACGAAAATCGGTCGAGTGGTTCTCGAGAATTCGAGATATAGAGAGTTTACACACACACGCACACGCACACGCACACACAGACACACACACACACACACACACACACACACACACACACACACACACACACGATGTTACAACAGATTGAGTTTATTTAAGCATAGGAGAAAACAATTTTATTTATGGGTGCCAAAAAAAGGTAGCCACCTAGTGGTAAAGGGGTAAAACCATAATTGTGGATGGAAATTTTATTTAGATTGTTTGTCATATTGTCGGTCTTATGCCTCATAAATATTAGAGAGATTGGATTTGCTCGTAGTTAGGTTACTTATGTAACGAATTTATCGGTCTATAGTCGAGCTAAAACTTCTCAAGTGAGCTAGAGGATCCACTTTTTCCATATCGAAAGGGTTTGCTGTATCTAAATAAAACTTCTACTCACAATTATAGTTTTATTCCTTTACCACTAGGTGGCTACCTTATTTCAGCACCCCTAAATAAAATTGTTTTCCCGTATGCTTAAATTAACTCATTCTGTCGTAACATCTTGGCGACGATCGTTGTCTGTCGTATAGATTATATGTGTGTGAATGAAGACAAAAAAATCCAAATCTGTTAGCGAAAATACTTTTACGTACGCATATTAATAAATAACGTTGTATTATGCTTGTAAATTTTAATAATAAAATTACTCTTAATACTATTAATAAGCGGTACTAGAGATCTTGCATCAATGTACTGACAGATTCTGCTTTGTCACTGGCTTTGAACATATGTCAAAAGCACTGCAACGCCGTTTATGAATTATAGTGTCCTCGCAATCGCAGGTTTATTGCGCTTTCGGGTATATCCGATACAAGAGCAGCGGTTCCGAGTTGCAGACGCGCAGCGCAGCCTTGCATGCGTTTCACGCAGCGGTGACGACCCGAGATTATCCAGGCGAATGTACTCGATAGACGGCGCTTGTTTTGGCTCCTCGGCCTGGTGCCCGACGAGCCTGCCAAAGAGCTCGCAGAAATAGTGTCCGAGCGTTACGATGCTCAGATGAATGCGCCTCTCATGACACGAAGATCCAATGCTGGAGTCACAAGTGCATATAAAGATCACGTAGTCAGCTCAGTATGCTTGATATCACAAACCCGAAAATCTTCTGTTCGCGCAAGCGCAAGGCAAGCGACGAAACTATTGATTCGGCCCTAGGAACCGGGCCCAGCGGATCGACCGAGCTTACGCCCGAGGTTATGCCGGTGGTTGCGCCCGAGGCTACGTCCGACTCTTCGCCGGACGTTTTGCCGGACGTTTCGCGCGACCCTTCGCCCACCGATGTCCCCACCGGTGAAGAAAGCTAAAATTTTAAAAGGCGCAGCCAAGGTTAAGAAACCTGAAGCAAAGAAAGGTGCTGCGCCGCTTAAAATGCCTAAAGTCGCGGAACGGAAACGCAAAAAGGGCGCAAAAAACCAGCGAAGATGTCGAGCAAATAAATGCCGATATCATTAGCGGGCCCATTTCCTTGCTTGTCCGCTTGCTCGACGAAGCTTCAGGTGGGGCATGGTGAGTGAATGGTCGCGTGAAACATTCGTCGAAACGTCCGGCGAAGTGCCAGGCGTAACCTCGGGCGTACCCACCGTCGTAACCTCGGGAGTAAGCCCGTTCGATCCGCTGGCCCCAGTTCCTATGGCTGAATCAATAGTTTTGTCACTTGCCTTGCACTTGCGCAAATAGGGAATTTTCAGGTTTGTGATGTCAAGCATACAGAGCTGACTGCGTGATCTTTATATGCTCTTGTGACTCCAGCATTGGATTTTTTTGTCATGGAAGGCGCATTCATCTGAGCATCGTAACGCTCGGACACTATTTCTGCGAGCTCTATGGCAGGCTCGTCGGGCACCAGGCCGAGGAGCCAAAAGAAGCGCCGTCTATCGAGTACTTTCGCCTGGATAATCACGGGTCGTCACCGCTGAGTCAAACGCATGGAAGGCTGCGCTGCGCGTCTGCAACTCGGAGCCGCTGTTCTTGTACCGGATATACCCGAAAGCGCAATAAACCTGCGACTGGGAGGACACTATAATTCATAAACGGCGTTGCAGTGCTTTTGACATATGTTCAAAGCCAGTGACAAACCAGAATCTGTCACTACATTGATGCAAGATCCCTAGTACCGCTTATTAATAGTATTAAGAGTAATTTTATTATTAAAATTTACAAGCATAATACAACGTTATTTATTAATATGCATAAGTAAAAGTATTTTCGCTAACAGATTTGGATTTTTTTGGTAAAGGAATAAAACTATAATTGTGAGTAGAAATTTTATTCAGACCCTTTCGATATGGAAAAAGTGGATCCTCTAGCTCACTTGAGAAGTTTTAGCTCGTCTACAGACCTATAAATTCATTACATAAGTAACCTAACTACGAGCAAATTCAATCTCTCTAATATTTATGAGGCATAAGACCCATAATATGACAAACAATCTAAATAAAATTTCCATCCACAATTATAGTTTTACTCCTTTACCACTAGGTAGCTACCTTTTGTGGCACCCATAAATAATAGTATATTACGCCCCAAGGGAGGAAAAAACTTGGACAGTCCTCGCCTTCGATTCGGGTGGCAATTTACACGAGCTGTGGGCTGGCCAATTTTACTCCCGTGGAGCGTATACTATTTTTTTGCCTAGCGAGGCCGAAAATACAACCTTCACGATCGGGCGCCGGGACCGAAAGTGGTACTTTCGGCCCGCTAGGCAAAAAAATTGTTTTCCCCTATGCTTAAATAAACTCATTCTGTTGTAACATCTTGTGTGGTGTGTGTGTGTGTGTGTGTGTGTGTGGTGTGTGTGTGTGTGTGTGTGTGTGTGTGTGTGTGTGTGTGTGTGTGTGTGTGTAAACTCTCTATATCTCGAATTCTCGAGAACCACTCGACCGATTTTCGTCGGATAAAGCTTATTCTCTTGGTCTCGCGAAAAAAAATCGACACACAGACTGATTTGAGTTTTTATCTTTTTGTTTTTATATAACCAAAAAAAGTTTTTGAATTTTTCGTTTTTTTGATTGTTTCATATGTTACAGTCAATATTACTTAATTTTATAAACTTTTCTTGAAAGGTCTTTAAAATACCTACATTTTCTTTTTTTAAATTTTAAATTATCTTTAGTATTTCATTTGTTATTAAGGAAAATGTTTTTATAATTTATAAATTAATTTCTCCAAAAATGTTTTATTTATCGACTTAAAATTTCAACCACTTATTACACTTACTGAAGACTATTGCTTAACATTTCAAGAGATTATCATTATTTGTTTTTGGGAAAAAAATTGTTTTATAAAAAGAAAGCATTTTTGTTATCGCACGATAACGTGAGTAAAAATCAACGAATGGTCCTGAAATTTGGCAGTGATACAGATTGTTTATATCTTCAAATTTAGTTTGTTTTAAAAAAAAATCTGACTGTTACGAACAAAAATATTTGATATTAAAAATTTTTTTCGAAAAGTTGTTTCTCAGATAATATTTTATTTATTGACTTAAAATTTGAACCACTTATTACACTAATTGAAGACAATATTTGGTTAAATTTTCAAGACATTATCTGTATTTGTTTTTGGGAAAAAAATTGTGTTGTAAAAAAGTAGCCCATCAATTTTTCGTACGGAAATTTAACATGGGAAAAATGGACGAAAATTAGTCACTGATGATTAGCCAATATTAAGCTCTTAAAGGCATGCAAAGAAATTTTCTATGAGAAAATAATGACATTAGAAGGAATGAGCTTTAATTGAACATGAGAATCGTTAAAATCGGACAATCCTGTACAAGGTTACGTGCATTTGAAAATCCCGAAAAATGACAAAAATAAGTGCTTTGTTAAGAAAATTTACGTAATTTTTTGTCATTTTTCGCGATATTCAAATACACATAACCTTGCACAGAACCGACCGATTTTAAAGATCTTAAGCTTTAAAGCTTAAGCTTTAAAGATCTTAAGCTTTAAAGATCTAAAGCTCTTTTATTCTACTTTAACCCTCTTCTTATGGAAAATTGGTTTGCATCTTTAAGAGCTTAATATTGTCTAATCGTCAGTGACTACTTTTCGTCCATTTTTCCCATGTTAAATTTACATAAAAAAAATGATGTACGGTTAAAACAATGTTACAAGACCGTTTTCATGTGTTTCAAAGTTTTTTCGCATATTGTATGACCTGTAGCACAAAAAAAAACTTATCGCAGAGGTGTGCCTCAAATTTTTTTCTTCATCGTTTTTATGACCGAGTTAGGGGAAACTTTTTGAAGAATCACACATATACCAACCAATACCATCAGACCCAAATATACCATCAAAACTTGACAACCAACCGAATTCCCACATTAAACTCACGACTCCAAATCGAATCTCTTGCTACAAGCCATCATGCACACACAGTCGCCCAAAAGACACACCGATAGAGTACACGAGACAAAGCTTCGCGCTATTAGTTCCCCCCGCGTACACACAGACAATCTAGTATCTTTCCCCCCGTTCTGGCGCAGTGTCGCAGCAACGTCCCTCGCGGCGATCATCATCGTCCCTTCGTTTATCTAATCCATAATTATACGCCAGCAACACGCGCTGGACGCGCAAGTCTTTTTCGACGAGCTTGAGAAATGCCGGGGGATTTCGAGGACGTCGCTCGCTGAGGATGACGACGTTATGCGGCGTTTAACGCCGAGCAGATGGTCGCGTGGTGAAAACGCGCTTATTCCCACTGCATGTACTCGGGGTTTGTTGAGATTGCGGGTGACGTTTGATGGCTTTCTGTTTTTAATGGCTTCAATAATGGAATTTATTTTGGTACATAGAGAGCGCAAGATACATTTATTATATTATGATTACTGTACGTTACTGTTCCTGACAATCTTAGAATTCAATAAATGACGGCGCGCTAATAAAATTTATCTGTTCCCTGATAGAAATGTCAACTAACGGTTGGCGAACTGTTTCTCAATTTTTAAATTAAAAATATCACACCATGATTATGTTGCTATCGTCGACGAAGAATAACTATTTATACGTGTGAAAATATTGTAAATTATAGATACTTTAAAATATAATCATAGTTTTAAATAGATTGACTCCATTTGATTAACATGATAACCAACAAAGTGGGGTTATATTCTACCAGGATTATTTCTTATCATTATAAAATACATTAGTAAAACATCAGAAAAAAAACTATTGAAACTGTAAAAAACATCTTATTGAAAATAAAGAAAATAGTTCATTTGTACAAGAATATATATACTAATTGCTTTCGTATAAACGAAAGCAATTAGCTAGTTCAAACGTACTTATATATACCTTTCGTCGTTTCATTTCATATATATGTGCGAATCCACGGACTACAGCCAAGAACTGGGGTACGTACACATGATGGACATTGATTCGCGTCGAACGTGCCCCCTCAGTTTCAAAATCCTACAATCCCATTAGCCAA
This sequence comes from Torymus aiolomorphi, assembly GCA_036365515.1. Taxonomy (NCBI): domain Eukaryota; kingdom Metazoa; phylum Arthropoda; class Insecta; order Hymenoptera; family Torymidae; genus Torymus; species Torymus aiolomorphi. The sequence continues at coordinate 204,300,855 of CM070875.1, read as the reverse complement.
TTCGGGTGTAACCATTAACCTTACATTGGAATTTCCAATGGGATTCTAGCATTTTAAAACTGAGGAGGCACGTTCCACGCGAATCACTGTCCACTGGGTGTACAAAAACACGAAAAAGTTTCTTGAGAGCACATCTACCAGACAAGGTTTTTCTGCTTCCTTAGGTATCCCCCGATATGAAAATACTCGCGAACACGGTTTATCGTTTGCCAAACTATTTGCCGACCAAATCGATGTCAACATTTTAATGCGATTTTTCGGTTTTTTAAAGAATATATCGTATTATTGATATAGTCGAAATTCCTTTCATTTCGACGCTTTCTTAGGCTCCTGTACTCAAATTGTTACTAAAAAAAGATAGTTTTACAATAAAATAATAAAGTTTAGAAAAACAGCTTTCTAATTTTAATGGCGTTGAAGCATACAAAATTAAAAATCACGATACTTAAATTCCTTTTTACTTTTCTAATCAGAAATGGATTTGTATGTGCATTATTTTATCTGTTAAGAGCTTTGTATGCGTATGTTATTAAAATTTTTTTCCTGTTTTTGTACCCCAGTTGTTGGCTGTAGTCCACGGATTCGCACATATGCATACCTCGTAAAACCTTTACACACGTTAAATTCTCCATTTTAAATAAGAACGCACCCCGATGCACGCTGCAGGTCTGCAGCACCCATAAATACCAAACCAAACACCAATCAAGCGCAGAATATCTCTACACATCCGAAACCACTCTCGCACTGTCTCGCAAAACACCGGTCAGCGCCAAATCACCTCATGCACACACCTCGCTCTCTCACCCGTCCGAAATCCGTCACTCCCTCGCGCACTCCTCCGCCTCAGCGGCATAAAAATCCATAAAACGGCCATAAAATTTAAATCCCCAACTCACCCTTTACTACTACTCCTCGAAAGACCGAATAATCGCGCGCGACTTATACAATAGAAACCCCCGTTCCCGAGCTCTCCATCAATAAAAGCCGGCCGTCGTTTAACAGTCGCGCGCTCCTGCGCGAATTTCCACGATAAAGGCCGGCCACAATGGCTGACCGATGGTTTTTGGTATTCTCGAGCGCGTGCGCCGGTGTCGAAAGCGCGGGCAACAATGAGGGGGCGCCGGCTTTATAAATCTGAGCATTGTCGGCTGAGAGGTCCGTGGGCGCCTTTTTCTCGCGAATAACGCGCGAGTAGTGCGCGCGAGTTACTTACAAAGACTCGGTTTATCTCTGTCGCGCGGGCGTTCAGGTCGCGAGTGCGCCGGCGATTTGGCCGCGGTGTGCGTGGATTTCGAGTCAGGGATTGACGGGAGGGAGGGAAGTGATTGTCGCTGTTAAAAGGAAGGGTTTTGTTGATATAGGTAAAATGTGTAGTAACTAATCAATCAGCTCTTATATGGGTGATGATTGTATAAAACCAATATGTGTTCTTTCGAAATGGACTTATTCAATTAAAATTTCCTTAAATTATATTAAAGGATCTGAAAGGTTAGCGAACAAACGATTGCCTCGAACCTACCAGCAGATCACCTTATTACCTTTACATCGCCTATATACTACATAAGCAACGATCCATCTACTTTTAAATTCGCGACTTGAAAAGACTAGAGAACTAATTCAATCGACTACTTAACTTCCGCACTTAAGCCTCATACCCAGTCAGCCCACGTACGTATACCCCCTCATCCTGCACTCTTCCGTCTCTTCCTTTCTCTCTACACCATGCACTCTTACACGCGCGTACACACACGCGTCGCGCCACTCCTCTTCCACCCCGTTGGAGAAGAAAGACGACGAAATCCTGCCGTCGAGTCAAAGGTCGCCCGCCAGGACACACACACACACTTCACTCTAATGAATGCGATTAAGGCCGCTAGCGTCGCGTTAAGCGTCCCGCGGGGAAGAAAGAAAGAAAGAGCGCCAAAGGGGAGCAGCCACGGCGCGCGCCGCATAATGCGACTGACGGATCTTTTTTCGTTCATTTGTCGTGTATATATAGGGTTGGAAGGTAGGTAGGTACTCAAGGGTTGCCTTTCTGCCGGCGCGTGTTTTCCTTTTTTTCGAGAGAAAGAGGGAGGGAGGGGTTGATGGAGACGGCGCGGGCTTTGATTTATCGCCGCAGCGGACCGTTGTCTTGGGCACAATGGCCGCGGCTGTTTTTTCTTTCGCCGGACCGACCTTATCGCGCCGCGGATATCTTAATTGAAAAGTGCGTGTGTAAATTGTGAAGGGGCTGTTTACGTTAGTTTTGGACCTTATCGCGCGGCTATTGTGTGCGGTATAGCGATTGTTCGTTTGTGCCGTCGTGTACATATACGCATCGACGATTGTAAATGAAAGTTGAATCGATCAAAGCATTTCTTCGTTCTGCTTAAATTTACGTTCGAGCAACCGCAAAACCTTCCTTCACTTCTATATTAAATTAAAAACTCACCAGTCCGATCCCCGCGACCGACCGCACCCGAGGCCAGAAAAATCCCGTCCGCTAAAAAAGAAAGAAGCAACTAACCTGTGCAGCAGCAGCAGCAGCAGCCTATCGGCAGGGAACCCGTTACACAACTCTGTCGTGCGCCTTGCCTCGTTATAGGCATTATATACAGCGCGCGTTCGTCGCCGGAAGTCCTTGACGCGCGACGCGACGAGCGAGCGATCGGCTCAAGGCCACCCGCGGCTCTTAACCCTGTAGTGCCGATCGCGGACGATGGCTTTTCCGAGAGATAGGCTGCGCGCGCGGTTTGTTTGTTGTAAGGTGGGTAGAATTGATAGGAAGTCGAGGATCGCAGTTGGAATTGTTTCTTGGGATAAATTATTAACGCTATTGAGAGGTATAGTTGACTGGGATTGCTTGGTTTGATTGGCAAAAAACGTGATTATACGCTATAAAGATTATGTAAATGGGGAAAAATGATGATGTAATTGTGTTGCGCGATGGTCTGTGTATAAGCAATTTTAAGGTGTCAGAAGAAATGAAGTTGTTAATTTCTTATAGGTTTGTAGAGTGTATAGTATTGTAATTGAGTTTTATTTGCTGTCCGTATTTTAAGTACTCGAGTGTTGCATAACAGTTTTTACTATCGTTTATACTTTGTTGATCGCCAATAAAAGATCCGTGAAATTCTCCTCGAATTTAGAATAAACCTTTTCCAGCGCAATTTCATTTCGTACTGCTATATAAACGTATAACTTATTGTTTATAGCTACTTACCTTGCTAGAGTAATGCACATAATGAAATAGTCAAAAACAGAGTTATATAAAAGAAATATACAACTGTGATTGAGTATACATTGTCTTGTTAATAAATCAGAATTTTCCAATAAAATCGAAATCTTAGTTACATAATTCAGTTTTCTTATCGATCTAGAATATTATTTATCGTCATTTACCGTAGAAAATTTACACGTCAACCTAATATCATTGCTTTTAATGATTTGTAACAGTACAAATCAAATAAAAACATAATTTTTTTTCGTCGATTTCACCAGCCACAAGATACCAGATGTTTTCCCGCCCAACCTCAGCCAGCGACGTTAACGGATTAATATCGGCGCTCGCATCACCGCGCCACATGTATATAACAACCATAATCAGCCGTCGAGCTAATTTCCGCGGCACATAAAACCGCGCAAGAACTCAATCAGCGAATTTCTCGGTATTTCAATTTTAATTCGAGCGTCTATAGATCCTAACGGACACGCGGCGGCGCGCGTTTGCTCCGGAAAAGGCTACTGTCGATTTCTTGCCGATCAACAATTAAGAGGCCGGGGCCCCGAGTAATCGAGTAAAAAGACGCGAAATCCGTATAGGCGCGCGAGCCCCACCGCGGGTGCAAATAACTGTAATAGCTCGGATAAGAAATCGCACGAGCGCAGCGCGATTAACTGTATTCGAGGAGAGTCGATCGCGCCTTTAGCGACGACGGTTTTTCGCGCCTACGTGCGCCGATGTTCACGATGGCGAGAGGTAAGTGTAAGAGGAGTATAAAGTAACCGTCGGCACCGGATGCCGTCGATTAGATATAGTTGCGGGTGGGATACTTCATATAAGAGGGGTTTTTAATGTCGGTATAAGTGACTTTTAATGTAAATAAGAGTAGATAATACGATTGGAAATGAAAGGAGAACAAATTTTAAAGGAATTAAGTAATTCATATGAAGCATCTTAATATAGTATTATTTGATATTTGATTTCCATTGACATTTTAAATAAATGTCTATAATATTCATTTATCAGACGTAGAATGCAGGAGAAAGAATGTTTATGTTTAATCAATGGAACATTAGACAAACGTCGCTGTTAAATTCATGAAACGCTCCACTTGCTACTGACTTTTGCCATTTCGAAAATAGATTAGCAAATGGAATGGGTCAATTCAATTCATTATAAAATTACTGCCAGTTTGGCACAGAAATATATAAATTCATTCAACCCTTAAACGCCACATTTCCTTAAACAAAATCTAACAATCCTTAATTATATTAATGGACATTCCAGACACATCCGTTGTCTGCTTGCATTGTAAATAACAAATCCGAAACTTTTCACACTACGACCAACCGCCCCAACCCAAAAATAAAAGGAGCGCCACGATTGCACGCTAGTACGGATCAACGCCATAATGTAACCGCCCTTCACGTGATGCAAGCAGGCATCACCGCGCGTCTATAACGGGAGCGCAGGCGTGAAATCCTAATAAATGAGCAGTCGAGCGGCGCGCACAATGAGAACCGATCCGCGCTCGCCTTATCTACCCGATGCATCGAAAAACGTGCCCTAGGGTCGAGAGGAATCGACGCGCGTGCGTGATGGACGCTGATAAGGGTGAGAAATTACTTTTCGGGATTTCCGATCGGTCATCGAATGCTGATTTCGTGTGGTTTTTTTTTAATTACCGGGGCAGTTTTTTTATTGGTGACGGGAGATGATTGTTAATGATTTAATTAATCATTAGGAGGTCGAGTAATTTTATGAAAATTAAAAAACCGCGTGGTTCTGCGAAAAATCGAACAGTGGGATTTTTAATATTCATGAAATTCAGGTGGATTTCGAGTTTTCCATTAAGGTGGTATTATACCTAATGGCTCCTGAGGCCAAAATTACCTGAAAAAATGAATTAAAATATAATTACTGTAAAATAAAGGATATGTATCACTAATATAACTTATTTCTAATACAAAATCCCAAGAGATAGGTCTCTTAATCCACTTTATGATGAGCAAGTTTTCTTAACAATCATTCGATGGATTTTGACGAGAGAAGCCGCAAATTACTCGGAGAACATCTAGCTATAGCATGAAGCTCTGGAATTAAAAAATATCGCGACTAAATATTTTTTTAATTGAAAAAACTACTTTTTTTGTCTTAATTTTATCAATTTTTATGAATTTTTATCGTTTTTTCAATTCAAAAAATTCTTAGTCTCGATATTTTTTAATTCCAGAGCTTCATGCCATAGTTACATGTTTTCCAAGTAATTTGCGATTTCTCTGGTCAAAATCCATCGAGTTGATTTTTCTAAAATGACATCATTCTGCATAAAGTGGATTAAGAGACCTATCTCTTGGGATTTTTTATTAGAAATAAGTTATATTAGTAATACATGCACTTTATTTTATAGTAATTATATTTTAATTTATTTTTTCAGGTAATTTTGGCCCCAGGATTAGGTATAAGACCGCCTTAATTTTAATGAAAAAATTTGAGAATTTTTATTTTGTTAATAATTGAAATACAAATATTGTTATGTAGTTAAAAGCATGATCCATCAAGAAAATTTAATTCCACCAATTTCGTAAAAATATTAATTTTATTTAGTTTTAATTAAAAATTTCAATCAACGCTGTTATTTTTTTCAAAATTGTATATTTCGTACGTGGATGTACAATAATGAATGGAAGATATTTATTTAATTAATTCATACTTTAATATAACAAGTTTTTCCCTAATAAAAAATATGTAAATTATGTATAGTGTTTCGGTTAAAAAATTAGTAAAAGCATAGTGCTTTCATGCTCAGATTAATTATAATTTATTCAAAATAAACTTCTAGCTGATTTTGCATCTTCTACTCCTTCAACTAATTATCTGTATTATTACAATTTAATGTACTTTAGCTCACATAGCATACCATACAACAAATAATAAAATCTATATAAATTGAATCCAAGCACAAACCGCATACAAAATATCATTTTCAAAACTCTATACGCGCCAAGCATTATCATTCTCCTCTTAACTCTACTGTAACAAATATATTACACATACGCACGCGATACATATGACACACGAGCTCATACGCATCAGACGCATTACCACCTCGACAAGCGCGCAAACCCGCCAGTCCCCACAGCTTCCCACGGCAGGACGTAAAAAATCTGTGGCGCGCATGTGTGAAAAAAGGGGGAGTGCATGCGCCTGGACTGCACTCGATGTGTCACTCGGGGAGGGGGAGAGGTCGATTTCACGGATTTTACAATGATTCCTTTGTGATACCTTTTTCCCGATGAATAGGGGGGGGGGGGGCTGATTTCAACGCTATGTCGCGTTTTACAGCGGCGTTAGCCGATGATTGATGCGCGACGTTTATTTTGCTATTGTATTTAAGTGCTTGTTATTTGTCTGTGGGATTAGGAGCTACGGATTAGTTGAGGCATGGTAGTATTATTAATAAAATATTGAATTTATGAAGTGAATTTACGTAATAAACAAAGAAGAATGGTTGGTGTAAGTTATTTTATTTTAGATTTATAAAATTCCTTAGTAATTATTGGGAACAAATATTTAAGAATTAAACTTTACTTGGTGATATGTGCAACAAAAAATAAAAGATTTTGTTAAGTTTACAAATATATGACAATCTCTTAATAATTAATAGTAATTTTAATTGTGTAGCTTGCAATTAAATTAATACTCTTTAAGGGTTGCCGCCTGCCCTGGTGGAAATTGAAATCATTTTTTGAGCAGTAAATGGCTAGTTTGATCCAAAATAGCAAAAAAATGGACTCCAGTTTTCTTCCATAAGTGTAACGATTTTTTGAACCTATTTTTCACATTTATTGGCCTCAAAGATGGTCACAATTTTGTACTATCTATTAATTTGGCATTTTAAAGCTAGTTAAAATAGCTAGTCGATGAAGCCATTATAAATCTAGTAACAAGCGATTTGTTATGGCAATGAGTAAGAGAGATAGAGTCACGTGTCAAAATAACGATTTTGGTTTATATCTTATAGAATAAAGCTGTAAATAGTACAAAGACTACTAAATGTTGTTTATATCTCGGTAAACTATCTCTTAAGAGTATAAGTTTTAAAATATATGATTGAATTGTTATGAAATTTTAATGTAAAGATTTTCAGGTTAGGGCCATTCCATAAAATGGGAGAAGTTGATAAAAAAAAGCGTTACATGTCTATCTAATAACTAGCCATTTCTAATGGTCAGTTTCTGTTTTCCTTCCCATTTTAATGGACTAATTTCTACCAAGGTGGGTTAATGCCTGAAAAAATAGATTTTAGTATAATTAATCAGGTCATTATTTTTTCAAATCTCTAAAAAAAACAACCTTTATATCTCAAAAATATACATAAAAACAACATTTCAACACCTCCCTGGCTCCTCTATTTTGATTTATAAGTCTGTAATAACCACTGGATTTGCGTATTAATTTTTGTATATCACTTCAGGGCACGTAGCGCTGCACTGGAATGCCTTGACCAAATAAGCTCAAATTTGGTGGAGATCTTCTTAATATGTATCTACACTGCTTAAGTGAAGCAGATTTAAACATGTGAAAAAATTTTGAAAAATCATTAAAAAGTTATTCAAAGATGTATATTAATGGAAGAGTCCCCACCAAATTTGAGCTCATTTGGTCGAAGCATTCCAGTGCAGCACTACGTGCCCTGAGGTGATATGCAAAAATTGATACTTCAATCCAGTGGTTATTACAGACTTGTACATCAAAATAGAGGAGCCAGGGAGGTGTTGAAATATTTTTTATGTGTATCTTTGAGGTATAAAGGTTGTTTTTTATATAGATTTGAAAAAATAATGACCTGACTAATTATACTAAAATCTATTTTTTCAGGCTTTAATCCAGGCTTGCCCCCTTAAATAATCTATAAAAGGGCGTTACACTTTTTAATCAGCCTGAAATATGAAACCAAAAAAGTTGTAATACGTAAAAATCGTTACATAATCACAATTTTCAAATAACTGTTTTTAATATGTATATATGTTTTTTCGTTCATTTATTACAAAATTTAATTCAAAATCTGTTTTGATAACAGATGATTAATACATCGAAGATACTACCATGCTTTATGTAAAAATATAAATAATGAAATAATTAAAATAAGAATTATATAACGAAAAATTATTTTATTTAATTCCATGCAAACATACGTGGATTTTTTGTTACTTATATATTGCAATTCATTAGCGCTGTAACTGTAATTTATTCCTGTTTATTTTTAAATAAAATTCTTTTTAAACAAACAAAATAACTAGAGAATAATTGCAAATGTATTTATTGAAGTATAATATTTGTTTTAAAACTCGCATTAAGTGAAACGAAGCAAACAACTAATTCATTTACTATATAATACAAGGTACCACAATAAATTATTATTATTATTATCTATAAAGGTAATTATTATCTATCACATCCCCTTACTTTTCACTAATTTTCAAACGATGAAACCACCAAAAATCCATCCCCAATTTCATTTTCATTTTTTTTCCGTATATACTATAAAAAAGACTCCCGCGCTTTACACAATCTCGCGCTCCATTTAAAATGCACCCCTCTCTCCCTGAAATTTCCGAAGAAAGGACTCTCGCTCGACTCCACTCAAACGCGCCTCTCTCTCTTTCTCTCTCGTTTCCGCCTGTGCACATACGCAGACGCGCGCGCACACATACGTATATATGCCCGCAGAGACAGAATTTGATTCGCGAATCCAATTTACGGGGCAGCGGACGGCGAAAATGGCGAAAATCGAATTGTTTCCGGCGCGCGAGGCGCATTCTTCACGCATCTGCGATCCTGTCATCCGATCGCGATTGACGGCTCATTCGCGGCGACCCACGCGGTTCTCTCTTGTCCCCCTCGCTCGCGGCTCGTATTCCCCTCCGACCTCCGAGAGAGAGAGAGAGAGAGAGAGAGAGAGAGAGAGAGAGAGAGAGAGAGAGAGAGAAGTCGAGTTTTTGCCGAGTTAGTTGCGAGATGAGCTTTATTGCCTTATGTAACGTGCGGTCCGGTCGTCGCGGTCCGCCGGAGATTGTTTTGCGTGAGAGGTGAGAGCGCCGGTGCATGCTGCATCATGTGTCTGGATTCGTGGTTAGCTAGGTGCAATGCAAGTCGTTACGTTTTATGTGATTTAGAATTAAATATTTTGCTCAAAATTGATTATTAGTTGCACGCAGAAAAACATAATTAAATTTTATTTATTCAATGTTTGACACTGTGGTCGATGTTTCTATTCCACTTAGAAAATAAATATTTTATTTTTTCTGAGTCCTAAATTAAAAAAATTATAATATTTATTTACGTTCATTTTATCATTATTTTCTAATTATTTTAGTACAAAAGAGTTCTTTTTATTTTATTTCTTGCTTGTTTAATGAAATTTCTTCATATTAAGAAGCCCAGAATATATCATACCCATTAAATCTTTTAATAATTATCATAAACTCACTATACATTTTTTCTGGATTAATTTTTTTTATATTAAACATATTTCGCGTATACCACGAAAAATTCAGAATAAAATAACACTCATTATAAATAAATAAATATATTTCACGTCAAAGCACGCACCGTCGACCCCCCCCCCCCCCCCGCCCCCATCAGCCGCAATCCCACGCGATAATAAATCCGCCGAAAATTTTTCGGCCAAATTTTCGGCAAAAAGACATCAACGTCGAACCATCATCACCGGAAAAATAAACGATGCTGAAGGGAGGGACGCTTAAAAAAAAAAATATTAACGTGCGATCCTCTCCAAAAATACGCTCGACCGCCGCGCTAATGCCGCTAATGGAAAAGTAACGAGCTTTCGGGAAAATCCTACGCGAAATCGCTAATGGATAGCGAACGCGTGGGACCCCGCATGATTATTATTATTTTTACGCCGGAACAGCTCGCGCGCGCACAATGGTCCCGTTTTTTGGAGGGTCGCGCGATAAATTCGCAAAGCGATAATTGCGGGGGATCAGACCGGAGATGATGCGCGCGGTCTTTAGTACACGCGTATAGCGGATGATGTCTGTGCGCGATTGTATGCACAGTAATACTTGATAGCGTGTGGATTTTGACGGCAATGACGATTAGTTAATGTGTAAATATTATATACTTTACGAGATTTTAGGACTGTGGCCTTGTGACCGAATGGTGTTTGCGTATACTGATAAACGTGATTTAGCGGTCTTCTTTATTTGTAAAAGTCTGCTTTTGAGTGCTACAAAAGTTGTAATTGATTTCCATATTATTTGAAATTGTGAAGTTTATTAATATCTTGTTGATTGCAGAAAAAAAAAATTTACCTAATGAATAATTTCGCTTCGTTTGACAGTTCTATTAAAATGTTAATTTCTTGTTAATTTATCGCCTTAATCGTAAAAATAAAAATTGATTTACTTCTATTTGACAAAAACGTTAAGCTTACGTCAAGTCACAGTGCAGCTGTTCTTTTTAGTAATCAATGATATTACAACATTAAATACGCATGATAATGATCCTTACACAGCTGTTAAATCTAAATACCAATGTTACAAAACGCGAATGACGTGAATAAAAGAGAGAACCTGTAATTAAAAACGTTTTACAACGCTGTTAACACAGTGATGAATGAATAAACTTTACTAAACTGAGCAATAGCACATAAAAGTGAATAAAATACTGATAAACAACCTTGACACCCAATAAAAATTTTTAAAATAAAAAACTAATGTTTTATCCATGTACCATTCAAATCGTCGTTCTCTTCCTTTCTCTTCTTTCTATCGCACCCCTCACGTCTCAAATCAAAAACCCTGCCGAAAAATCAATACCTATAAACGAAATCCAATCAATCTTTAGTCACTCGCTCGCTACAGCCGGCTACAGTACCCACTCGAAATTTCGTAGCCTCTATACCTACTCCGCGCACCGAGGGCAAACCAAAGCGGCGCGCGTTCACCTGGGCCGCTGGCTCTCCCGAGCCATCAAACCTCCTCGACGAGTGCGCGCGCGTGGCCATAACTAATCCATCGGCCTTGCAATCGGCCTCTCTCTCTCTCACTCTCTTCTCATGCAGAATTCCATCGGCCATTGAAAGCCAGGCAGGCCGGCCAGCCACACACACGCACCTCCGCGCCTCTCGGTTTACGGTCTCACGAACAGGCGGGCGCGTTTTCGAAGAGGAGAGTTGCCACGCGAAATTGGCCGCGAGCCCGGCGTCCCGATGCCGGATTAATTAATTCGAAATGCCGCCGGGCGGAAAGCGCCGACCGAGATTAGCCGCATCGAGAAATCTCTCCGCGTGTGCCGGGTAATGGGGGTGGACTTGCGGGGTGGAGAGGGGGAGGAATTATTAAGCGACGCGCGTGGCCAGTCGTTCGGACGCTTTAAGTGCCCCCGCGATGCTGATGAAATTTTGGAGAGGCCGCGGGAAAGAACGTATGTGGAATTGTGGGAGGAGAGGATCAGGCTATGGCAGGGGAGGCGCGTGAGAGGTTTTTCGGGTTTTCGGGGGTGGCTTGAATATAGAAGCTTTCGGGCTTTTATTATTTGATTATACGGTTATTAATCTGAACCAGTTTTGAATCAGTGTAAGGACGAAAACCATTAATTGTTTTGGTATCGTGTTACGTGGGAGCAGAAAGCGATGTTGAAATGTCATATTTTTGTCTTTGAATGAGGAGTCGTTCGTTTTTCGGATGGTCCATAATTCGGAAAAGCATATTTCTGATGATCCCTAATTGCGAAAGCCAATTTTCTGAAGGTCAAGTATACTGAAAGGTTAAAATTCGGAATATACCATTTATCCGATAGATAAAAGTTCGGAAAACTAAAATACAGATGCATCAAAATACCGAAAACCTTTGAATCTTTGGATAGGTCAAAAAACCGAAAGACAAATATTTTGACACATAAGAATATTTGTCTTTCGGTTTTTTATACAATGAGACAATAACAAACTTCGATAGAATGTTTTTAAAAGTTTGAAAAATTTTCGTAAATAAATTGTGCCAGCGATTAACGATAGGTGGCGTATGAAAATACTTGAGTAAAAATATCCGGTCTGGGCTATAAGTCAAAGTGCGGGATTAAGGGAGAGTGGGTCGGAAAACACTCAAAATTTCTTTTCAATTGAACAATTGTCCTTAACTTTTACAAAGTTTTGCCAACGTTTTAGAAAACATTTCTGAAACTTAATCACTTAAAAAATTAATTGGTGAAAAGTTCGGGAAAAGGTTGCTATAAACTTTTCAAAAAAGTTCTATCACAAATTGGGAAGTTTGGCATTATCTCATGGCATAAGTTTTCTCAAACTTAAGCTAAACAAAACTCTTTCTAAACTTCTTCCAAACGTAATTAATTTTATGCGGGAGGATTTACAATACAAAATACTTTTTTGGAAACACGTTAAATATATTATACATTTTATGTTGTAAAACAAGTTCATTTCGTGAATTCTGAATTTTTTTTTCGCAGCAAGTGACGAAATTAATCATTTATCATTTTGTGTCGCTTACACATTTTTGAGTCACCTCAAAGTCGATAAAAATTACAGATTAAAAGAATAACCTAGAATTTGTATCTTTGTATATTATTTATGCTGCCGTCTCAAGCGAGAACATTGTTAACTACATTTTTTGTCAACAATGAGATTTTTATTCCAATCAATTCGTTATCAAAAATTATATTTCTCATACTATGTGGAAAGAGCGTGCCCTATTTAACTTAGAAACAGTTTAATATCGATAAAAATTAAGAATTTGATACTATTTCAATCGATTACAGTTTTTCTCGATTTTTTCAGGTCAGAGTGAATTTCATTTAACAATGTTCTTACTTGGGATGGCAATATAGTTGCAGTATCAGATATTATTCATTTATTTCATTCTTAAATATATAAAAACTGTTTATTGATAATGTTTATGTGAATGGTATAGTTAATGATTATGTATAATAAAAAGTTTTATAAATAGGGTGACAATTTTACTATTTTCAATGATTACATAACAATGTTTTATTATTTATACACAAATATTTGTCATGTTTAACAGTTTTTCCTTGAATTGATGAAAGAATTGTATCAGCTGAGATCAATGAAACACGTGTGTGACTTTAATCAGTAGGATTTGATGCTTATGATTAACAACAATAACAAATCAATTGCATAAGGTAGCATAAATACATTTATAAATTACAAAACTAGCTATATCTAGCGCATTTGAATGATTACTAAATTACACCATAGCGTTGATGTATAATAATATTAGTATATAGTAACAACTTCTAGCAAAACGTCACAATAAATATTTAAAGTAAACTTCAGCATACTATCGTTCACTTAAATTACGTTGAAGTTTTAATATTGTAACAATTCTTCCGCATCTCCGATTGGGATCATTTCTCTACAACTAAGATTTTCTTTCCTTCAAATTCGCCATCACAATATCTTTCGACAGTAGATAGTTTGAATACATGTTTCTCTGATGGTTTTGGATCATTCCATGACTGTTTCTCCGCACTTCCAAATACAATAAAAATAAGATTTCCGAAAAAGTATATTACAATAGAAATGTAAAAAACAATATACCATCGTTCTATGCTTGCCTAAAATAAACAATTCAGAATCAAGATACATCAACGCAACTTCTTCAATATATCACCTTCTCATCTTACCTGCTTCTCACCCACAATAGCACCACAAGCGATGGGTGATGCTAATCCGAAGAGCTTCGCGATCGTGTTCACGATTGAGAACAGGCTCCCAGAGAAATTGGGAGTGAGATCCAGAGCGTTCATAAAGTGGGCACAAATTATGCCACCGTTGAGACCGACCATTACCACTAATATAATAACCACAATGTTACTATCGCTGGGTGAAATCAAACACAAAACAAGCAGAGTAGCCGCTGGGCCCCACATACCTATGGTGTTAACCACTTTGCGAACCGTCGATATATGAGTCCGACGACGAAGAGCCAAATCTGCGAACCAGCCCATTATTGGTGCGGACAAGGCTTTAGCAATGTAGGGCAGTGCAGCTATACTTCCGGTCTTTGAAGAACAACGTTTGATCAGAAATTTGTTCGTGCGATGTGACACATGAATAAAATGGAAAGTTAACAAACCTTTGAGATGTCATAATCAAGAACATTTTTTAAGAAATTAGGTAGCTGTGTTATTATAATGTAGAAGCACCAAATTTGACAGCTCATACAAATCAAGTAAGCCCACACTGGCACAGATGTTACTACTGACTTCCAAGGAAACTTGAGGTGCTGAAATATTTTAATATTCAATGTTATAGGAAAAGCTAAAAATTATGACTGGTTTATTAAAGGATATTGCTTTCATTTGGTAAAGAAAAATGTGTTTGAAAAAGTACATACCTTTGTTTCCCCGTTTTGTTCCACTACACCGAGGCTGCTTTCGATGTAATTCTTCTCCTCGGCACTTATCCATGTATGTTCTGAAGGCCTATTTGCAGCCACAAAGAAAAATAGAATAGACCAGGCTACACTAATTCCGCCAAACACGTAAAACAGACTTGGCCAGCCGTAACTAGAGCTCGCGAGCAGGCCAGAAACAAACATAGAAAAAACAATGCCCCAATTTCCCCCGCTTACTACAATTCCAACTGCAGAAAGATTATTTTCGTATTATTTTCAAAGGATGTCCTACTTATAAACGTGGTATACTTTTTAATAACAAGAGTACTTGCCTAGCCGAGCTCTTTCAGAAGGCGGTATCCACCTAGAGAAAAGACTCTGCTGAGCAGGTTCGATCGCAGCAAGACCCAATCCTACAACCACGGTACAACAAAGAACAGCTGACCAACCAACTTTCACCGCTAACGTAGGGATGAGAAAGTACATGGAACTGCAAATTAGTACGGCACCAGCCATGATTTTTTGGGCATTATATTTCATAACAATGAATCCGAAGGGAATTTGAGCCGCCACCGTACCCCATAAATCCGAACTTAAGATCAGAGATCTCTTATCCACTGGCCAATCTAATATCTGCAAATGCAATTTTTTTTTAAAGTTCTCTTTCAGAATTCGCTGTATAGGGCTAAATTATATAACATCTTTTGTATGATCAACATAACACAGAAAATATCGCCGGTTGGGAAGAATACAGTAATAACTAAGCTGAGTGGATGAAAGGGTAAAACGACGGAGCACGTAAAATGATAATAGTCAGCCGAAGGTTGAAAAACGTTATAACTCGAAAGCTGTGAATCCCTGCAAAGATTTAAAAAATCTGTAATTTATTTTGCGATATAAAGATCTATTCTAACGCAAAATGAATATGTAAATTAAAAAAAAATTGTACAAACACAACTCTTTTCTCAACTTAAATGTGGATGAAAACACGGAGTGAGCGAGTTAGAACGTTTTTCAGCGCTCGGCTAAGTTATTACCATTTTACGCACTCCGCCGGTTGAATACCTTTCCATTCCGCCGAGTTAGTATGTATTCGCGTGCTTTACCAAGTTAGTACCTTTTCACACACTCGGCTGAGTTATTACTTTATTCTTCCCCACCCGATAATTTGTTGCACATTGTTTACGCTAAGATATACCGAATATACATACCGGAACATCTGTACGATTGGATTTTTTATCCGTCATTGCAACAATAGCGACTGACATACAAGAATGCATTGTGTAAGCGATAAAATAAGCCGTTAACATAAGCGATATCTGCAAATGTCTTAATCCAAATTTTCCTAGAAGAAATATAGGCCTTTTTAATATTTGCTATTGTACATCTAAATCATAATAAATAAATCAAATCTATGTATATTTACAAAATTTGTGCAAACGAATTATTTCAATTAATATTTTATATTTTAATTATTCCCATTGGAAAATTAAAAGGTATTTTAATAATTTTGATAAGCATTTACCCATCATATCTAAATTTTTTCGCTTTTTTTAAATCTCGTGAAATACGTGAAATCTTATAGTTTCAAATACTATATAAAAACATAATAACATTTTATAAAGTAATATTTTACTAAAATTTAAAATTATTTTGTAAAGTACCGGTGAACTCCGTAATAGCTGACATACTTATAAACACTGCGCTGGTTTAGGTTATTGACACATTGAGACAAGAGCTTATCTTATCTGCATTTAATACAAATTACAATCAGTCATATAAAATGTGCCTGTTGTTTTTGGAACAAAATAAAATTTTGAACTTTACGTTTTTGTTTGATCATTCAATAAAATTTTATTGATAGGCCTTTCAATTATCCACAAGTCGAATATCTCGGAACGTATTGAACGATCTTGATCAAATTAATCACTCTCATTTTCTTTGCGTTTGAGGATACTTTCAAGATGTAAATTTTTTTTTAAATTAGTTGATTTCCTTTTGTCTAAAGTAAATTTTCAAGTTTTAGTATTTTTTTAATTTTTATATAATACTTTCAAATTTTATGAAATTCATCAGAAGTGGTTTTCCATTACCTATATTTTTTCTTTTAAACTTGAATTATCTATAGTATCTATCATAATATAATTTATGCAAATGTGACCTTTTTATTTAACTTATATCTTCACAAATATTTAATCTACCTTCATGAAATTTGTTACCAGTTATTAAACCTATGAAGTACTATAATCCATTAAAATTTCAAGAGACACTATTTTTTTTAAGAGAAAGAAATTATTTTGTCAAAAAGGCGTTTTTGTTGCCGAACTTGGTAACTGAAGTAAAAATAAACCATCTTTTTTCGAAAGTATTTTTTAATGAACAAGTTGATATACAAAGCCATCATAAAAAATGATATTGTTTTTAAAAAGAAATGCATCGAATCAATACAAATAAAGACTACCATTCCATAAGTTTTGTAACATTTTGCAGCTGCAAATGTTTCAGGTTAACATTTAAGTTTATTTTTGCGCAAACTCTATATTTGGGATTAATAATTAATTAATTTACTGAAATAATAAATCAAGTCTGCAGAAGTTGAAACCCTCTTAACCTCTCGACTTAATCATAACCAGGGATATTACAAAATTAGTGCAAAGTATGTACCATTTGACGATTTGCGTACACTATTTCCGCTATATCTTAGCTTACATTAAAAATTTTAAGCTTAAAAACGTCTCAATTTAAAGTATAAGTAGTAGAATAAGACTATTTTAGAATGTTAACAAATAATATTATAGACGCTCATAAAACTGAACATTTCATTAAAAACGGACCTATTAATTGTTTATTAGTTACTTGCAGTGTCTATATTGACAAAATAATTTAAAAAACCCTGCCAATTCATTGGCCCGTGGCTTCTTCAAACTTAATTTACTGACTCCTTTAATTAATTTTTAATAACAAAATTTATAATTTTTGCAACAATTTATTAGATAATTATAATTCAATTTATTTATGAAGATTGAACAGAATGAATTCAAATATTTACCGATTGTAGCTATTTATATTCTGCATTATCATGATTTTTCTCTAAAAAATTGACCGTTTAGTTTGGGAGTTATAAGAGTTATAAGCTTTTTAAAAAAACACGTTTTTGTTAATAACAAAAGAACCGTGATAGCTAGAAATTTTTTTTTTAGAAAATAAAGGTATTATAATTTTCTTTCGAATGCTATCCATCCGATTCAGATACATATAGCAGATCTCGAGAAATTACGATTTGAAAAAAAGGCTAAACAAATTTTAACCTCAAATATCTCTGAAATTTATGGACCAATCATTTTGCCCAAAGAACGTGACCGAGAACTATCCAAAATCTACCTCTACAAAGAATTTTGAAGCGATTAAGTCAATTTTACTCCCGTAATCAATGGATATACAAAACTCATTTTTTTCTTTTTTCAATTTTTTCCTCAAAAACTAACCAACAGAATGAATTCAGATTTTTACAGATTATAGCTATTTATATTCTGCATTATTATAATTAAAAAAAAATTGACCGTTTATTTTTGAAGTTATAAGCTCTAAAAAAACACGGTTTTGTTAATAACAAAAGAACCGTAATAGCTAACGTAATTTTGCTTCCTCATAGAGGAAGCTTTGTGATAGTAAAAAAAAAAGTTTTTCCCATACCCCGGCCAAAAACACGACATTTTTCCCCGATCACAGGTGGTAAAAACGAGGCATTATTCGCGTGTATTATTGCGCGATGGAGATGCACAGTAGTTTGGGGCATGCGCACTTCGACTTACTGCTCTTGCGCCGCTCATTTCTTCTGTTCGTTGATGACCGTATATAGACAGTGGCGCCACTATCGACAAACAAGAAGAAGAAGACTTATATACTGCTCTACTTATTTGCACCGAAAAACACGATAGAACCTGATCGTCATTTGTCGAGGTACACGCGAGCAATGCGCTCGAGCTCCGTTACGCAGTTGCGCTTCTACACCCTAGCCACCCTTATAGGAGTCCGTACTCCTCATGCTACTGTTCCGTCGTGCACGGTGCACAGCGCGAGAAGATTGTCGTCGCTCACGTATCAGCTTACAGCGGCGAGTCACAACACGTGCATCAGCAGCGTACACGCAGAAAGACACGGCGACGTTCACCCGACGGCGACGTTCACCCGACGTTCACCCGACGGCGACGTTCACCCGACGTTCACCCGACGGCGACGTTCACCCGACGTTCACCCGAATTTCCAGTCAACCCATCGAAGTTGCAATATCAGCGCGCGCCATCAGCCTTTGTCAGTGCGGCGGTCTGCTGGTCTCTCCGTGTACAGCTGGAGCTAAACCTAACCTCTCACTCACAGCCCCCTTAGAGAGAGAGAGAGAGAGAGAGAGAGAGAGAGAGAGAGAGAGAGAAAGGTTTGTGTTTTATTAATAATAATAGAATATGGCAGATGTAACAAGTAATTCATCTGATTCTGAATCAGAATCAGAATATAGTGAAGAGAAAGAAGAAATATTGATTAGGAATTTTGAAGCAGAAAGTAAACTTATTGTCAACAATCTTCTACCTAAGAAGTCGTGTGAAGTATATGAAAATGTTTACACAACATTTATGAAATGGCATGAACAAAACGAAGCCATTTCATATTCTGAAGATATTTTGATAGTTTATTTTAATGAATTATCGAAAAAATACAAACCAACAACTTTATGGGCAAAGTGGTTAATGTTACGTGCAATCTTAAACCTTAGAAACGGAGTCGACATTAGTAAATATAATAATTTAAAAACTTTTCTTAAGAATTATGCTAAAGAAAGCAATTCCTTTCACTTTAGAACAAATAAAAAAATTTTTGGAAAAGGCTGATGATCATCTATATCTAGTTATGAAGGTATTTATACATACTTTATCAGTATACTAAATAATAATTACTTACTATATATTTATCATTTATTTGTAATTTATAGGTTATTGCTATATTTGGTATTTGTGGTGCATTAAGATGCGATGAATTCACTCGCATTAAGACAGGCGATATAGAACACACCAGTACTCAATGCATAGTGACTATTAGAGACAGTAAAACTACGTATCCTCGTTCCTTTGTCATTGGTCCACCATGGTACGACAAAGTTAAACAGTATGCTACTTTGAGGCCAACAGACACAGATACGGATAGATTTTTTATAGTGTATCAAAAAGGACACTGTCACCGTCAGGTGATTGGAAAGAATAAGATCAGCGAGACACCAAATACTATTGCTCTATATCTGAATTTACCGGATCCACATAAGTATACTGGACACTCTTTTAGGCGTTCAGGTGCAACTATACTTTCAAATTCAGGTGCAAATTTAGTGGCAGTAAAATCTCTTGGTGGGTGGAAATCTGATTCTGTTGCTCAGGGTTATATTGATAACTTACTAAAGATGAAAAGAAAAATTTTTGATGATATTACTGGTATCGATGCATCAAATACTGCATCAAATACTGCAACAACTTCTATAACTGAAACTTCAAAATTGGTATTCGACAAGCAAAGATCTTCAATCGCACAACAAATCCCCAATACGTCAAAAGGATATACATCATCAATGGAGAAAGAATCCAGCCATTCGAGTGATTCATCTAAAGAAACCCTTGTACAACAAAACAAGAAGCTAAATTTTAATAAATCTTCTAAAGAAAATGGATCGGAACATGATTTAAATCAAAATCATTCAATTGATGATATGAATGAGATTAATGCATTGCCAAAAAGAAGAAAACTAATAAAAGATGTGTCTAATTTATGTGAAAACAATGTTTTAGATGAAATTGATCTCAATTCAACATTTGTTAGATTTCAAAACTGTCAGATACATAATTTGACTGTAAATAATTGTTTATGTAGTACTAATAAAAATAAAGAAAAAAATTGAGTTTATGTAAACATTGTTCTACGAATACTATAAAAATAAAAGATCTCATACTGTAAACTACTGTAAACATGGTGTAAATGTTAAGAATTTAAAAATAAAGCTTACTTAATATTTTGTATTAATAAATTTGCATTATGTATAAATTTATATCATATAAATGATCATTTGTATTTATAAATTGGCATTCCACCAACTCCTTAAATCCTAAGAAATAATACTAGATTACGAATTTTTAAACAAATTTTATTGATAATTTTTTTCCACTATCCTAATTTCAAAATCACGGCTGACACGATTTTTCTGTTCTCATGGTGAAAAATACAATTCGACAAACTTTCGCACGCGTGTCAAAACCTACGAATTCTCTAGCATCTGTGACTAGCCAATGTGCGAGAGAAATAGGACGAGTGTGCGAGATGGAGAGAGCGAGAGTGAGAAAGGGAGACGCAGCGAGTGCGCATGCCCCGTCCGAAGGAGCAGACGATGTCCCGCTGTACTGCTATTTTTTAATTGATTTAAAGCATTAGGTGAGACGTGTTTTTAGCCCGGCACGTAGCGTAATATACTATTATGAGATAATGTGTTAGAAATGTTATTTAGCAAATTTGGAATCGAAATACACTATTTTTAGAAAATGTCCGTATGGATGTGTGTGTGTGTGTGTGTGTGTGTGTGTGTGTCCGTATACGCTGATATCTCATGATCTACTCGACCTATTTTAACGGGAGAGTGATCATTTTTTTAGATTTTGCTTCCACAATTGGGGTCAATATTCTATTTTTGTAAAATTTAATTTTTTTTTTATAGCAATTTTTAATTTTCAAAATTTTTTTTTCGATTTTTTTAATATTTAGAACAAATATTTTTTATATATCATGAATTCTCTGTATGTAGGATAAAATTATCTACAATTTAAAAAAAAAAAAAGTCGGTAGCTATATTTCGTCATAAGTTATTGATGAAAACGTAATTTTTTGTAAATAGGTTATATTTCGAAATTAAAAAAAGATATTAACATGAATATTTTTTTGGTTATAAAGGATATTAAGTACTATAACTTACTAAATTTTTAGGTTTTTTTATTCATTATTTTTTGAGAAAAAAAATAATTTATAAAAAAATTTGATTTTTTTTGTCGTTCAATAACTATAGTAAAATTGGCTTAATCACTTTGAAATTCTTTGTAGGGGTAGATCCTAGGGGTAGGGCAAAAGGATTGATCCATAAATTTCGAAGATATTTGAGGTTAAAATTTTTTTCAATTTTTTTTTTAAATCGTAATTTCTCGTGAACGGCTCTATGTATCTAAATGGGGTGGGTGGTATTCGAAAGAGAATTAAATTACCTATATTTTCTAAAAAAATTAATTCTCTAGCTATCACGGTTCTTTTGTTATTAACAAAAACGTAAAAATTGAAAAATGAAAAAAAATGAGTTTTATATGTTCAACTATTAAAAGAGTAAAATTGTCTTATTCGCTTCAAAATTCATTGTAGAGGTATATTATTGATAGTTCTCGGATGAGTTCTTTTGGCAAAGTGATTGATTCATAAATTTCAGAGATATTTGAGGTTAAAATTTTTCTAGACATTTTTAAAATCTATTTCTTGAGGATGGCTCTGTGTATCTGAATGGGATGGGTAGCATTTGAAAGAGAATTAAAATATTTATATTTTCTAAAAAGAAACATTTTTTAGTTATCGCGGTTTTTTATTATTAACAAAAATGTAAAACTTATGGCAATAACTAATAGATATAATTTACAATCCATGAATACAAAAATGACAGTCATTGAGCTTTGGTGATTGGTCAGAATCTATATAATCTATAAAAATTTGAATAAATTATGTTGGAGTTTTGTTATTTCTGTCTTTCTGAAGTATTAAATTTTAAATATTGGAATTAAAAATTAATTAAAGGAATCAGTAAATTAAGTTTGAGGAAGCTACGCGCCAATGAATTGGCAGCGGTTTTTTTTAAATATAGGTTTTTGTTAGCTTATTCGAATGCTATTTGTCCAATTCTAATATCTCAATTTTATCATTAAAAAAACGCAAAAATAAATTTTGCGAAAATTGAAAAATCGAAATAAAACAAAAACGCATCGGCCCAATAAAAAACGGATTTTTGGCCCGCCATCACACAAAAGAAAAAGAAAAAAATGAGATCTGTCCGGTTAAAATCGACCGAGTAGAAGCTGAGATCCACGCACGCACACACACGCACACACACGCACATCCATACAGAAATTTTCTAAAATCATGTGATTCGAACTTCAAACACCTCTTCGTGTTTTAGGGCGATTTAACGAAACTTAAAATTTTACTATTACAAAGCTTGCTCTAGGAGGAAGCAATTACAATAAGCTAAATAGCATAGATTTTTATTTCAGTATTAACAACACTATTTCAATCATGGTAATATGCATTGTCGATACACATTCATGTGTATCGTTGTCGAAGTCGCACATAAAATATTCCGAAAAATAAATTGATTAAATGATAAATGATATAGAAATACTTATCTAGTTAATCAGTACGATGCAGATTAATACGTAAAAGAAAATATCATATATCCATGCATTCATTCATATAATAAATTAGAATTCTTCTATTACAATCCGGTAGATAAGACCAAATAAAGTAAATAAATAAACAATAATGCTAGAAACAATAACTGACTGACTAAAGTGATTATTTGATAAAGTAGTGTGGATAAGTCCATGTTATATACACATTATATTACCGCACTACGGATCTAAATCTGTTGTTACTTGATAAGTGCCTTAGAGACGAGAGAAATGAGTTCCACAAGCCCTCACTATATGTTTCAGTACGTACACAAGAAACGGTTTGTTCCTTCGGCCCTCTCCTCCGCGAATTTTTGATTTTATGTTCATTAAAGCAATCTAACAAGTAAATAGATGTGCAAATTAGAAATTTAAATATCATTCATAATTTTTTCAGTTTGAGTTAGGTATTGGTTTCGTACATCTTAGAACAATCTTCAATCATAAAAAAAATTAACATAGGTTTTTTTTGTAGAAATGTGATTATTAAATAGTAGTTTTCGTTAGTGGGAATTGTTGGACATGATATATAGTAGTAGAAAAATCAAATACAGAAGGTAAATTTGGTGTCTCGAAAAGAAATTTTTTTTACTAATTGAACTTACCGTAAACCGTAAAATTTTGGTGTATTTTCCACATACTTATTTTGGGAGTAATCGTTCAGTATCTAATCGTGTGACATTATTAGCAGGAAGAATCAAGCTTAATTTTTTCTTTATGTTCAAAATTTTATTTTTAACACGTAAAACAAGTATTTTTTATAAAGGTTTACAAATTTTAGAATCTGAGTCCAGTTTTTTCTTCAATCCAATCGTAGTATTTGGGCACCCTAGTGAACACTCCAGGATGCCTTGTCGAGTTACACTGTACACCAAAGGAAATGATTCCATAGAGTTTACCATGAATAACACCAGGTCCACCAGAATCATGAGAGCACGGATCAGCGCCTCCATTGCCCGCACAAAGCATATTATCGGTTATATGAAAGGGCAGGTAAACTCTTTTACAATATTCTTGACTCCTTATAGGTATGTATGCAGCCTTCAAAAAATTAGAGTCTCCCAGATTTACCTAAAAACGGTTAATTAAATTAACTAAAATTGTAGAAAAAAAGAAAACCTTTCTCTGTGAGGGATAAGAACTTACCCCTACCATTCCAAAACCAGAAATCCGCATGAATTCACCTGTTTTGGGAATATCGTGTGGTTTTGCAAGTTTTATAGGTCGTTGTTCATTATTAAATTGAATAGGCTCTGTAAGCTGGATAAAAAATATAATGAAAATATTCGTGTTAGTCACAAGTTCTTAGTTCTTACACACACTGAAATACTAACATTGTCATGAATAGTGATATTATATCTATACTAAATCCTTTCTAGGTAATTCACAGGTAAAATAAACATATTTAGTTACCTTGATTAAAGCAATGTCGTTATTTTTGGTCTTGGTGTCATAATCCTCATACGGTATAATTTGCTCAACTCTGTGTACTTTACCTGAAGTTTTTCTGGATCCACTGCCAGTTCGTACTGATATATGCGATTGATGATGTCTATTTTGCAATGAAGAGATTAATTTAATTTTTTGTAAGAAGTTCTATTATATAGAAATACTTAATGTAATTATAAAAATTAAATGAAATCTTACTTGACACAGTGTGAAGCAGTTATAACCCAAGATTCGTGTATAATAGTTGCACCGCAGAAATTATCTACTATGAACCGAAACAAGTTAGCCTAAAAACAAATTTAAATATTTTCATCCTGAGAGCTATGGGCTTAAAGATTTATATTGTAATTATTATGTTGATATACACGATATAAGGAGCTTTAATCAGATTCAAGATCTTCTTGAATTATCTTAAAAAACTTTTAAATTACTATAATCTGTTTTGTATGAAATTTATTCAACAAATAATGCGATAAAGCAAGTACATTTGTTAATATCGTTCATGGACTATTTTATTCAACAATCTATTAATAAATTAATCTATTAATAAATTTATCAAATAATCTATTAATTTTTTAACCAGCTACATTAAAGAAATTGCTTCAAAGGAATGAATGTTACAAAATTTAGTTGATATTTTTTTACCTGATATGGTACATCTCCTATTCCAACGTAAGCTCCTCCAACAATTTTATCTTCATGTGTTTCATTGTTATCTGTGAGAAATTGAAATATAATATGTAATTGAAAAACTTATTTTAATCAACAAAAATACTATTTAAAATCTCTTTTACTTATACAGAAGCCGCTCGCGAAAGCGACGTACAACAAAATACACAAAACCTTCATGACTGCAATAAGTCAAAATGAAAAAAAAATCTTCCTTATATACACCGATCTTATCGAATGATCATTAATAGGATTATAAATTAAAAATAAAGTAAACACAAGGGTTCAAGTCAACTATTTCTTTCGTGCTATCATTAGCTTAGTTATTTCGTGATTGTTACGATAAATGCTGTTGAAGGCCACGCGCCACGATACACGTGTTACGACGTTCGCAAGACACGAAAATTTCAGTAGTCTATGTATTGTTGTACAATTTTTCGTGATCGTGTCGTACGCACGTCGTAACACGTGTACCGTGGCGCGCGGCCTTTAACAGCATTTATCATAACAATCACGAAAAATTCTATTTAGCAACAATGCATAGAGTACTGGAATTTTCCAAAAAAAATGTCCTTAGGTGTTTAAGAATATAATAGTTCGAATCAAATCGCAAAATTCGAAAATTCATTACACAACTTTTGCATTTGAAAATACAGGTTTAAAATAGCGAAAAAAAATTGTTTTAAAATTCGCTATTTGGTTCAATAACAATCTCTATTATTCCGCTATGGTTTATAATATTCCTAATACTCTAAAATTGATTGTGTAAAAATTTCTGAAAGAAAAAGTTGATCTTATCGAAGTTCTGGCGAATTGAACAGAAAATTACATTAAACTTTTTTTTTCGAAAAAAAAAAAAAAACAGTTTATTGGGATTTCTAATAAAACTAATAAATGCTAAAAAAATTGCAACGTGAAGTATTTTATACTCGAAATAATTTTAAATATAAAAAATGATGAAGGTTGAATCAAATGTTATGTAATTGAATATTTCGTTTCTTTTTTCAATAATTTTGTGATAAGAAATATTTAAAGAACATGATGATATTTTCATTAAAATTTTGCTATTAAAATTTTCATTATTGACATTTTAAGTTGACAAACTAAGTTTAAGAAATTTAAATTATTAACAATTTACTTCAAAATATACCTTTGGAAAGGGGGCAAAGCATTTATTAGTCTTATTACCCAACTTTCTCAGTCTGGATCTTTATCAGTGACGCAAGCACTACTGTAAATATTTACACGCACTTTGTTAATAAAATTACGATACCCCATTATTGCACGGCGTGAGGTTAGCGCCCGAGCGTAGCGAGGCATCCGTGCTAAACTCATGGTGCGAGAAAGGACTACTGAAGACACGGAAAAGGCAGGCAGTACTATAAAATAACGTACGATACACGTTTCTCAAGTGAAACTTGTATCGTAATGTACTATTAGATACTAAGATTGCGTGTTCCTTTACTGATTTTTAGGAGATATTTATAGATTTTCATTAAATAAAATTTTTACTTTGATTCTTTATTCAAAATTTGCTTACCGACGTAAAGTTCGAACATTTTAGAATATAAATTTCAAAAGGGTTTTACTTTTAATCCATTTTTAAACCACTTAATTAAATAACAAAAGTTACAATTTCCTTATTTGTTCCTTCACTGGTGAAGTCACCCTATTAAAATATTACTTTTTTTTATTTAAGAAAAAGAAAGTGTCTAGCCCCCTTAAGGAACTTTTTACTGGATTGATACTCACATCCATACAGACATTTTTCAAAAACTATGTATTTTGATTCCTAACACCTCTGAAAACAATTATAGCACGTTTTTACAACAACTCAAAAAATTACTATCACAAAGCTTCCTCTAGGAGGAAGGAAAATTACTATCACAAAGCTTCCTCTAAGAGGAAGCAAAAATTTATATTTATTTTCAACGATGTTACTATTATACGATCAGTGTTGCTAATAGAAACAGCAATTAATACATTTAGAGCTATAAAATGCGCGATTCAATTATGAAACCAGTAAACTCAAAGATTATTGTAAATATAGTTGCAAAAGTTAATAGTCTGTTAGTTTGCCGTGTATTACCCGAAATATAATAAAAAAGAATGGAAACGCGGGAAACCATGGTAGAATGGAAATATGGAAACGCGGGAATCCACGGGAAAGCGCAGTAGAATGGAAATATGGAAATGTAGAGATGCGGGAAACCGCGGGAATGCGTGGGGAAAGGAATCTCGGATCTGAGAGGTTGCGACGGTGCGCGAGAAGATGGAAGGGACGTGATTGGAGGAGTGCGCGATTGGGAGCGATCGACACGTAGCCGGCAAAGTTTTACAGGCAGTCTCCTTCCAGCCTTCATATGCTATATGGTTTGGAGCAACGACTCCATGTAAGTTTGTCAATGCTTAGTGAATAAATGTAAATTTGGTGAATGTATAAATATGTAAATAATGTGAATAAATGAATAAATCTAAATTTGGTGAACATATAAATGAGTAAATAAATTGAATAAATTAATAAATAAATAAATTTAACGTTGGTGTGCTGCTCCTGTTACCCACCTCCTTTTGGTTTTCTATAATCAGCTTTTCATTACTATTAGTTTAGCTTAATTTATTTATCAAAAAACGTCAATGAAGGGACAAATCTGACCACCGTGCAGTAGCGCTACTTACAGTACCACTTGCACGAGACTTGGCGTACGATTCTCTCACATGTATTGTGTATATCGTATCCAATATTCCCCTCTAAGTTTATAGTCAATACCTTGTCGTGGAATAAAAGGTCCTATCTTGGCGAAGCGCGTGAAAAGGTCTTTTCCCAGCCGAGTGTGATCAAGCTGCGATCTCAGTTTAGCGTTGAAAAAGGTTACAACTCGCGCGCTTCGTTGACTATCATTGACTATCATTATACGGCGAAAAAATCTGATTATGTTTCATATTTTTTTAGTAAAAACTGTCTTATAGGCGGTTAAAGAGGACTTCGAACTGAGTAAAATAGTGTATTGTTTACTCAAAAGCATAAATAACTAGTGGAATGGCAGATGTTAAAAATAATCTTAAAAAATAAAACTTCAAAGTCAGAATTCTATGTAAATACCGAAGTGCATACCGAATGCAATTTTCGTGCAATCGAAAAATAAAAAAATACATGCCAAATCATAAAATACTACAATTTCAAACTTATCGATAATAACATAGACATAGTTAGGCCATTCGTTTTGAGATGGATTTTGTCATGTATCTAATTTATTTTCACAAGGAATTCAATAGCAAAATTATTTTACTGCAGCGTTATACTATTTTGTATTTTTGGTACTAGCAACAGCACAATCAATTATTTTTTTTATTTTTTACGCAGAATTTAAAAAAAAAATCATACCTATTATTTTATATTCATATTTTATACATAATTTAAAAATTAATACTTTTTAATCTTCATAAATGAATTTAATTATAATTATGTCATAAATTGTTGCAAAAATTATAAATTTTGTTATTAAAACTTAATTAAAGGAATAAGCAAATTAAGTTTGAGGAAGCCACGGGCCAATATGAATTGGCAGCAGTTTTTTTTAATGATAAGATTGAGATATTTGAATCGAATGAATAGCATTCGAAAGAGCATTAAAATACCTATATTTTCTAAAAAAAAAATTTCTCTAGCTATCACGGTTCTTTTGTTATTAACAAAAACGTGTTTTTTTTTTTAAAGCTTGTAACTCCTAAACTAAACGGTCAAAAATCATGATAGTGCAGAATATAAATAGCTATAATCTGTAAAAACTTGAATTCATTTTGTCGACTAGTTTTTGAGAAAAAAATTGAAATGTGAAAAAAATGAGTTTTGTATGTCCAACGATTACGGGAGTAAAATTGACTTAATCCTTTTGAAATTCCTTGTAGAGGTAGATTTTGGATAGCTCTCAGTCGAGTTCTTTGGATAAAATGAATAGTCCAGATATTTCAGAAATATTTGAGGTTAAAATTTTTTTAACCTTTTTTTCAAATCGTAATTTCTCGAGAACGGCTCCATGTATCAGCTCCAAATTTATAGACAATTTTGTATGTGATATAGATAATATATGTGCGAATTTTCATCAAGATCGTACGATTACTTTTTGGGATATTTGATTTTGAAAATTTTCGTATTTTACAAAGTTATTTTCTTTGTCGCATGATAACTAGAGAAAACAAAAAAAAAACAAAAAAATTGGTTTAATCGTGTTGAAATTTTCTGGAAATGTAGAGCTATATATTATCGTATAAGTCCTTTAGGTAAAAGAATTGACTCATGATTTTTAGAGATATTTAAGGTTAAAATTCTTTTACGGGTTTTTTCAAAATTGTAATTTCTCAATGACGACTTCATGTATCAGCTTGAAATTTATAGACTATTTTGTATGAGATATAGGCAATACCTGTGTAAAATTTCATCCAGATTATATGGTTATTTTTTGAGATGTTTGATATTTAAAATTTTAGTGTTTTTGAAAATGACTTTCTTTGTTGTCGCACAATATAACTACATTAAAATTGTTTTAATTTCTTTGAAATTTGATGAAGATGTAGAGTTTGTATATTATGTATTAGAAGAGGTTAAAACTGTTTTAGCCCTCTTCTAATATCGTAATTATTCGGGAACGCATTTATGTATACTAAAAAATGGAAATAACATGCGCTATCCGCTATGCGTCGATGCGCGCGTGTTATATACCTGCTTTTGTTTTGTAATAATCATTTATTATTTTTAAGGTTAGAACCTTTTACTTACATCGGAAATTCCAGAAAGAGCATACAAATACGGACAGGCATACTACTAGAGACAAGTACACTATGTGTGAAATTTCACAAAGAAAATATAATTTGAAGTAAAGGTTATTTAGGAATTTTAAAAGGTTTTGACGATAATATTACAATCAATTATTTTACTTATTTTTCACACATAATTTAAAAAAAATCATACCTATTATTTTATTCATATTTTATACATAATTTAAAAATTAATACTTTTTAATCTTCATAAATGAATTTAATTATAATTGTCATAAATTGTTGCAAAAATTATAAATTTTGTTATTAAAAATTCATTAAAGGAATAAGCAAATTAAGTTTGAGGAAGCCACGGGCCAATGAATTGGCAGCCGTTTTTATTATGACATAATTAACCAATTTTATCATAAGAAAGGAAGCTTCACTCCACGGCTCATCATTTTTTAAAAGAGGAAAAATCACAATGATATCGTATGTGATGTAAGTTGAAAAACGGATGTACTGATTTTTAGAAAATATTTATTAAAAATAGGTAAATTAAAAAATAAATAAACAAGATAATCCAAGAATGACGTGTTCTTGTTTATGCACATACTGATTGTGCACATATTAATTGTGCACACTTTAACATTGGTATATATCTATATATATAGATCTGTACCAATGCTATCTGTGCACAATAAATATGTGCACAATCCTTATGTACACAAACAAGAACATGCCCCAAGAATGACTAACTATTCAAAAATGAATATATAATTCCTGAAGATCTTTTAGGTACCTATGATTCTTTATAAGTAAAAAGGTCGGAATAGTTATTAGTTTAGCTAATTATATATGGCATTCTTTATAGACGAGATGTGATAAGCTATACCTGGAAATAATAAATAAGTATTTCTCTAAGTTTTGTAAATTACAAAGCAATAAAATAATTAGGTTTCATGTATTAGACACCCTCGAAATTGTAGAAAGTCTGAAAGCATTTTCTTCAACTGATAACTTTCTCGATGTTTGCTTGTCCCAAGGGTGTGTCGGGGAGCTTTGATCATCCCAAGATTGTGCTTCACCTTTTCCAAATATCATAAATACTAGATTTCCAATAACGTACATGGCTACTGAGATATAAAAAATTATCAGCCATTGATCAAAATTTTTCTAAAATTTAAAAATGCTTCAATCTTTAATGTTAGTTTCTAATTTGCTGTTAGTATTTAATGAAGAAACTTACGAAATTAGTTACAATAATACCAAATGATAGTGGCGCTATCATTCCAAAGATCTTGCCAACGCTATTAGTAATAGTAGCTACTATGCCAGAGAAGTTGGGACAAATGTCTATTTCATTAATATCCTGACTACATATGGTTCCAGCATTTAGACCAACTGCCAGTATCAAAAGCGTAACTGATATTGCTTGATTTGTAGTTCTCAGAAGACATAGAATCAGTAATGCTAGAGCTGGACCCCACATTCCAATACTGTTACTTATTTTACGAACTACGCTTACGGAAGCACCTTTTCGTAAAGCGAAATCAGATGCCCAACCGATTGGAAAAGCACATAACCATTTCGCAACGTAAGGTAGAGATGAAATCGTGCCACTCTGTTAAATATTTAGTTCAAATTAATAAACTTCTCATTTGTTTCCACTTGAACTGAAATACTACAAACCTCAGCAATGTCAAATTTCAACACATATTTCATGAATGTTGGCATCTCTGAAAGCAGCATGTAGTAACTCCAAATGTGAGCACACTTCGAACATAATACAGCCCAAACGGGCAAAGACGTCAGTATTGCCAGCCAAGGAATCTTCGTATTCTAAAATATTATAAAAATGAAATCGTAGGTATATTCTTGATATAAAACAAAAAATCAAGTAAAACAATTATTATTATATCAATAACATAAGCAGAAATCAACGATACATTACTTTATCCATGATATCATCATCCGAATGACCAAAGCTGCTTTCGATATATTCTCTTTCCTTTAGACTAATACTCTTATGCATGCTTGGTGAATCTGCTCCCAGCCAATAAAACGCGATAGACCACAGAATTCCCGCTGAACCAAAAGTATAAAAAATACTGGGCCAACCCAAATTTGTATTGGCAAGTATTCCAGAAAGTGCCAGGGACATAACGTTCCCTATTTGTGGTGCGTTCAATACAAAAGAACCTGTAAAGTATGAAAAAAAGCTATTTTATTACATGCTGACTTTTACTGATAAAAAGAAGATACGAAAGTATGTTAAACCTACCTAAAGACGCTCTTTCCATGGGGGGTACCCATTGCGCTACTAACATAATAAGACAAGGCGTAATACAACCCTGGCCTATACCCATCAATATCCGGCATATTAATACGGCGATCCAGCTAAACTTAACTGCCAATATAGGTATCAGAACGCTGACGATACTACATGAGAGAATACCGTAGCAAAAGAGTTTATGCGAACCTCCATTATGGGCCAACAGACTCATTGGTAATTGAGCAACCACAGTGCCCCAAAGCAGAGAGCTTAAAATGAGGGACTGCGTTCCCGAGTCCCACTGGAACGTCTATAATATTTTAATTACTTAAAAATATCGTAATTTTGTGAAAAATAAGAATATGATGAATTCTGTTTGGCTATTATTCATTTATAAGCACAATTTGCTATTTCACACTCACTGGAGCATCCGATTTATTGGATTCATTATTTGTCATAGCAACTATTGCCATTGACATGCATGTTCGCATTCCAAAAGCTATTATATTGCCCATGAACCAGAAGAACGCCTGCACATGCCGCGTGCCAAAAAATTCTAAAACACATGTGAATAACTTATTTTAATACATATGGAAGTAATTTTATTTTTAGAATATAAAAATTTTTAATATTAAACCTTATATTTTATGAAAGTTTTTCGTGTTAATGTTAGAGCTTATAGTGCGTACAAAAGTGTTACAATAACTTACTTGTAAAATTTGTTATGCTCTTCATCTTCGACGATTCGTCTACGATTAGTGATACTTTATGCTTTTGCTTTCCTTACAATTAATTGATATTAAATTATTCCTTATAATTTATTGCGGATTAAATTAATGGACTAGGATTAAAATATTATTACCGATATTGTATATCACGATAACAGCAATAAAAGTGCGATTCCCAACCATATACAAATCAATTATATTTATCATTAATCTCTGCTACGTCTTTTATTCAATATTCATTTTTCAACATTTTTAAATGTAAAAATTTTTTTTTTCTCGTACTACATACAGAAGTCTATAAATAAATACATTGATGTAATAATAAAAGTAACGAGGGAATAAAAATAACTATTGCATTTACTAATTATGAAATTTTATAGACATCAATGACAATAATTATTTATTTATTTATTTATTTATTTATTTTTGTTAATTGATATTCTCATATTTAGCTATTTTCATTCATGAAACTAGTTATTGATAATTTTTAATGATTCCAATTTAAGGTAGTTGTCTTGAAAATCGACTTTGCCTAACTTTTTCTGTAAATTGGTATACAAGCTAATAAAGTTACACTTTATTAATTTATATAATAATAAATATGGGTTTAAAAGCGATATTTAAATTTGAACTATTCAAACTCAAAGTTTGGACTTTTAACATGGGAGGCATAGGCCGAGCATGAAATAAGGACACATATTCTTCTGCCGTGAATCGAGTTTTGCATTTTTTTAGTAATACATACTAACAAGGAGAGTGCACACCCTCCGGGAAACGGATTTTCGCGAGCATTTGAGAGTATATTTCTGGTATCTAAAAATGAAGCCCAATGCTCAAATGTCCGTCAAATGGGCCCTTTTTCTTGAGATATGGGCAATCTCATCTCAAATATGTTCTATTTCGTTAAAAAATTATGTCTCTTCTATTGACTGTCACATTGCAAATATTTAAGATATATATAGCTAAGAGCAGTATATCGTCGCGCGGTACGAAGAAAAACCAACTTGGAAGTTACAGGCGAAAAAAAGCCAGTTTGCGCCCTCCCAGACGAAGAAAAGCCAGTTTGATTTGTCTCAGACGAAAAAAAGCCAGTTTGCGCCGTTCCTGCGGAGGAAAAATCCCTCAACTGACTGCATCTAATCAATTACTAGTTATCTTATTATCTTGACTGATATCATCTTTTTTATCTTTTTAAAAAGATTTTTAACCTTTTTGGTTATCTTTTTATCTTTATCTTATCTTATTATCTGAAAGTTATCTATAAGATACCAACTAAATGCTACTTTCGTTTGAGAAGTCAAACTGGCTTTTCTTCGTCTGGGAGGGCGCAAACTGGCTTTTCTTCATCTGGGAGGACCCAAACTGGATTTTCTTCGTCTTAGACGCGTGTTTGGCTTTTCTTCGCCTGTAACTTCCAAGGTCGCTTTTCTTCGTACCGCGCGATGATATAAGCTAAGATTTAGGCTCTGATTCGTTAAAAAATATTGATTTTTCAGGAAATTAAAAGCAACTAAAGATAGCGTAAAAAATGATTTAAAAACTTGTCTTCATTTTAAGCGATTAAATGGATTGTATTTTTATACTATACTGTCTGCTTTTATAATTTTTTTCCTCGTTTTCGTATCTTGAATACTTGCAATGTGACAGTCAATAGAAGAGACATAATTTTTTAACGAAATAGAACATATTTGAGATGAGATTGCCCATATCTCAAGAAAAAGGGCCCATTTGACGGAAACGTGAGCACTGAGCTTCATTTTTAGAAATCAGAAATCGACTCTCAAGTGCCCACGAAAATCCGTTTCCCGGAGGGTGTGCACTCTCCTTGTAAGTATTGAAGACTTTCATCATAAATTATAGTTGAAAATTACAATTTTCATAATTTTAATCAAAGTTGAGCACCACTACTCAAGAGAACGTCCTTAATGAATAAATACAAATTTCTATTCTTTTATTTGTAGAATCTTTATAAACAATTTTTATTAATAATTCATAATTATTTAGCCCGCCATACATTTAAAAAATGACAATATTGTGTTCACTATTCTAAGTAATACTTAAATTAACTTCGTATTAATAGTGTATTACTGATCTCATGTTTTTCAGTTATCTCTTCATGATACAATTGTAAGTAAAATCACTAAAATCGTATTCTTTACGTTTGCTTATTTACATAAGCATAACGTTTTTATGTTCTTATTATTGTTAGAATAATTACTTGTATTTAACTGATTTATCGTCAATTATATCAAATATTAATTATCAAACCGATAATCAAACATTCTTGCAGTCAAATATGACTTACGTTTATTGTAACTCGATTCTTCTTATTATATGTTATCTATGTTCATCTCTCATTCATTATCATGTCCTAAGAGAAAACTAATCGATTGGGAAAAGTTGTTTTATCTCTCAGTATTGCTTATTAATGTATCTGTATATAGTTAAAGTGCCATAAAACATATAAGATCTGTCAAAAAAACAATGTGCGTATGTATTATATAGAAAATAATAATTATTATTTATTGGTTTTCGCAATAAAATAAATTAGTCTCAGGTCCTGTGGACGTTAAATATTCTTAAAATTACAGATCTTGTATTGTCGGCATAATGCACATAGACAAAATTAATTGTTCTAAGTTTGGATCACTGGATTTCCAGAAATACAAAAACAATGTTACCAAAGAAAAATACAATCATACGGAAGTGTAGAATACTATTTGGCAGTGGGAAAAATAGATTTAACATTTTTTAAAATAAGTTATAACAGATGGGAGTATTATTTCTGAATAAGTTAATTTATGTAACTTATAGAACTGCCAAAAGTCTACAAACTTTACCGATAGACTCACTTCACTAAGCTATCAACCTGGAAAAATTGAGACAAATGTCAATCTTCTTGATCTTCTAGTAACACATTACACTTCAATTTAAGCAAACTATTACTGACATCAGCACAGCAACCGCAGTTTCATCCATGTTCGTGAAAACACACAATATTAGCAATTTTAAGTTCGAACCTCACAAACCAACGATATATTTTTTTATTTTGTGGTCCTACCTATTAACAGCGACACCAGTTGTTCGTAAATTTGCATTTTGCAGTCATGTGATTAAAAATACTATTTTATATATATTTGAAAAATATTTGTTAAAATTAAATAAAATCAATCTAACTCTGGTGGAAATCCAAAACATTTTATAAACTAATAACTGACTATTTATTTAAGAAACTTGCTATAAAATGGGAATTTATCTTGTCCAGTTTCTAGCTCCCAGTGAAACGCTTTTCCCCTATTATATGACCATTTAATTGATTGATAAATATTGTAGAATGAGCTTTTCGAAGACAAGCACAAGCTTGTTCTTGAGTATTTTAAAGGTATTAAAACTGATCAGTTTTTTTTTAGTCTAGAAATGGCTAGTAGAAGGCTTGCTGTTATGACAGAGTGAGAGAGACAGAATTAGATGGAGAAATAAAAGTTTTGCTGAATTATTCATAGAAGGAGTACAACAAATGATTTTTTAGTTAATGTTATTTATTTTTATTTCGGTAAGCCATCCAATGCACTTTAATGCTTTTTCATATACGATAGAATTAGTAAGAAAATCAAATACGAATATTTTGTTGTGTCATCAATCTAAGAAATAGGCAAATAATGGTCGAAAAATCTTGGCCATTCTTGGCCAAACTTCTTGGCTGGAACTTCTTGGCCATTTCATATAGATGAATTTCAACCAGGGAAAAAAATAATTCTTTTTACTCTAATCACTTTACTTGATCAATTTTAAATACTTTGTGTAAATAATCTCAGATAAAAATTTTATCAATTTTTTGTCTCGAATTCCAAATTTATCGCAAATAAAATGATCTTGTCGATATACGATACTTGAAAATTTTAGACTCTCGAATTTCGCTCAAAAATAGACAACAATTCGACTGATCCAACAACTCTCGCTTTTCCAGACGACAGCGGCTTAACTATAACAGTCACACAGTACACTTTTTTAGACATTTCTTTTAGACATTGCTTGTCAGCAATTGTACAAAAAAATGTTCAATAAGAAAAGTTTTGTTTTAATATTATCTATAGCTTTGTTACGATTTAATAATTGCATACAATAAATAAATGGAGGAGGACTCGATAAAAAAACGGCATGGCGTGACTCGGCGGGGAATCGAACCCCGGACCTTTCGTTTTCGCGACGAGTGCTCTGACCATCTGAACTACCGCCCGAACAGAAATTGACTTAGGGCTAATGCCAGGGCCTTATCCGATGCCTTAAAATAATCATAAGGTCCTGACATGGCACCTGGTGAGGCCCTTAACAAGTTGCGTAATGGGGCACACCTCCGGGCCTGGCGGGCTTTCCCGGGCATAGCTCGTATTTTTCACTGTTTGGTAATTTACTGCTTTAAATAATGCACAGCTTTGTAAGCGTTGCAAGTTATCTAAAATAATTCAATAAACTTTTTCAAATAACACAGATGTGTTACTCTGTAGTAATGACATTAACGTAAGAAATGAAACAAAATTATTTTTAACCTACTAAATCCAGACATGTCATTACAATATCAAGGCTTGATCAGGGCTTCGTAAGGCGTACCGTCTGATGGATACATATCAGGGCCAGACGAGGGCCATTCACGTAGTCCTAGTTTAATATCTAAATATTTTTGTAAGGCGATTTTCAGGCAAATTAAGGCCTTATCAGTCCGGGCCGGGGCCATACCAGCACCGCGTTACGCGCCTTACTGGGGGCCCTTACGGCAAACCTAGTTAGGCCCTTACGTTTACGTAGGGCTAGCCCTATTCATTTTCCATTCGGGCGATGCCGGTGCACGACTTTTCTCGAGTCGTCTTCATGTTGCTGCTATATGCAATCCGATCCGCCTCGTCACGTTGTGCATGCTACGCACACGTAATACGTCAGCGGCCCCGAAAATCGACGTCCTCGTCGATTGTAGAAATCTACTTTATCTTACAGTGTTAGAAATCTACATTACCTTAAAGCGTTGGGTTCGTACGGTGCAGTTTTAGCTACCGCCCTCTAACACCTAGCACCAGAAATGTTACGATTTAATAATCGCATACAATAAATAAATAGAGGACAACTCGATAAAAAAACAGCATGGCGTGACTCGGCGGGGAATTGAACTCCGGACCTTTCGTTTTCGCGACGAGTGCTCTGACCACTGAGCTACCGATGCCGGTGCACGTCTTTCCTCGAGTCGTCCTCATGTTGCTGCTTTATGCAATCATCTGCCTCGTCACGAAGTAACGGACAGAAAAAAAATTTCGATAGAAAAAGAACGTGTTTTAATTAGTTTTAGCAGAATCATGTGTTAGATTTATACTGGAAATTAATTTTTGATACATTACGCTTAAAAATCTATTTTTTCAAAATTTTATTTGTGCTCGCTCAGATTCGATCAAATATCATTGAGATAATCGGATTACTTGATCACATACATACGTACAGACGTCATACATCCCGGGAAAAGCTTAAAATGGACTCGTTTGAGTGTAAATAGTTTAAATATTGTAAATTTTTAGAATTTGAAGTGTTACAATTTTCGCTTTGGCGAGAATATAAGGCTCTCCCAAGAAGCTCTCGTGTCCAAAAACATTTATGTTGACGTATTTCAAAAGATAGTAAAGTGTGCATGAATAAATTTTTATAAATCATGCACTCAATTATCATTATGTTACACATGCAACATATCCTGTAATGTTGATAATTTCCTAAGAAAATATCGTGTACTTTACATCCAATTTTCTATTTTCTACAAATTACTACTATTTACTGACGTTTTCATTATACTTGGACTCAGCGGGATAAATATATTAGTATCAGGTAATTAAAATTCGATAACAAAAGGATAACTCGATATATGACGTATAAAAAATAATGAACTCGTGTATGAAATTTCTATTCTCCACCGGAATCATTACCCCTCGAAATGAAATTTTCTAAAGATTTATTCTTCCAACGATTACTTTCAGTATAAAAATCCATCGAACATCTACATTAAAATCCTAACCCAAGCGAAACCTAGTAAAAAAAGAGAATCCCTACCAGCAATCCCATACCCCCGCGAACTGACCAAACACGAACAATCGATAATCGCCTGCCCCTAAAGTCCGAGTGCATCGGACCTCGCACACGCGACACGCGCGCCCGCAGTCTAGCTGACTCCGCGCGAGCGCAATTATGGGTCTCCCCCTAATTACGCTCCTCCGTCACTAGTCTCTTCCAGGCTGTCGTCGTCGGCGGCTACTAGTACTGCGCCTCCACCTCCTCCTCCTCCGCCCCCTCGTATATACCTGGGGCTTAATTAATTCCCGGCTGGCCGACGAGCTCTGCACTGCGCCGTGCGCGCGCACTTTCGGCCCGATAATTGCGGAGCCGAGAAGCTCGAGACGAGCGTCATCGTGTATACTGGGCGCGCAGTGGTTGCTACCGGGAAGGCGCATCGCGCTACAACTCTTTGTTTTAAAAGTTGCATGGAGAGTATTGTGAAATGTTTGAGTTTTATTTTGTAGAAAAATGTGAAATACAGCACAATACCTACATGATAAAATAGCAATTTTTGAAATACACTATGTGTATTTTGCGAAAAAATTATTCCAAATTTTTGGTTGCGATATGCCCTGGTGACGAAGTTTCATGTTCATTCCAAGGCTGCACAGTTGCCTTTCCGAAGATAAGAAACGCAAGATTCCCTAAGAAATACACAGCAGTCGATATCCAAAAGATTATGTACCACTGATTCTCGTTTTTCTGAAAATAAGTATGAATATGGTTATTTTAAAATATTATTAACCCTCCACTGGTAGAAATGTTAACCAGAAGTTAGCTGTGTTTCAGTTAATTTCATGGCTAAAACCGAACATTACTTGTATTTCATAATTATATAAAAATCCAAAATAAATTATCGCATTTATACTTCATAAAACATGTATTTATAATATGTAATAGTAGAACTTTTAGATGAATTATATTATTTTTGCATTATGATTTTTGCTAAAAATACTTCCATTTAATTAACACCTTAGCTATAAAATATAGTTAATTTTCTACCAGGGTCATTAGAATTCAAAAGAAATGAAGGGTCAATAGAGTTTATCAAAATTTATGACGGGTCATTGGTGTGTGTGTGTGTGTGTGCGTGCGTGCGTGTGTGTGTGTGTGTGTGTGTGTGTGTGTGTGTGTGCACAAATAAATAAGTACCATCAATCCATACAGCATTCTTAGCCTTAATTATTTACTCTCTAAAGTTGAATTAGTGAAAAAAAAACACTAATTATTAGTTAAAATTGCTCCATCGCGCAATTAGTGAATATTCACTAATGAAATAGTATATTTCCACTAAAAATTAGCGAATATTCATTATTTCATTAGTGAAGGCGGTTTGAACTAATAATTAGTGGTTTTTTCACTAATTTAACTTTAGAGAGTACACTTATTACCAACTACCCTTATCTATTTCAATTTATACAAACATCTTGGGAATATCTCTCACCAGATCAGTGACGATGTAGCTACACGCGACCGGCGCCAGTGATGCGAATACCATGGCAATGGAACTGTTAATCGACACCAATTGCGTTGAGAAATTGGGGGCCAGATCGATCTCGTTAATACTCTGACCGCAAGTGGTGGCGGCGTTCATGACCTCCGACACCACCAGCAGAGCCACCACCGTTGTCCAATCGTGGGTTCTCAGGAGACACAACGTCAGTAGCGCCGAAGCCGGGTCCCACATACCCACGGTGTTGACGACTTTACGGGCCACCTTCACGGGTACACCTCTACGTAAAGCGAAGTCGGACAGCCAGCTGAACGGCAAGCCCAGTAGCCATTTGACGAGGTACGGCAGGGCTGATATTGCACCGTTCTGCAAAAGCACTGTCTTTGTATTAAAGTTTATGTTGGTAAGGTTTATGTATGATCACGGGAAGCTTGTGTCTTCCAATATACAAATATATAGTAAAAATCATCATTTATTACTTAAATTATTAAAATGTATATGAAGGCCATATGATATTCGTGATATTGAGCACATTTAGTGTCTACATAAAGACCCTACACAGGACTTTTGTAGCACTGCTAAGTTTTACACAAATAATATTGAGAAAAAATGTACACATATATAGTCTACACTGAGATAGTTAACACGATTAAAATCTACATCATGGGTAGATCATATATATTCATGTAGATTTTAACTGTGCATAATTTATCTCGATAAATAGTTTGAGGGATCGTGTGCCGAATATGTCTCGAAATTCTCTGTATAGACTTTATTTGTGTAGAATTTTATTATATTTTAAAGACTTGTACACTATTGTCGTGTACAAAATACTTGTGTATGATATCGCCGAAAGTCGTCGATTAAATTCACATACTTAATTATAGGTAGGTTTTAATCAATTACATCTCAATTGCGGGCCTGGAAACGAAAAGGGAAATGCCGCGATTTTGCAGAAAAAGTATTCTCCAACGATCCTAATTTGAAAATTGAGCAAATTTCGTTTTTTAAAGTACAGGCATGTAAAAAATTAAAATGCGCATTTTTCTGTAAAGAAATCAAATTTTCATCTTTATTAGTTTTATTAAAAATCCCAGTAAACTGTTTCAAATAAAAAAAAAAACAACGTATATATAATCGCACACTGACAGAAAAACCCGGGGAAAAATTCCTATGTTGCTCTTGGAAGTTGCCCACAACTGCTTAAAATCGAAAAATTTACTATCTTTTATATGAAAAAGTCCAATGTCACAAGTAAAACTTCCTATGCCAGCATAGTAAAAATTAACACGTGGCTAATGGAACTTTATCTTTTGTACATTTTCCCAGGCTAGCATGGTAAAAATTGAGAGAGTTTTAGAATAAGAATTCACACGTTCAATCGTAAACAGCCCGCGAGTGCACGAAAAGTTGACCTCTTCAATGTCAAAATAGGAAAGATTCAGACAGATACATGTCAACAAACTCAATCCACCTTGGCAACATCGAGACAAAACACAAACGCTAAACGCAACAACTGAATGTGCCGTTCTAATCCAATATACTTGTTTTTATTTATTTTTTTTTTTTATTTTTTATGATGAGACAATTTTTAAAATAATTGTTTATTTGTAATATTTTTAAGGAAGGTTGTGAAAAACTATTATATCGAAAATACAAATTCATTAATAAATAAATGAGCTTGTTTAATTTAAGGTATTGGTAATATTTATAAAATGTTAAACAATATTCTTAATATATAACATTTGTAATAAATTACGCTAAAATAGAGAATAGTATTATTCGAGTTAAAGCATAATTTGTTATAAAATTAGCGCGCATATCTTACGTTTGGGGATATACAAGTTCCAAAATTTTGTAGGACATATGTCTTTATAGGTAAGTGGTTAGCGCTCCCGACTACCGTGCCAAGGGTTCCAGGTTCGAGTCTCGATGTCGTCAAAAATTTTTAATTTATTTAATAAATTTTCTTTAATCATGTTTAATTCAAAAATAACTTCTGTATTGTCTAAATATAATAATTATGTGTCTGATACTCGCTACTCCCCCACTCCTAAAAAAAAAGATGAAATAATTCTTTTCGCTCTTTAAAATCAGTTATACAAAAATTCCCATGTTAGACTTGGAATTTTTCCTACGTGTATTGCAAATTCTGCTAAAAATCCGACATATGGTCGAGTTACGATTCCAACATGGTAATTTTTACACGACAACATAAGAATTTTTACCAGATTTTTTCTGTCAGTGCAAGTGTCTATATACGTATTTCATCACATTTCCGAAAGTCAAAATTGACGAAATGATCCGACCGTTGACTTGTTAACGTGTGTTAACATTAATAATTTTCAAAGGTAATGTTTTGTTGCGTTGGTCAAAATTAAGATATACAATAATATATTGTTGTATATCTTAATTTAGTGAAAAATTAACAATCATTTTTTCAATAAAACTAGCCTGAAGAGGCAGACCCGCCAACGAAGCGTCGTTAATATAGAAATAAAAAGGTGTTTTTATTTCAAAATAACCCCCGCCTGATCCAGAAAAGATCACCTAATTACATTTAGAAAATAGTATACATTACGATACAAGTGCGCAAAGTAGGTGATTCGCTTTGCTCTGACGACAAACTATATGCCATCCCTAGACAGCGCACGAGTATTGTATTAGTACATTACGGTACGGGTGGGGAAGGTGATTATTTACCGCAGGAGACATTTTTCGCACGAGCGAAGCGAGTGCGAAAAGTCGAATGCGGTAAAAATCACCTTACGCACCAGTGTCGTACCGTATTTTATACCACGAGAGCCGAATAATCATATTAAAGTTATGATTTTGAGGTTAGAGTGGTGTAAACTATTTTTCCTATCAAATTGCACGAAATTCAATTTTGTATTTGCATTTGCGTCATAAACTACCACTTCCCTACACGCTCTATTAGCATGCGGTAATATGGCAGTTTGTGAACGTCAGTGCGTGTATAAAATTGAACTTTGCACAAGATGATAGAAAACGTTAATATAAGCAGTTTCTGCAATTAACTCATACTAACAAGGAGAGTGAACATCCTCCTAGAAAAGGGATTTTAAC
Organism: Torymus aiolomorphi; assembly: GCA_036365515.1. NCBI lineage: Eukaryota > Metazoa > Arthropoda > Insecta > Hymenoptera > Torymidae > Torymus > Torymus aiolomorphi. The sequence goes on along the minus strand of CM070875.1, from coordinate 204,257,241 downwards.
GGGACTTTAAAGTCGATTTCTGGTGTTTCAAAATATAGTCAAGTAGTCACAACTCCATCAAATGTGCCCCTTTTCTTGAGATTAAATCTCAAATTATACTTTATTTCGTTAAAAATGACGTCTCATCTATTGACTATCTCTTTGCAAGTATTTATGATTCTAAAACGAGCAAAAAAGAATTATAAAAGTAGTCAGGAAAAATTAAAATTTAAGCTTTGTTTCGTTAAAAAATATTAACTTAAAGAATATTACTTAAAAGTATTAATTTGCCTTCTTTTTAAATGATTGAATGTGTCGTATTTCTAACCATTTTCTTACAGTATCCATAACTGCTTGTAATTTTCTGAAAAATTAACATTTTTTAACGAAATAAAGCTAAAATTGTAGCTTTTCCCGTTTACTTTTATAATCTTTTTTGTTCATTTTTGTATCATAAATACTTGTAAAGAGACATTTTCTTAACAAATTAGAGCATATTTGAGATTAGATTGCTCATATATCAAGAAAAAGGGCCCATTTGATGAAATTGTGACCATTGGACTTAATTTGTGTGAGTTAACAAAAAGATTGCACACCCTCCGGGAAACGGATTTTAAGGGGGTCTTACACCTCGTGGCTTCTAAGACCAAAATCAGCTGAAAAAAAGAAAAATGTAGTTTAAACAATATACACTATTTCTTATAAAATGACCCAAGATATAAGTCCCAGTATATGTGTAGCCCCATTTTACTCAGAGATATAGCATTTTCAATTTTTTGGCATTGGGAAATCTTATATTTTTAACTCTTCGTGCCATAACTGTATGAATTTCAAGTAATTTAGGCCTTGTCCCATGAAAATCCATGGAATGGTTTTCCCAAAAAGTTACGCCAATGAGAAAAAATTAAAAATGCGATATCTCTGAGTAAATTAGGGCTACAGATTATTTCTTGTGCCATTTTATAACAAATAGTGTATATTGATGGTGTGCGTGTGTGTGTGTGTATGTGTGTGTGTGTGTTTGTGTGTGTGTGTGTGTGTGTGTGTGTGTGTGTGTGTGTGTGTGTGTATTGTATATTGTTTAAATTACATTTTTCTTTTTTTCAGCTGATTTTGGCCTTATAAGTCACTCGGTGTAAGACCCCCTTAACGGGGCTTTGAAAGTCGATTTCTGGTATCTAAAAATGAAGATTTTATTTTACTTTGCTCTTTTTGTTTTATTTAATGAAGTACGTACCGGAAAATCTGGATTGCTAGTTTCAGCACTTGTCATTGCAACTATACCCACTGACATCATAGTTCGTATCGAAAAACACAATATTACTCCAACAAATAAAAGTGATGCTTGTACGTATCGTATTTTAATTCTGCAAGATAAAAATGTATCTTCAGTACAAACTTCATTTCATGAAATAGATTTAATTTATATAAGTAACATGACTAATGATATAAGCGCTCCAATTTACGTGCGTCCAAGACAGACGACATGAAATAACTACTATCGGTTCTTTTATGAATGATATATAAAAAAAACTAATGCAACAAAGAATATTTATTACGTGTAAAATTCTTTTTTTTTGTCTACTTTTAAAATGCTCAAAAGATTCTTTTAGATCTGAAATGTTTTTTATAATAAAAAGTAACAATAAAGAGCACAGCAACAACTTAGACACACAGTAATTGTAACATCTACCGCAATTACCTTTTTTTATTATATTACTTGTAGGTTTATTTATTTATTTGTTTATTTATTTTAATAATTTTTGAGGTTATGTCGTAATTGCAGGTTGTCTAACAAATTAGTAGACAGCACCATACTATCAGTTTTGTAAAAATGAATCTAATGAGCAATGCTGTCCATTGGTATACTCTCCAAAACTTATTATTATTCTACCCGGGACTAAGAATGAAGAATATTAAAAAGTTGTATACCACTCTAACCTCAAAATCATAACTTTTTATTTTTCGGTCTCACTTCCTATTGAGCGAAAAACCACATGAGGTATACCTCATCTGCTCCGGCCCACGTGTCGAAAAGTACAATTGGAGAGTACGTTTGAGTAGACAGCGTTGACCATTCTGATTCGATTTTATAAATAATAATAATAATAATAATAATAATAACTTTATTTTGGCTGATTCCAAAAAGGTTATGTACATATATTACAGGTAGAATACAAATGAATACAAATAAAATAAATAAATAAGTATAAAAGTTGACATATAACATGAACGCTAAGTAGTTGCTAACGAAAATATATATATATATGTATAAATATGTCAAGAACGCTCAGCCAAATTTATAAAAATAATAAAAATGAACTACATATGTCAATCTATAATTATAAAATTATTATCAAGTGGCTTTCATCAGAATCATTCATACAAATAGTATACTATCAGTTTATTCGGCTATTACAATCGTTCTATAACTTTTTATCGACAAAGATAAAATTGAAATTATCATTTTAAAATATTATATATTTATCTATATTATCTTCTCGTAGTATTAAAAAAATCTATATGAGTAACAAGAAAAATTCGATTTAATCTATGCTTAATTTATGTTTGCTCTAATAAATGTAAAGATTATTTTGTAAAATAGAGTTATAATAAAATATTATTAAATGCCATAAATCACAAAATCTGTTAAAGTTAAAGAAATCTGATTTCTTCGAAACACTCGTGCAGTATATTTGAAATAAAAGGTGTAAGACGGTTGGTTTACGAGTCACTTTATTGTCGATTAATTAGACAACGTTTCGGTGGCTGGTTTGCCATCCTCATTAGGTCTATAAACATTAATAACATTGTAGACAATATGGACAATATCTTATAAAAATTATAAAAATGTGTAACAAGATTGTAATACCTTCAATCGTCAATAATTACAATTCATAATTTCCCTTTGGGTTCGTCAAGTAACCGTTACAACTATAATTTTAGAAACAATATTATTAATACAGATTGTTGCAGAGAAATTGAGAAAATTGTCAAGAAAAGTATAATGATCTTACCTCATGAAGATTTTTTCTTTAAATTTAGAAACAAACCAGTCAGAATAAAGTAAAAAAGTTAAAAACATTAGAAAAAGTGTATAAGGACAACGGACAATAATAAATTAACAATAAGTGTATATAAACAGAACAAAATAAATTAAAGATAACGGACAAAATAAATTAACAGAAATTAGACGTTTGTGTACACGTCTTATCACAGAATGCTGTACTGAATAGTTATACTATATTTACATTCTATTTAAAGAGAAGCGATATCTATAATTTTAATCAGGTACTATAATATTTAAAACTGTGATGATAACATAGAAATTTATGTTACCTGGAAATTTTGAATTAAACCGCGAATTAAGAACACACAAGGTAAAATCAATATACTTTTTTACAAGAAAATTTTTTTATTTTAATTTATTTAAAATTGGGCGTAACTGCTGTGTAAATTTGTTGTGTCATCTTTTTTGTTTATAGGGTTGGTTTCGAGATGAATATGTAACATTTCGGATAATGTTCTCCTATGCCAATTAGTTTCTCTATTGAGAACTTGGTAGTTTTCAAAATCAGACGTATGAGATTCGTTCTGCATATGTTTGTTAATGACAATAGTCAGATCATTTTTCTTGGAATTTCGTAGATGTTCAGATTCAATTGATTCTATAGACACAGTTACATTGTTCTTTAAGTGGAGTGATATATTTGCCTCTTTTTATTAGATTGCTGAGATTATCGCAGATTTTTGGTAAAACTCTAATTCCAAACTTTTTAAACTTTGCTGACATTTTCTCAAAAAAATGACATGTGTAGAATATCTAGGTTTAGTGGCATTATTATTATTTATAGCAGTATTATTATTATTATTCGTGTCATCATTATGACTAAGGCTAGTGCTACTATTTTTATTGGCTAAAGTACCAATCCTTTTATTTACGTGAAACTTTATAAATCCTAACGGATAACAATTGTTCTCTAAAAGTTGAGTAATAAGACTTATATTTTTATTATGAAATTTTTTATTTGTAAGCAATAAAGCTTTGTCAACTAAAGAATAAACCATTTCTTTTTTGTGTGCTATGTGGTGGTTCGAGTTAAAATTAAGAAATCTGCCCGAAAAGGTAGGTTTATGATACCAATCCGTTATTAATTTGTTGTCTTCTCTAATAATTTTGATTTCTAAAAAGTTTAACTTTCGATCTTCTTCAATTTCATGAGTAAATTTTAGTCTATCGTCATAAGAGTTGAATGTTTGGATCATATAATCTATTTTACTTTTCGGAATGATGGTGAAAATGTCATCTACATATCTTCCATAAAAAAGAGGTACGAAGTCTAAACTTTCAAGACAATCTTGTTTAAGGTCATCCATGGAAATATCAGCAAAAAGTGGCGATATGGGTGACTCCATTGGAGTACCATATAACTGCTTATAAAAAAGAAAAGTTTACTTATTAAAGAAATTTGTTAGAGTTAAAGTTAACATTGTCCAACAAGGGGAGAAAATAAGCTATTTTTAGCGAGGGTGAGGTGTTCTGCACAAGTTGGAGTCGGAGGAGAGTGCTGAAAACACCTCACCCAAGTCTGAAATAGCTTTTTTTTTTAAACATGCATGAAACGGGCCTTTTTTCATGTTTGAAAGTCATATAGAAAATCGCACATTCCGACAATGATTCAGGAAAACATTTTAAAAATCAATTTTTTCACAATTAGCGGGGAAAAAATCTTTTTCCCCGCTTGAGCGAAAAATCTATTTTTTCCCCGCTACAACGCATCTTTGTGAAATTGTTCTCTTCGTGTGCATGACTCAAAATGCACGAACCCCTACACAATACATAACTTTTATGCATATAAAAAAAGGCCCTCTCATACACTTGTTGAAACAAATACGGTGTCTAACACAGAAAGAAGAGCCATTTCAGATTCGGGTGAGGTGTTGTCAGCACTCGACTCCAATTCTTGCTGAACACCTCACCTCGCTTGAAATAGCTCATTTTCTCCCCATGTTGCACAATTCTTCCCGTGTTGCACACTGTATTTTTTTAACGAAGGCATGACAGGGCCTTTTTTACGTGTGTGAGTCGAAGAGAGGATTGGGCATTTCGAGTCGTACACAACGCAGTTGGAAATCAAAATAATTTGAAATGTATACACAATTAACTATATACCTCCCTAAAGGGAGGTAGAAATATTCATTTCTCACCGGTTTTAGGGTAGAAATGGATATTTCTCACCTGATTTAGGGTAGAAATGGATATTTTTTACCACTTTCATAAAATAGACTCGAAACACGAAATTTTCTCTCGTACTTTCACACGTGGAAAATGCTTTATTTCATGTCTGAGTTGAGAAAAAGTAATTTCTTAATTTAAAAAAATACTTAAATAATTTTTACACACACATCTTTCCGGCTCATAACTAGGGTAGTGGTCCGTATTAGTGTGCCTGTCCATATTTGTGTGCCCTATTATTAAAACATATCCTAGAAGTGAACGAGTAAAAACGTAACACTAAAATTTTTTTTTCATAAAGTATAGTTAATTAAGTTTAAATAGAATTAATTACTTAATTTGTTTTCATTTACTATAACATTAAAAAAGAACTTTCAAAAATATGTTTCACGGTTTGCGGTGTGTCACGGTGTTTCCTTGTTCAAACTTCCTAAGAAATGACATTTTTAAAAGTAACATTAAATAATGTTTGGGAAGGATTTAATGTGGGATACAATTGATTATATCATAAAATAATATTATGTTATATAATAAACCTTAATATAAAGGTTTTCAATTGATTTTAATATTTAATTAATGGTGTCTACTAATAGGGCAGTGAAAAACGACTTGTCCAGATTTGTGTGTGCACAAATACAATACGAGCATGCTCGTATCGGCGCTTGAACAGGAAAGTTAGGTTAGGTTGTCTGCGCACAAACGTTGTTTCATATCGCACTGACGACCTTCAGCAGTTTTTACCGTATTGGAATTAATTAACATTCAATGTAAACAAGGGTTAGAAATTGATTATAAATGCACTACAGTTAAAATAATTTTGTTGGCAATTATAATATTATCAAGGCACACTAATGTGGGGCACACAAACGTGTACATCCACATTAATACGGGGCACACAAAAATGTACTTTGTTGTCTGCTAGGGCACACAAATGCGTACAAAAATTTTTTTTTTTATATTGCTTGTAACTTTCGTAAATATTAATATTTTTTTATAAAAAAAATTGTTTCGTGTAGATTATTACTTTTATTATCTATATAAACCACCCGGAATCTCTGATACAGCTTAAATAGTCTATTATTATGCGACAAAACTGAAGAGTTTCTTAAACCCACACTAATACGGACATCTACCCTATATAAAATATAAGTAATTTAAACTTTTGATTATACAACTACATAAAGCGGTTTCCAAGTTCGCGGGTCTATAACTATACCAGCAAGGACCCAGTTAGGGCTATGACACAGAAAAAGGAACAGCACACAGGTATAGGATTTAACATGGGTTACTATATCTATATATACGAGAAAATCTTGTTCCCTATACCAGTTCCATATGTGTGTGTGTGTGTATGTGGGGGGTGGGTAGATATCCCGATAGGGGAAATCACAGACAGGGAAAATCCCGATAGGTGATTTTAGCGACAGGTATATTTTGAGATAGTAAGTTCAGCCGATCAAGGAAAATCTCAATAAGCAATATTACCGACAATTAAATCTTCAGAAAGAATTTTCACCGAGCGGGGAAAACGACGAAAGTATAATTATAGAAAGGGAATATGCCGAAAATGTTTTTAATGAATACCCAAAATATCGAAAGTGAAATTTCAGAAATGAAAATTATCGAAATGAAAAATACCGACGATGATAACATCCATGGGGAAAATGCCGAAACTTAGTTTCCATAATAGGTATAATGCCGAAATTCAATTCCCATACAGGCGAAAATACCAAAATCTTATAATATAAAATATAAGTATCTCATACTCGAAAAAACACTGTAAAATCTCTTAAAAATACGCTGAATATTAACAATAATTCAGTCGGTATGTCAGTGAACTGAAAAGAAAAAATATGCGTTATTGAAATTTAAGTATACATCTTGAAATTCGCCGAATATAAAAAATATCTTTTTTGTTTTTTTATTTATGTATCCTATACAAACAATTAATTATTGTTATAAAAAATTTTAAAGAAATACATTAGTTTGCGAAAGAAAAGTATGTATTGGCAATATCTAATAAATATTTGTTTTGAAACAGGTATTTAATTACTATCCTGCTCGACTTAGTGGTTTAAAGTTAATCCTAATGGATTAACTTTAAACCACTAATACACTAATAACTTATTATATTTGTATGATTGTTACAATAATTTGTAACAATCATACAAATATAATAAGTTATACTTCTTAACAAAAGATAACGAATCGTTTTGAAATTTAACAGAGAGGTAGTTTTTTTCATATTTAAGAATCGATATTTTTATGAAATATTTTTATGAAATTTTTACGAAATTCATATTTTGAAAGTCAATTATTATCGTTGCCCTAGTACACGTTGCCGCGGGACTCAATCTGAAATTACTTTCTCGGGGATATGCCAGTAAACAATAATTATTTTATTTATATATGATGTACAAATTAAATAGAACTATTGCATATTTTGCTCTAAAACTTTATATGTGTGTTTTGGGGCTAATTTGGAATAAGTTAAAGAATTTTGACCAACATAACCTCTTGAAATTTTAACACAATGTTGTACTCGATAAGTGTAATAAGTGGTAAAAATTTTGAGTGGAAAAATTTTTTGAGATATTAATTCAAGAAATATAAACCATATTTTCATTAATAACAAATGACAGGCTAGAGATAATTTAAATAAAAAAACCGCTGCCAATTCATTGGCACTTAGCTTTCTCAAACTAATTTATCAATTCCTTTTTTTATACTTTTATAAAATAATTTTTCTCAAAAACAAATGAAGAAAATGTATTGAAATTTTAACCAAATATAGTTTTTAATAAGTGTAATAAGTGTAATAAGTGTAATAAGTGGAAAATATTTCAAAATAATTAGTTCTTTAAGAAATAACAAAGATCTGTATTATTTTAATAAACTGTTTATTTTCATAATCTTATCTGTTTCACAATGATTGAAAACTCGCTGTAGGGGTATATTTTTAATTTTATTTAAATAATACCGTCTTTAGTTATTCATAAAAAAATACATGTTTTTTATTGATAGACAATTTCATTAACCTACCTTCATTATACCTCGTTGCAATATTTTTAAATAATGAACCTAATAGCTTATTAAATTAGAAAAAGCAAGTAAACAACACGCGTGCGTATCGCGCGTCATTTCCACTTTTTAGTAACATATACATAAAGCCGTTTTCGAAAAATTTCGATATGAAAAGATGGCTAAAACAGTTTTAGCCTAAAATATCTCTCAAATTCATAAACGAATTCTTTTATTACCATAAGAACTAATATAATAAATAATATACAAACTCAACATATCTACAAAATTTCAAAGAAATTAAAACAATTTTACTCTAGTTATTGTGCAACCGAGAAAGCCATTTTCAGAAATACCATAATGTTAAATATCAAATATTTTAAAAAGTAGCCATATAATCTTGATCACAGTAAAATAATTTGGAGGTAATATTAATTATGAAAAGGGTTTTTATATATCGTGAATTGAATGTGTATTAGTTGCGTTCCAAGTAGGTAGGTTATTTTGTATTATTTATATCTTAACATAAATACTTTTGTGTTGACACATTATTAATTGCATCTAATAAATGATTTAAAGAAGCGATTAAGTCAATTTTACTTCCAAAATCGCCAGACATACAAAGCTCAATTTTTTTCATTTATTAATTTTACTAAAAATATTTTAACCTCAAATATCTGAAATTTATGGACCAATCATTTTGCCCCAAGAAATCGACATAAAAATCTAAAAAATACACCTCTACAAGAAATTTTGAAGCGAATAAGTCAATTTTATTCCAGCAATCGTTGCACATACAAAACTCATTTTTTTTTATTTTTTCATTTTTCAATGCTTACGTTTTTTTTTATAATAACAGAACACCCTATAAAAGAAAATTTTTTTTTTAGGAAATATAGCTATTTTAATTCTATTTCGAATGCTGCCCATTCCCTTCGAATACATAGAGCTATTCTCGAAAATTACGATTTGAAAAAAGGTTAAAAATATTTTAACTTCAAATATCTCTTAAATCTATGGACCAATCATTTTGCCCAAATAACTCGATCGAAAACTATACAAAATCCACCTCTACGAGGAATTTTGAAGTGATTAAGTCAATTTTTACTCCCGCAATAGTTAGACATACTAAACTCATTTTTTTTCATTTTTCTATGTTTACGTTTTTATTAATAACAAATAACAGGTTTACTCCATAAAACGTGTGACATAGAGAACACATTTTTTCCATTTTTTAATTTTTTTCTCAAAAACTAACCAACAGAATGGATTAAAATTTTCACAGATTATAGCAATTTATATTCTGCATTATCGTGAATTTTCTCCAAAAAATTGACCGTTTACTTTAGGAGTTATTAGCTTTTAAAAAAAAAACACGTTTTCGTTAATAACAAGAGGACCGTGATAGCTAGATAATTTTTTTTTTTTAAATTATAGGTTTTTTTATGCTCTTTCGAATGCGACCCATCTGATTAAAAAATTTAAATCCGATCATTAAAAAAAAATCAAAAATAAATTTTTCGAAAATCAAAAATTTGAAATAAAACAAAAACGAATCAGTAAATCATCAAAAATTATTTTCTTCCCGAATTTGGAATAAAAAAACAAAAAAAATGAGAACCTGATGGTTAAAATCGACCGCGTAGATCCGGAGATAAAGCGGTATACATACACACACACGCACACACACACCCACACATCCATACAGACATTTTCTAAAATCATGTGAAACAAACTTCTAACACCTCTAATGATGTTTATAGAGAGTTTTAACGACGTTGAAAAATTTACTATTACAAAGCTTCCTCTAGGAGGAAGCAAAAGAAATTGTAGGTAATTTAAAGACCTTTTAATAAAAATTTAGTTTATTAAGTAATACTGGTTAAAACAAATTAAAAATCAAAAAAACGAAAAATTCAAATTCATTTTTTGGTTATAAAAAAAGAAAATCGGTAAAATCAAAAAGTAGGGTATGCTCTCTCTATTCTCTTCCGAAACGAAGAGAATAAGCCTTTTCCGATGCAAATCGGTCGATCAGTTCAAAAGTTCTCGCCTGTATAGACAGAAACACACACACACACACGCGCGCGCGCACGCACGCATGCACACACACGACACGAACATTTTTTATCAAAAACAACGGATTTTAGCGCCAAAAGTCTTAAAACATGTTCTTGAACATTTTTGGTTCAAAAATTTTTTCACCGTTATAAAGCTTCCAATTTGAGGAAGCAAAAATATACATAAAGCATTGGCTAGCCAAATAAATAAAATTACGCAACTAAAAAACAAATTACGCATTGGGTTGTATTCGATACTAGTGATATTGAGGATATTTAGTATCTACACAAAGCACCTACACAGGACTTTTTTAGCACGGCTAAGTTCTACACAAATAATATTAAGAAAAAATGTACACATATATAGTCTACACTGAGATAGATTACACGATTAAACTGTACATCATGTGTAGATCATATTAATGTAGATTTTAACTGTGCACAATTTATCTCGATAAATAGTTTGGGTGCCGAAATTCTCTGTGTAGAATTTATTTGTGTAGCATTTTAGAAAATACTTGTGTACGATATCGCCGCAAGTCGTCGATTAAATTTACATACTTAATTATAGGTAATTTTTAATCAATTACATAAAATTTGATCTCAATTGAGGGCCCCGAAAAGGAACATCCCGAGATTTTGCAGAAAATGTATCGAATTTGAAAATTGAGCAAATCGCGATTTTTAAAAAACAGGCATGTAAAGAATTGAAATGCGCATTTTTATGTGAAGAAATCAAATTTTCATCTTTATTAGTTTTATTAAAAATCCCAATAAACTGTTTTTTTTTTTTTTTTTTTTGAAAAAAGTTTAATATAATTTTCTGTTCAACTCGCCAGAACTTCGTTCAGATCAAATATTTCATTCAGAAATTTTTACCCAATAAATTTTGCAGTATTATAGGAATATTATAATCCATAGCGCAATAATAGATATTGTTATTGAACCAAACAGCGAATTTTATAACAATTTTTTTCGCTATTTTAAACCTGCATTTTCAAATGCAAAAGTTGTGTAACGAATTTTCGAATTTTGCTCCATGTATTGTTGCTAAATAGAATTTTTTATGATTGTTACGATGAATGCTGTAGAAAGCCGCGCGCCGCGGTACACTATTACGACAAGCGTACGACACGATCACAAACAATGGTACAAATTTTTAACAACAATACATAGACTACTGAAATTTTCGTGTCGTGCGACCGTCGTAACACATATAGCGTGGCGCGTGGCCTTCAACAGCATTTATCGTAACAATCACGAAAAATTCTATTTAGCAACAACTTTTGCATTTGAAAATGCAGGTTTAAAATAGCGAAAGAAATTGTTATAAAATTTGCTATTTGGTTCAATAACAATCTTTACTATTGCACTATCGTTTATAATATTCCTAATACTACAAAATTTATTGTGTAAAAGGACCCCGCACACAATGTATGGGAAAAAATCATTCGGTCAAATTTTGGGGGGTTTTGCCCATGAGAACTTTTGTTCAGGACCTCAAGATCTATCTTTTCCCCAAGTTTGATCCAATTTGACCGAATGATTATTTTCCATACATTGTGTGCCGGGTCCTTTTTTGAAGGAAATATTTGATCAGAACGAAGTTCTGGCGAGTTGAACAGAAAATTACATTAAACTTTATTTTACTCAACAATAACATCCGATTGGGCCGATAAAAATGTGAATTGATAAGTCATATCAAGACCTTTCAGAAAATGGACCTACTTCCCACCGATATCCAAATTCGGTGACGAAAAAAAAATTTCGATTTTTCGATATTTTGCTTTATTTTTTTTACCCGACTTAATATTATCCGATCAACTATATAATTGAACTTGCACAACTCCAAATAAGCTTTAAATACGTGCCAAAAATAAACTTGATATCTCTGACCAGTTTCAAGTTATGCTGCGGACAAATTTATAACACACACACACACACACACACACACACACACACACACACACACACACACACACACACACACACACACACACACACACACACAGACCCCCCCCCTCCACACACACACATACACACAGACACACACACACAGACACCAGCACACACACAGATACATATGCACAGAAATCTTCAAGAAAACGCATATTTCGACTCAGGGATCTCAGAAATATAAAAAATCATCGAAATCTCGGGGTCGAAAAATTTGACCGTTAATAAGCTTTCTCTTTGAGAAAGCAAAAAATCTTAACTGTTAACGAACGGACGATTGGATATGGACAAATGGAATGGTCATTTATAGTTAGATGATTTCGTTAAGAATTAAGTTAGATTTGTTTACTCAAACGATTCGTGACTTAACTGTTAACGAATTTGTCTAATTTTAAATGAACATTCCATTTGTCCATATCAAAACGTCCGTTCATTAACAGTTAAGATTTTCTTTTCTCTGTGCACCTGCGCAGAGACATATTGCCAACATTTTTAAAGTTAAAACGCAAAATTTACAAAAAACAAATATCACAATAAAAAAGCTAAGAAAAGGTACGTCTAAAACGCTGAATGTACATTTTTTAATAGTACATTTTAGTATCGCAGACACGAGTTATAACTAGCATGATTTGGCGCTCGCGGGGGAGGGGGTGACGCGAACGACTCCATAATAGGTATCATTTTACTGATGCCAAGGCCATTTGTAACTTTACGCATTTTTATGAAAAAATCAAGAAAACAATATGTTACAACAAAAGTGAGGAAAGAGATGTTCTTAAGAATTGAAATCTCGGATTCCCTTGACCATTTTATAAAAAATGGAAAGTTCTTTTGAACAATTTGAAAATATTTTATGGATAAAATAGATGTATTTTCTAGGCGGGGTTAAGAATTACATTGGTCACAAATTCCGATAGCGAAAATCCCGATAGGTAATTTAACCGATAGCTAAATGATCGGAATAAGGTTCTAATCTAATAGGAAAAATTCCTACGAGAAAGTTATAAATGGTCAATAGTTCCGAAAATAATTTTGACAGTGGTCAAAAGTTTCGTAAATAATTTTGACAATGGTTCATGGTAATGAAAATGAAATATCCGAAAGTTCAAATTGTCGAAATAAAAACTATCAACGGTTATATCACAGATAGGTACACATTCCGAAAATCGGTGGTTAAACAGGCCGAAATTTCGAAAACTAATAAAACACTTCTTAAAACGTATATAAAGATAAACGTTTGCGTTAGATGCGTTAGTACAATTGATTAATCAAAATATAAGTTGATTAAGTCAATAATCTGATTACCAATAAGCTATAAAAACATATACATAAAACATTGGTGAGTCAAATAAATAAAATTACGCAACTAAAAAACAAATTACGCATTGGGTTGTATTCGATAATATAAGCGATATTGAACACATTTAGTATCTATACAAAGCCCCTATACAGAACTTTTATAGCACGGCTAAGTTCTACACAAATAATATTAAGAAAAAATGTACACATATATAGTCTACACTGAGATAGATTACACGATTAAAATGTACATCATGTGTAGATCATATTAATGTAGATTATAACTGTGCACAATTTATCTCGATAAATAGTTTGTGGGCCGAAATTCTCTGCATAGACTTTATTTGTGTAGCATTTTACAAAATACTTGTGTACGATATCGCCGAAACTCGTCGATTAAATTCACATACTTAATTATAGGTAGTTCTTAATCAATACCGCGATTTTGCAGAAAAAGTATCAAATTTGAAAATTGAGTAAATCGCGATTTTTAAAGAACAGGCATGTAAAGAATTGAAATGCGTATTTTTATATGAAGAAATTAAATTTGCATCTTTATTAGTTTTATTAAAAATCCCAACAAACTATTTTTTTTTTTGGATAAAAAAAGTTTAATGTAATTTTCTGTTCAACTCGCCAGAACTTCGTTCTAATCAAATATTTCCTTCAAAACATTTTATACAATAAATTTTGTAGTATTAGGAATATTATAAACCATAGTGCAATAATAAAGATTGTTATTGAACCAAATAGAAAATTTTATCACATTTTTTTTTTCTATTTTAAACCTGCATTTTCAAATGCAAAAATTGTGTAACGAATTTCCTAATTTTTCTCTATGTATTGTTGCTAAATAGAATTTTTCGTGATTGTTACGATAAATACTATTGAAGGCCACGCGCCACGCTATACGTGTTACGACGGTCGCACGACAAGAAAATTTCAGTAGTCTATGTATTGTTGTTAAAAATTTGTACCATTTTTCGTGATCGTGTCATACGTACGTCGTAATACGTGTACCGTGGCGCGCGGCCTTCAACAGCATATGTCTTTTATTCATCTCATTATCGTCTTTTTCGCTCTAAAAGAAAAACCGCTGCCAATTCATTGGCCCCGTGGCTTCCTCAAACTTAATTTGCTGATTCCTTTAATTATTAATAACAAAATTTATAATTTTTTCAACAATTTATGATATAATTCTAATTAAATTAATTTATGAATATTAAAAAGTATTAATTTTTTAAATTATGTATAAAATATGAATAATAATAGGTATGATTTATTTTTTAAATTACGTGTGAAAAACAAATAAAATTCCTAATAACGTTTACTTCAAATTATATTTTCTTTGTGAAATTTCACACATACCTATATTGCCTATACCAGCCACAAAATTGTCTATAAATTTCATGTTTATACATAAAGCCGTTCCCGAAAAATTATGATTTGAAAAGAGGACTAAAACAGTTTGAGCCTCAAATATCTCCGAAATGCATAAATCAATTCTTTTACCATAAGAACTCGTATAATAAATAATATACAAACTCTACATCTCTACAAAATTTCAAAGGAATTAAAACAATTATACTCTAGTTCGTCGTGCGGCACGAAGAAAAGCCAACTTGGAAGTTACAGGCGAAGAAAAGCCAAAAATGCGTCTAAGGCGAAGAAAAGCCAGCTTGCATCCTCCCGGACGAAGAAAAGCTAAGAATTGAAATCTCGGATTCCCTTGGCCATTTTATAAAAAATGGAAAATCCAAAAAGGTTCTTTTGAACAATTTGAAAATATTTTATGGGTAAAATAGATATATTTTCTAGGAGGAGGGGGGGGGGGTTAAGAATTACAATGGTCAGAAATTCCGATAGCGAAAATCCCGATAGGTAATTTAACCGATAGCTAAATCATCGGAATAAGGTTCTAATCTAATAGGAAAAATTCCTACGAGAAAGTTTTGAATGGTCAATAGATCCGAAAATAATTTTGACAGTGGTCAAAAGTTTCGTAAATAATTTTGACAATGGGTCATAGTAACAAAAATGAAATATCCGAAAGGTCGAATAGTCGAAATAAAATCAATGATAAGAAACGATGGTGAGGATCAACCCAGGTACACAAAAAAACACTTTAACTTTCCATTTTCAAAACCACAACGTTTCGTTAGTTAGTTTTCTAGTCTCATCAGGTAATCATTTATTTAACTATAAAAACAAAGACACAATAGAATCTTAAACATGGTTATTTTGGTTGTAATCACAAAGAGAGAATACTAAAAAATACATACAATATAGTTATTATCATCGTAGGTATTTTTAAGAGCCAGAAGCTCTACGTTCTATTACACAAGCTACATCGCCAACCGACAAACTCACGTTTCACAAAGTAGTATATATAAATAAATCGCTCTCGCATTTTCATCCGTAATCAAAACAATCAATACATAAATACAAATCAACAAACATTATAATTATATAAAACGATTAGAATTCAAATCAAATTTATTAAAAATTCTGTTGTACTGACTATTTAAAAATTGTGTGTCTTCCTGTCTGTTGATTGTGTTATCAATAAAATTGATGTGCAGTATTTCAGAAATACGACGTTTTTCTCTGTTAATTTCCCTATCTAATATTAATGTGTTAGCCCAATCAAAATTGTGTGTAGGATTATCTTTGATATGTTGTGGAACAGGAAGCAATTTGTGTGTGTGTGTGTGTGTGTGTGTGTGTGTGTGTGTGTGTGTGTGTACAGGCGAGAACTTTTGAACCGATCGACCGATTTGCATCGGAAAAGGCTTATTCTCTTCGTTTCGGAAGAGAATAGAGAGAACATTACCCTACTTTTTGATTTTACCGATTTTTTTTTTTATAACCAAAAAACAATTTCGAATTTTTCGTTTTTTTGATTTTTTAATTTGTTTCAGCCAGTATTACTTAATAAACTAAATTTTTATTAAAAGGTCTTTAAATTACCTACAATTCCTTTTTTTATTTAAATTATTTCTAGCCTGTCATTTGTTATTAATGAAAATATGGTTTATATTTCTTGAATTAATATCTCAAAAAATTTTTCCACTCAAAATTTTTACCACTTATTCCACTTATCGAGTACAACATTGTGTTAAAATTTCAAGAGGTTATGTTGATTTGTTTACGAGAAAAAAATTATTTTTGAAAACAAGTGCGTTTTCTTTCGTTAGCGATATCAGGAGTAAAAGTCAATGATTCGTTTTGAAATTTGGCAAAGAATTAGCTTTTTTATATCTAAGGATTCAGTTCTTTGCCGAAAAAAATCTGAATTTCTTATTTGCATTTTTAAAAAGAATATTCGATTGATTGACTCAAAATTTTTACCACTTATTACACTTATCGAGTACAACATTGTGTTAAAATTTCAAGAGGTTATGTTGGTTAAAATTCTTTAAGTCATTCCAAATTAGCCCCAAAACACACTTATAAAGTTTTAGAGCAAAATATGCAATAGTTCTCTTTAATTTGTACATCATATATAAATAAAATAATTATTGTGTACTACGGCATATCCTCGAGAAAATAATTTGAGATTGAGTCCCGCGGCAACGTGTACTAGGGCAACGATAATAATAATTGACTTTCAAAATATGAATTTCGTAAAAATTTCATAAAAATATTTCATAAAAATATCGATTCTTAAATATGAAAAAACTACCTCTCTGTTAAATTTCAAAACGATTCGTTATCTTTTGTTAAGAAGTATAACTTAGTTATTATATTTGTATGATTGTTACAATAATGGATTAACTTTAAACCACTAAGTCGAGCAGGATAGTAATTAAATACCTGTTCAAAACAAATATTTATTAGATATTGCCAATACATACTTTTCTTTCTCAAACTAATGCATTTCTTTAAAATTTTTTATAACAATAATTAATTGTTTGTATAGGATACATAAATAAAAAAACAAAAAAGATATTTTTTATATTCGGCGAATTTCAAGATGTATACTTGAATTTCAATAACGCATATTTTTCTTTTGAGTTCACTGACATACCGACTGAATTATTGTTAATATTCAGTGTATTTTTACGAGATTTTACAGTGTTTTTCGAGTATGAGATACTTATATTTTATATTATAAGATTTTGGTATTTTCGCCTGTATGGGAATTGAATTTCGGCATTATACCTATTATGGAAACTAAGTTTCGGCATTTTTCCCCATGGATGTTATCATCGTCGGTATTTTTCATTTCGATAATTTTCATTTCTGAAATTTCACTTTCGATATTTTGGGTATTCGTTAAAAACATTTTCGGCATATTCCCTTTCTATAATTATACTTTCGTCATTTTCCCCGCTCGGTGAAAATTCTTTCTGAAGATTTAATTGTCGGTAATATTGCTTATTGAGATCTTCCTTGATCGGCTGAACTTACTATCTCAAAATATACCTGTCGCTAAAATCATCTATCAGGATTTTCCCTGTCTGTGATTTCCCCTATCGGGATATCTACCCACCCCCTGTGTGTGTATGTTTCTGTCTGTGTGTGTATGTTTCTGTCTGTGTGTGTGTGTGTGTGTGTGTGCGTGTGTGTGTAGTAAACCATGTTAAATCCTATATCTGTGGGCTGTTCCTTTTTCTGTGTCATAGCCCTTACTGTGATGCACAAATAGTAAACCCGAGTCGCATACGCTATTCTTTTAAATTAAATGCGGAAAATGCTAATCATATGTGGAGATGAAAACGTAAACAAAAGTACGACATAAAAGATTTTCGAAGTTGAGGAAGCAATGGGGTGAGGAAAGACGGGTCCAGGGGCGCAGCACTGTTGGTGAAGAAAGTTGCCCTCTGAATGTGATAATTTGGGATAACACATTTATTAAACTCCAACAAACATTATGTGAAAATATGATTAAATTAAAACAAATACAAAATAATACAAAACAATCAATAAACTAGCAAGTATATAAACTCAATACTATATACCAGTTATAATATCAATTCTACAATCTATGTTCACGTCAAAGTAGAATGTAAAATCAAATCTTACGCACACTGTTAATTGTAAAAAACTTCATGTATTAAATGTCTTCGAACCAATGTACATAAGTGTTTTATGTGTTATTATACAATAATTTCATAGTTTTGGCTTTACTGTAGATAACTGTAAAATAAGGAAGTAATTAATTCCGTTTTTTCTGATACTTATTCTCTAATAGGATATGTTACAATAGTAACCAACTGTTATCTAATTATGACTTGTGATAAGCCTTTAGGTTAGTAGCCAATCAGTTTGTCTATTGTTAGTAAATAATAAATTAATATTTATCAGTTTAATATTAACACTAGCTGACCTCACTGCTATACCTCACTCGCTGACGCTCACTCGGTTAAAGGACCCCGCACACAATGTATGGAAAAAAATCATTCGGCCAAATTTTGGGGGGTTTTGCCCATGAGAACTTTTGTTCAGGACCTCAAGATCTATCTTTTCCCCAAGTTTGATCCAATTTGACCGTATGATTATTTTCCATACATTGTGTGCGGGGTCCTTTATATTTTTTGTTTTTATTAAATCTTATACATTTAAAAAAAAAGCTTTTTTAATTTAAATCTTGATACATTATTATTTGATAAGTTAATTGCATTAGATAGAGTGCAGCGCTTTAAAAGAATATAAAAGAACACAATCTATTAACCACTTCGTTTGTTACTTATTATTTGTTCTTTTCTTCGCATATATAATTATCCAATCTACCATATATTTTGTTTGAAATAAATAAAAAATCAATCAAAATCATGACTTGTTTTGATTTTATTGTCCCAAAATCGTCACAAAAATTGTCTCGAGAATTGTTTCGTAGAAAAAATAGTTTAAATATCTACATGGCAATCAGAAAAAATGAAAGCAGCTTAATATATGTAAGATTTATTAATTTTCTTGGATCAGTTTTTCAAATTTATAAGCACAATAATTAAAATAGACCAATATTTTTTAATAAATACCTTAAATTTATAATATACATATATTCCAAATCTATTAAATATGTAACAAAACCTTATAATATGAAGTATTGATCTTATTTTATTGTGTTTATTGCTTTGTTAACATCTTTTTAAAATGTTAAAGATAATTTTTAACTGATAATTTATCATCGAACATCTTTTTTTGAAGCTGTGGATCATTCCACAGTTGCGGAGTTGCTTTCCCAAAAAGTAGAAATAAAGATTTTCTACAAAGTATAAAGCAACTGATATCCAAAATACAGTGTCCCATTGATCTTCATTTTTCTGAAATTTATAAAATTATGCAAACACGAACTAAATCAATATATTGTGTATCAATTATCTACAAAAAAAATTTCAAAAATATAGTAAAAACTCATTACATATACTCTATTTTATATCTACATGGTCAGTGACTATATATAACTGCATATAACGGGAGCTAGAGCTCCAAATACCAAAGAAATAGCATCATTAATAGATCCCAATTGAGCCGAGAAATTCGGAGTTATATCCATTTCGTTGATATTTTGGCCGCAAGTAGTGTCAGTGTTCAATGCTACTGCCAAGACCAAGATAATAATCAATATAGTTTGATCCGTTGTTCTCAGAAAACACAGTCATCAAAACGAGACATGGGCCCCACATCCCGATAGTATTGATAACTTTACGGACACCAGGACAACTTTTCGCAAAGTCGGAAGACTAGCCCAAGGGGAAATTCGTAAGCCCCATAACTAGAGGTGGTAGGGCTGAAATCATGCCATTCTGTAATATGGTTAATTTTAGTTATATAGTTCAAGTTATACTCGTACATATATATAAAATTTTATAAGTATTTATTAGGGTGTCCCTTATTTCCAGAATTGGAAAATTCTAAAAGTGCCAATTGAATTTCAAAAATATACCCCAAAAAAGTAAGAAAAACGTTTGGCAGCACACTGTAGACCTCAAAATATCGTGCCGCCGAGCACATGAATTTTTGAAATTTTGACAATTTTCCAAAATCAGTTTATTTGTAGAGGTGGCTATTTTATCGTGCGCTAAGGCATCTAAATGGTGGATAAAACTTAGAAAGATCATCCACAACAATTTTACTTACTTTGATTATGTAGAAATAACTTTTTGTCTACTTAGTATAGGTCACAATATGCAAGAAATAAAAAAAAAATAGCGTTTTTCGCAGTTTATCATATATAAATCCCAAAAAACTCTCTTTTGCACCACAGCAATCATAAGTTCGTGAAATTACCTTTAATTTGACTTATTTATGAACTCTTTTAGGATGCCTGCGAGCCGAAAAATCGTCGTTTGAAAATTACATAAAATCTTGTTGAAGAGGAAAACTTTTCATTGCAGGAGATCTGGTCGATTCCCAAGATTCATAAGACCTATGCAACCTAAAGGTCTATCAAAGAACTTCAATTTAAGCTCCGGATGAGGTCTGTTACCTTCTCCATCCGATGCAGATACTGGCGGAAGTATCCGTGTCCGGATAGGAACTGGGTCAGGTAAAAATTCACCGCCCCAGCTCCTCTCTTATGCCAGAGTCGCACGTCCGTTATGAGGCATCTCGTCCACTTGGCTTTGTCGCTGTCTGTCCATCGCGTTTGCCAGTATGTTAGCGTCGTCGTCCGTGCGTCTATGGAGGCCCTCGCTCTTCCCCTTTCTTCGCTGTACTCGTAGATCCTCTTCCGCTCGAGAGCGAGAAGGTCTACTGGGACAACCCCTGCGATCACTAGTACCGCCACCTCTGAGACAGTGCGGTACGCGCACGCGATTCGCAGCGCTCCCAGTCTTTGTACTGCCGCGATCTTTTTGCGGTACTTCTCTATTCGCGTCGCGTCCGCCCATATCTCGGCCCCATAAAGGAGCATCGAGTTGGTCACTGTCATAAGCAGTCGTCGTACGCTCGATTTCGGTCCGTTCGTATTTGCCATGAGGCGGGCGAGGGCGGCGGTCTTTAACGCCGCTCTCTCAGCGACGTCACGTATGTGCGGCCAGAAGGTCATCCTCGTATCCAGGGTCACCCCCAGATATTTGACGGACCGTCCAGGATGCACAACGGACGTCCTCACCGTCATGGGTATCGTCGTGTCTATCCGTTTCCTAGTTAGGTATAGTAACTCCGTCTTTTGCATGGCCAGCTGTAGTCCCCGACTTTGCATCCATTCGTCCACCCGTCTCGTGGCTTGGGTCAGCCTCATCTGAGCCAGTCGTGTATCCTTGGTCGTGATGACGATGACCAGATCGTCTGCGTAGCCGACCAGATAGACCCCCGGCGGTATCGGAAGATCCAACACCTCATCGTAACCTATGTTCCAAATATCGGGGCCAAGGATCGAGCCCTGCGCTACTCCCGCCGTCATTTTTCTTTTCTTAACCCCAGTCTGCGTCCCGTACGTAATGTAATGGTCTCGTAGATAGTCCTTGAGGATTCGGAGAAGGTATGGGGGCAGCGGGAAAGCGTCGGAGAATGCCCGCACGATGTCCGTCCACCTCACCGAGTTGAAAGCGTTTCGTACGTCGAGTGTTGCCATGAGCACTATTGGCCTGTTCTTGTGGGGTCTAGTCTGTGCTCTGTCAAAGGAGTCGATCACTTTTTGGATCGCTCCTATCGTCGACCGTCCTTGTCTGAACCCGTACTGTCTGTCGTTCAGGCCGCCAGCGTCCCGAACCGCCTGTTGGATTCGCGGTCTCAGGAGCATTTCGAAGAGCTTGCCAAGTGTATTCAGCAAGCTCAGCGGTCTGTAGGATGACGGCGAGTCCGGGTTCTTCTTTATCATTCATTCTTCATTATTATTATTATTATTATTATTATTATTATTATTATTATTATTATTATTATTATTATTATTATTATTATTATTATTCTACAATCCCGGGTTCTATCCAACGACCCGGGTTCTATCCAACGATAGATGAGCATTTTTCTATGCTACCGGGCGCGTCCCCAGGTTGTGGATCGGGGAACGGCCAGCATAGTCTGGTCAGCCGTGAATATAATGAATAAGCGGTCGCGAACAAAGAAATCGTGAGAATGGCAGAATGAATGAGCATTGTGCGAATGGGCTGCGGCCGACGGATTGTGGATATTCCCGCTAGACTAGCCAAAGGGAGAGTAGTAAACTCCCTAACCGGGGTGGCACGAGATGTCAGTACCTAACCTCTGCGTTTATTATTATTATTGATAAATGCATGTTCAATGTGGAAGGACCGCTCTAGTGCTCACTGACTGGAGCCAATGGTGGGGTTGAAGCAATCATTGTTGGGCGCAGGTCTGAAGGATTACCTGGTCAGTATTTCCTTATACCCGAAGTTGCGTAGGGCAAATCGCACACCGTTTAGCCCGAGGTTTGGGTCAGGTGTTGGGACGGACCCGACATCGCCCACTCGGTAGGGGTGACGTTAAACCTTTGTTTCATTATGGCGCGGGCCTATCCCGTAATCTTTTTTGTAGAGTTACTAGGTGCCGATAGGAGTGACCATCCGACAAACCGCCTCTCGGCTTCGGCATCCATAACTAGGGTTCCTTATAGGCGGGGATAGTAGCCACACCGAGGTGTGGCTCCCATAGTGGGCGAACCGTCTTAAACAACATATTCTATGCATGATGAATTCAAACACCCAACACAACCAACAAAGTAAGGAAAAAGAAGGTGTATGCCAGACTGCGGTGGAGAAGGTGCTCGCAGAAATGCGAGCGCTCCTCAAGGTTATGGTGCAGGCGCTAAAAGCTCAGCCTAATATAAAAAACGATATTAAAAAGGGGTTGCCAGTTATGGTAGACCAACTGGAGCAGCTCGAAAGCGCCGTGAAAATGGAACTATGTGCTGCTAAGCAAGCCAGGGCTTACACACCAGCCAGGAGGCAAAGGACGATGTTCTTGGTAGAAAGTATGGGGACACCAACAGGGTCACTTGGCCCCGAGCCACTTGGCGGCACGAAGCGAGGCGCCTCTAGCCCACCTAGCCTGGATACGGGGGAAAAGCAAGTGAAGAAGAAAAAGGCGGATATCCCTAAGGAAGATTGGGTTGCTGTAAAAAGTAGAAAAGGGCGGAAGCAGCCGAAACAACAGCAGCAGCAGCCACAGAAACAGCAGCCGCAACAACAGCAGAGGAAGCAGAAGACAAAGAAGAAGGAAAAAAAGGTAACAAAGCCGGATGCGATCGTGCTCAAACCGGCAGGCGACAAGTCGTATGCGGACATTCTGTCCACCATACGTAAGGCTGTCAAGCCGGAAGAGAGTGGAGTAGAGATCCGATCCATCCGGCAAATAAGAGCAGGTCAGGTACTCCTCGAGCTGAAAGAAGGCAATTCAGTAACAAGAACTGCCTTCTCAGAAGCACTCAGAGAAGCTACTGGAAACGACTGCACCGTTGTTAGGGAACTGATCCCCAGAGTCATCCTGGAGATCAGAGACCTCGACAGTTGCACGTCCAGTGAGGAAGTAGTGGAGGCCTTAAAAAGAGACCTGCAGGACTACAAGGGGTTCCTGCAGTCTGTCTTGACTAGGCCAAATGCGAGGGCACAACGGATGGCCATAGTGACGGTGGACACACCGGCTGCGGAAAAGCTAATGGCCACCGCCCGCATAAAGATAGGCTGGGACAACTGCAGGATCCGCAGGAGAGCCACGGTTACCCGTTGCTATAAATGTCTGGGCTTCGGCCATCTTAGCCCGGACTGCAAAGGGCCCGACCGCAGCAAGCGTTGCTATCGCTGCGGGGCGGAAGGCCACATGATCGCAGGATGTAATGCCACCCCACGTTGCTTCCTGTGTCCAGAACAAGCGGACAAACCTGATTCCCGCAACCATACGGCGGGATCAGGAGCCTGTAGGGCCTTCCGAGAGGCACTTGCAAATGCCAAGAAAAAATGGCGGTAGTTCTGCAGGGTAATATGCACAGGAGCAGAGCAGCTCACGACCTCCTGGAATAGATCTGTTTCGAGAAAAACGCTGATATTGTACTAATCAGCGAACAGTATCGAAACAGAGATGATCCAGGATGGTTTGCCGATGACCTGGGCACCGCAGCCATCTGGAACCGTGACCCGCAGAATATCCACATTGCGGGTCATGGCGGCGGCAGCGGTTTTGTT
Source organism: Torymus aiolomorphi (assembly GCA_036365515.1). Classification (NCBI taxonomy): domain Eukaryota; kingdom Metazoa; phylum Arthropoda; class Insecta; order Hymenoptera; family Torymidae; genus Torymus; species Torymus aiolomorphi. The sequence goes on along the minus strand of CM070875.1, from coordinate 204,232,603 downwards.
TGGGTGAGGCACCAGCAAACTCACTACATAAGCGTATACCTCACTCCAAACCAGACCATCAGCGACTTCCAGGCCAAGCTGGAGGGCCTGGAGGATGCAACACGGGAGATGCAGGGTGAGCTGATTATCGCCGGGGACTTCAATGCTAAAGCCCCGGAGTGGGGGGAAGCTCGGTCGGATCGTAGGGGCCGGCTGGTTATGGATATGGCCAATCGGCTAGACCTCGTGGTACTAAATAAAGGTACCACGTCGACCTTCAGACGACCGGGCTACAGGGAGACCATTATCGACGTCTCCCTGGCAAGCGAACGCCTAGCCGGGCGAATCCAGAGCTGGCATGTGATCGAGGACTATACAGGAAACGATCACATGTATATCACGTTCCGTGTGCGTGATAGCAGACCGGCTCCGTTTCCGCACAAGCGCGGCCCCCCCAGGTGGAACATCGCCAAGATGAACTACGAGAGGTTTGCCACGGCGATAGAACATGGACAGCGAACACTGCGTGAGATCCCGGAATCGCTGCCGCTATCTGCGCGGGCAAAAATGGTGACCGACTACACCATGAAGGTCATCGAAAAGGCCTGCGCGGAGACGGTTCCCAGAAAATCAACACGTGGGTCAAGACGACCTGCTTACTGGTGGACGAACGACATCGCGGACCTTCGTAAGACGTGCCTGCAGTTGCGACGCAGAATGCAGAGGGTCAAAAAACGCGATCTCGACGCAGCTCCCTTGGCCGCAGAGTACAAGGCGGCCAAGAAATCCCTAAAGAAGGCCATCAAGTCCAGCCGGCAGCGATGCTGGAAAGAGCTGGGGGAAGAGATGGATCACGATCCGTGGGGATTAGGGTACAAGATCGTTATGCGCAAGCTGGCGACCTTCGGTTCGTCAGCGCCGAAAGATGCGCAAACGATCACGAACATCGTATGTGCCCTTTTCCCCGAACACCCAAGGAGACCGGATGGCCCAGCAACATCCAGCCCGTTCGAAACTCCTCTGTTTACGAACATGGAGCTCTCCATCGCAATAAAATCTTTGCGTAATAAGAGAGCTCCGGGGTCGGATGGATTACCAGCAGAGCTGCTGAAAGCCATCGGCGGCAGTTACCCGCGCCTCTTGCTGGACATGTACAACTCCTGCCTGAAGGCGGGCATTTTTCCTGCCCGCTGGAAGACAGCGAGACTTGTCCTCATCAGCAAGGACAAGGGTCCAGCAGACAGCCCGTCGGCCTACCGCCCGCTGTGCATGCTAGACACGGCGGGAAAACTCCTGGAGAAACTGCTGAAATCTCGCCTCCAGGCAGCCATAAGTGCGTTCGGAGATCTGGCTCCGCGGCAGTATGGCTTCAGGCGAGATAAGTCAACCGTAGACTCAATCCAGGAGGTGGTAAATGCCGCCAGGTCAACGGAACAGGGCAACCATTACTCTCGCCCTATTTGTCTGCTGGCCACCTTGGACGTTAAAAACGCGTTTAACTCAGTTAGGTGGGACAAGGCGCTGGAAGCTTTCGAGCGGGACTTTCGTATCCCCGCGTATCTTTTACGCATTCTTGGGGATTATCTGAGGGACCACTCGATAACTTACGACACTGAGGATGGACCAATAAAGAGGGAAATAACATCTGGGGCAGCTCAGGGCTCCATGCTGGGTCCCGATATATGGAATGTATTCTATGACGGGATCCTGCGCATGGAAATGCCCGAGGGCACCTTCCTGGTTGGGTACGCCGACGACATAGCGGTGGTTATCGTAGCCAGAGACGTTGACCTCGCTAGGCTGCTACTCAACCGGGTAATGCGTCGCGTTTTCTCCTGGCTGGAGGATCATGGGCTTGAATTAGCCACAAAGAAGACGGAGGTCGTGCTACTCACGAAGAGGCACATCAATACCATGTGCCCCTTTCAAGTAGGAGACGCGACGGTCCAGGCAAAAAGTGCGGTGAGGTACCTGGGGGTGACGCTTGATAACAAGCTCACCTTCAGGGAACACCTCACCATAGTGACGGAAAAGGCGGCAGCAGTAACATCCTCGCTGAGTAGGCTCATGGCCAATACCGCCGGCCCCCGGGCTTGTAAAAGGCGCCTACTCATGCGTGCCGCCGAAGCCGTCATGCTGTACGGAGCGGAAGTCTGGGCCGATGCGCTGCGGAAAGACGTGCACAGGAAGCGTCTCGCCGCGGTGCAACGGAGAGCAGCACTCCGGATCGCGTGCTCTTACCGCACGGTCTCCGAGCCCGCGATATTAGTGGTCGCTGGGGTAATACCCATCGACCTTCTTGCACTGGAGAGACGCTTCGTCCATCAGCAGAAGCCTGCTCTTGGGGTAGTGGAGGTTCACCGAACGGCCAGGGCCAATACCATCCAGGCTTGGCAGCATCGGTGGGAATCCTCCACTAAAGGAAGATGGATGGCCAGGCTGATCCCACAAGTGGACACCTGGCTGTTCCGAAAAGAGGGTGAGGTAAATTACTACCTCACCCAATTCTTGACGGGGCACGGCCTGTTCCGCGCATACCTACATAAGATGGGTAAAGTCGCGGAGCCAGGCTGCGCCTATTGTGAGGGCCTCCCGGACGACGTGTTCCACACCTTCTTCGTATGCGGAAGGTGGACCGTCGAAAGGGGGGCACTAGAGAGGGACCTTGGCTGCATATCACCTGACAATATAGTCAGGCTGATGCACCAAGGTCCTCAACAATGGGCGAAAGTCGCCTCCTACGTGGAGGCGATCTTGCGCCAAAAAACGGAAGAGGAGAACAGCAGATCAGCCGTCCGCAGGGCGCCGTAGCTGTTCACGGGAAAAAAAAGACCCCTGCGGGTCTCAACGGCCGATCTGAAGTGAGAAGGTGCCGCTCAGGCGAAGCAAGCCCTCCCCTGAAGTAATGTGTAAAACGGTGCCGGGGGAGGGTCTGTACAGTAGTGCAGAGCAGAAAGGGTTAGTGTTTTTAGTGGGTAGGAATCCCACACGCCGTGGGAGTGCGGAGCCTCTTGCGGTGTCTCCTGGGCTAGCATGGATATGCGGTCCGGTGGAGCATTTGGTCCACCGGACTGATGCAAGATTTCACTGTTTCCCTCGTAAAAAAAAAAAAAAAAAAAAAAATTATTATTCTACAATACTTTTATCTTAGTCTTTTACGCTAAAACGAATGGATAATGAGTGCTAAAAACTATTAAATAACAATTTACCAACTTTAAATATTTTGAATTGCTAAATTAATTAACTTTGTTGTTTTTCTTATAAATCTCTTTTTATAAAATATTTTATTTTACTTTTTAATTATTTAAAGTAAAGTAACACTGCTATAAGAAGCTCAAAAAACGGAACTTTTGTTCAGTTAATTCCGGGGGTTGGAGATGGATAATTCTGAAGATGCACATCAAATAAATGTAAATAAATCATTAAATAAATTATAAAATTACTTTTTACAATCGAGTGGCTTCTACAGTAATATTTAGGGTAAAAATATCTTACTCATTAGATCGTTAGAAGAAATCTACTTAAAGTAATATTTTTAATAATCTAATAGCATTGAAACTTCATGTAAATGTGTGAAATTGAGTTTTTCCCTTTTGATGAAAATTATGAAAATGATAGTTGAGGTTAGAGGCTGTTAGAGCCATTTTAAGTTTAATGTTTGTAGTAATTGACTGGTTAAGTTTTAGTAAAGTATCGCACATGAATTTGATGTATTTTTTCCGTAGAATTCAATCGTGCTATTGGATTTATCTAAAGTGGTATATATTATGCTCAAAATGTCAAAAAACCGTTAAAAAACCGCTGCCAATTCATTGGCCCGTGGCTTCCTCAAACTTAATTTGCTTATTCCTTTAATGAATTTTTAATAACAAAATTTATAATTTTTGCAACAATTTATGACATAATTATAATTAAATTAATTTATGAAGATTAAAAATTATTAATTTTTAAATTATGTATAAAATATGAATAAAATAATAGGTATGATTTTTTTTTTAATTATGTGTGAAAAATCAATAAAATAATTGATTGTAATATTATCGTCAAAACCTTTTAAAATTCCTAAATAACCTTTACATAGGGTACTTGTCTCTAGTAGTATGCCTGTGCAATAAATTGCTATTACAAAACAAAAGCAGGTATACAACACGCGCGCATCGGTGCATAGCGCATAGCGCATGTCATTTCCATTTTCTAGTATACATAAATGCGTTCCCGAATAATTACGATTTTAAAGAGGGCTAAATAGTTTTAACCTCAAATATCTCTGAAATTCATAAACGAATTCTTTAACCCTCAGAACTTTTCTAATAAATAATATACAAACTCTATATACTCGTACGATCTTGATGAAAATTCGCACACATATTATCTATATCACATACAAAATTGTCTATAAATTTGGAGCTGATATATGGAGCCGTTCTCGAGAAATTACGATTTGAAAAAAAGGTTAAAAAAATTTTAACCTAAAATATTTCTGAAATTTCTGAACTAATCATTTTTCCCAAAGAACTCGACCGAGAGCTATCCAAAATCTACCTCTACAAGGAATTCAAAGCAATTAAGCCAATTTTACTCCCGTAATCGTTGGACATACAAAACTCATTTTTTTCACATTTCAATTTTTGTCTCAAAAACTAGTCGACAAAACGAATTCAAATTTTTACAGATTATAGCTATTTACATTCTACATTATCATGATTTTTTTTTCAAGAAAATTGGCTGTTTAGTTTAGGAGTTATAAGCTTTTTAAAAAGAAACACGTTTTTGTTAATAACAAAAGAACCGTGATAGCCAGAGAAATTTTTTTTTTAGAAAATGTAGGTATTTTAATGCTCTCTCGAATGCTATCCATTCGATTCAAATATCTCGATCTTATCATAAAAAAAAAGCAAAAATCAATTTTGAGAAAATCGAAAATTCGAAATAAAACAAAAACGCATCGGCGAATCAAAAAACGAATTTTTGACCCGCCATCACACAAAAAAATAAGACCTGTCCGGTCAAAATCGATCGAGTAGAAGCTGAGATCCAGGCGTACACACACACACACACACAGAAATTTTTCAAAAATCATATATTTTGATTCTTAACACCTCGAAAAACAATTATAACATTTTTTTACAATAACTCAAAAAATTACTATCACAAAGCTTACTCTAGGAGGAAGCAAAACAAATTTTTATATTTTTCCAATAGACGCAGGAAAGTATTGGAATCGAATCTACTTTTATCGTATACTATGTAAAAAAACACACAATCTAAAAAAAAAAAAATTGGCCCTGAAGTCCCTTTCTGAAGAAAACTACGACGATTTAAAATATTTAATAATTTTTTTAAGGTATATACTGTGAGAAAACTTCCATATATATAGGTATACAATGTGTATATTTAGAAACGCAAAATGTAAACACAATATGGAAGTTTTCTAACAGTGTATGTAATAAAGCGAATAATTTGAAAAAATTTACAGTTAATTACTATATAATTTTCAATCCATCTGAATTTTTGTAGAATTTTTTCACAACAATTACCAAAAAAAAATAATATCCAAAAATGATGTTTTTTAGCTATATATATACCAAATTGGGTCCACGAAGGTTAATATATGGTGGAAACTCATTTTATAGCACAGTGTGACCTAAGCCCGCAATTAAGTCACGCCTATCCGTGCGATAAGTAGCCCATTATTGCACCGTGTATATCGCACTTGCTACGCTCGTGCGCTAACCTCACGGTGCAAAAAAGGACTGCTTAGCGCACGGATAGGCGTGTCAGCGGGCTTAGGTTAGGCTATACTATAAAATATTATACGATACTAGAGTCTTAAGTAGCCCATTACACGGCGTGAAGTTAGGGCCCGAGCGCAGCTCGTAATGTACTATTAATTACCATAAAAACAATCTGTAAAGTCGACGTAAGAATCGACGATCAAGGGTATTTCACCATTCTTATCGAGGGGTACCCTTTACGTATATATTTGTTTATAAGCATTTTTTGCTTTGTCACCTTCAAAATTTGGGGAACAAAATTACTGGTGCTGTTTTTACGTTTCAAGACAAAAAATTTAATTAGTATTTGATTGATTTATTGTCGAATAAGAGCGGTTTTATTGCCACCCGTTAACGTGAAAAAAAGACGCGGCGTTCTTTCGATATTCTTTTGATATATATCTATAGCCGAGCCGGACTCGTTTCTTTTTCGCGTTAACGCGCGTCAATAAAACCGCTCTTATTCGAGAATAAATAAATCAAATACTATCTATTAGGGCTTAAATTTTTTGTCTTGAAACGTAGAAACAGCAACAGTAATTTTTTCCCCAAATTTTGAAGGTGACGATGCGAAAAATGCGTATAAATGAATACATACATACATTTTGAGTCAAATTTTCGACTTTGAATAGTTGTAACTTTTTTATAAACAATTAGAAAAGGATTTTGCACATCTCATTTTGAAGCCACAATCATTACCTTTAATTTGAGCTATATTAAACCTTTCTTGGACGCATAGAAGCCGAGATATGCGCGGACACAGTAGGAAAAACGTAACCACGATTCACCATTTGCATACTTGAAATTTTTAACATTTAAAAAAAAAATCATTACTCAGCTCCAAAAGCACCTAGAGACCTCATCCATGGTTTAAATTGAAGGTCTTTCATAGCACTAAAAGAGCTTTAGATTGTATAGGTTTTGTGAATTGTTGGGAATCGACCAGATCTCCTGCAATGAAAAGTTTACCTCTTTAACGAAATTTCATGTAATTTTCAAACGACGATTTTTCGGCTCACAGGCATCCTAAAAGGATTCATAAATAGGTCAAATTAAAGGTAATTTCACTAACTTATGATTGCTGTGGTGCAAAAGAGGCTTTTCCGGGATTTAGATATGATAAACTGCGAAAAACGCTATATTTTTTAATTTTTTGCATATTGTGACCTATACTAAGTGGACAAAAAGTTATTTCTACATATCAAAGTAAGTAAAATTATTGTCGATCATATTTCCAAGTTTTATCCACGTTTTAGCGCACGATAAAATAGCCACCTCTACATATTGTTTGGTTTATTAACCGATTTTGGAAAATTGTCCAAATTTCAAAAATTCATGTGCTCGGCGGCACGACATTTTTAGATCTACAGTGTGCTGCCGAACGTTTTTCTTACTTTTTTGGCATATATTTTTGAAATTCAATGGGTACTTTTAAAATTTTCCAATTCTGGAAATAAGGGACATCCTAGTATTTATACTATAAAATCTTCAAAATCCAAGTTTTAAAAAGCCAAGGCTGCGATAACTCATTCGTTAAGTAAAAGATTGAAAATCTTGTAAATCTACTTTTAATCTTTATTTTTAACAGCCAAACAAATACGTCCTATAAATATTTACACGTACTCTACAGATAGGCACACCATAGGCCCATTATTAATTAGTAATTATGTAGGAACATACCGACGGCTGAGCGGAACAAGGTCGTATCTCACCGCGCGGACGAAGAACGTCGTATCTCACCGTGTGGATAAAGATTGTCGTATCTCGGCGCTCTTACGGCCAGTACACGGCCAGTATATGGCGAGATACGATGTTCTTCATCCGCGCGGTGAGATACGACGTTCTTCGTCCGCGCGGTGAGATACGACGTTCTTTGTCCGCACGGTGAGATACGACGTTCTTCGTCCGCGCGCTGAAATACGACGTTCTTCGTTCGCGCGCGAGATATACAGTGGAACCTTCAATAGTTGATAAGTAATATTAATAGGTAAAAAGTTCTGATTAATTTTTAACATAACAAATTGAAAATATTAGACCACATTTTTGTGTAAAAAATATCCATGGATACTCGTTTCGCTCGGGCCGCAAGTCACTGAGGGAGGCACTAATCGCGAAAAAAGTAGACACATGAGCATAAGCGTCGCAGTATCTAGGATTAAGGTTATGTGACATTTTCAACCCTGAAATCAGGGATTAAGCACAAATAACTTTCCGTCGGGCATGCGAAAAAATTGTATATTGCCCTCGAGAGCAATGAAGGCTATGAACGTACGCGAGTTGCTGCCTTTGCTTCGGTCGGGCATAAAATCCCTTTTCAGTGTAGGAGCGCGTAACCAGCTTTTTTCGAACAAAGCGCCCTCAATGGGTAATGGCTGTGATGTCGACAAAGGAGCGCAGACTATGCTCCTTCGCCAAAATCACTATGATGTCGGTGGAGGAGTATACATTTTGGTTGATTTCACTCGACGTCGTCTCAGCATGTATGAAGAGAGAGGGGGAAGAACAGTCTCCTTCGACAACATTGAGTGAAAATAATGTGTAAATAGCTAGAGTATACGCTATACTGTTTTCAAATCAGTCTCTGTCCTTCTCTTCCCCTCTCTCCAGGCGCATGCGCCACGCACTCATACACCGACAGTACCGGCATAAATCTCTCCATCTCTCATTCTCTTCGCACGCAAGCGCCCCCTCACCACTCTAACATCAACAAAAGCCTATGTTGAAAGGTTTAGTTGAAAACTAAATATTACAAAATTTTGTAATTTATAAATAAACATGTATTCTTTAAATATTTATGCATTATTCTACAAAAGATCTCTCCCAATTATATCCACACATTTAAAAGAATCGGCGCGATAAAAATCTGGTTCCGCGCTCCAACACTGAAAAATTATGTACGCACCATGGGCGAATCTCACTCGAAGTCGTCTCATCATGTATGATGGGAGAGGGGAAAGAACAGTCTCGGCCGCTACGCGGCCTCGACCGTCCTTCCCCCTCTCCCTAATTCATACATCCTTCGACGACATCGAGTGAGGTTCGCCCATGGTGCGTAAATAACTATTACTCCGTAGGTGCATAATCTACTATAATGTTATAGTATGTATATGAGAGTTTTAATCAATTAACCACTTGCTACCTTCAATTGATAGTGAGATAGGGTGACTTCACCAATATCCGATCAATCCCCAGTTAACGAACATTTTCTATAAATATATGAAAATATCAAGCTTTTTATTTATTGTTTACCTAACATGACGATAATTTTCGAATCGTTGAAAATTTTTATTTCATTTTATATAAAGATTCTACATGAAAGAAATTATCTTGTTAAGAATAAAATCATAAAATCGCCGCTATTGAATGTTTATTCACTGAGGAAGTATTCATTCACTGGCGAAACGTATTTAGATACTAAGATCGCGTGTTCATTTACTGATTTTTAGGAGATATTTACATACTTTTTGAAAAAGATTTTATAGTTCTAATCTTTAATTAAATTGTTTACACTGACGTAAAGTTAAAACATTTTAAAATATTAATCAAAAAAGATTTTTTATTTAATCCATTTTTAATTCTCTTGACTAAATAACAAAAATTGAAATTTCCTTATTCGTTCATTCACTGGTGAAGTCACCTTACATGCTATGCATGTAGATATTACATATTACATATGTAATATCTACGCGAATAATTTAAGATTTATGTACTAAACAGGGAAACAGGGAATAATATTCATTATTCCCGCTAAACAGGAAATAATATTTATTATTCTCGCTAAAGTGGGAATAAAGTATTAGAAGCAATAAAATGCTACTTTTGTTCCGCTTTCCAGGTCAATAATGTGGCCACTATAGTGGAGTCGCGAATAAAATTACATATTTTGTGTTAGTTACAAAATAATCAAAAAAATAGAATTTCCAATATATTTTAAAGATGAATCTGAACTTTTTTTAATAAATATAAATGAATGTTAAATTATTGTCATTCTATTCTATTCATACATCGTATAAATACTAATAGTAGAGATTAATATTTATAAATTATTGTCTTCTGAACACATTTTCTTAAAGATGCTGCACATGTTAGTTGATAGACTAATTAAGTGTTACTGATAGCTAAAACACACTCAAAAAAAATTTTTTAATTGGTATAATAATAATCACTAATATTTAGTTCGCGTTGAAAAAAAAATTTTTAAATTTACTAATATTTTTCTCATTATAATCACTGTGACCTATGAATCATAAGTTATAGACTCCTTTGATTGTGTGACATCCACATAGAACAATATTTTAATATAAGTATGTAATAAGAGTTTAGGATGACACCACCCGTGTTTAACGGGAAATTATAATTTAGTTAGTTTACACGTGTGCTTAACTTTTCCCTTCCCCAAGGAAGGTAGGAAAAATGGAAATGAATTTGATTTTAGGAAATAAATAAAAGGTACGTTCTTTTATTTAGTATAGTATAAGTATATAGGTATTATAATTTTTATTGGTTTCTTACTTTATGTAGATATATAACTTCTCCCTGATATCGACTTTCCTTCCCTCTTATCCCTCTCAGGAATGTGCTCTAATATTTTTATCTCAACTACTCATCTGCTCTTTTTGACTCTGTTGAAATACATTTGTGTGCGAAAAATAATACACTATGCACCAAGGATGCAAAATGTATCATTCTCGACGAGTGCGAGCTTTGGGGCCGAATTTTTCGCGTCCCATATAGAAGTCGCGAAATACTAAACAAAATGTATTACACTGCTTTACATTTAGTATTTTGCGACCTCTATACGGGATGCAAAAATTCATTTTGCGGCGTGAGGACAAAAAAATCATTTACACAAATAGTATATTACGATACGTGGGCCGGAAATTGGATTTCCGGGCCGTGCGTGGTATGACGCCCGAGGCGAAGCCGAGGGCGTCATAACGCACGGTCAGGGCATCCAATTTCCGGTCCAAGTATTGTATACTATTTTTCTTACTCCCCGGCCGAAAGTACGTTCTGTAATTGTTAAATAATTGATAAAATTGCGTTGTCGTCTGCTAGCTGTGTTTGAGTGTTAGTTTTTCTTTCGGCCCGCTCGATAGTAGTGCCTCTGTCGGCCGCTTTGGGTAGCTCGGTCGATATTACCGACTGTTTTTTCTTTCGGCCCGGCGTAGAGAGCTGGTTTTTTGGGCGTCTGCTACTTTCGCTATTGTACAGATGGTCTGATGCCCGCCCGACATTTGCAAGACCGAGGCGAAGCTGAGGTTTTGCTGGTCGGGGCGGGCATCAGAAACACATTCATTAAAAAAAGACAACACCACTTTTTATTCCAACTAACTCTTTTTTCTCGTCACACGTGCACTTTCCTCTGTCTATTTCGTACGTGTCTAACCTTCACACCGCACAAACATATTTTCCTCGGACGCTCCCATCCATACGTTTACTTAATTGTTTCTACACGACTCGAAAGTACGTGTAGAAAACAAGAGGAAAAAACAATAACCACGATCAAACAAAACCACTTTTTATTTCAACTAACTTTTTTCTCGTCACCCGTGCACTTTCCTCTGTTTATTTCGTATGTGTCTAACCTTCACACCGCACAAACATCTTTCCTCGGACATGCGCGCGGGCGCTGTAACGCCGCGGGTCAGGACATTTCGGCAGCCAATCAGAGCGCGCGGTTGGTCTAAAATAGGATGCGAAAGTTTCTCTTTCGGCCCGGAGATGCGGGCCGAAAGTACGTACTTTCGGGTGGGCGAGTAAGAAAAAATTATTTGCAAACAATAAATTGCTAGAACAATTCATGTACTTAAAATTCGAATGACTAGTGTGTTCTACTGGACGTATAGCCGAAATATTGAGATTTTGAGAAAGCATTACATGCAACACAATTTTGTATAGAATCATATCATACGCACTTTTCAATTAGCATTATATCACAATCGCTGTTCAAATAGCATTATATGCAATTCTTTTCTGAGATAGAATCATATTGTATCCACTTTTTAAATAGCATCATATGAAATTATGTTTTGAAACGGAATTATATGAATAGAAGCCGTCGAACTGAGCACTGGAGCAAGCGCGTTGCAGGTATTTAAAGGCTTTGTTTCTATTCAGTAATAGATAATTATCTATTATCTGCTGATGTTCCAGAAACTTCCAAACGCGTACAGTTTCGGTGATTTTTCCGTAAATCGAAGTTCGGGTTAATCAATCAATTTGTATGCACCCGCGCTGGCTCCGTGACCGGGCGACGATCCATTGTTACATATGGGAAAAACGCTTGGTTTATGTGTTTCCCACATTCGTTTCAGAGTGTTTTCCCTTTACACTGTATGCTCGTTTCATTACGAACTGAATTTCTCGATTACATTTTAATACAGTTTGATTTCTTATAGATTTTTAAAAGAAGAAATTGACCGAAAAAGTGAGTTCATCACAATTGGGTAAGCTACGGCTGAACATTATTCTCGTTACATGATGATTTCTCAGCTGTTGGCTCATTCCAAGACTGAACATCCACTTCTCCGAAAAATATAAACGCAAGGTTACCCACAAAGTACAATACAGTTGATATCCAAAAAAAGTTATACCATTGATTAACATTTTTCTGAAATCAAATATTTTTACATGAAAAGGATCATTTCTTTTTTATTTTTTAAGAACTATTATATGGATGATTCATCAATCTCAATCGCGTTATATTTTAAACTTCGCCTTACTCTTTGAAATTCAATAAAAGGAAACTCACTTGATCAGTAACCATGTAACCGCACGCGACCGGCGCCAGGGCTCCGAAGATCTTGGCGAGGGAGAGATTGATACCGGTCAATTGCGCTGCGAAATTTGGCGTGAGATCGAGCTCGTTGATATTCTGCGCGGGAACGACACCAGCGTTGAGTGTCACCGCGAATACCAGGATCACTACAAGAGTAGTCCGGTCGTCAATCTTCAGGATACAGAGCGTAAGCAGCGTCAAAGCCGGGCCCCACATACCTATTGTGTTGATCGACTTGCGGACCACGGCTTTGCGCACGCTCTTCCGGATAGCGAAATCGGATATCCAACCCAGGGGGAAGGTCACAAGCCAGTTGGTAAGATAGGGCAAGGCTGCAATTATACCGCTCTGTGATTAATGATAAAGTAATAGTTGAATTATTTAAAGTTGGCCATTATGCAATATTTAGCGGTCGTCTACGTCGTTTAAAAATTTTACTGCGTTTGCATACTCATATTTTCCAAGCAATTTATGAGTTTTTACGTAGTTAACGAAACAAATGATGGAGTATAAGTGTAAAAAATAAAGCAGGAGTTAAAATAATAGAAAGAAGAATCGCCAACCTGCTCAATATCGAAACCCAGTACTGACTTCATGTACATCGGTAGTTCAATCATAAGCATGTAAAAACTCCAGACGTGGCAGGCAGTAGTGAAAAACAGAGTCCATACCGGTACCGACGTCAGAATCGCTTTCCACGGGAATTCTATATTCTGTAGAATGTCATGTACTTAACAACGACTCTGATGCATCTTAGCCTGCGTTAAACATCAACGTTACCTGTTTATTCTCACTTTCGCCAGCCTCTCTGTTACTATTTTCGATCATTTCCCTTTCTTCGGCGGTGATTTTACCGTGCATGGCTGGTGAATCGGCACCAAAGCAATAAAACAGAATGGACCACGCGGTCCCGACTACACCGTACATGTAAAAAATGCTAGGCCAGCCAAATCTCGAAGCAGCTAATACGTCCGCGATGACCGTTGTCAGCACTGTGGATATCTGTGACGAGTTCATCACAAAAGACGCTATAATTGAAGGAAAATGTTTATTGTCCACATGTAATTTATTTTAACAATTGTAACAATAACAGTGCTCCTGACTGAATCAATTTTCGGCTGGTATCCGACTTTCAATCATTTGATTAATAGTCACAGAAATGTATGTGTTTAGGTCCACCTGACCAAAAATCGTTGCCTTGACATAAAAACAACAAAAGCATACCACATTCAATACACTCAAACAGAACTGACCTAATTGCGATCTCTCGCAGATGGGTGGCCATTCGATAATAAGCAGGGCAATGCAAGACGAAGTGCTGCCCTGGCCCAGACCCACCGCCAGCAGATTGCACAACACGGCGATCCAGCCGAAATTGGCGGCCAGCAGAGGTATCAACGCAATCAGGATACAGCAGCCGCATACGCTGCAGAGGAGATAGCGATGAGCACCTGGCAAACTCACCAAAAAACCCATCGGCCCATTCGACACGACGCTGCCCCATAGTACCGCACTCTGGATGTTGGGTTGGATGTTGGTGTCCCAGTCGAATTCCTGTGGTGATCAGAGACGAGATTATGATTGTTCAGTGAATAGAGGTGGTCCAGTAGTCAAGTGTTGCCGACCGAGATAATTACAAAATGCAAAACCAAGACAGCATTGCCCTCTATAATAATTAAAAGCTGTACCAGATTGCCAAGTTACAAATCAATATTTCAAAGTCTAAGATGGAAATAACTTTTATGTTTACGGTGGGTTTTACCTTTCCGGTTTTTCCGAGTGAATTTTAAGATTTATTAATATGATTTTTTCGCATACTGCAATATAAGTAAAGTTATGACTTGAATGAAGGGAACTTCAAGTAACAAATAAAAAGTTTTGTAACAAAATTCAAACTACAGCCGCCTAAAGAAAAATTCAATAAAATACTGGAATACTTTTTACTTATTAACCGAATTTAATTTGTAAAGTCTCATTTTATTCCTTGTTCAATTTCAGAGGGAGGTGCCAATATAAAAAATAAAAAATTATCAAAACCTCCAAAGCTACGTCCAATTGTTTATAAGGATGTGCCTGTTTTTTACAAACAAAAGGACGTAACTTTTAAGGTCTTGATAATTTTTTATTTTGTATTTTTTATAATGGTACCTCCCTCTGAAATTGAACAAGGAATAAAATGAGACCTTATAAATTAAAATCGGATAATAATTTAAAAAGATTCCAGTGTTTTATTGAATTTTTGTTTAGGTGGCTATATTTACTTTAAGAGAAGTTGAATTTTGTTACAAAAAATGTTATTCGTCACTTGAAGTTCCCGTCGTTCAAGTTATACCTTTACTTATATTACAGTATGCGAAAAAATCATATTAATAAATATTAAAATTGACTCGGAAAACCCGGGAAAAGCCATCTCAAGGAAAATATAAACTGTTACGATCTTACCGTGTTTAATTTCCAGAAGCTAGTATCCTTTCGGTATTTTTTAAAATGGAAATGATAAGTAGTTTTATTTAAATGAACATGAATGACTTGTACAACTACCACGTTCACTAATTATTACTCGCACAATAATTTTTTCACGATTCCCATCACAACCATAAATACAGTAAATTATTACCTTTATTTAACTATATGAATAATGAATAATGCTAATCCCTTGCAGACATTAATATTAACATGATAAGTATAATTAATCCAGCGCTGCAAGAAAAATGCCTTTGAACAATACAAGCGGAATGAATAATTTAATAATTCACTCACACTATATATCTGTTGCGGAATTTAATTTAGAGTATTTGTATATAATTGACGTTTAAATGCATGGAATAATTAATTCAGCGGATCAAACAACATTGAAACGCGTAATTAATTATGTACATACCGGAAAATCAGGGTTACTGGATTTGGCGTCTATCAATGCAACCATGGCCACTGACATCATGGAGCGCATCGAAAAACACAACAAATTACCCCAGAATAGCAATAACGCCTGGACATGTCGGACACCGATGAGTTCTAAGAAACGAAAATGTTTCATTGGCACAACGAAAATTCAATTTCATCTTCACACAAAGTATAAAAAAAATTTGAATGTACTTATACTGAAATGCTTTTTTTATTACTTATGTACCGGTGACATGGATGCTTCATCGCTAATCGTATGTACTACAATAAAAAGTTATCGCTTCCCTCGATACGGTTATCGACTGGTGCATAACTGATTTACAACTGATGAAACAATGCCGAAAGTTCTGCGAAATCTGAGTAATTCCAATAACGAAAATCGAACTCAAGACATTTTCCCACCACCACCTCCTTCAACCATCAACGTTCAAAAACTAACCCACGATCTCGTGATTTTCGCATACGCACCCGCGCGCATCAATCTACGCGTCATCAATCCCAATGCGCGCGTGCGCGCATTTGTTCCGAGTCAAAACGCGCGGGTCGCGTGACTTGGAGCGCCGAATTATTTTCGCTCTGTGGGAACGACACTATATGCCCCCTCCGGCTCAAGCAGCACAAAAGCATAGCCGGCCGCTCCGCTATAGTTCGTTACCCGATTGCGCACATTGTGCGTATATGTGCAAATCCGCGGACTACAGACAACAACTGGGGTACAAAAACGGAAAAAATTTTTTTTTGAGGGCACACCTACCACATACGGTTTTTTCGGTTCTTTGGGGCTCCCCCAACACGAAAATACTCGTGAACACTCATTATCCGTTGCCAAACTTTTTTGCGGACGAAATCAATTTTTCTTATGGAAATTTAAAATGGGAAAAATGGACGAAAAGTAGTCATTGATGATTAATCAATAGCAAACTATTGAAGAGGCCAAACCAAATTCCACAAAAAAGCGATTAAAGTTGAAGAATAGATAATTTGAGATAAGAATCGTTAAAATCGGTCGATTCTGTGTAAAGCTACATGAAGTTGAAAAGCTCGTTAAGTAAAGTAGTTCCGTTTTTTGCATTGCCAGCTGCAGTCCCCGTTTTTGTATCCAGTCGTGTACCCATGTCATCGCCTGGTTCAGTCTTGTCTGAGCAAGTCGTGTGTCTCTGGCCACAATGACGATGGCCAGGTCGTCCGCGTATGCGAAAAGGTAGACCTCCGGCGGCATCGGAAGGTCCAATACCTCGTCGTATATCCCATTTCAAATGTCAGGGCCCAGGATCGAGCCCTGCGTCGAGAGAGTGTACTATTGATCTTTATTTCTCTGAAAATTATAAAATTATATAAACACGAACTAAATCTATATATTATACATTAATCATCTACAAAACTTTTCAAAAATATAGTAAATACTTGTTACATATACTCTATTTCATATCTATACATGGTTAGTGACTATATATAACTGCATACAACGGGGGGTAGAGCTCCAAATACTGAAGCAATAGTATCATTAGTAGATCTAATTGTGCCGAGAAACTCGGTATTATATCCATTTCGTTGATGTTTTGGCTGCAAGTAGTCCCTGTATTTAATCCTACTGCCAAGACCAAGGTAATAATCAATATAGTTTGATTCGTTGCTCTCAGAAAACATAACAGAAAAACTATAGTTTTAATGTGATTTATTTATTTAAAATGATATAGATAGTCAATGTATTATAAATAAAGTCTATTTAACATAACCGTGCATGGCTGGTGAATCGGCACCAAAGCAATAAAACAGAATGGACCACGCGGTCCCGATTATGCCGTACATGTAAAAAATGCTAGGCCAGCCAAATCTCGAAGCAGCTAATACGCCCGCGATGACCGTCGTCAGCACTGTGCCAATCTGTGGCGCGTTCATCACAAAGGACGCTATAATTGGAAAACATTTATTGTTCATGTGTATTTTTTTTTAACAATTGTGACAACAACAGTGCTCTGACTGGACTAATTTTTAGTTGGTAGCTGACTTCCATCATCTGGATAATAATGACAATAATCACCCCCAGAAAATTGACCTGACCACAAAATCGGCACCTTGATACACAAACAAAAGAAAACCGCGTTCAATACACTCAACCCAAACTAACCGAACTTCGATCTCTCGCAGATCGGCGACCATTTGATAATGAGCACTGAAATGCAAGACGAAAGGCTGCCCTGGCCCAGACCCACCGCCAGCAAACTGCAGAACACAGCGATCCAGCTGAAATTGACAGCCAGCAGAGGTATCAATGCAATCAGGATACAGCAGCCGAATACGGTGCAGAGGAGATTGCGATGAGCACCTGGCGAGCTCACTAAGAAACCCATCGGCCCAGTTGATACCAAGCAGCCCCATAGTACCGCACTCTGAATGTAAGATTGGATCTTGGTGTCCCAGTCGAATTCCTGCAGTGATTAGAGACGAGGTTATGATTTTTCAGTGAACTAAGTGGTGTTCCAGTAGTCCACAGTTATCAACCGAGATAATTACAGTTTTTTAATAATTTTAAAAAATCTAATTTGTTATATGCAAAACCAAGATAGCATTGTCCTCCATAATACGTAAAAACTGTACCAGCCTGCGAAGTTCAATATTACAACCAATATTACAAAGTTTAAGAAGGAAATCATTCTTATGTTTAAGGAACCCTGGTAGAAAATTAAGAATATTTTATAGCTATAACGTGTTAATTAAATCGAAGGATTTTAAGCCAAAATCATCACAAAAAAAAATATATAATGCATCTCAAAATTTCACTGTTATACTTACTTAAAATACCGATCATATGAAGTGTAAATACCATAATTTATTTCTGATTTCGGATTGAACAATTACTACAATGGATCATACAACATATTGAAACGTGTAATTAATTATGTATATACCGGAAAATCAGGGTTACTGGATTTGGCGTCTATCAATGCAACCATGGTCACTGACATCATGGAGCGCATCGAAAAACACAACAAATTACCCCAGAATATCAATAACGCCTGCACATGTCGGACACCGATGAGTTCTAAGAAACGAAAATGTTTCATTGGCCAACGAAAATTCAATTTTATCTTACAAACAAAGTATAAAAAAAATTCAATATACTTATACTGAAATGCATTCTTTATTACTTATATACCGGTGATATGGTTATCTTAGAGCTCATAATAACTGATTTATAGCTGATGGCTGATAAAACAATGCGCGAACCACGCCGGTAGAACTGCGAAAATCTGAGTAATTCCAATATAAAAAATCGAACTCCAGACATTTCCCCACCACCACTACCTGCAAACATCAACGCTCAAAACTAACCCACGACGTCGCGATTTTCGGACACATACACCCTGGCGCATCAATTCCAATGCGCGCGTGCGCGCATTAGTTCCAAATCCAAACGCGCGGGTCGCGTGACTTTGAGCGCCAAATCATTTTCGCTCTGTGTGTGGGAACGACACTATACCCGCTCCGGCTTCAGCAGCACAAAAGCATAGCCGGCCGTTCCGCTAGTTCGTTACCCGATTGCGCGCATTGTGCGTATATATATCGTGCGTCTGATTTTCGTTATGCGTGTGTGTGTGTGTGGGTGCGTGCGTGCATACGTGCGTGTGTGTGTGCGTGTGTGTGTGTGTGTGTGTGTAGTACAATCGCGTGCGCGTAGCTATCGAGTGCGACGCTGACGAAGATGATGATGATGATGAGAGAGAGCTTTGGCGAATTTCGGACCATTGACGGGTGTGGGACACTTGATTTTCTGCGCGCGTGCGCGATTGGGGAAAAGCGATAGGTCGGAAGGTGCTGCGATGGGATTAGACATGTCATCGGTTGTTTATGATGCTAATAGAAGGGATAACGTTTGTATTACGCAGTTTTTTTTATTTTTTTTTTATTTTTTAGAAATTTCAAATAATTGGTAAAAATTCGGGTGGTTATAGGAGGAGAGCGATGAAAAAAAACGAAGTTTTGCGCCGCTTTGTAACAGACGAGTGACACGCAGACACGACTTTTGTTCCCTTCCCCTCGTTTAGGCCTCGCTACGCATGGCTACTTTTGTAGATTCCCACAGCGCGGCAGCCGGGTTGATTTAATTTGGAAAACCCTCGCGTGGGGTCTTCGCTCTCTGTCATGATAAGTCAGCGATGCGCACGCTAATTGCTCGATGGTCACGATCGGATGTAGCTGAATCGCTGGGTAAATTTAATAATAAAGATGAATGGGAGCAATAAAAATATGCGTCACATAGATGAATCGTGAGCTGCGTTTGAAAACTAGAAAAAGAATATCATAATTTGGTGACTTTAAAAAATGTTAAAAACCGATTATACTCGTATAGAAAAATTTTAAAAACCTAAGTTATCATGTACAA
The DNA here is from genome assembly GCA_036365515.1 of Torymus aiolomorphi. Taxonomy (NCBI): domain Eukaryota; kingdom Metazoa; phylum Arthropoda; class Insecta; order Hymenoptera; family Torymidae; genus Torymus; species Torymus aiolomorphi. The sequence goes on along the minus strand of CM070875.1, from coordinate 204,212,781 downwards.
CTTGTTTTATTATTATAATTTTATATTATTTATATTATTATACAATTATTTTATAATTTTAAAAAGCAATATTACTATATGGTTATACAGATTGTCAAACCGACCTTTTGAGTGTGTTATTTTATTATAGATTCTTAAAAATTATGTGTACCACCATCAAGGTAAAAAAACACGCTTTATTCATACTAAAACCTAAAAAAACACGTTTCTATACAATTCTTGTTCATATTGTATAGCGACAGTAATATAATTTTATTCCTTAATGTATTTTGTTTTAGTTTCTTGTCAACGATCCTTCAGCTAAACCTTTCGACGAAAGAAACCTAAACGAATTCAAACCGGACCTTTCGAACAGCGCAACCACCTTCTCGACCTGTACCCCACCATCGCTGACCCACATTCCGCGATACCTCCTTCCCACTGGCGAACCCGCAACCAGCCTCCTACCCCCTCTTCTTTTTTTCGCGGATGCCTCTCTCTCTCTCTCTCTCTCTCTCTCTCTCTCTCTCTCTCTCTCTCTGTCTCTCTCTCTCTCTCTCTCTCTCTCTCTCTCTCTCTCTCTCTCTCTCTCTCTCTCGGTTCGCGCAAGTTAGGAGCGATGCATCATAATCAGGTGGTCAACTTACTTAGCTGCTCCGCGGCTCGCTTCCCCAAAGTTAATTAGCTAATTAGTAATTTTAATCGGATGACGCATGCGCATCTCAGGGGATACAAGCAAACCCTCTTAGCGGACAATGGCAAAGCCGCTGCCGCTGGCGGTGGAGAGTCCGGCACAGTTTCCGTCCCGAGGAAAAGAGCGTAATTGGCGCGTAATTAATTTAGCGAAAAACTCGAGCTCGTTTTTCAGGAGGGAGAGCCCAGTTCTCGCGCTCTCTGTCTCTTGTGGGCTTCGGTCGACTGTTCCTTTTTTTTCCCTCGTCTTGGATTCGAGACATTTTGGTATGGGGGGTTTCAATATAATTGGTTCTCTTTCTTTGGGTGACGTACGTGGTTTGAGAGGTATACCGTATTTTGAGTAAAAATAATGTCTATTATTTTAATAATGTAAAAGAAGATCTGGAGAGATTAGAAAAGTCGAGAATTACAAATTAGATAGAAGTATGTACGCAGAGAGTTAAGATTGTTATGACTGTAATGGCCCTACTCAAAGTTAACATACGTCAAAACTATGATAAATAATTCTATTCAACAGCTAACCGACATTCAACTCAAACGATCTATGTAACAAAATAATTTTCATATTATAATGTACGCGATGAATGGCATTATTTACACTATAAATTCTTTATTTTTCAATTATTAAGTAGAATTCAAATGAAGAGTTATTATAGCTCGAATAGTATAAATTTCATGTCGTGCCACATGCTCTGTAATTATACGACCAGCGGGCGTTCTACCTCAAAATTCGACAAACTAATAAAAATAATTATCTTATACCCGATTTTTATTATAAGATTTTTTTATCTAATGATTCTTTTTATCTCATTTTTTCGATCTCGAAAAATCTCTAATCAACATGAGAAACCTCTGTTCCATAGTAGTCAAAATAAATATACTATAGATTATTATAAAACCGCAAGAAGACCTGTGACGTCCCGAACAGCGAACTTTAATTTATTTATTTAATTAATTTCCAAATTTCGAGAGCGCGTAGCTTCCACTTGCGCGAGTGGATATTCCTTTAGCGTGGCATGAGAAGGCAAGGAGGGTGGATGGGATCTGTCTAGACTCGAGAGTCGTATGACAGGAAATATTAGGTAAAATATAAATAAATATCTGAAAACTTACTTTCGGTAGAAGGAGGTTTTTATTTGGCCCTAAAAACGATGGTTTTACAAATGGTATCTCTCTCTCTCTCTCTCTCTCTCTCTCTCTCTCTCTCTCTCTCTCTCTCTCTCTCTCTCTCGCTCTCTCCCTCTCTCTCTTTTTCAATCTCTCCTTCTCTCGTTCGATTCTTTTGCTATGTTTATTATATATTCACTCTTTTATGATAACTTTGGTTGAGTATTATTTACTCTTTTACAATATCTATTATATACGATTTTGTGTTGTAGGGGAAGGTGGGGCGGTAGTGGCACCCTAACTTTAACTAAAGATTGCAATTAAATGTGGACAATTTTCAATAATTTAAAAAAAGAAATAAATAAATGAGTATATCTAGAAACTAAATTGATGATAAAAAAATTTTATTTTAAAAAATAATTTATTCTAATCAGCCAAAAATATAAACCTTGAAAAATGCTCTCCATGCCCCACTAGCGGGTGGAAAGTGGCACAACGTGGGGCATGAGTGGCACGGTCATCGTGACGTCGTAATGTATACCTATATATATTTTAAGAAGTATTTAAATGTATACCTGATGATCATATGAATGGTTTTTAAATAATATAATGCAAAATGGTTATCATTAAACTTGGAAACATGAAATTTTATTTTTTAAGAATAATATCTCTCTGTTTTTCTTTTGTAAACTCTAACCATTATCTACTATTATTACTTGTATGTACCTTGCCCCTTATATTAAACTTTTCCGCACTTATGTTTTTAATCTGTGTATATACGTTATTACACAAACTTTTGATTAATGCTAATTTCATTAATACTAAATGAAATAATATTAATTAAACCTAATTAAACAGGTCACGGAGTCAACCCATCTTTGGTTATTTTGAAGGTTAACAATCGACGAACAGCGCAGACGCCGCCACCGCCACCGCGCGCCGCTCTGTTGATGTGCGCCCAGCGCCACCCGTGCCCCGCATCCCGTGCCACCCATGCCTGGGGTGCCTTTTCCTATGGGCTTTGCCGGCTTTGCCTTTGCGCAGCAGCGCAGTTGCGTTTCTGCTTCTACTCACGTCTATCTTCGTTAAAAATCAAAATCAAACCAAATTGTAAACATGGCACTACTTTTTTAAAAATCGTCATTACGTTGAAATTAGTACATTTTGACGATTTAATGATTTTTAAATTGATTTTTAAAGCTTATAATCTATTCTAATTGCGAGAACTAAAAATTGATCAATTACTTTACATAATTATTTATCGCAGTTTTAACGTGAAAAACTAACTTTTGGCAGGGAGTTTACGGCCAATACAACCTTAACATTTCCATGCAGGGAGCTTACGGCCAATACAACCTTAACATTTCCATGCACAATCAGTTCCTGACAAACTAAACTTATAAAAACGATTTTTAACGCCTAAATACATCTGAAGTAGTCAATTTTCGCTTATCATTTAATAGGATTTGATTTGAACATTTTTGCGTAAAACAATTTCTGGTAAGTTAAACCTGAAAGAACGATTAAAAACGCTTAAATACAATTAAAATAGTAAATTTTTGGCCATTATAGAAAACAAATAATTTTTCATGAATGAGTTACAGTTTTTGTCAAAATATAGTATAATTAGTATTTGAGATGTAACAGTTTTTGTAATGTCGAAGATATAGAGTTCTCCTGAATAGTAGCCGTCGTGCCTCATATGTAAAAACAAAGTTTTTATACAGCGGGGGTTGGCGCGCGACAGTACGCGCAGGACAGCGCCTAGTTAAGAATAAGATTAGATTTAGTTTTAGTTAGCGAATTACGCGACTCAAATGGGCGCACAGTTACTCTGATGTTAGTGTATTAAACAGCACTTTTACTTTTGGAAAAACTATTGGTCGGTTAACGAATTTAAAATAAAATTTAAAAAAAATTACAAGCAATAAGTTCTAAGAGAAGAAGCGGAATCTCTGGGAATATTGGTCTATGGAAAACTGTAGTGTGGCGAGATATGAGCAATATATCATTAATAATATCTCCAATATACTGCCCATACACGTGTTACGCCGAGTTTTCGAGAGAAAATCCAACTTATATGTTTCTTAAAGAACCTTTGCTCGGTTTAGAGTCTGGAGTTTTAATTCCAATAGCTCAGGATCGAGCCTGATACTATACTAGTTTCTGAGACCGAGAAAAATGTTAGTTTGGAAAATTTTGAATTGACCGAACTGCTTGAAGATTTTGAGTGAACTGAACGGGGGTGCGCTCGGAGGTGTAAGTAATCGGCTTGAGAATTGGGGGCGCAGCCGCCTTCTATTTATCGCAAGACTCCAGGGATGATATTGGTCGCCCAGATTTTTGGGACCACCCTCGCTCAAGATCGAATGTTAATGAGCCACTTATATGCAGATTCTACATAATTTAAGTACTAAACAATGTAAGTACTAAACGATTTTGGATAGCTTTCGGCTGAGTTCATTGGGCAAAATGATTGGTTCATAAATTTCAGAGATATTTGAGGCTAAAATTTTGTCAACCTCTTTTTTAAATCGTAATTTCTCGAGAACGGCTCGATGTATCAGCTCCAAATTTATAGACAATTTTGTATGTGATATAGATAATATGTGTGGATTTTCATCAAGATCGTATATTATACGATTACTTTTTGAGATATTTGATAGTTAAAATTTTCATATTTTAATCATGTTGAAATTTTGTGGAGATGTACAGTTTATATATTTATCGTATAAGTCCTTTAGGTAAAAGAATTGTCTTATGATTGTTAGAAATATTTAAGGTTAAAATTTTTTTCGTTATTTTCAAAATCGTAATTTCTCAATGAGGACTTCATGCCTATCAGCTTGGAATTTATAGACTATTTTGTATGCGATATAAGCAGTACCTATGTAAAATTTCATCCAGATTATGAGGCGTTTCACGTCAGCTCTCCAGGTGCGGCGCGCGAGCGCGAAATCATGCTGTTTTCAGCTTGTGTTTGAAGGGCTAAAATGTATTTAAAAAAAATAATCCCCAAGTGATTTCGATGTATTTTTTCCTCAGCTTTCCGATGGTGCTATTAGTTTCTCAAAATTTTTCAATTCTAAGCTCAAAAAACATAAAACGTGTTATATCTCAAAAACTATATTTTTAATATTTTTTTTTACCTGCTAGATCGAAAGAGGAGGAAATTTTACATAGATATAGCCTTTTTCTACATAGGGGTTTTTTGATTTTTTCGAGATATTATTCAAGAAATACTTAGAATTGAAAAATTTTGAGAAACTAATAGCACCATCGGAAAGCTGAGGAAAAAATACATCGAAATCACTTGGGGATTATTTTTTTTAGATACATCTTAGCCCTTCAAACACAAGCTGAAAACAGCATGATTTCGCGCTCGCGCGCCGCGCCTGGATTGCTGACGGGAAACGCCTCTTATACGGTTACTTTTTGAGATATTCGATATTTAAAATTTTGGTATTTCTGAAAATGACTTTCTTTGTTGTCGCACAATAACTATATAGAATAAAATTGTTTTAATTTCTTTAAAATTTGGTGGAGATGTAGAGTTAGTATATTATTTATTATAAGAGTATAAGAGAAATACGTTTAACAATACTTTTAACAATACTTTTATTTATTACGTAATGTTTTATTAAACTAATATTATATAGAATTAAATTTATGTATGAACGAAGGAAGAATACCCGTTTATTCCATAGTGATGCGCACCGCCATTTGAACGCTATAGGTAAAATGGGCATTCAATATGCGATCAAAGTAAAACCGTAGGTTAAGTGTAATCTAGAGTTATGAAGGAGATTATTGTTTTTATCATTTGAATTTTTATCATCATTTTATTATTACTGAAAATTCTGTAACAGAAAATCACCGATGCTTGAACTATTTCAATACTTGTTGAATCTCTACGACATTCAAAAGTCTAAGGGGGAGGTGTTACGTCTGTGACGTATTCTTAAAATTAAATTTGATATTTATATTCTCATCAGCAATTTTCTGACACGCAAAATGATGTGATTGCGAATTTCTACGACACAGTCTTTCGACCACGCGACATCACGACGAAGCGAACCACCGAAATTACGAAAGTATACGCGCGTCGAAATTTTGTCTACACTCAGCACTTTTCAATTTGAAATCGAACGGCTTACGTTTAAATAATTATTTAATTTGTTTAAAAAGATGATCTCGACTTATTGTCAAAATCATCTTTAACCTAATTTAATAGCGTTATAAAATAAGCGGTAATCGTCCGCGTGGGCTGGTATCTCGCAGCCAGACCGCGAACTCTTTACCACTCCAGCCGACAAAAGGAGTAGTTAATTTGTAAGGACCAATAAGTACGAGCCCAGTTCAATAAAACAGACCAATTTATCTATATTTAAAATCGCACTATACTTAGAGGCGTATTTTGCGAGAATCATTTCTTGAGTAGTTTAACTTGATCAATTAAATAAACACATTTTATAAAATCTCGAGTTATTCAATTGAGAACCTATACCAAGAAAAGGTAAGGAATCATCATAACTAATCTATCTAATATATTAAGTATTATCATCAACTTCCATGGCTATACTAAACAAAGATAACAGGCCTGAGGGAGTGTGGTCAGCTGATATGCGGGAGGGTGGACAACTCAAGGGCCTGTCTCTTGGCTAAGGGCCTAAGAGCGGAAGTTCTACCCAAGTACTGCTTACGCAACCTGGCGACGGCTAAGATTTGGTACAAAAACAAGAAAGACGGCATGCGGGAAGTGGTTGTTGCATCAGCCTATCTCCCTAATTTTGTAAAGTCAAGGGGCGGGACCTGTTGTTGGGATCCGATGCTAATGCACATCATCTGGCGTGGGGCAGCTCGGACACGAACAACAGAGGCGAGAAGCTCTTGCAGTTCCTCTCCACGACCAACCTTGACTTCCTGAACAGAGGTTGTAAGCCTACTTTCCGAAATGCGAATAGGGAGGAGGTCATTGACATCACCTTAGCTACGAGAAATATGGGGCGTGCGATCACGGGCTGGAGAATCTCGGATGAGATCTCTATGTCAAAGGACGCAGCACAGAATCTAGACTCTATAGAAATCCGAGGAAGACAGACTGGGCCACCTATGTTGAAGAACTGGGGGCAAAGCTCAAGTCATTCCCAGGTAAATATAGCAATCAGATTAAATTTGATCACTGCGGTGAGGTTCTAAAGAATAACATCATCAGTGCCTTCGAGAACAACTCCAGATTACGATTGAAGCCAGTGCAAAAGGGAGCACATTGGTGGAATCCAACACTGAAAGCGTTGAAGAAAAAGACCAGAAGAATTTATAATAGCTCTAAAAAAAGGAATAATCCAGCCGATAGAGAAGCTCTTAGAGATGCTCAAAGAGAGTATAAAAAGGAAATCGAAAGAGCTAAAAGCCAGGGCTGGAAAAGCTTTTGCATGAGCATGAGCGTGTCTCTGATACCGCTAGATTGCTCAAACTGCTAAGACAACCGAAAACTTAAGGGCCTAATCTAATAAGACTTGGCTCGGGGAAATAGCTTGCTTGACGTAGACGGGGCGTTCAACCATACCACGAAAGAGAGCATAGTGAAGGGCGCCGAGGACCATCTGGTACCCAATACGGTTAGAAGGTGGCTTTGGCGCATACTTAGTTGTAGAAGAGTGGAGACCCATTGGGGCTCACACTCAGAAGAAATAAAAGTAGGGAAGGGCTGTCCGCAAGGAGGAGTACTGTCTCTCACTATGTGGTGCTTGGTGATTGATGAACTCATCAGACTACTGAATGAGGCAGGCTTCTTTACCCAAGCCTATGCGGACGACATCCTAATACTAGTGAAAGCCGATGACGAGCACGTACTTGCAAGACTAATGCAACATGTGTGAGTCTATCAGGCTATCGGTGAATCCAGATAAAGTTAACATGATTTGGTTCATCAGAAGATACAAGGCCAAACATATTAGGGGAGTGCAACTGGGCGTCAAGCCCCTAAAGCTGGTAAACGAGGAAAAGTATCTGGGGGTGACGTTAGATTCTAAACTGAATTGGGGATAACACATTAGCAAGATATGCGAGAAAGCCATAAACACCTTCTGGGCCTGCAGGAGGGCTGTTGGCAACACCTGGGGTCTCTCGTTGGACAATGTAAGGTGGATGTATGAAGCAATCATCAGAGCCAGATTAGCGCATGGACCGATGGTTTGGTGGCAGAGATGCGCACTAAAAATCCACCAGAGCTCTTTAGACAAAATGCAAAGACTAGCAGTAGGGGGCATAACGGGCTCTCTGAGCACTACACCCCTTGCAGCACAAGAACTAATACTAGGAATACCACCCTTGCAAGCTTTCATTAAATGCGAAGCAAGCAAGACTTGGTGACGCATCAGGGATGTCATGGGCGTAGGGAGCGGGCTTGACCAGGAACTTGGTCAGCTTTTGCCCCCTGACATCGAAGCATTGGGGTATGACAAGATAGGGCGGAGGATTATATTCCGAAAACCTTACAGGATGCACATCTCCGACAGATCGAAAAGAGTGGGCCAACGGTACGCACCCCTACACCCAAACGGGCGTGGTGTGGTACACGGATGGCTCTAAAAATGAGAATGGCGTGGGGGCGGGTGCCTGAGAGAAAAATAGCTCTACAGAGCTGGTGTACACACCTGACTCCCACGCATCCGTGTTCCAAGCAGAAGTGAAAGCCATAGCGGGGTGTGCTGCAGTGCAACTTACCATCTGCTCTTTTGACTGGCGCTATGAGTTTTGCAATATCTAAAAATTGTTCAAAATTACTTCTTTCCTATTGGCCCTATGACCCTGAAACCTGTTCCATTAGACAGAGCGGAAACAAATAGTCGGGTATAGTAATTTGTGAGATCAGAAAATGGAAATGTTATGTTTTTGAGAGATCTGAAATCGATTAGGTCCGAATAAACGAAGAAATATAGAACATTTTTCAAAATTACTGCGTTCCTATTGGTCCTACGACCCTAAAACCTGTTCCATCCGATAAAGCGGAAAAAAAGTCAGGTATAGTGACTAGTGGGCTGAGAAAATGGAAATTTTGGGTTTTTGAGTGATTTTAAAGTGATTAGATCCGTATAAACGGAGAAAAACTTTTCTTCCTCCAAATCACACCAAAACTCATATATAGAGGTGTTTTTCGATGCTCTTTCGACTGGCGCTATAAGTTTTGCAATATCAAAATTTTTTCAAAATTACTCTTTTTCTATTGGCCCTACGACACTGAAACATGTTCCATTCGACAGAGCGGAAAGAAATAGTCGGATATAGTGACTTGTGGGTTCAGAAAATGGAAATTTTGAGTTTTTGAGCGATTTTAAAGTGATTAGATCCGAATCAACGAAGAAAAACGTTTTTCCTCCAAATCTCACCAAAACACATACGTGGGCGGTTCAATAAGTCCGTGACTTTGAAATGAAAAACACTATTTATAACAAAAATTCCAATTTATTTTTCAACATAGCCTCCTTTTAACCGTAAACATTTATTATAGCGGTACTCAAGCTTATTTATGCCCTCTAAAAAGTAATTTTTATCAAACTCCTCAAAATACTCATTTGTCGCAGCAATGATCTCTTCGTTCGACGAAAATCTTTTACCTCTAAGCCAAGCTTTCATGTTAGGAAACAAAAAATAATCGGAAGGGGACAAATCTGGGGAATAAGGTGGATGATGAAGTATTTCGTAGCGTAAACTAAATAATTTGGCCGTTGCAATGGAACTCGTGTGAGCTGGTGCATTGTCGTAGTAGAAAAGCACTTTTTTCGCCAAATGGGGCCGCTTTTCCTTCAGTATGGCATCAAAGCGATCTAATAATGTGGCATAATACTCTCCTGTAATAGTTTTTCCCTTCTAGAGGTAATCGATTAATATTATACCACGTGAGTCCCAAAAAATTGTGGCCATGAGCTTACCGGCTGATGAAACCGTTTTCGCTTTTTTCGGCGCAGATTCCCCAGGCCCAGTCCACATTTTCGACTGATTTTTTGTTTCTGGCGTATAATAATGAATCCACGTTTCATCAACAGTTACATAACGTTGCAAAAATTCCTTTGAATTACGTTGAAACATGCCCAAACATTGCTCAGACGCAACCACACGAGCCCGCTTGTGTGTAAACGCGGCACTCATCTTGCAGACAGCTTCCTCATGCCCAATCATTCATGTAAAATGTACCATGCGCGCCCTACTGAAATGTTTACAGTCTCACTAATCTCACGCACTTTCAATTGACGATCGTTGAGTACAATGTCGTGGATTTTATCGATCATTTCTTGAGAAGTCACCTCTTTTGGACGGCCAGGACGCTCAGCCTCACTTGTGCTAATACGGCCGCAACGAAATTCCGTGAACCACTTATGAACCATGCCATGCGATGGAGCAGACTCCTTATAATATTTTGCGAGCTTTTCTTCAGTTTCCTTGATTGATTTTCCTCGTAGAAAATAATGTTTATTAAGCACGCGAAACTCGCTTTTTTCCATCGTTTTATTTTAACAATGAAACACTAAATTCAAATGACTCTAAAAAATTTTCTAATCAACGCACTAACTTGAAACATTGTATATGCACTGATATTAGATGGTATTCTTTTAGAGTAGTAACATATTTACGATAACAGCACCATCTTTCGAGAAGTTACGGACTTATTGAACAGCCCACGTATATAGAGGTGTTTTTTGATGCTCTTTTGACTGGCGCTACGAGTATTACAATATCTCAAAAGTTTTTCAAATTACTTCTTTCCTATTGACCTTACGACCCTGAAAGCTGTTCCATTCGACAGAGAGAAAAAAAAATAGTCGGGTCTAGTGACTTGTGGGCTGCGAAAATGAAAATTTTGGGTTTTTGAGCGCTTTTAAAGGGATTAGAACCTAATAAACGAAGAAATATAGAACATTTTTCAAAATTACTCCTTTCCTATTGGCTCTACGACCATGAAAACTGTTCCATTCGATAGAGCTGAAAAAAATAGTCGGGTATAGTGACTGGTCGGCTGAGAAAATGCAAATTTTGTGTTTTTGTGCGATTTTCAAGTGATTAGATCCGAATAAACGTAGAAAAACTTTTTACCTCCAAATCTCACGAATACTCATATATAGAGGTAATTTTCGATGATCTTGCGATTGGCGCTATGAGTTTTGCCATATCTCAACATTTTTCAAAATTACTTCTTTCTTATTGGCCGTACTACCCTAAAACCTGCTCCATTCGATAGAGCGGAAAAAAATAGTCGCGTATAGTGATTGGTGGGATTAGAAAATGGATATGTTGGGTTTTCAAGCGATTTGAAGTCGATTTGGCCCAAATAGACGAAGAAATCTAGAACATTTTTCAAAATTGCTCCTCTCCGCTAGGTCCTTCGACCCCAAAAGATGTTCCATCCACTAGAGCAGCAAGATATAGTCGGGTATAGTGACTAGTGGTTCGAGAAAATGGAAATTTTGTGTTTTTGAGCGATTTTAAAGTGATTAGATCCCAATAAACGAAGGAATAGTACATTATGTAACAAGGGACTAAAGTCGCGAGCGAGCGTAGCGAAGCCAGGGCAGTAATCACCCAAGGGAATGATCGACTTTAGTCCCGTGTTACATATAGTACATTATTCCCCTCGCCACTGTGGCCACTTCATAGATTTGAAAAGTTATTTTGTATTTATGTGTTATAATTTTGTTAGTTTTAACCCAAATTACCATAAACGTAAAAAATTAGACAATGTTACTTTATTCTCGCATAATGCAGGAATAGAAGTACTTTATTCCCGATAATTTACTTTATTCTCGCATAAAGAGGGAATCAGATCCCAATTTGCCCCGCTTTTGAGGCTATAAAATGGCCATTATAGTAGAGGTGGGAATAAAACTTTTTTCCTCCACTACTCACCAAAACTCATATAAGAAGTTTTATTCTTATCTCTACTATAACGGCCATTTTATAGCCTGAAAAGCGGGGCAAAAGTAGCATCTGATTCCCTCCTTTACTTTATTCCCGCATAAATCGGAAAAAAAGAGAATTAGCGGGAATAAAGTAGTTCTATTCCGCATTGTGCGGGAATAAAGTAACATTGTCTAATTTTTTACGTTTATGGTAATTTGGGTTAAAACTAACAAAATTATAACACATAAATACAAAATAACTTTTCAAATCTATGAAGTGGCCACAGTGGCGATGGGAATAAAGTACTATATGTAACACGGGACTAAAGTCGATCATTCCCTTGGATGAAAAATACCTCTATATATGAACCTTAGCGAAATTTGGAGGAAAAAAATTTTTCTTCGTATATTGGGATCTAATCCGTCTAAAATCGCTGAAAATACAAAATTTCAATTTTCTCAGCCTACTAGTCACAATACCCGACTATATCTTCCTGCTCTAGTGGATGGAACATCTTTTGGGGTCGAAGGACCTAGCGGAGAGGAGCAATTTTGAAAAATGTTCTAGATTTCTTCGTTTATTTGGGCCAAATCGACATAAAATCGATTGAAAACCCAAAATATCCATTTTCTAATCCCACCAATCACTATAAGCGACTATTTTATTCCGCTCTATCGAATGGAGTAGGTTTTAGGGCCGTAGAGCCAATAGGAAAGTAATAATTTTCAGAAATTTTGAGATATTGCAAAAATCATAGCGCCAATCGAAAGAGCAGCGAAAAATACCCCTATATATGAATTTTGGCTAAATTTGGAGGAAAAAAAAATTTTCCTCGTATATTGGGATCTAATCCGTCTAAAATCGCTCAAAAATACAAAATTTGAATTTTCTCAGCCTACTAGTCAAAATACCCGACAATATCTTCTTGCTCTAGTGGATGGAACATCTTTTGGGGTCGAAGGACCTAGCGGAGAGGAGCAATTTTGAAAAATGTTCTAGATTTCTTCGTTTATTTGGGCCAAATCGACTTCAAATCGCTTGAAAACCCAAAATATCCATTTTCTAATCCCACCAATCACTATACGCGACTATTTTCTTCCGCTCTATCGAACGGAGTAGGTTTTAGGGCCGTAGAGCCAATAGGAAAGTAATAATTTTCAGAAATTTTGAGATATTGCAAACCTCATAGCGCCAATCGAAAGAGCAGCGAAAAATACCCCTATATATGAATTTTGGCTAAATTTGGAGGAAAAAAAAATTTTTCTCGTATATTGGGATCTAATCCGCCTAAAATCGCTCAAAAATACAAAATTTCAATTTTCTCAGCCTACTAGTCACAATACCCGACTATATCTTCTTGCTCTAGTGGATGGAACATCTTTTGGGGTCGAAGGACCTAGCGGAGAGGAGCAATTTTGAAAAATGTTCTAGATTTCTTCGCGTATTTGGGGCAAATCGACTTCAAATCGCTTGAAAACCCAGAATATCCATTTTCTAATCCCACCAATCACTATACGCGACTATTTTCTTCCGCTCTATCGAATAGAGTAGGTTTTAGAGCCGTAGAGCCAATAGGAAAGTAATAATTTTCAGAAATTTTGAGATATTGCAAAAATCATACCGCCAATCGAAAGAGCAGCGAAAAATACCCCTATATATGAATTTTGGCTAAATTTGGAGGAAAAAAATTTTTCTTCGTATATTGGGATCTAATCCGTCTAAAATCGCTCAAAAATACAAAATTTCAATTTTCTCAGCCTACTAGTCACAATACCCGACTATATCTTCCTGCTCTAGTAGATGGAACATCTTTTGGGGTCGAAGGACCTAGCGGAGAGGAGCAATTTTGAAAAATGTTCTAGATTTCTTCGTTTATTTGGGGCAAATCGACTTCAAATCGCTTGAAAACCCAAAATATCCATTTTTTAATCCCACCAATCACTATACGCGACTATGTTTTTCTGCTCTATCGAATAGAGTAGGTTTTAGGGCCGTAGAGCTAATAGGAAAGTAATAATTTTTAGAAATTTTGAGATATTGCAAAAATCATAGCGCCAATCGAAAGAGCAGCGAAAAATACCCCAATATATGAATTTTGGCTAAATTTGGAGGAAAAAAATTTTTCCTCGTATATTGGGATCTAATCCGTCTAAAATCGCTCAAAAATACAAAATTTCAATTTTGTCGGCCTACTAGTCACAATACCCGACTATATCTTCTTGCTCTAGTGGATGGAACATCTTTTGGGGTCGAAGGACCTAGCGGAGAGGAGCAATTTTGAAAAATGTTCTAGATTTCTTCGTTTATTTGGGCCAAATCGACTTCAAATCGCTTGAAAACCCAAAATATCCATTTTCTAATCCCACCAATCACTATACGCGACAATTTTTTTCCGCTCTATCGAATGGAGTAGGTTTTAGGGCTGTAGAGCCAATAGGAAAGTAATAATTTTCAGACATTGTGAGATATTGCAAAAATCATAGCGCCAATCGAAAGAGCTGCGAAAAATACCCCTATATATGAATTTTGGCTAAATTTGGAGGAAAAAAATTTTTCTTCGTATATTGGGATCTAATCCGCCTAAAATCGCTCAAAAATACAAAATTTCAATTTTCTCAGCCTACTAGTCACAATACCCGACTATATCTTCTTGTTCTAGTGGATGGAACATCTTTTGGGGTCGAAGGACCTAGCGGAGAGGAGCAATTATGAAAAATGTTCTAGATTTCTTCGTTTATTTGGGGCAAATCGACTTCAAATCGCTTGAAAACCCAAAATATCCATTTTTTAATCCCACCAATCACTATACGCGACTATGTTTTTCTGCTCTATCGAATAGAGTAGGTTTTAGGGCCGTAGAGCTAATAGGAAAGTAATAATTTTTAGAAATTTTGAGATATTGCAAAAATCATAGCGCCAATCGAAAGAGCAGCGAAAAATACCCCAATATATGAATTTTGGCTAAATTTGGAGGAAAAAAATTTTTCCTCGTATATTGGGATCTAATCCGTCTAAAATCGCTCAAAAATACAAAATTTCAATTTTGTCGGCCTACTAGTCACAATACCCGACTATATCTTCTTGCTCTAGTGGATGGAACATCTTTTGGGGTCGAAGGACCTAGCGGAGAGGAGCAATTTTGAAAAATGTTCTAGATTTCTTCGTTTATTTGGGCCAAATCGACTTCAAATCGCTTGAAAACCCAAAATATCCATTTTCTAATCCCACCAATCACTATAAGCGACTATTTTATTCCGCTCTATCGAATGGAGTAGGTTTTAGGGCCGTAGAGCCAATAGGAAAGTAATAATTTTCAGAAATTTTGAGATATTGCAAAAATCATAGCGCCAATCGAAAGAGCAGCGAAAAATACCCCTATATATGAATTTTGGCTAAATTTGGAGGAAAAAAAAATTTTCCTCGTATATTGGGATCTAATCCGTCTAAAATCGCTCAAAAATACAAAATTTGAATTTTCTCAGCCTACTAGTCAAAATACCCGACAATATCTTCTTGCTCTAGTGGATGGAACATCTTTTGGGGTCGAAGGACCTAGCGGAGAGGAGCAATTTTGAAAAATGTTCTAGATTTCTTCGTTTATTTGGGCCAAATCGACTTCAAATCGCTTGAAAACCCAAAATATCCATTTTCTAATCCCACCAATCACTATACGCGACTATTTTCTTCCGCTCTATCGAACGGAGTAGGTTTTAGGGCCGTAGAGCCAATAGGAAAGTAATAATTTTCAGAAATTTTGAGATATTGCAAACCTCATAGCGCCAATCGAAAGAGCAGCGAAAAATACCCCTATATATGAATTTTGGCTAAATTTGGAGGAAAAAAAAATTTTTCTCGTATATTGGGATCTAATCCGCCTAAAATCGCTCAAAAATACAAAATTTCAATTTTCTCAGCCTACTAGTCACAATACCCGACTATATCTTCTTGCTCTAGTGGATGGAACATCTTTTGGGGTCGAAGGACCTAGCGGAGAGGAGCAATTTTGAAAAATGTTCTAGATTTCTTCGCGTATTTGGGGCAAATCGACTTCAAATCGCTTGAAAACCCAGAATATCCATTTTCTAATCCCACCAATCACTATACGCGACTATTTTCTTCCGCTCTATCGAATAGAGTAGGTTTTAGAGCCGTAGAGCCAATAGGAAAGTAATAATTTTCAGAAATTTTGAGATATTGCAAAAATCATACCGCCAATCGAAAGAGCAGCGAAAAATACCCCTATATATGAATTTTGGCTAAATTTGGAGGAAAAAAATTTTTCTTCGTATATTGGGATCTAATCCGTCTAAAATCGCTCAAAAATACAAAATTTCAATTTTCTCAGCCTACTAGTCACAATACCCGACTATATCTTCCTGCTCTAGTAGATGGAACATCTTTTGGGGTTGAAGGACCTAGCGGAGAGGAGCAATTTTGAAAAATGTTTTAGATTTCTTCGTCTATTTGGGCCAAATCGACTTCAAATCGCTTGAAAACCCAAAATATCCATTTTCTAATCCCACCAATCACTATACGCGACAATTTTTTTCCGCTCTATCGAATGGAGTAGGTTTTAGGGCTGTAGAGCCAATAGGAAAGTAATAATTTTCAGACATTGTGAGATATTGCAAAAATCATAGCGCCAATCGAAAGAGCTGCGAAAAATACCCCTATATATGAATTTTGGCTAAATTTGGAGGAAAAAAATTTTTCTTCGTATATTGGGATCTAATCCGCCTAAAATCGCTCAAAAATACAAAATTTCAATTTTCTCAGCCTACTAGTCACAATACCCGACTATATCTTCTTGTTCTAGTGGATGGAACATCTTTTGGGGTCGAAGGACCTAGCGGAGAGGAGCAATTTTGAAAAATGTTCTAGATTTCTTCGTTTATTTGGGGCAAATCGACTTCAAATCGCTTGAAAACCCAAAATATCCATTTTTTAATCCCACCAATCACTATACGCGACTATGTTTTTCTGCTCTATCGAATAGAGTAGGTTTTAGGGCCGTAGAGCTAATAGGAAAGTAATAATTTTTAGAAATTTTGAGATATTGCAAAAATCATAGCGCCAATCGAAAGAGCAGCGAAAAATACCCCAATATATGAATTTTGGCTAAATTTGGAGGAAAAAAATTTTTCCTCGTATATTGGGATCTAATCCCTCTAAAATCGCTCAAAAATACAAAATTTGAATTTTCTCAGCCTACTAGTCACAATACCCGACTATATCTTCTTGCTCTAGTGGATGGAACATCTTTTGGGGTCGAAGGACCTAGCCGAGAGGAGCAATTTTGAAAAATGTTCTAGATTTCTTTGTTTATTTGGGCCAAATCGGCTTCAAATCGCTTCAAAACCCAAAATCTCGATTTCCTAATCCCATTAATCACTATACGCGACTATTTTTTTCCGCTCTATCGAATGGAGTAGGTTTTAGGGCTGTAGAGCCAATAGGAAAGTAATAATATTCAGAAATTTTGAGATATTTCAAAAATCATACCGCCAATCGAAAGAGCAGCGAAAAATACCCCTATATATGAATTTTGGCTAAATTTGGAGGAAAAACATTTTTTTTCGTATATTGGGATCTAATCCGTCTAAAATCGCTCAAAAATACAAAATTTCAATTTTCTCAGCCTACTAGTCACAATACCCGACTATATCTTCCTGCTCTAGTAGATGGAACATCTTTTGGGGTTGAAGGACCTAGCGGAGAGGAGCAATTTTGAAAAATGTTTTAGATTTCTTCGTCTATTTGGGCCAAATCGACTTCAAATCGCTTGAAAACCCAAAATATCCATGTTCTAATCCCACCAGTCACTATACGCGACTAGTTTTTACAGCAACTGTTTACAGCAAGTTGTCAAAACAAGCCCTGGAACTACTACGTCACAGATCGTAACGGCTGGCAGGGGAGCAGTCAATCAGAGATCAGTACCCCCTTCCCCATCAACCGTCATTCTTCGCTGGGTGCTCTCGACCCTACTTTCAGGTCTGAAGCCCCTCCATCACCGCTCTCTCTCCTTCAGAGTGGGGGGAGGCCTCCGAGGCAACTCAGCGTCCTACAGCCTCTACACCATACTATCCCCACTATCAACCTGTGGCTACTACGTCACAGAGCGCAACGGTCTACAGAGGAGAACCAGTCAGGAGGCAGGCACAAGCGCTGCAAGTCGAGTGGGGATCTAAGGCCAGGATCTGTGCATCTACAGGTGTTCCCCCACCTCGAAGCTCGCTCGTGATTGGCCTCGGAACCGACTTCAGCTTTCCGCCACCAGAGGAACTGGGTTCTTCCATACCCTCTCGTCAACAGTTCAAGGTCATCGTCAGGGATATAAAAGAAGAGCCCCGGGCCGCCAGAGTTAGTCGCTACCGAGCACATGAGACGATTTGTAGCTGAGACCTGGGTCATCGCTAACTAATCTGGTCCTTGTCACCGCGTACGTTGCGATCCAAGCCAACTAATCCGTGTACGTTGCGCCCAGAATCTCTAACAGTCGGTTGCCAACTAATCTGGTCTTTGTTACCGTGTACGTTGCGCCGTTGAGCTTTTAGTCGGAAGTTATCAAGTACTCTAAGCTTTGTAACAATATCGCATCAGTGCGCGTAATCCGGCTCTATCTTAGTGTCAGATTGAGTTTATATAGAATCACGAACACGTTAAACGAACTATTGTGAATCGTTAAAGTCATTAATTCGAGTTACAATTTATTTCAATAAATTACATCATTAACTTTAATATTCTCGTGAGTGTTTATTTCAAACTACCTGCAACTCTGTGCGCTTTAGCGCTTAATTGAGCAACGTTCCCAAATTCTAATTGGTCAACCTGGCGACCATTACAAAAGCGCTTTTCTGCTCTGAGACCCCGACCTGTGCCCCATATTATCATAATTTTTAAACATTATTCAAATTGTTTATAACAAGTTTTAAACAAAAAAACAAAATAGGAGTTCAAAGATCGTGACTCAAGCTACCAAACGGATTTAGTTTCATTTTAAAAAAGTATTATTTTCAAGTAGTATCATCTTCATTAAAAATGAAGCCAAACTTTTTTTGTTGCTCCGAATTTTAAATTCACCTAGTTAATTAATAAAATTTTTATTGTATATTATAAGTCGGAAGAAAAATACTAGAAGTATTTTAGATTAATATTTTCCTATAATTTAATTATTTACATATATTAATATGTAAGATATTTACGCCTTTGTGCTGTGCGCCGATCGTGGCGTTGTTAAAACCTCAATATTTATGGTTTTGTTTTTAAGTTTAGTGATCGTGACTCGTCACCAAGAAGGAATTTTGTCTGTCTTATTTTAATTCTCTTCTTCTTATTTAATTAAAAAAAAATTATTTAAGAGAGAAGGAAGAAAAAAAGAATGTAATACGATCAGGTTGCCACAGACCAATGGAACCATATTCAAAAGTATATTTTTTTTAGCAATTACGCTTAGGGAAACAATAACAATGCAAAGGAAAGAGTAGCGAACAGACATTTCTAATGGCCAGTTTATGTTTTTCTGCTCATTTTTAATGGTCTAATTTCTACTAGAGTCCCTATTCATACAATGAATGTTCCCCTGTGAGATATCATAATGAGCTTTTAAAATTTAGAGTTCTAGTTAAATTAAAGAACGTTTAATTTTTTTGCTTCCTCAAAGAGGAAGCTTTGTAACGGTGAAAAAAATTTTTGAAACAAAAAATGTTCAAAAATATGTTTTAAGACTTTTGGCACTAAAATCCGTTGTTTTTGATAAAAAAAATTATCCTGTCTGTGTGCGTGTGTGTGTGTGTGCGTGCGTGCGTGCCTGCATGCCTGCGTTCGTGCGTGCTTGTGTGTGTGTGTGTGTGTGTGTGTGTGTGTGTGTGTGTGTGTGTGTGTGTGTTTGTGTGTGTGTGCGTGTGTGTGTGTGTCTCTATTGTACAATATACATATATTCTTGTAAAGGACAATCTGCCCATCTAATTATTAAAATAAAAACAAATAAATAAATAAATTATATTTTATAATAAATCGACAAAACTGAAAAGTCAATTTCTGATCATATTGTTTAAAACATATCTTTAGTTTACCTATGGATATAGAGTACTGTCTATAAGAAAAACCAGAAAAACTCTACTTCTCTCTTCCCATCGTTTTTCATTTTCACCATTTCTCGCCACAATCCGAAAATTTCCTTAACCACCAAATCAATCTTCCTACAAACACCAACCCCCACTAACCGCGTCCACTTCGAAAGTTCGAAACCCCAAAAAATACTCCCATCACTTTCTCTTCGCCCTCCCCCTACACTCTCTCTCTCTCTCTCTCTCTCTCTCTCTCTCTCTCGCCGGCGACAATCGCGAAATTAATGCATCGGGGGAAATCGAAACAGCGCCGACGCGCAAATGCGAAATCGAGACATAGAGGGGCGATGACGACGTCGCCGTCGTCGTCCTGCTAAAAGTAGTGCGCGCGCGCGCGCTCGCAGGAGTTCAGAAGTGCTTTCCCGTGTTCCTTAACACCCTCTGTCTCTCTCTCTCTCTCTCTCTCTCTCTCTCTCTCTCTCTCTCTCTCTCTCTCTGCTGTCCCCGGCGTTTCGCGAATAATCGGAAAAAATAGGAGGTAGTGCGCTAGCATTATCGGTATACGGAGGGGATGGAAGTGGGTCCGGCGACGCGCGAAGATTTCGCTTTAGGGATATATGCGATTGAAAGGCGTATATATTTGTGTGTGTGTGTGGATATGTGTATGTGTGGGTGTAGATAGGAGTCCGGTGTGAAGTGTCCGATAGAGAGTAGGGAAATGGAGGAGTGTCGTTTAGGGTCTTTAAGTTTTGCAAAGAAGATTGGAATATAAGATTGATATCAGATCTTTGATGAACGTGTGAATTATTACAATACTTTTTTTCTAAGACTGATGTAAATGTTTCATAATCTATAAAGGAACATTACTAACATTACTGTGTAATCAATTAAATACCGATTAATAACAATTTTTATTTATAAATTTTACTTATATATAATATCTTAATAAGAGATCGATTGTAATACAATAAAAGTTGATTATGATAAGTAATATCATTGTTCTTTGCGATTATCATATGTATTCGTATCTTTTAATTCTACTCGACATTTTCTACGAATGCTATCTTAATTGCATGAATATAATATTATGTCACTGCTTAAATAACGTTTGAACATCTTATACCATTATAAAAGCGTTTCATTCTGGGTTTGTAATTTTATTTGTAATACCACTTAGTAGCACTTTGGATTAATATCCCCTTAAGCGTGGAATTCATGCAATACGAGTACATACGTAGTGACAATAATATATGTATAATTTAATACTAATAATTACATAAAAGTAAAGTAAACATAAAGGCATTGGATAGATAGTGCCTAGTGTTATAAAAAGAAGGATAAAGTCAAAAATTAAAATAAACTGAACACTCACTTTGAAATCTTGGCTTCACCCTATCACAATCTAGGGAAGAAACTATTGAAGATACCTTATAGACAAGACCAATAATTAAGCACTTTAACGTCAAACTTTTGAGAGAGAGAGAGAAAGAGAGAGAGAGAGAGAGACTTTAAATAACACTAACACGACGATTAGCAATAAGTGCCACATAAAAAAACAGACTCTTCAGGCCCAACCGAATTGTCCGACTTCGTCTCTCCCTATTAACTCATCCATTCCGCTCCACAACAAGGCAACTTCCAAATTACCATCATGCACCAAAGATAAGCGAAACTTTTTCCTTCCCAATTCCAAAATAACGAACAAAAATCTACTCCCCCGGCCAAAACGTCGTCCGACGGCGCGCGCATTCCTCCGGAGGCCGCAGGGCGTATAAGTGACACTCTAATGTATCAGCCGGACGAAATCGCCGCGAGGCGGCAAGCGATGCGTCTTCGTTAGATATATATACGTCGTAGCTACAGCAGGAGAAGGACACTATCGCCGCGGCTTGATTAAATTATTTATTCCGGCGCGCGCGGCGCGCCGGGCATTTGTCTCGGGTGCGCCCGCGTGCCTGCTGCTTCGCGTAATTCAAGTTGAGATGGCGATGGTGATACATTTCACGGCGAGTGCTTTCGTTTCTTTTCGTATGTATAATTGATACATACGCGTATTATTAACGGAGAAGTGGATACTAGGGTTCGAATCGTCTGATTATAGTACGGTGATCTTGACGTTTGCTTTAGGTTCTTTTTAGCCGCACTCGACGCCCCTGTTGAAGACACGGAAAAAGTGAGCGAGAAGGAGTCTCGATTGCTCGTGAAAGAAAAGCGCCCGAGAAGAGGGCTGATTCGTAAACGAACCCTCACGGTGTGCAACAAGTATATATACACGCGGAATGAGGGTAAGCTCCGTTCAGCCGAACTGAATGCTTATGTATACGCGAGTTTTCTGTGCTAAAAATCGCTTTAGCTCGATACTTATTCACCCTATAATGTAAAGCATTTGTATAACGGATATGCAAAATTAATAAAGGATCACGCGCGGTCGAGCGAGCGACGAACTATCGAATAATTATACATAAGCGAATGTACTTGTCCGAACGGTAGCCCGTACGCGGCTTGATTAGGATTTTCTGCATATATATGCGGGGCCCGCATCTGCGATTCGGAAAGTGTATGTAGAAAGGGTGCCACTTTATTGCGAGCCTTTGGGCGATTAGAGGTACAGGGCTAATGATGTGATGGAAAGGTAAATAGGGAAGAGTGGTGATCAGACGTATGCCTGTGTTATATATATACTGTAAAAACATTAATGTTCTCACAAATGTGCATGGATGAACGTCAACAGATATCGGGAAGGTATAGGCTAATAAAGAACAGAGTAATATGCAAAAATGCGGTGGTTAAAGAAGAGGTTTGTTTTCAAAGGAGAATGAGTAATAACAATCTGTATATTAAAGCGAGTGAACAGGCGGTGGAATTCTGTTGTAAAAAAAAAAGTTTGAATTATAGATGGAAATCCACCTTACATCTAATGGGCTTTATTGAACTCAATGAACATTTACGAAAAGCTGACATTCGAAATGAAAGAGTATTATACGTTAATCCCAATAAGCGACTCAAAGAGACCACGGATGCATACTAGGGTGGCGAAGTAGAATGATATAAAAGAGATTACATTCAATCCAATATGGCCACACATGGCCGGGCTATACTTGTATTCTTCTTGCCGCCGAACGTTTTAGGCCGGTTTATTTTATTCAATTAAGTTTCACATTGGCCCCTTGCACAAACAGATGTATCAGGACATAATGTGCGTTGCATAAGAAGGGTCGAATTTTTCATTGGTAATGTAACACTCGCACACGTTTAATAGGATTGATGAACTTTTCAAGTCTATCGGACAGCTTTGTAATTTATTGTAAGGGGTTTGAGAAGTATCAATGTTATTGAAGAATATATACGTGATTATTTTCAATTATACCTTTGATCTCTAGAAGGGATTTTTCGTTTTTCATTTAAAACATTGAATTTAATGGGAAAAAACAATCAACGATTTAAATTGAAAATTTTCTGTGTACAATTACGTTTGAAAAATTGCTTGTAAAACCCAATCAGAGCGCATCAATTTATATCGACACAGAGGATTTAAAAATTAATACGAGATTTCATTTATACATAAAAAATCGTTATATTGGGTATACATAATTCTCAGTTTTTATTGGTGATACATAGAGTCACGAAACGAATAGATGGATAAATTGTAGTTTAATTGATAAACAATGAAGATTATTATTAATTTACAGAACATTTTATTGCGAGGTAGTACGTAAAATCAATTGAATTATATCTAATCTATCTTTTAAACGTAAGCTATATGATTTTTGAATACCTCCCAGGTAGAAATATTAACCAGAAGCTAGCTATTTTTCAGTTAACTTTATGACTAAAAACGAAAATTGCTTGTATTTCATAAATATGTACCAATTCGAAATAAATTATGATATTTACACTTCATAAAATATGTATTTTAAGTAATATAGTAGAACTTTTAGATTATTATATTATTTTTGCATTATGATTTTTGCTAAAAATGCTTCAATTAAATTCTAAAATATGGTTAATTTTTTACCAGGGCTATCATACTTTTTTAGTTATCTTGTATATTGCACTCGATTATATAAAATTTTCTAGTTTTTTGAATAATTAAATACGCAAATATGTTTTACATTCTAGAAATTGCTAGTTACGAGATAGTTCGAAGATAAGTATTGTTATTAGATAAAAAAATATTAAATCTACAAAATGTCTTCAAAATTAATAATATAAAAATACAAAACATTAATTGTACTCCACATACCTATAATTCAAAATAGACACAACACATGACTTACCATCGTCTACCCATTCTTATCCAATGTGCAATATACGTAATCAGTCATCCAACCACCCATACCACTACACTTACATCCACCTATTCAACCCCATATCCTCCAAACCATCCTCATCCCCACCCCCACACCGACCCCATAAAAACGCAAACTCGTCCACCTCTCGCTCCTCTATAACGAAGCGGCCCTCATTACACGCGGCCCGCGCGCAAAAAAGCCGCAGAGCTCTACACACACGACAAAAACCAGCCCCGCGATAACGAGCTCATTAATATGTCGACTTCGATCCGTCGCCGCTGCGCGATTAATTAGCCTCGCCGTCGCCCGAATAAGGCGCGAATATATGAGTGGACAAAGGCGAGTAGTCGACCGCCGCCAATTCGATTGATTGGGTTCGCGGTACGCGCGGATATTTTTTTACCGCGAAAAGGAGCTTTACATGCAAAAGCGGCAGTGCGTTTCGGTTTTTTTTTCTCTATAGCGGACGCGGCAGTGGTTTTTCGGAGAGTTGGGAGAGTTCGCGGAAGGTGACCAATTAAATTTGCATCGGTTGAGGTGGTGTATGTAGGGTCGGATTGGCAAGTTATTAGAGAAGGATAGAAGGATATTTTTTGCAGTTGGTTTGACGAAAATGTATGAGGTATTGGTGATAAAAATTCGTCTTTTTTCTTTAAATAAACTCTACAATACCGTGCCAAATGTAGTGTATAAAATAAAAATGTAACATGATCGAAATATGAGCGAAAACAGTAATTCATTTATTAATTTTCCATAAGATTTAACATTGCGGTTCATTTACTATTCAATTTACAAATCACACAGAAAAATCATCTCATAATATTACTACTATAGCTAACACAGTAATAGACTACAGCAATAACTCGATAATAGAGTTACAGCCCCATTATTTACCAGCATTATCGTCAACGACTATAACAATATCAACCAATATGCTTACAACTCCACGCGCCATATGGTGAGCCCGAATTCCATCTTCTTACCACACAACCCCCAACTTCATTATTTTGACCACCATCATCCCTGCATCCCACGTAATCTCGCACAACCGTACAATCCGTCTTCATCCGAATCGCCAACCAACTCTTCCAGCAGTGTTCGCTGCTCTCGCGCATAAGCCACTCATCAAATACGCAGCCCACATTAGTACAGCGATCAGCGCGCGCGTGTGTGTCTGTGTCCCAATCCCCGATCTCAATCGAACCGCGAAGAATCGCGTGCGGCAAATGTCGGGCAAACAGCGACAGATGCAGCAGTCGGCTAGTGGTATAGGTATATATATCATTACTGCGTGGGCGCCTTCGGCGCTGGCGAGATTAGCCGAATGTTTGATTTCAATTAAAGGCGTTTACTCGCTCTGTGCGTTGCTGGGTCACGTAATTACAGCTAGAGAGGGCGGGTGTTACGTACGTGTATAGGCAAGTTTTTGCAATGGATCAATTTACGTGCGCGCGCTCGCGTTTCATTATTCCCTTTGCTTTTTGCGCTTAGGGTTTAGAAAAATGACAGGGGGATGATGCTATTGTACAAATGGAGTTCCTGCTTGTGTGTGTATGTGTGTATGTGTGAACATGATTACGCGTTTATAGTTTGTGTATTACGCACCAGCGCCGATGTTCGTGTAATATAATGTGGAATGGTCGCGGAGTGCGACATGTGGATATCTCGCTCGTTCATTTAGTTGGCGAGCAATGTATCAATGTTGTTTCACTAATATATAAGGACGTACAGAGATTTGGTTATACAATATTATGTGTAGCTTTATTTGAAAAATTATATAGAATTGTCATTCATATATTGGAGTTTAGCTTATTTTAAACCCACTTTTTTATTTGTTCAAATGCTTATGAAATGTTTAAAGTCAAATTACAATATCTACCTTATATTATAACGATAAAAGTACGCGATAATTCCGCTAAACATTTCTTATAATTGATGAAAATCAGCAACTACATCTAAATGACATTTTCAAATAATCACAAGACACTCATTATTTTTCGTTTGTTTTTTTTTGTCACCACTCCCCTAGGGGAAATCCAAAACATTTTATAACTAATAACTGACTATTTATTTTAGAAACTTGCTATAAAATGGGAATTTATCTTGTCCAGTTTCTAGCTCCCGGTAAAACGCCTGTTCCCCTATTATATGGCCATTTAATAGATTGATAAATAGAATGAGTTTTTCGAAAACAAGTACAAGCTTGTTCTTGAGTATTTTAAAGGTATTAAAACTGATCAGTTTTTTTAGTCTGGAAATGGCTAGTACAAGGCTTGCTGTTATGACAAGGAGTTAGAGAGACAGAATCAGATGGAGAAATAAAAGTTTTGCTGAATTATTCATAGGAGTGCAACAAAAGCTTTTTTAGTTAATGTCATTTATTTATATGTTGGTAAGCCATCCAATGCGCTTTAATGCTCTTTCGTATACGATAGAATTAGTAAAAAAATCAAATACGAATATTTTGTTGTGACATTAATCTAAGAAATAGGCAAATAATGGTCGAAAAATCGTTTCATCATAGATTAATTAGTCAGTTTTACTAACTATTTTCTAACTTCTTGGCCATTTCATATAGATGAATTTCTACTAGGGATCCCGTCGCCACAATTAAAACAACAACACCTGCCTCCACCCAACCTACACCCATCAGCCATCGAAAATTCCCATCTAATTATGAATTGATGCTTCGAACGTCAAGTATTACACAACCACCACACACATCACCTCCATCCATTCTTCCGGCAACCAACCAACCTGATTTACCTCCACACACATAGCACTCTGAAAAAAACCATCATATACTGCACGCGCGCTGGCTGGCAACCGGCGAAAATTAACGCATCTCCTCTCCCCGCCAGACGTCTCGCGGCTGACATGTGCAG
Source organism: Torymus aiolomorphi (assembly GCA_036365515.1). Classification (NCBI taxonomy): domain Eukaryota; kingdom Metazoa; phylum Arthropoda; class Insecta; order Hymenoptera; family Torymidae; genus Torymus; species Torymus aiolomorphi. Next base: position 204,185,856 of record CM070875.1, on the reverse strand, counting down.
ACGCCAGGGGCAATCAGAGAGTGAGCTAGGAGTCTGTGTGCACATGCGCGCGTGTATGTATATATACGTGTATATGGTATGGCCCCTGCGCGCGTTTATAATGCGCGCGTTAATTAGCCCGGGCGCGCGCTCTCGCTCGTTGGCATGCATTGCTCGCGGCCACACGTAAGCGAGCATACTTATTAGGCGCGTGCCGCCGCCAAAGTTTGCCCTGCTGCTGATGGTGCGGGGATGCCAGAGTGTGCGTGCGGCGTGAGAGGTTGTGGGAGTTAAGAGGCGATGGGGTGGGGATTTCTTTTTGTGGTGGTGAGGTTCTTTTTTGTGGGGAGGATGATCTGATTAGGGGTGGCGGATGTGTTGGGAGTGGGTGCCAGGTCCGGATGTAGGTGTGTGTCTATAAATTCGTTTTCGGGAGTTAATTTTCTGAGAAAGAAGAGTATTGTATGAAAAAAGGGTGGTTGCTAATGTATTCAATGCTATCAAAAACTAGCTTCCGAGTAACCAGTTCGTAACTTTAATGGAATCGATGTACTTCAAATCTGATTGACTTATTATACAAGTACTTTTTCTTGAGAAACTTATTCCTTCTCTTTCTTATTTTTTCCGCAAGTAATTATAACAATCTTCATTCTTTAAAAAAAGAAAAAATTATATTTGACTCATGCAGAACAAAAATTTGTTTGATAACTGTATTATAGAGATTTGCTTGAGCCAAGAATAAAAGTTACTTTGTCTTTGTCTGCTTGTCAGAAGCGGATTGGTATACATGACTTAAATGTTAGTATTTTAAATATAATATAAAAATATATATATTTGCTTAATGCATGGCACATGGTGCTGGAACTCACGATGACAAATCGTTAGCGTTAAAATAGTAATTAGAATTGCTTTTATGTTATATAATTGCAGTATTATTATAGTATGTAGTAATATTACTAAGCAACTAAATGCCTAGGATAAGAAAGCCTTAGTTCTTCTGTATTTCAAAAAACTGAACGAAGGATTTTATACTGTGGATACGTTTTTATCGCAAATCTTTATTTACAGGGTGAATAAAAAGAGTACACAAACATTAACAAAAGCTATGTTTTTGTAAAATGATATTGATATAGGGCCGAATCCATCTCAAATCAGGTGGTCCGCGTATGCCTATATCACCGATCATTTTGGAATGAAACTATTCATGTTCTTCTCTAAAAATTATTTGACAAGTATTTTTTTATTTTTTGTTTTATCAAAATTTCATGCGTTCAGCGGCACCGAAAAATTCCGAGAAAATTCTTACTTAGAAAAAAAATTTTTCAATGTAATTTTCAAACGGCTACTGTTTCACCAGTTTTTTATGCTTTTAAGCGTGTAACGCATAATTTTACTCAGATTTGAGCCCTCTTTCACGTTCTCTATGTTATTTTCAAAAAAAAAAATAAAAAATGCACGAGTTATGCACTTTTTACTGAAAAATGCACTTTTTAGAAAAATGCATTTTTCTCGAAAACCCCAATTTTTTTTTGCACAATTTTCTTATGTCGTGATAGAGAATCTAAATACCTATCTAGATGTATTTGTGAGATTCAGAACATTTGCGCTGGGATAGCGATCACTAATGAGATAACACAGAAACAAATTTTTCACGCTTAACGCTTATATATAGCCAATGATATTACAGTCAATATAGAGATGTTTATCTTTGTGCGTACATATACATGTACGTGCGCCTACTTGTATGAGTTTATGTACTAGTACATTTGTCCGCTAGATGGATATGGTTTGACTTAACATTTACAAAGAAAAGTTCGGTTTCTGCTATATATCACACATCTCGTCTTATTTAAAACCATCATCTTTTGGAAAATTATTACATATTTACACCTTATCAACTCAATTACGATGTCTCAATAGTACTCAACGGAGAGAATCAAATGTGCAGACTTTTTACACAAGCACAAAAAATCTGTTACAAATCTAGTTCCGTACGTTTCAAACAACTTGATGATCTTGCTCATCCACTGAAGCACCTCTATCCTAATTTACCTTTGACACCCTCTACATATCTGTGTCAACATTGTTACAATAATAGATAATGAAGTTACCGACAACGTAGTTGATAGAGATGAAGATTTTTTACCAAGTACTCCAGAACGCATCGAAGAATTTAATAATGAAATAAGTACATCTTCTTAGGTTCTATATCGCCTCTTAAGAGAAAAAATCTTATACGTGAAAAATCACTTGAAAATTACGTAAAAAAGAAGAAAAAAATATATATATATACATGTATATATAAATATATATATATACTTTCAACATTGTCTAATACCCTTGATGTGAAGTTGAACAATGTTGATGACGTTTCTATAACAGCAAACGAATCAACTGTATGCCATTGTACAGAATGGATACAAAATCTTGGTTTAGCCTTGCAAAAGTGTTCTACGGTATCAGAAAAAATAAAAATTCTGACTTTGCTACCCTCATCCTTAACGAAAAATGAAATTTCATCCTTATTTCCAGACATAACAATGTACATGATAGAAAGAGCGAAAAATCTTGCACAAGAAAAGGAAGTTTATTCCGAACCAGAAGCATACACAGGCCATCCAATTGATGAAAGGACCGAAAAAATTATTATGGAATATTATATAAATGACGATTTTAATTGTCCAAGACAGAGTCCCAATAAGAGTGACGTTATTATCGTTAAAATAAATGATAAGAAAGAGAAGAAAGTTAAACGTTTTCTTACTCGAAATCTGAAAGCAATGTATAAAGCATTTAAAAATGATTATCCCGAATTGAGAATTGGTAAATCGAAGTTTTATAGTTTGCGACCAAAATATGTCTTACTTTCCCCCATCAAAGAAGTTTGTCTCTGTATCTATTGCGCAAATTATGATTTATTTCTTACGAGCTTAATTAATTTCAGAGGGAGTAACGTTACCGAGTTGGATGAAATTCGGTTACAAATAATAAATGCAACAATGTGTTCTAAGCCATCTGATTTATGCTATTTACAAGAATGTAAAATTTGTCCAGGCAGTAACGGAATTACTATTCATGTTTTAAAACTCCAAGATATAGAAGGCACAGAAGAAATTACATATCGACGCCTCCTATTCATATAAGGCTTACTCGCGCAACAACGCTATAAAAAGCCAATTCAAAATTACATCCAATATAAGTCCAATTCAAAAATCCGTGCAACAAAATGCCAATTCACGCGCCCGTCCATACAATGCCAGTTCACACGCCAGTGCGATATGATCCCAACTGGCGCGCCAATGCAATATAATTCCCAGGCGAACGTCAATGCAGTATGATTCCAACTCCAGCGTTAATGTAATATAATTCCAGCCCAAAGAGCAAAATAATAACAAAGTTCCGATTAGGAGATTTTAAATCCAAGTAGCCGGGGATACGATTTAAACAATTTTAACCCCAAGTAGCTGGGGAAGACGAGTTGCACGTATACAGAAAAATTACGTAGACGAGCGATAATAAACCATACAATACGTCGAACGATAAAAATCCATACAATATTATTTAAACAATGTTAACCCCAAGTAGTTGGGGAGACGAGGTCCACGTATGCAGGGTAATTACGCAGACGAGCGATAATAAACCATACAATACGATGAGCGATAATAAACCATACAATATTATTTATACAATGTTAACTCCAAGTAGCCGAGGGAGACGAAGTCTACGTATGCAGGGTAATTACGTATACCGATAAGAATAAACCATACGATTATATAAACAATTTTAACCTCAAGTAGCCTGGGGATACGGGGTCCACGTATACAGGGAATAGATGTACGTCCAGGATCACGGAAACTAACCTGGGCTAATAGTAGATCTCTCGTAGACAAGATCCAGGTGCGTTCTCGGCATTCAACCAAAGATAAATCTCGTCTCGGATAAAGAAAACCCACTCGCACCAGGTCGAGCCCTCACACACGAGTTTCAGACGCACATTCTCGCTTTTAACAAGAAAACCCCGGTTTCAAGGTAAAGAAAGATTAATATCACCAGGAATCGAGCCTTTGTAGACAGTTTCAAACGCGGCTTCGTGCTTTATTCACGAAATGAAAACGCGATTTCAGGGTAAAAGCAGCATAATTTTTCCAGGAGACGAGCTCTCGAAGCCTCGAAGCGAACGAGCCTCAGGCTCACCTTCGCGCTTATTATTGACCAAAAATGATGCTCAAAGATGAAGAATGCTTAAGGACGTTCTCCGAGAAAAATATTTTTTCTTGTGATTTTCCTGAAACTTGCAGAGAACGTTTGATTTTGTGAGCTTAGTACATGCTTGAAAGCCCCACGTCCATAGCAGTATTCAAAATAGAAATATAGAAATATTTAACTTCAAAGTTTTTGTGTTAACACGGGATCCCTATCTAAGATAGTTTTAAAATTACATTTTAATTTACTATAAAAAAAAGTTTTCTTTGTGTTTTTGTTTCCAACCGTAAGCCATAAAACTAGAAATCGAGAGGAATAATATGGTATAATATTCGAAAATTGTGATTTAAAAATATTATTTATAATGAAAACCCTTCATGAGTCTCTATACATTACTCAAAAAATAAAAAAAATGTCAGTGTAAGATAAAAGGTGTCAATATGATATTTAAATAAATAGCACTTACATAGGGTGACTATATATAGATATACAAATAACATGGGAGTTTTTGTTTACGTTGCTATATCTCTGAAATTAATATCGCTTGCTATATTGAAAATTATACCATATTATTTCTCTCGATTTCTAGTTTTATGGCTTACGGTTGAAAAAAAAAAAAGACAAATAAAACTTTTTTTATAGTATATTAAAATGTAATTTTAAAACTAGCTTAGATAGGGATCCCGTGTTAACACAAAAACTTTGAAGTTAAATATTTCTATTTTGAATACCGCTATGGACGTGGGGCTTTCACGCATATTCTAAGCACACAAAATCAAACGTTCTCTGCAAGTTTCAGGAAAATCACAGGAAAATTGTTGTCTCGGAGAACGTCCTTAAATGATCGTATGGTTCATTATCGCTCATCTGCGTAATTACCCTGCATACGTGGACCTCGTCTCCCCGAGCCACTTGGGGTTAACATGGTTTACATAATATTGTATGGCTTATTATCGCTCGTCTACGTAATTTTTCTGTATACGTGCAACTCGTCACCACCAGCTACTTGGGGTTAAAATTGTTTAAATCGTATCCCCCGGCTACTTGGATTTAAAATCTCCTAATCGGAACTTTGTTATTATTTTGCTCTTTGGGCTGGAATTATATTACATTAACGCTGGAGTTGGAATCATACTGCATTGACGTTCGCCTGGGAATTATATTGCATTGGCGCGCCAGTTGGGATCATATCGCACTGGCGTGTGAACTGGCATTGTATGGACGGGCGCGTGAATTGGCATTTTGTTGCACGGATTTTTGAATTGGACTTATATTGGATGTAATTTTGAATTGGCTTTTTATAGCGTTGTTGCGCGAGTTAGCCTTATATGAATAGGAGGCGTCGATATACTTTGTGGGATAATGGAAACTTGATTAAAAAAACACTGTCAATTTCTGCTTTTAAAGATAAACTTTCGGTTTGGACCATGAAGGTTAGTACTCACATGTATGTAAAAAATATACAACGCAAAGCTATAAAAGCAGAAAGAGAAAATGCTAAAAAAGACCCACATCATTTAGTTCTTCAAATAGACTTTGCTGAAAACTGGGCTGTGATTCATAATAAAGCTGTTCAAGGAAATCATTGGGTTAATGAACAAATTTCTATTTTCACAGCAGTGTCTTATCAAGGGGATTCGACACAAAGTTTCGCAGTCGTAAGTGATGACCGAAAACATGATTCAGCGTAAGCTTTGCTAGCAGTACAAAAAATATAAAATTCTTGAAAGAAAATTGTTGTGATTCAACTAAAAAAATTACCATCGTATCCGACGGCGCCGCTAGTCACTTTAAAAATCGCTTTCAATTAGATGAATTAAAACGACCACCGTATGATATAAAATGGTTGTTCTCTGCTACTGGGCACGGCAAAGGAGCTGTAGATGGTGTGGGTGGACTTATAAAGCATTATGCTACTTCGCATAATCTTCGAGAGCCCCTTGAAGAAACTGTTCAAAACGCAAATGATTTTGCAATACATGTTCAAAAATATACTGATGTTATTAAAATAATACATTTACGAGATGTTGAAATAGAACAATTCAGAAAAGAAAAAATATTGATTGCCTTACAACTCCAAAGTATCCTGGAATTCAAAAAACTCATATATGGGTTAAAAAAACATGTGATGATAAAGTACATTGTTTGATAGCAAAGACCGCTGATCGCCCGCTTACTGAATTAAGAACAATGAAGCAGAAAAACAAAGGTAGTAAAATAGGTATAAAAATAAAAAATCTAAAAGACGCAAATAAAAAATAAATACATACTTATGTGTACCTATATATTACATACGCACAAAGATAAATACCTTTATATTGACTCTAATATCATTGACTATATATAAGCGTTAAGCGTGAAAAATTTGTTTCTGTGTTATTTCATTAGTGATCGCTATCCCAGTACAAATGTTCTGAATCTCACAAATACATCTAGATGGGTATTTAGATCCTCTATCATGACATACGAAAATTGTGCAAAAAAATTGGGGTTTTCGAAAAAAATGCATTTTTCTAAAAAGTGCGTTTTTCAGTAAAAAGTGCATAACTCGTGCATTTTTTATTTTTTTTTTAAATAACATAGAGAACGTGAAAGAGGGCTCTAAACTGAGTAAAATTATCTGTTACACGCTTAAGAGCATAAAAAACTGGTGAAACAGTAGCCGTTTGAAAATTACATTGAAAAATTTTTTTTCTAAGTAAGAATTTTCTTGGAATTTTTCGGTATCGCTGAACGCATGAAATTTTAATAAAACAAAAAAATAAAAAAATACGTGTCAAATAATTTTTGGAGAAGAACATGAATAGTTTCATTCCAAAATGATCGGTGACATAGGCATACGCGGACCACCTGATTTGAGATGGATTCGGCCATAGATGACTTCACCGGTGAATGAACAAATAAGAAAATTGCAAGATTTGTTATTCAATTAAGAGGCTCAAAAATGGATTAAAAGTAAAATTTGTTTAATTACTATTTTTAAATTTTCAAACTTTACGTCAGTGAAAAAATTTTAAATAAAGAATAAAAGCAGAAATTTTATTTAAAAAAAAAAATCTGTAAATGTCTCCTAAAAACTATTAAATGAACACGCGATGTTAGTGACTGAATACTTTTAGCCAGTGAATAATCGCTTATTTATTATGTAATTATATAAGTTCAGTAACAGTAATTTATTTACAATCTCAATGTTGAAAGTTGGCACCAGGATGATACACTTTATGTATTAAAACTAAAATTATTGATTTTTCATACAGTACAGCCTGAGAACGTTTGTTCACTGGGTTGTCGGGATAAGACTCGAGGCCCAGTAAAAAAAATGCTTATTCGATCACTAGATTCAGGAGTATGAAATGAATCAAAGTTTAAACAGGTAAATAAGATTTAGATAATTTACATTTTTGTTAAGGCGGTCTTATACCTAGTGGCTTCTGAGGCCAAAATCATCTATAAAAAAAGAAAAAAATGTTATTTAAACCATATACAATATATATCCTAAAAATATACACTATTTCTGACAAAATGTCCCAAGACTTAGTCTGTAGACCAATTTTACTCAGAGATATAACATTTTTAATTTTTTTCATTTGGCGTCATTTTGTAAAAAAACTATTCCATGGATTTGCATGGGATAAGGCCTGAATTACTTGAAATTCATTGAACTATGGCAAGAAGAGTTGGAAATATTAAAAAAAAAAATTTTAATAATTTTTTTTAATATTTCCAACTCTTTTTGCCATAGTTCAATGAATTTCAAGTAATTCAGTCCTTATCCCATGAAAATCCATCAAGTAGCTTTTTTATAAAATGACGCCAAACTTTTAAAAATGACATTTTGAGAAATAAGCCTGCAAAGAAAAATACTATAAAACTCCAAAAATAATCAGCCATTTGATCTCCATTCTTTTCCTTCTTGAAACTCACTTTCCTGTATATCTGTCATCTGTTCTCCCATGTAAAATGATTAAAACAGAAGCTCTGGCACCTTGCATGCATCCGTTCCATTAAAAGTTATTGCTAAGCTAGCAATAGTCGTTCCATTAAAAGTTACTGTTCAATCTGTCCTTCTTTTGTACTTTTGATTCATGTACTGTTGAATCACTTTTTAACACATTGTACTCAGTTAGATTATTATTTATAATACTAAGATAAATATAGAATATGCGCCAGGTCTTATGAAATATGAAATCCCAATCATCTAAATCGAAACTTAAGAAGTCATCACTGTCATAGACAAAAGTACGTAAGTACATAAAAGCCGATAATCCCATTTTTTCAAGATCACTTGATTACACATATTAAATATTAAATATATCTTGAATTTAAGCATGTATTGTTGTGAGCAGACTTTTCGCTTTTATGTGTATAGATACATCTTGACCCTTATTGCAATTCACAAATCTTCTGAATTGAATTATATACCCTATAGTGAGTTAGACTTAATATGTCATTTTCATCTTTCTTAGAAAAATGATGTATTTATTTTTATGCGATACAAATTTTTACTGTCTCTTCTTTAAAATACTTAATTCAATCTTGCCAATGCACATTTTTTTTCAGTATTAAATTTCATACAGCATTCCCATCTTGAACTGAATCTACTTTCCAAATTTGAACAAAACTGTCACTACACGCTTGTATTATAATTACACTTACACTTTTCAGCCATATATCTTCACATACACAATACATTAAATTTTTGGTCCTAAATTCACTTGTGAATACAAATAATTAAGCACTAAGAAAAAAATCTTTATTTATCAGAAAGCAAAAACTCTGTAAAACAAACTGTTGAAATCACATGGTTATAAGTATCTTTGCTTATATGAGCTGTCAGCTATGCAACTGTGTTTACACTGGTATTAGCAGACAAGTTATATATAGGTACAAAAGGGAGTATTCATATATGGTAAATTGCTGTCGAATTTTGGTCACGGAATGGTCACTTTACTAGAACAGAAGTGCAAAATTGTCACAAGACGATTCCACTGGATTTCGAATTCCACAATATGGTTTATTTTATTTTTACAATAAATCCCGTATGTAAATTTCATTATTTTGTTATCCTTATACTAGCATGGCTTAAATAATGTGTTTTGATATTTTAAAACACATTTAAGTAACCGTTTTCCTATCAGAAGCGTAAAAGCATAAAAAAAGGCAAAATAAAAAGAAATCATTTTTTTGTCATTTTGAAGATAGAAAGCTCTTTTAACAATATCATTTTTAATTTTTTTAATTTTTGATCCAAACTAGTTTTGTTAGGTTCAGAGTAACATATGTAATTAAAAAATTCAATAAAAAAAAAGTTGATTTTTTCAAAATTTTTAGGTGTAAGACCGCCTTAGCTAAAATCTTGTTGACTGTTAATAAATATCTTCGTGTATCCTGCATGTGCGTGTGCACTTATACGCGCACTTCTGCGCATGGAGGAATGTGTACGAAAAAGTAAGTATTATTAAGTAAGTATTAAGGATAAGTTTTATTTTATCGCTTGTAATATTATTTACATCGAAAGATAAATGTGCCGATTAAGAAGGGTTATCCGAGCAGTATAAACGAAGCTTTAGAGTTGCTTGAACTTGTGAGAACTTTGACAATTATATGCATCGAGTTGTACTTTAAGAGGTTACATGCGCAATCATTTTTGTACACCCAAATTCTGTGTATTATAGTGCCCTAAAGTAAAATATCTTTAGCCTATCATGATTTCATTGAAAGGAAAGTGTATATTTTGGCTTACTCAAATTTGTTTCTTAGAAAATATTTCTTTAACTTTCATAGAATATTTTTGGTTTATTTTAGTTATAAAGTACATTATTATGTTAAAATTTTAAGAGATTATTTGCATTTGTTTTTGTTAATGTTTTATAATGAAATAATATGAAAGGTGTTGTTCTTGAGGATGATAGATGGTTTTTATTTGGACAGTTTTGTTGTACAAAGGTATACTTAAGGTTGTATTGGCCGTAAGATCTCATTCAAAAATTTAAGACAAATATTTTGGTCGTAAACTGGTCAAAAACAGTAATATTCTACCGTACTAAGAGTAAACAAATACGAGGGTCATTTGATAAGTACCTAGCCTACAAATGAAAACACCAAAATTTTACAAAAAATAAAATTTATTTTTCAATGTAGTCTTCTTTTAGTTGAATACACTTGGTCCAGCGGTGTTCCAATTTTTTTAACCCCGTTGAAAAAAATGTTTTCTCTTGGTTTGCAAAATAGGCCTCCGTGGCGGCGATTATTTCGTTATTGGAGTGGAATCTCTTCCCGGCGAGCGAATTTTTTAGGTTCGGAAACAAAAAAAGTCGCACGGAGCCAAATCTGGAGAATACGGTGGATGGGGCAGCAGTTCGTAGCGTAATTCGACCAATTTAGCCGTGGCGAGTGCAGAAGTGTGAGCCGGTGCATTATCGTGGTGGAAAAGCACTTTCTTTTTAGACAAATGGGGCCGTTTTTCTTCTAACACGGCGTCAAATCGGCTCAATAGTTCGGCGTAGTACTGTCCTGTGACCGTTTTGCCCTTCTCCAGATAGTCAATAAAAATCACACCTTGAGAATCCCAGAAAACAGTGGCCATCACCTTTCCGGCCGACGGGACCGTCTTCGCCTTCTTCGGAGCAGGTTCACCGGGTAAGGTCCACTGTTTTGACTGCTCCTTGATCTCTGGAGTGTAATAGTGAATCCATGTTTCGTCGACGGTCACGTAACGACGCAAAAACTCTTTTGGATTGCGATTAAACAGCTCCAAACACTGCTCTGAACTGGTCACACGGATGCGCTTGTTGTCTGCAGTCAGCAAACGCGGCACCCACCTTGCTGACAGCTTCCTCATACCTAAAATCTCATGTAGGATATGCCACACGCGTTCTTCTGAGATGCCTACTATCGCAGCTATCTCGTGCACCTTTAATCAGCGGTCTGACAAAACGATATCGTGTATTTTTGTCACGTTCTCCTCCGTAGTGGTTGTTTTCGGAGCACCTGGGCGTGGATCATCAAAAACCGACGTACGACCACGTTGAAACTCGTTATACCAAAATTTAACGGTCGCCATCGAAGGAGAAGCATCCCCATACACTGCATCCAAGCGTTCTTTAATTTCACTGCGCGATTTCCCTTCCAAAAACAAGAATCGAATCACCGACCGATATTGTTCTTTCTCCATTTTTTCAAAAATCAACGGACACATTTGCTTTCACACGCTCTCAAAAATAAACTACAACTCCGATCCGGCTGAAATTTCGTCTGTAACCGTTTACAGGAAGATACTGCACTGTAGTGTATTTCTGGTGCGATAGTGGCACCATCTGGCGGTGAGGCTAGGTACTTGTCAAATGACCCTCGTATGTAACATGTTTTTTAGAACTGTGGAGAAAACTTTACATCGATTTTAGAACATTTTAATGCTCATTTTTTCACTTTATGGTATGATTGTACGTCCTATTTCAAAGTTTTTATGTTATATTTCAGAAAATATTCTCGAAGTATTCATTTTAAAAAATGGAACTTATTTATCTAACATATATTGACGATTACATGAACTTTCAAAGCTATGACACTATATGGCATCTATGTTTTTTTTTAAATTTTTTATTGCTAATTTTGCGAATTCCCATAAGGCTAATGTTAAATTTAAATGGCAATAATTTCGTAACCATTCTCGTTAAGCCTCTGAAATTTTGCACAGCTCTTTATATTTATGATATTTAATGACTATCAAATTTTGAACAACTTGTCACTATTTTCGTCTTATAGCCAGTACAACCTTAATTGTAAAGTGAATACAAAAGGCGCCTTTTTTCTGTTACAACAGAAATACAAAACCGCTGCCAATTCATTGGCACTTAGCTTCCTCCAAACTAATTTATCTTTCCTATTTTTATATTACATATTATAGGTATATATAAGCCAGTGCCGTCCTCTAAGGGTTAATAATAAAGAAACATTCGTTTGCTTTATACCACCAAGTAAGTCTCATTGAAAATTTTAATTTGCTCTGTTCGAACAAGAAAAATGTTAATACTATAATTCGAAATATATTAGATAGCGCGATTATTATTAATCAAATCATATCCGGGTTGATTCAGGGACTCAGAATATACAAATAATAAGGAGATAAATTATTCTTGAAAATTCTTGTCAAATAAATGGCAGATATCTTCATGAAGATCGTAAGGCTGTATAGATGAATTACCTTCCGATAATTTTTACATGGTAAATTCCTTTATCTATTGTCACTGAGGTTTCCGTCGACGTTTAGGTATCGTACAGACGAGATTATGACGACTTAGCAAAAGAATTAGCACCGCGATGTTAGCATCGTGGATTAATTAGCACGAGACTAAAAACAGCAGGTTCGTACATTTGAGCCTTCCTCGTCACTTAGTTTTTCATACTTTATTATTTAATTCACATCGTACGCAAGAGTATATGTACGTAATTATTTTATCATCTGCTAACATGCATTTTTTACTAGACTATAGTCTATAGCAAGATTCACGCGCGCCTCGCGTACTTTATTTTTTTGTTCTCAATGCTTTCAGATCAAAATTTAAAAATATAACCCTTTTTAACAGTAACAGTTAGGGGGATGCGCACTAAAAAATTCCAGAAATGTCATTTTTCCTTACGCAATGAAAAATCTAGAGTAATTTTTGATAGATGGTTCTTTCCATATCCTTAAATACAATTTATATAACTTAAACTTTTAAATTATTTAAATAAAAATAACAATTTGTAAAAGATTCACAAAAACATGTCTTCTAAAATTTCATTTTATAAATAACATTTCAACAGTGTTTACCCATTCATTAGTACATGCCGTAAATCTCTAACCCTGCGACATACTTTACATTTATAAATATTTGGATTGGAATTTCGCACTATTTCAGCAATAAAACGATATCAAACGCAAATCAAGCGCCTGCACACCCTCGAGCCAACCCCTATCAATTCTCTTATTTACAAACCGCGAGCGCGCAGTTGCGCAAAAAAAAAACTTGCGCGCCTCTCAATCAATCTCCAAACATCGCAAATAAAAAGCCCTCACACTGTCCTCTTCTTTTTTTATAAATGGAAACCCGGAAAGCGTGGAAAACCGTTTCCGCGAGAGAGAGAGAGAGAGATAGAAAGAGAGAGGGAGAGAGAGGGAGGGAGGGAGAGAGAGAAAGCGAAATATAAAACCGCCAAAGCGAATCGTTTTGCGCATGGGAAAAATGAAAAATATCGGCCGGAAAATATGGCCGCGGTATAGTGAGCGTGGCGCGAATTAATTAGATCGACGAGGCGTGAAATCGACGCGCGAATTTTTCTGCGGGTGCGCGCACATGCGCACGACATTATGCGTCGATGGGTACTGCGGTGTATGCAGGAGATTGCTATTAGAGTTTTGTTTTCATTGCGTTGATTGGTCATGCTTTTTTGAGAATTTCAGATTTTAGAACAAATGGGTCAATTCTGGACGTTCCATTTGTAATGGACGAAAATTCGTCCATTTACTTAAAATAATTATAATATACTCGAGTTGATCGAAATCGACATAAAATGGCTAGAAAATGTGCGAAAAATCGTTTCACAAGTGGGAGGAAAATGGAAGATTTCTAGCAGGGACACTTGTAAAACAAATATTAATCAACGCGGAGAATATTTATAAACCTCGAGCACGAGCATTTTTAATCAAAACACACCTAAATTGAAAACTCACGCCCTCGCCCACATTATAATTCGTGCATCGAAATAATTATTATAATTAGGCAGTAAATATATGAAAAGAAAATAAGACATAAATAAACAAGACATTTTTCTTTAATTATCTAATTTGTGTTTATTCCGGGATCCCGACATCCTGGTAAAGCATGGCACTTTCGAACGTTGGTGAAAAGAAAGGGATCCGAGTACGCATGGGCTTGCCCATTGCCTACTCATGTAATTTAATTATAAAATGAGTAATCTCGACATGACACATTGCCAGTGTTCATAGGTACTTTTGAACTATTTTACGAAATTAAAATGTATTAAGGTGAGTAAATAAAATTTAAGATTTTGGTAGTTTGGTTTTCATTATCATTTGGTTGATTATGAAAAGAAATAATTTTAACGAAGATATAAACATGTAATGAAGAGTTATGTCTACAAAAATAATGATTAGATCATACATAATTTATCATGATCAATACTATATTTAAACCAATTCTTTTAGACAAAACTTTCTTTGGATATAGCTTTACTAAAAATTATCATAAAAATGATGCGTATAGCTTTACTTTTACCTTAAAGTCTTATACATTACCAGTTATATTTGAAAGAAATTTTAATTGTAATATAAAAAAATTACGATAGTACATGATAAAAAAAAGTTAAAATTGCTCCAAAAATAGACACTCTAACTACAAAAAACGGTAAAAATCTTTTTTTTAACAATTCGACAATATTCCAAAATTACGACGATCACACGAATTTTTATTTTTAATACTAAGTACCTCGCAAAAATCTCCAGCTGCTTGAAAACATCAAATTTTTTCCCAACCCCATCATCATCCCACTTCCCAATCTCGCAACGCTATTACTCCTCTCTGTCAACCGGCTCTCTCAACTATCCGCAGCGACAAAATAATGCCGCGCGCGCGATCCTGGCACCTGCGGCTTTCTTTGTGCGCTTGCGCGCGGTCGCGATCAACTAATTGCGATTTTCAATTTGACGCTCGGCCGATCGCGCGGTATGCGGCCCCTGCGTCCCGGCTAAATTGATATTTTTATTCATTACCCGCTCAACGGATTCCATTAACATTGTTAATTTGCATGTTTTAACGACTTTTTTCGGCGCTGGGGGGGACACACAGCGCGTAATTGTTTCCCTCCGCTAGCTCGCGTGCTCTTTTTTTCGATTGCCGCCGATTCCTTTCTCGCGCGCGGTGTATATTGCTTTAATGGCGTGTAATGGAGAGCGGTAATGGGATTGTGGAGTGTGTTTTTAACGGTGCAGGTGTGGGGTGGGGGAGAATTTTTGTTACTTTTGAATAAGGTAATGCAAGGTAAATATGGGAAAAAAGGTAACGGTTTTATGTGATGGAATCAGCATTTTACCATTATTTTGGCTCTGTATAGGTGTAAGGTAATGTGTTTTATCCATTAGTCCAGCATTTGCTGTAATTAAATATATTTTATACAATTAACTTTTTTTACCCGCGCATTATTGCAGTTTTTACCTTTGTCTGCACGGTATTAGTGAAATTTTTTCATAATTATAATTAATGTAATTAATTTATTTTTCCAAAATTTTCGTTCACCCGTTCTTATTTTTATGATTATAATTTGTATTCATTGAAACTTTTGTTTCTGTTATATTTATTTCGAATGCCTCAAATAATTAAATATATTTCTGATTAGATATCTCTTAATTAATGATAGGATCGAGATATTTCAATCGGATAAATAGCATTTGAAAGAGCATAAAAATACCTATATTTTCCAATAAAAAAATTTACATTACAGTTCTTTTGTTTTTAACAAAAACGTGTTTTTTTTTTTATTTTAAAGCTTGTAACTCCCAAACTAAATGGTCAATTTATTGAAAAAAATTATGATAATGCAGAATATAAATAGCTATAATCTGTAAAAACGTCAATCCATTCTGTCGACTAGTTTTTGAGTAAAAAATTTAAAACTGAAAAAATGAGTTTTCTATACCCAACGATTACGGGAGTAAAATTGGCTTAATTGCTTTAAAATTTTTTGTAAAAGTAGGTTTTGGATAACTCTCAGTTGAGTTCTTTGAACAAAAGGATTGGTCCGTAAATTTTAGAGATATTTGAGGTTAAAAATGTTTCTACTTTTTCTTAAATCGTAATTTCTTGAGTACGGCACGATGTATCAGCAATACCTGTGTGATTTCCTCCAGATCATATGGTTACTTTTTGAGATATTTGATATTTAAAATTTTTATATTTCTGAAAATGACTATCTTTGTCGCACAATAACTGAAGTAAGATTGTTTTAATTGCTTTGAAATTTGGTGGAGATGTAGAGTTTATATATTATTTATTATATGAGGTCTTGGGGTAAAAGAATTCGTTTATGAATTTCAGAAATGTTTGATCTTACAATTTTTTTAGCCTTCTTTTCAAATCGTAATTTCTCAAGAACGGCTTTATACATACTAGAAACTGGAAATTATGCGCGCTTGTATTTGCTTTTGAAATTAGCCATACTTTTGGCTACACTTTGATATTAATCGCGTTCTCTCTTTTATAAATAGAAACATGAAATTTATTGACAATTTTGTGCGTCGTATAGGCAATGTGTGAAATTTCATCAATAAACATCATTTATTATACAGAATATTGTAGTACAATGATTGTGAGGTAATAGAATGGTAGAAAAGGGGGTTCTTATAGATGTTCGCATGTATGTTAGTTACTCTCCGAGAAGGTAGGTTTTTTATTATTAATATCTTAACATATTACTTTTGTGTTGACATAATATTAGTGGCAGCTAATAAAGGATTTGAAGAATAAGAAAAAATGTGTAATTTTTGTAAATATTAATGAAGTTGTAAATCATTGTGTCACGTCCTAAAACATGACACGACTGGGATTATTAACTCATTTAAGAGTCAGTGCTCTTTTTGGTCGTAGCTGCGCCAGCTAATAGACCATGGACGAGCTAAGGAAAGGAGTGTAGTAACAAAATTCACTGTTGTCGTTAAACTAAATGTGACTAATTTTCTGGATTTAGGATTTGGGTTTTTATAAGGACCAACGGTGAGTAGCACGAACGTCTCGTAAAGACGTTTTCTTGACCGCACGTACCCCCGTATGGACAAGGAATAAGGTCACGAACCCAGGAAAATTATGTGTGTGGGAAAAGCTAATTTTACCCAATCTCAGGTTATTCTCAGATTCGCCCTTCCCTATTAAGAGCAGAGCTCGCAATTGATTTTAAATTCTTTCCCTTTTTTCTAAAATATTTTAAACAATAATTTATTCTCGTAGATAGATCTAAATTCTCTTATAAATTTAAGTATTCCTCGTAAACATAACCAGTGCGCTGACCCGTAAGGTCGTACAATCAAAGTTATGTTTACTTTAATTCCTTTCCAAACCAATAGGAGTATGCTTACCCGTAAGGTCGTAACAACATATGGCTTGGAAAGGTAATTTAAAATAAGTTAAATTGAAGATTTTATTTTACCCTTTATATTATTTTTTTTTTTGGGTTTATATTCTTTTCCTTTTCTTTAAAATATTTCGATTGTAAATTAATTGAAGATTTAAACTTTCTTGTAAATTTAAATATTTTTCGTAAGCATAACCAGTGCGCTGACCCGTAAGGTCGTACAATCAAAGTTATGTTTACTTTAATTCCTTTCCAAAACCAATAGGAGTATGCTTACCCGTAAGGTCGTAACAACATATGGCTTGGAAAGGTAATTTAAAATAAGTTAAATTGAAGATTTTATTTACCCTTTATTTCTTTTGGGTTTATATTCTTTTCCTTTTCTTTAAAATATTTCGAATGTAAATTAATCGAAGATTTAAACTTTCTTGTAAATTTAAATATTTTTCGTAAGCATAACCAGTGCGCTGACCCGTAAGGTCGTACAATCAAAGTTATGTTTACTTTAATTCCTTTCCAAAACCAATAGGAGTATGCTTACCCGTAAGGTCGTAACAACATATGGCTTGGAAAGGTAATTTAAAATAAGTTAAATTGAAGATTTTATTTACCCTTTATTTCTTTTGGGTTTATATTCTTTTCCTTTTCTTTAAAATATTTCGAATGTAAATTAATCGAAGATTTAAACTTTCTTGTAAATTTAAATATTTTTCGTAAGCATAACCAGTGCGCTGACCCGTAAGGTCGTACAATCAAAGTTATGTTTACTTTAATTCCTTTCCAAAACCAATAGGAGTATGCTTACCCGTAAGGTCGTAACAACATATGGCTTGGAAAGGTAATTTAAAATAAGTTAAATTGAAGATTTTATTTACCTTTTTATTTCTTTTAAGGTTTCTTTTTGAAGATTTAAATAAATGCAAAATTCTGAATTTTTTGATTTGATTTTTATTTATTTGAAAATAATTCTATTTTTTTTTTTTTCCTTAATAGGTGTACAGTAAAAGCTTGTGAATGCTTGTGGTGAACTGCACGTACAATCAACAAAGCTTGTGAGGCTCTTGCTGACTGCTTGGTCAGTTCAGTAAAGCTTGTGAGGCTTGTGGTGAACTGCACCCTGGACCAGTCAGCAAAGCTTGTGAGGCTTGTAAATCTGACTGACCGGCGAGCAGTGCGCGTTCAGCGTATTTAAATGCGTTGCTCCTCCTCTTCTTTGGCTGGAAAAACTGCGGTGTCGAATCGGGTAGTTGCGTCATCTTGCGTTAACGAATCGTTGGTTGCCAAGTGTAACGGCGGTTGATAGTCATATATCCTGTAATGTTAATTGAGGCTAGTGGTGTGAGAAGACGGTATCCAATGGTGTGGGGGCGTCATCCCTTCCAAACGTCGATTTCTGTGATAGTGGGGAAGATCCTATGTTTTAACACAGAGAGCGGTAGAGAGCGGTCCCTTATCCCTTCTCTAGGGTATTTTCCGGCGGCTCGTATCTTCTTTAAAGAGCGAGAGAGAACGCTATATGAGTGACAGAGAAAGAGAGATGAGAGAGACAGAAGATATTCCTATCTCCCTCACTCTTCAATTTTGTCACTCTATTTTTGACAGTTTTCTACAGATTATGTAGAATCATTACAAATCGCAATTTTACAAATTAGCTATAATTTTAATTCAGTAGATATTTCCGTGACAAGGTATTACAAATTTGAACGGTGGTTATAAGTTGATTAGAAGTAGAGTTACAATGAATACAAAAATCGTAAAATATAATATGTAGTTTTTTTTGCAGAAAAATAATTAATATATTTTACACAAACACGAAATTTCATTAAAAATGATAATACTAGACAGTTGAGCTTAAAGTTATAAAAGTGTTTACAAAATTGTGATAGATATCGCTATTATTTATTTAACTACGATGTTTTATTTAAAGTTAGCGCAAAAACATAAAAATTCCATTTCATGGTTATAACAAATATGGTTTCAGATTATTTCCAATCATAAAATTTATTGTTTTTATATTTTTTTTTTTGTTTAATTAAATAATCATCTCTATAAGGCTTGGATGTGAATATTTGTATTTTATGGAAAATGAAATTGTTATCAGAGTAAAGCTACTAAGATTTCACAAGAAAAATATTAATAAACCAATAAAGTTATAGATAAACAATTAGTTTTAAAAATTGAGATTAGGGATTAATATTATATGAAAATGTAGAGAAAATTTATTGCAGTTAAATTGCGTTGTTAGAAATCAAAAATGTAAAATAGTTAAATAAATATAAGCTTTATAAGTTTTAAAATTGGAAATAATATTCTTAAGCTATAGTACATTGAGTCCCAAAAATGCTGGAAAATGCGTCTCCGCGCAATAAGGCTGACGATATCTATTTTTAGATAAGCCATGTGTGTGGGGCTGTTCGTAACGGTAAAACACCCTCTTTGTCTCGGCCTTTTTCTATAATAAACAATCTAGATATTCTACCAAGAATTGAATTATTCATCTTACTAAATAATTATGTAGCAAGACATTACAAATTTGAACGAAAACGCTACGACTATTTTAATGATAGTTATTCGCAATACAAAACTTTACTAACTTAATAATCTAATTTACAATGTAATCATATATGATAATTTATAATAACAGTCAATTATCTAAAATAAACTTAAACCTAAATATTTTGTTATCAAAACTTGTTGATTTATATAATATAATAGCTATTACAGTAATTAATTGTTATTTATTAATAATTAATTCTGTATATACATGTTGTTAATTAAAAATTATAGTTATCGTTTTTTATTTTTGGTATGAGTGTTTATATGGTAATATAAGGATAAACAAACTGTTATTTACGATATAAAAGTTACTAATACTTAAAAATCTAAATTATAATGAGATTGTATTCGATAAAGTTATATATAAAAATAAACACAGTCGGTAAAAATTAAGCTAGTGGTTAATAAGCTTGTTACTTTACATGATATAGTGGTTATTATAATAATTATTATTCATTATTAGTTGGTTATAATCCATTTCATGCTTAAAAGTTGTAGTTGCAAAAGTACAGGTGGTTATTTATTTGTAATTGTTAAAACAATTTTATCTGTAACAGAGAGATATTGCCTAATAATGTAAAATTATGTTTCCAATGTACAGTATAGGTCGTATATATTCATGATTTGGAAAAGCGCGTCCCCGCGTGGGAAAGCGTCGTATCTATATTTAGTATGAGTCAAGTGTTTTGCAGCATCAAGATAATGTATCCGCTCGAGCTAAGCGTCCCTTAAAGCCAATTTCACATTTTGAAAGAGTATTTTCGCGCTTAAATATAGTTATCTCAAACTGAAAAACATTAATTTATTTATTTGTTAATTAGTTAAAATTTTATTTATTTATTTAAAGAATATTTTGTATAAACCAAATATTTTGCTGTTTGGTGAGTTTCCTTTATAGAAGTAAGGAAAGGAAACAAAAGAAAAATTATGGGATGAGTTTTATTACTCAGGTATAGAAAATAGTCCTTCAAGAGTGTGGCTTAAAGTAATTATTATAATCTTAAATCTATTTTACAAATGTTATATCGTGTAAACTATTCATCCCACGCCTGAACGGTTGCTAGTTAAAGTGTTTTATCAAATGAACAATATCTGGTTAAACGCTAACTTAATTTATATATAAAATACTAAAATATTCAGTCGAACATATAAAGGAAAAATTACATTTGGTAATTTATACTTAAGCTATTATTTAGAATATACCCTAGTAGAAAATTAGTCGTATTTTATAACTATTGTGTTAATACAATCTAGAGTATTTTTTCAATAAAAATCGTGATGCAGGAATTTATTATTCAACTAAGAGTTTTACTATTATTCAGATTGGTACACAACTAAGAAATACGAGTAACGTTGTTTAAAATTTCTACTAGAGTAGGTTACTCATTTTATATACGAAAAGTAATGATCCTCGGTAAATTATTTCATACTATATTTTATTACGCTCGTGGTTGTAGTTATGATTAGTTACAAATTTTATTTTATTTAAAAAATAGTATTTGTCCTTTATCACGAAGAAAATAAAGTTTACAGTCCGTTTACTATAAAGCCGAAATATAGCTTAAGGAAAAGAAAGTTAAAAGATTTTAAAACTCGAGATTAAGGCGTGCACCGTGTCATCGTTTTTATGGAGCTTGAGGCAAACCCCTGAGTGGTGCAGGTCACAACCCTTGATGCAGCAGTGTCAGTAGGGTAGTAGTGGGTCAGGGTTATGATCATGATTACTCGTATAAAAATATATGCACAAAAAAATTTTCCCATCGTAGACGGTTCCGTTACAATTGAAAAAAAAAAGTTTTATATTTAAACTATATACCATATAGGAAAGATAAATTAATTTGGAAAAATAGAACCTATCGCTAGAAGGTTTACCATTTTCGATTCTGGGTCCTTCGAAGCTGCCTCATTATTATTCTCATCCTCTGTATAGGAGCTCGTCAAGCTGTTTCAGTCTGTGTCAGAGCTGGAGTTGCTCTCACAATCCGAGTCAGAACTCCAGCTGCTCTCAGAGTCCGAGTCAGAACTCGAGCTGCTGTCAGAATCCGAGTCAGAACTCGAGCTGCTCTCAGAATCCGAGTCAGAACTTCAGCTGCTCTCAGACTCCGTGTCAGAACTCGAGCTGCTCTCAGAATCCGAGTCAGAACTCGAGCTGCTTTCACACTCCGAGTCAGAGCTCGAGCTACTTGCAGGGTCAAAGTTCGAACCAGAGCTGCTACCACTGCTACAATACGGTGAAGGCGAGGATATCCCGGATTTAGATACTAGTTCGGCATCCTTATCATGTAACTCGAGCTTATCATCCAGGGACGGGTTTCGGCCATTTGTGGTCCTGTCATTGCCTCCCCACATCTTGGACATGCGTCTGGACGAGCATTGCCTTATCCTCGGTATTCTGTGGCGCGCGGCATCTAGCTGCTTAAGCTTGTTGACAAAGTTCTTATTCATGACCATGCGTGCAATGGATGAGTAGCTGCTGCTGGTGTGCCATGACTTGGTGTCCATGATGTGACTATTGTGGCTTAGTTTACAAATTAGAAGCTTGTCTGTTCCGTAAGACGTCCGTTCGGCACGCTTGTCGTGAGTAGACTGGCACTAGCGATGTTTTCCCAGATTTTGTATTAGAGCCTTGACTCGCCTACCGAGACTGGGATGCTACGGGGGCGCTACTGAGAAGCTGAAAAACATTGGAGTGGGAAAAGGAAGTATCACGGAGAGACCTTTGGTGCAAATCTGCTTTAGCCGTAGTGCGACGGCAGCGCTGTGAGTTTGGGGTAGCAGCTATTCCAAATAGGTATAACTGCTGTTCCAAGCGGCTGCGTCGTCTGCTCCTTGGTCGAGCCGTTGCGCGTTTTTGGTGTAGCAGTTGTTCCAAACTGAAAGTACAAACGAGAGGGCGCGCTTGGCGCAACGGTCGCACTACGGAGTGCAGCAGTTGTACCAAAAGTTTCTCCGTGTACTTCCACTTTCGCTCTTCCGTAGGGTCGTATTCTATTGACCTTCTTTTGGTTAATTGACCAATAAGAAGCGTTTGTGACAGAAGGATCGAAGGGTGAAAGTATTTCCCTCATATTTCTCCATACCAGGTAGAATTTAAGAAAATCATACGTGAAGGTGGAGCTCCTTCTACGCACAATTTTTTCAGTACATCGGAACAACCGTTTATAATGCTGCTTAGATAATTACTAATTACCAAATTACTTAAAGAGCCAAGCCATACGTCTTTACGTTAAGACAGAGATTCCCCCGCCAATTACACACATCTGTTGTGTAGAGTAAACGATACGAAAAGAGACCGGAGCGCGTCCTTACTGGCACAACAGACGTACGTAGCGGCGCAATAGGCATGCCTAACGTCGAGACTACCTCTGTCCTACACTGAAAAAATTTGGCACAGCAGCTGCCTTCCTCATAGTACTGGAGTGCTCCCTCTGTTTGGCACGGGAGAGCTCCCAATTTCGGCATGGCTCATGTGCCAGGTTAACCTAACCTTACCACTGGTGTCGCGCGTACACCGAAGGGGGCATAAGCGGTGCAGCGCTGGGATGGGAGAGCTCTGCTACGGGGCAAAAGCCATGCCAAGTCATGAGATTGCACAGCTCCGCCTTTTGGCATAGAGGTTATACCGTCAAGGGCAGCTCCTGTGCCAAATTTTTTTCACTGTATACGCAGAGACGTTTGGCGTGCCAGTGCCAGAATTTTCTCGATACGATTCAATACGAATTTCTACATTTTTCAACAACTTTAGCTAGTTGTAAACTCAATGCAAATCAATCTTTTTCAAAAATTCAAACTTGTATGTAATTTTCGGACCTTGAATCAGTATTTTAATGCAGAAACATAACTTTTATTAATTAACTATGTATTTTATTAATATACAATTGAGTCAATTTAAACGTGGTTGTACTCATGAAATAAGCGATTATTGATTTTTGACAAATATTTTCGCTTTTCTTACGTTTTACGTATTGCTTTTTTCGTCGGCCTTCAGAATACGAAACAAATTAAAACATTTTTTAAATAAACGTAATATAACATTGTTTTAACGATTGTATAAAAGAACCGCTGCAAAGTCATTGGCACGTAGCTTCCTCAAACCAATTTATTGATTCCATTTGTTAAATTTTAATGGCAAAAATTAATTACAATAATAATTATAAAAGATGCCAAAATTAAATACGATAAGGATCTTATAGAAAAAAACTCATATAATCCAAGGCACCTATGGAAAATTATAAATTCCAAACTAGGTAACGAAGGTAAAAAAAGAGATAATAATATAAGTGAAATATATGATGAAAACAAGGAAATAGTAAAAGCCCCAACCAAAATTGCAAATATCATGAATGACTATTACGGTAAAATGGGCAAAGAAATGAGCGACAAAATTACTGCTCCAAGTAACAATTTTATTCAACTACCACCAAGCAACTTAAATACAATTTTCCTACATCTTACAAATGAAATTGAAATTAAAAAAATTATAGAAAATTTGAAAATCAAGTATGACGGAGTTGATAAAATAAATGCTAAGACACTCAAAACAATATCTGATCTTATAGCAGATCCTTTGGCACATATCATCAATAAATATATTGAAAAGTCAATATGGCCGGATGCGCTAGAAGCTGCTGAAGTGGTACCAATTTACAAATCAAGGAAAAAATTAATAGTTAATAACTATAGACTGATATCATTGATATCGAATATTGCAAAAATCTTCGAAAAGGTGATCTACGAAAGAATTTTTAATTTTATAAACAAGCATAAAATACTAAGCGAAAAACAGTTTAGCTTTATTAAAAACAAAGGAACCAAAGATGCTCTAAGCTGTATTACAAAAAGGATCTATGAGAACTTAGATAAGAGTAAGCCAATTATAGTCGCTTTTCTAGATCTAGCAAAAGCCTTTGATACAGTTGATCATAATATACTACTTCATAAGTTGCAAGCATACGGGATAAGAGGCAATGCTTATAAATTAATGCAAAGCTACTTAGCAAAGAGAAAGCAGAAAGTAAGAATTGACCAAAGTAAGAGTGAACCTACAATAATAACGATGGGGGTGTCCCAAGAAACAATCCTTGGGCCACTACTTTTTATATTATATATAAATGATTTACTGATAACAATGCCAGAAAACTCAATTTTATCATATGGTGATGACACAGCAGTTATATCGTCAGGTAAAACCTGGAAAGAAGTTGAAAGTGAAATGAATCAATATCTTGAAAAAGTAGCAATATGGCTCGCATTGAATAAACTAACATTAAACATAAGTAAAACTATATACATAACTTTCGGGAATTACTGTGACAGTGTATCAAAAAATTTAGATATTTATATTAATAAAGAAAAATTAAAGAGAGTGGACTCATGTAAATATTTAGGAGTTAATTTTGATTATAATCTAAAATGGGATGAACATATTAACTACCTAATCAAAAAAACAAGTTACTTAAATTTAATCTTCTACAAAATTAATAAATTTATGCAAATAAATACGTTAAAGGTTATTTACTATGAGTTTTTTCACAGTGTTATTAATTGTGGGATAATTGCCTGGGGGGTGTCTATAAAAATAATCAACATTTGCTTCAAAATATACAAAACAGACTACTTAAACTAGTTTTTAAAAACAGTTTCGAGCAAAATAAACCAATGAATATTAAGCAACTATTCACATGGGACTACTTAAAATATTATTACAACGAAATGAAAAATATATTCACAAATTCAAATAGTAAGACAAGAAATAAAGCTATATTATTACCGAAAATTGACAAAAAAGTAAGCGAAAAAGCAATCACATAACTGCAATAAAGACTTGCAATCTTCTACCAAACGAGTTTAAAACTTTAGATATAGACAAAAGATCCACTATGTACACGTTAAAAAAAATGGATTGTGAAAAATATTTATTGAAAACGAGTTGAATATTCCTTGAAAACGATTTGATACTATAACTTTGTTATAGGAATACAAGTCGAAAATTTAGATAATTCCATATAGTATATATACATATTACTGTTTTTAGAAACTTTATTATAATGTTAAAAAATACTTAATAGTTTTAAGAATTAGTATTAGTTATAGTTTTAAGTAACTTTATACTCTGCATCTGCAAACAGGAAATTTATTTTCCTCTGCAGGATTACTCCAATGTAATGTACTACTGTAATGTACTCTGGATAAATAAATAAAATAAAATTTGTCACAACAAAATAATTCTTTTTCATGAATATCCGCACAAAACTATTATATAAAATACAAATAAAAACATTCTTGAACCAAATATTATTTTCAATTAAATTCTTTGGAAAATTATGTAAAACAATTCAGAAACATTACGAACCAAATAAGATTTTAGGAAAACAAAAAAGCCATTGTAAAAGACTGTTTCGTTAAACTAACCGATTTATTAAATTATCTTTGTTTCATATTTTGATTCTTATCCTCTTTTTAACCCTTTCAGTCACATACGCTACTATAGTAGCGTCATTTTATGTCATTTTATTTTCAGTCTCACCATTCAATTTTTTTTTGACATGGAAGAGTAAATATATGTTTCCAATGTTTTTTTACGCTGAATCCGAATCCAATGTCGAAATTACAGTAAACGTGACTACAACTTCTAAAATTGGGTGAAAACTACACACTTCAATGCCAAATAAAATCGAATTGCGTGACTGAAAGGGTTAAAAAACTAGAGTCTAAAACAGAGCGCACTACACACTCCTCCAGACACTAACCTATTTTAACTACTGTATTAGCCAATGTAATTTTTTGATAACGCTCTGATGTTGACTCTAAGCTTCAATTCGATAATAAATCTCGCATCTCCATTTTATAATATGATGATTATACTTGGCTTCGGAGCGCTCCTGCGCTCCTTGATGATGATGATGACGAAAAAGTGAAACTGAAATAAAATATTTCTAATTCACTTATTCGTATATTTTCTAATGCCTGAAGAGTTAAAAAGATGTATTATAAAATGTTTAAATTTGTCTTTATTTTAACCGATTAAATGGATCGTATTTTTAACCATTTTCTTACGCTATCTTTGATTGCTTGTAACTTCCTGAAAAATCAATATTTTTTAATGAATCAGGGCTTGAATTTTAGTCTTTACTGCCTACTTTTATAATCTTTTTTGCTCGTTTTTGTATCATAAATATTTGCAATGTGACACTCAATAGAAGAGACATCATTTTTTAACGAAATAGAGGATATTTGAGATTAAATTGTCTATATCTCAAGAAAAAGGGCCCATTGGATGAAATTGTCAGCACTGAGCTTCATTTTTAGATACCAGAAATCGACTCTCCAATGCCCGCAAAAACCGTTTCCCGCAGGTTAGACCCTCTCCTTGTGAGTAAAATTGGTCTACAGATTAAGTATTGGGTCATTTATCAGAAATTGTGTATATTTATAGTATATGGAAAAATCCAGAATACCTTTAACTATTGTGTAATACTTTTTTTTAATTTGTTATTGCTGCTATTAGCATGGCCCGCGAAGCACATAAACGAGACAGGGCGGGAAATCTTTAATTTTTATGTAGAAAACCAGTCCTGTAATCCATATTAGTGTGCCACGCAGACCGCAGCCTGGGGATGTACAAAACTGTTTAAAAATGTCGATAAATGTATTACAGAAACGTTTTTGACAGTTTTGTATATCCCCAAACTACGACCTCGTGACACAATAATATGGATTACAGGACTGGTTTTACGTAAAAATTAAAGATTTTGCGCCCTGTCTCGTTTATGTGCTTCGCGGGCCATCCTAATAGCAGCAGTAACAAATAAAAAAAAGTATTACACAATAGTTAAAGATATTCTGGATTTTCCCATATATAATGTATGTTGTTTAAACTAAATTTTTCTTTTGTTTCAGCTGATTTTGGCCTCAGAAGCCACCGCCTTAAAATGTTTATTCAAGGTTTAAAGATGACATATCAGTTTGAATGTTTGAAAAAGATTCATTTGCATTAATTTTACAACTGGGTAATGTTGTTCAAAAGTGGAAAAATTGTAATTTCAATAAATCATAACTTTGTCAATTTGTATTTTTCGAAGGTAGATGAAAGGATCTTTTCTGCTCAAAATAGCGCAAATTTTCAGAAAAAAATACTTGAATGGCAAAAAAAATTATTTCATTAGTTATTTAAACAATCGTTGTTTAAATAAGGCTGTACCACTTTTATCGAAAAAAAGACCTCCAGATTCGGATTCTGCATGCCAAAATACATAAGGGACAACAATTTCTACCCCACGAATGTTTATTGCATACGGGACGGTAACTAGCGTCCGTAAATTTTTATTTACGTTATTAAATAGAGATCATAAGTATAAAAATCATAAGTCTTCAAAGAAATATATTTTAACATCTCGTAATTAAGTATTGTTCTACGCCTATCAGTTCAGGTCAAACCCTTACTTTGACTAGGAAAAGGACAAATAACCCGGGGAAATCCTGTAGTTGTCCGGGCCTAATGACCATCTGTCTAGTTCGTTTCTTTGCGTTTTCTTCATCCGAAGAAAATAATTTTTCATATAACTACGTATTACTTATATTTATATTTTTATATTTCATGAAATAATAACATAAAATTTAAGTAAATCATCATTTTATATGAGATCAAATTGAAATTTGAATACTATTCGAAAATATATAAATTTTACCCATTACTTATTTCTTCTTTTTAAAATTGATAAATCATTTATTTAGCAATATTTCAAAGATTTTTAAAGTAATTTTAACTTATCCTATACCTTGTTTAAAATACAGTTTACCACCAAATTTTTCAAATTTCTAGCTAAAGCCATGCGTGCTTTATGTTCTTTTTTTTTATTAAACATGCTAAGAATAATTTATTCGTTAAAAGCCAGAAATATTTTTCTTTTAATTTTAATGCATCTTTGTTTCTCAAGCATCACACCAAAAAAACATTTTATTTCACTCTTTAATTTTTCCGACAAGCGTATACAATCAAGTTATAAAATTTTTTTCCTTCGACTCATTCAATTTCCACTATATCACTCATAATCTTTTTTTTCGATCGCTTTATAAAGTAACGAAGCCCGTTATACCCCAGTCATCCTCGCCAGCAAGCACAAGTCGACAAATCTCCACAATTTACCTACCCCATTCGCCCGTGTGCCCAAAATCCAAAACCAAACTAATCGAAAAACCCCTCCTCCTGCTCCCGCAGCACACTTCACCTCTGGCCATCGGTCGAAACGCCAAGGAAGAACTTGGCGCGAGCGGGCGTCGATCGGCCGTGTAATGGACAGTGGTCAATTACCGCGCGAACGAACGAGCTTGCCCCCCTCCTCTCTCACGCTACGTGACGCGCCTGAAATTGAAGTTTTTGTTTCCAATATCAATTCCCGCGCGAGCGAGGGCTTTTAATTGGACGCGGCCGGCGAGAACTACGCAAATATCGCGCGCGCGCAACGAGAGGGAGAGAGAGAGAGTAGACCACCCCCGCGGTTATTGCGCTCGATTTAACGAAAAAGTGGCCTGTTTTTAACGTACGCGCGGACGACGGCTGAATCTTTTTCAGGTTTTGTTTTCTTAGGATTGCCGGAACGATGTGCAGGGGATTTTTTCCAGGGGGTCGGGGGGAGTGTGAATGAGGCAGTGATTGGAGAATTTGACGAGACGAAATAGCGTAATTGAGGTGCGCGGTTGGGAAATCGATTCGGGGAAATGTCTTCCGTTCAATTGTATTTGTACTTTTTTGAGTTTTATTGAAGAGGGTTATAAGGTATTAGCTAGGTTTAACATGATTTTTTCATTTTATAATTTTGTATTTATGTAAAAAGGTCATTTTCTTCTTATTTAAAATCAATCAAAATTTGTGAAACTTCGTCAATACATGGAACTGAAATTCACAAAGTATCCTGTTATTTCTCAAATAATTAATTCTAGTATAAAATACAAATGAAATATTTTGATTTCCTATTGACGGAAAGAAAAATTAAAAATCTAGTTTGATGAAAACATGTCCGTGTAATATTTTTGGTATATCAATAACCCACAGCTATAATTTATTCCATTAAATTAAAAGATACAATTCAGAAGATGCCCTGATCAATAGTAGACGATTGAAAGCGTCAAAGCACTGGAAAGTAATAAGATACAGCGTCTTAAAAATTAAAAACCAACTTCTGAATGAACAAATGTATTCACAAAACCTCACATCTAAATTTCTTCATTTTCCGGAAAAACACCTATATCAAAATATCAAAATAATGATATATTAAAATTGAAATCCTATCCTAATATTCCACTTTGGCAGCCAACCGAAGGATCTTCGGGGAACCGTCCTCAGGACTTTTTCCAGCCTGAGTTGGTCGATAGATCGCCACTCGTTCTTCCCCATAGGTTTTCTCCAGGGGATGGATCGTTCGGCGCGCGTTGCTCCCACAGGACAGCACGTGGCCGATTAGCTTGCGTATGCATGTGCAGCGGATCTTCGCTAGTTTACTTTGGTAGATCAGGTGCGTTTACTATAGTTTTTTCAATTATTTTTAGTGAATTTTACTGAATTGAGGAGATTTTTGTTAAAATTAAATATCAATTGAATTGTGTCAGTTAGGTGTGTATATTGCCACCGTTTTCATCGTACAATCAGAGATTAATTATACATTACAATGTTACAAATACTGTTGAAAGTTTTTATTATAATTTAGATAACAAACATAAAAGAAAATCCATATCGTTCGTATTTATTTGTACAAAAAAGACTTATCTACATTTTATTTCTCAAAATTTTGAATTCACAATTCTTTTTTTAAAATGTATACAAATCACCTGAAAAATGTAAAAACTATCCGCTCAATTATTAAAGAAAACATACAAACCAGAAAAGAAATTCAAACAGTACGTAATTGTCATGCAAAACTGTAATTGTCAGGACTCTACACATCTTTTAAATAAAAATGTGTCCCATAACTTCGAAACAAATCAAGATTTCATTTTCAAGACAAATCGATTGATTCACACCCCACTCCACCGTCTCACCATCGCGCGCAAAAAGACGCGAACCTCTGCATCAGAAATATCCTATTACCCCCCTCCCCACCTCCGCCCCTCCAGCACCTCTAAACTCTTTTCTCCGCTAATTTCGCGCGACGTGCGAAATAAGAAAAAGCTCTTCTCTCTCCTCGCTGCCGCACTACGGCACAGAGCGGAAATGGATTTGCGTGCCGCGGCAATTTCCCGGCCGTTGCCGCGCGTGGTAGCGGGGGAGACGGAAAAAAAATTATCAGGCGCGAGAGAACGCGCAAATATTGGCCGTCGATATTAGGCGCGCCGCGACGTCGTCGCGAGAGAGAGATGCAAAAATATGGCGTGCGCATGTGTGTGTGTGTGCACGGGGGTGAGTGGATTGGCGAAGAGAACTGTTGGAGGAAAATATAATATGTATATTGGTTTTTAGTCTGGTATTGAAATATTAAGAAAATTATGGATAGTTGTTGTAGTTAAGGTTGTTCCAAAAATAACAACAGAAATATCTCACGAAGCAATTGTTTGTGTGAGGTATGGATAAAGCTTTTCTTTGGGTTAAAGTTCAAGGCAATTTTATGTAATTAGACGATACGTAAACTTGCGTTTGGAATTCTCTCGTTGTGTAAATTTTCCCAAACTGCAGCAAAACCTAAACCAAAAATAATTATTTGTTTAGAAAATCTAATCAAGATTTGGTTTAATCAGATTTCTATCTAGTAGAAAAAACATAAAAATAATAAAATGTTACGAATTTATCTCGATTAATCTGAAAACTTTCTACTTAACCACCATCAAATAAAAAATTACAAGTACCTATAAAACTAAAAATAATGTAATAGCTTTGGTTTCAGCAGAAATACTACATCAAAGTTCTAAAGAATACTTATTAAAATATTATTTAATCTTTTCTGTATATAAATCAGCTGAAGAAAAACAAAACTTAAAAATACGCAAATAACTCTTAAATTTTTCCTTGCACTCTATAAAGAACGCAAATTAATTTATAACACAATGTTAAATTCAATATCTTGCAATGCGCTATACAAAAACAAATACCAACAAATCCTGGACATCTCAGTCAGCATCATTCATTTCTCATCAGCCTCTCTCTCTCTCTCTCTCTCTCTCTCTCTCTCTCTCTCTCTCTCTCTCTCTCTCTCTCTCTCTCTCTCTCTCTCTCTCTCTCTCTCTCTCTTCTCTCCTTTTCTCTCGCACGCAACCAGAAAACGAAGCACAACAACGACGACGACTAAGCAAAAAAAGGAAAACGCGCCGGAGATGCGTCTTCCTCTCTCTCTCTCTCTCTCTCTCTCTCTCTCTCTCTCTCTCTCTCTCTCTCTCTCTCTCTCTCTCTCTCTCTCTCTCTCTCTCTCTCTCTCTCTCTCTCTCTCTCTTCTCTCTCTTTCTCTCTCTCTCACTCGGACTAACAAAAATGACTTCCATAAAGCTTTTAACCGCGCGAGTGAGAGAGAAACGCGATTACGGCGGCAAGTGGCCGAAAGAAGAGAAGGGAGAGAGAGAGAGAGAGTGAGAGAGGAGAAAGCGAGACGCGGGCTGTAGGTATACGTAAGACGGCTCTGACAGTTGTATAAGGATAAAGCCGCTCGCGCTGAGTGCTTTTATTTGTCGCTGTCGACGTCGAGCTTTCTCTCTCTCCCTCTCTCTCTTTCCCTCTCTCTGCGCGTACCCGCCTGCGCGCTCACCCCATTATTTCAAATCGATTCGCTTTTGTTTGTTGACTCCATTAGGAAGGCGCGAGCGAGCATTTGCTCTTTCTTCGCGGACCGAGAGTCGCTTAGATTAGCGAGAATTTTGCAATGTATAGGTAGGAAGTTTTTTTATGAGATTTTATAGCAAATTAGGTGGAGTCGCAAGCGCCCGCGGGTTTTCGTTTCAACGTTTTGTTCCGTGTTGCGCGTTTTATAGCGGAAATTTGATAGAGACAATGTGCAGACTGTGTTATTTAAAATTGAATTTTTATTAAATAGTTGAAAAAAAGTATTGTTAAATTATAATTCTGACTTTCACCCTCCATGTTTAATTTTCAAATGAGGAAGTGGATCCTTTGAGGGCCAATTTTCCAAATAAAAATAAGCAACATTTCTTTGCAACGTTTCGCCAGGATATCCTCTGGCCTCCAGGCTTTATTTAAAAAAGACAAATTACAGAACTTACTTTAGTCAAAGATGATAACAAACAATATAATTTTATATAAATAAAATAATATTTACCAAATCGTCTAAACGACTGGAATATAATCGACTGGAAAAACGTTCAAATTTTAGACAAAGAAACTAATTATAATAAACGAATCATCTCTGAAATTTTACACATAAACATACACAATAACACAAGAAATAGAATAGAGGACACACAAAATTTAAATCAGATATACAAAAAGCTAGTGAGAAAAATGGGTTGCGAATTTGTAAACAGTATCGACTGTATATAAAGTCTGACGTGACGGTCGATTATGTTCTATACCACCTGTACGCTACCGGTATTACACACCGATTTAGACGATTTGGTAAATATCATTTTATTTATATAAAATTATTTTGTTTGCTATCATCTTTAACTAAGTTTTCTGTAATTTGTCTTTTTTAAATAAAGCCTGAAGAGGCCAGGGTATATACTGGCGAAATGTTGCAAAGAAATTTTGCTTATCTTTATTTGGAAAATTGACCCTCAAAGGATCCACTTCCTCATTTGAAAATTGTTAAATTATTTTATAAATACTATATAATCTAAATATTAAATTGAAATTATTCAATTTTGAATACTTAAGTTGTTATAGATAATTCATTATTCGCTAAACAATCTGAAATATAAATTTACAATGTTTCAGATACATACAAAAATTTTTTACAAATATTTATTGAAAATAAACAAAAATTATCTGGTTCTTCAAAGATAAAATTAATATTTGGCAATTTATATTTTACAACGAATAGCGGGCATGATGTTTTTATTACAATACAATTACCTACCCGAAAGAAAAAAAGAGAGATGTATAAAGTGCCATTACATACTACATTTGCATTTGATCAAACGCCATCAGGCAAAGGTATCCCCTTAATTTATCGGAAAAAAAATTGTTAAACAAACTCGTCGGGGGAAGGGGCGCAAAAAACAAACGGAAAAGCAGCGTACACAACTGCAGCACTATACTCACGGGTAGACGGGGCGAGAGGGGAAGGGAGAACGCAAGGGGCGTGCGGGCGCCACGGATGGGCAAACAGATCGCAATTAACGCTGGCCTATTAAATATGTATAAGCGCGCCGAGTGGAAAAACGGAATAGGGAATCTCTCTCTCTCTCTCGCTCTCTTGCGAAAGAAATGGAAATAGAATAAAATTACTCGTGAGAAATTAAAGGGGATGAGCTCGGCGAATAGGGGAGGAAGGGGCTTATTTTAACGAAATGAATTAAGCGCGCGGTCGAGCTATTACGTAATGAATATTTACATGCGCAAATAGTTGTGTATTAATCCGATGTGCTTTTTGCGAGATTGTTTGAACTACCTTGCTTATTTAACGCTTTTAAATTATTTCCCCGACTAAATAATGAAATAACTTCGTATAGGGAAGTTTATGTTTATTAAACGTGATTCTTCTACTGTAAAATATTTATCAATTACGTAATAGTGTTTACTATGCTTGCATTTGAAAGAATATTACTGATTTATTAATGGAACTCGAGTATTTGAATTTCGCGCGGTGAATATTACCGACTGAAAGAAAGAAAACTTTCTGTAATTTAGTAAATATGTTCTCTTTTCACGCGTATTAGAATTATTTAACGTTGATAAAGTAATTTAAAATATAAACATATGCAATTATTTGTCTGTAAAATTTGAACAAAATTAAATCGTCGAACTAATTTTGCTTAAATTTCACAGATAATGAAAACGATTTTAGAAAGGCTTTAAAGGAGAATAATAAACAAACTACATAAATTTCCCTACCCACCAATGCCCAACCCAAATCCACCTCCCTGTAAAATTCAAAAACAGCAAAATATATATATTCACCCCTATATACGCACCTATACCATACATCCAGCTGCACTCGTCTCGCAAACGTGCCCGATCGAACTCAACGCGCTATACTCGCACTCGCGCGACAGCCACTCATCGCGGCGTGTTGGCACAGCCGCGCTTGATTAGCTCCGCCATATTTACATATCATTAGCCGATTGTTTGCTTCCCCTCTGCGGAAGCCCCGATAATTTGCCCTTTGTGTCCTTGCGTCTTTTTTCCTTCCACTCCCGTAACCCGCCCCCTTCGCGGAAATGATTTTCGCGAAATTGCGCGCGCGATTAATCATCGAGATACCGCGCACGTGGGTGTGTGTTTCGTTTCCCGCTAATTAACTGACGCGACCGCGGGCTAATTAGGTTTTTTTGCGCGTACATATATATATATGTGTGTGTGTATACGGGTGCGAGTGGTGCTGAGTGTAGTGTTATTGGCGGTGAGGATTGGACGCGCGCGCGCGTTGGTGTAAATTTTGCCCGATGTTTGGATTTAGAGATGTACAATGGGTGCGTGTGATGGGTGGTAAGATTATTATGATGACGCGCGCGTTGGTTTTGCATCGGTGATCGGCTAGGATAGGCTGGTGAAAAATTAAGGATTTGAGACGAGGTATTGTTAGGAAGTGAATGCTGAAAAATACCAATATTGTCGCAGGTGGGAAAAGCCAGATCTGTTTTATACTTCTAGATATAAATTATATAGGTTTTGCTCAATGAATAAATGATTTGACATAACTAATTCTACTTTATTTGAAGTTTCAAAACTTGAAATTAAATACAGCGGGTGGTTGATTAGTTTGACCCTTTCATATAGCTTCTCCAGCTATAATTTTTGATGGAGTGGACGAAAATTAACATTTAGAAGAAGACATAATTCATCCGACTTATTGAAGGCTCACCATTTCTTTAGCTACATAATAAACAATAATTAATCAATTTATTCAGATTAAAAAAATTTGTTTCGACGTGATATTCAATAAATGTTTCCTGTTAGTAACCATCTTATAGTGATTCAAATTATAAAAAGAAACGAAACTGTTACATAAGTCACGTAAGGGACGCAAATATTAGTTTAAATTCTTGATGCATTTTTTTTATATTATTGTAAAACTTATAATAATAATAGTTTACTTAAAGTATATAATTTAGATAGAGATTAAATTTCATTTTATTTTACTCCATTAAAAACAAGTTAAAGCAAAAGTAATTATTATTTTAGGGAGCATAAACATGTTATAAAAATAATAACTTGCTAATAAAATATTATTATTTTTATTATTATATACTAACAATGGAAGCGCATCACCTAAGTTAGAATTTTGTCCATTGGACTCTAGGAATAAAGAAAGAGCAGTTTTTCGGAATATTTAGGGTGTTACGAAACCAATTTGTAAATCCGTTCGTATTGAAATTCTCTTTTTTTTACACACATATGTATATAAATAATTAAAGATAAAAATGGCTTCAAAACTTTGTCTTGGGCTCAATTTTTGAGTTACCGACTGCGTGACAGGATATTTACGAACTAAATCCCATTAAAGGAAACCACAAAAGCCCAGCGGTGATTTACCTACAACAAAAAGGAGCCGCACTGTACAGCATGCCCGTTTAACGGGGCGACGTTTCACCGTCGGAAGAGGTCAACTCAGAGGTTTCTACCAATGGACACCAACCACCAGCGCGAGGGTTGCGCTCTGGTGCTGTTCGACGTCGCCGACGTGACGACTTTTCACCCCAGGCAGAGGTTTATCCCGAGGTTCCAGTCAATCAGCACCAGCAGTTCGCGAGTGGGTCGCGTTCTACTACCGGTCAACAGCAACGGCGCAACGACGCTCTGCAGCCAGAGGAAGAGCTGGAGGAGGAGGTTTCTGACGTTATCGTAGAAAGAGCCCAGTCGCCTACGAGAGAGCTGCACTCTGCTGTACGTCAGCAACAACAACAACGGCGCGATGATGCTTTGTCGCCAAGGGAGGAGGTTCCTAACGTTTCAGTCGGAAGAGTCCAGCAGTCTGCGCGTGAGATGCGCTCTGCTCTACGCCAGCCACAACGGAACGGCAATGTATTGCCGGCAAGGAGGGAGGTTCTGGACGTCCCCGTCGGAAGAGCCCAGCAGCCTGCACGAGGGCTGCGCTCAACTGCAGATCAGCAACGACGGTGCGGCGATGTTTTGCTGACAGGGCGGGAGGTTCCTGACGTCCCCGTCGGGAGAGCCCAGCAGCTTGCACGAGAGCCGCGCTCTACTGCAGGCCAGCAACAACGTCGTGGTGATGTTTTGCCGCTAAGAGAAGAGATTCCTAATGTTCCTGTCAGAGCCCAGCAGCTCTGCTATCACGGGTCGGCGCTGAGAGCGCGAGCACGAGGCTCGTTGAACATCGTTTCTTCTTTTTCCACATTAAGCAAAATATCATCAATAACATTATTCTAATGTTGCAGGTATCTTACATGTCTCTATTATTTACTTACAGTTGTGTCGGTACATTACAATTGTTATAATAATAAAGTTAATTCTATATTTTCAATTAAATTGATTATTTTTTTAAATGTACGAGGGGTGTTCAAAAAGTAAGTTTCCCTGCTCCGGGAAAAAAGCAAAACACAATTTTTAGGTTAAAGTAACATATGTATTTATTGTTTGACTCATAAACTATTTTTCTACATAGTCCCCTTGGACTTGAATACATTTTTTATATCTGTTCTCAAGCTTTGACAAACCTTGTTTATAAAAATCCGTGCCCTGTTTTTTAAAGAATAATTTAACGATGTCTTTTACTTCATCATTTGAATTGAAGTGATGGCCACCCAAACTTTCCTTTAATTTAGGAAAAAGAAAAAAGTCACTTGGTGCGAGATCTGGAGAGTAGGGTGGGTGATCAAAAATTTCCCATTCGTTGCCATTAAGCCCTTTTGCAGTTAAAAAGCGAATAACTGCATGCAACTCACAGGTGGACACGTTTTTCACAGGTAGCTCCGTGGTTTCCGAGCCGGTACTGATGAAAAAAATTTTTTCGGCAGCTAAGACCGGTTCCGCTCTTATCGGTATATCCTAAACTAAAACTATGTTCGGTCCCAGCTCGCTAGATGGCGCTGGGGCAAAACGGCAGACTAGGGAAACTTACTTTTTGAACACCCCTCGTAATACTTGCAAATAATTATAATAACATTCTAATGAAACATTTGCACGATAATATATTATCGTTCAAAGTTTCATTAAACTGTTATTCTTCATTTATAAGCAGTATTAAACTGCTAAATAATAAATAAATTGAGTTATATATCAAGCAGAGCATATTCCCGGCTATATTTGGCCATATTCAGAGTGGCGAAAATACTATTTGTACCGAAATACATATTTTTATACTTTTATAAAATAAAACATTTTAAAATATATACATCTGTTTTATTTTTTCATTGAGTTTTATTTACTTCTCTAATTTCATATTAGTAAATAAATTAAAACGATTAAATTAATTTAAACAATTAATTACAATAAAAAATAGTATTAATTTATTTAAAATTGTTAGTGGAAACATGAGACTCACATGAGACTCACATGAGACTTACATGAGAATCACATGAGACTCACATGAGAATCACATGAGAATTTGGCATGAGACTCACCTGAAAATCACGTGAGATTCAAGTGAGTCTCATACGAGTTTTTTCAGCCGGGCGCGATGACTTCAAATAAATTATATTCTACTCTAGAATTTGACATGGCTTGACAAATTCGACTTTCTGGATTAGTTTCTCGTGGTAGAACATACCGTTCAAACTAACTATTAAGGCATTATGGCAATATGGCTTGTACCTAAGTACTAGAGAACAAGATACTGCTTGTTTAAGAAATATAGAAAAACAATACATGGCGTACATTTTTTAGATTTTATGAAAAACCGAATCGTATATAAGTTGAATTTCTTTTCTTCATCCAGCGATTTATTATAATTATGTTTGTCCCATCGGTTATTTATTTTCGTAAAATTTCTGTTTCATGAAATTTCATATCCTTTTCAATTCAAACTCTTGTACTCTTTAGGGTCTTATAAAGTTATTCATATATATTGCTATATAATACATTTTATCATTTCTTTACAAGACTCGTGTCAATTCCTTCACATTTATTAAGTTTCCTTTGCTTCTTCCAGTTTCACGTGTCGCTCGACGGACTAAAACTCGAGCTCCAACTCCGCCTCGGATTCGGAGTCGCTCTCGAAGACAATTCTGATCTTGTAGCCAAACTTGCCGGGAAAGACGCCGTTGAAGTAGTTGTGGTCCTCCCAGTGACAATCGGGCTCGCCGTCGTCGTCATCGTCCATGCCGTGATCATTGTCGTCATCGGCGACGATGGAGATGTTGTTCTCGTCTTTGTCGTCAACATTATCATCGGCAATACACTCGGCTGCTGCTGGTTGTACGATGGAAACATCAAGACGCTCTGTTCCTGCTGAAGATTGCGGAGATTCGGCGATTTAGATTCCTGAACTTCCAGAGGACATATTGAATACCTAGAATAATAAATAAATAAGTATATTGTTACGTACGGATAGGGGTGGTGATTGAATAATTTATGTGCCCTTTGAAAAAATTACAATTATGGGTGCTGTATGGTAAACATACGTATTATTATTAGTTGTTACAACATAGTACTTTGTTAGAATACTGAAATAAAAATGTTGTACTACACGTATAATATTTGCAAGAATATCTCGTTCGATAACATTGTTTGATGGTAAACTGTTTGGACTATCTATAGCAAATAGATACATATATAGCTCCCATAATTATAAACTTCTTATCGACGCTCCTTACGAAAACTAGCACGTTTTTTAGCCTTCTTACGAAGACTAGCACATTTCAGAAAACTGCAACGAAAACTAGCATAACTCACTACTTTGCCGCGAATACTAGTACAATTCGCTATTTTGTAACGAAAACTAGCACGATTCGCGAGTTTGCCACGAAAAGTAACACGATTCGCAAGCTTCCCGCGAAAACTAGCACGATTCGCGAGTTTGCCACGAAAAGTAAGGTGATTCGCAAGCTTGCCGCGAAAACTAGTACTTTTCTCACGACGGAGCTTTTTTTCTATTGCGAGTCCATAATTATTTTTCCTCTTACCTATATCTTTGAAAAGTTTATCATGAAAATAAAGAAAACCATCATTTTCTATATTACTAACGCTGTCTTCGTTGAAAATTCTTTTTAAAAAACTTAATAGCAATGTTGGTAACATAGATACCTTTCTAACTGTTGTACTCTCTAAAGTAAGATAAGTGAATTATCACTTATTTTAAGTGTATATGTACTTATTGGGGAAGTACACAGTCGTGCACTTAGAAAAAGTGCATATTAACTTTTTCAATAAGTGAATTCGTAACCACCTATATAAAAAGTGAATTTTACTTTTTATTTAAGTGAAAATTATCATGACTTATTTGAATAAGTGAAAAGTTTATTTTTTGAAAAAGTGAAGAAGTACTTTGGAATAAAGTAATAATTTACGTTTGAATAAGTGATAATTCACTTTGAAAAGTTAAACTATACTTTTTTCCGTACTCTATCTAATTATTTTTTTTACTGTGTTGGTTGAACATCACCTCGTAATTGAATATATTTCAGATATTTATATGAAATTTCCTTAGTTTAAATACCGAAAATATATTCAAAATACCTATCTCATTTTACTGAAGTGACGCAAAATCTACGATATGCAGCAGTCTCCCATTTGAATATTAAACACACTATCTCAACTTCGACGGTATAAAAATAGACGCAACAGCATAAAAATATATGAA
Source organism: Torymus aiolomorphi (assembly GCA_036365515.1). Classification (NCBI taxonomy): domain Eukaryota; kingdom Metazoa; phylum Arthropoda; class Insecta; order Hymenoptera; family Torymidae; genus Torymus; species Torymus aiolomorphi. Next base: position 204,145,141 of record CM070875.1, on the reverse strand, counting down.
AAGATATTATTGAAAATAACTTTTAGTTAATAAAGATTGTCACGTAACAAATAGTATATTACGATACGTGGGCCGGAAATTGGATTTCCGGGCCGTGCGTGGTATGACGCCCGAGGCGAAGCCGAGGGCGTCATAACGCACGGCCAGGGCATCAAATTTCCAGTCCAAGTATTGTATACTATTTTTCTTACTCCCCGGCCGAAAGTACGTTTTGTAATTGTTAAATAATTGATAAAATTGCGTTGTCGTCTGCTAGCTGTGTTTGAGTGTTAGTTTTTCTTTCGGCCCGCTCGATAGTAGTGCCTCTGTCGGCCGCTTTGGGTAGCTCGGTCGATATTACCGACTGTTTTTTCTTTCGGCCCGGCGTAGAGAGCTGGTTTTTTGGGCGTCTGCTACTTTCGCTATTGTACAGATGGTCTGATGCCCGCCCGACATTTGCAAGACCGAGGCGAAGCCGAGGTTTTGCTGGTCGGGGCGGGCATCAGAAACACATTCATTAAAAAAAGACAACACCACTTTTTATTTCAATTAACTCTTTTTTCTCGTCACACGTGCACTTTCCTCTGTCTATTTCGTACGTGTCTAACCTTCACACCGCACAAACATATTTTCTTCGGACGCTCCCGTCCATACGTTTACTTAATTGTTTCTACACGACTCGGAAGTACGTGTAGAAAACAAGAGGAAAAAACAATAACCACGATCAAACAAAACCACTTTTTATTTCAACTAACTTTTTTCTCGTCACCCGTGCACTTTCCTCTGTTTATTTCGTACGTGTCTAACCTTCACACCGCACAAACATCTTTCCTCGGACATGCGCGCGGGTGCTGAAGCGCCGCGGGTCAGGAAATTTCGGCAGCCAATCAGAGCGCGCGGTTGGTCTAAAATAGGATGCGAAAGTTTCTCTTTCGCCCCGGAGATGCGGGCCGAAAGTACGTACTTTCGGGTGGGCGGGTAAGAAAATACTATTTTTTTATACAGTTGAAAATTCAATACAATTATCTGAAATTTAATAATTTGTATATAAAATTTAAGGGGGTTCTATGGGCAGATATAGTACTTAAATATAAAATATTCTACAATAAATTGTTCTCATACTGCAAAGTGAGAACGCATATAGTATCATAAACCGGTGCTTTTAGTTACGGAAAAAAATTTTTTTAACGGAATTTCAGTACTAACAAAGTATATATCGTCAATGTAAAAAAATGATACAACAAATCGCTTTAATCTTTTTCAGTTTTGCTTCAATTTCGAATTTTAAAGGCTCATTTTCTTGTGGATCAAATTAAAAAATTTTTAAAACCTTAAAAGTTACAGTCAATTGTTTATCAAGTTTTGTACGAATCTGGCATGAATTCGAGCCAAACTTGCCATAAACAATTGCCTGTAACTTTTAAGGTTTTAAAAATTTTTTAATTTGATCCAGAATACCTCGTAATAAAATCCAACAAAGATGAAAATGACCCTTTAAAAATCGAAACTGAAGCAAAACTGAAAAAGATTAAAGCGATTTGTTGTATCATTTTTTTACATTGACGATATAGGCAACCATCACATCAAAACCTGCATCTCTATCCTCTTCGAGTCGGGCAAGTAGTCCGGGCTTACATTCACCACGTCGCACAATAACAGCAGCGGTGGCTACGTCACAGTCGAGGTCGTCTGCAGCAGCAACAACAACGACAGCGACAGCAAAAAGCGAGCTATCAGCGAGGCACCAGACTGTGTGTACATCACCGAGGAGTCGATACCAGCGGACCTCGCCGTGCTTGTACCCGAGGGAGTTGAAAACGCCAAGCCCGCCACAGAGCCTGAAGTAATTGATGCATATTTTCGAAGAGCGATTATTTGAGTGGTTGCGGTGGTTGGAGTTTTTTTTAGTTCAGGCTGCGTTTTTTTTTGGCGTAGGTTTAAATTTGAATGTAGAAAGAATCTGTAAATGTCGGAGATGGCGGCGGGGGCGGGGGGAGGGGGGGGGGGTCATGAATATACACTGAATGCGGTAAATTGTGCTGCCTGTGATGTAGAAGGAAGCAAGTGAAGAAAGTTTCTGAGGCTTCCTAGAATACTATATAATGAAAAAATTAGAATTTCCATTTACGTTAGCAAATTTCGAATATCTTGGAGATCTAGAAGGTTAATAGAAATTCTTGTAGACATTCAAAAAGTAGTAGATAGATGAAGTAGTTAAGGAAAATTTTGGAAATTGAGTGATAATAATGCAAAATATGAAAAAATTGATAATTATACAAATTTGTATAATTCTGTAAAAACTCATTTAAGATGAGTTAACTGATTACCGACTGTTAAACAATTCAACATTTTAAGTAAATGGCATTGATAGTACTGTTTGTTTTTAAACTATGATGCATTTGCAGTCATCACTATCGACGGATGTGAAATGTCTATGGTAGGCATCTACCATACCAGTATCGCCGCTGTTTAAAAATCCAGTGAATGAAATTTCTAATAATATAGTCTTATTACGTCTGAATTTGGAGATATCATTAGGTATAAGATTTTTTAGATATCTTAAAAACAAAGTAAAAATAATTTTTTTGTTAATCTTTTCTACAAAACAATGTAGCATTGTTTGCGCCCTTCAAGACCAACTTTACACCATACCTCTACAATTTTTTTTCTCGGAGATCTGAATATGTAAATTTCGAGATAGAAATAAGGAATTTGATTTTAAGAGATATATGCGAGTTTACAAAATTCAGGTATTTAGATCTCGGAGAAAAAAAGTGTAGAGGGATGGTGTAAAGTTGGTCTTGAAGAGCGCAAACAATGCTACATTGTTTTGTAGAAAAGATTAACAAAAAAATTATTTTTACTTTGTTTTTTAAGATATCTCAAAAATCTTATACCTTATGATATCTCCAAATTCAGACGTGGTGGACGAATTCTGACCTTGGAATCATACCTAGGGAGCCAAAATACACCGAGATATGATAGTCCGACCTAAAGTACAGAACCTTTTCTTTTTTTGTGGGGCTGTGTAATTATACAAATTTGTATAATTCTGTGAAAACTCAGTTAAGATGAGTTAACTGATTACAGCCTGTTACACAATTCAATATTTTAAATAAATGTCATTGATAGAACTGTTTGTTTTAAAACTATGATGCATTTGCAGTCATCACTATTGACGGATGTGAAATATCTATGGTAGGCATCTACCATACCGGCATCGCCGGTATTTAAAAATCCAATGAATGAAATTATGGGACGTTTTATATTTATTTTAATAATCTTTTTTCTAAAGATCGTTAACAACAATTAAAAATAAATAAAATTATAATACTAATGCGCTAGCAATTTTGATAAAATAAAATACTATATCTAAATATAGTCTTATTACATTAAAAAACTTTTGAATTGTTTATTTTATGAGAAGTAAGCCAATCGTAAGTTTTTAAGTTTTATGTATTGAAATGAATCCGCCTTGAATTATTAAAGAATATGAGTCAGAGTGCATAACGACGCTGCTTACGAAAACTAGCACGATTCAGATTGCCACGAAGACTATTCGTGCTATCTCAAAAATCTTATACCTAATAATATCTCCAAATTCAGACGTAATAAGACTATATTTAGAAATTTCATTCACTGGACTTTTAAACAGTGGCGATACCGGTATGGTAGATGCCTACCATAGACATTTCACATCCGTCGATAGTGATGACTGCAAATGCATCATAGTTTAAAAACAAACAGTACTATCAATGCCATTTACTTAAAATGTTGAATTGTTTAACAGTCGGTAATCAGTTAACTCATCTTAAATGAGTTTTTACAGAATTATACAAATTTGTATAATTATCAATGTTTTCATATTTTGCATTATTATCACTCAATTTCCAAAATTTTCCTTAACTACTTCATCTATCTACTACTTTTTGAATGTCTACAAGAATTTCTATTAACCTTCTAGATCTCCAAGATATTCGAAATTTGCTAACGTAAATGGGAATTCTAATTTTTTCATTATATAGTATCCTAGGAAGCCTCAGAAACTTTCTTCACTTGCTTCCTTCTACATCACAGGCAGCACAATTTACCGCATTCAGTGTATATTCATGACCCCCCCCCCCCGCCCCCGCCGCCATCTCCGACATTTACAGATTCTTTCTATATTCAAATTTAAACCTACGCCAAAAAAAAACGCAGCCTGAACTAAAAAAAACTCCAACCACCGCAACCACTCAAATAATCGCTCTTCGAAAATATGCATCAATTACTTCAGGCTCTGTGGCGGGCTTGGCATTTTCGACTCCCTCGGGTACAAGCACGGCGAGGTCCGCTGGTATCGACTCCTCGGTGATGTACACACAGTCTGGTGCCTCGCTGCGATAGCTCGCTTTTTGCTGTCACTGTCTTTGTTGTTGCTGCTGCAGATGACCTCGACTGTGACGTAGCCACCGCTGCTGTTGTTGTGCGACGTGGTGAATGTAAGCCCGGACTAGTTGCCCGACTCGAAGAGGATAGAGATGCAGGTTTTGATGTGATGGTTGCCTTGTCGCTGCTCCATCGTCTATAATTTTTGAAGTTTTTATGAATGAAGGGTATATCAGATGTCTGATTGTAGCTTTGAATTCAGATTTGATTGTACATAGCCTACTGTACATTTTTATCCTAGAATTTGGTTAATTTAAATAGGAATGAAAATAATAAACTCATTATGTTGTTTCAGAGTATCTTTAAAATATTATAACATAAAATAATTAATTAAAAGTAATTTTATTAGCTAAAGTTTAATTTTATTACGAAATGTAAAAATTCCGATACTTTTTAATATCATTATCAGGCCTCTTATTGAATGAGAGCTCTATTACTTGTTATCTCGAGTAAATATTTTCCGTGTCCAAATTATTGGAAATCTGCTTTACCGATGCTACAGTTCCAGCCTATAAAATAGTGCGACTAAAATGACATATATGTACTTACACATTCTATTCAATAAAGTTATTCTACATAGCTTCAAGGAAACTTTTTGAGCGACATTCCTCCTATTTATTCAAGCGTCGACTGGAAAGTATTAAATTTAATTAGGCGCTACAAATTGGAATTCTATAACAAACTTATTTACGACGAAAAATTCATTATTGATTTTAGATTTTAATTTTATAACGGAGATTTAACGTATTTCTCGGAAATCTATAATCCTGTTTTATCCAATAGTAAATTTCATTATAGAAGAAAACTGCGTTTAAGTATTCAGCAATTATTTCAATAAATTATTGTAATCCAAACACTTACTTCTCAATTATTCAATTTCTTCTGATAAATTATGAAATCATATAAGTTTAATATTGTAATTTATTAAATTTATAAATGTGAATAATGTAAATCTATAGATTTTATCTACATTTAATATTTATGAAATCAATTTAGTAGTAGCTCCTGTTCGCTTCGTAAAGCATGAATCTCGATGAAAACAAACAACAATTACAATAAAAAGTGAAAACTAAAATTCTATCACATACTTCAAAACAACTTGAACATGCTGTCTAGAGAAAATTTTCCTAAAAAGAATTTTTTTATTTTTTATGTAAAAAGCAGACCCACACTTTCTACAAAAAACTATTAAAAATTTAATAAAATTTAGAATTTTCGTATACAAAAGGTCATTTTTCTTATTTCGAACACTATATTTTACAAAATATCAAGTGTGCCTCTCGTCTACGAGAAAAGTATAAACTTTTCGTACACGAAAAAAAACCTATTTTCTTAATGTTACTAAAAACGTTTACAAAATATTTCTATCACTTTGTTTATTTTCATTCATTCTTTACTACAAATATATCTCCTCAAACCTACAAATAAAATGAAAAACCGACGCTAATAACGACAATCTCGCACCTACATACAATCTAGCCCCATTATCCTAAAAAAAGAGCTTACCAGAGCAGCGGTGCCGACGGTGATAAGGAAGAGCGCCGACGAGTCGTCGACGGCAGTGACGGTGACGTGGTTGCCGACGGTCGCACCGGCGCTCCCAACGACGACGGCGGGGGAGGCGGCAGCAGCAATCGGTATGAGGAAAGTCAAGGATGGCAGCTGGTTGATGCTGGCGAGTATGGTTGCCGACCTGCCGACTGCGACAGCTGCTTGAGCTGCATCCGTCGCGCAAAGTCCAGCAGCCGTTTTATGGATCTCTGCGTCCCCTCCTGCTCGCCCAGCAGCTCGTGTCGCGTACGCTGCTGTAGCTGTCGGTGAATATGAGCAAATCTATTAGTCACGTTGTGTTAGATGCGTGTGATGCGGGGATGGTGCTCGTGTGTGTATGTGTACGATTTTGCTATGGGACGGAGAAAAAATTGTATGATTACGTGGAAGTTTGAAAGTGATTGAGATTTGAAATTTATACTGTTAAGATATGCTGAGAGGTATTTTTAATGCTGCGGGATGTTACGTACGTTGATGTATAGTGCGTGATGGTCATACAATTTTTTCTACGATACTTTGATATACGATTAAGGTGATGTGATACCCACACTATTACTCAATTCTGGGTTCCCGTTTTTCTCCTTCAATTTTAAACTTTTTAAAAAAACTCTTTGACACGTTTTAAGTTTAATAAAGAACTACAACGTATCAAAGAGCTTTTTCTTAAAATTAAAAATTGAATGAGAAAAACGGGAACCCAATTTTAAGTAATAGCGTGGGTATCGCATCACCTTCAGTGTACACTAGCGTATTAAGAAAACGTAACAGTAATATATAAGAAATACAAGTACACTGGAAATTTTAATGTGAATTTCAATTTAAATTCTTGCTTAGTGGAAAATAGATCATTTCTGAAGTTGTACTCTTCTGACTAGAGATACTGTTGCTTTTGACGGAACAAAAAAAAACTACATAATAGGTACTCAATGTAGATTCACTTGAATTTGAAAATGGTCGCTTTTCCACTATAGTTTATAACTTCAATATTTTTAATTGAAGAATCGGCTTTTGCTAAAGGGCTTATCTTTAAAACTAAAACTACAATTGAAACGTAAACGGTTGTGAAAATAACTTAGTCAAAGCATTTTCGATAAATAACGTTTCAAAGAATAATTTATTTCCCTTTATGAACGTTGACAAAACATTAAAAGGCACTAAGAACTTTAAAAAGTAAATTTTCATACACGTATAACAGATAAATTATTCCATTAATAATATCAACCTTAAACATGACGAGGGATTTAGCCAACCGTGCAGTCAATTTTTTCTTTTAAGTTTTAACAATGACCAGATAACGTATCGTTAATTTACACCTTGTATTCAGAAGTATACCGTCAAACATGCGCATCGTGTAAACATTATTTATATCATCAGCACAAAATATAAAATCATCGTTTATCACACATTTACGAATTATCTAATGCGTGCTATCAGCCAGCATAAACTACAAAGTTAAACATTTTCTAAAATTATTACATAAAAACCTTTCATACACAGCAAGTAACCCCGATTCGCGTGATACCATGTCTACGACATGTACTACACCAAACGAAAATATAGAGAGAGGATCTTACAAGCCTTTTGCTCGTAAATAAATAAGTTAACATGTAATGTATTTCGACCGAAAGACAAATACGTTACAGAGAAGTAAAAGATTTTTCTTTATTTATTTAATAATAGCATTCTGCTGTCATTAATAATAGGAGTACAGAAGTAAGTAAGTAGGGCATTCATCTTTTTATGCATTACGCTGAGTAAATTTATCTAAGATAAATGAGTCTCTTGTGCAATCCGTCGAGAGGAGTTTTCATTTTACTAAAAACATAAACACATATCGTGAAAGATATATTTAAACATTCATGCACAAATACCTTTTTCAGTAATAATAACAGAATATATTTTAGGAATAGTAAAGGTTTTTTGTCAATGTGACATGCCAATTTTAAAAATAAATCAGCAAAAATGAAAATAATTACGTAAAACTTTTATGTAATACTGAATTTAATATTACATAAAAAGAAAACCAAACACGATACTAGGATAAAAACATTGAAAGCGTACCTACAAGAAATAAAGAAAATCTATACTCCAAAGCAACGTATATAACAACTCACAGCTGAAACGCGGCTCATAGGCATAGCAGTAATGGTAACTTTTTACAACACGATATTCCAAAAAAATTATTGCAATACTTTACAGATTACGAATACACGGATAGGAAAGGATGAACAATAAAATGTATACGTATATAACAAGAAAGAAAAGAAGTATAAAGAAAGATAAATGAACCGTTCCCCAGAATGCATCTCACCTACTGTGCAATGCATAATCATAATAACAACAATAATACAATAATAAAAATTATTATGATAATAATAATAATAATAATAATCAGAAGAAAAGTGTACTGCGCGGGGCCACCGTCACACGAACCTGCAATGATTGGCTGATTAGCTGCGAGCGTTTTTCCAACTCGTAGACCTGCATTCTCGGGTCTGCGTTGCGCTCGCGCAGCTCATCTCTCTCTCTCTCTCTCTCTCTCTCTCTCTCTCTCTCTCTCTCTCTCTCTCTCTCTCTCTCTCTCTCTCTCTCTCTCTCTCTCTCTCTCTCTCTCTCTCTCTCTCTCTCTCTCTCTCTCTCTCTCTCTCTCTCTCTCTCTCTCTCTCTCTCTCTCTCTCTCTCTCTCTCTCTCTCTCTCTTCTCTGCAAGATATTTTGTGCGCTTATTACGTTGCACTGTCTCGCTCTCTCGGGGGCTCTCTCTCGCTCTTTCTCTTTTCTCTCTCTCTACATCTCTCGCCGCGCTGTGTGTTATTAAAGCCGAGCGAAAAGTTCTGTTTGGCCAAAGCAACAACACCATGATCTTTCAACAAATCAAGGAGCGCGGGAGCGCTCCGAAGGCAAGTATAGAAGAAGCCTGAAGGAGCGACCCGTGCTACATGTACATTGAAATGGGTGTGCAAGAAATTGAATGCGCCTATACACGTCTGCATTAGTTTAAAATATATAACATATTACTGTGAATCGAGAGCCATTTCATTGCTCTACTCAAATCAAAAGATTTTATTTAAAAAAATTATCTCGTTCAAAAGATATAGAGAGCTGAATTTTGTTATGTGCTGTTTTCTTTCCGAACTTTTCTTCTCCTTATTCCGATATCCAGTTTGCAGTTCTTACGACACTTCCGGTTGTCGTCTATCTTGTGTTTATATATCTGGGTCGTTCTTGTACTTTTCGGTCATAACCGGTCGCAGGGGGTCACCGTTTTCCTCGCTGATTTTTCCTGTGAAAGTACATATAAAAAAAGTGAGAAAGCCCCAATATTAGCTCCCCATATCTAATATTGAGACAGCTACACCGTGCTGAATTTCGAAAAATTGTCAAAAAATGGCTATTTTCGAAAAATTCTGTACGGCTCGTTTTTTGATCGATTTGAATGATTCAAGAAGGAATTTTTTTGCTATTTTGTCAAATTTTAGAAAAAAAATTTGTGGAATATAAATAATGCAATGAAATTTTTACACAAAGGAAAACGTGAAACTAAATATTTCTGTTTTTAAGGTTACCTTTCAACCTTTGTAGTTCCTCGAGTTTTATAGATATTGAGATCGGACACAACCTATTTTCTTCCTCTTAAAAAGACGTTTCATTTTCACTCGGCCAACGATTGATTTGATTAACTGCAAGCAAACATACAGCTTTTTCAAAATGGTCGATTTTCGAAAATCGCAATGTTGGCACCCGTGTAACTTTTTTCTATCAAAATCGATTGGGCTGGTATTGGGCGGAAAAAAAAGTTTTAACCTTCTAGAAAACGATCCAATTGGTTTCGTTCGGTTTTTTGGATATTTACAAAAGTTACGAATTTTTCAAAATGGGGGTTTTTCGTATAAGTATCCATTAAGGACGTATTACACCTAGTGGCTTCTCAGGCCAAAATCAGCTGAATCGATGGCTTTTCATGGGTCTAAATTACTTGAAATTCATGTATTTATTGCCCAAAGAGTTGAAAATATTAAAAATATTTAATTAAATAATTTTAAAATGCTAACAATGACAAAAAAAATTACAAAAACTCTTAAAATTAAGCAATTAAAAGTGGTTTTTCAATTTTTAAAAATACTTAAACAAATAATTTTAATATTTCCAACACTTCAAGCCATTACTGCATGAATTTTAAGTAATTTAGGACTTGTCCCATGAAAATTCATTGAATACTTTTTTTAAAAAGGCCTCAGAAGCTACTATGTGTAAGACCTCCTTTAATACGTAAAACACAAATCCTCAGTTTCTTGTTTGAGCATCCGCAGAAAAATTTATATTTCGATACATATTTTTACTATCCCATTTTTTTTAATATTGTAGTGACCATATGATCGTTTGGATCCGTTCCTCATTGTATCTGTTCCTCAAATGTGTAAAAGGCTGATAGTTGTTTCAAATAAACAAAATGAATCTATAGAAAACATAATCTATGGATATACGATCCCGGATACAAGAATCTTTCATGGAAAAAGAGACAGGACCATTACAGACGAGCTTTTATAGATATAGAAACAATGTTTTAAAAAGTGGGATAGTAAAAATATGTATCGAAATATAAATTTTGCTGCGGATGCTCAAACAAGAAACTGATGATTTGTGTATTGTATTTTACGTATTAAGGTGGTTCCCTGGAGATCAGAGTTGATTCAACACATACTTGAAATTACACACGTAGGTCAATAAAGGCATAACGAATGTCATATCCAAATTTCAGAGCATTTTATCTTTTAGCTCCTGAGTAATTGCTGTGTAAAGTTGCATGGATTACCTGGGAGATATATCTATATATATCGAAACTGTCGCGTTATGTATCTGTTTACAACAATATCTAAGCAACGAGATTCAAGTCAGCCTTGGAATTTCATGTACTCATAGAATATATAATAAGGAATGTTTTCGCGCAAAAATGAAGTTGATTCATCGTTTCATTATTAAAATAGAGCTTCTTAAATATATCGCTTTCGTACGGAAGCCCGTACGGCTCACCTCCGCGCGTGTCGCTAGTGGCGTCAATTTCGTGCTACGCGTGCACATGTAGGACGTTCGCTACTCGCTACGTGTGCACATGTAGGACGTTCGCTACTCACTACGTGTGCACACGTAGGACGTTCACTACTGGCTACGTGTGCACACGTAGGACGTGCACTACTCGCTATGCGTGCACATGCAGGAGGTGCGAATCGGTGTTTGTTTTATCAGATAAGATAAGTTACATTGCTACAAAAAATGGAGAGCTTAGTGAGAGTGAAAAATAATGAGAAGTCCATGAAATTGAATGTGAAAGACGGTAAATTTTTACTATCAACGATTAATACATACTTCCCACATACGAGCGGCCTAACCTACAATATTGATGAAGAAAATGTGGAGTAGATTTGAAAAATAATGAATTTCTGTTACTTCCTGGTATATTGGAGTACGAAGTGTTTTATTCTTATTTCCACAAGTGCACACGTAGCGAGTAGCGAACGTCCTACGTGTGCACACGTAGCGAGTAGCGAACGTCCTACATGTGCACACGTAGCGAGTAGCGAACGTCCTACAAGTGCACACGTAGCGAGTAGCGAACGTCCTACATGTGCACGCGTAGCACGAAATTGACGCCACTAGCAACACGCGCGGAAGTGAGCCGTACGGGCTTCCGTACTTTCGCAGAACTTGATATGTTTCGAGGGTTATGTACGCTCAGCGCGCCAGCGTGCACTCTCTATCTCTCTCGCTCAAAGCTGTCTGTCTCTCTCTTATCCAGGGAACCACCTTAACCTTTAGAGGACGGGGATTTGGGTTTACTGTTTTCTCTCACGTTTCTATAGAAATCGAGTTTTTGTGATGTCTCACATCTCAAAACTAACACATGTAAAGGGTCGATCATGGGCATGGCCCGTATAGGGGCCATCCCGTCCTCTAAAGGTTAAGGTGGTTTGATAGCTCACCGCTCGCGGGGCGTCGGGCTCACCGCGCACCCCCTCCCGCAGCCAACGAACTCAATCGTATGTTTACGTTTTGCCGCAGTACTCGGAATCGGCGTTGTCAATCGCGATCAGATTGCGTTTAAACATTCTCCTGTATATTTGCTATATTGCCTGTAGTTTTTTGATTCGCTCTAACCTTTTTTAAAGACTCGCGTCCTAAGTGTTTTGTGTTTTACCAAGGTACTTCCATAAGAGCCCGTGTATAAGAGTTGAACTTTGAAGTTGAATAATTTCATAACCGAGTTGACAAACGATCTGAAATTTCACACACTAATAGAAAATCAATCGAAGAACAACAATATTTAGTTTTTGGAATGACGTAACCTTTTTCATTTCGGTATCGAACCTCCTTAAAGGGAGTCTTACATATAGTGGTTTCTGAGAAATTTTTAAAAAAAAGTATTCAATGAATTTTTATAGGACAAGTCCTAAATTACTTAAAATGCATGCAGTAATGGCCCGAAGAGTTGGAAATATAAAAATTATTTGATTAAGTATTTTTAAAAATACTTAAAAACCACTTTTAATTGCTTAATTTTAAGAGTTTTTGTAATTTTCTTTGTCGTTTTTAGCATTTTAAAATTATTTAATTAAATATTTTTAATATTTTCAACTCTTTGGGCAATAAATACATGAATTTCAAGTAATTTAGACCCATGAAAAGCCATCGATTCAGCTGATTTTGGCCTGAGAAGCCACTAGGTGTAATACGTCCTTAATTGATACGTATACGAAAAACACCTATTTTGAAAAATTCGTAACTTTTGCAAATATCCAAAAAACCGAACGAAACCAATTGGGTCGTTTTCTAGAAGGTTAAAACTTTTTTTCCGCTGAATACGAGCTCAATCGATTTTGATAGAAAAAAGTTACAGGGGTGCCAACATTGCGATTTTCGAAAATCAACCATTTTGAAAGAGCTGTATGTTTGCTTGCAGTTAATCAAATCAATCGTTGGCCGAGTGAAAATGAAACGTCTTTTTAAGAGGAAGAAAATAGGTTGTGTCCGATCTCAATATCTATAAAACTCGAGGAACTACAAAGGTTGAAAGGTAACCTTAAAAACAGAAATATTTAGTTTCACGTTTTCCTTTGTGTAAAAATTTCATTGCATTATTTATATTCCACAAATTTTTTTTCTAAAATTTGACAAAATAGCAAAAAAATTCCTTCTTGAATCATTCAAATCGATCAAAAAACGAGCCGTACAGAATTTTTCGAAAATAGCCATTTTTTGACAATTTTTCGAAATTCAGCACGGTGTAGCTGTCTCAATATTAAATATGGGGAGCTAATATTGGGGCTTTCTCACTTTTTTTATATGTACTTTCACAGGAAAAATCAGCGAGGAAACGGTTGACCCCCTGCGACCGGTTATGACCGAAAAGTACAAAAACGACCCATCTATATATATATATATATTTTGATATATATATAGTTATAGCATATCATAGTAAATAAGTCTCACTCGACTCGAAAAAAAAGAGAGAGAGTACATATAACAACAACAAAATTGTGACTCTACAATAACCTCAAAATATCGTATGGTATTTTTATCTTATATACTCGACTCGAAAAGAAAGAGAAAGAGAGAGAGAGGAGAGAGAAGATATCGACGCCTCCTGTTCATATAATTCTAACTCACGGAAGAGTGCAACATAATTCTAACTCAAAATTCTATGCAAAATAATTCCAACTCGAAATTTCGTGCAATATAATTCTAACCCGCAACTCCGTGCATTAAAATTCCAATTCGGGCCAATACAATATGATTCCTATTCAAACTCACAGTGCAATATGATGCTAACTCGTGCGGCAAAACAATATAAATCTTATTCAAATAATCCTGGACATTATTTCTTATGACAAACAATTCTGTACTCAAGCACTTCTAATAACACGGGAGAGAAATAGTAGTACCTTATTTATCAATTAATCTGATGTTTTACATATATTGATATCCATACATAATCATGAAATGGAGGCATAAACGCAAAAAAAACACGATTTTTCACAGAAAATAAGGGTTACTAATTAAACAAGCTTTACTCAAACATAAATAAACCACCTTTAAAAGTTGAAATAGATTGGGTGCACGAGGAAACGGGCTCTCGAAAACAAGCTTCTTACGCGTGCTTATATTCAAAGCGAAATTACTGGTCAAATTAAAAGTAGCTTAAGCCTACCAAATTTTTTTATCAAATGACTAGTAAATTTTTATATATAGTAGTACAATATCATGTACTATATATGAACCTATTATATGTTATGATACATAAAAATAACCACAATACATGCGATATATATGCGTGTAAAAAAGCACGATTTGCGGTTTTTATGAAATTAAATTTTAATTTTTCTGGTGACTTGATATTTTCTTTACAGAAAAAGATTTCGCAGCTCAAATGCTATACTCTCTAGGTGGTTTTATGAACAAATTATCGATTTTCATTAAATGACGAGGAAAAATGCTTTTCTCTCCATAACAGCCTATCGAGGGAGCAGTACAAAGAGTACATACGAGAGTACAAAGAGTACCAAGAGTACATACGAGAGTGCGAAGAGTACAAAGAGTACGTCCTAGGTACACAATCAGTAATACGATTATTTAAATAATTTTTAAACCTACGTCACCGGGAGATAAGAGTTCCATGCATATTAGGGAATAGCGTAGAAGTAAAACAATAAGCAAAACAATTATTCAAATAATTTTTAAATCAAAGTAGACGGGGGATATGAGGTCCACGCATGGAAGGGAATTACAAAAACGTAGAAAAACAATCTCCTATCCCCCGGCTACTTGCGTTTAAAAATTATTTAAATAATCGTATTACTGATTGTTGCACTACTATGTAATTCCCTAATAACCGTGGACCTCTTATCCACCGTCTGCTTGGGTTTAAAAATTATTTAAATAATAGTTTAGCTTATTGTTGCACTTCTACGCTATTCCCTAATATGTGTAGACCTCTTATCCCCCGGCTACTTAGGTTTAAAACTTATTTAAATAATCGTATTGCTGATTGTTGTAATTCGACGTAATTTCCTAAAATGCGTGGACCTCGTATCCCCCGGCTGCTTGGGTTTAAAATTATTTAAATAATCGTGTTGCACTTTTACGTAATATACTCTTTGTACTCTTATATGTACTCTTTGTACTTTCGTATGTACTCTTAATACTCTTTGTATTCTCGTATGTACTCTTTGTATTTTTATATGTACTCTTTATACTCTCTATATTTTCTTCTTTTAAGGGAGTAACGAGAGCACAAAAGAGTATAAGAGAGTACATTAGAGTACAAGAGATTATTTTAAGAGTATTTTTTGTGCACATTGAAGTGCTTACTATGCCCCCTCGATAGGCTCTTATGGACAAAAAAGCATTTTTCCTTTTTTCCTCGTTATTTAATGAAAATCGATAATTTGTTCATAAAACCACCTAGAGAGTATAGCATTTGAGCTGCGAAATCTTTTTCTGTAAAGAAAATATCAAGTCACCAGAAAAATTAAAATTTAATTTCATAAAAATCGCAAATCGTGCTTTTTTACACGCATATATATCGCATGTATTGTGGTTATTTTTATGTATCATAACATATAATAGGTTCATATATAGTATATGATGTTGTACTACTATATCGCCGGTGTCTGTGAAAAAAAAATTTGTGCTCAAACGCTATGAAAAAAAACACGGAATCCTAAAAGGCTATGAAAAAAAAATTGTTGTATGTATAAACGCCGTAAAAACAAACACATGCACATAAAACACCGTGAAGAAGAACACCCGTGCGTAAGACGCCGTGAAAAAAAACACACGTGCGTAAGACGCCGTGAAGAAAAACACCCGTGCGTAAGACATAGCGATAATTTACATAGTATTTTTTTTTCATAGCATTGCTACGGTATGTGTTTTTTTTCACGGCATCTCGAGAGCAAGGGTTTTCTTTTACAGCGTTAGTCCATACAATACTTTTTTTCATGGCGTTCTCATCAAACTGTTTTTTTTCACGGCACTTAAAGAGAGGGGTTTTTTTTCACACCAGTTTTAGGCGTGTTTTTTTCACAGACACCGGCGATATATAAAAATTTACTAGTCATTTAATAAAAAAATTTGGTAGGCTTAAGCTACTTTTAATTTGACCAGTAATTTCGCTTTGAATATAAGCACGCGTAAGAAGCTTGTTTTCGAGAGCCCGTTTCCTCGTGCACCCAATCTATTTCAACTTTTAAAGGTGGTTTATTTATGTTTGAGTAAAGCTTGTTTAATTAGTAACCCTTATTTTCTGTGAAAAATCGTGTTTTTTTGCGTTTATGTCTCCATTTCATGATTATGTATGGATATCAATATATGTAAAACATCAGATTAATTGATAAATAAGGTACTACTATTTCTCTCCCGTGTTATTAGAAGTGCTTGAGTACAGAATTGTTTGTCATAAGAAATAATGTTCAGGATTATTTGAATTAGATTTATATTGTTTTGCCGCACGAGTTAGCATCATCAGGGCCGGATCTAGGCACTAGGCGGACTAGGCGGTAGCCTACGGGCCCCCACCATTTGGGGCCCCCACCTCAAACTTACAAAATTGATTGAGTCAATCATTTGAAAACGTCTGCAACCCAAATACCCGGGGGATGCGAGGTCCACGCAAAAATGAAGTTACGCAGACGTGCGTCAAAAAGCAAGTCAAATATATAAAAAAGTCTCAAATCCAAATAGTCGAGGGATGCGAGATCTACATAGAAGAAAAATTCACACAGACGTAAAACAATAAGCAAGTCGATTATTAAAAAAAGTCTTAAACCCAAATAGCCGGGGGACGTGAGATCAACACAAATAACAGAGTTCCGTGGACGTGCGACACTAAGCGAGTCGATTATTTAAAAAATTCTTAAGCCCATAAAGCAGGGGGAAGCGAGATCTACGTAGGTGAAGAAAGCAGGCTGATGTGAAATAGTATGCCAGTTGACTATTTAAAAACTTCTTAAACCCTAATAGCCGGAGAACGCGAGATCCATGTAGAAGAGGAAGTTACACAGACGTGCGCCAGTAAGCAAGTCGATTATTTAAAAAATTCTTAAATCCAAATAGCCGCAGGAGAGGCATGGTCCACGTAGAAGAGGAAGACACGCGGACGTGCGACTGTAAGCGAGACGATAATTTAAAAAATTCTTAAGGTGGTTCTATGAAAATGTCATTGAATGCGGACATTTACAAAAAAAATATATTATTATTCTACAGATGCTGACAAATTTTTTAGTAGTTTTTTCAATACAGGTTGCCACGAAAATTTTTGAGTAAAAAATTCCTGAAAATGTATACTTTTACATGGCAGTTCATTGCCGTGTCAATAGAATCATGTGTTTTGAGTAGAAACTTCCAAAATAAATATAGAAGTCGAATGCGGAGGAAGTTAAGAAAAAGAGGTGGTTAAAGTTTAAGACTTAAGCTTTGCAATGATCACCACAAAAATGCATGGAGCCATGAAAAATTTTATTTAATTAATATAATAATTAATGATATTAATGATTATAAATACAAATAGCAGACGACGTGCACGAGAGCGAGAAAGACAGAACCACGCGCATGCCCGCCGCATGGTATAGTTTATGTTCTCGCTGAGCGCATAAACTATAATGCATCATAGAACCACCTTAAACTCTAATAGCCTACGGACGCCAGACCCACGCAAAAAAGGGAGTTTTATGATCAAAAAACGATTTTGAAATTTCAATTTTTCTCATTTTTTTATATGATAGGGTAAATTTTTTTCAATTTTTTGAAATGCATTTGAAAGGGTATTAAATTACCTACATTTTCTTTTTTTTTAAATTTAAATATCTATCGTCCTTCATTTGTTATGAAGGTAAATGTGTCATTTTCTTCTATAATTTTTATCTCAGAAACTATTCCATATTTTTACACGAAATTTGTAACAGTTATTAAGTATAAAAAGTACTTCTACCTCTAAAAATTTCAAGAGGTTTTATCGATTTGTTAATGAGAAAAAAATTATTGAAGAAAAAAATTGCATTTTCGGTTTTGCACGATAACTAGAGTAAAAATCAATAAATCTTTATCAAATTTCGCACAGGGTTAGCTCTTTTAAACTTCTGAACCCTTTTCATTGGCCAAGAAAAGCTGTTCATAAGATTCTAAGATATTTGAGGTTAAATTTGTGTTTTGAAATTTTTCAAATCTCATTTTCTTGAAAACGGTTGGACAAACAAACTTTAAATTTATAGGCTATCTAGCTCATGTTATGAAGAGTATATGTACAAAATTTCATTAAGATTGCACAATTATTTTTATGAAGATATTTTTGTACGAAATTCTACATTTATATACAAAAAATTAGAACACCAATTTTCTACTTCTAATATTTATTGCTTCACAAAAATTAAAAATAAAAGCATTTTCTTTAATGAGAACAAGTACTGTTTTTTAGTTCCTTCTGTGCAAATTTATAATAATTGATAAGATTATAAAAAATTATAGACATGAAAATTTCAACAAATTTTGAATTTTGAATTTTTTTAAAAATAATTTAATAAGTTAAAATTTTAAAATTTAATATAATAATAACAATAATAATATAATTTTTTAATTTCAGAGTTTATATAATAGAATAAAAAGTTAAGTTTGAGGAAGCTAAGTGCCAATGAATTGGCAGTGGTTTTTTGCGTGGATCTCGCATCCTTCGGCTGTGTGGGTCTAAGAAATTTTTAATTAATCGACTCGCTTACTATCGCCCACCTATGTAACTCCTTTTTTTGCGCGGACTTCGCGGTCTCCGGCTGTTTGAGTTTAAGAATTTTTTAAATAATCGGCTCAGTTACTGTCGGACATCTTATACGTAACTCTCTTTTTAGCGTGAACCTCACTACTCCCGGTTAATTGTGTTTCAGACTTTTTTAAATGATCAACTCGCTTACTATCGCGCGTCTGCGTGCCCTCCTCTTCTACGTGGACCTCGCGTCTTCATAATATTCCGTTTATGTGAACTTTATTTATTTATAAATACTTTATTTATAAGTAAAAATTGTGTATTTGTTGATACTTAATGAATAAAAATGAGTAAAATTTTTATCGGTGTTCCTAAAAATGCGATTTATTAAATAAATAACACAGCCTATTGGCCTAGCGCGTATCCTTCCACACCTTTATTTTCCAATTAACTATTTTTTTACATATGTGTATAATAACCTATATACATTTTTCCTGTGGAGCATGGACCTTCCTATAAACCTCTCTTTCCTCCCTTATCCATTCCGCATTCGCCCAGGGTTATGCCTGTGGGGCGGGGAAAATCTATAGACAAACCACATGGGATATATCCTCTAATTAGAAAAATCCGCTCTGGGATGGTCGGTGTATTGGAATAATTCAGATTGTATGTCTAGGTCACATTCCGTATTTTTTAAGACACCGAAACTGTATTTATCCACACCTCCCGCTCAATTTAGCAGAAGGCAATACAATAACCCAATAACCAATCACACGAGGAAGTGGTAAAAAACCGCTGTCGACAGCGTTTTTAGTCGTAGTTGAACGCCGAGTAATTAAAAACTAAATTTTAGTTACAAATTAGATACCCGTTCAATTAAGAATTAAATTTTAGTTGATAATTTGGACACTGGGTAACTGAAAACTAAATTTAAGATTTTAGTTAAGCCGGCATATATGTAATAACTAAAATTTAGTTATTAATTAATGTACGGTTTAATTGAAAATGAAAATTTTAATATAAGTTGCCAATCGACTAACTGAAAATTGCATAACCATGTACCTCACCTAAATTCTCATGTAAGTTGTCGGTTTTTATCTTAATTAACATATGAAAAGATGTAAATGACAGACCAGATAATATCTCACCTAAATTCTGATTTAAATTTAAGTCAGATTTTAAGTCACTTAACTTAGAAAAATATGTTTCTGAGAACTCAGATTATATCTCACCTGATTTCTCATCTAATTTTTTGAGATAAGTCACATGAGATTTTGGCACGCGATTTCAGGCGAGTTCTCAGGTGAGATCTCACCTGAGAAATCACCTGAGATTTTTCAGTAGGATCACCTATCCAAGTAGTGACCGCACCCAAAGCTGTTTGATCGGCTGAGGTGGCGACTGCGCTACCTGCCAAACCGTCGGTTGCTATTTATTAAATAAAATTAATTATATAATCCTCCCCTTTCTTCATGATAATTTTCCTCTATTCTTTCAACAATAGTAGGTTGCATCCCTGAAGTATGTACTTTATATCCAAATCATGTATAGATATAAATGTTTATTTTACTATTATTAGTTAAATTATTCAAAAGTTGTTAAGTATATTTAAAAGTCGCTGTATCCTTGAGATAGAAAAGTTGTATGGTCTTCATTAATCATTTTAATCTGAATTGTTAAAAATAATTAGGATATACATTATTAGGATATACAAAATTGCTATTTTTGAAGTAAGTAGGTTACAAAGATACGAATACTTTCAGATAGAAAATATCATTCTGATTTCCAAATTTCCGCCCCCTTGAAAGTGCTGCCCGCGTGCGGTGCACGCCTTACACACCCGCTTCCTGCGCGGCCCTGAGGACTTATATAGCGTATCTCATACACTAAACAATATGAAATAAATAGTATAAGCAGTAGTGAATAATGAAAACAAAAAAAGGTAAAGCTATGAGAAAAGATATTTCAGGATTTCGCTCCCCTTACATAGGCCCCCACCATATCTTAGCCTACAGGTCCCACATGGCTTAATCCGGCCCTGGATGTTGGGTAGCCCTCGGCTGAGTTCTTTAGGCAAAATGATTGATACATAAATTTCAGAGATATTTGAGGTTAAAACTTTTGTTTGATATCGTTTTTTTTGCATTTTACTAAATCATTTCGTTCACTCCACATATTATTATTTAGATCGGCATATCGCAATGTAATGGCCCATCATCCCAGAAGTAAGAAGTGAGACGAATTTAACAATTCCAGAGAGAATATAGTTATTATTACAGACTCTCAATTTAGTTGAAATTTTAAAACCTTTTTTAAATCGTAATATCTCGAGAACGGCTTCATGTATCTGAATCGGGTGGGTGTCATTCGAAAGAGAATTAAAATACCTACATTTCCTAAAAAAATTTTATTTCTAGCTATCACGGTTCTTTTGTTATTAGCAAAAACGTAAAGCTTGAAAAATGAAGAAAATGAGTTTTGTATATTCAACGATTGCGGGAGTTAAATTGTCTTAATTGCTTTAAAATTTCTTGTGGTGATAGATGTTGGGTAGCCCTCGGCTGAGTTCTTTGGGAAAAAAGATTGATACATAAATTTCAGAGATATTTGAGGTTAAAACTTTTGTTTGATATGGTTTTTTTGCATTTTACTAAATCATTTCGTTTCACTCCACATATTATTAATGGACCGGCATATCGCAATGTGATGACCCATCATTCCAGAAGTAAGAGGTGAGACGAAAAGGTGAGAGGAAGCCACGTGCCAATGAATTGGCAGCGGTTTTTTACTAGTATTTATTTGACTTCTTTTAAAAAATCATAAATATTATTTTTCATGACTGTAGAAATAATAATATAACAATATTATTATTTGTACAGCCATGAACAAAAATTATTACCATTTGTAAAGAGTGCTTATTGAATAGATGAGATATTTTTTCGCCATACCCTGGCCGAAAGTACCACATTCCCTCCCGGTGCAAAAACGGGAATGCGGTATTTTCGGCCCCGGTATGACGAAAAATAGTATACGCACCACGGGAGGAAAATTGGCCAGCCCATAGCTCGTGTTTGTCAATTTACGCGAGCTATGAACTGTCCAAGTTTTTTCCTCCCTAGGTGCGTAATATACTATTTTCTTAATTCGTGAAGCGGGTTTCGTGGCGCTGGGTGAAATTTTCAGTTTTCTTACGATTGCTTTTTCTCTTTATCATTCGTTTTCGATCGTTTCACTGAGATTGCGATCGTGTTACACGAGTTACGGGGAGAGGCACACTCGCCGAGGCTAAAGCTTAATCGCATGTGCGCATCGGTCGTGTTATGCTTATATTGATCGCGGTCGAGCGGTTGATTCGTGACATCGTGGAAACAACGGGCTTATTTTAATAACAAAATAATTATAATTAGATTCAAATAATCATTTTCGAAAGTTATAGTTATAAGCCAAATAGTGTATTTTGCAAAGAAAATAGTTATATTTTTCTTACTGGTACATCATGTTTCCGTCCGCTTCTATACTATTTCCTTTCAATGTTATTTTAAGAGTCATTGTATTTTACTACATAGTAAGTTTTTGTCTTTTTATTTTATCGTAACATTTTATTTGAAATATTTTTTAGACTGTGTTTTTCTGTTAAAATACAAGTATTTATTTGTTGATAAAGAATCTTTTTCATTTCTTTAATTAATAACTGTACCACTCTAGTAGAAATGGTAATTAACAGTTCACCATCCGTTCACCAAACCGCAAAGGTTTGGCCAACCGTTTAACCAACGATTGGTAATAATTACCGCTTATTTCATCACGGAATAAGCCTTGCAGCTGGCCAATGAATGCTATAATAAGAAAAGTGATTTCTTGATACAAATAAATGGCTCATTAGCTTCGTAAATGGTGGCCGATGACGGAGTCTAGGTGTGCGCCCAGTAGGTTTGTGGCTCTAGGTGTTAGAACTCATCGAATGCGTCGTCTAGGTGTTCAGGGTGACCGATTACGGAGTCTACGTGGTGCGCTCCATAGTTTTTTGCATCTAGGTGTCGGAATGCATCCCATGCGTGGTGTAGGTGATCGGGGTAGCCGATTACGGAGTCTAGGTGGTGCGCATCGTAGGTTTTTGGCTGTAGGTGTTGAATCTCATTGAATGCGTCGTCTGGGTCTTCAGGGTGACCGATTGCGAAGTCTAGGTGTTGCGCTCCGTAGTTTTTTGCATCTAGGTGGTGCGCTCCGTAGTGTTTTGCATCTAGGTGTTGGAACACATCGAATGCATGGTCTAGGTCTTTGGGGTAGCCGATTACGGAGTTTAGGTGATGCGCACCGTAGGTTCTTGGCTGTAGGTGTTAGATCTCATCGAATACGTGGCCCAGGTGTTCGGGGTAGCCGATGACGATGTCTAGGTGGTGCGCTCCGTAGTTTTTTGCGTCTACATGTCGGAATTCATTCCATGCGTGGTATAGGTGACCACACATTGAATGCATTCCGACACCTAAATGCAAAAAACTACGGAGTGCACCACCTAGACATCGTCATCGGCTACCCCGAACACCTAGGCCACGTATTAGATTCACCCTGAGATCTTAACGCATAAAACTATGGAGCGCACCACCTAGAGTCTATCATCGCCCACCCCAAAGACCTAGTCCACGCATTCGATGCTTTTAATTATCGATAGTTCACCATCCACTGGCCAACCATTCGTCAATATTTTCGTTATTCGTTGGCCAAAAAGATTGGTCAACCGTTGCAGTTAAGCCATTTTGGTTAGGTTATTTTCTACGAAGGCAATATTCCGTAAAAATAATTCATTAACCTGTGGGTAAAACAGTATTTTTTTTACTAAAATAAAATTGAAAAACGAATTCGCCCGATTTTGATTAAGCTCGGTATTAAAAACTTTCATTATTTCTATTTAAATTTTACAAAAATCAACTTTTGAGCAAAAAGAGACAAACGTGTATAAAGTACGTTTCGAAAAAAATAAAAGATTTACACCCCAATCCAGCCATTGCTTGTTTGTATCATTGAATACCGAAAATCATCAGTAACATTATCATTAAAAACCCGCTGTCAATTCATTGGCCCGTGGCTTCCTCAAACATAATTTGCTTATTCCTTTATGACATAATTGTAATTAAATTCATTCATGAAGATTAAAAATTATTAATTTTTAAATTATGTATAAAATATGAATAAAATAATAGGTATGATTTTTTTTTAATTATGTGTGAAAAATAAATAAAACAATTGATTGTAATATTATCGTCAAAACCTTTTAAAATTCCTAAATAACTTTTACTTCAAATTATATTTTCTTTGTGAAATTTCACATATAGGGTACTTGTCTCTATTAGTATGCCTGTTCGTATTTGTGTGCTCTTTCTGGAATTCCCGATGTAAGAAAAAGATTCTAACCTTAAAAATAATAAACGGCTATTACAAAACAAAAGCAGGTATACAACACGCGCGCATCGGCGCATAGTGCATAGCGCATATCATTTCCATTTTCTAGTATACATAAATGCATTCCCGAATAATTACGATTTTAAAAGAGAGCTAAAATAGTTTTAACCTCAAATATCTCTGAAATTCATAAACGAATTCTTTTACCCTAAGAACTTTTCTAATATATAATATACAATCTCTACATCTCCACCAAATTTCAAAGAAATTAAAACAATTTTAATGTAGTTGTGCGACAATAAAGAAAGTCATTTTCAAAAAGACTAAAATTTTAAATATCAAACATCTAAAAAAATAACCATATAATCTGGATGAAATTTTACACAGGTATTGCCTACATTGCATACAAAATAGTCTATAAATTTCAAGCTGATACATGAAGTCGTCATTGAGAAATTACGATTTTGAAAAAAATCGTAAAACAATTTTAACCTTAAATATCTCTAAAAATCATGAGACAATTCATTTACCTAAAGAAGTTATACGATAATATATAGACTCTACATCTCCATAAAATTTCAACATGATTAAACCAATTTTTGTTTTCTCTAGTTATCATGCGACAAAGAAAATAACTTTGTAAAATACCAAAATTTTCAATATCAAATATCCCAAAAAGTAATCGCACGATCTTGATGAAAATTCGCACACATATTATCTATATCACATACAAAATTGTCTATAAATTTGGAGCAGATACATGGAGCCGTTTTTGAGAAATTACGATTTAAAAAAAAAATTAAAAAAATTTTAACCTCAAATATTTCTGAAATTTCTGGACTAATCATTTTACCCAAAGAACTCGACCGAGAGCTACCTCTACAAGGAATTTCAAAGCGATTAAGTCAATTTTACTCCCGTAATCGTTGGATATACAAAACTCATTTTTTTTACATTTCAATTTTTTTCTCAAAAACTAGTCAACAAAATGAATTCAAATTTTTACAAATTACAGCTATGTATATTCTGCATTATCATGATTTTTCTCAACAAAATTGACCGTTTAGTTTAGGAGTTATAAGCTTTAAAAAAATACGTTTTTGTTAATAACAAAAGAACCGTGATAGCTAGAGAATTTTTTTTTAGAAAATATAGGTATTTTAATGCTCTTTCGAATGCTATCCATTCGATTCACATATCTCGATATTATCATTAAAAAAAAGCAAAAATGAATTTTAAGAAAATCAAAAATTCGAAATAAAACAAAAACGTACCGGCGAATCAAAAAACGAATTTTTGGACCGCCATCTCACAAAAAAAAAAAAAAAAAAAAATGAGACCTGTCCGGTCAAAATCGATTGAGTAGAAGCTGAGATCCAGGCGTACACACACACATACACACGCACGCACGCACATGCACACGCACACACACACACACAGACATTTTTCAAAAATCATGTATTTTGATTCCTAACACCTCGAAAAACAATTATCACATATTTTTACAATAACGGAAAAAATTACTATCACAAAGCTTCCTCTAGGAGGAAGCAAAATTACAAGATAAAACGCGAATCATAATTGAAAAAGTTGAAATAAAATAAAATATTTTCTAACATTTCAACTGAATTAACGAAGTTTTAATTGTTAGCTTTTAATTAATGTTAATTCTGCGAATAAAACAAAATAAGACAAAAATAAACTTTTTCTCAACTTAACAATGTTTTTGTTGACATAGAATGTATTGAGGAAATTGTATGTTACATAAACCACTTGAATAAATAATAGAACTGATTGGATTACAAATACAGAAAGCAAGCCGTAAATACACGGAAAAAAATTTGAGCTGCAGGGTCACAAAACTAATCGTGTTCACGGCATGTTCTTGTTTGTGCACATAAGGATTGTGCACATATTTATTGTGCACAGATAGCATTGGTACAGATCTATATATATAGATATATACCAATGTTAAAGTGTGCACAATTAATATGTGCACAATCAGTATGTGCATAAACAAGAACACGTCGTGTTAGTAGTAGGGGCAGCGCGGCTACCGCGCCAGAGCGGCTCCCGCGCCACTTACCCACCGAGCACTACTTACCGTCCGTCGGTAAGGTAGGGTGCAAAGTCACCATGCGAGAGGCCCGGTAGAGGGCGCATTGAACATTTACTCCATCGATAAAATGCGTACGTATGTCATGTTGCAGGGGGCATGGGGCCCTCATGTGATGTTATGTTGTAAGTGAATATAGAATATTTTTATAATATTCATATAGTGTTATTTGTTAATTATAAGTAGTCTTATATTTTATAAGTATATTTTATCTTAGTATATTCAATCAGTATATTTTATATTGTATAAGATTCTACAAAGATATTTTATAAGTTCATAGAAATTTTAAAAAGTTAATGATGAGCAATTCAATGAAATTTATATTAACAATATCAAATGACTATTTTTAAATTCAAAAGAAACTTTAAAATATTTAAACAAGTTAGTTTTTAAGGAAAATTTTCTATTATAAGAATAAATATTTCATAGAGGACATTGGGATGTGGAAACTTTAAGGGAAAATAAAATAAAAGATATGTAAGATTATTTCATATTTATTTAAAAAAGCTTAAAAGTAATACATAGTAGAATACATCTTAATCTACGAGTATAAAAAGTTTCAAATTAATCTTTCTACTATAAAAATATATTTAGAAACTAGTGAACATCTTAATTAAAAAGTATTACAATTTAGCAAATAACTTTGAAAATTTAAAATTAAAGTTAAAGAGAAAATTATCTAAAAACTTATAATTATATAAATTCTAGAAGGTATCCACCTAAAGATTTGACGAAGACTTCTCTATTAACTAATTCTGACTCTATGTTGAGAAGCGCCTCTGGCTTCTCCAGTAATAAAGAATTAACTTTACTTGGAAGGAAAATGTCAAAACTACTGTCTAATTCAAGAACAATTTTTAAGCCGTATTTAGTGGATACCTTTTTTAATGAGGTTATCTTATACTGTTTATTGAGCTCCAAGTCCCGTAGTCGTTTTGTGGGTAGGTATGATGGACTTCTCGCTGCTTCATTTATGAGGTCCATGACTGAAAAAGGAAATGATAAATTATTATTTATATTTTTTTTTATAGAATTACTTACTTATTTATTCTGACGTATCAGAACTTTCAGGGGTTGAATATTGCTCTCTCAAGTCTTCCACCCAGCGGTATAAAGCGCAAACTATTTCAGCTGAACAATTCTGTTTCCACCCGGGACAATGATTAATGCAGGCTAGCGGTCGTATAAATCCAGGAGTTCTTATAGATGGACAACCCAAATCTTCCAAGTTTCTTATATTATCGAAATAGGGTTGCAGCCAGTGTTTTTTGTGTTCACCTTTGACCCAAATTGTTAATAACGACCCCTGCGCTTTTTCTTTCAATTTGTCGAAAGCCGTTGACAGGTATGAATACGACACCTCTCCGTGTTCCCAATGAATTCCGTGCAGATTGGATTGTAAATATCTATTTAAAATTTTTACATTCTGGTCTAAATCACTCCAATCACAGGGTGGTTGAAATGTCGCAACAGTACGGCACCGGATTTAACGCATTAGGATCTATATAAGCAATTTCTTTAAATATAAAATTGCCGTTGTTATCTTTAAAACCTTGTGTATCTACAATTAGTTCCATGATAAGTTATATACTGGAAATGTAGATAACATTATTTGAATATTATTCAAGAAAAAAAAGTAGAGTTAATATAATAGTGTTAAAAGTTAGAGTGAAAGATGTGATAATAACTTATTAATTCATAATACATGCAATGTAAAAAATTAAAGTCCCTACGGAGAGATTGAAAAGTTAAAGTACAATAGCTGAGAAAATCTTAGAAAAAAAATATGAACTCATTATATGTGAAAAAGTTAAAGTAAGAGATGTGAAAATAAATTATAAATTCATGATACGTGCTATGTAAAAAATTAAAGTCCCTAAGAAGAGACTGAAAAGTTAAAGTTCAACAGCTGAGAATATCTTAGAAAAAAATATGAATTCATTAAAGTAAGAAATTTTAAAGTAACTTATAAATTCATGATACGTACTGTGAAAAAATTAAAGTCTCTACAAAGAGACTGAAAAGTTAAAGTTTAATAGCTGAGAATGTCTTAGAAAAATGAATAACTTATAAATTCGTGATACGTGCTATGTAAAAAATTAAAGTCCCTACGAGGAGACTGAAAAGTTAAAGTACAACAGCTGAGAATATCTCAGAAAAAATATGAATTCATTAAAGAAAGTGATTTGAAAATAACTTATAAATTCATGATACGTGCTGTGAAAAAAAATTAAAGTCCCTACAGAGAGACTGAAAAGTTAAAGTTCAATAGCTGAGAATATCTTAGAAAAAGGAATAACTTATAAATTCGTGATACGTGCTATGTAAAAAATTAAAGTCCCTACGAAGAGACTGAAAAGTTAAAGTTCAACAGCTGAGAATATCTTAGAAAAAATATGAATTCATTATACGTAAAAAGTTAAAGTATCTGAAAGTTTAAAATAGTAAGTATAAGATGCCTAAGGGACTTATAATATGAATAGTGTGAAAAAGTTTAAGTATGAGACGTGAAAATAACTTAGAATTAATTCGACAAATGAATTTACCTTTTATAACTGTAAGAAAAGTGTTGTATTAAGATTCAAGACTTTAAAACATTTAAATTATAAGTCCTGAAAGAAGAAATTATTAAAGACCTGTAAGAATGCTATATTAAAAGTATTAGAGCTGAAATAAGAAAAAGAAACGAGTGGCTAGGACCCAGCTCGCCTAACCTTTATAGTAAGGAAATGTTTGAAAAGATTATGTAATGTCGCAGCTCCTAACGATAAGAATGATGCTGTAAATTTGATTACTCTCGAACGTATTGTACAAGCTGAAGTACAAAAAGTGTATCAGTCAACAGCACACTTAAGAACTGAGCTTAAAAATTTAGATGATATTGTTGACATCCATAGAGATGAAATAGATGATAAATTGAGAAAATTGGAATTTGAAATAGCAACCATACGTAAAAGTAACTCATAACCTTTGATGATGGAAAATAAAAAAGATATAGTAGAAGAATTACACAAACCTGCTCGTCGTAATTACACACGTCGAAAATATGATATACGAGATCTAGATGAAACATGGCAAGCTGATCTTGTGGAAATGATACCGTATGCACATAAAAACAAAGGTTACAAGTATCTTCTTACTGTCATTGATGTGTTTTCTAAGTTTGCTTGGACGGTACCAGTGAAAAGTAAAACTGGAAAAAATGTATCTGAAGCTATGAAATTTATATTAAAAAAAAGGACGAATACCTAAAAATTTACAAACTGATTGAGGAAAAGAATTTTATAATAAAGAATTTGAAAGTTTAATGCTAAAATATAATATAAATCTATATTCATCCTATAGCAAACTCAAAGCCTCAATTTGTGAACGTTTTAATCGTACATTAAAAAACAAAATGTGGAAAAACATTAGTTTACAAGGCAGTTATAAATGGATAGATATTTTGCAAGACCTAACTTTACAGTATAATAATACTAAGCACCGAACGATTGGTATGAAGCCCGCAGATGTTAATTCTACAACAGTTAATAAAGTTTATAATCGTTTATGCATTCATCAGAAAACCTCTAAACGTCCTTGTAGGCGTGCAAAATTTAAACTTGGTGATAAAGTTCGAATAAGTAAAAATAAAACTGTTTTCGAGAAAGGATATACACCAAACTGGTCTAAAGAAATTTTTACAATAAATAAAGTATTACCTACATCACCATTTACATATCATTTGAAAGATTATCAAGATAAACCAATCGCTGGCGGATTCTATGAAGAAGAACTTATGAAGACTAAATATCCTGATATTTACTTAGTAGAAAAAATTATAAAAAAACATGGCGATAAAATTTATGTAAAATGGTTAGGTTTTGATAAGTCTCATAATAGTTGGATAAAAAAAGTGATTTATGAATAAATAAAATTGTAAATAAGATGAACTAATTGTTTTTATTTAATACCTATTTCCTTACATTTTTTTACAAGAATTGGATGCAAAATTTCATTAACTTTATCAATTCTTCTCCTAAAACGTTCTCTGTCACGAGCAATTTGTTCCCATTCTCCACACCGAGCCTTATGATATGCAAACCTCCACGCATGCATTACATGAACAGTTAGCTTTTCATCAAAATGTACATTCTTTTTAACACGCATTGGACACCTAAAATAATAAATTTCTATATTACATATGTAGAATATTTACTATAAATTAATATATAAATTACTATTATACAAAAAAATATACTCACTTATTATTTATTTTATAATGACCCCATGCTAAAGTATCTATATTATTGTCTTGAACATATCTTTTATCATCATATGGACTTAAGGCAATCTTTAACTGCTTTATAGTTTCTACATTATGGAGTCGGGATCTTATGGAATACTGTTGTCGTTTTTTAATAGATAAATTTTGCAAACAATCTACAAAATCATCAAACTTTATAGTTTTTTAACAACTGAAACCTTAATACCTTTTATTTTTTTCATATGATCTTGACCATAAACGCGAGTACTGTACATTTTACTTCTTAAGCCAACGAATTCTGTAAGAATCTGACCATTACACTCATCTTTCATAAGACCAACAATTTTTTTATTTGCATGAGGCATATTAAAGATGTTTTCACTGGGATAGTCTGAAGTATCAAACTTTGAGAGATTTTTTTCATAACAGCATAAAAATCATCACATTCAACAGCATAAATTAAGCTGTCTGTGTCTGTATAAAGAAGCTTACAATTTTCTTTATACATTTTTTCATATAACTATAATGAAAATCATAAATCAGAGTTTTAGAAATGTCTAAAACTGAAAGTCCAACGTAAATTGGTTTATCTAACAAAACTTCAACTTTTTTAAGCTGGATAGCTACTAAATTTTCATCAAAAATACTAATACTATGAAAAAGGGGACTTGATATTTGTGCTTCTACGCCATACCTTCCAGCCCATTTAGTTGATAGCTTGACATCAACACGTTTTCTTACATTCTCCATAGTTTTACCATATACAGCATTATTCATCAATTTGAAAAAGTTTTTTTCAAAATCAGTTCTTGCTAACGCTCTGATATTACTATTTAAATTGATGTAAGACTTAAGCCATGGAGATTGTTTAAATTTCAATACTTTATGAATTTTAACAAGCTGAAGTCCATTTTTGACAGCTTGTTTAAGTGATCGATAGTGTATAACATAATTTTTTTTATACGAAAGTGTAGCCAAAAGTTTTTCCTGTTTTGATCCCGGTGGTTTTGCTTGCTCAGGACAAAAAGGTAAGTCGTTATGAATGTCATGTATTTCTGAAGGATATTCTAAATCTACTTCTAAAATGTACCCGTAAGGTGCATCATCATCTATGAAAAAATCTAAATTTTCACAGTCGTCTATCCACTCAAAGGAATCATAAGGGAGACATTGAGTCATTGCCCAACCATATAAATTATTAGCATCTAAATATATTAGATATGTATTTTCTTTATTTTTATCATAATTTTCAGTCATATATTTATGATTTGCAGCTGCGTAGCGATGAGAGCACTGACTTAATCCACCTCTTATACCTCTTTCTATGAATAAAATCATATCTAGATCAGTTAATAATTTTAATTGTATGCCAGTATACTTTAGCATTGCATCCCATGCAAATCCTGGAGTAGTATAATAATGAGCTGGATCTAAACCATATACGTTTATACTTTGATCACGAAAATTTTCAAAAACATCAGCTAATAATAAAACATCTGTCTTCATATAAAGATCTGAATATTCTCCAAGGGTATGAATACTAAAGGTATTCCATACTTTTTGTGCATGTTCATAATCTTCATCAGATATGGTTGAACCATTTAGCACACTGAAAAATTTTGTTTTTTCAGGTAACTCAGTTTCATCCAACTTTTCCCACGAATCCAGGTACTCGTAAGGCAGAACGCCTTTCTTCGTTAAAAGACTGATTTTTTCTTTTTCTAAAGATGAAAACTCCTTTGAAACAATTTTGTATTCACTTAAATATGAAGCTAATTTTTCTAAAGAAGATGGCATAAATCTAAATGAATCTACAAAGCGAAATTTAATATCACTTTTCTCAACATGTTTTGTAAAAGAAATATACTTCTCCTTAGTCAATGGAAGGAAATCAACATCACCTTTCATATAATTCGATATATCATTAATTATAAAGTGAGCATCATAACCACTTAAGTTATGAAATATCACAGGAATCGTTCTTGAATCTTGATAATTCAAATTACAGTTAGCATGAGC
The DNA here is from genome assembly GCA_036365515.1 of Torymus aiolomorphi. NCBI lineage: Eukaryota > Metazoa > Arthropoda > Insecta > Hymenoptera > Torymidae > Torymus > Torymus aiolomorphi. Next base: position 204,112,661 of record CM070875.1, on the reverse strand, counting down.
AGGACCGCGATATTTTCCTGAGAGATGACAATGATCTCTTACCTTATCACTGTTTTCTAATAATTTGTTACAAATGTGACAAATTTTTGAATGGAAATAATTAATCATTTCTATCGGTGTTAAAATTGGCATAGATCGTGGGTTTGTATATAAATTAGTAATACGGTCATATATTACCTTCAATTCACTAGCAAACCACATAGCTGGTTTAACCCCACGATAAAATCTATATTCAGATAAAGAGTCATCAAAACTGCACTTCAAATAATATCCTATACTAAACATTTCATGTTTTTGAAACGATAAAGTATTAGCCAAACCTTCATCTTCCTGGTTTTCTAGTACAGGCTTTAACAGACATTCACAATCTGCATATATTGTGAATGGTAATCTTTCTTTATAATTAAAATTTTTAAAATAGATGATATCTTTACCTTTTATAGGAAGTTTCACCTTGCAATCATTAATATTCTTACATATTCTTTCATGCTCTTTTAAATTATTTTCATTAAAGAAAAAATTTAAACATCTATCACATATATATCGCTTCTTTTTTCTATGTGATAAACTTCCTCCTACTAGACGTGATAAATTTTTATATATATGTAATGTGATTTCAGCTGTCGCTTAATTGTTTTTTCTAATAAAAGAACATTTACATGATTTTCTTTTTTTCATGTGTCAAATAAAAGGGAATCACATTTTTCTCATGCAATCCGAAGACATTAACCGATATTAAAGGGTTTTGTTTTTCAAACTTGAAAATTTTTTTTATCGTAACAGGGAATTCTATACCTGTCATATTTAAATTATTTTCATACTGAAGATAATTGCTAACCCTGTTAGGATGATTTTTACGGTTTACTGGATACAAAGCAGATAATATTGCCCATTTAAAGCATTGATTATCTTTGTTTTGAATATTAATGCAGGCATTTTTTTTATCTAAAAATGGTGGTAAAGGTAAATATGAATTACCACTGCGCAATGGGTTGAACTTATTCATATTAATTTGAATATTAATAATAGAATTTAAAGTCCATCCAGAATCTTTTTCTTGAAATTCTTCTACCTCAGCCAAAAGTTTATTTAAAACATGATTATCAAACCATTCACTTAAAGATGTACCTAAAACCACTTCAGCGTTTGGCGTATTGAAATGTTTCGTTTCAATACTTTCCTGTGAATCTTCATTTACATCAGAAGAAAGTTTCTTGAATGAACAAGATAGTACAGTGTTAATTTTCATGGCACATCGAATATCTTTCAAAATTTTCTTCACTTGTTGGCAGAACAATACTGAGGCGTCCTTTAAAAAGGTTGATATATCTATATGTACAAGATTTGCAATTATACTAGTTCTCACCCTTTTATTAAAAGCACTTTCAATATCAATCCAACGAACTCGATGCTCGATTTCATCCGTTTTTAAATCTGGTACTATTCCATAACCAGTTTTTCCTATAGCATCAAGCTTTGCTTTGATACTCTCAATCCTTGCTATGGCGTATAAAATAGATTGTTTTTGAGCTGTTGTCAGCGTTCTTTTTCTCAATAATTCCCGAAGACTATCTAATGATAAAACACATTGTTCTACCCATTGTTCAATAACTTCGGAATCCATAGATTTATATATTAAAATATTTTCCACCTCTTCAAAAATTTTCACATGTTCCTGACAAAGATCTTTAACTTCATCCATTTTTTCAAATTAAAAAAAGACTTTTTTTTCGTAAGTGTATTCTGAAAATTAAAAAATTATGTTATCATTTTAAATAATTATTGATAAAAAAAAAAAGGTGAAGAGAAATTAAAATAATCAATGATTTTGTATAATATTAGATCAGCATTTGATAATATAGAAACAGTTTAGTTGTATTAGGCAGTTATAATTAGATAGTATTTTATAAGATTTAACTTACATTATAATAAAATTAAAGATTAAATGATTGGTATAAAGCCTTATGCAATACTTTTAAAATCTTAGCAGACGACGTGGCAGTGGGCCACAAGTGAGGGACGCGTGAGTGAGAGGTACATAGTGAGAATGTAGAGTGGGAGGGGGAGGGGGATACTATCTACTCGAAGAGTTCATATATGCCCCCGTAGGGTATAAGAAATGATGCGTGGTAATTATTTTATTAAATATATTTTATTAAATATATTGAGAGAAGAGGCGTAATTGAATGCCTGAAACGTTGACAAGGTAGATCATTGAAATCATACAAAGTTAATTAATAGTTTTAATAAAATAATGATTATGCCAAATATAGTGTAAATATTATAAAAATTATTTATATACTATAAATAGTGAAATACTATAAAAAAATTATACATAAAATACTATATAAACTTAATTAAACTTAACTAACTCGCGAATTTCATTTTTTAATGTTCGCTTATCCGTTTTTCTCTTTTTTTTAAGGAGAATTTTATTTTTTAATGTTTGCTTATCCGTTTTTCTCTTTTTTTTAGGGAGAATTTCATTTTTTAATGTTTGCCTATCCGTTTTAGGTTCTTCTATATTTAATATTTTTTTCATTTCTGCACGAACTTGATAGTCTATGGTAGGATTATGCGCAGGATTCGGAATTGTTATTAGCTTCGCGGGCGGTGGAGAATTCAATAAATTTAAATCGAATGATTGTGGACTGTATGGCTCTAACGGTGGCGTTGACCAGCTACCAAATTCAAACGTAAACGATTCTGGCGTATAGCTCTCCCTTAGCGGAGAAGGTGGTAAAGGTATTTCTTCTATGATATTGAATGACTCCGAGGGTTGATCTATTGGTGAAATTACTTCGGGTAGAGGTCTAACTATTGGAAGAAGTTTTTTAAATATATTGGATGTTTTTTCTTGCTCCTGGTTTTGGACTAGAAAAACATTTTCACTACTTTCCACATGGTTTTGTGATGAATTGAGCTGAAAATAAAAAATATATATTTATAATAAAATATATAGCATATGTATCATAAAAAAATATTATATTGCTTACCACTTCATTTCTGCGTATACTATACACTACAGGTGATTGCGGTGATTCTTCCTACAAATAAGCATACTTTTTTAATATAATTTAATTAGAAAAATTATGCATTACTTTATAAAAAGATAAAATATTACATTATAATAAAACACTGTTATGGTATCTATCAAATCATAAAATTTTTTCAAATACGATAAAATCTGACTATAATTTTTAGGTAGTTTTGAAAAAATAAATAAAAAAATTATAAATTTACGTTAAAATGATAGAGAAAATTGCAATATTTTCATAAAAGCTACAATTTCGCAATTCGCTAAAATAATAATAATTTATTTTGAAACTAATAATAGTTTTTAAACTTACCTGATAGTCCTCACACTCATTCAAAACTTCATAACATAGCGTTGGTAGATTTCTTACAATTCTCGGGTCCTTTCTATGATCTTCTGCAAATGGACATATTTCAGGAAGATCTATAGTTTTTTCCTTTAACTTTTCCCACTCACATTTATGTTGTACACTATTTACAATGATTCTTCTGATTTCCGTCACATAGATCTCTGTACTTTTATACATTTTTAACTTTAAAAATTTTCCAAATCGGACGAAGTTGCTTGCGTGAACACTTCCTAAAGACTGAATCTTGTATATTATACGTAGCGAGAAAAGCAACGCTTTCAATATATAATGCCCTTTATAGAAAAAATTTGGATTTTGGAAAGATTTTCAATGGAGCACTTAGGGTCCTTTGTTTTATGAACGCTTCGAGAGTGACGCGCGGGTGGACGATATCGTTCACACATGTGCTGGCTCGCTAAACTGCCTTTCCGAAATTTTCTTGAATTTTACTTCTAAACTAATTCTTTATCGGTTGCTTCGCGAACTAACAATATTAATGATATTTTATTTAATCAATTGTTATTTGAATGAAGCCCTTTCATTTAGTCGAAAAGTATTACATATTTTTGGCTCATTTTTATTTTACAGAATAGTTTTACTTTATTGTTATGTAGAAATATATAATAATACATAATAGAATGTACTGTTTCATTTATAATTATCAAAGTTAATTATAGTTTGCTAAGTTCTAGTATTATACATTTGAATAAAAAATTTTAAATAAAATAAACACGTAATTGAAAAGGAATATTTGTGAAATATTGAAAAAATTTAAGTGGAAAAAGAATAATGAACTTGAGAAAAAAAAGGTTTAAATTAATTTATATTAACTTACCAATTCGTTTTGAACTTAACTAGTGAAAAGATAGACTTCTGCAGCAACTACCGGTATATTAGATGAAAATCTTTCAAGCTATTTTCAGACGGTAACGAAAAAATACTCTCAAAGCTCAGTAGCACTTGTCAACTTGAAATAATGAGATGTATCTAAAAAATGTTCAAGTATTATAAACTAATAGCAAAGCATTAAAAAAAATTTAATTTTATAGAACTATAAATGATAAAGTATTAGAGAATTGAAAATTATATATGTTAATACGTTGAAAAGACGAAGTTATTATAATCGAAAACTTTAAGTTACATTAATATAATGAAGAGAAAAACTGAATCATTATAAGTTAAACTATAGATCAATAAGCTGTAAGGATTGTATATTAATAAGCTGAAAATCAAAAGTAATTATATGAAATACTTACGTTTGGTAAGGAGACTAAGCCTCATGGGACTGACGCGCAGCCTTTTATCCACTGTCGGTATATAGGTGCGCATGCGCGACAGTTTAAAGATTGATAGATGGCAGTGCACCTGCACGGTATAGTTATTCATTTTAGATTAAAGAAGAAAGATCTATAGATGGTCGTATGCACATGCGTGGTAACGTAAAAGATTCATAGATGAGTGAGGAAAGATTGGTAGGTGACGAACTGCGCATGACCGAGAAACTTTTAAGTTTGGGCTGATAAAAAGTATTTACAAACATTTCCTTACTATAAAGGTTAGGCGAGCTGGGTCCTAGCCACTCGTTTCTTTTTCTTATTTCAGCTCTAATACTTTTAATATAGCATTCTTACAGGTCTTTAATAATTTCTTCTTTCAGGACTTATAATTTAAAAGTTTTAAAGTCTTGAATCTTAATACAACACTTTTCTTACAGTTATAAAAGGTAAATTCATTTGTCGAATTAATTCTAAGTTATTTTCACGTCTCATACTTAAACTTTTTCACACTATTCATATTATAAGTCCCTTAGGCATCTTATACTTACTATTTTAGACTTTCAGATACTTTAACTTTTTACGTATAATGAATTCATATTTTTTCTAAGATATTCTCAGCTGTTGAACTTTAACTTTTCAGTCTCTTCGTAGGGACTTTAATTTTTTACATAGCACGTATCACGAATTTATAAGTTATTCCTTTTTCTAAGATATTCTCAGCTATTGAATTTTAACTTTTCAGTCTCTCTGTAGGGACTTTAATTTTTTTTCACAGCACGTATCATGAATTTATAAGTTATTTTCAAATCACTTTCTTTAATGAATTCATATTTTTTCTGAGATATTCTCAGCTGTTGTACTTTAACTTTTCAGTCTCCTCGTAGGGACTTTAATTTTTACATAGCACGTATCACGAATTTATAAGTTATTCATTTTTCTAAGACATTCTCAGCTATTGAACTTTAACTTTTCAGTCTCTCTGTAGGGACTTTAATTTTTTCATAACACGTATCATGAATTTATAAGTTACTTTAAAATTTCTTACTTTAATGAATTCATATTTTTTTCTAAGATATTCTCAGCTGTTGAACTTTAACTTTTCAGTCTCTTCTTAGGGACTTTAATTTTTTACATAGCACGTATAGTGAATTTATAAATTATTAATTTTTCTAAGACATTCTCAGCTATTAAACTTTAACTTTTCAGTCTCTTTGTAGGGACTTTAATTTTTTTCATAACACGTATCATGAATTTATAAGTTACTTTAAAATTTCTTACTTTAATGAATTCATATTTTTTTCTAAGATATTCTCAGCTGTTGAACTTTAACTTTTCAGTCTCTTCTTAGGAACTTTAATTTTTTACATAGCACGTATCGTGAATTTATAAATTATTAATTTTTTCTAAGACATTCTCAGCTATTAAACTTTAACTTTTCAGTCTCTTTGTAGGGACTTTAATTTTTTCACAGCACGTATCATGAATTTATAAGTTACTTTAAAATTTCTTACTTTAATGAATTCATATTTTTTTCTAAGATTTTCTCAGCTATTGTACTTTAACTTTTCAATCTCTCCGTAGGGACTTTAATTTTTTACATTGCATGTATTATGAATTAATAAGTTATTATCACATCTTTCACTCTAACTTTTAACACTATTATATTAACTCTACTTTTCTTCTTGAATAATATTCAAATAATGTTATCTACATTTCCAGTATATAACTTATCATGGAACTAATTGTAGATACACAAGGTTTTAAAGATAACAACGGCAATTTTATATTTAAAGAAATTGCTTATATAGATCCTAATGCGTTAAATCCGGTGCCGTACGTTGCGACATTTCAACCACCCTGTGATTGGAGTGATTTAGACCAGAATGTAAAAATTTTAAATAGATATTTACAATCCAATCTGCACGGAATTCATTGGGAACACGGAGAGGTGCCGTATTCATACCTGTCAACGGCTTTCGACAAATTGAAAGAAAAAGCGCAGGGGTCGTTATTAACAATTTGGGTCAAAGGTGAACAGAAAAAAAACACTGGGTGCAACCCTATTTCGATAATATAAGAAACTTGGAGGATTTGGGTTGTCCATCTATAAGAACTCCTGGATTTATACGACCGCTAGCCTGCATTAATCATCGTCCCGGGTGGAAACAGAATTGTTCAGTTGAAATAGTTTGCGCTTTATACCGCTGGGTGGAAGACTTGAGAGAGCAATATTCAACCCCTGAAAGTTCTGATACGTCAGAATAAATAAGTAAGTAATTCTATAAAAAAAAAAAATATATATATAAATAATAATTTATCATTTCTTTTTTCAGTCATGGACCTCATAAATGAAGCAGCGAGAAGTCCATCATACCTGCCCACAAAACGACTACGGGACTTGGAGCTAAATAAACAGTATAAGATAACCTCATTAAAAAAGGTATCCACTAAATACGGCTTAAAAATTGTTCTTGAATTAGACAGTAGTTTTGACATTTTCCTTCCAAGTAAAGTTAATTCTTTATTACTGGAGAAGCCAGAGGCGCTTCTCAACATAGAGTCAGAATTAGTTAATAGAGAAGTCTTCGTCAAATCTTTAGGTGGATGCCTTCTAGAATTTATATAATTATAAGTTTTTAGATAATTTTCTCTTTAACTTTAATTTTAAATTTTCAAAGTTATTTGCTAAATTGTAATACTTTTTAATTAAGATGTTCACTAGTTTCTAAATATATTTTTATAGTAAAATTGAAAGATTAATTTGAAACTTTTTATACTCGTAGATTAAGATGTATTCTACTATGTATTACTTTTAAGCTTTTTTAAATAAATATGAAAAAACTTTTTTAATAAATATGAAATAATCTTACATATCTTTTTTATTTTCCCTTAACGTTTCCACATCCCAATGTCCTCTATGAAATATTTATTCTTATAATAGAAAATTTTCCTTAAAAACTAACTTGTTTAAATATTTTAAAGTTTCTTTTGAATTTAAAAATAGTCATTTAATATTGTTAATATAAATTTCATTGAATTGCTCATCATTAACTTTTTAAAATTTCTATGAACTTATAAAATATCTTTGTAGAATCTTATACAATATAAAATATACTGATTGAATATACTAAGATAAAATATACTTATAAAATATAAGACTACTTATAATTAACAAATTTAAACACTATATGAATATTATAAAAATATTCTATATTCACTTACAACATAACATCACATGAGGGCCCCATGCCCCCTGCAACATGACATACGTACGCATTTTATCGATGGAGTAAATGTTCAATGCGCCCTCTACCGGGCCTCTCGCATGGTGACTTTGCACCCTACCTTACCGACGGACGGTAAGTAGTGCTCGGTGGGTAAGTGGCGCGGGAGCCGCTCTGGCGCGGTAGCCGCGCTAACACTATATGAATATTATAAAAATATTCTATATTCACTTACAACATAACATCACATGAGGGCCCCATGCCCCCTGCAACATGACATACGTACGCATTTGATCGATGGAGTAAATGTTCAATGCGCCCTCTACCGGGCCTCTCGCATGGTGACTTTGCACCCTACCTTACCGACGGACGGTAAGTAGTGCTCGGTGGGTAAGTGGCGCGGGAGCCGCTCTGGCGCGGTAGCCGCGCTGCCCCTACTACTCGTGTTCACGCAGCACATATAATTTGTATTGGTAGTATACAATATTGCTACCCCTACAATACAGCTTAATTTGAGCGAATATCGCACAGCTTCTGCTGGTGCTGCTTCGGCACCAACCTTTTGCCGTGTCAGGCTGCTATTCAGTGAACCGCGCGGCATTTGTTATTGCCTTTCGAGCAGCACTGGTGCCGCAGCAGCACCAACTCTGTGCTGCTTCGACTTCGCTTATAGCGTTCCTATTCGGTATTAGTATGGGTGCTACTGGCACAATAGTTAGTTGTACGCGTACAATTTTAAATGTATTATTCTCCTGTCAAACGTTGGTGCTCCTTCAAGATTAATTTTTTTTCCGTGTATGTACACCGCTTTCAACGAAATCCGGAACTTAACAAGCTTTAATAAGCCACATATTTATTTTTTCATCTAAAAAGTTAAAACTTTATAATAATGAAAAAACTCATAGACAAATAAATGTAATTTCAAAAAATTTTCCAACAAGTTTTACGGCATTTATTATATATTATCTACTATCTGTACGTTTCTTCGAAATTTTGAATCACCGGATGCCGCAATTTCTGATTAGGTCAAACCAAACAATAAACCAATGTAAGCTGACCTGCTCTTAAGTTCTACATTTATAAAGAGGCACTGAAAGTCAAAGTTCACCAATACACCATCGTTTAACGCAAACACCGCATCGTCCAAACTTCTTATGTGAAAAATTATATTAAGGTAAAAGTACCCATTATGAAACATCGCTCAAATCGTGACCCCTTCATGGAACAGTTTGAAATATAGTAAAATAAAGTCTATTAATGATACAGATAAACAATATCAAAATTTTATCTGAATAGTGAAGGTTTATTATGTAATATGAAAAGAGATTCATATTTCTACATAATAATTATAATTTAAAAAAATATATGACTGCGTGTATTCTGAGATCGACTCAAATCTGTGGCTGTTGAAGTCAATGGTTGCTGGTTTCATACGTTTTATTTTATTAACTGTAACTATGCACTCCAACACCTTTCAAATATCAATCTTTTTATAATATGCAGTTTTTTACTCATAGATTAAAGTTTTACAGTAGTTTTTCTGCAACAATAAAGATTTTCAATAAATATTTTAGTGTTTCATAATTGCCGCATACAAACGAGCGTAGTCCGAGTTTATGGAACAGCTAAAGGTGGCGTCCCAAGTTCGGGGACCTCTGTCTCTAAGCATGTCCCCTTTATGGAGCGCGTTTTCACTCAACAGTTTTAAAGTTATTTATTATTTAACATTATCTTGAGACGTGCGTGAACAATCATTTGAGTTTCCTGCATCATTTTACTAATAAGTAAGTATATATTTGTTTGTAAAATTCTGATTGTGAAACACAAATAACAAACCTAACCTATAAATTTGATAAAAAATCAGTTTGTAAGTTACATTCCTTTAGAAATTTGTTTTTTATTTTTTACAGATTTTATGAAACTCAAGAAAAATGACAGCGAAGAAAAAATAAAGGCACAACATAAGCCAAATAAAATGAGACTACGGAAGATATTAAAGAGATGTAAAAAAAGAATGCTTAGCACAACAAAGTTATTCGTAAGAAAGTTCAACCAGACAAAAGGAAACTAAAAATCAAAAGAAGACTGTATTCTGCATTACAATTGCAAAAAAGCTTTCAATGCAGTTAATGCTGCACTGCAAATTGCAGCTAAATTGAATGTCCCAGCCACATCTCTCCACAAAGCTGTAAAGATCCACAAGAATCTCCTTCAAGACCTGGCTCGTCTAAAGTTTTATCACCTCATATAGAAAAGTAGTATAGAACTAAGCAACAGTTTAAATAAGGATAATTGCATACTAAGTGAAGAATGGTTACTCGATAACTGTGAAGATTTTACAACAGAAAATTTGATTGAGAAACTAAGTCAATGGGGTTCGTACAATCTAATTGAAAATTATTCATGTAACTATATTAACATTTTTCTTATTTTAATCATGTTCAATTATTTTAGGAGTTTTTTCTCCATCTACAATATAGTATACAATGATCAAACACAAGAATCTATCAGTCGAACAGTCAATAATGAGATTTGTCAAGAAAGTGTAATAACTTCTGAAAAAATAAATCTTCACTCGAGTAATCCTGAAAACAACTTAAAAAATAATACGATGGAAGAAGAGACTGTGCTCGAAATGAAAATAGTGTAGCAAATAATAAATCCAATCCAGAAAATAAATTAATTGTAATTTCAGATATTTAAAAATAAGTATTAAGTATTCTAAGTTGTATGCAATTATTGTGTTAATTTGATACGTTTAAAATTGTATTTTGTATTCATGTTTTCTAATAAAAAAATTATAAAAAATTTAAAATCATCATTTGTATATCATAAGCCACTTATTGTAAGTAAAATAGTACATAAGTTATTAAATTAAAACTGATTTCTATCCTGTTCCAAAATGGGGACATCGATTATGGAACGGGGGAACAATCTGTAAAAATGTCGTTCCATAATACGTACTTGGTGTCGGCTTAGTTTTTTTAATTATAATAATTACAATTCGTATTCAATTTGCTTTTTTAAGGTCTCATTTTAATCTTTGATCTTTACCCCATCGATTGATATCCAAAAATTGTAAATATTACTCCTTTATAATAGTTTTAATCTCAATCCAAACTCTAAACTAGCAAAAACTGTTCCATAAAGGGTACTTTTACCTTAACAGGGCAGAACTTTCCATCGATCAGCTCTTTTCCGTGCGTTGCTTTTATTTTTCGACCCATTTTTTAACCCATCCCCAAAATCGCGAACGCGCGACAGTGGCGTCAAGACGACGGCGCACGTATTGCAATGTAAAGGGACAGGAGAAACGCGCCACGCAAGTACGCACCTATGTCTTTCTCCTTCGTCATACCCCTCATCTCGAGCCTGAGGATCTCGAGGTCGGAGGAGTCGATGTCACTGCTCCGGAAGCGGTTCGCGCATGTCGAACAGAAGCAGGATAAGCCCAACGAACTCGTGTGGCAGGAGATGTGGAACTTAGCTGAGCAGTACTCGCACACCGTTAGCATACCTGTTGAGGATTGGGCGTTTTTATTTAGAATGTAGTACAACTTTTAGATGTGCAGGAGTTATTTGTGCTGGTTAAAGTCGTGAAAATGATAAAATAATGCTCGTTATTTCGGTTTTCTCTTTTCTTAAATTAACAAAAACAATATTATTAGATCAGCAGACGAAAACCTAATACGAAACATGTAGCGAAGTTCTTTAGATGACAATGGGTTATCAGCACAAAAGTAACATGTTTCCTGTTCGGTTTTTATTTTTCGATCTACAAATCGCGCTTTTTGCGAAATAAATTCTTGTACTTTTGTCCGTTTTGTTCGCACGAAAAACATTTTTTTGTAATCTTTCAACATTCTTTTTATTTCAATGTGTATTAATTAAAAATTTTTTTCATATCTTCCATCGAACAAACAATTTTGAACCTTTCTCCCTATACATTTAATTTTTCGTTCGAAAAATTCATGCTAATTTGTAAATATTTTTTGTGAAATACTGGATCAGTTGAAAAAAATTTTTAATTAAGTTTGTAGAAATATTGGCATGGTGTGGTTTGTGCACATAAGAATTATGCACATATTTATTGTGCACACTTTAGCATTGGTGTATATCTATATCTATGTGTATACTCCAATGCTAAAGTGTGCACAATAAATATGTGCATAATTCTTATGTGCACAAACCACACCATGCCGAAATATTCATCTTTTGTTATATATTAATTAATGACATTCAATGAAATATTAACAGAAATTCCCGAAAATTTTTATTTTACTGTTCATATTCATTATTCCACATGAATAAAATTTAAATTATTAAAATATATACTAAATATAAATAATAACATGAAATTTCTGTACTTATAAAAAGATAATTCGAGGTAATTCGGTCACCTTAAGCGGAAAATCTTTCGTTTATTTCGGCAAGTATCTTTACAAAAAACCGTTAAAGAGACATCAAAATTTAGTACATCTACGAAGAAAAAATAAGAACATCCTGGGATTGATATTGGCTTCATACAAAGCCAAATTGTAAAAAGAGTTTTTTGGCTATGCTTCGTCATGTGTAGTTAATTCGGCTAATTTAATCCGCAAAAGTTAATTCATTTTTTTAGAGTAAAATCTACAAAAATGTATAGACATACATTAAAATACAATCCATTTTCTAGATAGAAGATAGAAAAAATTCCGGACACTTCAAAAATGAAATTAGCTAAATAAAAAAAACTTGCCATCACTGTTGCCTGAATGCGTATAGCTAATACGGCCACTTTTCGGAATTAATTCTCTTGTAAAAAATTGAAAGTGTTTCGGAAATTTTTGGAATAATTTATAAATCATATTTTCACATTTTTTTAGCTACTTATAGATTATGTAATTAAGCTTTCCCATGAAGCAAAGCCGAGGAAGTGTGTGTGGTTTTTACGGATAGATGTTAATTATAAATACTCAGGATTTTACAAAATAGTGTTTATATAAATTCATTATTCTTAATTGTATACATATATTTCGATTGATTCGAAAAACAAGAAAAAACCGTTACTATGAAGAAGTTAGTTGTTGATTTGCCATTAATGAAAAGGTACTCATTAATCTTCATTGCCATCACAAATGAAACTTCTGGAATATTTTGTTTTTATTATCATACTATATCACCTGCCGCGAGTTTCGTCTTGTGCGGAACAGTGGTTGAATTAAGTATATAGCCGCATAACCTCGAGTTACGTTACTGTATTTCACATTGTATTATAAAGGAATCATTTTAATATATTATAATATAATTAAATTCACAAAAAATTTAACGAAGAATCTTGATTTCAATCATTGAAACTGAAAGGTCTCAGAAGATTCTCACCAGAAACATACTTCATTTATCTCTAGCAACCTTAAAACTAAACTGACTCACTCCACTTTATTCCAAAACCAACTACATACAACAAATTCCTATAGCAAAAAGGTCAAACCCGACCCACATCTAACCTGGATTTCTGCAGGCTATGCAGACCGTCGAATCGTTCTCGATCCTCTCGATCGTCAGACCTGACGGCAGCCCGGGTATGTGCACCTGCTTGCCCATCACAGGCTTATTATTCACCGGCTCTCGTTTGACCTATTGCTGCTGCTATCGATGATGATGATGATGACGGTGATTATGTGGATACGTCACCGTTGCAGGAACGTCGCCGTTCCTCATGAGAGGTGGCCTACCAACTGTAGGTTTCATCAACGACGGGGATTTTGAGGCGATCTCGTTGCAGGAGCTGGTGCTATTGTTGGTGTGATTCCTGGGTGGCGGCGAGACAGACCCGTTCATCCGCGCCGTCGTCTGGCGCGTTTGTGGCGCACTGCCCAGCGATTGCAGATACAAGTGACGTTTTCGCTTCTGAAATTAGAAAGGATGATCGTGAACTAGGGATGCAGGATTGTCGTGAATTCAGGATAGAGTATACTGCTCAACTTGGGCGTATTTCTGTTGTGGAATAATATAGTAACTTTTGATAAAATATATATTTTTAGAGTTGTATACTGGTTGAAGAATAGTCAATCAACAACCAGTTTCATTGATTATCGAAAATCATGCACTTGCTGACTGGATTAATTTGCAGAGAGTACAATAATAATAAAGTGTTATACCTTACAGAGAGAAATGCATGCAATAAAAGTGTAATTGCATTTCAAGATGAAAAAAGGTTATCAAAGGAAGAAATGTCTGCAGTTTACTGCAATAAAGGTTGAGTAGTTGACATTGCAACAATTAACAATACGTTGAATTCTTTGCAGAACATCATTTATTATACACAAATAATTATAATTAACATGATGCGGAAAATACAATATAATAATATAATAGTAAGGTAAAGTATATAAATCCTGGACAGACTGAAAACTGGAAGCTTTACGTGGATATTCATAAAATACTACTATTGCTGATGAATAGTATTTTGTCAATTGGAGTCTTGAATTTCTTAAGATGGGTACTTTACTTTATAAAAACTTGCAGGAAATCACTATATAAAAAACAAACATACGCACAATATATATTATAGAAACTTATAAACTACTACATTGTAAATGATATAAAAGAATAAAAAAGTAAAATAATATAAATATGCAACAATACACCAAAAAGTTTACACTCACAGCACAATTTCTAGTGTATGGCACTGATATATCACATTATCAGTCATAAAAGACTGCTTTATATCATACACTGCACATAAATTATCTTCTTTTTTGAAAAATTAACTGTATTCATTGGAAGAAAACTAGTTCACAACTAGTTCAAAACGCAATTTTAGGAAAAATCACGATTCGATATCTTAACTTAAGTATGTTTTAATCCCAAATTTTACATTTTATGCACCACCACCTTTTTATTAATTTTTTTATTTATTTTTTATTTTTTTTATTTTTTTTTTATTTTTTTATTTATCTTTTTTTTTTTATTTATTATCTATTATTTATCTTTTTTTTTTTATTTATTATCTATTATTTATTTATTTTTTTTTTTTCTGCTCCACAAGTTCTTATTTTCTTGTTATTTTCTTGACTCGTTACTTCATTAAAATATTACCCGCGTAAAAATTGAAGCTATTGCAACAACATTGCTACTATATTGGAAGTTAATATCGCTGATGTATTGGCAATACAGATGTACAACAATTGCAAGGCTATTGGCGCTATTTGCCTTGGGTGTTCTTTTCCAATGTATTGCCAATATCTTAAGATTTAATTTTCTAAAAAAAAAAAATTCTTGGGCGGATTCGAACTAGGAATCTTCGGATTACTAGACTTGCTCGCTACTCACCGAGTTAATTCGTTGTTTCTGTCAATGAACGAAATGGAGGTTAAAAGTTGAAACAAGTGATAATTTGTTTTGAATTAGATTTAACCTCTATTTCGTTTATTGACAGAAACAACGAATTAGCTCGGTGGGTAGCGAGCAAGTCTAGTAATCCGAAGATTCCTAGTTCGAATCCGCCCAAGAATTTTTTTTTTAGAAAATTAAATCTTAAGATATTGGCAATACATTGGAAATAACATCCAAGGCAAATAGCGCCAATAGCCTTGCAATTTTTGTACATCTGTATTGCCAATACATCAGCGATATTAATTTCCAATATAGTAGCAATGTTGTTGGAATAGTTTCAATTTTTACGCGGGTAAACAAATAAATATTATTGTAAGAATTTTTTGAGATCTTTGTGTTTTAGTCAACACATTTACATCGCACTTAAAAACGAGTACCCAAAAAGATAACGTAAAAATAGGTGCTTGAAATTTCGAACGTTCATAGTGAACGAAAGATTTTTGCCATTTTGAGATCTAGCTGAAGTTGGCTACTTAATATATTTAAAAAATGATAATAACTGTATCTCTTCACTTGTCAGTCTTGCAGTCACCACTAAAATCACTCCTACGAATTCTAACCAAAATTAGAAAGTATACATTAATATTTCGTTCATTATGAACGTTCGGAATTTCAAATACGTGTAAAAATTATGAAAACTAAATGTATATAGCATGCAATAATATTTTATAATATAACTTAATAACTCATTTTCGCTCCCACTGCCAAGCGAGCTGCGTGTCGAATGAAAATATCGCCATTTATTTTCTCGACATCTTCGCTCGTTTGTTTCCGCCCTTCTTTTGGTTCCGCTGCGCGACTTTACGTTTTTTATGAGGCTGTTTTTTTTTCGGTGGGGGCGTGGGGAGGGAAGAGCTAGATGGATTATTTAGAGAAAGATCCGGCGAAATAGAGGGGTTTTCGTTGGGAGTTCTTAAGCTTGCATGGCTGATTACGTGATCTTTATATTTGCTATTAACTCCAGCATTAGCCCTCCTTGTCCTCCGGGGTGCATTCACCTGTGCAGTGTTACGTTCGATCACTTTTGCTGCATATTCTTTGGCAGCTTCCGTGGGCATCAAGTGGAGGAACCAAAAGAAGTCCTTTTTATCGTATACTCCTGCATGCATGATCTCGGGTCGGTTCGTCTGAGTCTGTGGCTGTCTGGTTTCCGCCAAACTTTCATGTATCGGTTCAACATTATCAGTGGCCTTTACACGAGCTAGGTACGGCTTCTCATGATCGTACTCAATAACTGTTTCTTCCTCGCTCTTGGAAACGGTGATATCTACCTCACCTGTCACGACTGAAGTTTCCATAGCGAATTCGGTCACTTCTTCCACTTCTGAAGCTGGAGCCGGAAGTATTGTTACTGCCTGCAGCTCTCTCGTATTCTCGCTTTGAGCCGCTTTACGGATTTTTGATTTCTTCGCGGTAGCTGTCTGGGCCTTATTGATGCGTCGCCGTGCGGTTTTAATTGGGCGTCCAACACGCGCATCCATCCTATTGTTGTCATTAATGGTAATAACGTCATGAGAACCATTTGTGGCAAGTGTTGGTTCTGAATTTCTGTAATGAAACCGAATGGCAAGCGTTAAATCGATTCGACCAGAATTAATCAAAACGATAAGTTCAGAAACGTTAAAAAATAAAGATATTACTTACAGATCAATACCATTGTCCGTAGGAGAACTTGTGCTACTCGATGATTCCGATGAAGACGTATCGCCATATACCCTTTCCATGACGCGTCTAACCGTTTCGCTCAGTTCATCCAGGCTTCTTGCGGGTGAGGTCTCGTGGCTGGTCCCAGGCGAAGATGTAGTCGAAAACGCCTCAGGTGTCGTCGTATTGTCATTTTGGGTGTCACGCTGGGGCAACGCAGACTCATAATACCCGTTTATAGAAATAACGTTCTTGCATTCATAAGATGGATCAGTGAACATTGCGCTCAATTCATTACATTTTTTGCTGGCCTCTTTGGGATCTAATAGAGACAAACGCCATCTCAATCGTGACAAAATTTTGCGCTGCAAACGTAAAAGTAACAGCATGGTTAGTTCAGTTTTACAAACGGCCGTTCTGGCGTGAGAATGACACGCGAGATATTCAGAAGCACTCGATGATTCGCTCCATGCAACAGAGATATATAGTAAACGCGCGTTGGATGACGTGACACGCATCATACAAAGAAAATGCGGAGCCCCAAGGAAATATTATCATCCGACGTAAAGGCTCTCATAAACTTCGGATATCTTAAGGTACGAATCATAATGCATCCCTTATACATACATTCGTTCTCATCCCCGATATAAGTACAACCACGCACATTTTCCCGATACTTCGGGAACCCAGCAACCCCATAACGCCCGGCTACGATAATTATCCAGCTCAACTGGGCGTCGATTGAACGACACACTTGCGCGCGCGCGTACGGACATCACAGCCGAATTATATCCTCGCGCGCTCGCGCTATCGAACAAGAAAAAAAGAATGCGCGCATGCTTTATTGATTGAGACGCGAAAAACGGCGCTTTGTCGCCGGGGATCGCGAGACGCGCGATAATTAGAGCCGCGGGAGATAAAAATGAAAAAAAATCCGTGATTGTACTCATCGGGGGGGGGGGGGTCAAAGGAGAACGAGTGAGTGTATAAACAGGGTGAAGGGAACGTGTGATGTTGCAGTCTCGATTTAACGACTTTTAAACTTTGTTCGTCGACTTTCGTGGATTTTAAGTACTATTAGGAATCGCGGCGCATAATTAGTTGGCAGCCAGGTCATTACGCTAATGCGCGCGGAGAAAAATTTAAGCAATAGCTTTTTTTTTAATTTGAAATGTTTATCATTGTAAGGGAGACAGACGCATATAAATCTCCTCACGGGCTCGTCGGAAATTAAAGAGGCCGGCGAGAGGGAGAGCCGAGAAATATTGTAAATTTTAGAGCGCCGTAAAGGTATTACGACTATTAGATTCTTCGGGAAGCTACTGCTATATTACGCTTTGCGCGCGCGTGATGCGCTCGGGAAACTTTCTGGAAGGAGTTACATGTATTTCGGAGGAAGAGAGAAGCATTTATTAATACATCGCCCGATGCGCAATTACACGCCAGCGTACTTAATTATATCGCCCTCCCAAATCGATAAACAAATTCAACTATATAACACACACACACACACACACACACACACACATACACACACACACACACACACACACACACACACACACACACACACACACACACACACACACACACACACACACACACACACACACACACACACACACACACACACACACACATATATATATATATCTACACACAGGCTAAGCGCGTCGCTATATACTTTTCCCATCATATTTTGTTATTCAAATGCGCGGGCGGGCGATTCGCACGGCTGTCACGGGCGCTTCGTCGCGCGGGCGTATCGTCGCCTTTATATACTGCCGCGCCCGTTATGTTTATGTACGCCCCCGTGCTTAACGCTCCGTCCGCCCTGTAAATTTTTCATCTCCGGCCGATTCGACTATACTATACATACAAACGACGCGGTAGTGTTTTGGATTGTTGATTAAAAGATACTTCGCTGCGGCGGAGCCAATGTTATTATTTTTACACGAGTATTATATAGGGAGAGCTTGTCTGAGATATACTATAGCGTTATTGGCGGAGATGGGTTAGATTAAAATTAATGGAAACCGGGCGAAAACCGCGAACGCGCAATAAAACTCGGTTAATTTAGCCGGGGTGGTGCGCATGCTCATTGTTCATTACGGCTCTGCGCCAACACGGCGCGCGTGTAAAGCCGTCCCCACTCTCCCGCCACCTTACAATTTTTTTATGACCGCTGCGCGTATATAACTAGTCTTTTATGTACTTTCCGCATACTAAGTGTACACTATAGAGCGCCGGAAACGATGTTTTCATAACTTTCGCCGATTACCCAGCGACAACCGACAAATGAATTTTACCGCCGCGCCGTTAATCATTGCCCGCGGGGTTATGTGTTGCCCATCGGCCCCGGACGATACGTGTTTATTCGGATATGAAAAAATCAGCGGGGAATTTTGCCAGGAAGAAAGAGAGAAAGAGAGAGACACTCTCTTTTTTCAAGTAATCGACTGTACGCTAGTGTGGGTGGGTGACTGCCAGTTTGTTTACTTTGATCGAAAAATCGGGTAATCACATCGCACGCGACTGAGAGTTTGCGGCTCACTGATTAAAGAGTTTACGATGCAGTGTTTTGTATCCTAAACGTGTTATAAAGCGCACAAAGGCGCAGCGATCAGGAGATTTTTGTATCTCTACTGCGTGTGTACTGCAAAGAGCCCAGCGTATAATTATATACGTAATTACGCAACGACATCTGCGACGGTAAACATTTGTACTCCGTTGATGGTAACAAGGGGCAGGTCTGAAAAGCTGCTGCTGCCTTCCTTCGGATTAAATCCATGCTGAAAATTTTATATACGACCGCGCGCGCATAACTCGATTTTGAAGTCTCGGTGAGGGGTGTGTGCGTATGTGTATGTAACAAGGTCGCGAAGCGTTCACTGAGAGCATGGCCCTCTATCTGCCTTATCGACGCACGGGTAAATGTATATAGGCGCGAATATATGACATTGGCGAAGGCTGTCGATCTGTTATTGTGTACATGTGTAAATATATGTATATGTATAATAATGTTGTAGAAAGATAAATACGAGTGCTTCTGATGTTCATTATTTATGGGAGCGGTATAAGAGTGTAGTGTTATACTTACTTGTCCCATACTGACTTCCACCATATATTTTTTTCGATCGCTAATTTTTTCCTTCAAATCGGCAACATTCAGCTCGTCTGACACCATCGCCACAGCCCTGGCCGCCAATACGGGTAACGGCGTCGTGGTTAGATCGCTGTTATATAACTCGGCGACTGCTTGCTTTAACATTATGGTACCGGTTTCGTGTGCGATCACATAGGCCTACAACAAACGGGAAAAGTTGTGATTAGTCAGATGAAGCAATGATCTTTTGGTTATCACAAATATATATTATAACGTAATATGTTCTCGTGACGCAAAGTCTTTTGCTTTTTTGTAGTTATCGAAGGGGAGGATCCAGAGCTTCGACGATTCACTATAAAATTGAAGTCAACTATAAACGTTTTTCAGTTCGACATATGATAATGCAGATTGTTCTTAATTTCGAAATTCTAAATTACGAAAATCATATTTACGAATGTAACACTTCACCTACTGTCCAAAACATCGAATTTAATTAACAGAATTTTAATAGGGGTACAATATAGACATTTCAAAATAAATCATTAGAAACAGGTTATATTTGCTTTGAGATCGTATTGATGAAATTCGATGTTTTGGACAGTAGGTGAATTGTTAGATTCGAAAATATGATTTTCGTAATTTAGAATTTCGAAATTAAGAACAATCTGTATTACAATTGACTTCAATTTTATAGTGAATAGTCGAAACTCTGGGCCCCACCCTTATCGAGTGATTTTTTTTCTAAAAGTTTATGTCATTCCTCTTCGCTACAAAGGCAGAAAAATATTTTCTCTGCCTCGACGATAAAAAAAAGGTGGGGGGGGGGGGGCAAGTCGTCCTTAGCTAATTTTTCAACGACTTGGTGAAAAACTCTCTGAATTGCGGCGCTGTAATTTTCGGGATGAAAGCTAATTTCCACTCCCATCCCTGACATTAATTCCCCCAGAAATTTCCCAAAAATAAGCTTAATTTAAATTATCAAAAAAACTTGTTCAGAAAAGTATAATAAGCGCTCAAATTATATCGCTCATTGCAGAGCGTTACATAAACGTCCGGTGCGCGCGCACCAAAATGACGCAAAAATACACGGAAGACGAAACAATGCTATATAATACGCATCGGCGGCTTACAGGTACGAAGATTCTATATATTCAACGCAGCCAACTATATCGCAGTTTTTTAACTAAACTCGAAAGAGCTATACCTACCTCCGGAATACCGGGAGGTTTTTCCGATAATGAAAAACATTTTTTGGTCAATTCGAGAATCGAACGTGAAAACCATGCGGCAGACGTTATATACATTTCGCCCCTGATGGAACGCGATATTTTGATCGACTAGGCCTATTTACCTTTCGAAAGCGAATTGCTCGTCCGCCAAATTTTTGGTATATATAGCAGGTGATATCACGAGTGCCCTCTCCTATACGGACAAAAAGTCGAGCGAAAATATCGCACTTGGGGACACACGATGGCTTTTTCATCCGATCTATTTGGAGAGATAATACTTTTGCGGAAGAAATCATCGTCAAGTAAAAGTTTAATCTTGTCCCCGCGCGCGCAGTAGGAGGTTTTGCTGTCTCGTAATTGCGGTAATCAGCAGAATGAATATAATTTAATTCACGACAGTATATACAATTTGATAAAGCTCGTCGGTGATTTCACCTCCGAATTATCGAACTCTCACACATAATTAATTGCCGCGGGCATCCACCTCCATTATAACGAGAAAAGGTCATCGGCAACTCAATTTTCCCGAAATTAATAATCCACGGCCAATAAAAATCATCAATAGCAACGGGAAAAACTCAATTTCTAAATTTCCCTCTCCCCGTGAACTATATTTTCCCTCCCCAATGAAAATATATCAGCTAACTTTGCGCGCTCGCAAACTGTCCAACACACCGCACGCGCGCGCCCGCCCGCGAAAATAAAGCATCTTGATAAACTAAGGCCTGGGGAAAGCGTTTTCCAATAAAGCTTCCTTCGTCCCAGAAATCTATATCTATAAGTTATACAGTGGACGCGAAGGAGTATACACGCACGCACATTTGTGCGGGTGTAGGACGGACACGCGGGCCCGCGCTGCATATAATCAATATCGAAACGGCAAGGACGGATGTTGGCTCGTGTGTGTGTGTGTGTATGTGTGTGTGTGTGTATGTGTGTGTGTGTGTGTGTGTGTGTGTGTGTGTGTGTGTGTGTGTGTGTGTCTGTGTGAGTGTGGAGAATCAAATGACCGAGAAAAGAGCGAAAGGAAAAATTTGGATTCCTTGAATCACGAGAGGAAAAGTTCGTTGATGCGAAACTCATACCAGCATCATTTAGCTGAATGGACTTAATCACGACTTTATTTCTTTGGGTGATCACTGCCCTCGCTTCGCTACTCTCGCTCGGGCAGTGAACTCACCCGCGGGAATAATCTGCGACTTTAGTCTCTTGTTAAATAATGTATTATTATAGCACTGTGTGACCTAAGCCCGCACTTAAGTCACGCTTACCTGTGACTTAAGCAGCCCATTATTATACAGTGAAATAATGAATTTACTTACACGCCGTGCAATAATGGGCGACTTAAGTCACACGTATCGTAATATATAACTATTTCGCCTGTGAAATGTATAGGCGCGTTAATCTAAAGCATACGATATATTATATATAGTTGTATAATGGGCTGTACACAAAAAAGGAACAGATAAAAAGAACAAGAATTACATGGGTTTCTATATCTATATATAGGAGAAATAACGAAATACAGAAGGAACAAGAGGTATATATAGATATACTAACCCATGCTATTCTTGTTCTTTATGTCCTATTCCTTTTTTCGTGTACGGCCCATAAGAGTAAGTATTTATTCGAGTATATACGACAATAAAAAAAAGATTTCAACTTACGTTATAGGCGATCATGCCTTGGTTAATGTTGTATTGAGCGACCATAACGTCGTTAAACTCCTCGGGCGAGAGAATGCCGTCCATCTTGGTACCGTGAGTCGTCACTGCGGTCCAAGGTGATGATATTGAGGACTGCTCTTGCAGGGCTGCAGCAGCAGCAGTAGCAGCTGAGGGGTTGGAGTGTCCGCAGCGGTGGCGTGCACATGCACTGATGATGTGACGAGGATCTTTCTACTTCTATTATATATTTAACTCTCTTTCTCACAAGTATATATAAGTATATATATACACACACGCGAGTTTCTCACTAGCTTACGCACACACGGGCAGTCTGCGCAGGGAGAGCTGTAAAGAACACTGCCGACCGAGACCACCTCGTCGTCAAAACGAACAACACCGCGTGCGCGCTCCACAAGAAATACAAGTGAGGAAATCTGTATATCACTATATATGTATATGTATAATATAAGAGAGAGAGAGAGAGAGAAAAGGGCATGAAGAGAGCTGACGCAGAGCCAACGTCCGACTGTTAGCGCAGCAAGCTACTGACTGACTGGTATAGCAGCACTGATGGGCTTACTTATAGTCCCAGGCAGAGACAACTCGCTGCGAAAGAGAGGGTGCCATGGTGGGGAGAGGGGATGCGCGTAGGCAGCAGCAGCACACCTAACCTATATAGCTGCGCCAGCGACGTTAACCATCGGACGGGAGAGTTGTTGAGAGCTGGAGGGGGATGCACGCCACAGTTTTAGATGCTTTGTTGGTGGGTGTAGTATGTAAATTTTAGGTAAACTATAGCTCCGCTTTGGATTTTGGAGAATCGTGTTGTTCAAAAGTGTATTTTCATTAAAACGACTGGAATATATACGGAATTCTTCATATTTTGCAAAATAAACGATGTTATTATTTACCCGTGAAAAGTTTAGCGAAGTAGAGTAACAAGAGCTATGGCAAAATTACAGCCAACAGCCTCACTACATGAATATTTGAGTTATCTTACTGGCTGTCCGCTTTTCTCGACAAGTACTATACAAAATCAGATTCCACTTGCGAGCTCGTAAAAATAACATCTGCCCTCTTTCGCTCGTTCTAAAAAAAATATACGAAAATTTAAAATTTTATAATACATAAAATTCAGTCGCGCAGGCATTTTCGTCGCACAGCTGACTTTTAATGCGCGCTATATCGCAACACCGACGTTCAATTTAGCTACAACCGTGTATCTTACAACTGCTTCAATATGGCATTTAATCAAAAGCTATTCGCCTGATTCTGAAAAATTTTCCCACATACAAAAACGCAATATTAGGCAGTCCGGGCCACATCATACTCATTGATTTTACTTTCGCGTGTATATACCCATCCTTCGAAATACACTTTCCACGCTTCTCTCAGCGATGTAAGGCATATACGTATATATACATATACATACACACATACGGTCACTTTTATCCTAAATTAATCGCTGTACACATACCGAAATCTAAGCACCATTATATACCTACACATATCAAAACTACGCTCCACTCCGCTACTCACAAACCCCATAAGTACGCACGTAATACACTCCTCCATCATCTCCCAACAATCCCTACATACATACTTTTATTTTCATTCATAAAAACGTGCACAGCGGACACAGTATGACCGTAGCATTAGATCTCGTCAGCGACGCCGCGTCCTGTGACGGTCCCGCCTCTCTCCGTCCCTTTGTTTCTCGCGCGCGGAGCGCGTGCGATCCCATGGCGTTCCGAAAAATTATACGGAACCATTTAAGCCCCTGAGTTCGAGAGAGAAGTTCTTCCGTGAATGTCTCTCTCGCTCTCACGGGCTTAAATGGTTCCGTCTAATTTTTCGGAACGCCATGGGATCGCAAACCCTAAGGTTAAGGTGATGCATATAGAGAGTACCTCTCTCGCTCATGCTGATTGTCGAAGCGTGCGTATAGTACGTGCACACTTGTGTACACAGGACAATTTCATATGTGTATTTGTATGTGTTACACGTAAATGGCCCGTCGCGTGAAACTACACCACGAAAAGTATGCAATGCGCAGGCCCGTAAGTCCGCAGAGTTCTGAATTTTCCCGCACAAGTCCATTATACAATGAGATTTTGTACACACGCATCATACGTGCGAAGCGAAGGAAAAGATGACGGGATTTTCAAAAACCCGCGGTACATATCTCGTGACGAGCAGCTGCGGTTAATTGTACATATTTATTTCGGAGTCGCGCGGCTATAGGTGTGCGCGATGGGCGTTCGCCTCCTCGTTCTCATCCACGCCGCGTCTCGTCTTTGCCTCGTTACAATGCGACACTATCTCACTCACACACAACGCGTTGTATCAATCTATAAATAAGCGATGTTATTTTAATAAGTTGTTAGACGCTGCATAAACCGCACGTATCATCACGATGCTCGCAGCATCAAAGACCATCACCGCCATATAGTTTTTCCGTGCGAGTGCCGCATGCACACGGAATAACGTAATAATCAAAAAACGCTGCCCTATGTACGGTATATTAATAATATATATGCCATTATAAGTGTACTAGAGGCAGGCGCGCGCGCGTCACTAGCGCGCAGCACACGCCTAGGTTAGTATAATAACAATAGTGTAACGGCCACTTAGCAGCGGCTAAACGAACTACACGTATATCATTTTTTAATATAACTTAATATACTCCGCGTATGTAGGTATAGTAGTCGTAGCATGCATGCACCATAATCGACAATCTATATACACGCGCGCCACCGTGTCAGAGTGACTGCGTTCCGCGTGTGTGCGCGCGGCTGGCTACATGGCATACGAGAGAAAGAAAGAAAGAAAGAGAGAACTATATATACTTATAGAGAAAAAGAATGGAGAGATAAGAGTAGCGCTGTACAGCGATATTTTCACGTATATATGAGCAATTCTCAGGATTTTCTGCAAAAAAGAGGGTAAAAAAAATAAAAAAAATTTTGAGGCACACTTCTGTTATAAGTTTTTTCTCATTATGTAGGTCATATAGGATATGAAAAAATTTTCAAACAGTTGAAAACGGTCTTGTGACACTGTTTTAGAAAAAAATACATTTTTCTTGTGGAAATTTAACATAGGAAAAATGGACGAAAAGTAGTCACTGATGATGAACCAATAGTAAGTTTTTAAATGTGCCAATAAATATTCCACAAAAAGCGATTAAAGTAAAAGAAAAGAGCTTTAATTTAAGCCAAAGATCGTTAAAATCGGTCGGTTCTGCACAAAGTTACGTGCATTTGAAAATCGCGAGAAATGACCAAAAATGAGCGATTTTTCTCGAATTCACGTAATTCAATAATTTTTGGTCATTTTTTTGCGATTTTCAAATGAACGTAACTTTGCGCTGAACCGACCGATTTTAACGATCTTTACACGGAGAAAAATGGTGTAACAAAAATTACCATATTTATAGTAATCGTGGAACAGACTTAAATTATCATAAAATTTACTACAATTTATAATAAAAATTCCTATGTTTTGAGTAATTTTTGCTATGTACATAGCAATTTTTACTATAAATTGTAGTAAATTTTATGATAATTCGAGTCTGTCCCAAAGTTCCTATCGAACATAGTAATTTTTCTTACATTTATAGTAAATTTTCCTAAACATTTCTCTCAGTGTAGCTTAAATTAAAACTATTTCTTCCACTTTAATCGCTTTTCGTGGAATATTTGTTGGCACATTTAAAAGCTTACTATTTGGTCATTTATTCTTTGTCCATTTTCGCAGTTGTAAAAATATTTCGAGAATTAGCCAGTGCCAAATGTTCTATTTACCGACTATACATAGAAAAACGTTCAAAGTTTTAAATATATTAATAATATTCTATTACCCATTATCCCGTTGTCATGCAAAAAGGAATATAAACTACTACATTTCGCTTTCAATTTCACTTGCGGATTTGTACGCCCTCTAGAAATCACCTTAATGTGTGTCTTTACTAAGGGCACGAGTAAATTCGTATACCTAGAAATTCTCATCTTGGTCATCTATATTTATGTCTACCCATTAAATCTTAAGTATTATTATTCGAATGCTGTTAAGCCATCACCTTGGTTGTGTAGACGTCGACGGCGGAACAAAGGTAATTGGGGGGAAACCCATCTCACGTCCCCAACCTTAAGTACCCGAACGGGCAACTGTGCGCAAGTCCGGGTCCAGATAGTCCGGTCTCCAGTAAAAATATAACTATTTTTTTTTTTTTTTTTAAACTGGATAATAATATATATTTTTATTACTCATAAATATATGAAACTGCTCTCCCTGTCTCAAAAATGTAGATTTTCCACTATTTAATATTTTGAAAATCTTTTATTGAAGCGTGACGTGGTCATTCATTGGCCTGAAATGGTCTCGCCTTCGGCTCGGGTGACAATTTACATGCGATCTGGGACATTCTTTACTTTTACTTCCTAGGGGTGCGTAATATACTATTTCACCATACCCGGGCCGAAAATACCACATTCGGGATTTCGATCCGGGAGCGAAAGTGGTACTTTCGACCATATTATGGTGAAAAGATACTTTTTTTCCGTCGATCGAAAAAAAGTTTCGCGGAAAGGCGACTTTTTCAGACCAAGTGTGGAGGTTGCAGTACGAGTCGAAGGGAAGCTAGCACGAGCCGAAAGGAAGAATTTTGCGAGCCGAAGATTTCTCACCTAAAACTGGTGAGAAACATTCATTTCTCAGCTATAACAGGTGAGAGATGGCCATTTCTCACCTAAAACACGTCCGAAATGAAAATTTATATCTTTGCTTAGGGAATATAATTAGTTTCAGTATAATCATTAAATTAAATATGGTACATTATTTATGTAATTTGATTTTACGTTATTAAACAAAATATCGATTTTTTGTTATTTAATATGTATTTTCGGACAAATAAATGTGATTGAGATTTAATTATATATTTAATAGTCTATATTTTTTGTGTATTTATTTCAAATTAATTTGATTTTAAACTTCTTTGTGTACGACTTGAAATGCCCAATCCTCTCTCTGACTCACACGTAAAAAAGGCCCTGTCATGCCTTCGTTAAAAAAAAGACTCGTGCTGAACACCTCACCCTCGCTAGAAATAGCTCATTTTCTTCCCTTCTTGTTGCACAATATACTATTTCTTCATACCCTGGCTCGAAAGGGCCCCAAAATATGTATATTTTGCAGCCGGAAAATGTTAGGGTATAGTGATATCATACACTAAAAACACGTGACTGTAATGTGCGACTTCCCGGCAGCACACCGTGGATGTTTTGGCGAACTTTCGGCCGGGGTATGATGAAAACATATAATATGCGGGAATCCCGCCATAAAATTAGCGCATGAAATTATCTCAAAATTTAACGAGACATTGCTTGCACCATTGCGGAGGGCAAGACCATCCTCTTTTTTCAAAGAAGTTTCTGGAATTCATGAAAAAAAAATAAAATGTCGATGTCGGTGTGGTAAGGGTCTACGCAACTGTTTCACATCCTCTTAAGGTTGTATTGGCTGTAAGGTCGCTGCCAAAAGTTTGTGAATTCGATAAACTGCAATAAATAATTGTATGCGATAATTGATCAAATTTAAATTCTTGTGGGTGATTCAGGAGTATAATACGGACTAGCGTTAATCAGCGCGCTACGTGCGCCACTGTTTGTTGGTCTTTTGTTTCTCTCCTTTCGAGATTCGAGACGGATTCGATTATTCGAGATTTCGAAATCGTTCGAGGGCAAAATAGATTATCTCGAATGCTCAATTTATATAAGGGATATAATAAGCTTTGAAAATTGAAAATCGAATTTTTAATTTTAATACTTTTTTGTTATAAACAAAACCAAATTTTAAGTCATTAATAATATTTATGACATATTTTTAGTTTAAATATTTTATAATTCGAAACTTTGTCGGTTTTATTTGGACCAATCAGTGTGCTTTTCTTATTTTAAAATAAATATTTCGATGCTATTTTGATTTAGTTATATTTTTTTAAATATAAAAATTAATTTCATTTTTAAAAATTAAAACCTCTCAATCTCAAACGATTCATAAAGCAAGTCTTGGCGCCTGTTCTATATAGACCAATCAAAATCAAGCCCTTAGATGTTTCAACATGTTCATAGATATTAGTTCAGATATTTATTTTTGTCAATCGACACTCGACCACAACATGAATCTCATTATACATAAATAAAATATAAGTATCTTGTAGAGTAATGTACTATACACTCCCAAAATATTTCCAATGTTAGCACTAAATTAATTTAGCAACAACAGTGCAGACACTAACTATATAATGACATGTTATTACTTATTATTAGAATTAGCCATTATAAAAATAGAACATGCAAATTTATCAAGCGATACTCAGATTGCAAGTACTAGTTGAGTAGTATCATACATAGTAATATTACACATCATAATGATATTTATCTGAATATTTAGATGCATTTACAAGGTTATTTTCTTTTAAAATTGATGTTCGTATTTGCATGCTGCGGTGATTTTCAATAATCAAAACTGGAGTACATTATTATCTTCTCCTTTTTCATTTTCGTTTTTGTTTTCGTTTTCATTTTCTTTTTCGTTTTTTTTCTGTTTGTTTTCATTTTCTTTTTCGTTTTTTTTCTTTTTTGTTTTCATTTTCATTTCGATTTTTTTTTCTTTTTCTTTCTTTTAATGCTTTCCTAGAGAATTTTGAAGTTCTAAATAATGTTAAGGACGTTCTCTGACAAATCACATTTCTTGTGATTTTTGTGAAACTTGTTGAGAAAGCTTAATTTAGTGTCTTTAGTACATGCTTCAAAGCCCGGTATCCAAAGCGGTATTCAAAATAGAAATATTTGACTATAAAGTTTTAGCGTTAACATATGATCCCTATCTATGCTCCTTTCAAAAATACATTTTGATTTACTGTAAAAAAAGTTTTCTGTGTTTTTTTTAACCGTGAGGCATAAAAGTAGAAATCAAAAGGAATAATATGCACGGAGAAAAATAACATAGGAAAAATTGCCATATTTGATTGTAAGTCGAGGACAGACTGAAATCCTCCACAAAATTGCCATAATTTATGGTAAAAATTGCCATAAATTTATAGTAATTTTTACAATGTAGGAAAAATTGCCATAAATTTATGGCAATTTTTACCATAAATTATGGCAATTTTGTGGAAGATTTCAGTCTGTCCTCGACTTACAATCAAATATGGTAATTTTTCCTATGTTATTTTTCTCCGTGTGGTATAATTTTCAATATGGCAAGCGGTATTAATTTCAGAGACTTTGCAACATAAAAAGAATCTACCATGTTATTTGTATATCTATATTATATAGCCACATCGTGTAAGTGGCATTTATTTGAAACATCGTATTGACACCTTTTTTCTTACACCGTCACTTTTCATTATTTTTGGAGTAGTTTATAGAGACTCGTGAAGATATTTTTAGATTAAAATTTTCGCGATATTGATGAAGTTGAGCCGGAGAACGTCCTTAAGGACAACAACCCAAGTTCTAACTACGTAATTACATATACCACTACTATACCCATTACTATACACATGTACTCTCAGATATACACCGCCACTATATGAAGTGTTTCACGTCAACTGCCCCAGATCGGCGCGCGAGTACCAAATCGTGCTATTTCCAACTCATGTTTATGATACTAAAATGTACTTTAAAAAATTGTTTGATAAGCTTTTTCAACGTGTTTTTTCCTCAGCTTTCCAATGATATAGGCAGTTTTTCCGAAATTTTCCATTTTCACCTTCGAAAACTACAAAACATCTTATATCTCAAAAACCGCGCTGGGGCAGTTGACGTGAAACTATACATCATGCATTATTTTAACTTTCTACATAACTTTCTACATAAGGCCTCGTGAAATATGAAAACGCAATCTGTGATTACTTGAGTATTTTTAAAAAATCTAATGTTTAATTACAGAAAATCTAAAATAAATTTTTCTAATTTGTTTTGCAAAAATATTATTAATTTACAAGTCATTTCAAGCCACTGTACGAAATTTCAAAGCTTCCTGAATTTAGGTGAAAAAGGTCAAAACATTTAGTGCAATGTAATATTTCATCCAACGCGTTGTCCAAAATATGAAAATGCAAAACTGTTTTAGCCTTTTTCTCATAAATTATGAAAGGAAAAGTTCTGAAATTTCGTACAGTGGTTTGAAATTACCTTTCAATTAATAATAATCATGCAAAAAACCAGAGACAAATTTTATTTGCATTTTGAGTTTGAAGAATTGACATTGATTTTAAAAAAATCTAATGTTAAATTACAGAAAATGTAAAATAAATTCTTCTAATATTTTTTTGTAAAAATATTATTAATTTGCAAGTCATTTCAAGCCAATATACGAAATTTCAAAGTTATAGCTTCCTGAATTTAGGAGAAGGCCAAAACATTTAGTGGAATCTAACATCCAACGCATTGTCCAAAATATGAAAATGAAAAACTGGTTTAGCGTTTCTCTCATAAATTATGAAAGGCAAAGCTCTGAAATTTCGTATAGTAGGGTAGATGTCCGTATTAGTGTGGGTTTAAGAAACTCTTCAGTTTTGTCGCATAATAATAGACTATTTAAGCTGTATCAGAGATTCCGGGTGGTTTATATAGATAATAAAAGTAATAATCTACACGAAATAATTTTTTTTTATAGAAAAATATTTATATTTACGAAAGTTACAAGCAATATAAAAAAAAAAATTTTGTACGCATTTGTGTGCCCTAGCAGACATCAAAGTACATTTTTGTGTGCCCCGTATTAATGTGGATGTACACGTTTGTGTGCCCCACATCAGTGTGTCTTGATAATATTATCATTGCCAACAAAATTATTTTGTTAACTGTAGTGCATTTATAATCAATTTCTAACCCTTGTTTACATTGAATGTTAATTAATTCCAATACGGTAAAAACTGCTGAAGGTCGTCAATGCGATATGAAACAACGTTTGTGCGCAGACAACCTAACCTAACTTTTTTGTTCAAGCACTGATACGAGCATGCTCGTATTGTATTTGTGCACACACAAATCTGGACAAGTCGTTTTTCACTGACCCTATTAGTAGACACCATTAATTAAATATTAAAATCAATTGAAAACCTTTATATTAAGGTTTATTATATAACATAATATTATTTTATGATATAATCAATTGTATCCCACATTAAAATCCTTCCGAAACATTATTTAATGTTACTTTTAAAAATGTCATTTCTTAGCAAGTTTGGACAAGGAAACACCATGACACACCGCAAACCGTGAAACATATTTTTGAAAGTTCTTTTTTAATGTTATAGTAAATGAAAACAAATTAAGTAATTAATTCTATTTAAACTTAATTAACTATACTTTATGAAAAAAAATATTTTAGTGTTACGTTTTTACTCGTTCACTTCTAGGATATGTTTTAATAATAGGGCACACAAATATGGACAGGCACACTAATATGGACCACTACCCTAGTTTGAAATTACCTTTCAATTAATAATAATCATGCAAAAAGCCAGAGGCAAATTCAATTAACATTTTGACTTTAAAGACTTGACATCGATTTAAACAAAATCTAATGTTAAATTACAGAAAATGTAAAATAAATTTTCATATTTTATTTTGCAAAAATATTATTACTTTACAGGTCAATTCAAGCCACTATACGAAATTTCAAAGCTTTACTTTCCTGAATTTAGGAGAAAAAGGTCAAAACATTTAGTGCAATCTAATATTTCATCCAATGCGTTGTCCAAAATATGAAAATGCAAAACTGTTTTAGCATTTCTCTCATAAATTATGAAAAGCAAAGCTCTGAAATTTCGTACAGGGGTTTGAAATTACCTTTCAATTAATAATAATCATGCAAAAAACCAGAGACAAATTTAATTTGTATTTTGAGTTTGAAGAATTGACATTGATTTTAAAAAAATCCCTCATAGCCGAACCTAAACTTATGTAAATGACGTAGTAAATAAATAGACTGGGGATCATGTTCCCTCGAGCAGCGCGTATCAGGAAGCCTCTCAGTCAAGGTTAGCCACTTGTCGCCAGCAGTCTGCAGTAATGGAAATTTCAGCTCATGGATCGTTGTCACAACCTTGAAGCCATTTTATCCTTTATCAGCTATCTTGGGCGCAGCATTCAGTGAGGATTAGATGGAAGCACTGTTCCTGAATTCTCCTCGTATGGAATTTAATTGTATATGGAGCAAGTTTCTCCGAACTTTCAAGGCAATCTGCATTTGGAAGAACATACACCTGAAATACGACTCCCGCCGCCTTGGTAAAAAAATTCCATAGCTCGGACAAAATGCGTAACGACGCCCCTGAATTAAGTCGTACCTACAAATCAGGTGTGCCCTAAATACCGACATACTCGACTATGTCGCGGTAATGCGAACTACATTCAAATACACCTTGGCCGTCACTTCTCCGTCGTGCTCGCCTAGGTGATGTCCTCGGGAAATGGTAGTTGCGTTGGCTGCCCTCGAAGAGAGTAGAATTATATATGAAGACGTGTTGTCTTCTGTAGGAGCTCTTCGGCTAGGGCAAAAAAAAATATATTAATAATGTGTTAAGCAGTGGGGATGAGGAAAGGATTATCGAACTGCCAGGAACAGAAGAGAAGTTACGTGGAGAAATTGTTCAGCTATACTACACTGAGAGAAATGTTTAGGAAAAATTACTACAAATGTAAGAAAAATTACTATGTTCGATAGGAACTTTGGGACAGACTCGAATTATCATAAAATTTACTACAATTTATAGTAAAAATTGCTATGTACATAGTAAAAATTACTCAAACCATAGGAATTTTTATTATAAATTGTAGTAAATTTTATGATAATTTAAGTCTGTCCCACGATTACTATAAATATAGTAATTTTTGTTACACCATTTTTCTCCGTGTATTGAGTAAAATCTCGGTCCAAAGCGAAGTACTTACTGCAATCAATTGTAGAAAGGTGGACTCCTTTTAACTGCACCAGTGATGTCACTTCCTTTTCGTATAGCCAATATCCTCAGTTGAAAGGTTGTAGTGTACTCGTCCGGTATCTGTCATATTTGTTTTGAAGTTGTCTCTCTAGAATCCCTGTAAATGTATAAATTAAACCCTTTAAAATTTCCTGATTTTTTTGTATTAATAAATAAATATTTTTTAAGTAAAACTTAATAAACTTAGTAAATATAATAGTTAATTATAAAATAAATTACATAAACTTTATGTAACAATTTTAGAGAAAATTGTACACAAAAATTTCTGTAAATTGAAAAAAAAATTTTATACACTAATCTAAATTGCACATAAACTGTGTAAAATTGTATGCAAGAAATTGTACAGCAATAACTTACCAAGAATAACTTCCTCCTTTAACATATACATAATTTTGCTATTGTTAGTATAAAAACAGCAAAGTATCTACAGCAGTAGATTAGCAGCTCAGGTCACCTGTTATAAAAAATCAGGAACCCTAAGCACTTATACAGCTGCAGGTATAGCCCATTCAAAGAAAGGGGAATTGCACTCACTGCATATGCATATGTAATGCTGATATACTATTAGTGCTTGCTGCTGCCTATTACCATGGATTCTCTGACATCATCTGCCTCAACTAAATCTGAAAAATTGCATAACATAATTTTTTTGTATTAAATTATACCTACTTTAAGATAAGATAAAATCAGCTTAAAAATACATGCGATGCTTGAATTCTACTTACTCTTTTGAATTAAATACTCAGACACATAACTTCAAGGTAAACATCAACAACATTGAATGATTAGTACACGTGCTAAATCTGGCAGGTGGCTTTTATATTATAAGAGTAGGATTAATTTACCTGTTTCAATTTTAAATTTCAGTCTATTTAATAAAATATTTTTCCTCTTATGAAATCTGAAGTTCCATCTAGTCTAAGTCTGTCGAAAACCTCTACAGATCTATAGGCCTGCTATATAGCAGGCCTACTTATGTAATACGGTATTTAATATTTACTTTCAGAGAGCATGATTGAATAATAAATCTGGGAATATGTCCCAGGGAATGAAATCCGCTCCAGTAATGCAACTTAGACATGTCATGTACTTTTGAGTAGACTTTATCTTTCTGAAAGTAGATATAATTTAATAGAAAAAATAAAAATATGTAATTTTTCAGTTTAACAGTTCTAAAAAATACACAAGCAGTGTAGCAGCTAACCCTACTGAAAAATCTCAAGTTAGGTCTCAGATGAGATCTCAAGTGAGGTCTCAAATGAGATCTCAGGTGAGATCTCATCTTTTTTCTGATGTCAATTCCTCACACAACTTTAGTAAAAAAATTAAAGCTAACATCTCACCTGAGAATCTCACGTGAGATTTAAGAACTTTTTAAAGTTTTTTTTACTTTTGTAATTTTTTAAACTCCATTCGGATGAGAATACACCTGAGTCATAGGAACTTGTATTTTTTTACTTTTGTAAAATTTCGAACTCGATTCAGATGAAAATACACCTGAGAATCTCGCGTAGGTTTTAGCAACTTGTATTTTTTTACTTTTGTAAAATTTTGAACTCGATTTAGATGAGAATACACATGAAAATCTTACGAGAGTTTCAGGAACTTGTATTTTTTTACTTTTGTGAAATTTGAAACTCGATTCAGATAAGAATACACGTGAGAATTTTGCGTACGTCTTTGGATTTGGAACTTGCGGAAAAATAACATTTTACATTCAGTTCTCCAATTATAAAATTTACAATAAGCTACACAAAATTAAGAAATTGTTTACAGTCCGCAGTAGTCCCCGCTATCTGCTAGAGGACTCCAGGTCCACCGAAAGTGACAGAGAGATAGACAGTGGTGGAGCTACATAAAATTAAGAAATTGTTTACAGTCCGCAATAGTCCCCGCTATCTGCTAGAGGACTCCAGGTCCACCGAGAGTGAGAGATAGATAGACAGTGGTAGGGAGAATGAGAGGGAGAGGAGAGAGAGAAAGAGATAGAGCGAGGAAGATTGAGAGGGAGAGCGAGAGACCTGTGGTAGGAGCGGCCACCGCCGTAGATGCGAGCAGAGCAGAGGCAGATTTGCGGCATCGGCAACCGCAGCCGGCAGGAGCCCGGCCAGGGTAGCACCGCGTAGCGACGTAGCAGCGACTACCGGATCGACGAGTGGAGCAACAGCGGAGTTCCGAGCATTTCGGCGTTCCCGGAGTTCTCCTGAGATTCGTCTCGAGTGTCGTGCTGTACACATCCGGAAGTCCAGTGATCTTAACCCTACTGAAAAATCTCAAGTGAGATCTCAGATGAGATCTTAGGTAAGATCTCATCTTTTTTATGGTGTAAATTTCTCATACGACCTTAGTAAAAAATTTAAGCTAACATCTCACGTGAGAATCACACGTGAGATTTAAGAACTCCAGTTTTTTTTTAATTTTGTAATTTTTCAAACTCCATTCGGATGAGAATACACCTGAGTTTTAAGAACTTGCATTTTATACTTTTCTAAAATTTTAAACACGATTCAGATGAGAATACACGTGAAAATCTCACGAGAGTTTTAGAAACTCGTATTTTTTACTTTTGTAAAATTTCAAACGCGATTCAGATGAGAATCTCACGAGAGTTTTAGGAACTTGTATTTTTTTACTTTTGAAAAAATTGGAACTCGATTCAGATGAGAATACACGTGAGAACTCACGTGAGTTTTAGGAAATTTTATTTTTTTACTTTTGTAAAATTTCAATCTCTATGCAGATGAGAATATACGTGAGAATCTCACGTGAGTTTTAGAAAATTGTATTTTTTTTATTTTTTTAAAATTTTTATACTGGATTCAGATGAGAATACACGTGAGAATCTCACGTGAATTTAAAGAACTTATATTTTTTTACTATTGTAAAATTTTAATCTCTATTCAGATGAGATTACATGTGAGAAGCTCACGTGAGAATCTTCAGATGAGAATACACGTGAGAATTTCACGTGAGGTTTAGCAACTTGTATTTTTTTACTTTGTAAAATTTCAAACTCGTTTCACATGTAAATAGATATGATAATCTTACGAGAGTTTTAGGAACTTCTATTTTTTACTTTTTGTAAAATTTCAAACGCGATGCAGATGAGAATTTTAGGTGGTGCGCTCCATAGTTTTTTACCTCTAGGTGTTGGAACGCATCGAATGCGTGGTCTAGGTCATTGGCGTAACCGATGGTGGGGTCTACGTGGTGCG
This sequence comes from Torymus aiolomorphi, assembly GCA_036365515.1. Taxonomy (NCBI): domain Eukaryota; kingdom Metazoa; phylum Arthropoda; class Insecta; order Hymenoptera; family Torymidae; genus Torymus; species Torymus aiolomorphi. The sequence goes on along the minus strand of CM070875.1, from coordinate 204,075,519 downwards.
CTCCGTAGTTTTTTACGTCTAGATATCGAAATGCATCGAATGCGTGGTCTAGGTGTTCGGAAGTCGAGATGGTGCGCTCCATGGTTTTTTGCCTCTAGGTGTTGGAACGCATCGAATGCGTGGTCTAGGTCATTGGTGTAGCCGATGGTGGAGTCTAGGTGGTGTGCTCCGTAGTTTTTACGGCTAGATATCGAAATGCACCGAATGCGTGGTCTAGGTGTTCGGGGTGACCGAAGGTGAAGTTGAGGTGGTGCGCTCCATAGTTTTTTGCCTCTATGTGTTGGAACGCATCGAATGCGTGTTCTAGGTCATTGGGGTAGCCGATGATGGAGTTTCGGTGGTGCGCTCCGTAATTTTTTACGTTTAGATATCGAAATGCATCGAATGCGTGGTCTAGGTGTTCGGGGTGACCGATGGTGAAGTCGAGGTGGTGTGCTCCGTAGTTTGTTGTCTCTAGATATTGGAACGCATCGAATGCGGGGTCTAGGTGTTCGGCGTGGCCGGTGATGAAGTCTAGGTCGCGCGCTTCGTAGTATTTTGTTTGTAGGTGTTGGAATGCATCGAAAAACGTGGAGGGCAATGAAAACTACAGAGTGCATCACCTAGACACCGTTACAGGCTATCCCGACCACTTCGACCACGCATTGAATGCATTCCGACACCTAGACGCAAAAAATTACGGAGCGCACAACCTAGACTCCGTCATCGGCCACCCTGGATACCTAGACCACGTATTTGATGAGTTTCAACACCTAGAGGCAAAAACCTTCGGTGCGCACCCCCAGACTCCGTCATCGGCTACCCCGAACACCTACATCAAACGTTGGATGCGGTTCGACAGCTAGAAGTCAAAAACTACAGAGCGCACCATCTAGACTCCATCATTGGCCACCTCATGAACACGTAGACTACACATTCGATGGGTTCTAACACCTAGAGGCAAAAATTTACAGAACGCACCACCTATAGACAGTTTCATCGGCTACCGCGAACACCTAGACTACGTATTAGACGCGTCCTGAGACCTAAATAAAAATTTACGAAGATTATTTAGAGACAATAAGCCGCGTGTTGCCCGAATGAGGGACGGATCAGGGCCATATGTTTTACCGGACGTACGGATATCAATAGGTAAAATCATCCGGCCCTCATAAGGTTCAGCGTTACATGCCTCGTCTGGCGCGGATCAGGAATCACGGCAGCCGGATCCGTCCCGCGTCTTTGCCGTTTGAAAATTTCGAGTCGGGTACGTTATTAACGTGTGGGGTTAAGATGTACAACAGTCCGCGACGCGGTGTAACTCGACGACGCAGCTGTGCTGCAGCTTGCAGCGCATGCGCGTACATACACACACACACACACACACACGGGCAACCGCAAGGCCAACAGGCCAATGTCGCCGCCGCCGCCGACATTGCGTGACTCGCGATGCTTATAAATTATTGAACATTTTGATTATTGAAAATGCTGTGATCCCGCATTCTTTACACGATACATGATAAAAAATCGTTAGCAAATTAATTTTCAATATTACGAAGTAAATTTCGTCCGAACAATGGGAAATGCGGCTCGAGGTGGGGGTTCACCATCAGTAAAGTTCACTCCTACATCCACAAAATCAACTGACGGCGCCATCTATGGTCACTTCCGAAAACGTTGAAATCGTAAATAATAAATATGAAAAGTGAAACAAAGGTTGGCTGCTCTTACTTTCCAGCTCAATCACTCACAGCACTCTGCACTGACTGTAAAATAGTCTCACCAATCTTTAAGCATAATGCCTTGAATATATTAATAATAAAATATCAAATTATACTTTTTGTTGAATTTCGATTAAAGAAGGTTGTCCCGCCCTCAGATATCTGTTCAAAATTATCCTCATCAACTTTTAGATAAATCCGATGGATATTCCAACCTGTACACTCGTTTGAAATTTTTAAACGAGTATAAGTAATACAGACTTGTGAGATACGAACTGTAAATTTGATACAATAATCTTGATAGCATTATCGAGGGCGGGACAACCTTCTTTTCCCGAACAAATTGCCATGATTTTTTTTATTACTGTTTTACTAGATTATTACCGACATGTCGGTAACGTAGAGATTTTCACTTCAACTCCACATCGCCTTCATGCACGGTATATCGCAACACCGACGTTCAATTTAGCTACAACCGCGTATCTTACAACTACTCCAATATGGCATCTAATCAAAAGCTATTAGCCTGATTCAGAAAAATTTTCCCGCATACAAAAACGCGATATTAGGCAGTCCGACGGCCACATCATAGTCATTGATTTTACTTTCGCGTTTATATACCCAGCCTTCGAAACACACTTTCCACGCTTCTCTCAGCAATGTAATGCATATACGTATATGTGCAAATCCGCGGACTACAGACAACAACTGGGGTACAAAAACGGAAAATATTTTTTTTTGAGGGCACACCTACCACATACGGTTTTTCCGGTTCTTTGGGGGTCCCCCAACATGAAAATACTCGTGAACACTCATTATCCGTTGCCAAACTTTTTTGCGGACGAAATCAATTTTTCTTATGGAAATTTAACATGGGAAAAATGGACGAAAAGTAGTCATTGGTGATTAACCAACCAATAGCAAACTATTGAAGAGGCCAAACCAAATTCCACAAAAAAACGATTAAAGTTGAAGAATAGAGCTTTAATTTGAGATGAGAATCGTTAAAATTGGTTGATTCTGTCCAAAGCTAGGTGAATTTGAAAATGGCGAATAATGACGAAAATGGGCGATTTTTTTCAAACCCACATAATTCTTCAAATTTTTGTCATTTTTTGTCATTTTCAACTTCACGTAGCTTTGCACAGAATCGACCGATTTTAACAATTCTCATCTCAAATTAAAGCTCTATTCTTCAACTTTAATCGCTTTTTTGTGGAATTTTGTTTGGCCTCTTCAATAGTTTGCTATTGGTTAATCATTAATGACTACTTTTCGTCCATTTTTCCCATGTTAAATTTCCATAAGAAAAATTGATTTCGTCCGCAAAAAAGTTTGGCAACGGATAATGAGTGTTCACGAGTATTTTCATGTTGGGGGACCCCCAAAGAACCGGAAAAACCGTATGTGGTAGGTGTGCCCTCAAAAAAAATATTTTCCGTTTTTGTACCCCAGTTGTTGTCTGCAGTCCGCGGATTTGCACATATACATATACGTACGCACATATGTTCATCTAGACTATAATAGTTTTGCTATAATAAAAAATCCATTAAAGAAGATTTATTCCACTCATTATATTCACCTTCCTAGGAACATTACTTAGTGCGAATGACGCAGGTATACAGTCATAGGCATACTAAAGGGATAATGTGTCTCGAAGGTCGAAGCACCATAAACTGCAGTAAAACTGAGAAACATGAGATGTCACGGCGACAGCTTGATTTTTAAAGAAAAGGCTTTTTCGTTTGCTCAAGTACTTAGGAGTCCAACTGTGCGTTGCAGTTTATTGTTGTTTGTCGATTTTCGCAGTTGTAAAAATATTCCGAGAATAGCCAGAGCCAAATATTCTATTTACCGACTATACTTTGAAAAACGTTGAAAGTTTCAAACATATTAATAATATTCTGTTACCGATTATCCCGTTGTCACGCAAAAAGGAATATAAACTGCTATATTTTGCTTTCAATTTCACTTACGGATTTGTACGCCCTTTAGAAATCACCTTAATGTGTGTCTTCACTAAGAGCGCGAGTAAATTCGTATAACTGGAAATTCTAATCTTGGTCATCTGTATTTGCATCTGCCCATTAAATCTTAAGTATTATTAATTCGAATCCTGTTAAGGGGGTCAGGCACCTTTACAATTTTCTTCATAAAATGACCTGAAAAAAATTAATTTTCATAATTAGAAATATTTAGAAGTAATATCCTAAAAATATATTCAATTATGATAAAATGAGACTAAAAAAAAAAATTTTGATCGATTTTAACCAAATATATGGCCATTTCAAAATTTTTGCTCTGCCGTCAACTCCAGATTCAGAAACTGCATATATTTTAATGGGAGAGGTCCTAAAATTTTGGTATTTTATATGACTATTGACTGAAGAGTTGTACGTATCCAATTTATTTGATTAAATAATTTTTTACGGTCAAAAATTGCTAAAAAATCTTAAATTTAAGTGAAATTCAGATTTTTTAGCAATCTTTGACCGTAAAAACTTATTTAATCAAATAAATTGGATATGTACAACTCTTCAGTCAATAGACATATAAAATATCAAAATTTTAGGACCTCTCGCATTAAAATATATGCAGTTCCTGAATCTGGAGTCGACGGCAGAGCTCAAAATTTTACATTATGTAGAAAACAGTTTTAAAGATAAAATTACTAAAATACTTCTTTATTTCTTCTTCTTTATTTCTTAACTCCATCTCTGCCCTGAAATACAAAAAAATATTGTTTTTCGCTCAAAATATTTTACATTTAGAACAAATATTCTGGTACCTCAGTATACGATCTATCAGACTTGTAAGCTATGAGCACGCGTAACAGTCATATCCACATCAGTCAGTCAAGTTTGTTAAGTGGTTTAATATGCAGATCCTTTGGTGCTTTTAAATCCATATGTTTTTAATAATCTTTATCATATATATTAGATACATATACTGAGGTAAATAAAGAATGTGTTGAGAAATCCAAAATCCTTCATGCATGTTATGAAGCCAGTATCGCCATAGCCAAATGCTTAAAAAAAATGTTTATAGCAGCAACATTCCTATATTGATCTTCTTTTAATGTCTGATAAGGTGAACTTCTTTACTTGTCCTTCATTATTCTTTTTCACATATAATATTATTACTTAATAAAGAGAATACGACTGATATATATTTATTACAGTGCACAACTGTTTTTACTTCAGAAAATAAAATGTCAATTATATCATAGTGAGATTCAGGCAATGGCTGATAATGGTAGCTTTCTGGCAGAAGCGAAAGTTCCATAACATTTTTCTGCACAATAGCATATCTTTCGCTTCCTTTAAAAGTTAATTTAAATATGTACATTAAATGTTTTTTGTAATAGTCAATATAGACTTAATTTTTCTTTAGTATCAATCCCTGTTATTTTAAGTATAAAGTTTCCAATAAAAGTTCAAGTACTAAAAGCTATTTCTAAAACATTAATTCAACTGTCACACGTATTATTCAAACACTTTTAAAAACTGATTTAAAATACCTTTACGTATTATAATACACTAAATGTTTACTCCAAAATCCGTTGGCAACAATGAAAATTAAGAACAACACTTTGTATAGAAAAGGTGCTGATGCTGATATCACAGTGTTGATATGAAATGACAGCTGTGCATGTTTACATTGCTTGCGAACTTTTACATAGGTTAAAATCAGCTCTGTTACAGTGAATCCACATTGCATGCCGTATGCCGTATGCCGTATGCCGTCAGAAAAAAAGTTCTTGTCTGAAATCTATAGGATTTATAACTCTATGGTTATAAATCGTATAGGAATTGTAACCATAGAGTTATAAATATTATAGATTTCGGACAACTATTTTTCTGACGGCATACTGCATACGGCATATGGCATACGGAATGCAATGTGGATTCACTGTTACAATAAAGGAGTGAGCTGTGAGCCTGTAAGAGGCTGTCGTTGATAAGTCAGGTTGTTACGGTGCCAACTTAACTGCTATATAAGTTTTAAAATCAAATTTTTATTTTTGTCAAAAATACCGTCCATAAATTATATTATTTATTTTTTATATTTGTATTAATGTTTAAAATATTATTTTTGGATCTTTTAAAGTATATACAGACAGATATTTAGAGTGAGAATTTTAAATATATTAAGAACAGTGAAATGAAAAAAAAATTAGTAGAAATAATATATGATTATATAATTATGTATACAAGGGGAAAAATGTAATTTGAACAAAAAACAAATGAAAAGCTTTATCAGTGTTTTGTGTATATTCTTAAAACAAAAATTCCGGGTCCAGACAGTCCGGTCTCCAGTAAATATGACCATTTTTTTTAAGCTGGATAATAATATATTTTTATTATTCATAAATATATGAAATTGTTCTCCCTATCTCAAAAGTCCAAAAATGCAGATTTTCCACTATTTAATATTTTGAAAATATTTTATTGAAGCGTGATGTGGTCATTCATTGGCCTGAAATGGTCTCGCCTTCGGCTCGGGTGACAATTTACATGCGATCTGGGACATTCTTTACTTTTACTTCCTAGGTGTGTAATATACTATTTCACCATACCCGGGCCGAAAATACCGCATTCGCGATTTCGATCCGGGAGCGAAAGTGGTACTTTCGACCATATTATGGTGAAAAGATACTTTTTTTCCATCGATCAAAAAAAAGTTACTTTAGGACCACTTTATAGACGTGTGCAATGGTATATTGTGTACCAAGCGCGGAAAGTGGACTTTTTCAGACCGAGTGTGGAGGTTGCAGTACGAGTCGAAGGGGAGCTAGCACGAACCGAAAGCAAGCATTTTGCGAGCCGAAGATAAATATTTTTTGTAACAAATGTAATTTTGTGAGGCAAGCTTAATTTCTTCGATTTTCCATAGTTTTAGAGTAGCAAACGGAAATGAGCTATTTTCGCCTGATAGTCAGAAAAAAACCCTTTCTGCCAGCTTTTTTGGCAAAAAAACCGCGAAAATCAAGCATTTGTTACAAAAAGTACTATTATCGCACTAGTATCGTAAAGTACTATATCACACCAACACCATTAGCACCAATTCATCATCATTCGTATTTATTATAATTTCAAATATCTCCATAAATTATAAATCGATATTTCAGCCCAACAAACTTATCCAATAGATGTGCAAATTCTACCTCTTCGCGAAATTTCAAAGCGGTCCACACTAAGAATAGTACATTACGCAACTAGTGCGCAAAGCAGGTGATTCAGGCACGAGTTGAGTTTGTCGCCCGAGCGCAGCGAGGAAATTTATAAACTAATTGTTTTACACTACCAATTTATGTAATATAGTACATTATGTAACAAGGGACTAAAGTCGCAAATTATTCCCGTGGGTGAGTTCACTGCCCGAGCGAGCGTAGCGAAGCGAGGGCAGTGATCACCCAAGGGAATGATCGCCACTGTGGCCACTTCATATATTTAAAAAGTTATTTTGTATTTATGTGTCATAATTTTGTTAGTTTTAACCAAATTCACCAAAAACGTAAAAAATTAGACTATGTTACTTTATTCTCTCTAATTTACTTTATTCCCGCATAATGCGGGAATTAAAGTACGTTATACCCGCTGATTTACTTTATTCCCGCTAATTTATTTTATTCCCACATTATGCGAGAATAAAGTAAAAGAGGGAATTAGACGCCACTTTTGCCCCGCTTTTCAGGCTATAAAATGGCCATTACAGTAGAGATAGGAATAAAATAATATACAAACTCTACACTGAAAAAAATTTGGCACTCCAGCTGACCCGATGAGTACAGACGCTGTGCCAAAAGTAGGGTCAAATGGTGTACCGCGATTCGGTACACCTCCTGTCCCGTACTGGCACAGCTCCTCTCTGTAAACGCACCGCGGATGCCCCCTGCCGTATAACCTCTGAACATTCGGAACAGACGCTGTGACAAAAGTGGGAGATCTCACGCACGCAGTCAGGGGGCTCTGACGAACTGTGATGGAAACAAATGCCGTGCCAAATTTTTTTCAGTGTACACCTCCATCAAATCTCCATAAAATTTCAAAGTAATTAAATTTTACTTTAGTTATTGTGCGACATAGAAAGTCATTGCCAGAAATACCAAAATTTTAAATATCAAATATCTCAAAAACTAACCATATAATCTGGATTAAATTTTACATAGGTATTGCCTATATTGCACACAAAATAGTCTATAAGTTTCAAACTGACACATTAAGTCGTCATTGAGAAATTACGATTTTGAAAAATACGTAAAAAAATTTTAACCTTAAATATCTCTAAAAATTATGAGACAATTCTTTTACCTAAAGGACTTATACGATAAACATATAAACTCTATATCTCCACAATATTTCAACATGATTAAACCAATTTTTTTTTCTCTAGTTATCATGCGACAAAGACTTGCAAAATACGAAAATTTTAAATATCAAGTATCTCAAAAAGTAATCGAACGATCTTGATGAAAATTCGCCCATATGTTACCAATCTCACACACAAAATTGTCTATAAATTTGGAGCTGATTCATCAAACCGTTCTCGAGAAATTACGATTTGAGAAAAAGGTTGAGAAAATTTTAACCTCAAATATCTCTGAAATTTATTGACCAATCATTTAGCCCAAAGAACTTAGCCGAGAACTATCCCAAATCTACCTCTACAAGAAATTTCAAAGCAATTAAGTCAATTTTATTAAGGTAAACGTGCTTCATACAAAACGCATTTTTTAAATTTTTTATTTTTTTTTTCAAAAACTAGTCGACAAAATGAATTCAAATTTTTACAGATTATAGCTATTATATTTATATTCTGCATTATCAAGATTTTTTTTCAAAAAATTCACCGTTTATTTTTGCAGTTATAAGCTTTTAAAAAAAAAAACACGTTTTTGTTAATAACAAAAGAACCGCAATAGCTAATGTAATTTTTTTTTTTTTTAAATATAGGTTTTTTTTATGTTCTCTCGATGTTCTCTCGAATGTTATCTGTCCGAATCAAATATCTGAATGTTATCATTAAAAAACCGCAAAAATGAATTTTGCGAAAATCGAAAATTCGAAATAAAACAAAAACGCATCGGCGAATCGAAAAGAGGATTTTCTTCCCGCATTCACGCAAGAAAAACAAAAAAAAATGAGACCTGTCCGATTAAAATCGATCGAATAGATCTTGAGATAAAACGACATACACACACACACATATACACACACACACACACACATATACACACACACACACACACATCCATACAGACATTTTCTAAAATCATGTGATTCGAACTTCTATCATTCTCTCTCTATAGTCCGGGCGCTGAGGGGGGTCTGAGTGTACTTTTTTTAATGTAGGAGGTCGCCACGGTAACCAAACGTTTTTTTATGTATTTTGAGCCGTAGAATCCAAATTTCATAGTTTCCAGGCGCAAAAATTGTCAGTTCTTTTTTTATTTAACAATTTAGTGCAAAAAAGAAAATTTTCGCTTATTCTAATGATATCCATACGTGTGATATATACATTCATATGTATTTTGAGACGTAGAATTCAAATTTCATGGTATCCACGCGCGAAAATTGTCAGTTCTTTTTTTATTTAATAATTTAGTGCAAAAATGAAGATTTTCGCGTATTCTCATGAAATCCATAAGTGTGATACATACATTGATATGTATTTTGAGACGTAGAGTCCAAATTTCATGGTTTCCAGGCGCGAAAATTGTCAGTTCTTTTTTTATTTAACAATTTAGTGCAATAATAATGATTTTCATGTATTCTCGTTAAATCTATACGTACCCGCGCAAAAAAAATTTGTGGGCAATGTATGGGCTATATGTGGCTCATATGTGGCTCCAGCGCCTCAGCCGAATATGGGCCATAGTTTTCCCATATAATAGTTATATGTGGCTCACACTACGAGAAAAAATATATGGGACTAATGTGGACATTATATGGGAAACAGTGTGGCCAATATTCGGCTTAGGCGACGGAGCCACATATTGCCCATATACTTCGCTAATATGGGCAGTGTGACCGGTATCTTGCCAATACTGTTGCCAATATATGAGCCACGAATTGTATTGACTTGAATTGTATTTATGCAAAACTTTTTAATTCTTTTATTATATATAGATAGCATAAATATATTAAAATAATCATTTCAACATTCATTGCATTAATTTTTGCATTAAATTTTTAAATAACAAAACTATATCAAATTCAAAATGTACGCCGTGAAATATACAAAATTTATATATAACTCATGTATACTCCATTAGAATACACGAAAATCATTATTATTGTACTAAATTGTTAAATAAAAAAAGAACAGACAATTTTCGCGCCTGGAAACCATAAAATTTGGATTCTACGTCTCAAAATATATATGAATGTATGTATCGCACGTATAAATTTCATGAGAATACGCGAAAATCTTCTTTTTTGCACTAAATTGTTAAATAAAAAAGAACTGACCGTTTTCGTGCCTGGAAACCATGAAATTTGGATTCTACGGCTCAAAATACATAAAAAAACGTTTGGTTACCGTGGCGACCTCCTACATTAAAAAAAGTACACTCAGACCCCCCTCAACGCCCGGACTACTATTCGTGTTTCTAGAGCGATTTGACAAAACTTAAAATTGTATTATTATAAAGCTTCCTCTAGGAGGAAGCAAAAATGTGGTTGTAAGGCTACTAAAGAAGGATAACAATTCAAATATAAATCTAACACCCCTATTAACAGTACCTCCAAGGTGGCGTGGAAAACTTTTGAATATTCATGGTAATAAATTTTACGAATACTCGACTCGACGTGTTTGAACAGTATCGAACTATTTTTCAAACTCGAGTCGAATACTCGATACTTTGGACTGTTCAACATCATAAGAACTACTCGTACACATTCGAACTGTTCGGACCAAATGAACTACTCGGACGAGATCGAATTACTCCATTTAGTCGAACTGTTCGAACCAAGTCGAACTATTCGATTTCTTCGAACTGTTCGAACCAGATCGTAATGTTCGATTTCATCGAACTGTTCGACCGAAGTTGGACTATTCGGTTTTGGCGAACCGTTGGAACCAGGTTTTGAAATTGTCATTCAATGAAATAATTTTGAAAATTGAAAAAATAGTATTTTGGTATTTATTCTGAAATAAATATTTCAGTTATAAGTGGCATTTAAATTCGTATAGGGGCCAAAATTTAAAGTAAAAAAATGTGCGTAGAAAGTATAATAATAGAATAAAACAGGTTTTACATATACATGATAGAGAAAATACAATCCGGTCTTCAAATAGTTCAATCATATCGAACTGTTCGACTATTTCGAATAAAAGATATGAGTGAAAACATGAAGAAAGCCAATCTTCTAATTTATTATTTTTATTCAATATATTATTTGAGAATAGAATAAGTGTGTATTAATAAATAATTACACGTTATGAGGTTAATAAACTTCATAATAAGCTTTGGCATAGAAAAAAATATTGCTGAGTGACACGTAAGGATATAAATATACAATATAATTTATAATGCCTATTTGAAATATTGGTCTGAGCCTTGGTTTAAAAAGCATCTGTCATCTTTAAAAAACTTAGTCGATAACAGTGCTGTGCTGTTGTACATATTTATTCAAGTGCCAATAAAAAAATTATGTCTAATGAACATGGAAGTACTGAAAAGAGCAAAAATGATGTGTTATTGCGAAAATTTCAAGGAATGAAAGTGCTCAGTTAATCTGTTTTATGATTTTTTCACGGTAGGAGATGTCAAAATGTTTCAGAGAAGTTTTCAGTACATAATTTTCTATACAAGATTCAGATAATAATAATGTTTAATTCATCAACTGGGTGTGTTTTTAATTTTACAAGATTATGTGTATGATGAAAAAAAAAATATTATGAAAAAGAAATATGTGGATACCAAAATAATGAAACTAATTCTAGCTTTAGAATGTGCAATAGAAGGCTAGAGGTAAATTTTAGCATAATGTAATAATAATTTGTCAAAAAAACAAGAGCAAATGGATGCATAAGAGTGTTTTGTGAAAAAACTTAGTATCAGGTGCTCTTACGTAAGGGTAGTTGACTTGGCAAACTTTGAGCTTCGCATTTCGTAAAGGATAGAGGATTAGGTGATTTCAGAGAAATAGATGTGAAAGAGTAGTTTTTAAAAAACTTTGTACCACCGGCTGCTATGGAAATGGTAGTTGACATGAGAACACAACTTCTCAGCCAACTTTGAGCTTCGAGTTTTATAAAAGCAAGAGAATCAGGTGATACAGAGATTTGAATTGTAATTCTGAGAACTTGTACTTTTTTCTTTTATTCCTTGCGATATATAGCTACAACGAAAAAATATATTATTGTTATCTTTTTTAACAACTTTAAATTCTCTGTTGAAATACTAATAAAAGTTTAATGTTTTTATCCAAACAATCTTGCTCTCAACAACGGTCCAACTCTCTACAAAGAACTTGACTGAATGTTTTTTTGAAACAATTATAATAAACACTTTTAAAAACTATTTTTTAAAGTATTCTCTATTTGTCTATATTCCTTTTATTTATTCTAATCTCATCTATTCAATAAGCACTCTCTACAAATGGTAATAATTTTGCTTCCTCATAGAGGAAGCTTTGTGATAGTAAAAAAAAAGTTTATGAGATAATGTGTTAGAAATGTTATTTAGTAAATTTGGAATCGAAATACACTATTTTTAGAAAATGTCCGTATGGATGTGTGTGTGTGTGTGTGTGTGTGTGTGTGTGTGTGTGTGTGTGTGTGTGTGTGTGTCTATGTTGTATGTCCGTATACGCTGATATCTCATGATCTACTCGACCGATTTTAACAGGAGAGTGATCATTTTTTTAGATTTTGCTTCCACAATTGGGGTCAATATTCTATTTTTGTAAAATTTAATTTGTTTTTTTTATAGCCATTTTTTAATTTTCAAAATTTTTTTTTCGATTTTTTTAATATTTAGAACAAATATTTTTTATATATCATGAATTCTCTGTATGTAGGATAAAATTATCTACAATTTAAAAAAAAAAAGTCGGTAGCTATATTTCGTCATAAGTTATTGATGAAAACGTAATTTTTTGTAAATAGGTTATATTTCGAAATAAAAAAAAGATATTAACATGAATATTTTTTTGGTTATAAAGGATATTAAGTACTATAACTTACTAAATTTTTAGGTTTTTTTATTCATTATTTTTTGAGAAAAAAGTGATTTTTTTGTCGTTCAATAACTATAGTAAAATTGGCTTAATCACTTTGAAATTCTTTGTAGGGGTAGATTTTGTATACCAATCGAGTGAGTTCTTTGGGCAAAAGGATTGATCCATAAATTTCGAAGATATTTGAGGTTAAAATTTTTTTCAATTTTTTTTTAAATCGTAATTTCTCGAGAACGGCTCTATGTATCTAAATGGGGTGGGTGGTATTCGAAAGAGAATTAAATTACCTATATTTTCTAAAAAAATTAATTCTCTAGCTATCACGGTTCTTTTTTTATTAACAAAAACGTAAAAATTGAAAAATGAAAAAAAATGAGTTTTATATGTTCAACTATTACAAGAGTAAAATTGTCTTATTTCGCTTCAAAATTCATTGTAGAGGTATATTATTGATAGTTCTCGGATGAGTTTTTTTGGCAAAGTGATTGGTTCATAAATTTCAGAGATATTTGAGGTTAAAATTTTTCTAGACATTTTTAAAATCTATTTCTTGAGGATTTTTTTTTAATTTTTAAATTTTTACATTTCTGTTAATAACAAAAGAACCGTGATAGCTAGAAAATTAATTTTTTTTAGAAAATATAGGTAATTTAATTATGTTTCGAATGCTATAAATTACATTCAAATACATAGAGCTCTAAATATCAGTTGCAAATTTATAGGCAATTGTGATATATATTTTATGTATGTGTGAAATTTTGTGGAAATGTATAATCTATAAAAATTTGAATAAATTATGTTGGAGTTTTGTTATTTCTGTCTTTCTGAAGTATTAAATTTTAAATATTGGAATTAAAAATTAATTAAAGGAATCAGTAAATTAAGTTTGAGGAAGCTACGTGCCAATGAATTGGCAGCGGTTTTTTTCATGACTGTACAAATAATAATATTGTTAATAAAACTTTCTACGAAAGTATAAAATAAGGCAAGTATAGAAGTTTTTTCTGTATAATCTATAAAATAATATTTATGATTTTTTAAAAGAAGTCAAATAAATACTAGTAAAAAAGTCTTTTACTTCTTTGAGTAAATGTATGCTCAACAAATTATATGTAAGTACATTCAAATTATTCACTGCAAATCAAACAAGCGAAAGTTGTGAAATCAATTATCGATAGTCAAGTAATGCAAACCATTCTTCGAAAAACTGTATGATTATATTCTCTGAAATGTATTCAAATTTCTTCATTCTTCTATACAAATTAAATACAAGAAAGTACTGAAATCAATTACTTGTAGTCAAGTACTGGTCATAAGAACTTTTCGTACCTCGCGTGTAAAATTACATTTTACTTAATTACATAAAGTACTACATAACGCCCAAGAGGCCCAATAGCTCACACACTCCTACAAAACTTTATAGTACCTACGTACTTTACTCCCGCGTGGGCGAAAATTATTTTAATTATATAACTATAATGCCTTCTTTTTATTTCTAAAATTCATAAGAATTTTTTCAGGGATTTACGAAAAGTCAAAGCCTATATAAAAAAATTACATAGTTACCAACACATCATTATTTTTCATTATTCCTCCTCAATTTTGAACTTTCTATAATATTACGCATCTTGGAAGGACAAGAGAAGTCTAGAGCTGCTCTAGCAGGGGTGGTCCTCCGATCTCCCGTACATACTTGGCGGGCCCGACGGTTTGCAGTTCAAGGTATAACATGGTCATTTTCATATAAATATTCATATGTTTAAAGAGATAAAATGTATAAATGGGTTGCTTCTACATATTAACTACTGATCTATGAATCTATCACTTTGTTTTTAAATAGAAAGTACAAACCCGCGTGAAAATATCATATGAAATCTCATATGAGATCCCATAATATATAAAATTGCATATGACATCACATATAAGATCTCATACGAGATATGCGCTGTCTGAAATTCTCATATGAGATCTTATATGATATTTACACGGGGGAAAAGGATATAAAATATGTTGCTTATAAAACGGTTAATAAAATGTAAAAGACTTTTGAGCAGGCTATAAATTTATATGAATTTTTTATTTTATTCTCGTTTAAAAAGGACGGACACAAGGAAAAATATGTTTGATAATGAAATATAAATCATGATTCTGCACATATACGGATATGTTGTACTTAACGGCATCAATTAAAAATTAAAGCCAATGTAATTATTTATGGTGGACTTATAGGTATAAATATTGTTCATGAATTTATGCAAAAATTTAGTATTCTACATTGAAGTCGCCCTCGTAACTGCAAACCGTCGGGCCCGCCAAGTATGTACGGGAGATCGGAGGATCAACCCTGCTAGAGCAGCTCTAGACTTCTCCTGTCCTTCCAAGATGCGTAATATTATAGAAAGTTCAAAATTGAGGAGGAATAATGAAAAATAGTGATGTGTTGGTAACTATGTAATTTTTTATACAGGCTTTGACTTTTCGTAAATACCTGAAAAAAATTCTTATAAATTTTAGAAATAAAAAGAAGGCATTATAGTTATATAATTAAAATAATTTTCGCCCACACTGGCGTAAAGTACGTAGATACTATAAAGTTTTGTAGGAGTGTGTGAGCTATTGGGCCTTTTAGGCGTTATGTAGTACTTTATGTAATTAAGTAAAATGTAATTTTGTAAAAGTAGCATTGACAGCTGGCGTATACCCAAATAAAATTGTGAGTAGACAGGGAACGTGCCCAGCTCAGAACCCAGTATGTATTAAGAAGGTACGGAGTATTATTTGCCATGCCTTTTCAATCATCAAAAAAACAAGCAGCAATGATTACTCGTAAAGAGCTGACCATATGACTGTGTTCAGAGCTTTTAAAATTTGATAAAATTAAAGAACAAAATTTGTATCTGCTACTGTTATGAAAATGGTAGGTGACAGAACTCAACTTCTTGGCCAACTTTGAGATTCAAGTTTTCTAAATGCTCGAGGGCCAGGGCATATTTTCTTTATATCTTTAAATAAATAAATCTGTAATATAATGTAAATATAATTACATAAAACAATAGTGCTCAGATTCAAATCAACTTTTAAAGAAAGCAAAAGATGTGCTGGCATGTAAGAGAATGTACATTAGAACCTTTGTTTCTGTCAGAAAGTTATGCAGTGAATTTATGAGTCATGTGAAGTGTTGGTGCTATAAACTTTTTATGAAGCATTTGGCCATGGCGATAGGGGAGAGCAGGGCATGCGTAGCACGACGGGTTGGTTTGGCACTCGAATATTTATAATATAAATAAATATTTAAATGCAAATTTTTTTATGTGTAAATAAAGAATATTTCTATTTCTTTTTTCTGTAAAAATAATATAAAAAAAATTATTATGAAAAAAATGATAAATATCTGAAATTCTTACTCCGAAACACCTTTTCTTACACCTTTTTTTCATTTTATATTCGCTTGGCAGGGATAAAAAAATGTATAATTTTTTATTCAAAATGAACATATTCGATAGTTCTCAACACGAACTTTCAACTTCCGTTTAGATTTTTACTCGAAATATTATTTTCAAAAGTATTTATTAACATTTAATAAAGTACTGATGTGGGGCATGCGTGGCACAGGAGTAGGGCACGCGTGGCACACGTCGCCACTAGCGGCTGGTTTACGAAGCAAGCAGCTGATGAAATTCTAACCTTTTACTTAGTCACGTGAGTAATGTAGCTTAATTGTTAAGAGATAAGTTTATTAGCTCTTAAGTAATTTATAACAAGGGTTCAATAAAGTGATGGTACGGGTGTACAAAAAGAAGACAAAATTATAATATAATATGGCAATTAGACGATGCCACAACTCAATGTATTTATCCTTATAGAGAAAATATGCACTCGTCTGCTTCTAATTTTATACCACTTCAGTGTATTCAATCACCTTTGAACGTAGCATTATAAAATAATAATGTTATTTATTAAATATAAGTTAAATATTATTTTATAATTTATTATGAAAATGTTGAATAATTTTATGAGTTTTCAATGTTATTACATATAATGTAAGGCGAAAATATTGTGATCTATGTAACTACAGACCGATCAGTAAAAAAAAGTATTATTTATTTTTTGTTATTGAGAAAAAAACAAATTTCGTTTAAGTTAATTTAACTTGTTACATAGAGAAATTAAAAAAAACCGTATTATTTAAATATATCATATATGTACCTGATAAAAAATAAATTATAACAATGAAACAAATTTTTTTCTATTTTCTATTTACGTTTTATTGCGTTTTTAAAAAAAAAGCTTATCAATTTTAACTTTTTTGTAAAAAATAAATCTGTCACTTTCTGGCATAGTCATATTGAGTGCGCCACGCATGCCCCACCCGCCTGCTACACATGCCCCATAGTGGGGCACGTAGAGCATTTTAACGAGTTTTACTTTTCGATGTATCATTCAGAATATATTAAAAAACAGTGTTTTTTAACTATCAATTCTATTTCTAAATATGTTTATCTAATTATTTCTTCTTTTGAACTTCTTGATATACTTAAGATATTAATGTAAATCTGCTCTAAAGTTACGGTGCCACACATGCCCCGCTCTCCCCTACTGGTTTGATAACATGCATTCTGGAGTTTGGATTGCATGCATAACATATTCTACATTCATCTATTTATCTCTGTATAAGTGTATATAAACGGAGAAAAATTGTGTAGGAAAAATTACTATTTTCTATAGTAACCGAAGGACAGACTCAAATTTTCATGAAAATTACTATAATTTATAATAAAAATTGCTATGATTTTGTAACCTTTACTACACAAATACCAACTTTTACTATAAATTGTAGTCATTTTTATGAAAATTTGAATCTATCCCACGGTTACTATATAAAAAATAGTAATTTTTCCAACACAATTTTTTGTTCGTATAATAATCTAATATATGATGAGAGATTGTTCATAAAGGCTCTTTTTAAAAATTTTGTCAACATTGTAGTGCATAATTTCAATTTCTATTTTTTCTCTATTTTTTATTGTACAATAAAGAAAAACAAGAGGTATAGATTGACACATTTAGGAATAAGGAGCAATGTACGTAAGCGCCGTTCTGCTCTGCTCTGCTCTGCTCTGTTCTGTTCTGTTCTGTTCTGTTCTGCTCAAACCCGTTCCAATTTCAGTTCAGTTCCGTTTGTGAGCGATCTTCCCTTTACTTGTTTCAGAATTCTGGAACTGACTAGAGCAGACTGGAGCAGAGCAGAGCAGAGCAGAGCAGAGCGGAACGGCCCTTATGTACTTTTCCCCTAAGTAAGGGACTGTCTCCATAAGTGTGCCTGTGCCTAGGCTCACTGACTCTGACTCAACTCTACACCAATCGGAGTATTCAAAGTCAAGCCTCGAGCTTGGAGGCTTAGCTCCGATTGGTTCATTATTGAGTCATAGTCAGTGAGCCTAGGTACAGGCACACTTATGGAGACAGCCCCTGAGGGAAACACATTTATACGAGTACGTGCTGCGTACATGAGCTTATTCCATGTTCATTCGTCTATCCATAAACAAAGCAGTAAGATATAGGAACAGGAATGTGTATGTAAAAATTTGAATCATTAAAATTTGAATCATTAAAATTTTACTGCTTTCACTTAAATAAATTGATAAATCGTATCATAAATTTTCGCATGGATACTTCCTCTGAAAATTTGTGACTATAAGGTTTCATCTACAATAATTTCCCAATTTGAGGCTTTTCACCATCGTTCCTAAAACAATAGCCTTGTTTAGGTTGTAACATGACCTTCAAGGTATTAATTTCAAGCTTACTTTATATCGTTTCGAGAAAATTTTTATGAAAACCAATGCTTTTTTTAACAAATTTTATTTTGAAATATCTACAGAATCTTCGAAAAATTTTTCCTCCAAAAAGAAAGCAATTAACATTTTTTTCTCGAAAATATTTGATTTATACATTTATCTAAACTAATTTAAAGTAGAAATAATAAAACTTTCTATGTAAGTATAAAATAAGGCAAATATAAAATTTTCCTGAAATTCATAAAAATAAAAAGAATTATTTTCATGAATTAATCATACAATCAATACTATTTTATTTATCACCATACCTCAAATATTAATGAATTATTTAATCATTTTAAAAAAGTATAATGAATAAACATATTTTATCATTAAAAATATTACTTATGTCGACTGCAATTTAATATCAACTGATAAGAATTTTTCCATCGGTCTTACAGTCTTACAAATTAAATTAAAATAATTAATATTTATGGCAGTCAGATTGCCCTTGTTTATAATCACCCCCGCAGAATCTGAAATAAAAACTTAATTAGAACCTGAAAAAAAAAAAACTTTGTTAGCAAAGGACGATCTGACTGCCCACCACCACCACATTGTCCGACGTTTCAAGCCTGCTCCGGCTCCTCCTCAGGGACTGAAATAAAACCCGCGATACACCTCCTTATATACCATGCACCTATACCCCCTTCTTTTCTCTTACCCCACCACCCTCCACATTCCCCTCTTCAACTTGCCCTTCTCACTTAAATTAATAAAGAATGATAAATGTTATCTAATTTACTTGACTCTATCATTAAATTTACATTATTCCGATTTCTTAGAATGTGAATACTTTCAAGGCTTTCCCTCTTATATTTATTCTTAATCCCCTGTTCCAAAATATCCACACTCCCAAAATCGAAAGAATGCAAATTATTTAAACAATGTTCTTTCAAACCCGATGTACAACTTGAGCTGCGTAAACTATATTGATGTTCATATATTCTCTTTTTCAAATATCTACCCGTTTGACCAATATAACAACCATTACAATCCCTACAATTAATTTTATAAACAACTCCCGATTTCAAACATTTATCATCCTTGTCTTTACAATTACTAAATAACCTTTCTAAATTATTATCATTTCTAAAGAAAACTTGAATATTATGTTTACTAAAAACCCTTCTAATCCTTTCCGACAAACCTCTAACATATGGTAAACTAAAATATGCATTCTTTCCATTTCTATTCCTTGTTTGATTATCTACCCGCTGCTTCAATCCACCATTATAAATTTCCCACACTCTCTCATCAATCATTTTATCAATAAATTTTACTTCATTATCAATAAAGATTTTAGGAAAAAGAATTTAAATTTAGTTAGAGAAACATTTATTAAAAATAGTTATCCCGTAGCCGGAGCAGGCTTGAAACGTCGGACAATGTGGTGGTGGTGGGCAGTCAGATCGTCCTTTGCTAACAAAGTTTTTTTTTTCCAGGTTTTAATTAAGTTTTTATTTCAGATTCTGCGGGGGTGATTATAAACAAGGGCAATCTGACTGCCATAAATATTAATTATTTTAATTTAATTTGTAAGACTGTAAGACCGATGGAAAAATTCTTATCAGTTGATAAACATATTTTATATTTAAACAATATACTACTGCAACGAAATTTAATTAGAGATCAAATATGTTTGTATAACTATCAATACATCCCCCCTCTCTCTCTCTCTCTCTCTCTCAACAAGTGACAAGCTCTCTAAAAAAAGTTTTATAAGAGCTTGAATATTATTTTTGAACAATCAACACTTCCTTTAAAAACAAAATGTCTTAAGGATTTTACAAAAGTTTAAACTAAGGCAAGTATTCGTTTCTCTCCTTCTCTCCCTCGCCCTCTCTCTTCCTCTCTCTCCTCCCCCCTCTCTTGTCCTCTCCCTCATCTCCTCTTTTTTCCCCTCTCTCTTCCCCCCTCTCTTTCTCCTCCCTCTCTCTTAATCCCCCCTCTTTTTATGTCCTCCTCTCTTTCGACATCCGTCAAACTGTACCAAAACCTTTAATGAGAGCTTAAATATTTTTTCAAAACAATCAACACGTTGTTAAAAAACCTAATTTATTAAGTACGTTCTCATAACATAATTTGTCTAGTCCTTTTATTCGTCTAATCTCATCTATTCAATAAGCACTCTCTACAAATGGTAATAATTTTTTTCATGACTATACAAATAATAATATTATTAATATAAAACTTTCTACGAAAGTATAAAATAAGGCAAGTATAGAAGTTTTTTCTGTATAATCTACTTTAGATCCCTCTCTTTTCCCTCTCCCATGTCTCTCACGCCATCTCTTTCTCTCCCTCTCTCTCTCTCCCTCTCTCTCTCTCTCTCTCTCTCTCTCTCTCTCTCTCTCTCAACTTCGTCAAACTCTGTATATCAGAAACTTTAATGAGAGCTTAAATATTTTGTTAAAACAATCAAAACGTTTTTTAAAAAACTAATTTTTTAAGTACGTTTTAACAACAGAATTTGTCTAGTCCTTTTATTTCTTCTAATCTCATCTATCCAATAAGTACTTTCTACAAATGGTAATAGTTTTTTATATGGCTGTACAAATAATAATATTGTTAATATAAAACTTTCTACGAAAGTATAAAATAAGGCAAGTATAGAAGTTTTTTAGTCTATAAAATAATAATATTTATGATTTTTTAAAACAAATCAAATAAATACGAGTGAAAAAGTCTTTTACTTCTTTGAGTCAACGTATGCCGATGCTGAACAAATTATATGTAACTAAATACATTCAAATTATTCACTGCAAATCAAACAAACAAGTAATGTAAACAACTCTCCGAAACAACTATTTGACTATTCTCAGAAATGTATTCAAATTTGTTCAACTTTCTATATAAGTTAAACACAAGAAAGTACTGAAATCAATTTATTGTAGTCAAGTACCCATAAGTTATCTTGACTGACATAATAGAACTTTTCGTATCTACTCAAAATTATTCAGCCAGCAGGCATAAAGTACGTACTACTTAACGCCCAAGAGGCTTAATAATTCACATACTCCTACAAAATTTTACAGAACCTACGTACTTTACGCCCGTGTGGGCGAAAATTATTTAATTATATAACTATAATGTCTTCTTTTTACGTCTAAAATTCATAAGAATTTGTTCAGATATTTACGACAAGTCAAAGCCTATATAAAAAAAATTACACAATTACCAACACATCCCTATTTTTCATTATTCTTTCTCAATTTTGAACTTTCTATAATATTACGCATCTTGGGAAGACAAAAGAAGTCTAGAGCTGCTCTAGCAGGGACTTTGTTCAGCATCGGCATACGTTGACTCAAAGAAGTAAAAGACTTTTTCACTCGTATTTATTTGATTTTTTTTTTTTAATCATAAATATTATTATTTTATAGACTAAAAAACTTCTATAGTTGCCTTATTTTATACTTTCGTAGAAAGTTTTATATTAACAATATTATTATTTGTACAGTCATATAAAAAACTATTACCATTTGTAGAAAGTGCTTATTGAATAGACGAGATTAGAAGAAATAAAAGGACTAGACAAATTCTGTTGTTAAAACGTACTTAAAAAATTAGTTTTTTAAAAAACGTTTTTATTGTTTTAACAAAATATTTAAGCTCTCATTAAAGTTTCTGGTATACAGAGTTTGACGAATGTTGAGAGAGAGAGAGAGAGAGGGAGAGAAAGAGATGGCGCGAGAGAGAGGGGAGAGGGGAAAGAGAGGGATGTAAAGTATAGATTATACAGAAAAAACTTCTATACTTGGCTCATTTTATACTTTCGTAGAAAATTTTATATTAATAATATTATTATTTGTGTAGTCATGAAAAAAAGTATTACCATTTGTAGAGAGTGCTTATTGAATAGATGAGATTAGACGAATAAAAGGACTAGACAAATTATGTTATGAGAACATATAATTATATAATTACTACAACCAGACTAATTTTCAAAAAAAAAAGAAAATGTACCGCTAATAAATAATACATTACGTATAAACCAGATGCTTTAAATACGTTATACATAATCGACGAAACCATTATGTCTGGTAACATATACAACTTAAACCTAATATTACATCTGACTCGTTAAAAATATAGTAGATTTTCTTACAAGGGGGGAAAATGGAACTTTCGCAGGCACGTGATATGACGACCGAAGCGAAGCCGAGGCCATCATCGTCTTTCCTGGTGACATCAACTCTGCGCAGCCATGTTTTTACTTTTGCCCTATGATTTGATAGCGTTAGCGACTTCATGTCGTTCTTGTAGTTTGCAGGTTATATTTTTCAATTTTATTTACCTGTCGCAATTGGTTTTTTCCGATGCGCGCGTTTATGTGTGTTTCATGTATTTTCGATGCGCGCCCCAACCAGCAGCACTCGCTACGCTCGTGCTACAAATTTTGGGCGGGCATCGAACACACATAAACACGCGCATCGGGAAAAACCAATTGCGACAGGTAAAATAAAATTGAAAAATATAACTTGCAAACTACAAGAACGACTTGAAGTCGCTAACGCTATCAAAGCATAGGGCGAAAGTAAAAACATGGCTGCGCAGAGTTGACCGACGATTTTCGACTTTTTTAGACTGATTAATTAACGCACTTTCGTCCGGGAATAGAGAAAAATACTATCTCTTACACGGGGATTAAATGGAACTCCTGCATGCACGTGATATGACGGCCTCGGCTTCGCCTCGGTCGTCATATCACGTGCCTGCGAAAGTTCCATTTTCCCCCCTTGTAAGAAAATCTACTATATTTCATATTAATTTTTAGTACCCAGAAATCGCCGAGGGTTTCAGGCGTCATCGATTATGTTGACTTTTATCTGCGTCACATTCCCGCATTGCCGCAAAACAACAGCCCGTTACAAATATCAACTTTGAAGATTTCTCAGTAATAATATTTGATATGAAGACAACCATCAAGCTTGATTCAAACATTTTTTTTATCGAAACTTTGTAAAACAATGTATTAGAAGATTGCACAAGCCAAATGAATTTGTTTAAGATAAAGATAATTATTTTTATATTAATTATTTTGACATGTTCCGCCAATCCAATTACTGGCTTTGTTTAAATAAAAGAAGAGTCGACATTTGCGTAGTTACCATTTTTCTTCTGCATCAGAATCTATTTTCCCTTCCACAGGTTTCGCCAACGAGTTCGCGTTCAAAATAAAGTATTGCAGAGTTGACAATAAAAGAAATAGTCCGCGTTTAGTGAGTGGATATAACTTGTCCCCCTGTTAAATTTTAAGCAGCGTTCTGCCTTCGTAACGCAAAACTCGCCGAAGATTTCACGCGTACCAGCGCTCCGACTGTGTTGCCTTTCCTATGCGTCGTATTTCGGCATAGTCTGTAGATTTTCTCAAAAACGAGTATCAGAAAATAAAAAAAAACAGCCAGTTACATCAAACAATGTCAACTTCGAAGATTTCTCAGAAGTAATCAGTTACATCAGACAATTTCAACTTCAAAGCTATCTCAGAAGTAATATAATTTGATGTAAAGACATAACCAAATTTCGTTCAAAGAATAAATAATTTTTTTTTTATAGAAAATTTGTAGAACGATTTGTTAGAGAATTGCACAAAGTAAATGAATTTATGTTTGACAAAAATAATTTTAATTAATTCTTACTATATTCACTTCTTAAACCTTGATTATTCGAAAAATTAGTTCAAACTCAAAATATATGACCATGAACCATAACCGTTTCAACTTTAAAATTTTTATCACAAAATTGAGAGAGGGTAATTCTTACTATATTCACTTCAAATCGCGATTATTCAAAAAATTAATTTAATACTCAAAATAATTGGCCAGCGTAGGGTAGATGTCCGTATTTGTTCACGACTCAGCGAGAGCGCCCCCCTATTCCGGCCACAGACACACACGCGAGAGAGTCGCGCCACTCGGCGCTCTCCACGTGTCTCTCTCTACCGCCCCTCCATCTACCAAGACGCCTGCCGACGGTGCCTCGCCGCGCCGGCCGGCTCATTCAGACAGTATTACGCGCGACGGCCGAGAGAGAGAGCAGCAACATCAATGTACGCTACGAGGCACAACGGACACGCATTAATAAAGTCTCTTGTCTCCACACGAAACGCCTACTCTTTTTGAACCTCTACAATCCACGATCCAATCACATTCAACACAAAACAGTATTAGTGTGGGTTTAAGAAACTCTTCAGTTTTGTCGCATAATAATAGACTATTTAAGCTGTATCAGAGATTCCGAGTGGTTTATATAGATAATAAAAGTAATAATCTACACGAAACAATTTTTTTTTATAGAAAAATATTTATATTTACGAAAGTTACAAGCAATATAAAAAAAAAAAAATTTTGTACGCATTTGTGTGCCCTAGCAGACATCAAAGTACATTTTTGTGTGCCCCGTATTAATGTGGATGTACACGTTTGTGTGCCCCACATTAGTGTGTCTTGATAATATTATCATTGCCAACAAAATTATTTTGTTAACTGTAGTGCATTTATAATCAATTTCTAATCCTTGTTTACATTGAATGTTAATTAATTCCAATACGGTAAAAACTGCTGAAGGTCGTCAATGCGATATGAAACAACGTTTGTGCGCAGACAACCTAACCTAACTTTTCTATTCAAGCACCGATACAAGCATGCTCGTATTGTATTTGTGCACACACAAATCTGGACAAGTCGTTTTTCACTGACCCTATTAGTAGACACCATTAATTAAATATTAAAATCAATTGAAAACCTTTATATTAAGGTTTATTATATAACATAATATTATTTTATGATATAATCAATTGTATCCCACATTAAAATCCTTCCGAAACATTATTTAATATGTTACTTTTAAAAATGTCATTTCTTAGCAAGTTTGGACAAGGAAACACCGTGACACACCGCAAACCGTGAAACATATTTTTGAAAGTTCTTTTTTAATGTTATAGTAAATGAAAACAAATTAAGTAATTAATTCTATTTAAACTTAATTAACTATACTTTATGAAAAAAAATATTTTAGTGTTACGTTTTTACTCGTTCACTTCTAGGATATGTTTTAATAATAGGGCACACAAATATGGACAGGCACACTAATACGGACCACTACCCTATCTGACTAATTTCATGTTTCTGCAGAGCTCGCTGTAAATTAACCTCAATAAAAAACAAAAGCATTAAACACCACGCGTGCATATCGCGCGTCATTTCCATTTTCTAGTAACATATACATAAATACGTTCTCGAAAAATTACGATTTGAAACGAGGACTAAAACAGTTTTAACAGTTTTAACCTCAAATATCTCTGAAATTTATAAACTAATTTTCTTACCCTAACAATTCATGTAATAAATAATATACAAACTCTACACCTCCATCAAATTTCAAAGTAATTAATTTTTACTCTATAGTTATTGTGCGACATAGAAAGTCATTGCCAGAAATACCAAAATTTTAAATATTAAATATCTCAAAAACTAACCATATAATCTAGATGAAACTTTACATAGGTATTGCCTATATCACATACAAAATAGTCTGTAAATTTCAAACTGATACATTAAGTCGTCATTGAGAAAATACGACTTTGAAAAATACGTAAAAAAATTTTAACCTTAAATATCTCTAAAAATTATGAGACAATTCTTTTACCTAAAGGACTTATGCGATAAACATATAAACTCTACATCTCCAAAAAATTAGTTTATTAAGTAATACTGGTTGAAACAAATTAAAAAATCAAAAAAACGAAAAATTCAAAATCGTGTTTTGGTTATAAAAAAAAAAAAAAAAAAATCGGTAAAATCAAAAAGTAGGTATGCTCTCTCTATTCTCCTCCGAAACGAAGAGAATAAACCTTTTCCGATGTAATCGGTCGATCGGTTCAAAAGTATCGCCTGTACACACACACACACACACACACACACACACACACACACACACACACACACACACACACACACACACACACACACACACACACACACACACACACACACACACACACACACACACACACACACACACACACACACACACGCGCGCGCGCGCGCGCGCGCGAAAATTTTTTTTTATCAAAAATAACGGATTTTAGCGCCAAAAGTCTTAAAACATGTTTTTGTTTCAAACATTTTTTTCACCGTTACAAAGCTTCCTCTTTGAGGAAGCAAAAACTTGCCATCACTGTTGTCTGAATGCATATAGCTAATACGACCACTTTTCGGAATTAATTCACTTATAAAAAAATGAAAGTGTTTCGGAAATTTTTGGAATAATTTATGTCATATTTTTCAAATTTTTTTAACTACTTACAGATTATGTAATTAAGCTTTCCCATGAAGCAACGCCGAGGAAATGTGTGTGGTTTTTACGGATAGATGTTAATTATAAATACTCAGGATTTTACAAAATAGAGTTTATATAAATTCATTATTCTTGATTGTATACATATATTTCGATTGATTCGAAAAACAAGAAAAAACCGTTACTAGGAAGAAGTTAGTTGTTGATTTGCCATTAATGAAAAGGTACTCATTAATCTTCATTGCCATCACAAATGAAACTTATGGAATATTTTGTGTTTATTATTATACTTTAAATTTACCTGCCGCGAGTTCCGTCTTGTGCAGAATAGTGGTTGAATTAGGTATATGGCCGCATAACCTCGAGTTACCTTACGGTGTTTTACATTTTATTATAAAGATTTCAATCATTGATACTGAAAGGTCTCAGAAGATTCTCACCAGAAACATACTTCATTTATCTCTAGCAATCTTAAAACTAAACTGACTCACTCCACTGTGTTCCAAAACCAACTACATACAACAAATTCCTAGAGAAAAAAGGTCAAACCCGTCCCACATCTAACCTGGATTTCTACAGGCAATGCAGACTGTCGAGTCGTTCTCGATCCTCTCGATCGTCAGGCTCGACGGCAGCCCGGGTATATGCACCTGCTTGCCCATCGTAGGCTTATTATTCTCCGGCTCTCGTTTAACCTGTTGCTGCTGCTGTCGACGGTGATGATGTGGTGATACGTCACCGCTGCAGAAATGTCGCCGTTCCTCATGATAGGTGACCTACCAATTGTAGGTTTCATCAACGAGGTGGTGCTATTGTTTTTGTGACTCCTGGGTGGCGGCGAGACAGGCCCGTTCAGCCGCGTTGTCGTCTGGCGCATTTGTGGCGCACTGCCCAGCGATTGCAGATACGAGTGACGTTTTCGCTTCTGAAATTAGAAAGGATGATCGTGAACTAGGGATGCACGATTGTCGTGAATTCAGGGTAGAGTATACTGGTCAACTTAGGCGTATTCCTGTTGTGGAATAATATAGTAACTTTTGATAAAGTATATATTTTTAGAGTTGTACACTGGTTGAAGAATAGTCAATCAACAACCAGTTTCATTGATTATCAAAAATCATGCACTTGCTGACTGGATTAATTTGCAGAGAGTACAATAATAAGAAAGTGTTATATCTTACAGAGTGACATGCATGCAATGAAAGCGTAATTGAATTTCAAGATGAAAAAAGGTTATCAAAGGTAGAAATGTCTGTAGTTTACTGCAATAAAGGTTGAGTAGTTGACATTGCAACAATTAACAATACGTTGGATTCTTTGCAGAACGTCATTTATTATATTCAAAAATAATTATAATTAATATGGTGCGGAAAATACAATATCAATTGTTACGTATGAGAGGACAGACTGAATAAGTCGCGCAAAAAATATGCGACGAGCGGGATTCGAACGCACGATCTCGAGGTTTGTAGGCCCGCGCTCTACCACTGAGCTAACGTCGCGATGCTTGCTCGAGAGCATCGCGAGTGTCTAGTCCTTATCGTGAAGCCGATGGCTCGGATGACGGTCGAGCTGAGCCCGTGACACAATATAATGGGGGGGGGGGTCCAGAGTTTCGACGATTCACTATAAAATTGAAGTTAACTATAGACGTTTTTCAGTTCGACATATGATAGTGCAGATTGTTCTTAATTTCGAAATTCTAAATTACGAAAATCATATTTATGAATGTAACACTTCACCTACTGTCCAAAACATCGAATTTCATTAATAGAATTTTAATAGGGGTACAATATAGACCTTTCGAAATAAATCATTAGAAACAGCTTATATTTGCTTTGAAATCGTATTGATGAAGTTCGATGTTTTGGACAGTAGGTGAACTGTTACATTCGAAAATAGGATTTTCGTAATTTAGGATTTCGAAATTAAGAACAATCGCCATTACCATATGTCGAACTGAAAAACTTCTATAGTTGACTTCAATTTTATATTGAATCGTCGAAACTCTGGACCCCCTCCAATATAATAATATAATAGTAAGGTAAAGTATATGAATCCTGGACAGACTGAAAACTGGGAGCTTAACGTGGACAGTAATAAAATACTATTATTGCTGATGAACAGTATCTTGTTAATTGGAGTCTTGAATTTCTTGAGATGGGTACTTTACGTTATAAAAACTTGCAGGAAATCACTATATACACGATACGAAAACTTATAAAAAACAAACTTACGCACAATATATATTATAGAAACTTATAAACTATAGATACTATATACACTGTAAATGATATAAAAAAATAAAAAAGTAAAATAATATAAATATGCAACAATACACCAAAAAGTTTACACTCACAGCACAATTTTTAGTGTATGGCACTGATATATCACATTATGAGTCATAGAAGACTGCTTTATATCATACACTGCATATAGATCATCTTCTTTTTTGAAAAATTAACTGTATTCATTGGAAGAAAACTAGTTCACAAATAGTAAAGAACGCAATTTTAGGAAAAATCCCGATTCGATATCTTAACTTAAGTATGTTTTAATCCCAAATTTTACATTTTATGCACCACCAGCTTTTTATTAAATTTTTATTTATTTTTTTTTTATTATTTTTTTTTTATTTTTATTTATTTTTCCTTTATTTATTATCTATTATTTTTTTTCTTTATTTATTATCGCCGTGCGGTTTTAATCGGCTACCCAACACGCGCATCCACCCTATTGTTGTCATTAATGGTAATAACGTCATGAGAACCATTGTGGCAAGTGTTGGTTCTGAATTTCTGTAATGAAACCGAATGGCAAGCGTTAAATCGATTCGACCAGAATTAATCAAAACGATAAGTTCAGAAACGTTAAAAAATAAAGATATTACTTATAGATCAATACCATTGTGATCCGTAGGAGAACTTGCGCTACTCGGTGATTCCAATGAAGACGTATCGCCATATACCCTTTCCATGACGCGTCTAACCGTTTCGCTCAGTTCATCCAGGCTTCTTGCGGGTGAGGTCTCGTGGCTGGTCCCAGGCGAAGATGTAGTCGAAAGCGCCTCGGGTGTCGTCCTATTGCCGTTTTGGGTGCCACCCTGGGGCAACGTGGACTCATAATACCCGTTTACAGAAATAACGTTCTTGCATTCATAAGATGGATCAGTGAACATTGCCCTCAATACATTCCATTTTTCGCTGGCCTCTTTGGGATCTAATAGAGACAAACGCCGTCTCAATCGTGACAAAATTTTGCGCTGCAAACGTAAAAGTAACAGCATGGTTAGTTCAGTTTTACAAACGGCCGTTCTGGCGTGAGAATGACGCGCGAGATATTCAGAAGCACTCGATGATTCGCTCCATGCAACAGAGATATATAGTAAACGCACGTTGGACGACGTGACGCGCATCATACAAAGAAAATGCGGAGCCCCAAGGAAATATTATAATCCGACGTAAAGACTCCCATAAACTTCGGATATCTCAAGATACGAATCATAATGCATCCCTTATACATACATTCGTTCTCTATCTCCGATATAAGTACAACCACACGCATTTTCCCGATACTTCAGGAACCCAGCAACCTCGGAACGCCCGGCTACGATAATTACCCAGCTCCGCTGGGCGTCGATTGACACGCTTGCGCGCGCGCGCGCGCAGACATCACAGCCGAATTATATCCTTGCGCGTGCGCGCTCTCGAACAAGGAATAAAAAAGAATGCGCGATTGCTTTATTGATTGACACGCGATAGAGACGTCGAGAGTGCTGTACAAATGTATAATGGAGGAACAAACGAGGGTGGATCGTCGAATTGAATAAAAAACCTTTTTCGCCGGGGATCGCGGGGCACGCTGTAATTAGAGCTGCGGGAAATAAACATGAAAATACCGCGATTGTCCTCATCGGGGGGAGGGGGCGGGCGCATCAAAGGAGAACTAGCGAGAGTATAAACAGGGCCAAGGGGACGTGTGATGCTTCAGTCTCGATTTAGAGACTTTTGAACTTTATGCGTCGACTTTCGTGGATTTTAAGTACTATTAGGAATCGCGGCACATAGTTTGTTGGCGGCCAAGTTATTACGCTAATGCACGTGGAGAAAAACGAACGGAATGCGGAAAAAGCTTGTGACGAAGACAAGTCACCGCACAAACGCGAATAGACGACACACACACTCACTCACGCACAAATACAAACACAGCGCGAGCAGCCGAAGCGAGATGCGAGGTGGTAGGAGCCGCGCACGAGCGGCACGCTCACGGGTAGGGCAGCGACAAAAAGGTAAGAGAAAAAGAGAAAGAGATAACAGCAGAAAGAGGCAGTAGGAGAAACAGAGCGGGAGAGAGACACGGAGAAGACGACGCAACCGACCGCGGAGAGAAAAGTTGAGGAGCAGTCGTGATTAAGCCACGATGCGAATCGCTAATTGCGGGGGAGAGCAGTGAAGGTACCGAGGGACTAGTTACGTTGTCCGGGAGGTCACGCCGAGGCGACGACAGAAGAGACTCGCACCAGGACACGCGCCCCGGACCTTACCGCCGCGGTCTCCCCCCATTTCGGAGCCGCGCTCCAAATGGTTTATCGTCGACCGCGTCATCGGCCAGCGATACTGGAGAACGCGGCGCGGGTGATTCGACGGACAGCGAGCGAGGCGCAGAGCGAGAGCGAGCGGAGCGGACGTCTCCGTGTCCTACAGACAGCCAGCGGCCGATGCAACACGGTCTCGTAACTGCAAGCTTCTGTAAGTGCACGACACTATTGCGCTGGCTGAAGGTGTATTGGCCGGCCAATACTCTATGCCGACTCACCGATGGGGCGACTTCTCTTTCTCTCTCACCACGGATATAGACCGCGATCGTAAGAGGGCGCATGTACAAGCGCGTCACCGATGCACCTTGCCTCAAGCGGACCGCTTCTCCGCGCCCCATGAACGCGACGATTATAACTGAGCGATAAACGCGATGTGGCGCGCGATAGTGTAAGACCCGACGGATCAATAGAACACCTAAGAAGTCAAAAATAATTCACGTTAACTACACGCTTGCCTTGTTTTATTTGCATTCCCCGACGACAACAACGTCTTGCGGTACCCTTTTTCAGCTCAGCCTAACGAAACGAGATACGGCCGCCCAGGTAATATCGGCCTTAGCAGCGGACTCATGCCCTCGCTAGAGCAACCCGGCGATCGTCCGAGCGCGAACCCACGTGAGCGGGCTCCCGCGTTTTGCAACGCGACTCTCTCGCGCCCTGTACTCTGACCTGGGGAGAATGCGCAGTTAGGATGCAACGGTAAGTTAGAATAACTAGCTAAAGCGCGCGCGGCAGCCACGTTACAATAGCGTCCAACTAAAAGGATAGTTAATAGATAGAAAATTAGTTAATTAAAGTAAAATCACCCCAAATTAAATAATTTGGCAGAGCAAAATAAGGCAAGCGAGCGAACGTAATCACAAGCGATAGAACACCGCGATTAATAGCGTTAGATTAAAAGAAACTAGAACATAAGAAGAAAATTAAACAAATAACACGAGTTGCAATGCACATATAATGTTTACGTGATTTAATAAATTATTAGACGAACTAACGCTATGAATCGTGAAAATCGTTAAAAACTAAAATTAGAAAAAATATAGCGAATTTATATTGTGAGTCAAAAGCCAAATACAATAAATAATAGCACAAAACGCGATAGTACATTAAATAAAATTAAGTTAGTAAAATTGAGAATATTCCAAGAAGCGAGAAATAAAGTGTACAAAGTGTACTCGACTTTCGTACACAAAATCAAAACAACCGCTAAATCGATTGAATAAACAAAGGATTATTCGTAATAGATCGAAACTTAGCGAAAGTTCGCAACCAAGAATTATACTGCGAATAAAACTTTTATGAATATTTCACACTGTAATATTTTCCGTATTAAATTATATACAGCAATAAAACACAATAAATAGAATTAGCATTAAAAATTAAATATGAGTAATTCGCATTAATTAGAGGGGATATTAGGAAAGCATAATTCATATTTTTTTTAGTGAGCCTCATCAAAAAACAAATAATTACATAAAAATAAGTCCAATTACGTGTTGAAGCACGAGCGTTAAATACATTTAACACCACGAATAATTTAAACAAAGTCAAAAACTCGAAACAAAATAAGAGACAAATAAACAATCACAATGGCGGACTCGTTACATCGATTAACGTACATAAACATCGATCAATTTATATATTCGGTGAACGACGACGAGTTAGACCTAACAAATTATTACTAGATAGATACGGGTCGAAATCACAAAAATTAGCACGACTGAGGCGATTAATAAATAATGAAAGCACGGAGGAAGATTACGGGAGCGACACGAGAATCGGGACAGAAACTCACGAACCGACAGCTGCACAAATAAAAGTCAATCGCGAAATAGCCCTAAACCGCTGGATAGCGCAATACGAAACGCCAGAACCAACTGATCTCAATACGAACTTAGGCGCGTGTGCAAAAGACGCGAAATCAAACGTAACATTAAGAAAACAGAGATTTAAACAAAATATATCGACATTAAACCAGGATGAACACAATAATCAAAGCTTAGCAGACGAATTAGCAAACACGAATAACATGCAAACAATCAATGCAAATGAATTAGCAAACGCGGACAACAGACGAACAGGCGGTACCGCGAGAGCAATAAAAATGATTGAAATCAACACTGCCAGAGAGCGTGACGACACTGGCATATAAGTTACGCGGTGGCTGTGCAGTCTGCCGCGCTGTGCTGGCAATCACCGAAAAACGAAACGACCGCCAGCAACGCGTGGTAGGCTCTCGCAGAGGTGGGGGCACATACGACAAGCCTGATTATATATTAGCATGATATAAAGCTATGGAGACTTTCTTCCGTGTAGCATTATAGAAGTGTATAGTCACACATAAATTCATATCATTTGTTTTAAATACTTTTGAACATACATTAAAATTAAAATTCTTCTTTTTCTTATCAATATATGCCATTTTAATTTTATATCGACTATTCCAAATTTTATAAGTAATGTTATGATATATTAAATGTATCAATATTTTATGAATAATTTATATTTTTACTGTAACATGACTCATATAACGGTAAAAAATTATTAATTTCATTAACATTTTAATATAATGTTATAGATCAAGAAGATTTTATGATTCTTTATCTGCTTCCGTACGTAATCAGCTCGCAATGAACCAGAAAAAGAAGAAGTAACACCGTTGAAAATGAGCGACCTACAAAACTGTTCATAAGCGAACGTCTAGAAACATTTATCCTACATGTCCAGATTTATTTTTTATTATGTTAAAAAATCCGAGTATGTGCGTCTATATAAGCTGTATCTGTGTCAGGGATATTTCAGGTTTTTAGCAGTACGTTTCCGTTAGCACGTCTTTTTGATTATTGAGTCTGTACTCTCTGTACTATGCATATGTGTTGCAAATTCGTATTGAAAATTTTTAAAATCACCTCTTAATCAGTCTTTTATCCTCAGTAACTTTTCATACTCTTAAAAATCCTCTCTAAATTATGTTATTATTCTTTGCAATAAAAATATAACTTATATTTATAATTTTAGACGCCCGGTGATCTTCGAACATCAGTTTCTGAATTACAAGAAAAACTTAGGAGAAAAGGACAAAGTTTTCAACCATTAATTGTAGCTGTAGGCCCATTGCATAATATTACAGAACATTTTATAGTTATAAATGATGAGTATTATAAGAAACCCACAATCTTGCAGGCCCTTGAATTAGTCCTGAAGATTTTTTTTTGTGTTTGACTGTCAATACCCGGAAACGTCTTTTTAATATAAATCTAGTGCAAGATCTAAAAAATGTATCTCTTAATGTCTTAATTGGTCACATTACTGGAAAATTGAATGCTTAGATATGGAGAAATGCAAGTTATGTGATTTAACGTTCAATAATGTTACATTGTTAATAGGCCACATCGCTAATTTTCAAAAATAATGTAACAGCTATAAGTGTGTATTTAGAGACTGTTATAGGTCTTATGCTACTTTTACTTCTCTAAAAGAGCATATCAGACGAAAACATAGAACACCTGTTAAAAATTCGCACATCGATAACACAACAGAAAATTTATTTATGAAAACCGTTGAATTTAAAGAAAGCGAGGATGTACCTGATGTTAATCTATTAAATAGCCAAATAATAGGAGAAAAAGCGTTTCATCGAGAGCTAGAAACTGGACAACAGAAATTCCTATTTTATAATAGCCAGCTTCTAATATAAATGGTCAGTTATTGGTTATAAAATATTTTGGATTTCCACCAGGGTAGTGTAGTCATTAATTTTAGATAATTTATTTGCGGCGATGCGTAATCGCGTACTTTTTTTTATCTTAGTCGATATGAATGTTGACGTGATTTATTTGTGCTGGGGTAAGATCCGGTTGATACTGTTAATAACCACTGTCGATTATACGCACTTACGCGATGATAATTATTTTACCTGCTTGTGTGCTAATTATAAGAACGCTTGAACACAACAAGTCGCACGATTCGTCCACGACTTGAGTACCCCCTTTCCAAGCTCGAGGTTATTTCAACGAACTTCGCGTTGGTTCGCTAGAAAAGTTGTAGGTACACATGCGATTTTGTTTTTTGTACTCTGTATTACATTTAATGCCAATCTTTTGTAATTAATACAGTCTGCCTGCGACTCATTTTTTTTAATAAAAATTCGATCTACTCCCTTGACTTTGGATTTATTTCAAACTTAAGGGGGTTCTATGGGCAGATATAGTACTTGAATATAAAATATTCTACAATAAATTGTTCTCATACTGCAAAGTGAGAACGCGTATAGTATCATATACCGGTACTTTAAGTTATGGAAACAAAATTTTTTAACGGAATTTCAGTACTAACAAAGTATACATCGTCAATGTAAAAAAACGATACAACAAATCGCTTTAATCTTTTTCAGTTTTGCTTCAATTTCGATTTTTAAAGGCTCATTTTCGTCTTTCTTAAATTTCATTACGAGGTATTGTGGATCAAATTAAAAAATTAAATTAGAAAATGGCACAGATTTTTTTTTCGAATACACACACACACATACACACACACACACACACACACACACACACACACACACACACACACACACACACACACACATACACACACACACACTTCGCTCTGAAAAGAGCCCAGCGTATTATTATATACGTAATTACGCGACGACGTCTACGACGGTAAACATTTTTACTCCGTTGATAGTTACAAGGGGCGGGTCTAAAAAGCTGCTGCTGCTGCTGCTGCCTTCCTTCGGATTAAATCCACGCTGAAAACTTTATATACGACCGCGCACCCGTAACTCCATTTTGAAGTCTCGGTGAGGGGTGTGTGCGTATGTGTATGTAACAAGGTTGCGAAGCGTTCACTGAGAACATGGCCCTCTCTCTATCTGCCTTGCCGACGCACGGGCAAATGTATATAGGCGCGAATATATGACATTGGCGAAGGCTGTCGATCTGTTATTGTGTACATGTGTCAATATATGTATATGTATAATAATGTTGTAGAAAAATAAACACGAGTGCTTCTGATGTTCATTATATATGGGAGCGGTATAAGAGTGTGGTGTTATACTTACTTGTGCCACACTGACTTGCTCCATATATTTTTCCCGATCCCTAATTTTTTCCTTCAAATCGGCAACATTCAGCTCGTTTGACACCATCGCCACAGCCCTGGCCGACAATACGGGTA